>JALGPY010000002.1:83335820-84585820 GCA_023055425.1 Linanthus parryae
CATGTAATTTAAGGTCGACGACCCAACCCAGTTACCTCAAATATGTTAAGAAGGTCTATCACGGAGTGCATCCTCCTTAAATTTCTCGTTCTTAATATTTTGTACCACATCCTGTGCACTTACCACATTTGGCTGCTTCTCTTATTCAGATGGATCGAGTTGCAAAACAATAGACATCCCAAGAGAAGGATCCACACGCTCTTCTCGAACTTGATCATAGCCAACTTATTCTTCCCCTTGCTCGGAACAAACACCTTGAACACGAGTGAGGAATCTAGAGCCTTGATAGTCAACTCCTCAGTCTCTAGTTCCACATTAGCGCGCATTGTCTTCAAAAGCGGTCTTCCAAAGATGAGTGGAACATTGCGATCCTCCTTGATGTCCACTATCACATAGTCAGTCGGAAATAGAAATGCACCCACTCTGACTAGAAAGTTCTCAATCACCCCATTTGCTGTAACAATAGAATTGTCTACCAGTTGCAGACCCATCTTCACTGGGGTCGGCGCACCAATGGCATGAGATTAGTACTCGCGCCTAAATCACAAAGACCATGTGTATGATATCCACTCCCAAGAGTGCAGCCTAAGATGACACTGCCTGGATCTCTCATCTCGGGAATGTCCCTCCGAATTAGAGTACTACATGTCTCTGTCAGCTTCACCGTGGCACAAGGGTCTATGCTCTTCTTGCCACATAAGATCTCCTTCAAGAACTTCTTGTACTTGGGCATCTGGGCAAGTGCTTCCAAAAGAGGAATGTTTATATGTAATTGCTTGAATATATCCATAAATCTCCTGAAGTGTTCCTCATCATTCCTCTTTATTGGCGGGATATGGCACATCTGACACATACTTAGCCGCATTCAGAGTGTTCTTGGTCTCTTCTTTCTTCTCAACTGTGTCCTCTAATTGGGGACTCGCGGTGGGCACGGGAGTCTCATCCAAAGCTTTTTCAGTGGCCTTAGTCGCCTCAGCTCGCGCGTGGATATGATATGGGGGATCCTTAGTGGTTGTCCCATTTTGAATAGTAATAGCTTTCAATTGCTCGGGTGGAGTGATTGTGTTAGAAGGAAGCATACCGGGTGGGAGTCTAATATTTTGATTGGCAATCTGCCCAATCTGGGTCTCATGACTCTTCATTGTGGCTTCCATATAGACAATTTTTTTCTCCATTCTATCTTGATTAGCCAACAATTTTCTCAATAAGGCGTTTGTCTCTTGTTCTTCTGGTTTCTGATCCTGTTTCTGTGGAGCTTGTGTCTTCATTTGGTATGGGACATTAGGCTTCTGGCCGGGTGCATATAATCCACTGCTTAGATTGGCATAACTGAAGTTGGGGTGATTGCAGTTATTGGGATGTAATAGGTCCCCGCTGCTGTCTCATAAAATTCACATCCTCAACAATACCATCATACCTCTGACTCTCATATTCTAGTAACTGACGCATGGGTTTTACCTGTGATGGAGGTTTCATGCCGTTAAATGCTGAAGTCATGGATTCAAGCTTGTGCTCCATATACACAATTTTTTTGACCAAAGTTGCATCCCCAGGTCTCAAATACCTACGAGTCTCAGACGTCGTAGTCTCTCTCTTGGCCACGTTGTTCAGGAGATCCTGAGCTCGCTATGCTACAAGCCACATAAAGTTACATCCAGCTAGCATATCCTACTAGTTAGCCGTCTCCTTGTCTAATGCATTGTAGAAATAATGGAGGAGTTTTTGCCATGGCTCCCCATGACTCAGGAACCTACGAGAATTTGGCTGAACTTTCTCCATGTATCTCCCAATGAGCTGTCCTCTTCCTGGGTGAACTTTGTAATCTCGGCCATTTGCTGAGCAACCTTGGATGGTGGCAAATACCTCCTCATAAATTCATGCCAGCAATCTGCGCATGTCACAATACTCCTAGCTGGAAGCTCCATAAGCCATTTCTTGGCTTTTCCAGATAAAGAGAAAGGAGACAGTAATAGCTTAACTGTTTCATCTGGAACCCTCTGGTCGTGAAAAGTAGACGTAATATGCTCAAATATAAGAGGATGGTGGTTGAGATCATCTACTGGAGCTCCAGTGAATGCGCACTCATCACGAACCATGTTAATCATGTGCTGGCGCAGCTCAAAATACTGGGCATTGATGTGTGGTCTAACAATGACGGGTTGATAGCAGGCTGGAGTAGTTCTGAAGTAATACACTATAGGACGCTCATCAACTTCAGCATTGTAGACTTGTGCCGCGACGTTCTGTCTGTTGTTTCCTCCATTATTGCCTCCATTAATCCCACTGTTGTTACCTCCATTGTTGGCCACTTGCGCCCCCACACCAGAAAGTGGTTGTGGATTTTGGGGGGACAATCGATCCATTGCATCCTGCATCTCGACCATATGAGCTCTGAGCTGCTCAGTCTCTCGTGCTTGATTAGCTGCATCCTCTACAGCTGCTAGTCCAGATGCCTCCGCATCTTGCATACCCTTGCCGATCCTCTCAAACTCAGTTCTAATTTTCTCATCCATAGTAACTGAGCTTGTCTTCCTCTTGTCTCTACGTTGTGCCCGGAACAGGGTTTCCGGATCTTCAAGTGCTGGGTGCAAAGGTTCGTCTCTAGAACGGGACATGCAACGTAAAATCCAACCTGAAAACACATATCACACACAGAAAGTAGGTGAGTAACGAATATTAACAGAAAGTAAAATCCCTAAGGCTAGGAATTATAAACAATTTATCCGAATTCTCCGACAACGACACCAAAAAATTGACACGAATCAACCACAAGTGTATGGCGTCGTGTGTAGTAATATCTGAAAATCCGTGTTTATTGAATCCCAAGAGACTTATTGTAAACTAGTTATTTTTCTTAACCTTGTGTGGGCAAAGCGCGTTGATTTTGTTTGATAAATCCTACTTGAAAGGGGGAGTATGCAGGTAGAGATGCAGCATAGATACTCTAGAAGGGGGGGCGTTGAATAGAGTATTCCAACTTGTTGCAAAATGTGTAGAAGAGAAGAGTTTCTATGAAGAGCAATGAAGTTCAAGGCCTTGAAAACAGTTTCAAGCCTTTGGAATGAAACAGTGTCAAGGACAGAGATATGCTTTACACTGTTACAGCTTGTGGTTCTCTCTAACCTATCTAGTACCTACTCTAGCTAACTGATTAAATAAGAATTATCTATTGTTCACTTTGAACAATCCTTGATAATGAGAAAAAGAAGTAGTATAGGAATGATATACAAATGAAGTGTAATTCATAAGAACACTGGAAGTGTAAAAACTGAAGTGAAGAATGCAGTGATCTTTTGTGAGATGGATTGTGAGATTGATGTGCTTCTTTGATGCTTGTCAATCCTGAAATGTGTCTCTCTTTTTGCCCGTTGAGTTTTGTGTTTTGTTTATTCAAAAGGAGCTCTATTTATACAGCTTGAAGCTCTGCAAATCTTCCCAGATTTTCAGCAACAAACTCCCTATTTTGTAGGCAACAACTTTGACTCTTCAAAAAGCCTTCTCCAACGGATAGCTAATCGTAATCTTCTGAGATTTTATATCGATCTTGTCTTTAAACAGATTGGGAAGCTATTAGGAGTGTCTGATTGATCACAGAATCACATTCTCTCAAAGTTTCCTTTCCTGCAAAATCTAGATTAGGAAATAACATTTCCCTGCAAAATTGAGTCAAACAGATGAATTAAAAGGTTTTCGATATAACAAAATCGTTTGTCTTTCATCATCAAATAATAACAGATCAAGTATAGGGGTGAGAGAGATAGAATCAGATTAGAAGAGTTCAGAAAAAATCCCCCTAAGAATGTGCATACAAGTAAGACGGTTTCAAGGCTTTGAATCCTGTTTCAAGGCCTTGAAATAGCTTCCGTGAAACCTGATTCAAGGCTTTGAAAACTAGTTCAAGGCTTGCTATTTCAAGCCTAGTGAAACCTGTGAATTTACAATCTCCCCCTTGATGAAAGACAAAACATCAATCTGTTTGAATCTTAGTATTCTGAAAAAAATACTGATTAGCACACAGTTCAAATAGTAGTAACACATTGGTTCCAAAAGATCCAACTTTCAATGATAAACAGAAAATCACATAAGTCCAAATAAATCCTACTGACCAAAAAAGATAGGTCACCAAATCATAAACAGAAAAACCTAAGATTTCTCCCCCTTTTTGACTTTTCATCAAAAAGAATGAAAAGATGTTGGATCATAGTCTTTGGAAAATTTTGAAAATAAACTTAAAAAGAGAAGTGGGAAAGAAAGAATAGGAAAGAGTTTTATGAGGTTGGGTCTTCATCTCTATCCTGATCTCCTTATTCTTCCTCACTGTCTTCATCATTGTCCTGTTCTTCTGCAACTTCTTCATTCACACCAGCAGTCTCTTCTCCAGCCTTGTCTTTAGTAGTAGTCTTTGGAGATTTCTTCTTCTTCTTCATGTTTATCAACAAGGCATCTGAATCAGAACTGGTTACTTCATCTTCCTTTTGAGCATCTTGTTCAACTACCACCTGCTTTCCTTTATCATTGTCTTTAGTAGCCTCTTCCTGGTTGGAGTGTTCACTCGGAATTTTCTTTTCAGAGCCATCTTTCTTGACACCTTATTCATCCTCAGGGACATCAAACACAGTCATGCTTCTAAAGATGGTCTCCACCATGTATTTTACCTGTCTGAAATCAGTCTCAAACCCATGCTGATTCTCTTTGATTTCACTATTGTCCATCTCTAAACCATCAAGTCTATGAAGACTTGAAGACAAGTCAGGAGGGTGAGAGGTCTGGCTTGAAGTAAAGGTCAAGGTCTTGGGCTTAAGAAATTTCTTCGCATTCAACTCTTCTTCTGTCAAATCTGAATATAACTTATAAATTTTTTCCTTGGTCTTCACCACTCCAATCTTATCAAAAGCTTTCTCATTCAGAAAACCAATCCCAGAGGTGATAGATTCTTCACTAGCAGTTGAAATTTCAAGGTGTTGGAAGAACAAAGTGAGCAAGTTTGCATAAGGAAAAGGATGCTTTCTCTGATCTGTTTGGCTAAACAGCATGTGTTCCATTACAAGCTTTTGAAGATCAATGTCATACCCATGCATAATCTGATACATAATGTATAGAACTATCTCAGTGACAAACTCCTTGGAATGTTCCCTTGGGAAGATACATCTCATCAAGATAGTAAATAAGACTTTGGCTTCAACATTCAACACAGAGTGTGTTAACTGTTTGGATGAGGAAGGAACATTGGGTACAAAGAATTCTTCTCTGGCTAACTTCAAAACTTCATTTTTGGGAGGATGGTTATGTGGATCATATCTCTTAGGACAGCCTAGGACAGATGCAAACTCAGCATGATCTAGTTCCATTGTAAGTGTGGAGAGTTCTTAAGTTGCTTCATGTTGAGATAGAAGAGTCTGGTAAGTCTTGGGTAGGCTAGCTCAGGAGGGTTTAGCATGAACCACATAGAGCTTTTCTTTAACATGGTAATGCAATTCAGATTCATTCCAGTCATTAGGCATACTGATTAAGCTACAAAAAGAAATAGTCCTAGAGGCAAAACCATCCACCCACTGACCGTTGGAAGTATTTGAGATGAACCAAGATTCATCAGGAGCAGTGTTCTTTGAGTAGATCTACAAGTCTCTCTCCACATTGTCTTCTGGTTCTTCCTCTGTCACCTTATCTTTTCCCTTTTCAGCATGAGAGGCTTTCTTCTTTTTCTTCAACTTCTTGGGGCTTGAGATCTCTATTTCTGGTTGCTTTTCTGCAGCAGCCTTCCCTTTCTTCTTATTCTTCTACTTGTCTGAAGATGGTGTCACGTCCTTCTTATTCTTCTTCTTTGGTGGGGGAAGTTCTTCAATTGCTTCTGGACTAGAGCTTGAGTCTCCACTGATTGTCTGAACCACATCCTCAGTTGTATTTCTCTTCTTCTCATAACTAGGCTTTGAACCTCTGGACATCTTGATTCTATCAGAGGCTCTTCTAGTGCTCATTAGGGTTTGGGAGAAGAATAGAGAGAGATAGATTTGATACGGAGTGAAGGAGAAGAGAAGAAGATAAATACTGAAAGAGTTTGAGTTTGAAAAGGAAACTGCAACATTTTTCTGATCTCAAAAGATCTATAATGATCAGAGAATATTCAAATCTCTGAAGCCATTGGAAATAAATAATTTAGTACTATATTTGGCTGAAAAATAATTTTGAAAAAGGTAGGGGAAATATTGAGAAAATATCTACAAAGATATCACCCAATACTGAATGATCCAAGATTTATTCACTAACCAGTTATCGAGACTTATTTTCAAGGCTTTGAAAATCGTTTCAAGGTCTTGAAACGCTGATATATGAAACATGTAAAATCAAAGCTTTGAAAGGATTTTCAAGGCTTTGAAAATCAGTTCAAATATTTGAAGCACATAATAACTTACCTTCCTTTCCTGATGCTCCCGCTAAACCAAAACATCTATGTTTACCATGCCTAATTCCAGTCTTAGAGCTGAAAATATTTCATCTGGCAATGGTTTAGTGAAGATATCTGCAAGTTGCATGTTAGTAGAAACAAATTCAAGAACAATATCACCTTTGTCAGCATGATCTCTGATGAATTGGTGTCTGACATCAATATGCTTGGTTCTTGAATGCTGAAATGGATTCTTTGTAATTGATATTGCACTGGTGTTATCACATTTGATAGGTATGCTTCTGAAATCAAATTCAAGATCCCTCAACTAGGGATGGCAATGCGGTTCGATCCGATCCGAAATCCGAGTGATTCGATCCGAATGGATCAAGTCCGAATCCGATCCATTTTAAAATGGATCGGATATGGATATTAAAAGTCAAAATCCGATCCGTATCCAGATTCGGTCCGAATATATTAGGATATCCGATGGATATCCGACCCGAAAGGATCCGAACACACATAGTTTTACGAAAATACCCTTAGAGTTATAAAAAATATGTTTTTACCTACATATATTTAAACACATTACACATATCACTACACATCATGTTTTCAGGACTAAGAAAATATTCTACAATGGTTATGGACAATTTTAGTGTAGTTTTGATTGCTTTTGTAGTCAATTTTAGACATTATCGGTGCCTTAAACCTTTAAATGGCTTGCTTATATTTCTTGGTAATTTACGTTTGTCATATTGGTAAAATATTTGAAATATATTTTTACTTTTTTAGACAGAATTTTTTGTGTGGTGACTCTTTTTACGTATTTTATGCTCAAGATCCAAATCTGGATCCGAATAAGACCTGTTTCTGGAGATTTGGATTGTCGGATCGAATACGGATATTGCAAATTAAATCCGGTCCGAATTCGATCCGAATCCGTTTAGGATCCGGTCGGATTTGGATCGAATATGGATCCACTTATTTTGATCGGATTCGGATATGGATATAGGTGGATCCTATCCGAATCCGATCCATTGCCATCCCTACCCTCAACTGCTGAGCTATCCATAATACTTGTGAGCAACATGCTCCAGCAGATATATGCAGCTTCAGCTGTTGATAAAGTAACTGAGTTTTGTTTCTTGGAATGCCAATTGATCAAGGAGGATCCAGTCAATTGGCAAGTCCTTGAAGTGCTTTTCCTATCAACTTTGTAACCTGCAAATTCAGCATCTTGATTTGTTTCTGACCACTTTGCCATTCTCATCCAATTTGTTTCTGAGCACCCATCTGGTACCAATGACAGACTGGTTTGTTGGTAGGGGAACTAGATTCCACACCTTGTTTCTTTCAAACTCATTGAATTCACTCTGCATAGCTATAATCCAGTCAGCTTCTTGTAATGCTTCCTTCAAAGTTTTGGGTTCTACAAGATAGATAAAAGTATTAAAAGTACAAAGATTCTTCAAATGTGATCTTGTTTGTGTACCAGTGGTTGGATCAGAGATGATGTTGTCATCTAGATGAGATGAAAGATATTTGAATCTCTTTCTTGTAGACCAGGGTTCAGGCTCTCCATATTGCTTCTCCGGTCTTGAGGTTGTAGCCTGATCACTTATATCTTTCTGATCATCCTTGTGAAGACTTTGATCTCTATTTTCAAGGCCTTGAGACCTATTTTCAAGGTCTTCAAAATGGTTTATGTTTCCTTATGAACCTTTCTTGAACCCAAGTGATTTCTCAGCTTCTTCTTCTGTTTCATGCTTGTTCAGATTCTGCAAAACTTTCACTCAAAGAACCATCATAGCTTTCATAAAAAATAACATGAATACTTTCTTCAACCACCTTGGTTCTTTTATTATAAACTCTATAAGATTTGCTAGTAAGAGAGTAACCCAAAAAGATACCTTCATCACTTCTTGCATCAAACTTACCCAAGTTTTCCTTACCATTGTTGTGGGCATAGCATGTGCAACCAAAGGGTTTGAAGTATGAAATGTTTGGCTTCCTCCCTTTGTAAAGTTCATAGGGGGTCTTCTTCAAGATAGGTCTGATAAAGCACCTGTTCAAAATGTAATTTGTTGTACTCACATCTTCTGCCCAATAGTGTTTTGGCAGCTTGTTTTCTTGAAGCATTGTTCTTGACATATATTGAAGAGTTATGTTCTTTCTTTCAACAACTCCATTCTTTTGAGGAGTTCTAGGAGCAAAAAAATTGTGAGAGATACCATGCTTAACACAAAACAAGTCAAATATTAAGTAACTCAATAGGTCTAGTAGTACTTACAAATTTCTTTGGCTTGAATGAGCTCCTGGTCTGCTTACCCTGAGCACAGGCTTTGCATGCTTCATCATCTTTGACCTGATAGATGGTAATCCTCTTACCAGATCTTTGGAGATCAACTTGTTCAAGGTATGCAAAATGATGTGACCAAGCTTTCTATGCCAAAGATTTGAATCCTCTTTCAAGGCATTGAGACACTTCAAGCTTTTACCTGCAACTTTGTTAGTCTGAAAAGTATAAACATTGTTTGATCTAGAGGTTGTGAGAATGCAATTTCCTAATTTCTCATTTTGCACCACACACTTCTCTTTATCAAATTTAACCTTATTGCCATTGTCACAAAGCTGAGATACACTAAGAAAGTTAAATTTCAAGCCATCAACTAGATATACATCAGAAATAGAGTTTTCAAAATCTGTACCAACTTTACCAGTACCAAGAATGTTGCATTTGCCTTTGTCACCAAGAGTAATTGAACCTTCAGATTGCTCTTTCAATTCTGAGAATAGAGATCTCTTTCCACTCATGTGTCTTGAGAAACCACTGTCCATAAACCACTTATGTTCTTTGACATTGGTGACAACCTGCAAACACCAATCACTGCCTTACCCAGCTGTTAGACCAAGTGTGGAATTTGGACTCATACTCTGGATCAACCATATTAGGTGGTCTGACCCCTTTAGGAACCCAAATCTGTTTGACTTGTCCCTTGAGTTGAAATGGGAATGTGTTTCTCATTATTTTAGGGTCTCTTATTCTGAAAGAATAAGTCATCTTAACACAACCAATTTTGTTGCAAAAATGACACTTAGGAGAAGTTTTGTTTCCAGCTTTCACAAACCTGGTGTTGTTCTTTCTTGAAAAATTTGGATTGTAACCAATACCAGTTTTATGAACAGACTTTGAACTTTATCCAATAATCAAGTTCAACTTGTGTTCTGAGCCTGCAAGCTTGAATTTGGCTAATTCAGATTCTTGAAGTTTCTCAGTAAGAGTAGTCTTTTGTTTATCTAATTCATCAACTTAATGTCTCAGATTAAAAAGGCTGCTACTCGGTAAAGAGTTCTCAGTGAATACTTCCTTAACTTGTGTTTTCAAGGCTTTGAAACTGGTTTTCAAGGCCTTGAAATCACTGTCAGTTTTCTTCTGAGAGATTTCAAGATTCTAATTCAGACAAACAAGTTGTAAATTCTCTTTTGCTTGCTCATAAACTTTTTCTTTCAAAACTCTAATCTCTTTCAGATAGTCCTCTTCATCTAAAAGCATTGTTCTGATGTAATCTGAGAGAGCTTCTTTTGGTTTTGAAATCAAACAATTTACCATTACCTCAATGTTCTTCTCAGAACTTTCATCATGCTTGGCCATGAAGCATTGGTTAGCATGTTCTTCTTTAGATTCAGAGTCACTTGAGGTATCTGAATCACTCCATAGGGATATCATAGCTTTCTTTATTCTGGCATGATCTTTCTTCTGGAAGTTCTTGCTTTTCTTGTGTGGGCAATCTCTTATCAAGTGTCATGCATCACCACACTCAAAGCAGTTCATGATTTTTGATTTACTTTTTGAAGAAGACTTACCTTTGTAGTCCTTGCTACTGGATGATCTGTGTCTTTATCTGTTGAAGTCTCTGTTTCCAAGGTTTTTCTTCATCTTGAGGATTTTGGTCAATGCTTTGGAAATCAGATCAAATGGATCTTCATCATCCCCTTCAGTTTCAAGGCTTTGAATTTTCCCATTCTCTTTGGCCTTGAGTGCTAAGTTCTTGACACCTTTTGGTAGCTCTCCATCAGCTTCATTCATGGATATTTCATGTGTAACGAGCTTCCCTTGTAGGTCATCAAGTTGTAGTGATGAGAGATCTTGAGCTTCCTCAATTGCAGTAGTCTTTGGTTCCCATTTTTCCTTTTGTAGACTTCTCAGAATCTTCCTTACATTTTCTTCATTGGAAATATGATTTCCAAGTAAATCAAGGTTATTGACTATGTCTGTGAATCTTTTGAACATTTCTCTGATTGACTCATCTGTATTCATCTTGAATAGCTCATATTGTCTGAGATAGATGTTGATCTTGGTTTGCTTGACTTGACTGGTTCCTTCAAATGTCACCACAAGCTTATCCCATATCTATTTGGCAGTCTTGCAGCCTGAAATCCTGTTGAGTTCATCTGTACTCAAAGCACAATACAAGATGTTAAGAGCTTTGTAATTCTTAGGGAATTGTTCTAATTCAGATGAGGGAAGTGACTTCAGATTTGGGAGTTTTAATCCCATCTTTCTCTGGGTAGAAAGTGTGAGGTCCATTATGAATAATGGTCCATATCTCTATTTCTTGGTTAATGATGAACATTTTCATCAGAGCTTTCCAATGAGCAAAATTATCTCCACAAAATAGAGGATGCCTGTTAGCAGCTCTTCCTTGTGAGAAACCACCATCACCTGCAGTACTCATGATCACCAGATGGTTAAATTTATGCAATGATACAAGATCTGGTACCAATTGAAAGGGGGAGTATGCAGGTAGAGATGCAGCACAAATACTCTATAAGGGGGGGGGGGGGGGTTGAATGGAGTATGCCAACTCTTTGCAAAACTTGTACAAAAGAAGAGTTTCTATGAAGAACAATGAAGTTCAAGGACTTGAAAACAGTTTCAAGCCTTTGGAATGAAATATAGTTTGAAAGAAAACAGACAAGTCTTTTTCAAGGCCTTGAAAGAGTTTCAAACCCTTGAAAACAGACTAGTTTGAGTGTTGCAAAAACTAAGTATGCAAAACAAACTGTAAATGTAAGCGGCACATAATTTATAGAGTTCAGTTCACTTGGACCTACGTCTCTACCTCAGGGATCTTCTCCTTGCAGGATTTTCAACACAATTCTTATTAATCAAAATCTAAGCCCTATATCTCAAGCACAGAGCTATGCCTTACTCTATTACAGCTTGTGGTTATCTCTAACCTATCTAGTACCTGCTCTAGCTAACTGATTAACTAAGAATTCTCTATTATTCACTTTGAACAATCCTTGAGAATGAGAGAAAGAAGTAGTATAAGAATGATATACAACTGAAGTGCAATTCAGAAGAACACTGGAAGTGTAAAAACTGCAGTGAATAATGCAGTGATCTTTTATGAGTTGGATTGTGAGATTGATGTGCTTCTTTGATGCTTGTCAATCCTAAAATGTGTCTCTATTTTTTATCGTTGAGTGTTGTGTTTTGTTGCTTCAAAAAGAGCTCTATTTATACAGCTTGAAGCTCTGCAAATCATCCCATATTTTCAGCAACAAACTCCCTATTTTGTAGGCAACAACTTTGACTCTTCAAACAGCCTTCTCCAACGGATAGCTGATCATAATCTTCTGAAATATTATTCTGATCTTGTCTTTAAACAAATTGGGAAGCTGTTAGGAGTGTCTGATTGATGAATCACATTCTCTCCAAGTTTCCTTTCCTGCAAAATCTAGATTAGGAAACAAATCCTGCAAACTAGGAAATAACATTTCCCTGCAAAACTAAGTCAAACAGATGAATTAAAAGGTGTTATATATAACAAAATCGTTTGTCTTTCATCATCAAATTATAACAGATCAAGCATAGGGGTGAGAGAGATAGAATCATATTAGAAGAGTTCAACAAACCCCCCCCCCCCCCCCCCCCAAGAATGTGCATACATGTAAGACAGTTTCAAGGCTTTGAATCCTGTTTCAAGGCCTTCAAGCCTATGAAAACTGATTCAAGGCTTTGAAAACTAGTTCAAGGCGCTACTTCAAGCCTTGTAAAACCTGTGAACTTACACTACTAAAAATAAAAGACAAAGATCTCGATTAATCAGGTGAATGAATTCACGATTAACGAAGAATGATTTTTAAGAGTTACTTAACGAATTGACAAGTTCAGGATATCTCTATGGGTTCACTAAGGAATTCACATCACTTAGGATTTATGTTCAAGTAACACGAACGTGTTTTATTTAGCCAAACGAGCACAATTACTTTGAAGATTCCTCAACCAAAGACTGTATTTAAACCCTCTTACCTGATTCCTCTATCCTACTCAAGTTTAAATACGCATTACGTGCTTGTGATCTACTCTTAGTTCTTAGCCAACTAGCAAGATTCCTCAAAACTAGATACAGCTAGTGCACGATTCAAGTTCCGGAAATAACCATTGATTCCTCTAACGTTGATAACCTAAATCAATCATCTTGCTACGTCTAACAATAATAAGAAAGATTAAGACTATAAATCGCATGTAACTAAACAAAGCACATTCAATTAAGCTTAGTAGCATGAAACCAAATCCATAAATCACCAAAACGTGGTGTTAAACCCTAGATCCCTACGAGATATCCTGAATAAAAGACATAGCTACACCTACTCATGATCAAAATAACAAATTTCAAGTTGATCATAAGCAAAAACTAAATAAAAGAAGAGTATAAAATCCAAACGAATGATCCAAAGCTCCAAGAATGATCCCAAACTCCCAAGAACGTCTCCTACAATGTCTAACTCTCAAAAACGTCCCTTAGGTCACCAAAATACGTTCCCCAATGTTTCTAAACAAGTTTCTAAGTATTAAAAAAGAACCCCAAAAGTTTGGCTGAGTTTTCCTGTTCTGTTTGTGTGAACAGTCATGCTGTTCGTGCGAACACCCTTCTGTGAACACTTTTTTATGCTCCTGTGAACATGCTCCTCTGAACATGTTTTTCTGCTCATGTGAACAAATTCTTGAGCCTTGAAAATATTCTAAGTGTTGTTGTTCATGTGAAAACCTATAGTGTTCATGTGAACATTTTTCTGCATGAAGCTTTTTCTTCACTTTTCAAGCTCTTCCCTTTCGTCCAACTTCCCGGGAATGTCTCTTGAGCATTCCTCTCTTCCAAAGTTCGCTTCCACTCCAAATTTCCCACTCCAAGCTCCCGGTTCCTGAAATTCACAACACAAAAACATACTGGAAGATCAAACGAGACAAATATAGTATAAAATACATGAAAAAGCGCCCTGATTCGACAATGAAGATCAAATGCTCGTTCATGCTCTAAATTAACAAGAAATTGCCAAAAACTCATGTAAATGCATCGAAATTCCCGCAAAACGACAAGTAATCACATAATAATATAACTCCAATTATGGCGTTATCACTAAGAGAGACATAAATAGCTAGAAGTTAAGCATGAAAATACAAAGTCAGAGTAGAATGAACCATAGTGGGGTAACTTCACATATTGCATCAAGGATTATTATGGGAAGTGTAAAGTGCTTGGAAGGAACAAGAACACGAACGGAATCAGATTGGCTACAACATTAAAGGATTGTTAAAATGAAGTTTAGACGGGACCTGTAACTAAGTGGCATGTCAGGAGCAGTAAGGAATAGAGTATGTGAAGGCATTAACTGGTAGATATAGGTTAGCCTGAGACGTTGCATTGGAAGTGGGAACATAGTGTAGGGTTTTGAAACGGATAACACAGCAGAATAAACAATAAACAATTCCGTTCAAGATCCTCCAAGGATCACAGGACTAGAAATCATAACGATGGTAAAGGAAGAAACTCATGTGTACCTTAGTTTGTCTCCTTGATAACTTCACGTGAAATAATTTCCACGTCTATGTAGAAGTCCAATCCTAGGATTGTCTCCGGATCCTTCAACACCTCTCCACAGGTAGTAGGCTCATCATCTATGAGCAGCGTGTCACCAGGATCAGTCACTAGAAGTCCATACCTCTCTGGCTCCTGGGGCACTCTACTTGATCTCGGTAGTTTTTGTGTTACCTGACCAGGTTTCTCCACAAAATCTTGTGGTTCGTGTTAATGTTCCATAGTAGGATCAGTGGTTTGTGGTTCTTTAATTTCTTCAAGTTCTACAGTCCTCCCACTTGCTTCTTTAGAGACAAATTCTCTTTCTAGAAACACGTCGGACCGAGAAACAAACACTTTGTTCTCAGTTGGATTGTATATTTAATATCCCTTAGTTTCCTTAAGCTATTCCACAAACCTACACTTATCCGACTTAGTCCCGAGTTTGTCTAACTATAAACATTTTAAATAGACGTCGCAGCCCCATATCTTCATGAAGTACATTGTGGGACGCCTCCCACTCCACATCTCATATGGAATCTTCGTGACCGATTTAGATGGAACACGGTTAATGGTGAAAGATGCACACAATAGAGCATGACCACAAAATGATAATGGTAGATCAGTTTGACACATCATAGATCGAACCATGTCCAAAAGTGTTCCATTCCTCCCCTCAGACACGCTGTTCCACTGCGGCGTTCAGGGTGGAGTGAGTTGAGACAAGATCCCACACTCTGTAAGATAGTCGTCATACTCTTGGCTCAAGCATTCTCCTCCACCATCCGATCGTAGAGCCTTAATACTTTTTCCAAGTTGCTTCTCTACTTCATTCTTGAATTCTTTTAACTTTTCAAAGGATTCAGATTTGGCCTTCATAAGGTATACAAATCCATATCTACTGAAATCATCACTAAACGTAATGAAGTAGACATAACCACCCCTGACAGGCGTGGTAAATGGCCCACATACATCAGTATGCACGTGCGCCAATCATTCATTAGTCCTTTGACCTTTCTTATTGAAAGGGGACTTTGTCATTTTTCCCAATAAACAAGTCTCACATGTCTCATATGATTTAAGATCAAATGAGTCCAGGAATCCATCCTTATGGAGTCTAGAAACACGCTTCTCGTTTATGTGAACTAAACGACAGTGCCATAGATAAGCAGGATTTAAATCATTCACTTTAATCCTCTTGGTATTTATGTTACATACATGATTATTTTGATCAAGGATATATAATCCATCAAATAATTGCGCACTACAATAGTGAATACTATCAAAATAAATGGAGCAACATTGTCCTTTATTGAAATAGTAAAACCTTCCTTGTCCAAACAAGAAATACAAATAATACTTTTGCTCATAGTAGGCACAAAATAGCAATTATGAAATTCTAAAACTAATCCTGAAGGCAGAGACAGCTCGTGCACGCCTACGTTCAATGCAGCAACCTTTGATCCATTCCCAACGCGCATGTCTATCTCCCCTTTAGCCAATATTCTACTTCTCTTTAGATCCCACACATTTTGACAAATGTGAGATCCACATCCAGTATTCAATACCCAAGATGAAGAGATAGTTAAATTGACCTATATGAAAAAATACCTGGTGGTGGTGGAATCGCTATTCCAAGCCTTTTATCCTCCTGATACTTCAAGCAGTTCCTATTCCAGTGTCCAGGCTGACTGCGGTAGTGACACTCACCCTTATTCACGCCCTTGGCAACGCCACCGGCAGGTTTAAGGACAACTTCCTTGGGTTTTGGAACTGACTAGGCTTTCCATTTCGAGGTAGAAGCAACTCGCTTGCCTTTTCCTTTGTTCACCATCATCATGGCCTTGCCCTTACCCTTGTTGATACTTTTTTCAGTTGTCCTCAACATATTGAGTAGATCTCATTCATATTATAGTTAATAATGAACTGTCTAAAACTATCAGGCAACGATTGAAATATGTGATCAGTGGCTAACTCTTGACCTATCAGAAACCCTAGGCGCGTGAAATTCTCCAAGTACCCGATCATGCGCAGTACGTGAGGTCCCACAGGGTTTCCATCTGACATATGACATTTGAACAATGCCTTGGAAACTTCACACCGCTCAACCCTTGCCTTATCTTGAAAAAAAGCTGCTTCAAATGTATGATCATATCAAACGCAGCCATGTTCTCATGTTGCTTCTGAAGCTCAGAGTTCATGGTGAAAAGCATGAGGCAGGCCACATCAGTAGCATCGTCAACGATCTTCTAATATGCCTTTAAGGCTGCAGCATAATTATTTTCTGGACCCTGAGGAACTTGCTCTTCTAGAATGTTCAGTTTTTTCTCTTACTTGAGAACGATTCTCAAGTTCCTGTACCAGTCCAAAAAGTTTGTTCCACAAAGCTTGTCCTTCTCAACGACTAATCGTAGGGATTGTGACGAATTCGATGAATTGTTTGCCATTGGAATTCTACAAAATGAGAAATATACAAGTCTTAGTATTTTGTGAACAAATAACTACATTCAATAATGGCTAGATTATTAAACATAGCTCCCACTATTAATAATAGCTCCATATTAATGCGGAAAATATCATTATATTTTCTAGCTGGCCAAGATTCATATTTCACTTCTTTTTGAACTTGCTTTGGCAAGTCATCCAAAAATTAGTTATTTAGGTGGGAACAATTTAAATTGCATCCTATGCAGCTCTTGATTCAATTGGGCAAATAACTCCTTATTTATCTATTTCATAGATAATCTCAATTGTTTGTCTCTAGGCGTTCAATCCAATTGAAATAGCCCAGTTGCGTCCAACCTCTTACTTCAACAATCACACATTATTAACTTGTGCCATTATTATCACATCATGATGAATAAAGTCACCTTAATTTGGCAAGCCCGAGCTTGATAAATCCTGATCACGACGAGTGTTTAAGTAACGAGAAGGCAAATAAACTCAAGGTTTAAATTTGAGGGATTTTCCATTTAATTTTAATTGTTTTGTTGATCCATATCAACTGATCTATTTATTTGGGTTGGGCAACCCAAAATTAAAGATCCGGGTTGTATTATCTTGTTACCAATTTGCATGCATCATCCATACACCAACAATAAATAACAAGACAATAATTTAAACAATCACAAACAATAAATAATCATGATGTTGATATGGCCTCCTAAAATTAAGATATTCCCAAGCCAATAAGAATATCTATAAGCCCTAAAAAATAGCAAGCTCATCTCCTTGTGTCTTCATCTTTTAGTCCATGCGCCTTAGCTTGTGGAATGCTGCCATCTTTGTGGTTTCTTCAATTCTTTATGCTCCTTCTCCAAGTCTTGACTATCATCTACTCTATCTAATACTAGCTAGCATTTATACTAAATAGAGAGACCTAATAACTTGAGGAGAAGACCGGCTCGTATTTCGTAAAACCTAATTAATTAATTATTACAATAGAACCGAACCCCAAAAATAAACATTCACAACATCCACAACTAAGGCCATATCCAATCACCATGCAAAAGCACATAATACAGTTAAAATTCAATTTCAGCGCGCTTGGTCAATTTTAGTTGATTTTGGATGTACTGGAGTCAAAACGGTCCAAGAGGGCCCACCAACTACTTGGCCGAACCCCTAATGGACCGCCACAAGGCTTTGGGCCGGCCGGCTCTAGCCCACGACGCCAAGCCGCGCGCTAGGCCGGTCTATTCCTTGGTCGTGGCCTGCTTGGCGCCCAAGGAGGGGGCGGACGGCCCCAGGGTTTTAGCCCTAGGGTTGTTTCCTTCCTCTCCTTCCTTGTTTTCCAAGTTTGCTTGTTTCCAAATTAAGAAAACCCCGTTTTTCTTAGTTTGTGCCCAAACCATAGTTTTTTAGATCCAAAATTTTACATCATATGTGATCCAAAAATTCACTAATCTTTACATAATATGTAAAATTAGCTTATTCTTGTTTGAATCATATTTAAATTGTATCTTTTTTGCAATTTTAGTTTTTACGCAAAAAGTAGTAGAACGGTGTAAAAACAAGCAGTAAACTAACACATAAACCACGTTATGCACTACGACATGGGGCTATGATGTCACGGTAGGGTTTTGAAACGAATTACGGAGCGGAATAAATAATAAAAAATTCCTTAAGGACCCTCCAAGGATCACATGACTAGAAATCATAATGATGGTAAAGGAAAAAAATCATGTGTACCTTAGCCTGTCTCCGTGATGACTTCACGTGAAATAATGTCCACGCCTCTATGGAAGTCCACTCCTAGGATTGTCTCCGGATCCTTCAACACCTTTGTGCTATCTAGGGAAGAGGGAGGAAGAAGAAGATCACACAAAACGAGACCAAATAGGCCACGCCTCTTGTGGCCGACGGTGAGGATGGGTGGACGGGGGGGGTGGGGGGTTCGCCTCCTTGTCTTGTCTCTTCCTTGCTTTGTTCTCTCTCTCTTGTGTGATAATAATTATGACACTTATGATAAAATAAACTAGGAGTCTCTATATATAGTCTAATAACTCCTTGTTAACTACATATTAGCCCCTCTACTGGTCATGTCCTTACATGGATTATTCCATCTTGCAAATTAGTTCTACTAAGTTTGCATGTGGTTGAGTATTGATCCTTATATTTAATTAGTCCAACTAATTAAATATCAAATCCGGTTTAATCCATAGGGAGTGTGACCCCATATGTTTCTGCTTAGTTGGTAGTAACAATTACTAACATAGAGCGGCCCCTAGCAAGACATCTATGCCACCCAACTAATAGAAATAGTCAGTAATCCGACAAACCTTATGAACAATGTTACCGTATTGTATTATCCCTTTGTCTCTATATCCGGATTGAACATGAGACATACAAGTCACACTCGTATATCCAATCCATAGTTTCTCGATCCTGGGAATAGTCTTATCCATGCAGATAACATCAATATCCTATATTGATTTATTTGATTCTGGCCAGACATTCTATAAGCACTACCCCTCGAGTGGTCGCAGATATTTGCTCCGGTTATGTGGGAGGGACAAATCCTCTCTACATCACTACCATTTCTAAGCTTGCTTCCTATCATGCTCGATAACTACCTTTATAGTTACCCGGTTAAGGCGCAACATTTGATAATATCAAAGCATGATATTTCACAACTAGAGTATCTAGTGACTTCAAGTCTAAGGACCATAATACCATTGTCACTATGAGAAGCACTTGTGACTTTACATAACTTGTATGTAGCCTTCTCGTTGTGGGTCAATCCAATATGCCATTACTCCTAATGCATACCCATGTGCTTGAATTGATATCTCCATATAATTCTACCCACATACTATTCTATAGTTGATCGTCATGTTAATCAATATAATGACTAGGTATATTTAAGATAAACAACACATTGTAATGTAAGGACTTTATTATATTAAATATCTCCATAAATAATACAATGATTTTTCTAGCCAAAAAATAATGTTCATAATAAACAAGATTGCCTCTAGGGCATCTATTCTAACACATAGAAAGGTTGGATGAGGTACTTAACAATAGAAAGGAAGTATTAGGCGACCGGGGAAAGATTAGTTGGATTGGAGAATCAGGGGGAAGACAAAAGACTTAGGTGATTAGAATAACAAGTATGAGAAGGGGGTGAGTAAGTGCATGCGGGTGTTGAAAGAGTTGGCTGACACGTATGATGCCATACTATCATAAGGGCTGTGTATAACAGTAGTAACTTACAGGTAGTTGATAATGATGAAGCTCTAACCATTCATTGAGATAAAGGGAATTGAGACATAAGTTGGAATTATAAGAGTCACAACGAATTTCATACATGAGAAAAGGAAATGGTGAGTGATGAGAGCTCAACAGGAAGTTGTGAATAGGTGAGTAGATGAAAAAAAGATAATGTAGAGTGTGGGTCTTATGCTGGTAAGTGGAAACGAAATATTTGTTATAAGGAACAAATTTTCATGGAATGGAACCGGAGATATCAAATCAAGATGAGGTTTGGACAAGTATCATAATGTCAGACATTTTTACAAGATTATTAAAATTATCATGGGTATATGAAAAATGGGGTTACAAAGAATTGGATAAGGTTAATTGTGGTGTCTGGAGGTTACCCAATGAGTTTAGGAGAATCGTGGGACGGGTTGTGAGTGGCACATCAGAATTTGCAATAAACAATTGTGTGAAGACCTGATATGGTGGTAATAAATTATCATGAGTAAAAGAAGAACATAGAAGCAACTGGGAAATAAAGTGGAAGTAACAGGATGTTTTGGGGAATCTATTTCAGTATTGGCTAAACCAGGGAAAGGAGGGATCAACACATCAAGTTGGATGATACAAGGGTTCAGCATAACTCATAAGAATCAGATTTAGGCTATTGGGAACAGGTATTCAGGGGATAATTTTTTGACGAATGGTAGGATTTGTTGCCTAGGCATGCTTGACTGCAACTCATGACATACTTATCCAGGATAATAGGGTTTCACCAAAGTACTTCAGAGAACATATAGTGTGTCAAGGTTATAAGTGGTAGGTTGTGGTGACGACGTTTAGGACTAGAAAAAGGATTGTGGAGGATGAAACAGTCTCAAAAGCTTGAATCATGACAGGGGCCAACCAGAGGGACTAAGGTAACACTGAGTGTCCTACCAAAAGCCTTGTGGACTAAGGAAAGGAAGGTAACTCTAAAGGCTTGTGATATGGTCTAGATATTGATAGAGGAATTGAGAATGTTGAGTTGTAATTCGTAACATCTAGGCATATAATGAGAGTTAGGATCAGTAGAACGTAAAAGGATTTAGCGATTAGAAGAGACTAAGGTCTACAACATGAAGGAATCAGGTTGAAGTAATTTTGTGGGTTATACCAACCAAAGCGCTAGAGAATATGAGCAATCAAAAAAATTGTCAACTTCAGAAGGATATGAAGACAAACTATGAGAGGTTATAGTCTCAACCTAGCTGCGTACCGATGCTAGTCGAGAATTCGTAAGGAAATGGGCTATAAGACGAGAGAATAGACAAGGTTTCCGGACGGATTAAGGAAGAGGTTACAATGAGTAGGAAAGGATTGGTGATCTTGGGGGACGAAGATTTTATTAAGGGGGTAGCATGTAACACCATAAAATTTCATAAAGGTCAAACTGTAATCAATTAAAAATTTGAGTAAGTTGTGTGAATATCTTGTTCAGCAGTTCTTGCTGACATATGTTCAAAAGGAAATTTCTAGGATGCGAATTAAATTGTGTTAATTATGCAATTACTAAGAAATTGGAGCAATTTTTATAATTTCTTAAACTTGACCCGTCAGAATCTTGGCCGGACTGAGATCATGGGAGGCTATTGGATATTCATCAAGTCATTTTAAATGATTGGGCATGAGATTAATTTCCAGAATATCAAGATTTTTCTCTAATTCCACTCTTACCCTAACTTATTCATTAATGCCACTTGGAAACCTCATTGTGACATTTCATGAGTAAGGTGGCAATACTCTATCTCATCCTTCACCACCTTTTGAATTTGGGTGAGAGAAATCACCATCATATTCTTCTTCCCCTTCAACCATTGTATCTCTACCATACAACCACCATCACCGAACATGTTGGTAATGGAACTTCTCTACAACCCAGAGAGCAATAGCCCTCTCTCAATTAATCATTGGGTAAAAGACATTTTCCACCCTCTATTGATGGAGAAAATACATTTTTCCCCTAATTTATGGAAAAATACTTTTTGCACCCCTGTTAGAGTTAAAAACTAACAGAGGACTAACGGAGGGGTGAAAAGACAAAAATACCCCTAAAATGAGAAATTACCCACTATTAATATCTTTCATCCTCATTTCCTAACCCTATCAACCTTATATTTTCCTTTCTCTCCTCCTCTCTTCTCCTCTATTCTCTATCCCTCTCACTCTTCTCTTCCTGTTTCTCTCCCCACACAATTCCTCGACCACCACTGACCACCTCCATGTCTCCCTCTTTCTTCTCTGTCCCTTCCTTCTTCAATTCCTCTGGCGGCGCTATTGCCTCGCCTCCCATGCCGCTCATCCAAGAATTCTCGTCGCCGGTGCAACCACAGAGGGAGATCCCACATAGGACCCGACGCCTGCGCCGACCCCAACGGCGACATAATTGAAGTCTCCAACAGCCTCAGATTTGGAATTCTGAGTGTGGATAAGCAAAGACCTTTGAGTCAACGAGGTCAAAAACTGTTGGTTAATGTAGTACCATTTGGATCTTCAACACCGAATGGGTTTGAATACTCCACTGTCAAGATCCAAAGAGGTAGAAGTTCTGTGATTTGTTGACTTAGTCAAAACCGGATATGTGGGAGTGAAGGAAGTACACATAATCTTCACACCAAACCATCATAAATCCCACACCACACACTCAAGTGAGTAGACACACAAGAAGATCCGTCGACTTGTAGTTTTTTTATTTTTTTATTTCTCTCTTTGGGGATGAAAGCTTACATTTTAGTTTAAATTATTGCAGATTAGATTGAATTTCCATGCTTCAATTGTGTTTATTTTTCTGCTCTTTTTATAGTGAGTAAATTTTAATCTAATGTCCAAACTAATTTAGAGATTTGAAGGAAATACTCTATTGTACACTAGTTTTTATGTTTGTGGCTATGGAAGAAAGACAGTGGTTGTTGGGTAGGCTAAGTTTCAGGGTGTAATGGCGTTGGCTGTTGCAGGTTGATCTTGGGTGATGTAGGGGCTGGTTGCAGTGGATTTTGTGGTGGTTTAGGTCAGGTGGTGAATTTGGTAGCCGTGGTGTGTTGGGTAATGGTGATTTAGGTTGGATGGTGAAGATTTTGGTGGTGTACTTTGGTGGTGCTTGTGGTGCTTGTGGGGTGGTGGTTGTATTGTTGGTAAGGATTTGGTGGTGGTGGAGGTGGTGATAAAGAACACCAAGAACATGATGAACACCATATTAAACAAAAAAATGTGTTATTTGTCCACAATTTGTAAGGGTAAAAATGGTCACAAAAACTCACTTTGCACCCCTCCACTAACGGATAATAACATAAGGGTGGTATCTGTCCACCCTCCATTCATTGACAGGGGTGCAAACAGTATTTTTGCATAAATCAGGGGCAAAATGTCTTTTCTCCATAATCCGATGGTGGAAAATGTCTTTTAAACTTAATCATTTCTTTAAGTTGTGGGCTTCGAAATCAGGTCAAGGCGCTTCTGTGAAGCCCAATATTGGACCTTAAATTGTTGCTTGCCGCTTGGGTCGCCAGATTCTGCACATACACCGCCTGAAAACTCGAAGCTCACCAGAGATGCGAGATTGTCAGGATAGAAAATTAGCTTTGCTGATCAAAATTAGGCAAGTTGTCAGGTAATCATATGCATGCCTAATTTTCTTTTAAAATAACTTTGGATTATAAAGATGCCTATATATATGGAATATGATATCATGGAAATGATTCATGTTTGTCATTGGATACTTTCCTCGTTATTGGATTGTGTTGTCCTTGGACACGTCATTTTTGTTATTGTATCATGACGTCTGGCTATGGTAACAGTCATAAGACCGGTCTACGAGCTTCTTTTATGTCAGGACGTAGCTAGCCCCTGACCATAGGCAGCTCGTACTACTCTCTAAACTGATGATCCAGTAAGGTTGTGCACACTTAAAATGTAGTTTCTCTTGGTGGATTTGTGGATACTTGACAAGAGATATGGATTTGGTATTGACTTCATTTTTGAAGTGAATCTGGTCTCCACAACCCTCTGGGTAGTGGGAGTTAGAATTTTATGTATAAGGCTGGATTTGTCATTACTGTGCATTAACTAATATTTGAATAATTAGAACAATTATTCTTGTGATATGTTGCTTTGAGACATGATGTTGGATGATGCACCTGTAAGTACAGGTAAAGTGTTTTCAAAACTTATATATATATATAAATATATATATATATATATATACATAAGTATATGTTCTTTTGTCATGAATCATATCTTACTTGTATTATGATGTCGTGATGTGTCTGCCTTCTGTAAGTTGGAAGATGAGCGCTTGAGAACCAGGGGAATAGACCATCACCAAGAAGTACTCATGTCACAAATATGGATAATATGATAGTAAATTTTATTTAAGCTTAAGCTTCTTTAATTCCTTCTTGTAAAAAACTGTTTAGGATTTGATTCCTTGTTGAGCATTTTCGTGCTTAGCGGAGGACGCCTCCAGATGGTCTAGGGGATAGTGTAGTTCTCCTGTACTCTAGGATGAGGTTGTTACATTCACCCTTGAAGTTATAAGCCTTGGTGTTGAGAAGACTTAAAGATATTAGATTCTTTGCAATAAGTCGCACATCTTTGACATCCTTCAATGTGGTATCTGCCCATCATGTGTCTTGAACCTAATTGAACCGCTATGATCACCTTACAAATAACTACGTTTTCCGTAAAGACATTACCTCCATCTGCATGGCTACATGTCGAAAATATCTCCTTGTAAAGAAAATATGATAGGTAGCCCCTGAGTCAAGAAACAACACATCGAATTGATGCATGACATTATCCACTAGTATAATATAATCATCATCTGAAGAGTTAGTACATTTGACCACCGACGCGGATCCATCCTGATTCTGTTGCTCCCTCTTCAGACATTTCCTCTTCCAGTTCCCCTTTTCCTAGCAAAAGGCACAAACAACTTTAGATAACGTAAAGTCTGAGAATTTATTCTTACTCTTTGTATCATTCTTACTTCGTGTTACCATCAATTAGGAAGCATGGTCCTCTATGCATTTGCTTGCGCCCTTCGTGTCACCTCTACTAGGGATATGATGTATTTATTCATAGTAAAATACTGCACAAAAGTTCTCATATGATGTAGGTAACGAAACCAACAAGATAAGGGATGCATCTTCATCATTCACCTTCTCTTCAATATTAGGCAAATTCAACAGAATTGTGTTCAATTGATCAAGGTGATCCTTGAGATGCGTACATGTACCTTCTTTAATTTGTAGACTAAAAAGACGCTGCTTTAGTTTCAATTTGTTGGTGAGTGACTTCGTCATGAAGAGACTCTCCAACTTGAGCCATAAAGTTGCCGTCGTTTTACATCTGCGACCTCGGTGATTAAGTCATCCGATAAACGCAACCTGATTGTTGAATGTGTCTTCTCCTTCATAATCTTTTACTCCATCCATGATATGTCCATGCCTTACTTATCCGTGGCTAATAGAATCCAGATGCCTTGCTCGAAGAAACTCGTGTGAATAATCGATGTTTTTGTGCAAACACATTTTGTTTATGCAGAATTCCCATGGCGTCCCTTCTCTTCGTGTGAACACAAAGAACCCTTCTGCAAACACAAAGTGTTCATGCGACATAAACAAGTACTCGAGCGAATGCCTGTAACTTGTTTGAAACTCCTCTTTTTTGGCTCGTGTTCGTACGAGCTCATGCACTAACCCGTGCGAAGACCCATTCAAGGCACAAACCCAACACTTGCAATGCACCTGAATAGACATTATATGGAAGTCGTAGATGGAGTATCCAAGGGATGGGCCGATACTCCAAGGAGTGTAGCATTTTCATAATCTTGTAGGTTTAGGGTGGGTTTGGTATGACTTTTTGAACTTTTAAGTCGACTCTTTAGTTGTTGTGAAAAAAATTTGTGATAAAAACATTAATGAAAGAACACGTACTTGTTTGGTGAAAAAAGTTATGTTGTTTAAAGTCAGTGATGCAACACTTTTGTTTGTTAGTAAAAATAAGTATTTTTCATTTGTTATATTCATTAATAAAATTATGGTATGTGAAATTAGTTGGTGTAGTATGTTCACAAAAAAAAGTATGTGTAGCTTGATCATTTTGTTGTTTAAAAAGAAAAAGAAAAAATCCAAAAACTCTCGTGAAGCTTGCCGTTTTTCCAAATTAAGTTTTACACTATAAAGGTAAAAGCGAGAATCAAAAAGCTGGCACATAAAAATGATACCAATCCCTCTATAAAAGTTGGAAACAAATTAAAAGTTTAAAATTGATTAAAAACTAAAAAAAAAAATTATGCCAAACTCACCCTTAATGGACAAGTAATGAAGGGCCATTTTTATTATTATTATTATTTTTTTTGAGGAAAGGGTCATTTTTATTATTAAAGCCTGCCTTGACGTTTCTTTCTTAATTAAGCAGACCAATGGCGTCTGCAAAAAATAAAAAAGCAGACCAATGAATAATGGCATGACCGATAATTTAGCAAGTATCTTCAAAATAGAATGCCACTTATGTTAACTTCCTTAAACCCAGCCCATGAAACGTGTTGCGTTGAGATCGGTCCAAAGACTATGGTGATCATGCACTCGGCATTTCATACTTTCCCAAAACATACTACTTAACGTGTGACCAAAAATTAATCCTCTACCAGAAAACCCGCTAAACCAAAAACCACTAATGCGTAGGAACCTAAAATACAAAAACATAAATTAACTATCCAAAAAGTCGCTAGTTTCTCTATAAATTCACCATTCATTGTTCTCCAATTATTTTTGCCCACAAAAGAAGGAGAAGTAAATAAGTTTCCATATCACCACAGTCAATTATTTCTCCAATAAAAATTCTTCGTTCATCATATTATTACTTGATCATATCTCTCTCTCCTTCATATCTCCTGCCATGGATGTCTCAACCTACAACTACGTTGACAATTATGGCTTTCTTCCAGAGGAACTGGTCATAGACATCCTAACGAGACTGCCGGTGAAGTCGCTAATCCGTTTCAGGTGTGTTTCTCGAAGATGGAAGGATCTTATAAAAAATCCTATTTTCATCTCTAAACATCTCACCAAGATGAAAAACACCTTTTGCGGCTACAGTTTCCATAACTCGTGCAACGCTGTTGTGGTAAGTACCAACGACTGGATGGGTACCTTTGAATGCGGAAAACCTGATTTCCCTTCCGATTTTCTCAAGCTCAATGTCGGGCCCTACCTTCCCTACAAACCTTCTTACTACGGTGACGGCACTGTAAAAAAAACACTCTATTCAATCACCGGATATTGCGACGGCGTATTTTGTCTCTCTTGGAATCATCTTTACCGTCACAACAGCGTATACAACAAGGAAGTCTATCACCAAATAGGGCACGTAGTGATAGCCTTGTGCAACCCTGCACTTCGGGAACTCAGAATCCTTCCACTGTCGAATTCGGAGTTCCCACCCTACAAAAAGCACTGTTGTGTCGAATTGGGCTTCGGTTTCCATCCAAAGACGAATGATTACAAAGTTGTCAAACTAGTAATGTTACTACATGGCTATCAAGCAACATTGGACTACATTGAGGTTTATTCCATGGCAAGTAACTCTTGGCGAATGATCCTCGTTAGAGGAAATAATTACTACTCGGCCACCGCTCATAATCTGAAGGCATGCGCCTTTGCTCCAGGAATATGCACCTCCACCGGGGTTTTCCATTGGACCATGGGAAGAGAAGCACGCTATGTCATTGCGTCTTTTCACATGGACGACGAGGCTCTCCGTGTGAACGAGTTGCCTACAAAGTATACATCCTTCCAAGAAAGGGTGGGTAGGTTTAGCACCCACAACCTCTCCTTGTTACACGACAAGCTCGCTCTTATATGTTGTTATCACACTGATGGGGAATATCATCCGATAGATATGTATCTGTTGAATAATTATGATGATGATGATTCCTGCTGGTACCTTGCAATTGTGGTGGAATCATTCCCTTGTCATTTATTTCCCATTGGATTTTGGTTGAAAAGTCTTCTTCTCGTCTTTAATAATAATGATTGTTGCCCGTTATTGTACGACACCGTTAGCAAACAATCCATGGATCCAGAGCAACTTACCAGTGATATGGGTTTCTGCTACAGGGAGAGTCTTGTTTCGGTTAAAGGAGGATCCGGTGACTGTTATTTTGCTGTTTCTCCAAGGGACTTCCAATATAGCATGTCACATATTAATTGGCCTCGCACTGATTTTCTGTAACTCTTTTTATTTTTTGTCCTTATTCTACTCATTTTTCGTAGTAGTACGTACAGTCTCAGTTCCATAGTAATCATTTTGTTTTAATTTTACAATGTTTTAAATCAAGAAATTCAGCTTTCTTTCTTATATATCTAATTCAGGTGCTTAAGGTGAAAGAGTCAGCTTGTGCAATTGTCTTTTGCTTTCTCCCTTAATTACCGAGTCATATCAATTATTTATGTTTATGATGATAAACATCTTACGTGTGTCTGGTTTTCTCGCGGTCTGCAAGCAATTTTTGTTTGCCTTCCATGATATCATTGACTATGTAATAATTAGGACTGATGGTATGAAGGGATTGAGGAGCTCCAAGTAGAAATCCATTCTAGTTCAAAATACCGCGGTGTAGAGCTGTCAAGTGGGCCGAATGACCATCGAACGGGCCCATTCTAGCTAGTTCCAAGCCCCAGCCCAGACCCACGGTGGTCTTGAACTGGTCCTAGCCTGCCTTACCGATGGTCTGAGCCTAATCAATGACTCCCGGACTGCCGGACCGGCCCGCGGAAAGGACCAGAGCCGCCCTAAAACCAGACCAGGACCAGCCATATACCGCCAATTTGAACCCTTCAATGGCTGTTTCTATGCCAAAATAATTGTTTTGGTATTATTATAACGATGGGAACTAAACTGGCCCGGCTGTGGGTCCAGTGGGCCGAGCTGGGCTTGGAATTCCTACCTACTTCTACGACCGGCCCAGGACCAGCCCTGTGCACAATGGAACGGGACCGGGACTGGTGGTCCTCTTCTAACCTGTCAACTGCTCTACCGTGGTGGTTCTCAGCCACTAATGACTGGACTCGTACTTTTTCACAAAACGCATACCAGGTAACACCATTTATAAACCTTTGGAAAAGCTTATTCTGTAACAATGAACATGTACCATCGTGGAGTCAATTCAAAGCAAGCAGCATGTTTCTGCAGCATGAATTAGAGTAAAGCAAGAAGTAAAAGAGAAATAACCACACAATGCTTATATCTCCATCAATGGATTGACCTGTTTCTTCAGGTTCCCAAAACCTAAAAGCAACGAGTTGACTGAATTTCACATACATGTTGATCTTTCAATGTCCTAAGAAGTTAAATAGTGTCATCTTTGATCCCTATACAGATAGCTCACCGTCAAACAAATCCATAAGGACTTAATTGCACCTACTAATCCAACCATGAAAGAAAAGCTAGGGTTTGCTATTCACGTCGCACGTCCTTCACGAGAAGAGCCATCTGAAGCAGTAGTTGTCCTGCTTCCATGGATGCCATATCATAAGAAGTTTTTTAATTAATCCAGTTAGAAAGAACACAACTCTACTTGCCTATCTTCCCAGCCAAGTCATCCAGGGTTAAATTCAGGGTATCAACAGAACCTCTTTTAACTTCCTCCCCACGAGCAGCCAGAAGCTCCTCGACGCTGCCTGGTTTCCCAAACATCCCAAGGTGATCAGCAATCAGGTGTAGATTGTTGCACCCACCGCAACGAGCCACAACAACACCTTTTTCGTAGGATTCGCGACACATTGTCTTCATGGATCTAGTTTCGCACACCGTGCAAGTAAAGATCATTGCAAGATCATGTCGCGGAGATACCTTCAAGCTGGAAGTGGCTTTGTAATTCACAGAAGGATTTTCATTGGTTGACGCATTGGCAAGAGCTTCTATAGTTGAGTTGGTGGTTGTAAACGTGGAATCTTCATTCCCGTTAACATCATTTGACACGGTCTGCTCAGTTGGTCCAGTCAGTGTCTGGATCTTTCTTTGCCATGATTGAGTTCTAGTGACGCCATAACTTGTGGAGGGAAGATGAAGTCTCCAGAACTCTGCAAGAAGTAAATTCACAATAAAATGAATGAGAAGGTGATGTCTTCCGGAGCAAAACCATGACATTCTAAAGACTCGCATAATAATATATAAAAGAGAGAAAAAAATGTGGGTGAACCACATTGCATCTTCCCCCTCACAACTCCTTCCAGTCTGACCATTTTCTAGAAATTAACTTTCTTCTTCTGGCCCGCCGACCATTTACCAGCAATAAATTGCTACGGAGGAATCATAATCTCATCACATATCAAAAGCTTTGATCAGATAAAGAATGCAACTACTACTGTTATAACAGGAATACGTTGCAGGTAACCCCACATGCGACTGTCACCATTTTCGCCTACGGTTCAATCCCCCACCACAACACCATCGTCGTCATCTTTTTTGCCCAATTAAATCTATTCCACTTGTTGAATTATGCCGGATAAACTTCTACAGAAAAAAAGCATGAAATGATCTGGAACTGTGCTCTTGTTGTCCCACCTTTTCTGATTCATAGTTGGAGCAATGGTGTGGTTTCAAGTAACTCCTGCTGGGTATTTGGACGAAGGACGGATGGTTATGCTTTGATTATCCGGTAGACAAAGGTGGTTTGGGTGAGTGGTGATGTTGGGATAGACCTATCAATTCCTAAATGAATCTTCTTTGATACATCAGAATCACTTATTTTGAGGACCATGTCTCATTCTTGTTTGTGCCTATTAATAAAGGAGTATTTTTCTCTGAGAAATTTAATAAAAGGGTATTAGTTAACAACAAAAGATATCTAGAGCATAAACTTCACCGCTTCCTTTTATCTCTTAGTGCTGACATCTTTTTTCTTTGCCATGTAGTTAAGTTTGGAATTTCAGCTTGGCAGGATTGACTATATTACCTCAGTATGTGAAGCTACCAACTTGAAGGTAAACGGACAATGGAGTTATATTTCCTTAAATGATGTTATGCTGCACAGTCTCAATTTAAAGCAGTTTCTTCCATTTCTAATTGAGAAAAAGTATCAATGGGCTCATCTACATGATACAGGAGTCTGATGCTTTTGTTAGAGGTCATATCGTTCAGATGCTCTTAAGGTGGTGCTCTCGTGTGCCGCTTGGGTCTATAGATGATTTGTTGGATTTTCTTGATTATTTGGATTAGTTGTTTTATAGTTTCTTTCTCTTTCCCTCATGTTTTTATAACTTACCAGTTTCTTTGTAACCGTTATTTTTCAAAAAGAATATTTTAGGAAAAATTGCACTAGTAGTACCCATGTTTTGGATTTCGTTACACTTCAATACCTAACTTTTCAATTGTTGCTTTGATGATACCCAACATTTCATTCGTTGCACCAGAAGTACATGTTGTTAACATCCGGGTCCATCTTTTGTAATGGAAATGTTTAAAGTACTATTTTACCCTTTACTTACTCAATTCTTGTTTCTTTTAATTCTTGTTTCAATAATGCTCAACCCCACAGTTCGTTCAAAATTAATGTATAAATTATACAACTTCAATAAAAATATCACATTTGTTTCTTCTTTCCCATCCAACATCACTCTGTTCACATGCTCGCGAACGACATAAATCAATTGTTTCCTTCAATTTCCACTCTCCCTACAACCTCAAAACGATCATCCCCTTAAGTTCAGTCAATAGGTTGATTCCAAATTTGGGCAGAGCTATTTCTCGAATTCCTTCTCATTTCCCGTGATTCTCTTGGGTGCGTTTCACAACATCTGATCGCGAACCAGAGCAAACATTTCGATGAGTCGTTCGAATTATGATTAGGTAGGTGTATCACCTCTTACTATCACATGGGTTCTACTTTCTTTAACTCTTCTTTCAGATATCCAACAAAACTCCGTTACAGATTAGCGGTTGAATAATTATGATTGTACACAATCTTACATCACAATATTTATTTGTTTGAGGATTCAACAATATTGACGTACTGGATCTATAAGGAAACCTAGAAGAGAATTCATTGGCCTATTTACCTATTCGGCTGTCCCACAAGGGTTCGAGAAAGATGACGTCGAAAGTGTTATGTTTAGATGAGAATTCCGGTCGAGAAGAAGTACATCAGGGTAAAGGATTTTGTCATTTTGATATTGGGTCAGGTAGGAAAAGAAGAGGATGCAGGAGAGAGAGAGACGTAGAGTGATTTTTGGTCTTGATTTGAGTAAGATGAATTGAAACAAAGGGTAAATGACAGAAACCACCACTGTGGTATGGGGAAATACCAAATCACTACACTGTGGTTTGGGAAATACCCCAAAACTACCCCTCTGTTAGTCCAAGCTTGTGACACATACAACCCCTCCACCGAATTCCGTCCAATTAACACATGGGTCCATATCAGACATTATTTTTTGGACACTTTTGCCCTTCAGAATGCTTCAATGACATTTTTGCCCCTAAATTTTTGGCTAAAACTCGTTCTTCTCATACATCCTTCATCCTCTATAACCTCCTTCCAAAGTAAAAACCCAACTAGCACCACCACCGCTGCCAAGTACAACACCAACAACAATTACAAAAAAAAATTGAACAACCTATTACACATCCTGTTCATATCCATTTCCACTTTCTAACCTATTGCACCTGTAATAATCAAAACATCCACCATTTTGTCATGCTGGTTCTTCAATTAATCAACTCCATCACCACCATGAACATCACTCAGCCAATGAATCAACTCCACAGAAGCCACCACGGCTAAGCCACAAACACCACCAGTACAAAATCCCTAATTTCAACAAACAAAAATAACAGGGATAGAAATACAAATTGAACCCAGTCTTTCCAAACAAATCCCAATATGCAACCTCCTTTTCCTTTTTCCAGAGACAATCACAATCGATTGAAGATTCAGAACCATAAAACCCAGACCAACGAACCATGAGGAGTTCAGAGGAAAACCTAGACCAACGAGAGCAGGGGCATCAGAGAAAACCCATATCCCAAACCTGAATCTCACATCCCATCGATTTTTTTTTTTTTGCCTAAATCAGAGCTCGCAGAAGAAGAAGAACACTGTATCTATTAATGCCGATTGAGGAGTTCGGAGAGAGAGATCTGAAGTGGTGTGGTAGCAGCAGTGGAGGTCGGTGGCGAAAGTGGTGCGGGCTGGATCGACATGCAGAAGAACCAGAGGGGTTGTTATTGCACCTAACAGAGGAGGACGATTTTCGAGTCCGCAACCACCTATAGAGGATCAGGTCTTTTCCCGCGACCACAGGCTACAGAAAGAATGCCGGCAGTGGAAAAGGTGTTGGGGTGGTTGGTGGCAGCGGTATCGATGATGTAGGGTATGGAAGGAGAAGGGCAGAGGGTATAATAGACATTTGAAAAATCATGGGACAGCAGTGGAGGTCGGTGTCGAAAGTGGTGCGGGCTGGATCGACATGCAGAAGAACCAGAGGGGTTGTTATTGCACCTAACAGAGGAGGACGATTTTCGAGTCCGCAACCACCTATAGAGGATCAGGTCTTTTCCCGCGACCACAGGCTACAGAAAGAATGCCGGCAGTGGAAAAGGTGTTGGGGTGGTTGGTGGCAGCGGTATCGATGATGTAGGGTATGGAAGAAGAAGGGCAGAGGGTATAATAGACATTTGAAAATTCATGGGACAAAATTTAAAAGTATTGAAATTAAAGGAAGGGCAGATTTGACATTGAAAAAAACTGTTACCTACTGTTAGCAAGCAGCAGAGGTGGTTTGTTTCTCAAACCGCAGGGTAGTGATCTGATAACGCTCTTTTATTAGGAAAAAAGACAAGGTTTTAAATTAATAAGGCTATCCTAAACAATAGCTATAATGATTTACCATTTCTATTTCTGTTCAAGTGGAACTGGAAAGACAAAATTGTCCTTGACAATAGCAAAATCTATCCACTAGAGGAAACGGAGACTAATTGCATACTGTTGCAACAAAATAAAAAGTTGGGTACCGTTAATGCAACAATTGCAAAATTGGATATCAATGTGTTACAAAAGGTGCATTTTGCCTATATTTTATTACCTTAAAAAGAATCTAAGGAATACGGTAAAATTGCTTCGGCACCTATAAAAATCAATTTTTTGGAAGAAAGCAACCGATAAGCTCATAAAAATTAATCACCATAATTTCCATTTTGAACCAATAACTCGATAAGAATAAAGGTAACAATTTTAAAGCATTTGTTAGTTACTCCTCAGAACTTCCCTACAGCAACACTACCTGTGTGCCACTTCCATCCATTCAATTGACACCACACCAATTCTACCCCTTTGGTTTTATATAGGTTTTAAAGTCACCCCTTGAAGCATCAGATCGCTCAAAACCAAAATCACTAATGAGACACTCTTGAGACACACTCTATTTTGTACGGCGCCGTCTTGTTCTATTAGTAGTTTCTTTTCAGGTAATGAGAAATGCATAAGCTAAGGGGTGTTGGTTATTTCTTTTTCTTTTGGGAAATGGCTATTTCTCTTTGAGGAACAAGGAGTCCTAAATAGAATAAACAATTTGAGGATATTACTGTGATCTTATTCTTCCTCTTCCCGCTTCTTTAACCTTTTCAATAAATAATTTCATTTTGATAAAATTACTATGTAGTACTAATTTCATTGACTGATTTCTTAACTCAATGATGATCATGAATGTGATGAACATTTTTTGCAATTAACCTCTTTTAGATTCTTGACATTTCATTCAGTGTTTACAACTAAGTTTGGGAACCAATTGGAGGGCTACATCGTATTGTTCTGAAATTGTAGTGACAGTTTTTGTCTTGTTATGTGTTCTTTACTGACATTAAGCATTGGACACACAAACGGATTGAGAAAAATTATTTTCCCCATTGGTAAATTAATCTAACATAAGTTTATTTTTCATAAGTGAACTCATCTTCGTAGGAAAAGTAAGTGCAAGAGTACATACATTGTTATCCTACAAATACAAAGTGACATGATGACTTCAGAAAGCCTTGGTGTTGCAATGCAAAGAGGAAAACATATTTCTCTCCCATTTTACGAGTGCTAATTCATGTTTGCAGAATGTATATGTAAGATCCCAAGGCTTTCAAAGTTTAACCTCTATCTACTTTCTTAGTTTCTTACATCACTCTCTATCTTTCAGAGAGCAAAATCTTATGAAAATATCGTACATACAACTTAAGTTCAAGGTCTTCCTGTAGTTTATATATATATATATATATATATATATATATATATATATATATATATTGAAATAAATCAATTGGCAAGTTTTCCAGTACTAACTTCGGCAATGTATGTATGTTTATGCGTCTGAGTTTTTGCCAGCTAGTTCCCTCGGACACACAGCCATTTGTGAAATTGTTCGATCAAATTGCAGAGAGATACAACTGGTTGAATTCATCGTAGAATACTGCTTCTAGAAAGGGTGAAGAAATTCTGATATTTGACATCAGACCTCTATATGACCAGAATATGGACAGTCACGCCAACAGTCACGAAGAGGTGAAAAGAGGCATAGCCAGAATCTGATACTGACCTCAATTTGGTTTAACCACATGCATTAGCTACATTTACTCTTTCGTATATTTTACAAAAATTCAAACTATAGAAACGATAATCCTTGAGTTAAATGTGCATTGGTAAATTTATGACTTCATATATTCGAAAACTTTGTAGCTCTTCTTATGGAATTCCTGTGATTCATTCATGGGTAGATATGGTGAAAATGGCTACTCCAGCAATCTTTTTTAGTATAGTAGTGCCCTCGGACGTGGGTTATACACCTAGTACAATCATACATGCCTTGTCTAATACTGGTTTGTTTCCCTGTTACGGCAGTTATTATACACTTTCTTATCAATTTTTCGGTTTGCCTCATTTGGATATCTATTTGCTTATCAACATGAACAATGGAGTTCCAAAGTAGCAGTGTGTATACAATCACCTCAAATACATTGTTTACTCACATTCTTAGCATTAAAAACATAGGGGAGTAACTGCCAAATACTGAAAATTGCCGAGTGTTTTAGTTTCAGTATCATGGATAATATTTTATTAGAGAACTCCAAATAGACCAAGTTCTAACTACATTTCATTTCACTCTATATATTGCTGCAATTTTAATTTAATCTACACTCCATTAAAGTAATAGTGGCATACACATCAAAATATATACGTGGGCTTAATGGGATTCAAGAAAATTATACTGTAATCATCACAATTACCATGACAGAGAAGTCAGAAACACAGAATGCAAATCTATTCATCAAACTCAGAGCAACTAGCTAAAAGCTTGATCCACATGTTAGAGCAAGCGTGAGCCTTCATTCCATAATCAATTGCTCAGTTAGAGGAGCCGTCAGTAGTAATTTTAGTGCATAATCATCATATGGGTTGATGTCCTCACTGTTATTTTCAAAACTATAAAGCTCCTTCCGAAAAGACAAGTAATTTTAGATGCTTCCTACATATATGCAGAGAACCTATTTGATAATTCATATCCTTGCAATCCAAACTTATAATTCGGACGTAGAATCACTGTCTATGCAAGCATGGGATGATACGAGAGAATTAATGGGCCAAGGTTTCATATTGTAGTTCTTATGAAATAACATTGCTTGTAGATATGGAATGCATTAGATTGTCATCACATTACATGCATTTATCCACGATGCCGTAGAACTAACAAAATACTTCATGAAGCAAAAATATTTCATTCCGTTTCTAAGTTACTGGCTTCCCAACCAAATTCCCCTTGTCTCTAAAAGCTTCCATGAATACGAAAATGTGAAGAAGGAAACTATAAAATCAGACTTTTGTCCTCGGTTCAGAGAGAAATTGAAGCTTTTTCACCATATACTATTTCTGCTGCTTGCAGCTATGTGTTCTTCATTAAATTCAGCTTCCTTCTGGTTTCTTAGTGTGGCATCAATAACCAGTTCATTAGCAAAATCAATTGCTAATAGAATGACACTTGAATTAAACAACACAAAACACCCCGAGTAAAAAAAGAAAAATAATGACATAGTCAGACAGCTATGAAGGAATTGGACAGACTAAGAACCCTTCACTCAAGATAAAAATCCCAATTTAACTGGAGTTACAGAACAATTAGGTACCTAAAAAAGGAGAAGCCTTTTTCCCCAACTTAATAGTAATCATTCCATTTGGAGGGCACAAAATTACAAGAACTGTGTGCATATACGGCAAGATCAACCAGCTACAAGACCCATGAAAATTAATTGCAAACAAAGATGAAAACTAAGGGTATTGATCGATTCACCATGAAACGACTTCATTCGCTGACCTAACATAATCTGGAATCACCCAATGACCCAACAAACGAATTGAAGCATATCATCAGACTACAAATTGAAGTCCCAGTTTTTGCTTATTTCACGCAAACCCAGTTGCATATAAATTCGATTACACAACAGAGATTGAGAGAGAGATTACCAGTAGAGGGAGAGGTCTGAAGCGGTTTAGTGGAGAAGAGAGAGAGTAATCTCCTGTGAATCTGCCTAGCCGCCATTCAAGGATTGCTGCCCAGCTTAATGCACAAGTAGTAATAAGGGCATCTACAAGAGTCAATGCAAATGGACTTCTTATGCAAAATATAGATGATTTGGGGAAAATTTATAATCCAATAAGAGATGCAACTAGTCATGCAAAATGGATATTCTCCATTCACCTCGCCAAACCTGGCGAGGTTCTCACCCTCGCCATCACACTTTTTCCTATTTTATAGGAATTTTATTTGAATTTTAACCGATTTTATGTTTTATTCGTTCACATCTATTTACCATAGGAAGACTTCTTCTCCTCCTGGGATACTATCAGGACATGATAAGTATGATAAAAATTTGCCTATTTAATAGGTTTGTTGAGATATATATGGGATTTTGTTTGTTATTTTTCTGTATTTAAAGACCACGTACACATGTTGATTACACATAGAACACCTCCCAAAAGTATCTAAAACTAGTTAGCATTGTTAGAAAAATATGGTACTTTAAAAATGATGCTTAAAAATAAATAAATATATTAAAATATACTAATATAACTAATTTATCAGATTTTTGCACGACACTGCTGGAGCAAGTTGTTCAAATGCTAGTTATACAAAATGCAAAACTACAATTTTGTGTATAATTTGCATGAAATTTGCACAACACAATTGGAGATGCCCTAAGAAGCTTCGAGCTTTTGCCAGAAGGCGAAAAAATTGATGCAATTGCCCTACGGACGAAAAGCTTCACATGTGTCTCTTTGACCTGGCTAAATTCCTTGACTTGGGAATATAAATTTTATTTTTATGTAAAATAAATTTGAGTAATAAATGATCAAATTAAAACGAACCACAACAGATCATTGCAGTGCTAAAAGGCTAGAGGACCTGAATTTCTTATCAGGCTAGCATTCACCATAGACTGTTCAAATAGAAGTTATTTTTTTAAATGGACTTTTGGACCGGGCTAGACCGTCTCTCTCTAGAATTATCTCTCTGAGAAAATTCTTCAGATGTGAGTTTTCTAGGGTTTGTCCTTCATCTTCACTAGTTTTCATCTAGTTTTTGTGAGGATCGTTTTCCTCTTTTCCTGTGGTTTCTCCCCCTTCTCTTCTTCCCCTTTTCAAAGTTTCACTCTATGTGATACTCTGATTGGGTTTTGCTTAGCTTTGTTCTTTTTTCTCTCTGTTTTTCTCCCCAATCTGAGTCTCTTTCCTCAGTTTTGGTAGTAATGAATACGAATCCAGATTCTGCTGATCTAGTGTTAGATCTTGAGGAAGATGAGGAAGCAGCGAGAGCGTCTTCGATTCAAGTTCTTGTGGGCAAACTACTAACCCAGAAAAAATTCTCTGCTCTGGTGATAAAGAAAATTATTACAAATCCGTGGAGGTTGAAGGGTAAAATCCGAATAGAGACGTGGGAAAAGAATTGCTATATTTTTCGATTTGAAAATAAAGGAGACTGTGAGAGTGTCAACGATGGACCGCCTTTGAATATCTCAAATGCCCATCTGGTTCTGAAGAAATGGCCTCCAAAGATGGCTTTGAGGGACATTGATTTCTCAATGAGCCCTTTCTGGGTTCAGTTCCCGGGCCTCCCGCCGGCTTTCAAGACAGAGAAAAATGTTAGAAAGATTGGGAAAGTTGCCGGAGAAATCATTGACATCGACGAAGAAACGATAGGGGTTAACTCTAGCTCCCCATATGTAAGATTTCAAGTTCTGGTTAATGTAGCCAACCCTCTCCCCCAGGCGTTCTTCTATCAAAACAATGGTCGCCGGCTCCGGCAGGGATTTTACTACGAAAATCTTGGAGACTACTGTTATGACTGCGGCCGTTTAGGTCACATCGACAAAGACTGTGATTTCTTATCAGAACACCGGAAAGGATGTCAGGACTACGGTTTTTTCCTCAGATGCTCACTGAAAAGGAGTCGTAATCCCAAATCGGCGTGGTTAACACCGGAGGCCGAGAAGTTTGTACGGATTTGGGGATCGCCGGCGTTGGACACTGAAGAGAATATTCCGAGTGAGGTGGATGATTCGCCGAAAGAGCACGTGGAGGCTATCTATGGCGATTGTACGGCCTTGGTGAGGTGTCCAATTTTGGGGATGCCAGAGTTGAGACGTGCCTGCCAGGAAGATTCTTTTAATGGCTCACCACCTGCTGGAATCGTACGCACACTGTCCTTTTCGGATACGCAGGTGCTGAGCGAGTGTGATGAAGATCTTGTCGATCACAAGAAAGCAGGTGTTCTAGAAGACGATGTAGAGTCTGTTCCAGAAACGCAGCACTTGGAGGGGGAGGTAGGTGCAATACATGCAAAAGAAAAGGAGGGGATAAATAGAAATTCGATCTTTCTGAAGCCCTTGGAAAATATTTTACCTCCTAATGGGCTAAGTGCTACCCCTGTAGTGGACCCTACCGGGCCACGATATGGATCTGGGGTTGATTTGGGCTTCGACAAACTCTCTCCTCTTGAACCCCAGCCCAATATCAATTCTCTACCAGCCCGTAAGTTCAAAAGGTACAAAGGAAGGGTAAATATGGAATTCCCCCCCCCCCATTTATTGAAGGGCATTCTAGTATTTTTAGTAATAGCAAAGATTGTGATGAAGCAGGAAACCCTTTCACAAATATCAACTTATCTAGGGTTTTCTCAAGACTGGAAGTGATCAAACGGAAGCGAGAAACAGAGGAAGAATTCAATCACAGATCGAAGAAGAATTTCCAAGGTTTTGGATTCACTGCTTCAGAAGGGAAAGGGAAGGCTAAGATTGATCTAGATACAGAAGAGGAATCGTATGTCCGGTTAGTCAGTCAATCCAAAGCCAGAGTCTCTGAAAATCACGAAATTCGGATCTGTGTGGAAAGGAAAGTGGTGGATAAGGTTAGTGTTCATTCCCAATTGAATAATGATGATGATACCATTTATGCCCCATACATGGAGGAATTTGAGCAACTTATGGGGATTAATGGCAATGGTGGCTCGGTTTTCTCTTCTTCTTCTCCCAAGGTGGTGGTGGCTGACCTTCAACAACCACACGAGGAATGTTAAGTCTCTGCTGGAACTGCCAGGGGTTGGGACGTCCCCTGACAGTCCAGAGAATCCGAGGTCTCGTTAGAGACCATCACCCCAATTTGGTTTTTTTATCATAAACAAAAAACAAAATAGAAAAATTTGATCGAATAAGACGGAGTCTGCAGTTCCCAAATGCAGATTATGTAGCTCCTAATGGTATTGCTGGAGGATTGGCATTATGGTGGACCGATGATATATATGTCAATGTGGTGTGGAAGTCTTCTAATATGTTCCATTACAAATCAAGACCTCACTGTGGAATATTGGATTTTGATCTATGCTCCTGCTGATGCATCTAAAAGAAGGAGATTTTGGAAAGAGCTTTGTGAGGTTTCAAGGTCATTTAATAAGCCTTGGGTACTTGTTGGTGATTGTAATGATATCACAAGCATTGATGATAAATGTGGGGGTAATCTTAAACAACAATGGAGGATACACCAATTCAAGAGCTTCATCTCCAACTGTGGTCTTGTTGAGCTACATTCCCAAGGTCAGAGCTATAGTTGGACCAACAAGAGAATGCAGGATAATGTTAGAGAGTTGCTTGATAGAGTCTTCATGTCTCCAAATTGGGGACTTAATGATCCTAAAGAAAAACTCTTAAGAGAATGTATCTGGAGCTCTGATCATGCCCCTCTTCTGCTCTACTCCAACTGGCACAATATGAAAAGAAGGGCTTCTTTTGCTTTCAGCAACATGTGGCTGGATTATGAAAGATGTTATTCCACTATTCAGAAGACTTGGAACGCTTCTCCTGGTATGAATCCTTTCTCCAACCTAACTACAAACTTAGCAGTTGTAGAAAATCTCTTGTGCAATGGAGTAGGGAGAATGTAAGAAATAATGTTGTGGAAATTAAAAAGCTTGAACAACAGTTGTTGGGGCTGCAATGCCTCCCTTGGAGTAGATATAATGAAGAGGCTCAAAGTAATATTAAGAGAAGTATTGTTGACCATTGGAGGAAGGAGGAAACTTTTTGGAGGGAAAATCCAGAGTGTACTATTTGAAGGAAGGAGATAAAAATTCAAGATTTTTCTTTCTATCTACTATTCAAAGAAGAAGCTCCAATGCTATTAATAGTTTGAAAGATAAGGAGGGTGCTTGGATTGAGAATCAAGAAGAAATAGCTGATCTTGCTAAAGATTATTTTGCTGATCTTTTCTCCAAAAAGCAAGTACAGTCAGCAGATGATTTGTTACAGTACATTAACCCCCAAGTCACTGCCCAAGACAATGCTGTCATTGATGCAATTCCATCAGCAGGATAAATAGAGCAGGTGGTCTTTTCCTTTGACCCAAACAAAGCACCAGGCTTTGATGGATACTCTGGGGTTTTCTACCAAAGTAAGTGGCCTACCATACATAAAGAAGTGGTGTTAGCAATACAACAGGCCTTTATTGGTAAATCCTTCCCTTCTAGCTTTAACAAGACAATTATTGCACTCATACCAAAAGTTAAACAACCTGAACAGATGAATGAGTTTAGGCCTATAGCCCTATGTACTTTCCTATACAAAGTTATTGCTAAATTGGTAGCAAATAGGATCAAGATGGTGCTGCCTAAGATTATTTTTGAAGAACAATCAACCTTTGTGCCTAAAAGGTTGATCCATGACAATATTTTCATAGCTCAAGAATTTCTGCAATTCATCAAAAACAAGAAAAAATGGGAGGTAAGAGCTATTGCTATTAAACTGGACCTTCAAAAGGCCTATGATAAGGTGGATTGGTAGTTCCTCTTCAAGGTTTTGAGTAAACTGTAGGGTTTTGATCATTGATGCGCAACGGAAAAACAAACAAACATAATCCATGCAATACCCTCCAAGGATCACAAGTCAAGAGACATAACAATGGTAAGGGAAGAAATCAATAACACACCTTAGGGTTTCTCCTTTGATGACTACAAACGCGAATAGTGTCACGTTCTCTATAGTTGATCCATATATTTGAATTCTAGATCTTCCTAATCCTTTTTGCTAGCCCGGAATGAGGAAGAGGAAGAAGAATCACGCAAAACGAGACAAGAAGGAGGTTTCGGCCTCCTTGTGGGCCGACGGGGACGGGCGGCGTTAAGGGGGACGGGCGAGCCTTCCTTGCTTGCTTGCTCTCTCCTTTTTGTTCTCTCCCACTCAAGTTATGATCAATAAGGTCATAAGTATGGGAAGGAAGGAAGGAGTGTCCTTTATATAGTCCAACAAATCCTTGCCAACTACCTAAAGGACCTATTCTAGTCCTACTAGAATTCGGTTTAGTCCCTTCCTTGCAAATTAGTCCTACTAAGTTTGCAAGGTGTTGCAAAGTGATCCTTCTAATTAATTAATTCAATTAATTAATTCCCAAATCTAGTTCAAATCTATATAGCGTGTGACCCCATAGGTTCTATCTATTTGTTAGCAACAATTTGCTAATATGGAGCGGTTTCTAGCAAAACATCCATTCTAGCCAACTAATAGAATAGTCATCTTGACAAACCTTGTACAAGTAATTGTCTCATCCCTTTGTCTCTATATCCGGATTGGACAGGAGACATACAAGTCACACTCGTATATACAATCCATAGTTTCTCGATCCATGGGAATAGCCTTATTTGTGCAAATAACATCAATATCCCATATTGATTTATTTGAGTCTGGCGAGACATTCTATAAGCACTATCCCTCGAGTGGCCTAGGATATTTGCTCCTGTTATGTGGGAGGGAAAAATTCTATCTAAGTCCACTACGATCTCTAAGCTTGCTTCTTATTGTATCCGGTACACGCCTTTATAACTACCCAGTTACGGTGTAGCGTTTAACGCTCTACCAAAATCACAATAATCTACAACTAGAATATCTAGCGACTTCAAGTCTAAATATGACAATACCATTGCACCACGAGAAGCACTTGTGACTTATCATAACGTGTATGTAGCCTTCTCGGAGATGGGTCAATCCAGTGCGCCATTAACCTTAATGCACACCCATGTGTTGGATCATGATATCTCCATATCAATCCAACCCCATACTAGTCTATAGATGATTGTCCCATTAATCATTATACTGGACTAGGGATATTTAAGATAAACAACACGATTGTAAATCTAAGGACTTCATTATATTAAATATCCAATAAATAATAAAATGAATTTTCTAGCCACAAATAAATTCATACTAAACTAGATGGCCTCTAGGGCTTCTATTCCAACAGTCTCCCACTTGCACTAGAGCCAATCTGGCGCATCTCGTATGCCCATACTCCTAGTTTGTCCTTCATGCTTCCACTGCGTAAGCAACTTTTTAAGTGGATCTGACAGATTCTCATATGTAGGAATCCTGCATATCCGAACGTCTCCTCTATCGATAATATCTCGAATCAGATGGAACTTCCTGAGCACGTGCTTGGATTTCTGGTGTGATCTGGGCTCCTTTGATTGCGCGATCGCCCCAGTTTTGTCACAATACAACTCAACTGGATCCGCAATACTAGGAACCACACCAAGTTCAGAAACAAACTTTCTAATCCAAACAACTTCCTTTTCTGCGCCATTTGCAGTAATGTACTCAGCCTCTGTTGTAGAATCAGCCACCGTCTCTTGCTTGGAACTCTTCCAGCTCACCGCTGCTCCATTCAGGCAAAACACATATCCCGAATGTGATCGAAAATCATCTCTGTTAGTTTGGAAGCTTGCATCAGTGTAACCCCTTACACGCAACTCTTCCTCACCGCCAAATATCAAGAAAGCATCCTTAGTTCTTCTCAAGTAATTTAGGATGTTCTTGACTGCAATCCAGTGACTCTCACCCGGATTGGATTGGTATCTTCTTGTCATACTCAAGGCATATGACACATCTGGTCCAGTACATAACATGGCGTACATGATAGATCCTATGGCCGGGGCATAGGAAATTCTACTCATGCGTCCCTTATCAATCTCATTGGAAAGAAAACCACTCTTCGAAAGAGTGATTCCATGTGACATGGGCAAGAATCCTTTCTTGGAATCTTGCATGTTGAACCGTTTCAACACCTTGTCAATATATGTACTTTGACTTAGGCCAAGCAGTCTCTTAGATCTATCTCTATAGATCTTTATACCCAGTATATAGGCTGCTTCCCCTAAGTCCTTCATTGAGAAACACTTCCTTAGCCAATATTTAACAGATTGCAGCATGAGAACATCGTTTCCAATGAGTAGTATGTCATCCACATACAAGACCAGAAAAACTACAGAGCTCCCACTAACCTTCTTGTAGACACAAGACTCATCTTCGTTTCTGATAAAGCCAAACTCTATGACTACTTCATCAAAACGTCAATTCCAACTCCTAGAAGCTTGCTTCAGTCCATAAATGGATCGTTGCAGCTTACAGACTTTGTTGGCTTGCTTTGGATCCTCAAAACCCTCCGGTTGTATCATATACACGTCCTCGAGGAGATTCCCATAAAGGAATGCTGTTTTGACATCCATCTGCCAAATCTCATAGTCATGGTATGCTGCAATCGCAAGTAGGATTCAGATGGATTTGGTTATAGTGGCTGGTGAAAAGGTTTCATCATAGTCAATACCATGAATCTGTCTGCATCCCTTAGCCACCAATCGGCCCTTATAGGTAATCACATTACCATCCATGTCAATCTTCTTCTTGAAGACCCACTTGCACCCTATGAGCCGCGCCCCTTCGGGTGGTTCACCCAAAGTCCATACTTTGTTGGTATACATGGATTCCATCTCGGATCTCATGGCTTCTAGCCACTTCTGAGAGTCTGGGCTTTTCATGGCCTCTTCATAGGTAGTAGGTTCATCATATATGAGCATCGTGTCATCGGAATCGGTCACGAGAAGTCCATACCTCTCGGGTTCCTGGCGCACTCTACTAGATCTACGAAGCTCTTGTGTTACCTGAACAGGTTGCTCCACAACTTTTTTTGGTTCCTGTTCATGTTCCATAATCGGTTCAGTGATTTGTGGTTCTTGAATTTCTTCAAGTTATACAGTCCTCCCACTTGCTTCTTTAGAGACAAACTCTCTTTCTAGAAACACGCCCGTCCGAGCAACAAACACTTTGTTCTCGGTTGGATTGTAGAAGTAGTAACCCTTAGTTTCCTTAGGGTACCCCACAAACTTACACTTATCCGATTTTGGCCCTAGCTTGTCTGACTGTAAACGTTTTACATAGACATCGCAGTCCCAAATCCTCATGAACAACAGTGTGGGACGCCTCCCACTCCACATCTCATGTGGTGTCTTCATAACTGATTTAGATGGAACACGGTTAATGGTGAAAGCTGCACTTAATAGAGCGTGCCCCCAAAACGATAATGGAAGATCGGTTTGACACATCATAGATCGAACCATATCCAATAGGGTTTGATTCCTCCTCTCAGACACGCCACTCCATTGTGGCGTTCCGGGTGGAGTGAGTTGGGACACAATCCCACACTCTCTAAGATAGTCGTCAAACTCATGGCTTAAGTATTCTCCTCCACGATCCGATCGTAGAGCCTTGATACTTTTGCCAAGTTGCTTCTCTACTTCATTCTTGAATTATTTGAACACTTCAAAGGACTCGGATTTGGCCCTCATGAGGTACACAAATCCATATTTACTGTAATCATCAGTAAATGTAATGAAGTAGTCATAACCACCCCTGGCAGGCGTGGCAGATGGCCCACACACATCAGTATGTATGAGCACCAATTGCTCACTAGTCCTTTCACCTTTCTTATTGAAAGGGGACTTTGTCATTTTTCCCAATAAACAAGCCTCACATGTCTCATATGATTCAAAATCAAATGAGTCTAGTAGTCCATCCTTATGGAGTCTAGATACACGTTTCTCGTTTATGTGGCCTAAACGACAGTGCCATCAGTAAGTAGGATTTAAATCATTTATTTTAATCCTCTTGGTATTAATGTTGTAGACATGATTGCTTAGATCAAGGACATACAGTCCATTAAATAATTGCGCACTAAAATAGTGAATATTATTCAAATAAAAGGAACAACAATTGTTCTTTATTGAAATAATAAAACCTTCCTTGTCCAAACAAGAAATAGAAATAATGTTTCTGCTCATAGCAGGCACAAATTAGCAATTATTTAATTCTAAAACTAATCCTGACGGCAGAGATAGCTCGCACACGTCTACGGCCAACGCATCAACTTTTGCTCCATTCCCAACGCGCAGATCTATCTCCCCTTTAGCCAATCTTCTACTTCTCTTTAGATCCTGCACATTTCGACAAATGTGAGATCCACATCCAGTATCTAATACCCATGATGTAGAGACAGTTAAATTGACATCTACAACAAAAATACCTGGTGGTGGTGGAATCACTATTCCGAGCCTCTTGTCCTCCAGATATTTTGGGCAGTTCCTCCTCCAGTGTCCAGGCTGACTGCAGTAGTGACACTCACCTTTAGTCACACCTTTGGCAATGCCACCAACAGGCTTAAGGGCAGGTTCCTTCGACATGGCAACTGACTTGCCTTTTCCCTTGGAGGATGAGGCAAACCTTTTGCCATTTCCTTTCTGTACCATCATAATGGCCTTGCCCTTACCCTTGTTGATGCTTTGTTCAACTGTCCTCAACATATTTAGCAAATCTGGAAGTGGTTTCACGATCTCGTTCATGTTATAGTTCATGATGAACTGTCCATAACTCTGAGGCAACGATTGCAACACGAGATCGGTTGCCAACTGTTGGCCGACTGGGAACCTCAGTCGGGCGAGATTCTCCAGGTACCCGATCATACGGAGTACATGGGGTCCCACCGAGTTCCTTTCTGCCAGATGACACTTGAACAATGCCTTTGAGACCTCATACCTCTCAACCCTTGCCTGCTCTTGGAAGAGCTGCTTCAGATGCTCGATCATATCGACAACATTCATGTTTTCGTGTTGCTTTTGAAGCTCAGAATTCATGGTGCATAGCATAAGGCAGGCCGCATCATTAGCGTCATCGAAACGCTTTTGATACGCCTTTAGGGCTGCAGGTGTTTGGTTCTCTCGACCTGCTGGAACATGCTCCTCTATTGCGTACAGTTTCTTCTCTTGCTTGAGAACGATTCTCAAGTTTCTGTACCAATCAAGGAAGTTGGTTCTAGAGAGCTTGTCCTTCTCAAGGACAGATCGTAGGGAATGTTGTGAACTCGATGAGTTGTTTTCCATTGGGAATTCTACAAAAAGAAAAATACGCAAGTTTTAGTATTTGTGAATTTGTGACTATATTCAATAATGGCTAGTTTATCAAATATAGCTCCCACTATTTTTCTACGGATTAATAACCCTCAAGATATTAATGCGGAAAATATCCTTATATTTTCTAGTGGGCCAAGATCCATGTTTCATCTCCTTATGAGCTTGCTTTCGCATGTCACCCATAATTTGACTACTTTAGGTAGGAACAATTTCCAATTGCATCCCTTATGCAACTCTTGGTTCAATTGGGAAAATAACTCCTTATTTATCCATCCATATGGATAATCCCAATTGATTGCCTCTAGGTTTTAAATCATATTAATAGCCTAGTTGTGTTCAACCTCTTATTTAAACAATTGCACATTACTAGCTTGTGCCATCGCATTCCATCATTATGAACCAAGTCGCCATGCTTTGGCACGCACGAACTTGATAAATCATGATGATAATGAGTGTTTAAATAACGAGAAGGCAAGAACACAATATTTGAATTTTGAGGGATTTTTTTTTAATTCAATTTTTAATTGTTTTGTTGATCAATATCAACTAATCTATCTATTTGAGTTTGGGCACAACTCCAAATAATAGATCCGGGTTGTCTAATTATCTTATTATCCTAATTGCATGCATCATCCATACACTAACCACAAAATAATAAGACAATAAAATAAACAACCACAAAACAAAAATAAAACGTGATGTGAATATGGCCTTTTCTAGACTATGATAATTCCAAGCCAATGGAATTATCTATGAACCCTAAAGCAAACACATCTCCATGCGTCTTCATCTTTTGGTCCATCCTCCATAGTCATGTGGAATGCTCCATGCTCCATCTTTTGTGGCTCCTTTTGGCTTTGGGCTTCTTTTCTTCAATCTTGGCTAACAATCTACTCTATCTAGCACTAGCTAACAACTATACTAAATAAAAATAAATCTCACAAGTTGAGAAAAAAATGGCTCGCATGCCATAAAACCCTAATTAATTATTACAATTAATTGATCAGCTCGCAGGCCGTAAACCAAACCACAAAAATTAAACATCCACATCTAACAACATCCTAAGGCCATATCCAATCACCATGCGATTTGCACATAAACAGTTAAAATCCAATTTTAACGCGCTCGGTCAATTTTAATTGATTTTAGGATATTCTAGGGTCAAAACGGTCCATGGGGCCCAACAATCAAATTGTCCGGGCCCAAAAGAGAACCGCAAAGGCCTTGGGCCGGCCGGCCCTTAGCCCACGCGGCTAGGCCGCGGGCTAGGGCTGCCCCGACCCCTAGGCCGAGCCTTGCTTGGGCGGCAAGCAAGGAGGGGCGGTCCCTAGGGGGGGCGAACCTCCTTTGGGAGTTGTTTCCAAAACAACTCCCTTGCTTGGTGCCCAAGTTTGGTTGTTTCCTTGTATGGGAAGAACTCCTTCTTTCCATAGGATGTCCAAACCCAAGATCTAAGATCCTAAAATTTCTCAAACTCTCTAATTCATGCATCCAATGCAAAAACTAGGTCTTGTTATGATAGATTATTGACAAATTTCATCATATGCTTGATTTGTCTTGTTTTACGCAATAAACAATAAAATTAAGGTGTAAAACCATCAAAACGTAACACATAAACCACGTTTATGCTCTACGACCTGTGGCTCTAATACCACTATAGGGTTTTGATCATGGATGCGCAACGAAAAAACAAACAAACATAATCCATGCAATACCCTCCAAGGATCACAAGTCAAGAGACATAACGATGGTAAGGGAAGAAATCAATAACACACCTTAGGGTTTCTCCTTTGATGTCTTCAAACGCGAATAGTGTCACGTTCTCTATAGTTGATCCATGCCTAGAGTTGAATTCTAGATCTTCCTAATCCTTTGTGCTAGCCCGGAATGAGGAAGAGGAAGAAGAATCACGCAAAACGAGACAACAAGGAGGTTTCGGCCTCCTTGTGGGCCGACGGGGACGGGCGGCGGCAAGGGGGGCGGGCGAGCCTTCCTTGCTTGCTTGCTCTCTCCTTTTTGTTCTCTCCCACTCAAGTTATGATCAATAAGGTAATAAGTATGAGAAGGAAGGAAGGAGTGTCCTTTATATAGTCCAAAAAATCCTTGCCAACTACCTAAAGGACCTATTCTAGTCCTACTAGAATTCAGTTTAGCCCATTCCTTGCAAATTAGTCCTACTAAGTTTGCAAGGTGTTGCAAAGTGATCATTCTAATTAATTAATCCAATTAATTAATTTCCAAATCTAGTTCAACTCTATATAGCGTGTGACCCCATAGGTTCTATCTAGTTGGTAGCTTCAATTTGCTAATATGAAGCGGTTTCTAGCAAAACATCCATTCTAGCCAACTAATAGAATAGCCATCTTGACAAACTTTGTACAAGTAATTGTCTCACCCCTTTGTCTCTATATCCGGATAGGACACGAGACATATAAGTCACACTCGTATATCCAATCCATAGTTTCTCGATCCATGGGAATAGCCTTATTCGTGCAAATAACATCAATATCCCATACTCATTTATTTGAGTCTGGCCAGACATTCTATAAGCACTATCCCTCGAGTGGCCTAGGATATTTGCTCCCGTTATGTGGGAGGGACAAATTCTATCTACGTCCACTACGATCTCTAAGCTTGCTTCTTATTGTATCCGGTACACGCCTTTATAACTACCCAGTTACGGTGTAGCGTTTAACACTACCAAAATCACAATAATCCACAACTAGAATATCTAGCGACTTCAAGTCTAAGGATGACAATACCATTGCACCACGAGAAGCACTTGTGACATATCATAACGTTTATGTAGCCTTCTCGGAGATGAGTCAATCCAGTGCGCCATTACCCTTAATGCACACCCATGTGTTGGATCATGATATCTCCATATCAATCCAACCCCATACTAGTCTATAGATGATTGTCCCATTAATCATTATACTGGACTAGGGATAATTAAGATAAACAACACGATTATAAATCTAAGGACTTCATTACATTAAATATCCAATAAATAATAAAATGAATTTTCTAGCCACAAATAAATTCATACTAAACTAGATTTCCTCTAGGGAATCTATTCCAACATAAATTAGGTTTTTCTCCAAGTTTTGTGGGTCTTGTGGAACATTGTGTGACTAGTGTTACTTTTACTGTGAAACTAAATGGAAAGGAAGGTTCTACTTTCACCCCTGGTAGAGGCATTAGACAAGGGGACCCTGTTTCCCCTTATCTATTTGTTATCATTATGGAAGTTCTCTCAGCCAGCTTGAAAGAAGCTATTGGTCAGGGTCTGCTTCAAGGCATTAAGATCACAAAATATGCAGATGCTATTAATCACCTCTTCTTTGCTGATGATTCCCTTATCTTCTTGGAAGCTTCTACTTGTGAAGTTACAAACTTCTTCTCCATCCTCAACAAGTTCTGTGCAGCCTCAGGTATGGAAATCAATCTACACAAATCTGGTATGCTATGCTTTCCAAATATCAATGATGATACTCTCAATGCCATAAAGTTGTTGTGTAACATTCCTTATCTTGATAAAAACCTGCACTATCTGGGAGTACCTGCTTTCTGGGGTAAATCTAAGTCACAAAGTGTTAATTTTGTTCATGAGAAAGTAGTGCACAAACTTCAAGGTTGGAAGAATAGTTCCCTTTCATATGCAAGCAGAGAAATTTATATTAAAGTTGTGGCTTTTTCCATCCCAAGTTATTCCATGAGTTCTCTCTTGTTTCCAATAAAAATTTGCTCTTCTATTGTGAAAACAATAAGGAATATTTGGTGGAGTGGAAATCCTTCTAAGAAAAAAATTTGTTGGGCAAGTTGGAGAACTATTACAAAGCCAAAAAATCAGGGAGGGGTTGGTTTTAGAGATCTCAGATTGATGAATCTTTCTATTCTAGCCAAAAGTTGTTGGAGAATGATCAAGAATCCCAATCCATTATGTGAAAAAGTTCTTAAATGGAAACATTTCCAAGATGGGAAGTTTTATCAAGAAAAGTTGGGACAGAGCCCTTCCTGGACTTGGAGAGGCCTACAAGATGGTATGAAAGTTATCAAGAAAGGTGCTTTGTGGCAAATTGGTAATGGCAAGAGTGTTAGAATCTTTGAAGATGCTTGGATCCCTTCTTTAGGGGGAAAGAAACCTATGAAGACTCAACCCAATGAGAATCTGAAGTTTGTGGCTGATCTTATTAACACTTATGCTAAGAGCTGGAAGGTAAGTTTGATTCAAAATTGTTTTAGCAAAGATGAATGTGCTGCAATTTTAGCCATTGACCTGAATTGGAATCAATGTGAAGATTTGCTAGTGTGGCCTTGGTGTAAGGATGGAAACTTTTATGTGAAAACTGGTATTTTGGTGGCTAAAGAAATTTTTGAAAGTGAAGCCTTGAGAGGAAAACCTGGCTTCAAGGAGTTTACTTACTCTAAAGCCTCCACTTCTTTCAACTTTGGTAAGGAGTACTGGAAAAATTTATGGTCCTTGCAGTTTCCACCAAAAATTAAGCATTTTTGGTGGAGAGTAAGTAATTCAGCTCTAGCAACTAAACAGAATCTTGTGTCAAGAGGTTGTGGTTTTGATAATAAATTTCCTATTTGTGGAATAGAGGTGGAGGATTTGAGACATTTATTCTTCGATTGCAAATGGACTCACCCAATCTGGTGCACACTTGGCTTAAATGTGGATGGCATATGCACAACTGATAGAGACTTCAGGAGTTTCTAACAAGAATTATTTGAAGCTTTGCACAAAGAAGGGAACTACTACAGAGACTTCATTTGGTCATGCTGGCTGATATGGAAAGAAAGGAACAGAGCAGTCTTTGATAAGTCTAATGTTAATCCAAAACAGGTGATGGATTCTATCTCTTTTCACACCACATAGTTTGACTCTTGTTTGGAAAATAACAAGAAATCCCCCACAAATGCTACAAGCCCTGATCATGAAAGCTAGAAGAGACCTGATCCAGGTCTGTGGACCTGCAATGTGGATGCTTTTTGGGATTCTAAAACATTATCTATGGATGCTGGATGGATTATTAGAAATGAAGCTGGCTTTAAGGTGGATGGTGGATACTCTAAAGACTTTGCGAATTCAGCTGTGGCAGCAGAAGCAAAAGCTCTTAGAAGTGCAGTTTTCAGCAGCAGAGGCTTCATTAATAAAGTCAGGTTTGAATGTGATTGCAAAGTTTTGGTAGATGCTGTTAATTTAGGCTCCAAATGTAATTGGGAGGTGGCCTCTATTGTAGCTGATGTAAATCAGTTGTTACATCCTCAAAATTTTTCTATCTCCTGGATTAGAAGATCTGCTAATTGTGATGCAGATCTACTAGCTAGGTTAGTTTCTAAGTCTGAATCAGGAGAGGAGAATGCACTTCTCAATCGTAGATTGGCTGTAGTTGTTGAGAAGGAAAGGTGTAATAGTTTTCCCCCCATTTTATAAAAAAATCTATGTTTTGGAAAAAAAAAATAGAAGTTATTTTTATTAAGAGAACCTTTTTCATTAAGATGAAGAAATGGCCTCATGGCCCATTACATTATTTGATAGCTCATTTATAGCCCAATTTGGCGGTTGGGCTTCCCACGGTTGGGCGTCTGTGTTAATCGAAATCCACCCTGCTGTAGGCAACTTCCGAGTTGTTTCCCGGTGGGTATTTCCGATCTGAGCCGGAGAAGACAGAGAACCACCATGCATGTGGTCTTCGATCTCTTGTAGGTACTCACCATCTTCTTCTACTAGATCGACAGAATTAGAATTCTTATTTCGGAAGATGCGGTTGTTTCTATTTTGCAACAATTTCCAGATCAAACTGCACATCTTCTCTCTTTCCTTCTTGTTTTCTTTTAAAAAGAGGTCTCGGAACCAGATCTGAAAATCTCCTTTGATTTGTTGCGCGAACTTGTGGCCTAACATCAAGCGCCAACAATCTCTGGTTTGTTTGCAAGATGAGAATAAGTGGGTTTATGTTTCAGCTTCTTTTTTGCAAAAACCACATCTTTGATCAATGTCGATTCTTCTTCTGCTGAGTTTTGAAAGGAATGGAAGCCCTCGGTTGATGGCTCTCCATAGAGGGTAAAGTGTTCTCTTTGGTAATTTTTGATTCTAAAAGAGACACCACCTGTCCTGTTTTTTAGACGAGGTTTCTCCAAGGGGATTTGAACTTTGTAGATATGTTTGATGGCAAAGAAGCTTGTATGCATATTTAACCCTATACTCCCCTTTTTTTGAGAAGTGCCAAATAAGACGATATGCGATATTGAACTTGGGGATAACAACTCTCCTGATTTCTTCAATGTCTTCCTGACAAAATAGTCTTTAAATCAATTGCGCATTTAATTCACGACTTTCTGTGATCAGCTTTGCAACATTTATCTCTCTGTTACTGCGGTTTGGGGTAAAAGGCTTGAAGAGATGTGGTCTGAAAAGCCACGGAAAAGCCACATTTGATGTTTCTTTAAACAACTGTTTTCAGCATGTTTTTGTTTTTAAATAGGCAAAAAAACAGACATACCAAATGAGTTCAAAAAATACACCATGTTTTTTAATCAAAGTTGATTAAAAATAGGGATGCCATACCTGCCCTTACAGTTGTTTAACGAAACAGCAAATATGGTGTTTTTGGTGTTTTTTTCATACTACTGGTGTTTAAGACATTTCAACTATGAGTAGATGCATAAAAGTTCAAACATATGTCGGTATTGTACGTAAAAATGATATTCAAACAAATTAACATTGAAATCTAGTAATGTTGCCAAATGATAGGGGTAGCCGTATCAATAATATTTAATGATTTAGTTTATTTTAGTATTTGAATTATTTAATTAGGTATTTGGTTATTTAGTGATTCGGGCATGGCCTGTAGGACGAGGGTTAGGTTGTTAGTCTATTTAAGAGATGTAATCCCCCCAACTTCTTCAGTCAATCAAGAAGAATATTTATCGTTTAGTATTTTATTTTCATGTTTGTGTGCGTGAGTGTGTGCTTGATCGTTACCTAGGGGGTAACAATTTGTGCTTTCATTGAGAGTGTCGGTCAGACTATTCGTTCACGACGCTCGCCCTCGGACCCCATGGATCTCCCTTACGCTATTGTCGATCTCAGTCACAAGGGTGACCAACTGGTGCTTTTCGATGAGATCAACGAGCTCTCTCAGCAAGGTGAAACATTTAATTGTCTCACCGTGGAAGACCTGGAAGACATTCAAGCAGGTGGTTACATCACCCAGGAAGATCTGGAATGCCTCACAGCAAGTCTGGAATCAATTCTGATTGATTTCAACTGATGAGTTCTGTCGTCTCCAACACATTATCAGAGACGACGAACAGCCACCAGATGTAGAACAGTCGGCGATTCATCCGCCGTCGCTGCCAGATCCCGACCAACAACCGCCAACAATTCCACAGTAAACGCCGATCCTGGCGAACCAACAGTCGGAAAACAACCAACCCGACGGCCACATCCTCGTCGTGGCAACTCCTGAACTGTGGGAACCCATCTTGCTGCTCCCAAAGCAACCACCCCCTTCCTCTGCCCAATTAGCGGCGCCATTGATGCCGGCAAAACCACCATCGTCACCGACCCAACACCAACCCAGAACAGCCACCGCCAATACTCTGCTCCAATCGCCGTCGCAGCCAACGCAAAAGCAACCTCCCGACGACCTCAACCTCTGCAAGTCCTCCCAGTCTGACCTTCAATTTCCGGCGAATCCACCCCAACAACAGATCGGAGAACCAACGGAGGCCATCCCTCCATTACAACCACCTATTCCGCCACAACCACCGCCCCTGTCACATCCGACCACCCTCCAGGCAGCGATTCAGCAGCGTCGACTGGTCTCCGGCCACAAACAGACCATCACAGTTCGTGGCAGACCTTCGTACGAGGTTCCGTCCGAGTTTCGGTCGGCCGATCCGTTACCGAACCCGCCTCCTTCGCTCCGGCCATCTCTTGTGCCGCCACCACCGCAGTTGAAGCCACCGCCGCTTTTCATCCTACCAGTTATGCCGCCATCACCAACCCGTAAGGGCTTTTCCCCTATGCAGATGGGTTGTAGGGCACCGGCTTCTTTTCTTTGGGCTACGAGATGGATTGGAATTGGGCTTAATTTTTCACAGGATTTGGGTCATCACATTGGGCATAAATTAACTTTGGGCCTTCCCTCTTTCTTTGGGTCTAAATGTGCAATTGAGCTCACTTATAATAAATTTGGGCCTAAGTCATATGTGGGTTTATCAGATTTGTATGGGTCAGTCTATAATTATGGAATTGGACTACAAATCAATGTTCTACGCGTCGTCCTCTATCCATTCGATCTGGGCAATACAATTGACGATTTTTCAAAATTCACCTTGAGGACAAGATGGTTTTCAAGAGGGGTAGTTGATAAGGGTAGCTGTATCAATAATATTTAATTTAGTTTATTTTAGTATTTTAATTATTTAATTAGGTATTTGGTTATTTAGTGATTCGGGCATGGCCCCTAGGACTAGGGTTAGGTTATTAGCCTATTTAACAGATGTAATCCCCCAACTTATTCAGCCAATCAAGAAGAATATTTATCGTTTAGTATTTTATTTTTGTGTTTGTGTGCGTGTGTGTGTGCCTGATCGTTACCTAGGGGGTAACACATTATGTCAAAGACATCATGGACTCTAGAAATTTAACCAGGATTCAGAGTCACAAAGTGAAGAAATTACCAGTAAGATTGGAGTCGTAGAAATCCAATATGATGATGAAGTTGTTCTGGTTTTTGAAGAAGATGATGTTTGCGACAGATTGGAAGCATGTGCAGCCAGTTTTCTCGGGAAGATCCTAACTTGCAAGCCAGTTAATCTCTCGGGTCTCTGCAGTACTTTGTCGGCAAATTGAAACTCGCCGGAAAATTTCAAAGTTGAAGAGGCAAGTGATAGAACCTTTCAATTCTTCTTTAACAATGAAAATGAAATGTCAAAGGTTCTCAAGGGCAGTATGTGGTTCTTCAACAACAAACTCATTGTCCGTGAAGGTGAAATCCCTCTGAAGGGATAGGTTCTGCTTCCTTTGATTCATCGCCATTATGGGTCTAAATATGGGACTGGCCTATTATTTACTTGACAGAGGATATTATAAAGAAGATGAGCAAGAAGATCGGTACAGTTTTGGATGTGAAAATCCCAGCAACAACTTCTTCAGACGGGAAATTCGTGAGAATAAAAGTTGATTGGGATCTTTCCATGCCGCTTGTTAAGGAACTACGGCAATTGGTTCAACCGTGATAAAGCTCAAATACAAAAGAATTTCGTACATGTGTTTCTACTGCGGCATCATTGGGCATGAAGATAGTTCGTGTTCAGAAAAATTGGCCGATATCGCCGATGGTATAAAGAAGGAATGCCATTATAGCATCTCCAATATGTCATTTATATAGCGGTTCTCTTTAAAATACAAATAAGATGAAAAAATGTTGTCTCCATTAGGCTCTCTACGCTGCTCTTTATTTTAGCGGATAGTTATCCCGCTCTCTACTTTTAAAAAGCCCGATCAATAACTTTATATTTTTTATTCTTGTTCTTAGCGATTATGTCCAGAATTCCTTAAAATTCTTACAAAAAATTTTGAGAATGTGCCACGTGTTATTTAATTAGTCATTTAACTAACACTCTTGGAGCACTAACTAAAATTTTACAATATCTAAAATAAAATGTCCAATTTTCATCAAATTATAAATAACTTGTAGCTAGTACTACTGGAGATGCTCTTATGACACAAGCTTAAGGGCGAAAAGTGTGAACGAGCTATTATTGCCGAGAAACATCAAGCTTGAAGCCATCAAAAAGGGGGAAAGAGTCAGTCGGAAGAGCACTCCGTGGCCAGTGTGCAGTTGTCCTTGTCGGAAGTACCATTTACAACGAGGAATTGAGAGTTCCAAGTCCGATCATGTCACGCAATCGGGAACTCGAATAGCTACCCAAAAGTCAAAGAGTATGACGACAATCTCTGAAATAACTGCGAGGGAACCAAAGAAGTTTTAAATAAAGCTCTTGGATTTTGGTGTTTGAAAGAGTAGAAAAAGATAAAAAATAGTTTCGAAGTTCTTAAAGTCCAAAAAGAATTTAATGGAAGCAACTCTCCAGTGGGCCTAACTGATGTTCCAGTATTAAAGCCCAAATTGATAATTTGGCCCATTTACCAGCAACTCTCTCTTTCGGCCTCGGAGATTCTCCACATGGATGTCTAAACAATCAGTCTAGTGGTCCAAAAAAGTAGTACTTCAGCAACATGGGATTAGTTCCTTTTCTGAGGCTAACCCAAACCAAAGATGACGAGCAGATCAACCGAATGGTGAAGAGCAAAGATAAGCATGTAAAGATGACAAGCGGTAGGGTTCCGATCAACAATCAGTTTATGGAGCTTGAAAATGGAAGACTAGAGGAAGAAAAGTGGATGAGGAAAGGTCCCATCAAAATAAAACAAATGAAGGAGGCATGGGGCACAGAAAAGGAGAGAGCTTGATATAGTTATGGATAGGGAATACAATAGTAATACGAATGACGCCACAGGTGATGGGAAAAAACACACACGGGTATCTTCTAATTCATTTTTTTTGGATATTAGGGTGGAAGAGACCAGCCCAAAGTGGTCCAAAGGAGCCAAATGAGGCTTTTGGCATGGGATTGTCAATGTGCTGCTAGAACCTTAACAATTCGTCAATTCAACAAGATATCTCATCTTCTTTCTCCAAATTAGTATTTCTGAGTGAGACAAAGAAGAAAATCTCATTTTTATGGAAAAAGTATGGTCTTTCAGGGAGGAAGAACAATTTCTGGGTGGATCGTATTGGCATCTCTGGTGGAATTGGGGTGATATGATCAAAAGATGTAATCTTTAAGGTAAAAAATTCAGTCAGTTTTCATTCATGTTGACATTGAGCATCTGAACGTGATTTGGCGTCATATATTTGTTTATCTTAGTACTAATGATCACTTAAGGAAGCTGCAGCTATACTTATAACAAAACTATCCTTTATTTAATCCCAAAGGTGTAGACCCCTGAAAAGATGATTCAGTTTAGACCCATTGCTCTTTGCACTTTTCTCTACAAATTTATTGCCAGTTTGATTGCTAATATATTTGAAGGGGTTCTATCCAGATTAACTGCTCACGAATAGTCAGCCTTTGTGCATGGGAGAGCAATCCAAGATAATAATAATATTATTTCTCAGGAATTTTTATATCTGATCAAGAATAGAAGACAAGGTGATAAGGGGTTATTATCTCTTAAATTGTATCTACAAGAGGCCTATGATAAAGTTGATTGGAAGTTCCTTCTTTCTATTCTGGAAAATTTTGGTTTCTGTAGGAAATTTATCAGCTTAATACAACAGTGTGTTACTACAGTTACAATGACAATCAAAATAAATGGTGATGAGGGAAGTGAATTTAGCCCTAAGAGGGGTATTAGGCAAGGAGATCCATTATCTCCTTACCTTTTTGTGATGTTTATGGAAGTGCTATCTAGAAATTTGAAGGAGGCTATATTAGATGGAAGGTTGCAGGGGATTCAAGTGGCTAGAAGCACTATGTCCATTAGCCATCTTTTCTTTGCAGATGATGCAGTGTTATTCCTTCAAGCTAATTCTGAGAACTCCAAAATGTGCTTCAGGTGCCGAATAGTTTCTGCTATGATTATGGTATGGAGATTAACTTACAGAAGTCTGGGATATATGTATCCCCTAAAACCTCTACAGAGACTCTTCAGAGCATTATGGGGCTGTGTCACATACCCAGTGTTGAAGAAAATTCCAAATACTTGGGTGTGCCATTCTTTTGGGGCAAGAGTAACGACTTCAAGTGTAAGTTTTATTGAAGAAAAAATTGAAGATAAGCTAAAAGGTTGGAAGATGAGCCCACTGTTCCATTCAGGTAGAGAAATTTACATAAATTCTGAAGCCATGGCCTTACCTAGGTATGTTACTAGTTGTCTTTAATTTCCAATTACTTCTATTAATAAGAGGGTTAAAGGAATGATGAATTTTTGGTGGGAGGGAAGCCAAAGGATAGGAAGTTATGTTGGGTTAGTTGGAACTGAATGTCTCATCCTAGAAAGGATGGTGGTCCGGACTTCAGAGATTTGAGAGTGTTTAATGTAGCTATGCTTGCTAAGAATTGTTGGAGAATTCTACGTAATCCCAATTCTTGGTGTGCTCAGGTCCTTAAAGCTGCACATTTTCCAAACTCAAGTTTGCTTAATGCCAAAGTGGGATCTAATCCTTCTTGGACTTGGAGAAGTTTCATGGCTGGTTTGGAGGTTATTAAGCATGGCATGTGTTGGAAAGTGGATAATGGGCAACATATTAGTGTTTTTGAAGATGTGTGGGTGCCCAAATTGAATGGTCAAAAGCTTATTAGATTTGCTGCAAATGGACATCTCCAAAGGGTTAGTGAACTCTTAAATTTGCATACTCATTCTTGGAATGTTAGTGTTGTTTGGGAATGTTTCACTATGGTGGAGGCTAATGCTATATTTTCCATTCCCCTCCCTTGGAATGAAGGTGAAGATAGAGTGGTTTGGCCTTGGGGTTAAAGTTGCCATTGAAATATTTATTAGAGCTGCTTATCAAGGTAAGAAGGGTTTTAAAGAATAATATAATGTTGTTAGCTCTTCTTCTATTAGATTCCCCAAAGAGTTTTGGCATAGATGTTGGCATCTAGAAGTCCTTCCCAGAGTTAGAATATTTTGGTGGAGATTAATCCAAAATGCTCCAGCTACAGTAGATAATTTTTTGAAGAGACGTTGTGGGGTGACAAGCACTTGCCAAATTTGTAATATGAAGACTGCAGATCAGTGACATCTATTTTTGGGTAGTGAATGGACAAGGCCTATCAGGTGCAAGATGGGCTTCAAATGGGAGTATTTTGATACAAAAAATATTACTTTCTCGGATTGGAAATTGTGGTTATTTAATATTGATATGAATCTTCCAAAACCAGAAGGTTCGCTGGAAAGAATTGTGAATACCTGTTGGCATATACGGAAATCGAGAAATTCTTCTATTTTTGAAAAGAAGGTGTCACCTTGGAGGATGATTAACATGGTGGACAAGTCCTTCTTGGATTACATGAGGTGCTATGGTAAGGAAGGGTTGCTCAAACCCGTGCAGTTCTAGATGAATTGAAATTAATTTCTCAAAAATACGATGAGATCCTACACAAGGAAGAACTCATGTGGCAGCAAAGGGAAAAGACAGACTGGTTAAAACAAGGTGACCAAAACACAAAGTTCTTTAATAGAAGAGCTCCGTTGAGAAGGGAAAGGAATTGTTTTAAAGGGTTGGAGAAAGAGAGTGGTGAATGGACAACACAAGATGTAGAGATAACAGCATGCCTTGATAGGCATTTCCGTAAACTCTACACGCCCTCTTTTCAGGGAGAACAGCAAGACACCTTGTCAAGAGAGGATTTGGCTCTTCTTGAACAGGACTATACGGAAAAACAGGTCAGGGAAGCATTATTCCAAATGGGTCCCGATAAGGCCCCCGGAAAATATGGATTCAATGTCGATTTCTATCAAAGGCATTGGAGTATTGTAGGCGAAGAAACTTCAAAGTTTGTTTGAAAATCCTAAACGAAGGGGCTGATTTGGGAGATTTCTACAAAACATTAATCGCCCTCATCCCAAAAACAAAGCAACCAAGGAAGATGTAGATAGTGCATTCTGAACAGATCAACCACCGTCCATGTGGCATCCATCGAGCATAACCAATGGTACTCCGTATACACCCTATCATATCTTATGATTCACATATACTTATATTCGAGCTTATCCTTATGGGGGTTGTGAGGCAGGGTCACCCTCGCGTACTAACCACACGGGAGCTGTAGGGACTTAGTTGTTTTGAGGCTAGAGTAAGGACGTCGCGCGAGAGCAACAACCACGCTTGCGCCCGACCCTTGGTAACTGTCCGAGAGATTTAATGCCCACGTGTCCCATAAATGCGGTTGATCCCATAACGGTCCTTGCATATGCGGACGGGCGCGTAACGTGCCCTATATATACGGTCGAACGTGCCGTTACGAGGCGGATATTAAGCCGTCATTAAAGGACGCATTAACCCCTCCATAACGGTCACTTCCCCACTATATATAGGAATGTTTGCCTTCTATGGAAATTCTTAAATCTTTTGGCCAATTTTCATATTGTCTCTCTCTCAAGAACAGTTAGCGAGTGCCTACTCTTTCCCCACACCCACCTACATCTCTCTGTGTTTCCATACTCGTCTTTTTTCTTAGTCTCTACTACAGGTGAAAACTTGGATCTTCCTCAAAGGATCCTTTTGTCCACATTGAAGTATAAGTCCTCTCCTCCCAAGTAAGGGGCTTTGCACCACAGATCTTTGGAGATTTCAGGAAAATCCACTGCTTCTTTCGAAGATTTATTGGGAGCCATTTCTACAACACAAATAATACGTGCAAAACAACAGTTGAAGATCAATACCCTATTCGCGTATGAAGAACAACGAAGAACACTATGAAGAACAAGTAGGAAGAACATTAAACCCAGATTGGGTTGCATGCTGGGAACAAGTATGGATGATAAACCCAAATTGGATCGTTAATCTGATTTCAAAAACATGACGCAAAGTATGAGAATTGCTAAGCTTGTTGTTTCTTAAGTGATTGAACTGCTTCAGTGATGCTCTCGAGGATCTGATCGAAGATCTGAATTTACTGTTGGGGGTTCTCTATCTGGATCATAAAGATTTAGTAGTAACAGTGGTGTAAAAGTTCTAATCGCCGGAGGAAAGGGGTTTATATAGTCCTCTGAAAAGTCCCGACCTTTCAATATATTTTCTAAATCAATCGTTACCTCGGTAACTGGCGAAAATTTTAGGATGTCGTCGCCATTCACGCAATCCACGTCACAACATGCCCTATTAAAGGCTATACGACGTTTGCAGAGACCTAGGCAATCATGGCTGCTCCTGAGGGCTAGGGTTTTCGAATTTTGAATTAATTCGAGGATCTGCGCGTGGAGCCATGCGCGGCTGATTTTGCGCGATTACACAGCAAATGCGCGTGATATCCGCGCAAAATGGGGCTAATGTAGATAGTGCATTATGAACAGATCAACCACCGTCCACGTGGCATCCATCGAGCATAACCAATGGTACTCCGTATACACCCTATTATATCTTTATGATTCGCATATACTTATATTCGAGCTTATCTGTATGGGGGGGGGGGGTTGTGAGACAGGGTCACCCTCGTGTACTAACCACACGGGAGCTGTAGGGACTTAGTGTTTTGGAGGCTAGAGTAAAGGACGTCGCGCGAGAGGAACAACCACGCTTGCGTGCGACCCTTGGTAACTGTCCGAGTGATTGAATGTCCACGTGTCCCATAATTTTGGACGATCTCATAACGGTCCCTGCATACACGGATGGGTGCGTAACGTTCCCTATATATTTCGGTTGAACGTGCGGTTACGAGGCGAATATTAAGACGTCATTAATGGACGCATTAACCCCTCCATAACGGTCACTTCCCCACTATATATAGGAATGTTTGCCTTCTATGGCAATTCTTGAATCTTTTGACCAATTGTTATATTGTCTCTCTCTCAAGAACAGTTAGCGAGTGCATACTCTTTCCCCTACACCCACCTACATCTCTCTATGTTTCCATACTTGTATTTTTTCTTATTCTCTACTAAATGTGAACACTTGGATCTTCCTCAAAGGATCCTCTTGTCCACATTGGTGAAACCGACGTGAACACTTTAACCTTCAAAGCTTGCAAATCGAAGCAATCATGAGAGGGTAGCCAGTCACCCCGAAGAGACAGTAGTTCAAGGGAGGAGAACCCTCTCAACACCCCTACCAATGTTAACGTCCAGACCTAGAAAACTCCTGGAAACTACCCTTATTTGGAGATGTTAAACGCCACAATCATGAGCCAAGCCAGGGCTATGCAAGCTCAGTCCGCCCATAGCCCATATCATGGCAATCTTGGGAGGACTTGCGCAAAACTCCACTCAGGGGGCTCTAGCCTCACAGTTAGCATCTCAGTTAACTCCACCGGGGGAAACTGCAAATCCCATGACGCACACATCTGCCCCACCAAACCCACCACCGTCTCTTCCCAACGGTCATGTACTCCAGCCACCACGGCTGTCATCAGATCCTTCTCTCGCGGCTGGCTATCAGCCAGAGTGCGCCTCTGCTGGGAATCCACCATTATACCCAGTGTTGCCGTCATATGCAACTGGGGTCCAAGGCAGTCACACACCTCCACCTCCCAATGACCCCAGCATGACCTACATACCTGGACTTTCTGCAACCCCGTCATTGACCTCAGGAGGAAGCACGCCTGCCAGCGTTACAACCATGGAGCAGCGTTAGGACAACTTCTTGACAAATCAATGCTTCGCAGACACTATCACTCCCAAGGTCGATAGTGCACCTCCAATTTCTAAGGAGATCTACTTGATGCCCAACCCTGCTGGGTACTAGACGCCAAAATGGGACAAGTTTAACGAAGTTAGCGGAAATGCGTGTAGGGTTTTGATCATCGATACGCAGCGGAAAAACATAATTTATCCATGCAATACCCTCCAAGGATCACAGGACAAGAGACATAACGATGGTAAGGGAAGAAATCAAGTTACACACCTTAGGGTTTCTCCTGTGAGGACTTTTAACGTGAATTGTGTCAGGTTCTCTATAGTTGATCCACGCCTAGAGTTGAGATCCAGATCTTCCTTATCCTTTGTGCTAGCCCGGAACGGAGGAAGAGGAAGAAGAAATCACACAACACGAGGCAACCAGGAGGTGGCGTCCAACTTGTTGGGCCGACGGAAAGGGGCGTTCGGCCTTCCTTACTTGCTTGCTCTCTGTCCTTTTGTTCTCTCCCACTCAAGTTATGAACTAAAGGCTCATAAGTGTGGGAAGGAAGGAAGGAGCATCCTTTATATAGTCCAACAAATCCTTGCAAACTACCTAAATGACCTATTCTAGTCCTACTAGAATTCAGTATAGTCCCTTCCTTGCAAATTAGTCCTCCTAAGTTTGCAAGGTGTTGCAAAGTGATCCTTCTAATTAATTAATCCTATTAATTAATTCTCAAATCTAGCTCAAATCTATATAGCGTGTGACCCCATATGTTCTATCTAGTTGGTAGCAACAATTTACTAATATGGAGCGGCCTCTAGCAAGACATCCATTATATTCAACAAATAGAATAGTCATCATGACAACCTTGTGCAAGTAATTGTCTCATCCTTTTGTCCCAATATCCGGATTGGATCCGAGACATACAAGTCACACTCGTATATCCAATCCATAGTTTCTTGATCCTGGGAATATCCTTATTCGTGAAAATAACATCAATATCCCATATTGATTTATTTGAGTATGGCCATACATTTTATAAGCACTATCCCTCAAGTGGCCTAGGATATTTGCTCCCGTTATGTGGGAGGGACAAATTCTATCTACGTCCACTACGATCTCTAAGCTCCACTACGATCTCTAAGCTTACTTCTTATTGTATCCGGTACACGCCTTTATAGCTACCCAGTTACGGTGTAGCGTTTGACGCTACCAAAATCACAATAATCCACAACTAGAAAATCTAGTGACTTCAAGTCTAAGGATTACAATACCATTGCCCCACGAGAAGCGCTTGTGAATTAACATAACATGTATGTAGCCTTCTCGTAGATGGGTCAATCAAGTGCGCCATCACCCTTAATGCACACCCATGTGTTGGATCATGATATCTCCATATCAATCCAACCCCATACTAGTCTATATATGATTTTCCTATTAATCATTATAATCGACTAGGGATATTTAAGAATATAACACTTATATTCTAAGGACTTCATTCATGTTAACATATCTCCATATCGATAACATAATGAATCGTAAATCCACATATTTGTCACAATAAATTGATTGCCTCTAGGGCACAATTCCAACAGTCTCCCACTTGCACTAGAGTCAATCTCCTGCATCATATGCCTATTGATCTAGCGCGGCCCTCCATGCTTACACTGCGTAGAGGCGAGACATCTGCTGGTACCTTGCAAATATTCACATCTCCTCCATCAACAATTTGATTAAGTTTGAATATTATGAGTGAGTGCATCTCATGCAGTAATTTGCTCAGTCTTCTATGTTAGAATCAGTGATTGAATCTTGCCTGGAACCTTTCCAGCTCACAATCGCTCCCACCAGGGAAAAACATAGAACTCGACTTATAATCTGAAATCTTCTTTGTTAGATTTGAAGTTCGCATCACTGTAACCCCTTACAGCAAACTCTTCGTATCCTCCATTTATCAAGAATTCATCCTTAGTGCTTCTCAAGTACTAAAGGATAATCTTGATAATTTATCCAGTGACTATCACCCGGATTTGACTGGTATCTTTGTGTCTTTCCATATGACACGTCTGGCCTCTTACATAATATGGCGTATCTCATGAATCTTATTCATACGGTCCCTTCCCAATCTAATTAGAAAGACAACTAGTCTTCAAAAGACCAATTCCATGTGACATAGGTAGAATCCATTTTCTTTACATGTTGAACTACTTCAACACCTTTGTCAATTTATGTACTATGACTTAAGTCGCACAACCACCTTGATCTATCTCCATAGATCTTCATAGGTTGCTTTGCCTAAGTCTATCATTGAATATTAATTCCCTATTCAATCTACGTAAGATTGCCAAGTAGGGACATCATTCACAATGATTAGTATGTATCCACATACAAGACCAGAAACATAATTACGCTCCAACTAACCTTCTTGTAAACACAAGTCTCATCTTCAATTTTGATGGAAACAAACTCATTTCATTGCATCATCAATTTGAAGAATCCAACTCCAAGAAGCTTGACTCAATCTATAGATAGATTGCTACAAGCAAGATGCGAATGGATTTAAGCATCACAACTGGGAAATATTTCGTCATAGTCTATACTATAAACTCACAGGAAATCCTTACCCAACCAATTGTCCCTTAAATGTAATCATATTACCATCCATGTTGGTTTCCCCATAACCCACTTGCACCTTTTAGGTGGTTCCACCAAAGTCCATAATTTGTTGGTATACATGGATTCCATTTTGTATCCCATGGCTCCTAGCCATTTCTGAGAGTATGGCCCATACGTGGCCATCTCATAGGTTGTAGGCTCATATCGATGATCAATATATTACGGGTTATGAGAAATCCATATTTCTCTAGACCCTCGATATATTCTACCGACCTACTAGGTTCTTGTGTTTTCTGAGTAGGTTGCTCCACAACACCTTGTGATCCTGCTCATGTTCCATCAAAAGGATCAATGTTCTGTTGTTGTTCTTGAACTTTTTCAATTTCTACTTTCCTCCCACTGTTTCTTTTAGAGACAATCTCTACCAAGAAACTCTGTGGTTCGAGAAACAAACAGTTTGTTCTGGATTAGGTTGTAGAAATAATATCCTTTTCAGGATATCCCTCAAAACATTTATCTGACTTGGGTCCAAGTTTATTTGTAAACTCTTTTACATTAACTTCATAACCCCAAATCTTTATGAATGACATACTAGGACACTTCGTAGTCCATATCTCATATGGTGTTTTTCATAATCTGTTTTGATGGAACAAGGTTAAGGGCGAAATTTGCTGTAATTAGAACATGGCCCCAAAAGAAACTGGAAGTTCTGTTTGACTCATCATGGACCGAACCGTGTCCTAAAAGGTTCCAACTCTCCTCTTAGACATGCCAAACCCATGTGGCGTGCTAGGTGGAGCGAGTTTTGGATCATATCCAACACTCCCATAGATTCCTGTCAAACTCTTGGCTCAAGTACTCTCCTCTACGATCCAATCGTAGAGCCCTAATACTTTTGCCAAGCTGGTTCTCCACTTCATTCTTGAATTCTTTGAACAATTCAAAAGATTCTGATTTGTTTGTTTATAAGATACACAAATCCATATTTCTCTGATCCCATCAGTAAATATGATGAAGTGCTGAAAACCATCTTTAGCATTTGTGCTTAGCGGCCTTCATACATCAATATGTATGATTCCCAGAAGATCATATCTTTGCCTAATAAGTCTTACATGTCTCATATGATTCTATAATCAAATGAGTTCCAGAAATCCATCCTCATGGAGTTCTAGATATGTATCTCTTATTTATGAGGCCTAAACGTTAATGCTAAAGATAAGTGAAGTTCATATCATTATATGCAAACCTCCAGGTATTAATGTTATAGACGAAACTATCATGATCAAGGATATACAATCTTCTTAGACAAAATTGCATTACAATAATGCATATCAGAATAAATGGAACAACACTTGTCCTTTATTATGATAAGGAGCTTTCTTGTCTAAACAAGAAACTATGATAATGATCCTACTCATAGCCGGGACATAATCACTTTTGTCTAATTCATGAATAATTTCTCTACGGCTAATTCAGAACCTCCTTGCTTCATTGCCCTACATGTAGGTTTATTTATTCCTGATCCAATTGTTTTCATCTATTGAGATCTTACACATTTCTATAAATGTGAGATCCTCATCTAATATCTTATACTCATGATGAGATAGACACATTGATTTCTATAACAAAAATACCTAAATTGGAATTCACAATTCCATTATTACTTAATTCCATGTACTTTGGGTAGTCTCTCTTCCTTTACACTACCTATGGGACTTTAAGGCAACTTGGTTTTTAGCAACAATCTTGCTTTATACCTATGGGGTCGTTGCAAACCATTTACCCTTACCCATGTTGTTAACCATTAACAGCTTTGTCTTTTCCCTTTATGAGTGTTTAGTTTAGTGATTCTCAATCATATTGAGTAAATCTCCTTTGAACAAAACTATAATTGCATCCAATGCAATTCTTGGTCCACTTGGGTGAATAACCGATTATTCTTTATCTATCTCTTAGATAATTCCCATTCACTAATTTCAATCAAATTGAATTAACTTATTTTCATAACGCAAAGTAGAGCAACACTTCAAACCTTTCATGTCTAGCTCGCTCTTTTGAAAGAGCTTCTTTCAATGTATGATCATATCATACTTCTCCATATTTCTCTTCTTGCTTCCAAAGCTCAGAGTTCATGGAAACTAACATGAGGCAAGTCATAACCAAAGAACCATTCTTTGGTGTTCCTTTCATAGGTTTTAGTGTGTTTTGGTAGTCGGTGGAAGAGAACTTTATGTTCTACGAAGTACAACAAATTCTCTTTTATTTGAGAACAATTCTCAATTTTATACCAGTCTAGAAAATAGATAAAGTCGCGTTTTTGTTTGTTTAATGCCATGGCATTCAACATAATATGATTATGAAAAGTTTGTGACGTTTAACTATATTTAACAAGGATTTAAATTGTTTAAACATTGGTCCCACTATTTTACTACGGATTAATAACCCTCAAGATATTAATGCGGAAAATATCCTTATATTTTCTAGTGGGCCAAGATCCATGTTTCATCTCCTTTTGAGCATGCTTTGGCAAGTCACCCAAAATTAGACTACTTTAGGTAGGAACGATTCCAATTGCATCCAATGAAACTCTTGGTTCAACTGGGAAAATAACTCTTTATTTATCCATCTTTATGGATAATCCCAATTGGTTGTCTCTAGGTTTTAATCCTATTAAGCACCTAGTTGCGCCCAACCTCTTACTTAAACAATTGCACACGAGGTGTGCCATCACACCACATCATTATTAACCAAGTCGCCATGCTTTGGCACCCACGATCTTGGAAAAACATGATGATGATGAGTGTTTAAATAACAAGAAGACAAAACGCAATATTTTAATTTTGAGGGATTTTAAAATTTAATTTTAATTGTTTTTGTTGATCCATATCAACTTGATCTATCTATTTGAGTTTGGGCACAACTCCAAATAATAGATCCGGGTTGTCTAATTATCTTATTATCCTAATCGCATGCATCATCCATACACCAATCACAAAATAATAAGACAATAAAATAAACAACCACAAAACAAAATAAAACGTGATATGGATATGGCCTTTTCTAGACTAAGATAATTCCAATCCAGTGGAATTATCTATGAACCCTAAAAGCAAACACATCTCCATGCGTCTTCATCTTTTGGTCCATCCTTCATAGTCATGTGGAATGCTCCATGCTCCTTCTTTTGTGGCTTCCTTTGGCTTCGGGCTTCTTTTCTTCAATCTTGGCTAACAATCTATTCTATCAAGCACTAACAACCAACTATACTAAATAAAATAAATCTCACAAGTTGAGAAAAAAAATTGGCTCGCAGGCCATAAAACCCTAAATAATTATTACATTAATTGATCAGCTCGCAGGCCTTAAACCAAAACACAAAATTAAACAATCACACCAAACCACATCCTAAGGCCCTATCCAACCACCATGCGAATTGCACATAAACAGTTAAAATCCAATTTTAACGCGCTTGATCAATTTTAATTGATTTTAGAAATTTTCTAGGGTTAAAATGATCCAAGGGGCCCAACAATCTAATTGCCCGAACCCCAAATAGGACCGCCTAGGCCTCGGGCCGACCGGCCCCTAGCCCACACAGCTAGGCCGTGTGCTAGGGAAGCCCCCCGGCCTATAGGCCGCGCCTTACTTGGGCGGCAAGCAAGGAGGGGCGGTCCCCTAAGGGGGCCGAACCTCTTAGGGAGTTGTTTCCAAAACAACTCCCTTGCTTGTTGCCCAAGTTTGGTTGTTTCCTTGTTTAAAAAAAAACTCCTTCTTTCAATAGGATGCCCAAACCCTAGATCTAAGATCCTAAAATTTCTCAAACTCACTAATTCATGCATTCAATGCAAAAATTAGGTCTTGTTTTGTTTGATTATTGACAAATTGCATCATATACTTAATTTGTCTTGTTTTACGCAATAAAAAATAAATTTAAAGTGTAAAACTATCAAAACGTAACACATAAACCATGTTTATGCTCTACGACATGTGACTCTGATACCGCTGTAGGGTTTTGATCATGGATACGCAGCGGAAAAACATAATTTATCCATGCAATACCCTCTGAGGATCACAGGACAAGAGACATAACGATGGTAAGGGAAGAAATAAAGTTACACACCTTAGGGTTTCTACAGTGACGACTTGTAACGTGAATTGTGTCACGTTCTCTATAGTTGATCCACGCCTAGAGTTGAGATCTAAATCTTCCTTCTCCTTTGTGCTAGCCCAGAACGGAGGAAGAGGAAGAAGAAATCACGCAACACGAGGCAACCAGGAGGTGGCTTCCTCCTAGTTGGGCCGACGGGAAGGGGGCGGCGGCAAGGGGGGCGTTCGGCCTTCCTTGCTTGCTTGCTCTCTGTCCTTTTGTTCTCTCCAACTCAAGTTATGAACTAAAGGCTCATAAGTGTGGGAAGGAAGGAAGGTGCATCATTTATATAGTCCAACAAATCCTTGCCAACTACCTAATGGACATATTCTAGTCCTACTAGAATTCGATTTAGTCCCTTCCTTGCAAATTAGTCCTCCTAAGTTTGCAAGGTGTTGCAAAGTGATCCTTATAATTAATTAATCCTATTAATTAATTCCCAAATCTAGCTCAAATCTATATAGCATGTGACCCCATAGGTTCTATCTAGTTGGTAGCAACAATTTACTAATATGGAGCGGCCTCTAGCAAGACATCCATTCTAGCCAACAAATAGAATAGTCATCATGACAAACCTTGTGCAAGTAATTGTCTCATCCGTTTTTACCAATATCCGGATTGGACACGAGACATACAAGTCACACTCGTATATCCAATCCATAGTTTCTCGATCCTGGGAATAGCCTTATTCGTGCAAATAACATCAATATCCCATATTGATTTATTTGAGTCTGGCCAGACATTTTATAAGCACTATCCCTTGAGTGGCCTAGGATATTTGCTCCCGTTATGTGGGAGGGACAAATTCTATCTACGTCCACTATGATCTCTAAGCTTGCTTCTTATTGTATCCGGTAAACGCCCTTATAGCTACCCAGTTACGGTGTAGCGTTTGACGCTACCAAAATCACAATAATCCACAACTAGAAAATCTAGTGACTTCAAGTCTAAGGATGACAATACCATTGCACCACGAGAAGCGCTTGTGACTTAACATAACATGTATGTAGCCTTCTCGGAGATGGGTCAATCCTGTGCGCCATCACCCTTAATGCACACCCATGTGTTGGATCATGATATCTCCATATCAATCCAACCCCATACTAGTCTATAGATGATTGTCATATTAATCATTATAATCGACTAGGGATATTTAAGAATATAACACTTATATTCTAAGGACTTCATTCATGTTAACATATCTCCATATCGATAACATAATGAATCGTAAATCCACATATTTGTCACAATAAATTTATTGCCTCTAGGGCACAATTCCAACAATGCGCATGAACGCGTCATGCGTTTTGTCGATCTTATGGGTCCACACGGAGTTGATTCGCGCCTACTGATGCGCGAATTTCCCAAATCCCTGGGGATCGTTGCATACAACAGGTATAGAACCCTCGAAGCTGGTTTCGTCAAAACCTGTGAGGACATGGTGAAGAATTTCTACACCAAATTCTTTCAAATCGAAGAGAAGGTCACAACCATACACCTCTCTCGTATGCACCAAATACACGAGGAAAAAGGGGTCGTATTCATAAGGAAATTCAGGAGGAAATCACTGGAATGCGTGGACAAGGTCATTGAAAGACGCCTAGTCGAGATCTGTCTCCAAGGCATGCGAGACGAATACAAAAGTTCACGCACAATCGCGCACCAACGGGTTCCAACTTCGGGATCGGTAGGTTCAACTACAAGCGAGGGCGCGACGCTGAAGTGAACACACTCTCCCCAAAAAAGCAACAACGACGTCCATCAAGGGAGGCACCTCCATTGTCGTGATCAATCGGGGAAATAACAAGTATTTGCAAGCAACGGCGAAAAGATGGTATTCTTCCCTCGCTCGAAAATCCACCAACCGGAGAACAGCTAAGGAATCCAAAGTGGTGTGAGTGCCATGACCAATTCATGCACCCAACGAACGACTGCAAGAAGTTGAGGTGGTTGGTTGACAGGAAAATAAATGAGGGGAAGCTACGCTAAGGATGTGCGCAACAACCCACTGCCATCACACTCTGAGCTGGAGCCAAAAGGGAAGGAAATAGGCATGATCTCGATCGTGGACCTTGAAGAGGTCGCAGACGCAGGATTTCCGCTTGTAGCTGAAGTCTGCGAAGAAGAGGACTATGGCTTGGACATGGAGGACTCGCGGGACAAACGACTAAAGGGTTCGCATAAGTTCGAGAAGTTCTTCGATGACATGAACTTCTCGAGAGCTTGCAGACAAGAAATGAAGAAGGAAATTCTGAGGGTAGCAGAAGACTATGGAGAAGATCTCGTAGTCTCAAATGGCAGGGTTATCAGAGCCGCACGGTCGAGCGGCTTAGTCATGTCGTTCAATGACACGGGCAAAAAGATAGACGCGAATCACGAGAGGCCGCTATATGTGACTGCTGTTGTCAATGGCATCGAGTTCAAGAGAGCCTTTGTTGATGGAGGAGCAGCAGTGAATGTGATTCCACTTAGCACTCTTGAGCTTGTTGGAATCCCAGAGAGCAAGATCGTTAAGAGGCCATCACCCTTGATGGGTTTTGAGAGCGAATCCAGAATGACTGTCGGATGTATTCGTCTAGGAATCCAGATTGGCAGGATCAAGTTCATCGGTTCATTGTAGCCAAAAGATATCGAATTTCGACACGGTCGTACGCTTTCGACATATCAACTTTTAGGGAGACATACCCTTTCTTTCCCTTAACTCGTGACTTCATAGTATGGATTACTTCAAAACGCTGCAATTATGTTATCAGTAATTTGTCTCTGTGGCACGAAAGCACATTGAGACTCATCAATGAGTTTAGGGAGAACTTGTTTGAGTCTATTTGCTATCGTCTTTGCAATAATATTATAGATCACTGTGCATAATATTATTGGTCGAAAGTCGGCCGGGCTTATCGGTTGTTTGATCTTTGGGATTAGCACAATCATAGTTGCATTAAACTCATCCAAGTCATGATTTCTGTTCAAAAAATTAAGGCAAACAGCAGTTACCTCAGGTCCAAGAGTGTTCCAACGCTTTAAGTAGAACAAGGCTGGGTAGCCGTCTACACCTGGCGCTTTTAGTGGATTCATATTTTTTAGTCGTGAAGTTCACAGGTATCTAGAGTGTTGGTGAAAGGCTCAATATGGTTGTAGTTGACTGATCTTCTCCCCGCTTTCTCCGAACTGAGCATTATTGAATTAAAGTCCCTAACCACCATCCATGGTACGATTGGATCTGGTTTTCTGACCCCTGTAGCATACTCCATGAATCACATCTTTTTTCTAACACAAGATCCCCGTAGAATCCTGTTAATAGCCATTTTCTTCCCTCTTCATTATGAACCCATCCACTTATATGGTACTTTAAGTAGTTTCAGATCACAACTTTGACCTGGTCTGACCACATGAGTGACAAGACGCCACTACAGTTCACTCGGAAAATGCAAACCATTAGCAAAGTTTAATATTTTCCTCACTATATCCATGTCGCGGACTTGTGGCCTTGTCTCCATTAAGAAGACTATGTCGGGATAGAGCTCTTCACTTTATCGCGAAGAGTTAGGAATGTGCAGGTATTCCAGAGACCCCGCACGTTCCAGCTTACGACAATCATTGCGGCTGGCAGGGGTGCACCGCAGCCCCCGCCGTATCAATTATCCCTTCTTGTTCTCCATCTTCCTTAACATCCTCACCTGAAGCCACACTGTTTCCATCCTCCATATTTTCATCAACAAAGTTCTACCTTCTAGCTTTTTTACTCGGTTCCTGGTCCTTTGTTTTTGACGGAGGTGGGGTAAATTGAGTGGTTGATCCCTTCCTTTTTGGGTCAACATCATCTGCGTTTGAACTTGTACTACCACCAATTAGTAGTCTTCCTTTGTTTCTTGCTTGCACCTTTGGATTTGCTTTTGGAGGATGACCTTGTTGCTCATTGAGTTTTGCTATTAGCTTATGCACTTCATCTCTCTTTCCCACTGTTCCCATCTTTTGTGTTATGAGCTCTCGTCCAAGGTCCTTAATCGTTGTGGGGAGTTCTGCTGTAGTCTCCGGTTGTTGGTGTATTGCAACCACAATTGCAGCTTCCTTCGCCTGACCATCACTTTCTTGACCTGTTGTTGTTTCTTTGTCAGATTGATTATGCTCTTGGCTTATCATCAAGTTTCCTTGATTTACCCCCTCGCTTTCATCATTCTGAACCGGATTTTCCTTTGTAGCTTCGGCTTCCTTTTGGCCTCCACCAAACTTCTTCTTTGATAGATGAGCTAGTAGCCAATCCCCATAACCGGCCATCTCTGATTTGTCCATCTCACAATCCTTATTAAGATGGGTGATTCTTCCACACCAATTACAAACATGGGGCACAATTTCGTATTTGAAATCAATCCAGCGTTCCAACCCTTTCTGACTATATGGACTCCACGAGGAATTGGTGCCATGATTGGTATTCTAGCTCGTTCCCGAAAAAAGTTTGCCCCTTCTTCACTATTAATTCTTGGATCCGATTCCAGAATTTCACCCACTGAGGATATAGCACGACAGTCAGATTCTTCTTTTACCAAGTGTAATGAGAGATTATGAACTTGGATCCACAAATCAACTTTATCGAAGTTAGTATCTTTGGTTGGCTCACCAAGCGCCCAGGGTTTGAGCAGCAATTATAAAGACATAATTGGGTACAAATTTGTAACACATTTCAAATAAATAGTAAGCAACACGTATGTTGCACGTGGCGGGTGCTATTTTCGATAGGGGTGTAAGGAAAACCGAATAAACCGGTCAAACCGACCGAACCAAACCGAAATGCTAGGTTTTGGATGGTTTTTTTGGATTTTCGGTTTATCAATGGTTCAATTTTTTACAAACCGGTCTATTCGGTTTGGTTTTTGGTTTGTAAAAATATCACACCGCACCAAACCGAACCGAACCGATATGTGCTTAACGTAATTTTACTAAAATGTGTATTGCGTAAAGTATATTAAATAATCTATAAAAGAGAAACACGAGTAGATAGATTCATTTAAAGTGATTATATTAATCTTAATTTTCACAATTTCTCACGTTTCATCATATTTTCTCTCTAAAACGATAGTTGTGCATATTTTTAAGTCTATTTAATTTATTTTTCACTTAAAATTTGAAATTTGTTGACAAAGTAGTACTATAATATCCATTCAATAATTTTACGCAAACCTACCGCGCCGATCCGAACCAAACCGATAATTCTCGGTTTGGTTTGGTTCGGTTCATCCTTTCAAATAGTTTTGTTTGGTTACAAAATTGGCAAACCGATGTATTCGGTTCGGTTTATGGTTTTAGCAAAAACCGCACCAAACCGAACCGTTTACACCCCTAATTTTTGATACCTGTTCAAGGAACATTTTAAAGCATCACACGGTAATAAATGAAATGCCATATTTTATTAGACGTCACAAAGACATGTTATAGTACACTATAAAAATATATGTATCCCCTGCATGATGTCCCGGGTTTGAACCCGGCTCATTTTATTGAGGAGAAAAATAAAACTAATTACGGCTCTTCTCACGTTACCCCCAATTCTATTATGCCCCGCAGAAAATGCAGCTGAGTAGTGTGTAGTAATTAATGGATCACATACTTCTGAGAATCCTAATCAACCAAAGCAATAGGCTGAATGCTAAAAAAACTTATATTTTTCCGTTAGAAAACTAATGTTCCAGATTAGGCCTCAGTTTGTTTCTTGAACTCCGCCTTAATTTTTGCAGATCACAATTTTTTGTTTCATTCACTGTATCTTTCTCGTGCAGGAAATGCAAAAAGAAAAAGTTTCTAGAAAAGTAGTTGCCGACAAGAACCCTCTATGAGTCTGTGTAAAAATAAAGATGATATTATTTCTTAAATTAAGCTTCTTAATTTTGTGTATCTGTTATTACCTTTGTGAATGCAATTACCACAATGTTTCTTCTCTTTCACCCCATTTGAATTGTTTTGACTCGTATTTGGATCACTTTGACCCGATGATTTGGACCACAAAACTATTGGATTTTTTTATAAATTTTCAACGTGTTATAAAGCAATTTTTATTCTACAACACCATAAAAACATTCAAGAATTGCATCACTTTGCTATCGAAATCACTGGGTCAAAGTGGCTCGATGAATAGTGCAAAATGGTCAAATGGGGTGATAGAGAAGAAACGGTACTAGAAAAGGTCAAATCAGAAGAATAATTGAAAGTTTGGTCCCAATCTAAGTCACCTAGAGCGAGAGCGAAGCGGGAACGCGTACTGGAGCGGGAGCGGGAAAACGTCTAATTTCAGAAGGATTGCATTTGAGAGCGTCACGAGATATAATATTTATTGACTATAATTTTATGAATAAAACCAATATTTACATATGATAATGGGATTTTACATATGAGAACATATTTTATTAAAGGGGTTGTCAACATTCATTTGTCAACTAGGTTGCTTCAATAAGGAAGAATAATGTTTAAATAGTTGAATTATCAAACTCACACATAATAAGTTGAGATTAATCATCAAGTATAGTTCAAGCTAATGGTAAATTGGTTTTAAAAAGTAATTCGCCTACGAAAACGAGCTCTCTATTTTCTGGAGCGCCTTTAGAGCGATGTTTGGTCTCGAAAGCGCCAGAGCGAGGTTTTGGAGCAGGAGCGATGTCTCTTCGAGAGGTTTAAGGTGACGTAAGCTTATACAAAAGAAACAAAGGTAGTATCTTCTAACAATCAGACTTTTGGAGTAAAAGTAAGAAAATATATAGTTAGAAAATAAACATTTTTCTTTATAACCACCTATTTAACCCCCTTCCAAAACCAAATTTTATAACCAATAATCACTCTTTCAAGTCTAGCTTAATTTATTTTAAATGGAAACATCTCTGGAAATTAAAACTCCCTTACAAAATTAAATTCTTTCTTTGGCAACTTATCCACCAGATCCTCCCCACAAAAGATTTACTAAGCTCTAGAGGGATAAGCTGTGATCTAAGTTGTGTTTTTTGCCATGAAAATGAAAATATCTCTCACCTCTTCATGCATTGTGCCTTTTCAAAGTCGGTCTTTCACCATCTGCAGATTCACCATTTCATTTCTCTGAAATTCACTAACTGGTTAGACTTTTGCATCAAAAGAACCAACACTCCCCACCATAGCAGCTTTGTTTGGATTGTAGCCTGCTGGCTTATTTAGAAACAGAGGAATGAAACCATTTTCAAGGGAACCCCTCCAAACGTTGATAACTGTTATTTTCATATCTTAAATCTAACTTCTCAAATCTCAAATGTTTTCATGTACACGCCCACACAACTTTAACTACGGTTTCAGCAGAGACGTCAAAGACAAAGGCACCCAGCAAGGTGTCTGCAAAAAGGTTGACATCCGAAGCCAAGAAGCTAGCAAAAGGAAAGGCCCCTGTGTCCGCTGCTGGCTCTGAAGGTTCCAAGAAGCCAAGAGACATTGAAGCAACTTTGGAGCGTTTAATGAGAGACTGTCCAACTGAGGAACAATGGAAACAGAAAGTGCAGGAAGAAGAAAAGAGAATGGAGGAGATTGCTTCCATGTACAAAGCAAAGTCTTAAGGTTTCATCTTGGTGAATGGGAAGCCTGTGGATCCGAATGAAGAAGCCCTATTCAAGTTCCTTGAGGAAAAGTCCGGTTCAAAAATGAAAGGGAAATCAGTTTAAGTTTCTTAGTTTCTTTGTCTATCAATCTTTGAAAACCACTTAGTTTTGAGTCTTTGTGTATTAGCTTATGATTTCGCATGAACATTGGGTTGATGCCCATTCTGTTTAATTCGGTTTCTTTCTAACGTCCTTGTGGTTGTATTGGTGCGTCCTTGTGGTTGTATTTCTAGCGTCCATGCGGTTGTATTTGGTTCTATTAGCTAATGAAGTTCTCTTTATTCCCCGCAAAAAAAAAAACATTTTTATTTCTAAAAAGACTACCTTATTTAGTTTTAAGAAGATTAAAAAAAATCTAACAAACACGAGGCAAGAAAACAAGACCAAAATATTTTTATGACGCAAAAATGTACAAAGCTATCTTAAAAAAGAGAAATTGGCAAGGATTCTTTTCTCAAAAAAGAAAAATATATTAGCATGGATTCAAGTTGACTTTTTGACTTGTACATAGATCACTTTGTTGGGTGATTTGGATAGCAAAACGATGCGATATTTGGATAACGTGTCTCCGGCAGAATGGACAACATGGCCGGTGCACACTGAAAGGCGGACCGGTCGGCCCAACATAATGTCCAACTACGAGCTTTTTAACTTCAAAACCTTAAATATACGCCAGTGGAGCTGAAATTACAGCGGCTGGTTCTTTTACAGTGTTATAAAGTAACTTTTATTCTACAACATAACGAAAATATTATAATAAATTGTATCATTTTGCTATCAAAACCACCGAGTTAAAGTGACCAGTGAATAGTGGTAAAAGTCATATTGGAGAGAAAGAGTTGGGACAGAATGGTCACACTATCAAGGTGAACAAAGGACTGAACACTACTGTGATGTATTCCAATCAGTATATATATATATATATATATATATATATATATATATATATATATATATATATATATATATATATATATATATATTTTACACAAACAAATGATCAAACCCTACCTTCAGCAGGACAAAGTGACTGCTCCATCAACATCCACAAAACCTAACTAAAAACAGATATATTGTTCAAACATAGAAACATAATTTTTAGGAAACATAACTTGCTACTAATGACCTCCAGATCATGCATTTTCCTTCTCCATCTATGCAAGCACTTCTTCTGAGTCTCCTGCTCCCTCCGTTGCAGCTGCTGAATAAGATTGAAAACACACTTGTTATTAATATAGACACAAAGATGATTGTAATTCCTGTCATCCAAGTAAGAAAAAGTTGAGACAACAGCATGAAGAATAGCATGTGGCCCATCAAGAAAGGTACTGGTCTTCAGGTAATAGAGTATTCTGCTACCACTTTGAGCCTTCCACAAAACCAATATGTTCTTCTTCTTTTTTATTTTATTTTGGGAATACAGTGTGCTAAATATTTGGGGATGGTGTGTATATGGGGGTGGTGTGTGCAATTAGATCTAAAGGGAGGGGGCCCTTATCAGTGTGACCAGTGATAGTGTTGTATATGTTTAGTTCTAGCATGCATAATATGATTGGATGTCATGGCTATTGCAGATTCATTATCATAAAATAGAGTAGGCGGATGATGCAGATAAATGTGTAAATCATGAAATAGATACTGAAACCAACAAAGTTCAGCAGCAGTAGTAGCAAGAGCTCTGTAGTCAGATTCAGTAGAGGATCTAGAAATAGTTGGTTGTTTCTTGGCAGCCCAGTGGATAGGATTGTTACCCATAAAGAGCACAAATCCAGTAGTGCTTCTTTTGTCAAATGGGTTGCCAGCCCAATCTGCATCAGAATAAGCAGAAAGATCAAGATCACTAGGTGTATAAAGAACACCTTCTTTGTTTTTGCCTTTGAGGTATCTCAAGATTATTTTGGCACCACTTAAATGTTTAGTTTTAGTACAATGCATGGATTGGCTGAGATGATTTACAGCAAAACAAATATCAGGTCTTGTAATACTCAACTATTGAAGAGCACCAAGTAACTGTCTAAAATGAGTAGGATCAGAGAGTAATTCACCATCATGAGCAAGATACTTTATACCAGAAGTGGTAGTCGTATCACAAGGAGTGCAGTTGTGCATACTGAATCTAGAAAAATTCATTTATGTATTTGTGTTGATGAATAAAAATGCCAGATTTGGATCTTTGAATTTATAAGCCTAGAAAATATGTTAAGGGACGCAGGTCAGTCATACTAAACTCACTGTTTAGTTGAGTGACAAGTGTTTTCATGTAAGTGTTATCATTCCCAATAATATCGGATGAATCAGAGCCTTCTTTGTTAACTTCAGTTTGTAAGCCATATTTCTAATATTTTGCACCACCAAGTAAGGGCCATAAAATGTAGCTGATAGTTTGAAGTTCCTTCTTTACACCAATGTATTTTGTCTGTAAGGCTGCAACATGAGATATACCCACTCCCCAATCTCAAATGATCTTTTAGACCTATTCTTGTCAGCATAGTGTTTCATTATGGATTGTGCCTCTACCAAATTATTCTTGAGAAACTCAGTGAGCTGAGTCCTCTCCTTGAGGTAGGCATCAATATTGTAACAGGTGATTTCAGTGGCTGCTGCATACAGTGGGTAGCCATAGAGATCTCGGAAGGGGGTAATTTTAATACTATTGTTGTAGTTGGTATTAGGGCTGAGCACTGACCGGGTCGGCCGGGTCAAAGCCGCATTTCTGCCCCGACCCAATGATCCCGGGTTGGACATTCCCCAACCCAAACCCAATCGAGTAACCCCCAAACCCAAACCAAATCAGACGTTTTGACTCGGACCGGACCGGGTCGGGTTTAACGGGTTCAGAATCTACAATCTGTAAGCATAAATACAAACATAAATTGAACAATACAAGTCCAAACCAGCAAATAAGAGTGATACAAATCTAGCGACTACATAAACACTATTACAATATGATATTAAAATCCAGCCAAAATAAGTTACCACTATGCATCCTAAAATTTATAACAGAACTACGTACTGCACAAATCTGTTACAAGACAGCAAATAATCCAATTCAGTTTCTCTTATTCGTAAATCTTGAACCAGTCATGTGCCACTGTCCACCTAGAGGGAATGGAGAACCAAGGTTGTATCCCTTGGCAGAATAACTTGAAACATAACCCCTCAACCATTTTAAAGGGAATCTCATCAAGCATGACCATTTTTGCAAGATTTTTCTTGCTATCATCAGCACTAAATTAAATTACCCACAAGTACACCCTTATCACTAGCAACACCAGGAACAAAAGCTAAAGTCTTTTGTTTCTTATCTTCTAGACGAGTAGGATTGTTTTTACAGTTATTATAGTGAGACCACAGGCTGCTAGTTCCATGTTGGTTTGGATCAGCATCGTACATTTTATCAGGACAATAGTTACATCTGCACCTAATTGTACCCTCAATTCTAGTGAAATGATCCCAGATTTGTGATGTGGAGTTAGATACGACATGATTTTGTAGTTTCACAGATTTCTTGCTTCTTTTTCTTAGAGGACCAGAGGGTGTTTCAGCATTACCTTGCACTTTATCGTGGGGTTTTCTCTTAGAAGTTGTGTTAGGAGCAGCCCCCGCATTCACAGTAGGATCTGTTTCTTCTGAAAATTACATCGTCAAGGGTAAGATGATAGCACCTTTTAGGATCTATCTATTACCTCCCTTTTTCTACATTATCACGAGTGATTTGAGCTTAATTGTTGAGAATATGTTGCGTTTTACCACTTGATGCTTCATATGTGCTATATTGTAGTCCGGGCGTTTTCTATGCATATGTCATTGTTATTTTTCAAATATAATCGCATGGTATGTTTGTTCATGTTGTCTTAGCAGGAACGGATTCTAATCGGTTGATAGGAGGCATGGAACGTGTAGGGTTTTGATCATAGATACGCAGCGAAAAAAAATAATTTATCCATTCCATACCCTCCAAGGATCACAGGACAAGACACATAACGATGGTAAAGGAAGAAATCAAGTTACACACCTTGGGGTTTCTCCTGTGATGACTTGTAACGTGAATTGTGTAACGTCTCTATAGTTGATCCAGGCCTAGAGTTGAGATCTAGATCTTCCTTCTCCTTTTGTGCTAGATAGGAACGGAGGAAGAGGAAGAAGAAATCACGCAACACGAGGCAACAAGGAGGGGCGGCCTCCTTTGTTGGTCGACAGGAAGGGGGCGGCGGCAAGGGGCGGTCGGCCCCTTGCTTGCTTGCTCTCTCTCCTTTTGTTATCTCCCACTCAAGTTATGATCAAAGGCTCGTAAGTGTGGGAAGGAAGGAATGAGCATCCTTTATATAGTCCAACAAATCCTTGTCAACTACCTAAAGGACCTATTCTAGTCCTACTAGAATTCAATTTAGTCCCTTCCTTGCAAATAAGTCCTACTAAGTTTGCAAGGTGTTGCAAAGTGATCCTTCTAATTAATTAATCATATTAATTAATTCCCAAATCTAGTTCAACTCTATAAAGCGTGTGACCCCATAGGTTTGATCTAGTTGGTAGCAACAATTCGCTAATATGGAAGGTTTCTAGCAAAACATCAATTCTAGCCAACTAATAGAATAGTCATCCGACAAAACTTGTACAAGTAATTGTCTCATCACTTTGTCTCTATATCCGGATTGGACAAGAGACATACAAGTCACACTCGTATATCCAATCCATAATTTCTTGATCCTGGGAATAGCCTTATTCGTGCAAATAACATCAATATCCTATATTGATTTATTTGAGTCTGGCCAGACATTCTATAAGCACTATCCCTCGAGTGGCCTAGGATATTTTCTCCCGCTATGTGGGAAGGACAAATTCTATCTACGTCCACTACGATCTCTAAGCTTGCTTCTTATTGTCCGGATCGGTACACGCCTTTATAACTACCCAGTTACGGTGTAGCGTTTGACGCTACCAAAATCAAAATAATCCACAACTAGAATATCTAGTGACTTCAAGTCTAAGGAAGACAATACCATTGCACCGCGAGAAGCGCTTGTGACTTAACATAACGTGTATGTAGCCTTCTCGGAGATGGGTCAATCTAGTGCACCATTACCCTTAATGCACACCAATGTGTTGGATCGTGATATCTCCATATCAATCCAACCCCATACTAGTCTATAGATGATTGTCCCATTAATCATTATACTGGACTATGGATATTTAAGATAAACAACACAATTGTAAATCTAAGGACTTCATTATTAAATATCCAATAAATAATACAATGAATATTCTAGCCAAAAAAAAATCATACTAAACTAGATTGCCTCTAGGGAATCTATTCCAACAGTCTCCCACTTGCACTAGAGCCAATCTGACGCATCTCGTATGCCCATGCTCCTAGTGTGCCCTTCATGCTTCCACTGCACAAGCGGCTTTGTAAGTGGATCTGACAGATTCTCATCTGTAGGAATCTTGCATATTCGAACGTCTCCTCTATCGTTAATATCTCGAATCAGATGGAACTTTCTGAGCACGTGCTTGGATTTCTGGTGCGACCTGGGCTCCTTTGATTGCGCGATCGCCCCAGTGTTGTCACAGTACAACTCAATTGGATCCGCAATGCTAGGAACCACACCAAGTTCAGAAAAAAACTTTCTGATCCAAACAACTTCCTTTGCTGCGCCATTTGCAGCAATGTACTCAGCCTCTGTTGTAGAATCAGCCACCGTCTCTTTCTTAGAACTTTTCCAGCTCACCGCTGCTCCATTCAGGCAAAAGACATATCCCGACTGTGATCTAAAGTCATCTCTATCGGTTTGGAAGCTTTCATCCGTGTAACCCCTTACACGCAACTCTTCCTCGCCGCCAAATATCAAGAAAACATCCTTAGTTCTTTTCAAGTACTTTAGGATGTTATTGACTGCAATCCAGTGACTCTTACCTGGATTGGATTGGTATCTTCTTGTCATACTCAAGGCATATGACACATCTGGTCTAGCACATAACATGGCGTACATAATAGATCCTATGGACGAAGCATAGGGAATTATACTCATGCGTTCTCAATCTCATTGGAAGGACAACCACTCTTCGAAAGAGTGATTCCACGTGACATGGGCAAGAATCCCTTCTTGGAATCTTGCATGTTGAACCGTTTCAACACCTTGTCAATATATGTACTTTGACTTAGGCCTAGCAGTCTTTTAGATCTATCTCTATAGATCTTTATACACAGTATATAGGCTGCTTCGCCTAAGTCTTTCATTGAGAAACACTTTCCTAGCCAATCTTTAAAAGATTGCAGCATGGGAACGTCATTTCCAATGAGTAGTATGTCATCCACATACAAGACCAGAAAAGCTACGGAGCTCCCACTAACCTTCTTGTAGAAACAAGCCTCATCTTCGTTTCTGATGAAGCCAAACTCTTTGACTACTTCATCAAAAAGTCGATTCCAACTCCTAGATGCTTGCTTCAATCCATAAATGGATCGTTGCAACTTACAAAATTTGTTGGCTTTCTTTGGATCTTCAAAACCCTCCGGCTGTATCATATGCACGTCCTCGAGGAGATTCCCATAAAGGAATGCTGTTTTGACATCCATCTGCCAAATCTCATAGTCGTAGTATGCTGCAATTGCAAGTAGGATTCGGATGGTTTTGGTCATTGCGACTGGTGAAAAGGTTTCATCATAGTCAATTCCATTAATCTGTCTGAATCCTTTAGCCACCAATCGGACCTTATAGGTAATCACATTACCATCCATCTCGACCTTCTTCTTGAAGACCCATTTGCACCAGAGGCCGCGCCCCTTCGGATGGTTCCACCAAAGTCCATACTTTGTTGGTATACATGGATTCCATCTCGGATCTCATGGCTTCAAGCCACTTCTGAGTGTCTGGCCCTTTCATGGCCTCTTCATAGGTAGTAGGCTCATCATCTATGAGCATCGTGTCACCGGAATCGGTCACGAGAAGTCCATACCTCTCGGGTTCCTGGCGCACTCTATTAGATCTACGAAGCTCTTGTGTTACCTGAATAGGCTGTTCCACAACTCCTTGTGGTTCCTGTTCATGTTCCATTATCGGTTCAGTGATTTGTGGTTCGTGAATCTCTTCAAGTTCTACAGTCCTCCCACTTGATTCTTGATGCGCAAACTAACGTGCTGTCGCAAGTGTACGAATCTTGTAATACCGGGTGTAATTAGACTCGGGTAATCGTTCCCACGAGGACTATTTCGGGTTTACTCACGTTGTCAGTTTTGGTTAATCGAGTGTCGTAACAAGGAGGATTAGGTTGTGATTGCAGTTACCAAACTAAAACAGAAATTAAAAACGTAAACGTAAATATTTTTTTGTGACGTTTTCTGAAATAAGTTGAATCAGTTGTTACGATAATAGATGAGAACTAGGCTCCAGGATCCCCTAGGGTTTCTACAGATTTCAGTTTTACGTTCGATTATGAAAACACTCAGCAGTTTCGATATCCTTGCAACGTACCAGTTTTGCAGTGACTTTTCAGATTCCACATGTAATCCCGATCCTGCAGACTTTCGGATTCTTGTTAAGCTGCCTAAATCTGCAGTCTCGGTCTAAGCCTGTGAGGGTTTCTAACCTGTCCGAATGGCCCGGGTCAAATTCTCTAACAGTTGGTCTCACGTTTTTCAATGCTAGCCCTATCTCCTTTTCTCTGGTCGGTCTATCAGGGTAAGGTACTAAATCCTGACTTTTCTTCCTAACCCTAACTTGACGTTTTCACCTACAAGCTCGGGTCTATAGCAATCCGGGGTGATCAATCCTATCATGCATATACGATAATAGTCAAAGCCCGAATAACAGATACAACTTGCTGAATTAAGATAACAATCATGAATCCATAAACGAAGTAGTCATGAAATCTGAATACGAAACCCTAGGTTCACCGAGAACCTAGGTAAGAAGTTTAGCTACGACTAGACCTAATACAAAACGCAGTTTCTGAATATAAAGAGATAGAGAACGAAATCAAACTAAGTCTTCGAATCTCGAATCGCGCTTTCGTGCTCTCCGTGAATGCTCTGACTTGCCCTTCGGTTGTGTTGAGAATTGTGTTGTGTCTTCAAAACGAGCCTGGACGAGTCTTTAAATAGTGCTGTTTTCCCCGAAACGCGTGTGCCCGAAATTACGGAATCTGCCATCGGTCCACCGTCTTTGACCAAAAAGTCAAACTGGCTGCGTATATACGCAGCGTTGCGTATATACGCAACCAGGGCCTATCCTCCTCCTCCCCATCTGAAACGACCCGGGATCTCGGTTCAGGGTTAAAGAGACAATCGACAACCAAAAGTAGAAATATACTATTAAGATTACATTTCTCATAATGTACATAACAAAATTTCGATAATAAGTACAATTTAAAACATAACATTTGTGATCTACTAAGTGATCTAAGTTAAGCTATACTTCTTCGTCTCGTTCCAGCGTTCCCAACCCCCACTTTGATTGATGACCTGCGGTTTTAAAATGGCAAAAGGCGACGCAGTTTTGAAGAAAATGATCAGCAAAAACTGAGTAAATACACACTACGACATGTAAACTGATGAGTGGCACGCAAGAATAGTTTAAATAATCCAAGAGATTTGAAACATTAATAAGTAAGAGAGTTGGGAATTCATGAAAAATTATAAGTAATCACGTAGCGAGAACTTTTCGACTTTAAAACTTCAATAAACCAGGAGTATTAAAGGAATTCTTAAATCAGTAGAATCTCCAGAATGAACAAGTTATTTTGAACTCATAACAATATTTATTCACGAATAGCATATGCTTTTCATATCATTTCATATATTAGGGAATATCCAGAGCCACAAACAATATCAATAGAGTAATCAAACTTTCTTTGAATTCCAATTTAACCATTAAGTTTAGCTGAGGCGTGTCAAGAGCCACCAGCAGGATCGATGTAAACAGAGGGATCACGAAATAACCACTAAGGGTTCCTTCTAGGGTCTATCAAACCCTATTTCACCCGAGCGTTAAGGGAGCCCATTCGTCAACCCCGCTCATAACATTAGCTAAAAGGCCTTAAGTGTCGACACCCCTATACCGTAGTGACCCTTACAAGTATAAGTAGCACTTTATAGCTCTATAAAACCCTTGGCCTCAATATCTTGATACATTTTGGCTCATCGGGGGCGGATTTGTGAACATTAACGTTCTATCCAATAATAAGAAGCATTGCTTCAATGGTCTTAGCCATAAGAAAATGGAGGATCGCTTGACGCCTCCCATTAATAACAGTACTCTGTACATCGTCCTAAGTCTATTAGAGGTATTTTATTTATTCTCTTTCACATAACTAGTTCCGAGAGTTCTCAAAGGAGGTGAATAAAATAGTTTAACAACATTCGAGTGGAAAATATGCATTCTCATACTTTTTCATATAACAAGCATATATTTGAAACATCACACACATGTGCACCTTTGATATAAAAAGGTCGTACATATGTACTTACCACTGAGATGAAGAACAATCAAAATCAAGAAACTAAGTCTAGCACTCCGACGACAACCGCTCTCTCCTACGGGGTCGATGTCTACAATCACACGTGTGACGTACTCGTTATAACCAATTTACACATGCATAATAAAAATGAAAACCTACATGTCACATAGTCCCAAATTTCACTAATGCACATATAATGATGTTTAATTATCAAAATAAGTCTAACAAAACACCTAGAAGTTCAAAAATTCAAGTTTTCTAAAAAATGTGAAACTACAATTCTGGGCAGAATTATAGCTCTAACTTTGGAGCCATATTTACCATATCAAATCATCTCCTAAAATCTTGAAATTAATGTATGATGAACATATATGTGTCTACTTTCAGAAACATCAAGAAAATCATGAATAACTATCATAAAACTCAAGTTTACAAAAATAACAAACACTTCTATGCAGAGACAAGTTTGGAAGAAAGTTTCAACTTTGAAGAACAATTAATACTACTTGGAGAATAGTAAAAATGGCCATCTTCTCCAGAATAAATCCCTTATGTGTCTAATTTCATCACAAGAAAGATTGGGTGCCATAAGTTTCTGGAAATGAGATTTTTAACAAAAATGGTAAAACTTGTCCAAAAACAGAGTTTCAGAAAACTTGAAACTTAAAATGAGCATATCTCCATAACCAAAAAGACTATGGAGTTGAATTTTCTTTCAAAATGACCCTATATGAGTCTAGTTTCAGAATATGAATGATTTAAAAATTCTGAAGAGACAAAATTTAGAGATAATATATGTTTTGCACAAACTGGCCAGATTGTAAAAATGTGTAATTTTCACCTAGAGCACTTAAAACATGATAAAATCAATTATATGACACATGAAACTTATGGAGACTTGATTTTCACCCAATATTACATGATTTTAGGCATTAAGTAAGACCTTTACATGCTCTTGACACAAATGATCAAAAATCTCTTGAGTTACTAATGAAAAGAAGATGACATTCACAACATGCATGTGGGTTCTAATGTGGGTTTCATGAAATAGTCAAAATTTTGAAGTCAAACACATGATCTAACCATGGATATGAAGAATCAAACATGGAAATGGAGAAAAATAAGATGACATTTCATCAATCAAAGCAAAAGATGGACATGCAAGCTTGAATTCAAGACTTGAAGAAAGTATACCCCAGGATTCAAGAAATTGTGAGGAAAATGGTGAAATTGGGCTTCAATCCATGAGTAGAATGGTGAAAGAGCTCCCCTCCATGATGATACAACCCTTGGACTCAAGTTTTTCATGTTTTGGATGCAAGAAAATGGTGTTTTGATGGTGTTTTCATGTGGTCAACACCAAAAAACGGGATGAAGTTGAAAGAGAGGGAAGAGAGCTTGTATGAAGGTTCATTAGGAGGAAAGATGTAAAGAAATGAAGTGATGGATATAGGGAGTGATTGGGTTGATGGAGATGGGAGTGTTTGATGGAGTATGTATATGAAAACCATATTATAATGGGAGTTGACCAAGTTGGTGGGTGAGGAATTAGGGTTCAAATAAAATCTCCCAACAAGTTAGATGGGGATAGAAATGAGAGATGTCAAAAATTAAAGGATGAAAATATCAATTTCATAAGTTGATGGATGAAACTAAATGATCGATAGCCAAAAATTAAGGGGTAAAAGAAATGCAATTAAAAAGTCTCCCAACACCATAGTTGGGGTAGAAATTGGATTACCAAGAGAATGAGGGTTGACATGCAAATACAAGAAATTTAAGATAACTACAAAATTCCATATGCAAGAGGGGTATAAATGAGAAGTGCCAAAAATTGAGGGGTGAAAATATAATTTCTAATTAATGGCTAACCCATAAAAGTCAATTTTCATAAATTACAAAATTGCAAAATAATTTCAAATAATCCACTTTGTAAATAAATGTCAAATCTATTTTTTTTTAAGAAAATTACAAGTATCTCCCACGTATACAAAATGAGTTTCCTATCGTATTATCCAAGTTTTCAAAACTACAAAATAAGCCCAAAATAGAAAATATTTATCATCATAGATGTCAAATGACACACTTATATTTTAAAACTAAGAAGAAGTCAAGGACAATTTTGAAATGTAAATTTCTTAAAATTCTCAAATATTTTTCGAAATTACTAAATAACCCCAACTAAAATACGGGGTATTACATTATATCCCCCTTAAAATGAAGCTTCGTCCCCGAAGCTTAAAAGATTTTTTTTTTTTTTTTTTTTTTTTTTGTAAAACTACGACATGCTTCACGATAATGCAACTAATGCACATGAGAGTTGTATGCAATGCTAATGCACATGCTTCACTTATATTAACGGGAACGAGCTCTCGGTCGGTAAAGTCTCTACTCACTCGTATCATAGTAGGGGTTCAAATACAATTAGCTCCAGTAGAAGGTCGACACGAAATTTTGAAAGGTCTCGAACACACAAGTTGCCACGTTTACAAAGCGATTCGAAAAATTTATAGCATTTAAACAAATCTCGAAACTTTTTAGGAAAAATACTTTGATCGAAACTAACTTGTCATTTTACTTGACTCATCCGCATTAAAAATATTGTCTTACCTTTTATACGATTAGATAAACCAATCACCTCAAGTGTTCCACGCATGCGAGGGGGAAAAGAACACTATGTGTCGTCACACAACGTGTCTCTCCGTCACAACTCGCATGTGTTTCAAATGTTCCGACTTAGTCTAGACAGCGGGTACAACTCATAGTACCGTCGTACTAAGAGTCACGCCAGCGGACTGCTAAACAAAGTGGTCCATATCACTTGGCATTTGGTATCTCGACACCCAACATTTTTTTTTCAATTCCTTTTTTTTTTGAAAAGAATACTTTTTTTTGGTCAAAACTTTCTAATTTTGGAAACGACCAAGTCGAATTAACTCCAAATGAAACAAAATAAGGTATGATCTTAAAAGTCGCACTCAAAGGTATGAAAGGAATGGTCTCATGTTCTTCTAAGTCAAAGCCTCGTTACTCTCTCGTCGACAAAATAACATAACCAACAAAGCGAACGCGGATACGGATCACACGACAATGATAAATCATTTCTATATAGCAACTAAACATGCCCATAGAATAACCAACATATAATTAACAAGTGGATTTCGCATCGATCACATATCAATAAGTAGTTAACAGTTAATCAACAAGTAATTACAAATCGAGTTGAACAATACGTAAGTACCCAAACTCCCCGACGGCTTGTTTACTCCTTATTGCCAAATTGGGTTATCCTAATCAATTTTAAATTTTGAAAACGTTTTATCTTCTTATTCTCTACTAATGGAAATCGAAAAGTCGCTTTAACCGGAGAACCGATGCTCTGATACCAGCTGAAACGACCCGGGATCTCGGTTCAGGGTTAAAGAGACAATCGACAACCAAAAGTAGAAATATACTATTAAGATTACATTTCTCATAATGTACATAACAAAATTTCGATAATAAGTACAATTTAAAACATAACATTTGTGATCTACTAAGTGATCTAAGTTAAGCTATACTTCTTCGTCTCGTTCCAGCGTTCCCAACCCCCACTTTGATTGATGACCTGCGGTTTTAAAATGGCAAAAGGCGACGCAGTTTTGAAGAAAATGATCAGCAAAAACTGAGTAAATACACACTACGACATGTAAACTGATGAGTGGCACGCAAGAATAGTTTAAATAATCCAAGAGATTTGAAACATTAATAAGTAAGAGAGTTGGGAATTCATGAACAATTATAAGTAATCACGTAGCGAGAACTTTTCGACTTTAAAACTTCAATAAACCAGGAGTATTAAAGGAATTCTTAAATCAGTAGAATCTCCAGAATGAACAAGTTATTTTGAACTCATAACAATATTTATTCACGAATAGCATATGCTTTTCATATCATTTCATATATTAGGGAATATCCAGAGCCACAAACAATATCAATAGAGTAATCAAACTTTCTTTGAATTCCAATTTAACCATTAAGTTTAGCTGAGGCGTGTCAAGAGCCACCAGCAGGATCGATGTAAACAGAGGGATCACGAAATAACCACTAAGGGTTCCTTCTAGGGTCTATCAAACCCTATTTCACCCGAGCGTTAAGGGAGCCCATTCGTCAACCCCGCTCATAACATTAGCTAAAAGGCCTTAAGTGTCGACACCCCTATACCGTAGTGACCCTTACAAGTATAAGTAGCACTCTATAGCTCTATAAAACCCTTGGCCTCAATATCTTGATACATTTTGGCTCATCGGGGGCAGATTTGTGAACATTAACGTTCTATCCAATAATAAGAAGCATTGCTTCAATGGTCTTAGCCATAAGAAAATGGAGGATCGCTTGACGCCTCCCATTAATAACAGTACTCTGTACATCGTCCTAAGTCTATTAGAGGTATTTTATTTATTCTCTTTCACATAACTAGTTCCGAGAGTTCTCAAAGGAGCTGAATAAAATAGTTTAACAACATTCGAGTGGAAAATATGCATTCTCATACTTTTTCATATAACAAGCATATATTTGAAACATCACACACATGTGCACCTTTGATATAAAAAGGTCGTACATATTTACTTACCACTGAGATGAAGAACAATCAAAATCAAGAAACTAAGTCTAGCACTCCGACGACAACCGCTCTCTCGTACGGGGTCGATGTCTACAATCACACGTGTGACGTACTCGTTATAACCAATTTACACATGCATAATAAAAATGAAAACCTACATGTCACATAGTCCCAAATTTCACTAATGCACATATAATGATGTTTAATTATAAAAATAAGTCTAACAAAACACCTAGAAGTTCAAAAATTCAAGTTTTCTAAAAAATGTGAAACTACAATTCTGGGCAGAATTATAGCTCTAACTTTGGAGCCATATTTACCATATCAAATCATCTCCTAAAATCTTTAAATTAATGTATGATGAACATATATGTGTCTACTTTCAGAAACATCAAGAAAATCATGAATAGCTATCATAAAACTCAAGTTACAAAAATAACAAACACTTCTATGCAGAGACAAGTTTGGAAGAAAGTTTCAACTTTGAATAACAATTAATACTACTTGGAGAATAGTACAAATGGCCATCTTCTCCAGAATAAATCCCTTATGTGTCTACTTTCATCACAAGAAAGATTGGGTGCCATAAGTTTCTGAAAATGAGATTTTTAACAAAAATGGTAAAACTTGTCCAAAAACAGAGTTTCAGAAAACTTGCAACTTAAAATGAGCATATCTCCATAACCAAAAAGGCTATGGAGTTGAATTTTCTTTCAAAATGACCCTATATGAGTCTAGTTTCAGAATATGAATGATTTAAAAATTCTACAGAGACAAAATTTAGAGATAATATATGTTTTGCACAAACTGGTCAGATTGTAAAAATGTGTAATTTTCACCTAGAGCACTTAAAACATGATCAAATCAATTATATGACACATGCAACCTATGGAGACTTGATTTTCACCCAATATTACATGATTTTAGGCATTAAGTAAGACCTTTACATGCTCTTGACACAAATGATCAAAAATCTCTTGAGTTACTAATGAAAAGAAGATGACATTCACAACATGCATGTGGGTTCTAATGTGGGTTTCATGAAATAGTCAAAATTTTGAAGTCAAACACATGATCTAACCATGGATATGAAGAATCAAACATGTAAATGGAGAAAAATAAGATGACATTTCATCAATCAAAGCAAAAGATGGACATGCAAGCTTGAATTCAAGACTTGAAGAAAGTTTACCCCAAGATTCAAGAAATTGTGAGGAAAATGGTGAAATTGGGCTTCAATCCATGAGTAGAATGGTGAAAGAGCTCCCCTCCATGATGATACAACCCTTGGACTAAAGTTTTTCATGTTTTGGATGCAAGAAAATGGTATTTTGATGGTGTTTTCATGTGGTCAACACCAAAAAACGGGATGAAGTTGAAAGAGAGGGAAGAGAGCTTGTATGAAGGTTCATTAGGAGGAAAAATGTAAAGAAATGAAGTGATGGATATAGGGAGTGATTGGGTTGATCGAGATGGGAGTGTTTGATGGAGTATGTATATGAAAACCATATTATAATGGGAGTTGACCAAGTTGGTGGGTGAGGAATTAGGGTTCAAATAAAATCTCCCAACAAGTTAGATGGGGATAGAAATGAGAGATGTCAAAAATTAAAGGATGAAAATATCAATTTCATAAGTTGATGGATGAAGCTAAATGATCGATAGCCAAAAATTAAGGGGTAAAAGAAATGCAGTTAAAAAGTCTCCCAACACCATAGTTGGGGTAGAAATTGGATTACCAAGAGAATGAGGGTTGACATGCAAATACAAGAAATTTAAGATAACTACAAAATTCCATATGCAAGAGGGGTATAAATGAGAAGTGCCAAAAATTGAGGGGTGAAAATATAATTTCTAATTAATGGCTAACCCATAAAAGTCAATTTTCATAAATTACAAAATTGCAAAATAATTTCAAATAATCCACTTTGTAAATAAATGTCAAATCTATTTTTTTTTTAGAAAATTACAAGTATCTCCCACGTATACAAAATGAGTTTCCTATCGTATTATCCAAGTTTTCAAAACTACAAAATAAGCCCAAAATAGAAAATATTTATCATCATAAATGTCAAATGACACACTTATATTTTAAAACTAAGAAGAAGTCAAGGACAATTTTGAAATGTAAATTTCTTAAAATTCTCAAATATTTTTCGAAATTACTAAATAACCCCAACTAAAATACGGGGTATTACACCATCTCCCTCCCTGCCTGCGTATATACGCAAGGCTGCGTATATACGCAGGCAGGGGGGGAAGATGGGGGCCCTGCTTGGTCCTTTGGTGGGCCTGGTTTGGTCCCCTGGGTCCCACTCTTCTGCCTGACGCTCCCGGTTTGCCTCCCTTGGTGTTCTCCTGCTTTTCCGTGTTCCCGTCTTGTCCCGGTATTGTCCCGAGACGGTCCCGTCTTGGTCCCGGCACGCTTCCCGATGCACCTTCCGAACCTGTTCCTGAAAAGGCAACACGAACGAAAACCCGCAATCATATCCAAATATAGCAATAAATAAGGAGAAATCCAGGAAGCACAAATAAACGTCTCGTTCTAGATTCCCGAGGCATTCGAAGGCATTTTCTGACAAAAACCGCTATTTCCGACACAAACACTCGTGAAATCAGGCTAAAAGATAACCCCTAATTGGGCGTTATCAAATACCCCCGCACTAAACATTGCTCGTCCCGAGCAATCCTGCCAACTCTAGCCTGCATTTCTGTCCTTGTGAGACTGGCTCTGTACATACCCTACCGTTGCAGACTCTTTCGACCCGAACCTTTCAACCGGACGACTCGATAGAAAAACTGACTCCGATAGAATATACACAGACTCAAACGACTCAAAACAGACTAATGACAAAAATATTTTTGGTGAGATTGGGCAACCTCAAAAACATAAACAGTGTGTCCTCGTGATCTCATCCTTTTCATAATGTACTTCCCTGCAAGCGATCGGTAAGTCTCAACAGATTTATATGGTGGAATTAAGCGCTGGACCAAAGTACTATTACTTTGGTTTTCAAACTGAGCAAATCCCTAGCTAACTTACCATCCGAGCTATTTCCGAAAGGATTTATGTCTAAACAGGTAGGATATATATATATGTATCAAGGTACGGCATAATCCTACATTCTCACAATTTACCAAACTCACACCCCTCACCGAGATCCCGAAAAACTGCCCGAAACACCTAAGTTCCTGCCTTCCCAATTCCTCTGTCCCCCGGTGTGTCTCCGCCATGCTCGCGGCCACAAATGTGAAGTGGTGTAAACGTCTCGAAAATTGTGCCACTCACTCAGCTTTTTATTTAAATAACATAAACAAAAAAAAAAACAAACTAAAAACTAGATCATGATTTTTCTCTTTTTCTTTTCTTTTTCTCTTTTTTTTTTTCCTTTTTTTTAACACAACTATATACAAACATACACGAATACTGATAATACTAAACTGACTAAAGCTGAGTGAGTGAAAATAACTCTCTGTCGTAGGGTACGCAAAATGTCCTCATGAGTAGTACCCCCACACTAATCCTGAAGTGCTGATCCTGTAGTCGAGATAATACTGTGCAGTCCCACCGAACCTCCTCATCACCAAAGATGTAGAAAAACGACACAACCACCAATTGACCCTGCAACCCCCTGGAACCCCGTTTTGTGCGAAAAGGTGCTCGCACGCGACTAACTCCTCCTGTGGTCACTATGTAATGAAGTGATCCACTTCGCAAATTAATGCACTGTCGCCACTAACTCACCCTGTCCTTCCCTCGAAAAACGTGTCGATATCAAAACTGTCCAAAACTGATAACTCATGAAGCTCTCCCATCTACAAACCCACTCTACTCACTCCCCTCCGTCATAACACGTAGAATAGCCAACTATCGATTGATGAGGTCTCAAAGAAGGCTGTCTAGGCTAAAGTGGCTACGAAGAAAGAGGGTAAATGGCTTCAAACGGGTTGACTAATCGGACCTAGGGATAAGAAACAGGACGTGAGGTCCCTTGATAGCCAGTCACTCCACCGAAAAATGCGATGACCGTGACGGCGCCCGTGGGCGGGTTGTCGACTACCTATGTGACGGTGGTGTAGCAACTAGTCGGATTTTTAGCTCAGGTGATAATTACTTGCGGATTCTGAAGGTCACTGGCTCTCACCGATCTACTATACCTCGGTGCAAGTTTTCTTCTCTTTCAAAGGATTCAAACTCAATTTCTTCACTGTTTTCGTTATCTCGATTGCCCTTTCTCAAAATTTTCTGATCTTAAACTTTTTTTTTTGAAAAATTATTTATACTTGTTGTTTGCGTATATACGCAGGGCTGCGTATATACCCAACCAGCAACATAAAAAAAATTTAATTTTTCATTTTTTTTTAAATATATACAATGCACGGCTAGAATGTTTGTGGTGGGTTGACTCAAATAAAGAAAATATGCTGACTCAAAAATATAAAATAAAAACTGCAAATAATATGAAAAAACGTGCAGACCGGGTTAATGCAGACACGACTACCACCCCACACTAAGAGGTGGCATGCCCTCATGGCACTCACTCGTCCGGAAAAAATGTCGGGTCGGACCTAGTCTCGGACGTACCGGATATGCTACCCTGCGAGCTGCTACCTGAATCAGTCCGATAGACGACCGGATGACGCGCACGTGCACGGGCCGGTAATTAGAGGACTGCGACTCGGACCCAGTCCAGCTGCTGGGTGGCTGGGATCGCAATGTCGTCCGGCCACTCGAAGGCTGCTGGGTAGGGGACCCAGTCTGACGGCCTGTGGGCTGCCGGGATCGTGTCCCAGGCTGCCGTCTCTCCTGTCGCGCAGGTGGCGGTGATGGCTGAGTCGGGGGAGGTGGCTGGGTCGGGGGAGGTGGAGCCGAGGTAAACTCGCTAGAGTCCCCGTCATCCGACCAACTCGTGGTGAAGCTGCTAGAGTAGGTAGGGGGAAAATACAGCGGGAGTGGCGGTTCTCGGCCTGCGTGCCGAGCTGCCTCCCGCCGCTCCTCTCGAATACTAGCTAAGGCAGCGTGGGTGTCCTTCGTGACCTTCCGCTGAGTCCGGCGGTTATGTGTGAGAGCTCTCCATAGCTTGCCCACGCTCTCGAGCACCTTCTCTCCTACGGACTTGTGTCCGCCACGACACCCCTCAAATCTCTCGTCCACTCGGGGCAATCTACGTGGCGGGGCAGGCCTAGCTCGCGAAGTCGGATCGGCCCGTGGGGCCGGCTCTCCTCGCTCCCGAGATGGCTGGGTACGGGCATTCCTCTCAGTCCCCTGTCGACTCGACTCGGGACGCTCACTCTCTCTACTAGTACGGCATCGCCGAAGTCCGGCCGATGCCTGGCGACTGGCTGGTCGCTCCTGAGTCGAACGCCTAATAGGGGCAGGGGCAGGTGCAGGAGCCGGATCCTCCTCCATAATATCGTCATCCTCATCGAGGTCAACGACCGGCTCTGGTGGGCCCGGGTTACGGGCCATGATCTTCCTATAAGGTCGTGGTCGAGGAGGAAGTAAATCACCCTCAAGATCGTGCATAGGAACCTCAAACTCCCGCGCCAGTTTGGCGATGAGGTTGGCGTACCCCAACCCCTTGTGGCTCGCGGAGTTGTTCCGCTCCTGCATGTAAACCCATATGCGACGAGGAATGTCGACCTCTCGTCGGAGAACAAGGCAGTAGACTAAGAGTACGTACTCATAGTCAAGGTGGGTAAAATGCTTGATACCCACTACCCTGTTCACTACCCACTCGGCCCACCATCGTGGCGGCCCGGTAATAAATCGAGAATGCAATTTCTTGCCTATCTCACCAGTACCCTCTCTCTCAAAATGGGCCCCCGGGTACCCACTAGTCACAACCCGCAAAAGCTCAGAATCGCTCGGCGGGTAATCTGCACACTCAGCATATGCGCACGAGAATTGTCTCAACGGGATCCCATACGCTTGGCGGATACTATCCACCGTGACCAATAAAAACTGCCGCCGACAGTACACCCATTGGACATCCCCGTTGGCCTCACCCGCCCCCTTATGCATGAGGTTTGCATAAAACTCACACACCAAGGAGGAACTAGACACCTCCGGAAACCCCGCTAAGGACTGTCCGAAAATTTCCGGACGACTCGCAAAATCTGCTATCTCTGGCGGCATGTGCATGTGGTCGACCTCAAAATGGTAGTCTAGGGGAAGTCTATGACCCATTTTCGTCACGGTCAAAAAGTAAAAATGAGCGTAATGGTTCACGAACCGAAAACTATCAAACCTCCTAGAGGTGATTTCCCCGCGGCATAGTCAGTAGGGATCACGTCCCGGTCTTGGTCTAGGACCGGCACTCTAAACTCCATAACAGTCACAACCTCGTCGGGAATATAAAGCTAAAAGCGTGAAACGTGCACGTAACAAGTGTGTCTCAATAGATAGTCCACCTAAGAGCTACCAGAGGTCCACACAGCAAGTGCCGCTCCAAAATCAAAAATACCGAAAATAACGGGCCCGCTACGGGCCGTGCCAAAATGGAAAATAAAGAGAGAGATGAGATTTTCGACCTTCCCTAAACAGGGGTGAAGACCGGAGATTCTGCCCGAAAAGTCGCCGGCGGTCGCCGGAAAAATCGCCGGAAAACGTAACTGCTCGGAATTGAAATCCGAGCCCACCAAATCGAAGCCCTTGATCTCCTCTTTCATGTTCCCTTGTACGGTTTTTTCTAGTTCTTGCTCTAACACCTTCAAATCGGCACTTTTCCTCAAGAACACACCACTATTAGATGGAAATTTCCCGCTCGATTTTTGCTTGTTTCTGGATTTTGATGGATGAAACTTGCTCCTTGCGACGAAGGGATTCCAGAAATGTGCCCGGATTTTGATTCGGAGGTCCGAGGCAAAATCCTTGTTCTTCAAGTTGGAGAAAATGGAGGAAGAGAGAGAGAGAGGAGGTGCAACAATGGTGGTGCCGCGGCCTCCCCCCCTTTTAAACCCTAATTTGTGAAAAATGACCAAAATGCCCTTTGAGTTTTGAAAAAATTACATTTTTTTTTCTTTCTGGCTGCGTATATACGCAATACTGCGTATATACTCAATCAGAAATAAAAAAGAAAACGAAAAAAACAAAAAAAAATAGCCCCTGGTTGCGTATATACGCAGGGCTGCGTATATACGCAACCAGCAGCCCATTTTTTTTTTCTTTTTTTCTTTTTTTTTTCAAATTGTCTCTCTTCCTCTGTTTTCCCGGTTCTGGCTGTTTTGAATTTTGTTGTATCTGCACATTCTCAAATTCAAAGTCAAAAACCCGCTCATCTCGCCTCTCTCGGAAATTCAGAACTGAACATAATAACGTAATAAAATAATAAAAATAAATTAATTAACGATTAATTTGGGTTGCCTCCCAAACAGCGCCTTGTGATTTACGGTCGACGGCCCGACCTTGTTACCTCTTACGGGTTATCAAAATAGACTGGGTTTATTTTGACGACTTCGGCGGTCTCGAGATATGGCTTGATCCGATTCCCGTTCACCCTGAAACTGGACTTGTCTTTTGGATTTTCCAGCTCGAATGCTCCCCATGCAAAAATCTGCTTGATGATGAACGGGACCGACCAACGAGACCTCAGCTTTCCCGGAAAAAACCGCATCCGGGTATTGTAGAGAAGCACTTTGTCGCCTTCGTTAAACTGCTTTGGCGTGATACGGTGATCATGCCACTTCTTTGTCTTCTCTTTGTAAATTTTGGCGCTCTCGAAAGCCGTTCTGCGGAATTCCTCTAATTCTAGCAGTGCCATCTTCCTCTTATCTCCTGCTAGATTCTGGTCCAAGTTGAGCAGTTTGATGGCCCAATACGCCTTGTGCTCCAATTCCACCAGTAAGTGGCACGCTTTCCCAAACACAAGCTGGTATGGTGACATACCCATCGGCGTTTTGAAAGCAGTCCTGTAGGCCCAAAGCGCATCGTCCAGTCTGACGGACCAATCCTTTCGGCCGAGATTCACTGTTTTCTCGAGTATGCTTTTGATCTCTCGATTCGAAACCTCGGCTTGCCCGCTTGTCTGCGGATGGTAGGGCAACGAGACTTTATGAACTGACACGCCGTACTATTTCAGAACTTTTGCAAAAACTCGATTGATGAAGTGATAGCCCTCGTCACTAATCATTGCCCTGGGAGTCCCGAAACGAGTGAAAATGTTACGTTTCAGAAAACGCTCAACGGTAGCTGCATCGTTTTTCTGACACGCGATCACTTCGATCCACTTCGTCACATAATCTACTGCCAGCAGAATGTAGAGGTTACCCATGGATGACGGGAATGGTCCCATAAAGTCAATTCCCCATACATCAAAAGGCTCTACTTCCTGCCACAAGGTCATTGGCATCTCGTCCCGATGTGACGTGTTTCCTGTTCTCTGGCATCTATCACATCCCTGCACATAGTCGTGACAGTCCTTGAAGATTGTCGGCCAGAAAAAACCGGACTGCAGTATTTTATGAGCTGTTCGCGTTCCCCCAAAATGACCCCCACACTGTGATGAGTGGCAGTGTCGGATCACGTTCCAGGCCTCGTGGGTCGGGATACACCTTCTCAGGATGTTATCGGCCCCCTGTTTGAATAGGTACGGGTCATCCCAGAAATACTGTCGACTTTCGGCAACGAACTTTTTCCGCTGAGATGGGGTGAGATCCTCGGGAAGCGTGCCTGTTACCAAGTAATTGGCTATGGCATAGTACCACGGTCTCCCGATTTTCACTGCCATGATGTGTTCATCCGCGAAGTTTTCCTTGATCGGTACCGGGTCCACCTTCACGTTCTCAAGTCTGGATAGGTGATCCGCTACCACGTTCTCAACTCCCTTCTTGTCCCGGATTTCCACGTCGAATTCCTGCATCAAAAGTACCCACCTCAACTGTCTCGGTTTCGCTTCCTTCTTGTCCAGCAGGTATTTCAGGGCACTATGGTCGGTAAAAACGATAACTTTTGACCCGACCAGATAGGGCCTGAATTTGTCCAGGGCATACACCACGGCCAGCAGTTCCTTTTCTGTCGTGCCATAGTTGAGCTGGGCATCGTTGAGTACCCGGATCGCATAATAAATGACGTGGCAGACTTTATCCTTTCGCTGCCCCAAAACTGCCCCGACTGCGTAGTCGCTGGCGTCACACATCAGCTCAAACGGGAGTGACCAATCCGGCGTGGTTATAACCGGGGCTGTGGTCAGCTTCTCTTTCAAATGGTCAAAAGCCTGCCGACATGCTGCATCGAAATCAAAGGGTGCGTCTTTTCCGAGTAAAGCGCAGAGTGGCTTTGTGATCTTGGAAAAGTCTTTGATGAACCTTCGGTAAAATCCTGCATGTCCCAGAAAACTTTTGATCGCCCTTACGTTCGTCGGGTATGGAAGCTGCTTTATCACCTCGATCTTAGCCCTGTCCACCTCGAGTCCCTTGCTGGAAATTTTGTGACCCAGCACGATCCCCTCGGTGACCATAAAGTGACACTTTTCCCAATTGAGCACCAAATTCGCCTTCTTGCATCGGATCAGAACCTGACCCAGATGGAACAGGCAGTCATCGAAACTGTCCCCGAATAGTGAAAAGTCGTCCATGAAGACCTCCAGATTTTTCTCGATCATGTCGGAAAAAATCGCCATCATACATCTCTGGAATGTGGCTGGAGCGTTACACAACCCAAACGGCATGCGTCGAAACGCGAACGTCCCGTATGGGCAGGTAAACGTCGTCTTTTCCTGATCTTCCGGGGCTATGCAAATCTGGTTGTACCCGGAATACCCGTCCAGAAAACAATAATAGGCGTGGTGGGCGAGCCGGTCCAGCATCTGGTCCATGAATGGTAGCGGGAAGTGGTCTTTCAGTGTTGCGTCGTTTAGCCTCCGATAGTCCATTCAGATCCGCCAGCCTGTAACGGTGCGCTGCGCAATCTGCTCCTGGTCGTTATTCTGCACCACCGTAATACCCCCCTTTTTGGGCACGCACTGGACCGGGCTGATCCACGTGCTGTCCGATATGGGGTATATGATTCCCGCTTCCAGCCACTTCATGACCTCTTTTCGCACAACGTCCTTCATGTTCGGATTCAGTCTCCGCTGGGGCTGAATCACCAGTTTCTTGCCGTCTTCAATTCGGATCTTATGCATGCAATAGGATGGGCTGATCCCCTTGATATCTGCAATCGTCCAGGCGATTGCTTCCTTATGCTCTCGCAATACTCCCAGCAGTTTCTGCTCCTGTTCCTGAGATAAACGTGACGAAACAATTACGGGCAGAGTACTATTTTCACCAATATACGCATACCTGAGATGGCTCGGGAGCGGTTTCAGCTCCAGTGCGGGTGGCTCCTTGAGTGACGGGACCAGAATCATCCGCCGTATTCGTCCCGGTGCAAGGTGGTCCAGTCCTCGGCTCTCATGGCGTGCTCGCACCGAGTCTTCTCTTTTTCTTCCCCGTACATGCTGTCGATCTCTTCCCACAATTGGTCCATCTCCTTGTTTTCCCAGCCTTCGTCCACCACATCTATGGCAAAGATATCCTCGTGGTCGTAGTAATTTGGCAGTTGCAGATTTTTGAAAACGTTGAATTTCACCTTTTCCTCGTTAATCTGCATGGTCAGCTCCCCGCTCTTGAAGTTTATCATTGCTTCGCCCGTGGCCAAAAACGGCCTGCCAAGTATGAGCGATACCTCCATTGCCTCCATGTCCAGGATGACGAAATCTGCCGGAAAAATCAGCTCGCCGACCTTGACCAGAATATCCTCGATAACCCAATAGGCCTGTTTAACGGACCTGTCTGCCATCTGCAGCATGATTCTGGTGGGTCGGGGTTCACCGACTTTCAAACTCTTGAAAATCGCCAACGGCATCAGATTGATGATGGCCCCTAGGTCACACAGAGCCTTTCCTGTTTAAGCGTTACCTAGGGTGACCGGTATAACGAACCTGCCAGGATCCTTTTTCTTCCTCGGTAGCCCATTCTTCACACAATTGCTCACTTCTGCCGTCAGGTTTATGGCCTCGAAATCGCTCATCCGCCTCCTCCCATACAAGATGTCCTTGAGGAATTTGGCGTAAGTGGGCATCTTAGCCAAAGCCTCGGCAAAAGGTATGTTAATCTGCAGCTGCTTGAACATCTCGAGAAACCTGGCGTAGTCCTTGTTGTCATCCCTCTTTCGTGTTCGCAAGGGGTACGGGACCTCCTTGGAGACTGGTAGAGTTTCTGCACCTCTCTCGTTCTGCACTGCTTCCTGCTCAACCGAGCCCTTCGGCTGGGGGCGGTCGACTGTGCTGTTATCCTGGCCCGACAATTTGCGTTCTATTTCTTTCGAATTTTCTGCACGTGCGTAACTGGGATACGGTGGATCCTGCAGTGCCAATCCACTCCGAGTGGAGATAGCATTGATCTGAGCCCGTGGATTTTTTACTGTATTCGAGGGTAGGTTTCCTGGCTGTCTCTCTGTTAGCTGCTGTGCTAGCTGCCCCACTTGTACTTCCAAAGCGCGTAACGACGTTTTGGTTGTCTGCATGTCTGCTGTCAGGGCGTCCATGTGCTTGAACCGGGACTCCATGGTCTGGAACATGGACTTGATCTCTTTCATCTGAGCGTCGTACTGCTGCGCAGATGGGACTGACTGAGCCTGCTGGGCCGGGGCAGCCTGCTGGGCTGGTGGCCTGTGCTGGAATCCCGGTGCATAAACTGCGGCGTTCGAGTTTCCGTACCGAAACCCGGGATGGTCTCTCGTACCCGGTCGGTACCGGCTCGGGTCCCACTGCTGCTGTACATAATTGGTGTCTTCGGTCCTTAGTTCCTCAATGGTCGTGTCCAGATCAGGTTCTTCGACTGCTGCAACAGTCTTCTTATCCGAGTAGACTTTCTTGACCAAGTCATGAACGATCTTGGCTAGGTTGTCTATCCGGTCATCCTCTGCTGGTTCGGCTCTAGCCATCATCCTGCAATCGTCAAACAGTCGGGTGTCCTGCTTGGCCAACTGCTTCATCAGGTCATACGCACCTTCTTTGTCCACGTGATACAAGAAGTTTCCCCCGGCCTCTCTGTCAATCCTGTCGGCGTTCTCCCTGTCTAGGGCATGGTAGAAAACCTGCAGGATTTTCGCGTCTCCAAAACCATGGTTCGGGCACCGTTTTACCAATCTCATGAGCCTGTCCCATGCGTCCACCACCGTCTCCCCCATCTTCTGCCTGAATGACAGAATCTTGCTCTGTAACTGTATGACTCGGGAGGCGGGATAGAATTTTGCCAGAAAATCTGCGACACACTCCTCCCATGTGGTGATGGATCGGGGTGGTCGGGATTCGAGCCAGTCTTTGGCTACTCCGTAAAGACAGTATGGAAATAAGATCAGCATGAGTGCCTCTGCTTCTACCCCCTTGTATCTGACCTTGTTGCAGTAATCTTCGAATTTCCCGATAAAATCGTTCGGGTCTTCGTCGGCCCTGCCATGAAACGGGCACAGAGTTTGTACCGTCTGGATGGTGGATGGTTTGATGTCAAAGTGCTCGGCTGTGATCTCGGGCACCACAATAGCTCGCTCATGCCCCCCGGTGGGGACTTCGAAATTTTCCACCAACGCCTTCCCAGATCGGTTATATGTTCTCTGGTTGCTTCGGGCAGCAAGTCCCGCTGTGACAAGTTCCTCAATGTACCGAGCCATCTGGGCTGGGGTACGTGTCTCTCGTTCCTGTCCACCGGCTTCGGTGTTCTCGGGCGTATCTCTCTGGTTGGTTGCCATCCTGCTTTCTCGGTTTCTGCGGTTCTGTTCGGTATACAGTTTTTCCGGGTTGTCGAGTGGTGACACCAAATCGCGTGGCAATCTGGGCATCAACTGAACAGTCCTGAAAACGCAGATTCAAAAACGCAATGAGATAAAAATAACAAAACTGAAAACAGACAAAGACTCAGAAAACTAATTCTGACTACTAAATAGACCCTAAAAAGTCCCCGGCAACGGCGCCAAAAACTTGATGCGCAAACTAACGTGCTGTCGCAAGTGTACAAATCTTGTAATACCGGGTGTAATTAGACTCGGGTAATCGTTCCCACGAGGACTATTTCGGGTTTACTCACGTTGTCAGTTTTGGTTAACCGAGTGTCGTAACAAGGAGGATTAGGTTGTGATTGCAGTTACCAAACTAAAACAGAAATTAAAAACGTAGACGTAAATATTTTTTTTGTGACGTTTTCTGAAATAAGTTGAATCGGTTGTTACGATAATAGATGAGAACTAGGTTCCAGGATCCCCTAGGGTTTCTACAGATTTCAGTTTTACGTTCGATTATGAAAACACTCAGCAGTTTCGATATCTGTGCAACGTACCAGTTGTGCAGTGACTTTTCAGATTCCACACGTAATCCCGATCCTGCAGACTTTCGGATTCTTGTTAAGCTGCCTAAATCTGCAGTCTCGGTCTAAGCCTGTGAGGGTTTCTAACATGTCCGAATGGCCCGGGTCAAATTCTCTAACAGTTGGTCTCACGTTTTTCAATGCTAGCCCTATCTCCCTTTCTCTGGTCAGTCTATCAGGGTAAGGTACTAAATCCTGACTTTTCTTCCTAACCCTAACTTGATGTTTTCACCTACAAGCTCGGGTCTATAGCAATCCTGGGTGATCAATCCTATCATGCATATACGATAATAGTCAAATCCCGAATAACAAATACAACTTGCTGAATTAAGATAACAATCATGAATCCATAAACGAAGTAGTCATAAAATCTGAATACGGAACCCTAGGTTCACCGAGAACCTAGGTAAGAAGTTTAGCTACGACTAGACATAATAAAAAACGCAGTTTCTGAATATAAAGAGATAGAGAACGAAATCAAACCAAGTCTTCGAATCTCGAATCGCGCTTTCGTGCTCTCCGTGAATGCTCTGACTTGCCCTTCGGTTGTGCTGAGAATTGTGTTGTGTCTTCAAAACGAGCCTGGACGAGTCTTTAAATAGTGTTGTTTTCCCCGAAACGCGTGTGCCCAAATTTACGGAATCTGCCATCGGTCCACCGTCTTTGACCAAAAAGTCAAACTGGCTGCGTATATACGCAGGGTTGCGTATATACGCAACCAGGGCCTATCCTCCTCCTCCCCATCTCCCTCCCTGCCTGCGTATATACGCAAGGCTGCGTATATACGCAGGCAGGGGGGAAGATGGGGGCCCTGCTTGGTCCTTTGGTGGGCCTGGTTGGGTCCCCTGGGCCCCACTCTTCTGCCTTACGCTCCCGGTTTGCCTCCCTTGGTGTTCTCCAGCTTTTCCGTGTTCCCGTCTTGTCCCGGTATTGTGCACGTTTCCCGAGACGGTCTCGGCTTGGTCCCGGCACGCTTCCCGATGCACCTTCCGAACCTGTTCCTGAAAAGGCAACACGAACGAAAACCCGCGATCATATCCAAATATAGCAATAAATAAGCAAAAATCCAGGAAGCACAAATAAACGTCTCGTTCTAGATTCCCGAGGCATTCGAAGGCATTTTCCGACAAAACCCGCTATTTCTGACACAAACACTCGTGAAATCAGGCTAAAAGATAACCCCTAATTGGGCGTTATCAATTCTTTAGAGACAAACTCTCTTTCTAGAAACACTCCGGACCAAGCAACAAACACTTTGTTCTCAGTCGGATTGTAGAAGTAGTAACCCTTAGTTTCCTTAGGGTACCCCACAAATTTACACTTATACGAATTTGTCCCTAGCTTGTCTGATTGTAAACGCTTTACATAGACATCGCAGCCCCAAATCTTCATGAACGACAGTGTGGGACGCCTCCCACTCCACATCTCATGTGGTGTCTTCATGACTTATTTCGATGGAACACGGTTAATGGTGAAAGCTGCACTTAATAGAGCATAGCCCCAAAATGATAATGGAAGATCGGTTTGACACGTCATAGATCAAACCATATCCAATAGGGTCCGATTTCTCCTCTCGGACACGCCATTCCATTGTGGCGTTCCGGGTGGAGTTAGTTGGGACACGATCCCACACTCTCTAAGATAGTCGTCAAACTCTTGGCTCAAGTATTCTCCTTCACGATCCGATCGTAGAGCCTTGATACTTTTTCCAATTTGCTTCTCTACTTCACTCTTGAATTCTGTGAACCTTACAAAGGATTCGGATTCGGCCCTCATGAGGTACACAAATCCATATCTACTGTAATCATCAGTAAATGTAATGAAGTAAATGTAACCACCCCTGGCAGGCGTGGCAAATGGCCCACACACATCAGTATGTATGAGTGCCAATTGCTCACTAGTCCTCTCACTTTTCTTATTGAAAGGGGACTTTGTCATTTTTCCCAATAAACAAGCCTCACATGTCTCATATGATTCAAAATCAAATGAGTCTAGTAATCCATCCTTATGGAGTCTAGATACACGTTTCTCGTTTATATGACCTAAATGACAGTGCCATAAGTAAGCAGGATTTAAATCATGTATTTTAATCCTCTTGGTATTAATGTTGTAGACATGATTGCTTAGATCAAGGACATACAGTCCATTAAATAATTGCGCACTACAATAGTGAATATTATTAAAATAAAAGGAACAACAATTGTTCTTTATTGAAATAATAAAACCTTCCTTGTCCAAACAAGAAATAGAAATAATATTTCTGCTCATAGAAGGCACAAAATAGCAATTATTTAATTCTAAAACTAATCCTGAAGGTAGAGATAGCTCGCATACGCCCACGGCCAACGCAGCAACTTTTGCTCCATTCCCGACGCGTAGGTCTATCTCCCCTTTAGCCAATCTTCTACTTCTCTTTAGATCCTGCACATTTCGACAAATTTGAGATCCACATCCATTATCTAATACCCATGATGTAGAGACAGTTAAATTGACATCTACAACAAAAATACCTGGTGGTGGTGGAATCACTATTCCAAGCCTCTTATCCTCCATATATTGTGGGCAGATCCTCCTTCAGTGTCCAGGCTGACTGCAGTAATGACACTCACCTCTAGTCACACCTTTGGCAATGCCACCAACAGGCTTAAGGGTTGGGCTTGGAAAATGATTTTCCTTTGCCCTTGGAGGATGAGGCAAACCTTTTGCCCTTTCCTTTCTGTACCATAATAATGGCCTTTACCTTACCCTTGTTGATGTTTTGTTCAACTTTCCTCAACATACTGAGTAAATCTGGCAGTGGTTTCACGATCTCGTTCATGTTATAGTTCACGATGAATTGTCCATAACTCTCAGGCAACGATTGCAACACGAGATCGGTTGCCAACTCTTGGCCGACCAAAAATCCTAGTCGTGCGAGATTCTCCAAGTATCCGATCATACGGAGTACATGGGTTCCCACTGGGTTTCATTCAGCCAGATGACACTTGAACAATGCCTTAGAGACCTCATACCTCTCAACCCTTGCCTGCTCTTGGAAAAGCTGCTTCAGATGCTCGATCATATCAACAACATTCATGTTTTCGTGTTGCTTCTGAAGCTCACAAGTCATGATGCATAGCATAAGGCAGGCCGCATCATTAACGTCATCAACACGCTTTTGATACGCCTTTAGGGCTGCAGGGTTATTGTTCGCTGGACCTGCTGGAACTTGCTCCTCTATTGCGTACAATTTCTTTTCTTGCTTGAGAACAATTCTCAAGTTCCTGTACCAATCAAGGAAGTTGGTTCGAGAGAGCTTGTCCTTCTCAAGGACAGATCGTAGGGAATGTTGTGAACTCGATGAGTTGTTTGCCATTTGGAATTCTACAAAAAGGAAAATACGCAAGTTTTAGTATTTGTGAATTTTTGACTATATTCAATAATGGCTAGTTTATCAAATATAGCTCCCACTATTTTTCTACGGATTAATAACCCTCAAGATATTAATGCGGAAAATATCATTATATTTTCTAGTGGGCCAAGATCCATGTTTCATCTCCTTATGAGTTTGCTTTGGCAAGTCACCCATAATTTGACTACTTTAGGTAGGAACAATTCCAATTGCATCCCTTATGCAACTCTTGGTTCAATTGGGCAAATAACTCCTTATTTATCCATCCGAATGGATAATCCCAATTGATTGCCTTTAGTTTTTAATCATATTAATAGCCTAGCTGTGTCCAACCTCTTATTTAAATAATTGCACATAACTTGTTTGTGCCATCGCATTCCATCATTATGAATCAAGTCACCTTGCTTTGGCATGCACAAACTTGATAAATCATGATGATAATGAGTGTTTAAATAACGAGAAGACAAAAACACAATATTTGAATTTTGAGGGATTTTTCAAATTTGATTTTAATTGTTTTGTTGATCCATATCAACTAATCTATCTATTTGATTTTGAGCACAACTCCAAATAACAGATCCGGGTTGTCTAATTATCTTATTATCCTAATTGCATGCATCATCCATACACCAACCACAAAATAATGAGACAATAAACTAAACAACAACAAAACAAAAATAAAACGTGATGTGGATATGGCCTTTTCTAGACTAAGATAATTCCATGCCAATGGAATTATCTATGAACCCTAAAGCAAACACATCTCCATGCTTCTTCATCTTTTGGTTCATCCTTCATATTCATGTGGAATGCTCTATGCTCCATCTTTTGTGGCTTCCTTTGGCTTTGGGCTTCTTTTGTTCAATCTTGACTAACAATCTATTCTATCTAGCACTAGCAACCAACTATACTAAATAAAATAAATCTCACAAGTTGAGAAAAAAACGGCTCGCAGGCCATAAAAATCTAATTAATTATTACAACAAATTGATCAGCTCGCAGGCCGTAAACTTAACTACAAAATTAAACAATCACACCAAACCACATCCTAAGGCCATATCCAATCACCATACGATTTGCACATAAATAGTTAAAATCCAATTTTAACGCGCTTAGTCAATTTTAATTGATTTTAGGATTTTTCTAGGGTTAAAACGATCCAAGGGGCCCAACAATCCAATTGCCCGAACCCCAAAGAGGACCGCTAAGGCCTTGGGCCGGCCGGCCCCTAGCCCACACGGCTAGGCCGTGTGCTAGGGCTGCCCCCGGCCCTTGGTCGTCCCTTACTTGGGCGGCAAGCAAGGAGGGGCGGTTCCCTTAGGGGGCCGAACCTCCAAGGGATTTGTTTCCAAAAAAACTCCCTTGCTTGTTGCCGAAGTTTGGTTGTTTCCTTGTTTCTTTCAATAGGATGCCCAAACTCTAGATCTAAGATCCTAAAATTTCTAAAACTCACTAATTCATGCATCCAATGCAAAAACTAGGTCTTGTTTTGATTGATTATTGACAAATTGCATCGTATGATTGATTTGTCTTGTTTTACGCGATAAAAAATAAATTTAAAGTGTATAACTATCAGAACGTAACACATAAACCACGTTTATGCTCTACGACATGTGGCTCTGATACCACTGTAGGGTTTTGATCATGGATACGCAGCGGAAAAACATAATTTATCCATTCAATACCCTCCAAGGATCACATGACAAGAGACATAACTATGGTAAAGGAAGAAATCAAGTTTCACACCTTAGGGTTTCTCCTGTGATGACTTGTAACATGAATTGTGCAACGTCTCTATAGTTGATCCGCGCCTAGAGTTGACATATAGAGCTTCCTTCTCCTTTTGTGCTAGCTAGGAACGGAGGAAGAGGAAGAAGAAATCACGCAACACGAGGCAACAAGGAAGGGCGGCCTCCTTTGTTGGCCGACGGGAAGAGGGCGGCGGCAAGGGGCGGTCGGCCCCTTGCTTGCTTGCTCTCTCTCCTTTTGTTCTCTCCCACTCAAGTTATGATGAAAGGCTCATAAGTGTGGGAAGGAAGGAAGGATCATCCTTTATATAGTCCAACAAATCCTTGTCAACTACCTAAAGGACCTATTCTAGTCCTACTAGAATTCAATTCAGTCCATTCCCTGCAAATTAGTCCTACTAAGTTTACAAGGTGTTGCAAAGTGATCCTTCTAATTAAGTAATCATATTAATAAATTCCCAAATCTAGTTCAACTCTATATAGCGTGTGACCCCATAGGTTCTATCTAGTTGGTAGCAACACTTTGCTAATATGGAGCGGTTTCTAGCAAAACATCCATTCTAGCCAACTGATAGAATAGTCATCCGACAAACCTTGTACAAGTAATTGTCTCGTCCCTTTGTCTCTATATTCGGATTGGACACGAGACATACAAGTCACACTCGTATATACAATCCATAGTTTCTCGATCTTGAGAATAGCCTTATTCGTGCAAATAACATCAATATCCAATATTGATTTATTTGAGTCTGGCCAGACATTCTATAAGCACTATCCCTCGAGTGGCCTAGGATATTTTCTCTCATTATGTGGGAGGGACAAATTCTATATACGTCCACTACGATCTCTAAGCTTGCTTCTTATTGTATCCGGTACACGCCTTTATAACTACCCAGTTACGGTGTAGCGTTTGACGCTACCAAAATCACAATAATCCACAACTAGAATGTCTAGTGACTTCAAGTCTAAGGATGACAATACCATTGCACCGAGAGAAGCGCTTGTGTTTTAACATAACGTGTATGTAGCCTTCTCGAAGATGGGTCAATCTAGTGCGCCATTACCCTTAATGCACACCAATGTGTTGGATCATGATATCTCCATATCAATCCAACCCCATACTAGTCTATAGATGATTGTCCCATTAATCATTATACTAGACTATGGACATTTAAGATAATCAACACAATTGTAAATCTAAAGACTTCATTATATTAAATAACCAATAAATAATACAATATATGTTCTAGCCAAAATAAATTCATACTAAACTAGATTGCCTCTAGGGCATCTATTCCAACAAAACTAACTTCGGAAACAATGGAAGCACAAGTGGAGTAAAGAGAAGCTGAATTGGAGGAGCTAGGATGACCAGTCTGCACTAGTCTGATGATATCTTGACTTCTACAAATAATTTTGGAGTGAGACCGATGTCAAATGAAAGTAGACTCAAATAGCTTCCCCATTATTGGTCACAGAGCTTAATCGAAGTCCGGATGAGAGAGTAATGGCCCGCACAAGATCAGCTTACAATTCTGTATGGGAATTACAAACTGGAGGGGCTGAAAAGAAATTTTGGTCAAAGTACCAACTGATAAAACCGTGAGAACATACCTAGGAGGCAGTATATTCACGAACGGGAGCCAATGGAGAGAAGCTTGGAGTTTGGGGATTGCCCGGAGTCATCAAAGCTTGGCGATTTCACTGTTTGATTCATTTCTCTTCTCTGTTCATCATGTGTATGGAGAAACTCTTGTTATTTTCCTAATTTATTAGTAGCTAGATTTATTTTCTAGGTTCTATGAAGATGAACCTAGGGTTTATGCAATAGACACATTTTCGGATTGTGAGATTGATTCATGTTTCGATTCATTCAACTATATTGTTCTTCTTTATTTATCGTATATCTTGATTACTTAGGACTATTGACACGTCTAGGGTAACAAGAACAACTTTGGGAAGATGATCAATATGTTAAACGAATCGTAGCTTAAAGATTATCATCATTTTTCGTTGGATTGATTGTTCAGAACTTAATACTTAATCTAAAAGGAGTCGCGAACCGACAAGGCTAGTGTTCTAGGTGGGTGCTTGAAAGAGACTTTACCTAGATATGAACGAGAATAAGAAATTAGTCTCTAATCATTGAGACTGAGAGGTGAGATGATAGGACTAGTCGTGTGAGGGTAGATTCGACTGTGTAGCGTTAGGAATTGGTGGAACGAGAGGACCCAATGATCGGCTTAACGTTAGGGGGTTAGAACCATATCAGTAGACGTCGGTGGACAGACAGGACCCGTAGTCGATTGATAGGTAGAATGACATGAGACCGAGAGGAGATTGTCAGTGCCATTACCCGACACAACTTATTAGATGATATCGTGTTTCAGTACATTATCTGGAACTGTCTAAAATCCTAGGGGATCCATAGACCACCTAGTTGTTCTCTATATTTCTTTAATAATAAAAACTCAAAAATATTAGTTAGTTATTTATTTAAATTCTTAATCAACCACAATTCTTCCTCCCAGTTGCATTACTCTAATCTAATAACTAATTAAATAATCTCAAGCTTTTCCTCGTGCGATCGATAACTCGGGGTTGAAATACCACCCCTATATTACTTGACCGTGCACTTGCGCATACACGTAAGAATTTGTGTCAAGTTTTTGGCGCCGTTGACGCGGACATCGGTAGATTATTTAGTTAGGCGTTAGTTTAGAGTACTTTTCTTTTAGTTTGTTTTATTTGTTTCTATATTTGTGCATCACGGGTATCGTGTGAGTTTGTTTTCATAGGAACGCAGGAAGTAGGAGACGTAATGAGCATGTGGAGCGATGAGTATTATGAGGGGATATATGATTACCCCTACTACTGTGCTAAATGCAGAGTTATGCACAATGATGACACATGCTCAATGATTTGGTGCTACAAATGCAAGAAGGATCACAAGTATGACGACGCATGCATATTCGATCCACCGCAACTTCAGCACCACCAAGAGGACTCATCAGCGAGCATGGCAGAATTGCACAATAATATGGGGGAGATCCAAGCGCGCATCACCAGAATGTCCCTTGTTACAGATGTGCCTTAAGAGGAGCCTTTGTCACAGGCCATTGAGCCCCTAAACGAGCCTATATGGTCTCCATCACAAGGTGTTTTGGATGAACCTCATTGGCTACCAGCTGTCCTAGAGATGCAAAGGACACTGATGGCTAGGATGGAGAAAGAACGAGAATCCGAATCGCAAGTTATGGACTTTGCCACTGATGAGGACTCAGACTCTGATTCAGTCTGGGGTGGACTTGTGTGTCCAACAATGGAGGAGGCGATGCTCTCTGCAAGGGAACCTCCAATTTTCTCACATCCTTGGCATAATCGGGATGACACCGACATTGGGAGTTTGTGGTATGCTGATGATGGAGCTGGCGAAGAAATAGTGTCCATTACAATTGAGGTAAAAGCCCCTACTCATTTTTTTGAAGACTTTTCCATATCTCATGTAATCAAGTCCGCAATGAGTTGAGAAGACTTTGTGTATGGAGAGCCTTTTGGGGAAGGACATGATGGGAAAATTCCAATTTCTTGTTCTATTGGCTATCCTATTGATGATCTATATGCCATAGTCAAGGAGTTGGAAATCGTTAAGTGTGGGGGTATAGATGAGATGCATGTGTCTAATGAAGATCATTTATCACCGAAGGAGTATCACTAGGATGATTTCTTGGAGCGAGATTCATTTGATCCTAGTGATACTCTATGGAAGTTGATCAAGAAGAAAAAATGCAATATGAAAGAAGTTAACTTCCAAAGCTTTCCACCATGTCCAAAGAGCCTGTGCGAGAGAAAAAGCTTATGTAGAAAAGATGGTGGAAGAAGAAGAAGAAGTAGAGAGTTAAGCATCCTTCACTATCCTAGACGGATGAGGTAACCGGGTAGGGCTGTCGACCTTAAATTACAAGCGCTTCTTGGGAGGCAACTCAATGTAGAGTAGAATTTTTGATAATTTGTTCAGTTTGTGTTGTTAAGTTCTTTGTAATTGATTGAGAGAGACGGGCGAGAGAGAGAGTTTTGACATTTGAATTGAGCGTGCAGGCATGAACAAGAAAGCGTAGGTGTTGGATTCCGCTTCTGGAGGTGTAGAACATGCCTCGGAGTCCAACAAAGGGTGCAAAACAAAGAAAACACGAGGTTAGTCACAGTAGATTTCGGCCCGAAATAGAAGCATTTTGGCCAGAAATCAGCTTCATTTCGGCCCGAAATGTATTCTATTTCGGCCCGAAATCCAACTCATTTTGGCACGAATTAAAAAATGCTTTATGTTTTCGATTTTCCCAACCATATCGGCCCAAAATGGATTTCATTTCGGCCCGAAATCAGCTTTATTTTGGCCCGAAATGGTCTGCTACACTTGATTTCCTTCTTCTCTCTTCTTTGCACTTGGGGATCGTTTACTTAGGGGTTCTCATTAGGATCATTGTGGACAATAATTATCTCAAATGGGGGGAGGGGGTTTACATATATCTTTACTAGTCTAAACTTGCATAACCATGTTACATATAGATTAGTGAGTCGATTTTGCATATAGAGTTAGTCCTTAGGATTGCATGGACACGTTGATATATTTCAATGTATATATTATTGTTTGCACTTTTACCTATACCACCTACCCATAATTTGTTCGTTAATCGAGGTGGCCCAAGAATATAGAGTTAGGAAAACTAAATTGCGAATGAAGAAAAAATTAAAAAAAAATTGAAAAAATCCTAAAAATTCGTAAAATTTGAATTTTTCATTTTTTTAGAAAGGGAAATTGAAGAGAGTGAGCGTGGAGAGGGCTCAATGATAGAAATTCCCCAGAAGTAGGACAATCTGAGGTGAGGTAGACGCGAGAATCTGGAGTAGGAAGGCTATGAGGCCAATGCACTCGAGAATTGTGAGTAGCTGTCTCTCAAACTAGTTATCCTACTAGCGCTACACCACTGTCACTTAGGTAGTCGTCAACCCTCCTGTAGTGGCAACAGAACAGCTGTGCGAGTGATTTTTATGGGGACCTCACGTCCCGTCTCCATCGCCTAGGTCCACTAATTACCCCATCCATTTACCCCTTTTATTCACAGCCTCAAGCCTAGGAAGCCATTCCTTGTGACTTTCATCACTAGTTAGAATGGTCTCCTCCTATGCGTCATGATAGAGGGAGTTGAGTTAGGGAGGTTCGTTGAGCTGATATTATACATATTGAGTGGATACTCTTACATGTCGTCTTTTGAGGGGATGTGAGGGTGAGTTAGAGAAGGTAGCACACTTCGGTGTGGCGGTGAGTCGTGTCCATACATCACGATCACTGGTGGAGTACCGCAGTGCGTGATACTTTTTCCGCACGTTTGTGGCCACGTATGTGGCCACGAGAACGGCGTTACACCAAGATTGAGGGAATGAGGGCCGGAGTAGTGAGATTCGGTGGGGTTCCTTGGATTTTGGTGAGGGAGTGTGAGAATCGGGTTGTGTGAGTTGTATCATGACGTCTAGGCCTAAGCTTCTAAATATCCTATCATGCCCGTCCTAAGCCGTCAACCGTTTAAACCCGTGGATAAATAGCTCGGATGGTAGGTGCTAGGGATACGTTTGATGAGTGTGCAAGAGCAACTTATTGAGTGTTCGTGCCCGTTCTGTCTGACGAAACTGGCCGCAAGTTCTATTGATCACCAAAGTTTAGGATCTTTCAGGGGATATGAGAGCCTTATGACATGCCGGTTTGCTTTTCGAGATTGCCCAATCTCCAACCAAAAAGAAAAAATATATGTTCTTCACTTTATTGCACTGTACATAATCCAGTTGCATTGTTTATAGTCTTGTAGATTGCATAGTCTGGTGTTTGAGTCGTTGTGTCCAAGGCAAAGTAAAGATATATGTGAATCTTGGAAGCAAGTGTTGCTCGGGACGAGCAAGAAGGTAGTTTGGGGGAATTTGATAGCAAATTTTAGGAGCTATCTATAACCTCAATTTTTCCACATTATCACGAGTGATTTGAGCTTAATTGTTGAGAATATGTTGCGTTTTACCACTTGATGCTTCGTATGTGCTATATTATTAGCCCGGGCGTTTTCTATGCATATTTCATTATTATTTGTCAAATATAATCGCTTGGTATGTTTGTTCATATTGTCTTGGCAGGAACGGATTCTAATCGGTTGATAGGAGGCATGGAACGAACTTTGGAAACAATGGAAGCACAAGTGGAGTAAAGAGAAGCTGAATTGGAGGAGCTAGAATGACCAATCTGCACTAATCTGATGATATCTTAAGTTATACAAAGAATTTAGCAGTGAGGCCAGCGCCAAATGAAATTAGACTGAAAGATCTTTCTAACGATAGGTCACAGAGCTTAATCGGAGTCCGGATGAGAGAGTAATGGCCCGCGCAAGATCAGCTTACAATTCTGTCCGGGAATTACAAACTGGAGGGGCTGAAATGCAACTTTGGCCAAAGTACATTAAAAACTCGCCCCCAACTGGTAAAACGTGAGAAGAGACCTAGGAGGCAGCATATTCACCCACGGTAGCTATTGGAGAGCAGCTTGGAGTTTGGGGATTGCCCGGATTCATCAAAGCTTGGCGATTTCACCGTTTGATTCCTATCTCTTATCTTTTCATCATGTGTATGGAGAAAATCTTGTTATACTTTATTAGTAGCTAGATTTATTTTTAGGTTCTACGGAGATGAACCTAGGGTTTATGAAATAGACTAATTTCCGGACTGTGAGATTGATTCATGTTTCGATTCATTCAACTATATTGTTCTTCTTTGTTTATCGTATATCATGATTACTTAGGACTATTGACACTTCTAGGGTAACAAGAACAACTTTGGGAAGATGATCAATAGGTTATACGAATCGTAGCTTAAATATTATCATCATTTTTAGTTGGATTGATTGTTCAGAACTTAATACTAGTAGCGAACCGGTTAGGCTAGCGTTCTAGGTGGGTGCTTGAAAGAGACTTTACTTAGATACGAACGAGAACAAGAAATTAGTCCCTACTCATTGAGACTGAGAGGTGAGATAATAGGACTAGTCGTGTGAGGTTAGATTCGATTGTGTGGCGTTAGGCATTGGTGGACCGAGAGGACCCAGTGATCGGCTTAACATTAGGCGGGTAGAACAATACCAGTAGACGTCGGTGGACCGATATGACCCGTAGTCGATTGATAGGTAGAACGACATGAGACAGATAGGAGATTGTCAGTGCTATTGCCCGACACAACTGATTAGATAATATCGTGTTTCAGTACATTATCTGGAATTGTCTAAAACCATAGGGGATCCATAGACCACCTAGTTGTTCTCTATATTTCTCTAATTATAAAAACCCAAAAATATTAGTTAGTTATTTATTTCAATTCTTAATCAACCACAATTCTTCCTCCCAGTTACAATACTCTAATATGTTAACTAATTAAATAATCTCAAGCTTGTCCTCGTGCGATCGATAACTCGGGGTTGAAATACCACCCCTATATTACTTGACCGTGCACTTGCGCATACACGTAAGAATTCATGTCAAGTTTTTGGCGCCGTTGACGGGGACATCGGTAGATTATTTAGTTAGGCGTTAGTTTAGAGTACTTTTCTTTTAGTTTGTTTTATTTGTTTCTATATCTGTGCTTCACGGGTATCGTGTGAGTTTGTTTTCATAGGAATGCAGGAAGCAGGAGACGTAATGAGCATGTGAAGCGATGAGTATTATGAGCGAATATATGATTACCCCTACTACTGTGCTAAATGCAGAGTTTGGCACAATGATGACACATGCTCAATGATTTGGTGCTACAAATGCAAGAAGGATCACAAGTATGAAGACGCATGCATATTCGATCCACCGCTACTTCAGCACCACCAAGAGGACTCATCAGCGAGCATGGCAGACTTGCACAATATTATGGGTGAGATCCAAGCGCGCATCACCATGATGTCCCTTTTTACAGATGTGCCTTAAGAGGAGCCTTTGTCACAGGCCATTGAGCCCCTAAACGAGCCTCTATGGTCTCCATCACAAGGTGTTTTGGATGAAACTCATTGGCTACCAGCTGTCCTAGAGATGCAAAGGACACTGATGGCTAGGATGGAGAAAGAACGAGAATCCGAATCGCAAGATGCAGTGATGGAAGAAGAGGTACCTGAGCCGAGCGAAGGTGAAATGTCCCTGAACAAGATATGGACTTTGCCACTTATGAGGAGTCAGACTCTAATACAGTCTGGGGTGGACTTGTGTGTCCAAGAATGGAGGAGGCGATGCTCTCTGCAAGGGAACCTCCAATTATCTCACAGCCTTGGCATGATTGGGATGACACCGACATTGGGAGTTTGTGGTATGCTGATGATGGAGCTGGCGAAGAAATAGTGTCCATTACAATTGAGGTAAAATCCCCTACTCAGTTTTTTGAAGACTTTTCCATATCTCATGTAAATCAAGTCCGCAATGAGTTGAGAAGACTTTGTGTATGGAGAGCCTTTTGGGGAAGGACATGATGGGCGAATTCCAATTTCTTATTCTATTGGCTATCCTATTGATGATCTATATGCCATAGTCAAGGAGTTGGAAATCGTTAAGTGTGGGGGTATAGATGAGATGCATGTGTCTAATGAAGATCATTTAGCACCGAAGGAGTATCACTGGGATGATTTCTTGGAGAGAGATTCATTTGAGCCTAGTGATACTCTATGGAAGTTGATCAAGAAGAAAAAATGCAATATGAAAGAAGTTAACTTCCAAAGCTTTCCACCATGTCCAAAGAGCCTGTGTGCTCGAGAGAAAAAGCTTATGTAGAAAAGATGGTGGAAGAAGAAGAAGAAGTGGAGAGTTAAGCATCCTTTACTATCCTAGACGGTTGAGGTAACCGGGTAGGGTTTTCGACCTTAAATTACAAGCGCTTCTTGGGAGGCAACTCAATGTAGAGTAGAATTTTTGATAATTTGTTCAGTTTGTGTTGTTAAGTTCTTTGTAATTGATTGAGAGAGACGGGCGAGAGAGAGAGTTTTGACATTTGAATTGAGCGTGCAGGCATGAACAAGAAAGCGTAGGTGTTGGATTCCGCTTCTGGAGGTGTAGAACATGCCTCGGAGTCCAACAAAGGGTGCAAAACAAAGAAAACACGAGGTTAGTCACAGTAGATTTCGGCCCGAAATAGAAGCATTTTGGCCCGAAATCAGCTTCATTTCGGCCCGAAATGTATTCTATTTCGGCCCGAAATCCAACTCATTTTGGCACGAATTCAAAAATGCTTTATGTTTTCGATTTTCCCAACCATATCGGCCCAAAATGGATTTCATTTCGGCCCGAAATCAGCTTTATTTTGGCCCGAAATGGTCTGCTACACTTGATTTCCTTCTTCTCTCTTCTTTGCACTTGGGGATCGTTTACTTAGGGGTTCTCATTAGGATCATTGTGGACAATAATTATCTCAAATGGGGGGAGGGGGTTTACATATATCTTTACTAGTCTAAACTTGCATAACAATGTTAGATATAGATTAGTGAGTCGATTTTGCATATAGAGTTAGTCCTTAGGATTGCATGGACACGTTGATATATTTCAATGTATATATTATTGTTTGCACTTTTACCTATACCACCTACCCATAATTTGTTTGTTAATCGAGGTGGCCCAAGAATATAGAGTTAGGAAAACTAAATTGCGAATGAAGAAAAAATTAAAAAAAAATTGAAAAAATCCTAAAAATTCGTAAAATTTGAATTTTTACTTTTTTTTAGAAAGGGAAATTGAAGAGAGTGAGCGTGGAGAGGGCTCAATGATAGAAATTCCCCAGAAGTAGGAAAATCTGAGGTGAGGTAGACGCGAGAATCTGGAGTAGGAAGGCTATAAGGCCAATGCACTCGAGAATTGTGAGTAGCTGTCTCTCAAACTAGTTATCCTACTAGCGCTAGACCACCGTCACTTAGGTAGTCGTCAACCCTCCTGTAGTGGCAACAGAACAGCTATGCGAGTGATTTTTATGGGGACCTCACGTCCCGTCTCCATCGCCTAGGTCCACTAATTACCCCAATTTGATCCATTTACCCATTTTATTCACAGCCTCAAGCCTAGGAATCAATTCCTTGTGACTTTTATCACTAGTTAGAATGGTCTCTTCCTATGCGTCATGATAGAGGGAGTTGAGTTAGGGAGGTTCGTTGAGCTGATATTATACATCTTGAGTTGATACTCTTACATGTCGTATTTTGAGGGGATGTGAGGGTGAGTTAGAGACGGTAGCACACTTCGGTGTGGCGGTGAGTCGTGTCCATACATCACAATCACTGGTGGAGTACCGCAGTTCGTGATACTTTTTCCGCACGTTTGTGGCCACGTTTGTGGCCACGAGAACGGCGTTACACCAAGATTTAGGGAATGAGGGCCGGAGTAGTGAGATTCGGTGGGGTTCCTTGGATTTTGGTGAGGGAGTGTGAGAATCGGGTTGTGTGAGTTGTATCATGACGTCTAGGCCTACGCTTCTAAATATCCTATCATGCCCGTCCTAAGCCGTCAACCGTTTAAACCCGTGGATAAATAGCTCGGATGGTAGGTTGTAGGGATACGTTTGATGAGTGTGCAAGAGTAACTTATTGAGTGTTCGTGCCCGTTCTGTCTGACGAAACTGGCCGCAAGTTCTACCGATCACCAAAGTTTAGGATCTTTTAGGGGATATGACATGCCGGTTTGCTTTTCGAGATTGCCGAATCTCCAACCAAAAAGAAAAAATATATGTTCTTTACTTTATTGCACTGTACATAATCCAGTTGCATTGTTTATAGTCATGTAGATTGCATAGTCTGGTGTTTGAGTCGTTGTGTCCAAGGCAAAGTAAAGATATATGTGAATCTTGGAAGCAAGTGTTGCTCGGGACGAGCAAGAAGGTAGTGTTGGGGAATTTGATAGAACCTTTTAGGAGCTATCTATAACCTCAATTTTTCCACATTATCACGAGTGATTTGAGCTTAATTGTTGAGAATATGTTGCGTTTTACCACTTGATGCTTCGTATGTGCTATATTGTTAGCCCGGGCGTTTTCGATGCATATTTTATTATTATTTGTCAAATATAATCGCTTGGTATGTTTGTTCATGTTGTCTTGGCAGGAACGGATTTTAAGCGGTTGATAGGAGGCATGGAACGAACTTTGGAAACAATGGAAGCACAAGTGGAGTAAAGAGAAGCTGAATTGGAGGAGCTAGAATGACCAATCTGCACTAGTCTGATGATATCTTAAGTTATACAAAGAATTTAGCAGTGAGACCAGCGCCAAATGAAATTAGACTCAAAGAGCTTTCTAACGATAGGTCACAGAGCTTAATCGGAGTCCGGATGAGAGAGTAACGGCCCACGCAAGATCAGCTTACAATTCTGTCCGGGAATTACAAACTGGAGGGGCTGAAATGCAACTTTGGCCAAAGTACATTAAAAACTCGCCCCAAACTGGTAAAACGTGAGAAGAGACCTAGGAGGCAGCATATTCACCCACGGGAGCTATTGGAGAGCATCTTGGAGTTTGGGGATTGCCCGGATTCATCAAAGCTTGGCGATTTCACCGTTTGATTCCTATCTCTTCTCTTTTCATGTGTATGGAGAAAATCTTGTTATACTTTATTAGTAGCTAGATTTATTTTTAGGTTCTACGGAGATGAACCTAAGGTTTATGAAATAGACAAATTTCCGGACTGTGAGATTGATTCATGTTTCGATTCATTCAAGTATATTGTTGTTCTTTGTTTATCGTATATCTTGATTACTTAGGACTATTGACACGTCTGGGGTAACAAGAACAACTTTGGGAAGATGATCAATAGGTTATACGAATCGTAGCTTAAATATTATCATCATTGTTAGTTAGATTGATTGTTCAGAACTTAATACTAGTCGCGAACTGGTTAAGCTAGCGTTCTAGGTGGGTGCTTGAAAGAGACTTTACTTAGATACGAACGAGAACAAGAAATTAGTCCCTAATCATTGAGACTGAGAGGTGAGATAATAGGACTAGTCGTGTGAGGGTAGATTCGATTGTGTGGCGTTAGGCATTGGTGGACCGAGAGGACCCAGTGATCGGCTTAACGTTAGGCGGTTAGAACAATACCAGTAGACGTCGGTGGACCGACAGGACCCGTAGTCGATTGATAGGTAGAACGACATGAGACAGATAGGAGATTGTCAGTGCTATTGCCCGACACAACTGATTAGATAATATCGTGTTTCAGTACATTATCTGGAACTGTCTAAAACCATAGGGGATCCATAGACCACCTAGTTGTTCTCTATATTTCTCTAATTATAAAAACCCAAAAATATTAGTTAGTTATTTATTTCAATTCTTAATCAACCACAATTCTTCCTCCCAGTTACAATACTCTAATATAATAACTAATTAAATAATCTCAAGCTTGTCCTCGTGCGATCGATAACTCGGGGTTGAAATACCACCCCTATATTACTTGACCGTGCACTTGCGCATACACGTAAGAATTAGTGTCATAAGATCTGTTATTTTACCCGAATTTCCACGTCATGGCTAAGATCTGTTATCGTATCCTGTTAGAGAAACAAACATGTATTTCAGTAAAAGCATAGCAAATTAGCAATGTTTCAATATTATATATTCGATAATATTGCATCATTCAGTATCACCTAGACTTATTAAAATATTTAGACAAAACAAAGCACACAACAATTGTCACCAAGTAATTAACTATCATGTCAGATTGTCACTAACTCACTCAGTACATAAGAAGTTAGCCTATAAAAAAGTATATTGACAAGAAATTAAACATTAATGTCTTAAATAAATTTCAAACCATATTACCATGACATTTTCATAATTTACCATATCAATTTCAGAGCATGTTGACAAGAAATTAAGCAAATAAGAGGTCTGAAATACGAATTCAAAGAAACACAGAGTATATTTAAAGAAGAACAAGGAGGAGACAATATGAAGCCAAGAATAAAAGCAACATAGTGTATATTCAAATTAGGTAGCAACACAGTGTATATTCGAGAACTGAAAGCAATATACCAATTCAATTTCCCAGATTGAGAGCAGAGATGAAGAACAACGAAGACATGCAATGGAATCAACTGAAGAACGAAGTCGGGTGGCCCATGATCAAAGATCGAGAGGAAAATCCGTAAATCAGTCTACCATTGCAGCCTTGAATGGTTGACGACGATTGCAGCTTGAACGAAGACTATGAACTGATGAAGAAGAAGGTTGAGAACGAAGGGTTGGAGGCCACAAATGATTGACGACGGTCGCTGATCGGTGGGTAAGTGCCTAAGTGCTCAACTTATTTGTGGTTGTTGCTCCATCTCTCTACTCTTGAGAGAGAAGCAGCACAATAGTGATCAGTGGGTTAGGGTTTGGAAAATACGGAAGATATATATATATATATATATATATATATATATATATATATATATATATATATATAGCTACTTTGACTAGTACTAGTCATCTGAATCGGTCGGGCCTGTTTATTTCAGAGCCACCAAACTTGTACCCGTGACCCAATCGTTTTTTGACGGGTATGGTAAAACCCAACCCATATCCAATCATTAAACTTAAATTTTACTCTTTTTTCGATCGGACCGGTCGGTTAATTCTGGTTGGCCGGGTTTCTGCTCACCCCTAGTTGGTATTGTAGCACCACTATACCATGGCTAGCCACTGATGCCATTTTGATGGCTTGTCCAAACCCAAGCACCTTAGGTAAATTTCCAGGTGCTGGTTGACCCTTTCAGATTGGTCATCTATTTGTGGGTGGTAAGTTGTGGAGTGAACTAGTTCGGTTTCCATGCATTCGGACAGATCTTCCCAAAACTGGCTCATCAATACCTTGTCTATTAGACATAGTCTCCAGAAGAATGCGATGTAGTTTAAGAGTACTATTCATAAATACTTTAACCACTTGAAGTGCATAAAATTATGGGCCAGTGCTGTGAAATGGGCACTCTTGGTGAGCCTATCCACCACCACGAGTATTGTATCTTTGCTTCACTCTTGGGTAAACCTTCCACAAAGTCCATAGTGATGTCGTGCCAAGATTTTTCTGGGAGTAGTAAGGGTTTTAGTAACTCTGGATAAGCCGCATTTTCAGCTTTCATTTGCTGATATATATCACAGTGTTGAACCCAGTTTTTCACTTCCATATACTCATGCCTTCACAAAAGGGATATTGAGATAGTATCTTTTAAGTACGTGTGATGCCAGAGTGTCTTGAATTGTCTGGTTATTATATGAGATGAGCCTTAAATATTCCATCTTGTAGTGCGTAAGCTGGTCGGCACAAAGCATCAATCGTCAATTTAGAAATCAATTCTTGTAGCCTTTCATCACCTTCATAGCTACTCAATACCTCCCTTTTCCATTGTGGCTCAATAATAGAGATAGCATTGCATTCAGCTGCTTCTTTGTCTTGCTCAAACATTCTGGAGAGTGCATCAGCTCGAGTATTTTCCATTGCTCTCTTGAACTAAATTTTATAATCCAATCTCATCAATTTTTCCACCCAATTATGCGCCATTCCGTTGTAAATTTATGTTGGAACGGAAATTTTGAACTTTCATGATCAATCTTAATAATGAACATATGACCCTCCAAATAAGCCCTCAACTTTCTCACAGCTAGGGCTAGTGCCAACAGCTCCTTAATAATGAGAGCTTTGCTAATGTAGTCAATTGGCCTATTGTTTTTCATTAAAACAGACCCCCCCCCCCCCCCCCCCCAAACATAGAGGGAGGCACCAGTTTCTACCACAAATGGAAGTGAAAAAATTGGAAGAGCCAAGACAGGGGCAGATGTCACGACTATCTTCAATTGTTGAAAGGCTTTTGTAGCATCTTCTTCCCAATGGAAGTTTCCCTTTTTATAAGCTCACTGAGAGGTTTTCTTATGGAACCATAATTCTTGATGAACTTCTTGTAATATCCAGTGAGATTTAAGAAACATTTGCCAAGTGTGATTGATTCTCCTCCGTGTCTTGAGGTATACTAGGACATCATAAAAAGAATACTGGGATAAACTTCCTCAAGTAGGGCATAAACACTGCATTCATAAGACTCTAAAGAGTTGCAGGAGCAGTGGTTAGCCCAAATGGCATGACAAAGAAATCTAATGGCCTGAATGTGTTTTGAATGTTGTCTTGGAATTGTCTTGTTCCTCACCTAACTTGATGATAACCAGGCCTGAGGTGTAATTTAGTCAAGATATTCTTAATGTCATCCACTTGGTATCAAGTACAAAAGAATTTCTTAAGAAGTTAAGAGATGATGGATGAACTTCATTTATTAGCAAAGTGGTATCTTTTTGTGAGCAACGTGGTATTGCAATCACTGATATGAGTTCCCCCTTTACTAAGACAAGAGGGCGATCTCGCGATAACATCAACATGGAACACCATTATCGCATTGATATATTTAGTTGGGACATCGAATTCAAATACGAGAGCTTAATACTATATTTACTGAGCATACAGTGAAACTTCTAATCCTCAATTCCATTTTTGACCCTAGAGATGGTTTTGAGTCATCTGATGGTGATAAAGTCTATGAATAGGCCGCTAATTTAATCATCGGGATTTCACAGAGCAAGAGAAAATGTATTCGAGGTTGCAATTACATCATTATCATGTTGATCTATCTCAACATGCTGATTTTTAGAATCTCAAAACTCTTTTCGAGCTTTGTAGAGTATTTGCGAAAAACAAAACATTAATGGTTTGTTGATAATTAATTAGGCTTGTGCTTACACTAACAATGTCTACAGTAACGACAGAATGAGCTTTACTAAAAATTGTTAAACGTAGACTTCGGAACAAGATGGAAAATGATTTTTTAGCAGATTACATGATGGTCTACATCGAAAGAGAAATAGCAGATCAATGCATATTTCATCACTGACGAGTTTAATTCTTTGAATGAACGTCTTGTCCCATTATGTTACTCTCATTCATCTAAATGTTAGTTACTTACCACATTTTTTTTGTAATTGAAGATAAAAATTCTTTGAGTTATTCAACTTTATTCTTGAATAATTTGTTATTTTTGTTTGAAGTAAATTGATTTATATGAAATCGAAGTTGACTTTTTATTTTACCTTGGTCCTCCTACGAAAAATTTCCAGGTCTGTCCCTGGTGATGGTGGCCGTGGTGGTGGTGGCGGATTTTGAAATTTACACATAGGGAGTAAGAGGCTGAACTTGTCTGAAAAAGACTGAGACGAACTGTTATAAGCAGAAAGAGAGAAAAACAGAGATATGTTGTGGGAGCATGTGAACCGGATTGGCCAAGTTGGTGGGTCCTACTGGCGACTTTCTTACTCGTTGGCGCCTTGATCCCCCGACACGAGCAATAATACCACTACATCTGTTTCTTCTGTATCGTCTTGGTTTGATTTTTCAACCTGTAACTTGGTCACTTTGACTCGGCGATTTTTATTGTAAAATGATTTGATTTGAGGCTATCTTTTCATGGTTTTATAGAGTAAAGTTTACCATATAATACCATGCAAAGATTACCAAACTTTTGTGTCATTTTGTGAACAGTGAGAAAAAGTGAAATAGACTGATACAGAAGAAACAGAGGTAGTATCATCGTAAAATGCAGGAGCAATACTAGGAGTAAACGGTAAATCCGCTTCCCTGCTAGTAACGTTACATCGGCATAAGCTGTCATTGCTTGTAAATAATATTCTGTCTCATTTATAATTCATTCCTCCCCTAATTATTGCCCAAGGACCTCAATATGGTGGTGAATGCTACAACACTGTTTCTTCTCGTTCCCCCATTTGAATTTTTTAACTCGTATTTTGGTCACTTTAACCGGATGATTTAGATTGCAAACGATGCAAATTTTGATAACTTTTTCACTGTGTTATAAGGAAACTTTTACTCTACAAATGAGGGACAGAGCCACAGGGGCGGAGTCAGATATTCGAAACACTTGGGGACTTTTGCAAGATATTCATATATCACTATTGCAGTTTTGGCAATGGCATAATTTGATTCTTTTTGTGTATTATAGGGTAAAATTGTACGTTTTTAAAGTTTTGGGTAGGGCACGTGCATACCCGGGCCCGGGTTGGCTCTGCCACTGCTTGCAGTGCTCGCTTCAAAACATGCTTTGCAGCTGTTACCTTGTATTGTGAAAAAGTTTGCATGTATCCTCGAAATACCAGGGGCACTTTTTCAAGATATGCAAAATACCTGGGGCACTATTGCAATTTTGGCAATGGCATAATTTGATTTTTTGTGTGTATTATAGGGTAAAATTGCATTTTTTTTTTCTCCGCCCCTGCTTGAAGAGTTGGCTTCAAAATATGCTTTGTTGCTGTTATCTTGTATAGTAAAAAGGTTTACATGTATCTTCAAAACACCTCGGGCACTTTTGCTACGCGGAAACTACGCAAACAAATTGCTAACGAATTACCCGGAATTAGTTCCTGAATCTTCGTCGCCGTATTGTTCTCTCCGTCTCACGTTGACGAACGCGAGGAAACTACTCTTGTCCTCTTGTGTCGCAGCCACACAAACCCACAAAGTAATGCTCTCTGTTGAGCACTCCTAACACAAAGGTAGCAGCAAGATGAATTGAGAGAATTCACAATTGAGAGACTTCTCAATTCTTGGTACTAAAACAAATAACACCAAGCCTTTATATAGGGTGTTGTGGTGGAGGTGGTATCAACAAGAAAAGGAAACATTACCATCTTTGGTAATTCAACACTTGCTGCCAAAGCAAGCTTTCATTTGCCGACTTATGTTTCGTCTACATCACCGCCCCAAGGTGACAACCTCAATGATTGGGTTAATACCATTTCATGTCATACATGAGGAATATAGAATGGGCTAGTCACAAAAAATTTGTTGGGACTATGTGGGCTTGGACCCAAAAAATCTCCCCCTCCAAGCCCAACTCGAGGAGGGAACGCCATCACGACTCCATCACTTGAAGTCCACCCCCGCCATGTCTCTGCAGGGCTCGAACTTTGGCCGAGTACATACCGTAACATTCCTGAACCTTCCTACTGGAGCAGGGTAGGGAATAGCTGCCATCTCATCTCTACCTTTTATGCTAGAGGAACACATGCTGCAACGCGAAGTGCTAGTAGACTTAGCACCAATCATGTTGAACCGCTCGATCACACGTTCAACGTACTCATCTTGCGAAAACCAAAGCTTCCCCTATTTCGTGTAACTAACAATATCTAGTGCTCTTCTTCCCTTGGGAGCTTTACTAACTTATAAGTATCATTCTTCTGCAAGGAACTCATCTCTTCTTGTATAACCTTCATCCAAATAGACTTATCTTTATGAGTTTGTGCCTCCCGGAAACTTTCTGACTCCCCCTCATCAGTATCTAAAATATACTTAGATGATGGGTACCTGACAGATGGTTGCAGATTCCTAGTTGACCTTCTCAACTGAGGTCCTTCGTTCTGTGGTGGAGGGGGCTGCTCCCCCTGCTCAACACCCTCTTCATCGGAATCGTCATCGTCATCTTCCATCACTGGAGTATCTATATCTGGATCTTCTCTAGGAATCTCTTATCCACCCGTAGTACTAGGGGAGGTATCTGCACTGAGGTCGGGAGAAACAACTTCCTTTGACTTTGAAGACATCTCGGTATCTTCAATAGTCTGGTTCACATAGAAAACCACATCCCTGCTTCTTATCAGCTTCTTAATAACTGAATCCCATAGCCTGTAGCCAATCTCCGCATCTCCATAGCCCACAAAAACACATGGATTGGCTTTGTCATCAATCTTATGTCGTTTCTCCTTGGATATGTTCGAGAACGCCTTGCAGCCAAACACCTTCAGATGAGAGTACGAAACTTCTCTACCGTGCCATACCTCATCTGGAATCTCTAAACCCAAAGGAGCATATGGAGACATGTTAATCACATAACTGGCGGTACGAACTACTTCACCCCAGAATGACTTTTGTAGCTTTGCCATTCTGAGCATACATCGGACTCTCTCAACAATAGTCTGGTTCATCCTCTCAGCAACGCTGTTTTGTTGTGGGTTACCTGGAACCGTCATCTCATGCCGAATATCGTGCGCATCACAATTGGCTTCGAACTCTTTTTAAGTATATTCATCACCATTGTCTGTTCGCAGACGCTTCAAAGGATTGTCTGTCTCTCTTTTAACCATGGCATGGAACTTCTTGAAGTAATCAAATACTTCATCTTTAGTCTTCAGGAAATACACCCACACCTTACGTGAAGCACCGTGAATAAAGGTCACAAAATATGTGCGACCATCAATAGACTCCACCTCTAGGAGACCACACACATCAGAGTGCACCAACTCCAGTATATTCAACTTTCTTTTAGCAGAGGAACTAAACTTAATCGTGTGATGTTTTCCAAATATGCAATAATCCCAAGGATTCATTGGTGTGCTTGTGGAAAAAGGAATTAGAGACTTCCTTGCCAACGTCTTCAATCCTTTCTCACTCATGTGATCAAGCCTCTTGTGCCACAAGTTTGGTGATGCTGCATCCTCAACTGCATTCAGGCTATCACCAAGTACCTTAACATGAGTCTTGTAGAGCGTGCAACAAGCTTCTCCTCTAGCCACAATAGACTCCACCTCTATGAGACCACACACATCAGAGTGCACCAACTCCAGTATCTTTAACTTTCTTTTAGCAGAGGAACTAAACGTAATCGTGTGATGTTTTCCAAACATGCAATAATCCCAAGGATTCAGTGGTTTGCTTGTGGGAAAAGGAATTAGAGACTTCCTTGCCAACATCTTCAATCCTTTCTCACTCATGTGATCAAGCCTCTTGTGCCACAAGTTTGGTGATGCTGCATCCTCAACTGCATTCAGGCTATCACCAAGTACCTTCACATGAGTCTTGTAGAGCGTGCAAGAAGCTTCTCCTCTAGCCACGACCCTTGATCCCTTGGTCAGCTTCCACTTACCACTACCAAAGTAGCTTTCATATCCTTGGCGATCTAGAGCAATACCTGAGAGTAGGTTCAGTCGCAAATCAAGAATATGGCGTATATCTTTCAACACCATCTTTCACCCAACATTAGTTTGGATGCGAATATCTCTAATCCCTGCGATCTTCTAGGTACTCGTATTACCCATCTTCACACTACCAAAGTCATCGGCTTTTGTAGCTAGTGAAGAAATATCGTCTCGAAGTTACATGGTACGAAGCGGCTCTATCAACAACTCACTCAGTTTCCTGATTCACTGCAACGTGAAGGCATTTTTCTTCTCCCACGGAGAGTACCACAACTTGTGACATTGTGGCATTTGTATCATCCTCACTCTTATCATTCTTTTGGTTCTTTTTATTGTCGTCGTGGTTCTGATCATTCTTCGGGAATCGGCACGATCTTTCCATGTGACCCTGTCTTCCACAATTATAGCACTTGACCTTAGATCTTGGCTGAGAACCTCCAATCCTGGACTTTTTGCGACCTCTTTTCTTATTCCTTGTTTGGCTTCTCCCTCGATCCTTGTTCTTGTCTTTGTTCTCAGTGACAAGAGCATGCGCGTTGTCAGAGCCCATCTCCTTCCTCCTTGCCTCCTCGTTGAACATCGCGTCCTTGACAATACTCATGGACGACTTTCCGTTAGGGGCAGAATTGCTCAATGACACGACCAACGTCTCCCCACGAGGTTGGTAAGCAACAATAAGGATTGTGTCTCATCATCACAACTGAGCTTGACAGTAGCCAATTGGTTTATGAGACTCTAAAACTCACTCAAGTGCTCAGCAACTTGTTGACTGTCTCTATACTTCAAGTTCACGAGCAACGCTTTGTTCCTGGCAGTCTTCCTCTCATACATGCCCTCCAACTTTATCCACAGCTGGTAGGCATCCGTCTCTTGAGCAACATGGTGAAATACCGAATTGTCGATACACTGGAGGATATGACCAATCGTCTTCATATTCATCTTGGTCCACACATCTTCTTTAACTTCGGTTGGCTTGACCCCTTTCGCAAGAATTGAGTCCATCAAATCCTTGTAATAAAGCAAGCCTTGCATACTAGGCTTCCATATCAAGTAATTGGTAGCTGTCAAGTTGATCAGAAGGGCTAGAACCCGTTGACTCCCCCACTAAACCTGACTCTAATACCACTTTGTTGAGTCACGGGGCTTAATCAGAAGGGCTAGAACGCGCAAACAACGCCAACACGAAGAAGTGCGTAAAGGTAGAAGATGTAGGACACAAGAATTAACATGGGAAAAACCCTCTAATCGAGAGGGACGAAACGACCCACCAAACTTCCACTATAACAATTACAATGGGTAGACAAATCCTCCACAAAGATATGGGTACACAGACTAGAAACTAATAAACAGGTAAAAGAAAACCTCGCCGCCAGGCGAAAACTACGCAAACAAATTGCTAACGAATTACCCGGAATTAGTTCCTGAATCTTCGTCGTCGTCGCGAACGATCACGTCGCGGTATCCTTCCATCCGTCTCGCGTTGACGAACGCGAGGAAACTACTCTTGTCCTCTTGTGTCGCAGCCACACAAAGTAATGCTCTCTGTTGAGCACTCCTAACACAAGGTAGCAGCAAGATGAATTGAGAGAATTTACAATTCGTGGTACTAAAACAAATAACACCAAGCCTTTAAATAGGCTGTTGTGGTGGCGGTGGTATCAACAAGAAAAGGAAAAATTACCATCTTTGGTAATTCAACACTTGCTGCTGGCAGCAAGCTTTCATATGCCGACTTATATTTCGGCTACATCACCGCCCCAAGGTGTCGACCCCAATGATTGGGTTAATACCATCTCATGTCATACATGAGGAATCTAGAATGGGCTAGTCACACCAAATTTGTTGGGACTATGTGGGCCTGGACACAACTGTTAAAATATGAGTCTCATACCGTATTTTTCATGTTATTATTAGTTTTCTGTATTTTCATTTCTACCCCAGTATTTAGCAGTATTTAGCATCTATCATTAAGTTGTAATTGGCCAGGTGTCCTTCTCTAATTGGCTAGCTGTCTCTTGCCGTTAGAGAGGTCATATAAAGCCTCGGTGTGGTTTTCTTTTGCAGTAAGAAATGGATTGAAAACTTTCTTCAGCTGAGAACTTTACCTTTCTCTTCTTCTTCTTATTCATTATCCATTTCTAATGCTTGAGCTTGATTTAACATGGTATCTGAGCCAGGTTGCTCTTAGAGATCGATCTTCTTCAAGCTCTCCTCAAATTTCTACGTGACCTAGTTTATTTCTGGGTCACAGATCTGCTTCTTCTTCTAATTTCTTCAAATGGCGACCACGCCGCCGATGAACACCGCCGATGCTGTTTTCGGTGTCAATGGAGGTATAAATCCTTCTTCCCCTTATTTTCTATCTCCTTCTGATAATCCAGGTCATTTACTTGTCTCTCAGACACTTACTGGACCAAATTATTATCCATGTCAAAGATCCATGAATGTCGCCTTAGATGCGAAGAATAAATTGGGATTTGTTGATGGTTCTATACCGAAACCAGACCCTAATTCGGAATATGCACAAATCTGGAGAAGATGCGATAGTATGGTTATTTCCTGGCTGTTGAATTCTATCTCTCCAGATATTGCTGCAAGTGTAGTTTATAGAACTACCTCTAGGGAGATCTGGGTTGACCTTTTAGAATGATTTTCTCAAGGCAATAAGCCTAGGATTTATCAATTATCAACTATGATTTCTGATTTGAAACAAGGTGATATGAGTGTCACTGTGTATTACACTAAACTCAGAACTTTATGGGAGGAATTGATGAATTACAAATGTCTTCCCAGCTGTACTTGTGGGCATCTTACTGCATTTTCAGAGTTACAAGAAGAAGAAAGAACTATGAAGTTCTTGATGGGTCTAAATGATCAATACTCAGCTGTGAGAGAGCAGATACTGCTTATGGAACCTACACCTTCTTTGAATCATGTTTTTTCTAAAGTCATTCAACATGAAAATCAAATGGCACTTAGTGCTGGTTATCATGGAATTTTGCCTAATCCTAATATGGGAATGGCTGTTTCTAGTTCTGAAACTCATAAGGTCAATTATGCTCAGCAAGGAAACAATTTCAAGCACAGTTCTAAGAGTAAGCTGAGTTGTACTTACTGTAATGGAACTGGACATACAAGAGAAAAGTGCTGGAAGCTTCATGGTTATCCAGCCAATTATAAACCTAAGTTGAGAAATAATGTCACTGCTGCAGTTGCTATTTCACCAGAAAAAGGGGTTTCTATGTACAATTCTGTGGAATTTACACCTGCTCAGTGTCAGCAGATTGCTTCTTTAATTAGCTCTCAATTTCAGCTCCAAGGAATCAAGCCTTCCAATGTGAGTGAAGTGGGATCATTAAGTACCTATGAGGGAACTTCTTTGCATCATTATGATAATCCATTATTTGGGAAGCATGAATCATTTAACAGCAGTAGTACACATTTTCTCGGTGGAGTTTTTAGCACAGTCTCTATACATACAGCACTTTCTAGTTCTTCTCTGGCTGCATATCCTTGGATAGTTGATACAGGTGCCACTGATCACATATGTTCTCAACTTCACTTGCTACAAGGAGTTACTGCTGTTAAAAATGTATCAGTTCATCTGCCAAATGGAAAGACTGTGAGTGTTTCTCATATTGGCTCAGTTATTGTTAATGACTCTCTCAAACTTGAGAAAGTTCTTTGTGTCCCTGATTTGAAGTTCAATTTGATCTCCATCTCTCAGCTTACTGCTACTGGACAATGCAGTTTTATTTGTGACAAATATAAGTGTTCTATTTATGACAGTCTATCTAAAACAGTGCTTGCTAATGGATCTAAGAGAGATGGTTTATACATACTCAATGGTTCTTCTCAAATTTCAGCAAATTTATTACACACACCAAGTCCCACATCTGCAAGTGACTTATGGCACATGAGGCTTGGTCATCCCTCTTATAGAAAGATGAATCAGCTTTCTTCCATTCTGAAATGTGGTACTATTCAGGGTGATACATGTTGTACTGTTTGTCCTCTAGCCAAGCAGAAAAGACTTAAGTTTCCAAAGAAAAATGGAATTTCTTCTATTATTTTTGAGCTGATTCATTGTGAAACTTGGGGTCCCTACAACACTCCTACTCATGATGGTTATAAATTCTTCCTCACTATTGTTGATGATGCCTCAAGATCAACCTGGATTTATCTGCTAAAATGCAAGTCAGAAGTGCAGTCAGCAATACCCAATTTCTGTTATTTTGTGGAAACACAATTCAATGCTAAAGTGAAGAAAATAAGGAGTGATCAAGCTCCTGAGTTGGCACTCAAAGATTTATGTAGTCTCAAAGGCATAATGCATGAGTTTAGCTGCATTGCTACCCCAGAACAGAACTCTATAGTTGAAAGAAAACATCAGCATCTTCTAGCAGTTGCCAGGGCTTTGAAGATTCAATCAAACTTACCTGTTAGATTCTGGGGAGAGTGTGTTCTCACTACTGCACATCTCATCAACATACTACCTTCTCCTAGATTGAGAAATCAATCTCCATACCAGAAAGTTTATGTTAAGATACCTGACTATTTACTTCTTAAAACTTTTGGTTGCCTGTGTTACACATCTACCTTGAGTCATGGTAGAGTGAAATTTGATCATAGAGTTTTCAAGTGTGTCTTTTTGGGATACATTTTTGGAATCAAAGGCTACAAAGTTTTTGATCTTCTTAATCAAAAGATTTTGATATCTAGAGATATTACTTTTCATGAAAATATTTTCCGTTATATGGATGCTCCTACATACATTCATACTCACACTCCTCATTGCATTCCTCATTCTGTTGATGATTTTCTTGTTTCACCTACATCTCCTATGTCTACTACCCCCATTCACTCACCACCACCAATAGCTTCTCCACCACAAATGTCACCACCTATTAATGTCCCTGCACCAGTATTGAATCCTACTAGGACATCAGGTAGGGTGTCAAAACCACCTTCACATTTGAAAGATTTTGTTCTCACCAAACCCAAATCAAAGAGAACTTTACTTTCCTCTTCAAATACAAACATCATCTGTCCTATAGAGCAACTTACCTATGATGAAGCTTCTCAATTTGATGAATGGAAAGTTGCTGTTAGCAATGAACTTCAAGCTCTTGAGCTTAATGGTACCTGGGACATAGTCTCAGCTCCAAACAATCAGAAAATAGTTGGATGCAAGTGGGTTTTTAAAACAAGATACAAGGCAGATGGTACTTTAGAAAGACACAAGGCAAGACTAGTGGCCAAAGGGTACACTCAAACTGAAGGAATTGATTATTCTGAGACATTCTCTCCAGTGGCAAAGTTGCCTACATTAAAATGTGTTTTGGCTCTTGCTATAATGCATGGATGGTATATAGTCCAAATGGATGTTAATAATGCCTTTCTTCATGGAGAACTCTCTGAACAGGTTTATATGAAGCTCCCAGAAGGCTATTCAGCTCCTAAAAACATCAGAAATCCAGTTTGCCTACTCAAGAAGGCTTTGTATGGATTGAAACAAGCTTCAAGACAATGGTTTTCAAAGTTTTCTGGTACTCTTCTGCAGCTTGGTTTCTTACAATGTAAGAGTTATTATACTTTGTTTTTAAAGAACAATAGTAGTAGTTTTCTTCTACTATTGTTATATGTTGATGATATAATATTGGTTGGTAATCACAAAGCTGAGATGAATTCTTTCAAAGTCTTGCTGGATGAGAGGTTTAAACTCAAGGATCTTGGAGATCTGCATTATTTTCTGGGTTTTGAATTTAGCAGAACTGTTTCTGGGTTGTTCATGAGTCAGCAAAGCTTTGGTCATGGTATTCTACAAGAATTTGGATTTCTGGATTGTAAGCCTACTTCTTCACCAATGCTACCAAGTTGTCATCTTAGTGCAGTTTCAGGTGAAGCATTGACAGAAGAAGGTGCCACAAAATACAGAAAGTTAGTTGGTAAACTCCTCTATTTGTGCAACTCCAGGCCTGATCTAACATATTCAGTGCACAAGCTCTCTCAATACATATCTGCACCAACTATTGAACACCAGTTTGCTCTCCATTATGTGCTCAGATATTTGAGAGGGACAATTGATCTAGGTCTTTGTTTCTCAAGCACTTAAGATCTTCATGTCACAGCCTACTCTGATTCTGATTGGGGAGGGTGTCTTGACACCAGAAGATCAACAACTGGATACCTGTTTTTTCTGGGAAAATCTTTCATCTCCTGGAAATCAAAGAAACAGAAAGTTGTGTCTCATAGTTCTGCTGAAGCTGAGTATAGATGGATTTGTTCAACTGCTTGTGAACTTTAGTGGCTACTCTCTTTACTTCAAGAACTGCATATCCATCTTTCTGATCCTCCCAGCTTTGTGATAGTAGCTCAGCTATTCATATAGCTAGCAATCCCATCTTTCATGAACGCACTAAGCACGTAGAGATGGATTGTCACTCTGTCAGAGATCTTGTTCAAGCCAAGACAATTCAGCTCAGCCATGTTCCAGGACCTCTCCAGCTTGCAGACTTTCTCACCAAGGCTCTTTCAGCTCCTGTGTTTCAAGGTTTGATCAGCAAGTTGGCAGTTCTAGTTAAGCCCTGTCCAACTAGAGGGGGGGGGTGTTAAAATATGAGTCTCATACCGTATTTTTCATGTTATTATTAGTTTTCTGTATTTTCATTTCTACCCCAGCATTTAGCAGTATTTAGGATCTATCATTAAGTTGTAATTGGCCAGGTGTCCTTCTCTAATTGGCTAGCTGTCTCTTGCCGTTAGAGAGGTCATATAAAGCCTCGGTGTGGTTTTCTTTTGCAGTAAGAAATGGATTGAAAACTTTCTTCAGCTGAGAACTTTCCCTTTCTCTTCTTCTTCTTCTTCATTCTCCATTTCTGATGCTTGAGCTTGATTCAACAACATCAGAAACGAGCCCGTACTGTTACTGCAACCACTGGTTCTTTTACTGAACAGCTGCTTATGTTGTTCTTATAACTCAGTGTCATATCTTTCATTTTCCAAAGCATTTTGTTTTCATGTTTTTACATGACGTTCGCGCAAACAACAAACACATGAAAATCACTGGCATGCATTGGTGAAAGCATGACAGTAATTTTAACATGTGAATCCCTTTTATACTGCTTTTATTTTGGTGTAGTATCTGGCATGTTGTTGGAACCTTCGAAAACGAAGAAGTCAATCAGGACGAATTTCTTCAAACATCGCAAATTCGTTGCATCGCGGTCCTTTAATGGCAAGTCGCTGGTGCTTAAAGATTACTAGTTGATAACTTGCGCATATTCATGTGCTTACTTCCTACAACTCATGATGGATGAAGTCGTTCATTTTTTATTTAACTTGAGTTGTGATTACTATAATGCTTGATGTCGTTCGTTTTCCATATCAATAATGTTTCTACTTGAATATGATAATTCATGGAAAGAATTTACATTAAGAGAACTTAAGTCAACCGAGCATGCATTTTCTATAAAACTCTAAATGATTGAAAGTAGATTGAATTTTATATGAAATAGTACATGTAAGAAAATTTGTATTGAATTGCTTTTTACCAATAGGAAGTGTTTACATGACTAAGTTCTCCAATTCAACATAGTCGATTTATTTTCTTAGATTGAGACACTACATCAAATCACATTACATTTTACTGGTTTCCTTCTCATGCAGTTGTTTGACTTTTTCTAGAGGCCAGAGTTTCATAGGTGCTTGGTTTCTTTATGAATACACCAAACCACCATATGCTGAAATAAATTATAAAGAAAATTTAATGAGCTAAGATTGATCTCGTTTCGCCTACGCTCAATCCCAAGTTTTCCATGATCGAAAAAGCAGGAGATTCCAAAATGTAGAAAGTGATTATGATATGCGGATTGTAAGGTAGAACTTGGAAATTCAATCAAGTAACAACATCATTGTTTCCTTCGTGAATTCAAATTAGAGATTTAAAGAAGATAAAAAATGTAGTACTCTGAAACACACCAATCAAAATTTGAATGTAATATTGTTGAAGGAGGTCACATCATGAGTTTTGTTTGGACTCAGAAATTAAGAATGAAATAAAATGGAAGCTTGACCTGTGCATTAAAAATCAAGTATGCCAATCAAATGGTACTATTATAATACTAGTAAGGTGCACGTGCTTTGCACGTGGAACACAAAATGTGCACCAAATAGTATATCTTATGCAGAGTACTAACAAAACGCTGCCAAGAAACACTATAGTGTAATTCTACATCTACAAACACAACTATTTCAAAATGCCGATATTTAGCCAACCCCTTCCCTATCTTGTTCAGGAGTATTTCATTATTAACAGAGCTTCAATGGAGTTTAAAAAGGTATTTTGGGTTTAAAATGTTAATATGATATTTATTTTCTTGGTATCAAAAGAAGGTATGTGGCTTATAGTCAGAAAGAATATGCTAGTATACATTATTTCATCCAATCAAGTTGAAACCATATACATGAATAATATTGATAATAAATTTGGAGGTATTTTTTGTATGCATAAAGCTAGAAATCCCTGGGTAAGACTATGTGACTTGTTATGATTTAGGAAACTTGTTTTAGTGTCCAGTTGACTAAAAGTCACTTTGGATAAGGTTCAAGTGACCCTTCCTAGAACCAAGACGACTCTAATTGTTAGAATGGAAGACAGATCACTGTAAGCTACACCCAATGAAACTTAGTTTAACATGAGTGGATTTCTTCATGTTGCTTGGAAGGAATGTAATTTTTCCTTCTTGATTTTAATGTGACAATACAAGGCTCATTTTCCTTACCGTTCGTCTTACTTCAAAATGGGGAATTTGCCTCTGTTAGCATATTTAGTTTTGATTTTATCTCAAGGAGAAACATTTCAGATAATCATAATGAAAGAGTACATACTGTCAGATTTATTATAGCAGAATGCTATTGTACCAAGCTTCAAAACATGCAATGCGACTTACAATTCTACAACGGTATGAGATGAAGACTTGTAATTACTAAAAAAAAGTCAGGGACCACTTTTAAAAGTAAAATGAATTATCTTGAATGTACCGAAACCTTCCAAACCTTTTGATGTAATTGTTTGGAAACTCTTCTTACAACCATCTGTCTGTCTAATATGAATTCCCATCTATTAGAATTTCACAGGTTCCACCGATTTACGTTTCCCCTATCTCTATTGCATAAGTGAGTACCTCTGATATTATATATGTGTATATATACGTAATGAGTAATTAGTATGCACAAATAGACGGATTTGAAATTTAAATCCTGAAATATTTTGATAAATTAAGGATATTAGTTGAACTTTACAAGAATTGACAATGGAATGTTCCTCAGTTATGTGTATATGTCAAAGGTAAGAATCTAAGACAAGAGCTATGACATCTATAACTTGCTCTTATGCGACAATATTTTTTTTATGTGAAAGTAGAGAAAATAGGGAAGAACATACACGTAGATGTCTCAATTTCATTTTCCCCCATATTATCAATAATCAAACGCACAAGTTGTCTAATGTCTTGGAGTGTGCTTGAAAAATTTCATCTATGTTTATTGTTTGAAAATTGTGCTAACTATCAAGAAAATTAATATGAAGAATAAAAGAAAAAACTGATACAAATAGTAAAAGAATGAAGTGTACCTTAATTTCCGAACATCCTATATTAAGCACTAATTCCTACCTCAGTAAGAGTCCAGGAAAAGGTATAGCAAGAACGTTGATTGCCGCCATTTCGATCATCCATTTTGATTGAATAGTCATTTGATCGCCGCGATGGACTGATTTCACTTTGGAGTGGTGAAATTTGATCTTATACACAGTCATTTAAAAGCAATAGGTAAAGTAAGTCTTGAGAATTTGATTGAATTAATGGACAAATTTTGTTGAACATCTGATCTTCCAATCAATTACATAAAGGAAGAAAAAGATTTGTAATAGTTCAACATGTACAGATTTGCAATGGTCCCCTCATAATATGGTCTAGAAAACATACAAGTCTCATAATAAGAAACTGGAATAATAGTGGAAACTAATCTACCCCTAATCTCATTTACCAGAAATTCACAAACACGTAGTCAAGATTTTAAGCTCCAGTACAAACTACATATAAATTAGTATCGAAAAATCCATTGAAAAATCGAGAACGAAAGGAGCCTTCACCTGGACATGTTTACAATTCTGCGGCAGATTCAGTGGGGAATATGTCGGTGCTGTCTGAACCAAATGTACTGAGAAACTGATCTTATTAATGTGAACGGAACATAGTCACATCAGTAACTGTAAAATTAGATTTGACATGAAATAAATTCCCCGACACAAGGAAAAGAGAGATATACATTGGGAATAACTTGTTGACAAAGAAAGTGATTTCTAACAGGCGTTGCTGAGAACTCCATTCCCCAATTCTTTAATGCCAATCCTGATCATTTTCAGGCACATACAATAAGACATTTAGTACATACATGTAACCTCTAGTGCACACTGTCCAAGTGGCCATGCCCGCATCTATTTTTCTGAGAAATAAAGAGATTGTTACCTGCTAGAATGCTACAGTAAAATAACAATTCTTCGAGAAATAGATCAATTGTGTACCTGCAAGGACACCATGGAAAATTATTAATTGATCAGACATCAATGGTTTAGCATGTGAACCTTGGAAGCCTCCCTCGAGCACGATCAATTTTTTCAAGTGAATAGGTGGGCCTGTGTAAGTTCAGTTGAGTAATGGAGTTAAAGTATCGCTAAGGACCGGAAAAAGGGATATACATCAAAATTGCCTACCAAATTTCCATGCAGTCGAAGTTGCATAAACTTGGGGCTTCTGAGAAAATGCTCTACGAGTTCTCTGTATAAATGTTGTTTTCATTCTTGTATGTGAGAAACTCTGTCAACATCAGCTTTCAAGCTCGATCACAAACAACATTATCTCGTAGCTCTTTGTTTTCCCAATAAGAAAGACCGTGTTTGGGATGCTGATGGCGATTTAATGGTTCAGTTTTATACTTAATATATAAATAGTCCACATAATTTTTTGCACTAATTTATATTCGATATATAAATAGAACACATAATTCTACTTATTGCATTAGTGGGATTGTTACGGTCGAATAATAATAAGAATTCTAAGACTGATAATTGTATTCCGCTGAATACATTTAACTTCATTTAATGGATGGACCCATCAACAGACTGAAAGAGATATCACTTTTATATTCTATATGTCTCCTTCATGCAAGATCCATAAATCATGTACTTAGCAAGATAAAGTACCAATAAGCACGAGTGATCACAAAATAGCATCATGGTATAAAAGAAAACTTAATCAAACACAGTGTTTGAAGCATGATGATCGCAAACCCTTGAAGAAGAGGGCAAAAGATATAGTAAACGGTAAATTATGTTTACGAAATAGAAAGCAGAGAGGGATTCATATACTTCCTCTATTTCCTTTCTGTATTCTTGGTCCACTTTTACCACTATTGACTGGGTCACTTTTGACCTGGTGACTCCGAAAAAACCTGCTAGTGGAGGAAGACGATGCGGGGATTTGGTAATCTTTTCATGATGTTGTAGAGTACACTTCAATCTACAACACCAAAAAAAATCAAAAAATTGCATCGTGTTTCTATCAAATTACCGAGTGAAAGTGACCCGACTATGGGTGAAAAAGCCAAACCATAAAAAGAGAGAGAGAGAGAGAGGTAACGGATGAAGTACATTTTTCTGATGCTCTTATAGATTGCTATAGTAGCTTGTTATGGAGGTGTGTGTTTGGAATTGATTGCAGAAGCCGAAATGATCGATCCATGCGACCATGTCCGCTAATATCCGTTATTTTGAGTGACCAAGGGAAATCGATCACAGATTCAAGATGACAAGGTCATGGAACAAAACCATTTCAACTATTCTCAATGATGTTTTTTTTTACTCTCTTCATAAGTGGGTGAAACGTTTTGTTAGACAAGTGGTTTGTTGGAACAGACACGGTGGTTTGAGCGAGGTAGGGTTTTCTATGAAGGAGGGCACGAGATGAAATAAGTAAAATTCTGAAGGTATTTTTGTCGATTCAAAAATACTATGAACACTTTTTTATTAGAAACTTCTTCCACATATATATATATATATATATATATATATATATATATATATATATATTATAAAAGCAGAAAAGTCACAAGATGAAATCATGATTTGACATTTGTCATTGTATAATCATTATGAGTATGACATTTGTAATTCGCGTTTTCATTTAAACAGAACTAACCAATGACTTTTGAAGTTACTCATTTTGTTTGTACTCGTGAGCAATTAATATCAATTTAAAATTAGTAATGAATGTTCTTTTTTGATTTAGGACCTCAAAATAAATATATTCTACATATAAGTAATTTTTTCTCAATATTTAAGATGAAGTTATTATTTCATGAATTTTTGATTGATGTATTTCATATAACATTAATTATGATCACATATTTAAATCTAAAATTTACATAAAATAATTTTATGTACTTATATTATTTGGTTAGGAAAAGAAATTATGTTTTATTTGAAAAGTTGTTTTGTCGTCAACCGGGTTCGAACCCAAGACCTGATGCAGGGGCTTCCAATGCTCTACCACTTGAGCTACCACCCTAGCTACAAGAAATTATATTCTTAAACACATGTTGTAGTCATTTAATTATGAAAATATTTAAATCATTGCATCTACAATTCTACATGTATACAAAAGACATAAGTGACTTTCTGAGAAAATGTGTCACACTCTTTTTTCCAGCAGTACGTCGCGCTAATTGGTCAATGCTAATTTTCTCAACTTCGTCACAGTAACTTTAATGTCAGATGATTATTCTAAGATTGGCAGGTTTAATTATATGAACATAAATAAATTTTGTATATTATTCCATGTTTGTTCCCAAACTTTTTCCCAGCTAATTGTATCTTAATATCATAATAAATCTAACATTTACATAAAATAATTGCATGTAATCATATTATTTTATATTATTACATAAGATAATTGTATCTACTATCATTGCATCTACAATTCTACATGTATACAAAAGACATAAGTGACTTTCTAAGAAAATGTGTCACACTCTTTTTTCCAGCAGTACGTCGCAGTAATTGGTCAATGCTAATTTTCTCAACTTCATCACAGTAACTTTAATGTCAGATGATTATTCTAAGATTGGCAGGTTTAATTATATGAACATAAATGTATTTTTTATATTATTCCATGTTAATTCCCAAACTTTTTCTCAGCTAATTATATCTTAATATCATAATAAATATAAAATTTACATAAAATAATTGTATGTAATTATATTATTTTTATTAGGAAAATAAATTATATTCTTAAAGACATGTTGTAGTCATTTAATAATAAAAATATTTAAATCATTGCATCTACAATTCTTCGTGTATACAAAAGACATAACTGACTTTCTGAGAATAAGTGTCGCACTCTTTTTTTCAGCAGTATGTCACACTAATTGGTCAATGTTAAATTTTCTCAACTTCATCACAGTGACTTTAATGTTGGATGATTATTTTAAGATTGACAAGCTTAATTATATGAGCATAAATGCATTTTTAAATGATTCCATGTTAAGTCCCAAAAAATTTTGTCAGCTAATTGTATCTTAATATCATAATAAATTCAACAAACAATATTTTTTTGAAAGGAAATTTAACAACTAATATAGGTACATGAAGTTCAGAAGTAACTTTTTTTATTCTTTACAAAGAAAATACTTCTTCGAATTCTTAGTTATGCATATTATTGCATAGTTATAACATTTGATAACATGAACTATGATCCCATATTCAAATTAGAAAATATATGTAAATAAATTTGTAAAAAATTTTTTAGGGAAAGAAATTACACTCTTGAGACATATGTAGACTGCATTAAAGTAAGTTCATCTTCATGTGTGTAAATGACATTGGTGGTTTTATGATAAATTTGTTTCAATATTTCATAAAATATTTCTTTCAGTTTTCATCTAAGTTAGTTTTATGTTAGACAAGTTTCTAAAAGTTTCTTATCGATCAATAATGTTTTCACAAAGAACATGACAACACAGCAATTAGTTGGTACTTTACCATGTAAGAATATTGTACACTTTCAGTTATGAACAATTATAAAAATAATATTCTAAAAAAATTTAAAAAGGAGAATTTAAAATATTAAATATTAAAAAAATTAAAAGTCACACATGGATAATAAAATCATAAAGAGAAAGAAACGTGATTGATTGCAGTAATTGTTGAAAAGAACTGTTTCAATGATATTGATCAACTTTTTCGAAATCATAAACTAAGTTTCTTTGCATATTTCACAGTTATATAAGTGACTTAACTCCATTTCATGAAAGCTATTAATCGACTCGCCCCGCGCCTTGGCGCGGGGTCACGCCTAGTTTTTGTAATAGATACAAAAAAGACTGTCAAAGCAACAAATCTAAAAATCCATGATTCAGTTAGGTTCCCAACAATGCCTCACTCTCATTAGTGCTACAAGATGAGAGTGCTACAAGAAATATTGAAAGAGTAAAAGAGACTTCCCAGGTCGGCTCAAAAAACAATGGAATAAACAAGTTACACCGAAAATAGACTATGAAACACATTCAGCACGGCATCTTTTTGGTAAATGTTCGTATGTATTTTAGGAGACTATTTTGTAATAACAATCTTTAGAATGAAATAAAATGTAATAAACAATCGTAAGAACGTAATAAAATTCATCACTATTTTAAAGAGGACAAAATCCAAGTTTCAAATCTGAATTTCAATTTGTGTACAATGAATTGCAATTAAGGAGCTTCTCCTTCAAAAAAAACTCAATTTCTTGTGTTCCAAATATGGTAGACACTGCAAGAAAATGTAATTTCCTTGCCTTGGCTTGCCGTGAAGTCCCCCGAGCCTCATGTTCCAAATCTGGTAGACACGGCACGCGAAGGAAATTTCGGCTATAAAGTATTGATTATCAATGTAATAATCCATTAAAATAGATTAAAAAATATCAAACAAGATGAATTAAGGACTGCATCTAGTAATATAAAAGCATTCACGTCTAAAAATTCATAAGCATTACATCTAGCTGTGATCCTAATCCTAACCCTAACCGTAACCCTAGCATAAGAAACAAACCCAAAAAATACAATAAAATTGACTATGCATTACATCTAACAATTCAAAAGCACTGCTTCAGAGCATAACCAAGGAAGCAAGGAACATAACGAGGCAATTCAGTATACAACCACACAAAGACGTGATCTTAACTATAACTCAAAACCCTAGTAAGTATGCTATAAATGTTAAGGAGTTTAGCTCTAATGAACACGTGAAGGAAAATTAACCTACAGGTAGAAAAAGGACGATAGAAGTGTACCTAGTTATAAGTCTTCAGTATGAGTTCTATTTCACAATACCACCATCAATAGGGATGGCACTGGCAAGCAGAAACGAACCTCTCCTGACCATTGCAAATATAGATATATCACAGAATGGCCAACACGAAAAAACACCCCTGAAAAAGATCAATCGCTTTCGTCCATAGAGACCTACAATTTCCTGCTGTGAAGGAATCGTTTCGTGAGTAAGAGATGCGTCTATCTAAGAGGGACATGTTCCCAAATTATGAGTTTGTTGTTTAGGAGGACACTTTGACATTATTGAGTGAATAATATAAGTTTCACATGCTACTACTGTAGTAAATAACTTTAAGGAGACACTTTTGCAATAAACAATCTTAGGAATCAAATCAAATCATTCACTCTTTTAAGATAGTAAAGATTATAATATGTATCTATGACATTTAAGTTTCTAGTGTTAATCAATTATTTAAACCCCAAAAAGAAGTTTAATCTATAAGAACAATGGATTCTAAATCAAACTCAGTGAAACGAAAAGTAACGAATGTAGTACCAAATTATTCAAGAAACTCATATCTGAGCTATTGGTTAACCATCTCCTCGTAAACGTAGCATTTGTTTGCCCGGAAACAATAGTTTTGAACAAATATTAACTTTATTATGATATTGAAATGATTATGTTCTCGGTTTGCTCAAACTTATTGACGTTTATTGTTAAACTGAAGTGCCAATGTGCTAACAATAAGGGATTAGCCATATTCATATAAATAATTTTGTTCTAGCACTCTTTCCTTTGTTTAACAATTTTTAGATTTGCTAGAAGCAAGACATCCATACTAAAGTATTTTATTTATTTATTTATTTTTATTTTTTTTAAATACCATACTAAAGCATTTGAGTAAACCTAATTGGGAAATAATAAGTTTATTGCTTAGTACATAAAATAGATTGGGGCCATTTATCAAAAAAAATGCATACTGATTAAAGGTTTGAAATTGCATTAGATGCAGAAAAATGGAACTTTTGAATGTGTCCTCCCTCAATTTTGTGTTTGTGAAAGTTTGTAAATAATTTGCTATTACCTTCTCTGTTGTTACTCATTGTCCATGTTTCAATCGTGAAACTTAAAAGAATAACAAAAAATAAAACGCAAATTAGTGAATATATTAAATGGGAATCATGATTTAGGAGAGATAAAAAATTCTCACGCTGATAGCGATCTTATTAGTAGTTCCCCAGATTTAGGAGGGTTAAAGTATTAGACAGTCAAAGTCAAAGGTGGTCAAAGATAAAGTCAAAGTCAAAGGTGGAGATGGTCAAAGACTCAAAGTCAGAGAAGTGTGAAAAGTCTGGTGACATTGGTGCCTTCATGCAGTTTAAAGAAATTCCGGTGTCAAAACTCAGTTTCCTTAAGTTTTGGGGTCTCTTCTCGAATTCACAAACTTAAGAGGTCTGCAATGATATTCCTAAAAGACTCCCTTAAACTCCTTGTTATTGTTACTGGGCTTTTGTGATATTTTCTCCTAGTTCTGGACGTCTATGTATTTTTCGATCTCAGCCTCAACGGCGGAGATCTTAAATCTGCATCCTACAGTCATAAATAAGACCGTTGGTTTCTCTGTGTACTTAAGCCTCATTGAGGCGTTTAGGGTTCATTATGTTTTACTCTCTGAATTGAGCAGCGAAACTATGCCAAAATGTTCAATGAAATATGTTCATCTTTCTTCTATTTTCTGTGTTTGATTTTATCTCTTTGAACAATTTCTTTGAGAAATATTTGATTCTTTCATGGTAACAGAGCCAGGGTCTATCCACAAGTCAGACTCAGGGTTCTATGAATCCTTTTTATCTTCTCTCCCAGATTCATAATCTGGTTGCTTTCAAGCTAGATAACAATAACTATGTTATGTGGAGATATCAAATCTCATCGGTTCTCAAGACCCAATCTCTATATGGCTATGTTGATGGTTCTAAGATCTGCCCCTCTAAATTCCTTCTCGATGAAAACGGTGAATCGACGGATAATCGAAACCCGGTGTTTGACGTTTGGGTTACTCAAGATCAGACGGTTCCGACTTTTCTCACAGCAACCCTCACTCAAGAGGCTCTGGTTCAGGTTGTGGGTAAGCTTTCTTATCGTGATGTATGGGTTTCTCTAGAAAACAGGTACTCCTCTCTCACTCTCTCCAATATCATGCAATTGAGATATGAAATTCAGACGATTCGCAAGAAATCTGAAACTGTTGATGCTTACATGCAAAGACTTAAAACCCTAAGAGACAAACTCTCTTTTGCTATGGTTCACACATATGATCAGGACATGATTCTATATGCTTTGCATGTTCTTCCTCCTGAATACAAATCTTTTAGATCTGGTATTCGTGTTACTGTGTCTACTACTCCTGATAAAATTTCGTTTGAGGAATTGCATGTCTTGTTAAAAGCTGAAGAGCAAATGATTGAATCTCAGTCTTTTATTGCTTCTGATTTGGTTGGTAATGCTGATTTCATGTCTCTTGGTCCTCATTCGGGATCATATTCTGGTAACAATCGTGGTAGAGGTGGTTATGTCAATGGGACTAGTAGAGGTCAAGGGTCAGGGTTTCAAGGTCAAAACCCTAAACCTAATTTTGGTCAAGGTTCCGGGTATCAAGGTCAAAACCCCAACCCTATTTTTGGTCAAGGGTCAAGATCTCAAGGTCAAAACCTTAACCCTAATTCTGGTCAAGGGTCAGGGTATTAAGGTCAAAACTATAATTAAATTTATTTTGGTAGAGGTGGTAGTGACACAGGAGGAGGAAGTGGTTTTGATAGTCAAAGAGGGGGCAGGTCTGGACCTAATAGGGGTCCTTACAAAAGCAGAGACAGCAATGGTAACCCATTAAACTGTCAAATATGTGGTTATGACTCTCACTCTGCAATTAACTGCTGGCATAGAATGGATCATGCCTTTCAAGGAAAGAAACCTCCATTTCAATTGGTTGCTTTCAACACTATCATTGTGCCTGATCCTTCACCAAGCATATCTCCAAACTATTGGTTGACTGATTCTGGTGCAAACAATCACATGACTTCAGATTTTGACAATCTCTCTGTAAGCTCTCCTTATCATGGTTCCGATCAAGTTGATGTGGGTAATGATATTACCTTACCAATAAATTGTTGGAATAGATGCCCTAGAGGCAATCTAGTTTAGTATGAACTTGTTTTTGGCTAGAACATTCATTGTATTATTTATTGGATATTTAATATAATTAAGTCCTTAGATTTACAATTGTGTTGTTTATCTTAAATATACCTAGTCCAATATAATGATTAATAGGACAATCATCTATAGACTAGTATGGGGTTGGATTGATATGGAGATATCATGACCCAACACATAGGTGTGCATTAAGGGTAATGGCGCACTGGATTGACCCATCTCCGAGAAGGCTACATACATGTTATGTGGAGTCACAAGCGCTTCTCGTGGTGACAACGGTATTGTCATCCTTAGAATCGAAGTCACTAGATTGTCTAGTTGTGGATTATTGTGATTTTGGTAGCGTCAAACGCTACACCGTAACTGGGTAGATATAAAGGCGTGTACCGGATACAATAAGAATCAAGCTTAGAAATCGTAGTAGACGTAGATAGAATTTTTCCCTCCCACATAACGGAAGCAAATATCTGAGGCCACTCGAGGTATAGTGCTTATCGAATGTTAGGCCATACTCAAATAAATCATTATAGGATATTGATGTTATTTGCACGAATAAGGCTATTCCCAGGATCGAGAAACTATGGATTGGATATACGAGTGTGGTTTGTATGTCTCGTGTCCAATCAGGATATAGAGACAAAGGGATGTGACAATTACTTGCACAAGGTTTTTCGGATGACTATTCTATAGGTTGGCTAGAATGAATGTCTTGCTAGAGACCGCTCCATAGTAGCAAATTGTTGCTACCAACTAGATAGAACATATGGGGTCACACGCTAGATTGAGTTGAACTAGATTTGGTAATTCATTAATATGATTAATTAATTACAAGTCTCACTTTGCAACACCTTGCAAACTTATTAGGACTAATATGCAAGGAAGGGACTAATCCGAATTCATGTTGGATTACGAAGGGCCTTTAGGTAGTTGACAAGGATTTGTTGGACTATATAAAGGATGCTCCTAGATTCCTTCCCACACTAATGCTCATAACATAAATGAGTGGGAGATAACAAAGGAGAGAGCAAGCAAACAGAGGGCCGAACCCAACCCCCTTGCGCCGCCCGTCCCCGTCGGCCAAACCAAGGAGGCCGAAGCCTCTTTATTACCCGGTTGTGTGATTTTTTCTTCCTCTTCCTCCGGTCCAAGCTAGCACAAAGGTGAAGGAAGATCTAGATCTCAACTCTAGGCATGGATCAACCGTAGAGACGTGACACAATTCACTTTACAAGTCATCACAGGAAAAACCCTAAGGTGTGTAACATGATTCTTCATTTATCATCGTTATGATTCTCTTCCTGTGATCATTGGAGGGTATTGAATGGATAATTTATCTTTTCTGCTGCATATCCATGATCAAAACCTACAGTGGTATCAGAGCCACAGGTCGTAGAATATAGACGTGGTTTATGTGTTACGTTTAGATAGTTTTACACTTTAAATTTATTATTTATCGCGTAAAACGGGCAAATCAAGCATATGATGCAATTTGTCAATAATCAAACAAAACGAGACCTAATTTTTGCATTGGATGCATGAATTAGTGAGTTTGAGAATTTTAGGATCTTAGATCTAGGTTTTGGGCACCAATTTGGAAACTAATTTCAAATTTAGAAACTTTTTGGACTTGGGGAACAAGAAAGGAGTTGTTTTGGAAACAAATAAGGAGGTTCGGCCCCTAGGGACCGCCCCTCCTCCTTCCTTAGCGCCCAAGCCACCTAAGCCGAAGGCGGTCGGCCGACCCCTAGGGTTGGGCCAGCCAGCCTAGGCTCGGGCCGGGGCGGCTCCAACAGGGTTCGGCCATAAGATGGTGGGCCCCTTGGACCGTTTTAACCCTAGAAATCCTATAATCAAATAAAAATTGACCAAGCGCGTTAAAATTGGATTTTAACTGTTTATGTTCAAATTGCATGGTGGTTGGATATGAATTTAGGGTGTGGTTTGATGTGATTGATTAAATTTGTGTTTTGGTTTACGGCCTGCGAGCTGATCAATTTAATGTAATAATTAATTAGGGTTTTATGGCCTGCGAGCCATTTTTTTTCTCAACTTGTGAGATCCATTTTATTTAGTATAGTTGTTAGCTAGTGCTAGATAGAATAGATTGTTAGCCAAGATTGAAGAAAAGAAGCCCGAAACTAAAAGAAGCCACAAAAGATGGAGCATGGAGCATTCCACATGACTATGAAGGATGGACCAAAAGATGAAGACGCATGGAGATGTGTTTGCTTTTAGGGTTCATAGATATTCCCACATGCTTGGGAATATCTTAGTCTAGAAAATTCTATATCCATATCACGTTTTATTTATTTTGTGGTAATTTATTTTATTGCCTTATTGTTTTGTGATTGCTGTATGGATGATGAATGCAATTAGGATAATAAGATAACTAGACAACCCGGATCTATTATTTGGAGTTGTGCCCAAACTCAAAATAGATCGATCAGTTGATATGGATCAACAAAACAATTAAAATTGATTTTTTTTTTAAAAATCCCTCAAATTTAAAATATTGTGCTTTGCCTTCTCGTTATTTAAACAATTATTGTCATCATGATTTATCAAGCTCGTGCATGCCAAAAGAAAGGCGACTTGGTTCATAATGATGAAATGCGATGGCACAAGAAAGTAATATGCAATTGTTTAAATAAGAGGTTGGACACAACTAGGCTATTAATATGATTAAAACCTAGAGGCAATCAATTGAGATTATCCATACAGATGGATAAATAAGGAGTTATTTGCCCAATTGAACCAAGAGTTGCATGGGATGCAATTGGAATTGTTACCTAAAGTAGTCAAATGTTGGGTGACTTGCCAAAGCAAGCTCAAAAGGAGATGAAACATGGATCTTGGCCCACTAGAAAATATAAGGATATTTCCCGCATTAATATCTTGAGGGTTATTAATCCTTAGAAAAGTAGTGGGAGCTATATTTGATAAACTAGACATTATTGAATATAGTCAAAAGTTCACAAATACTAAAACTTGTGTAATTTCCTTTTGTCGAATTCCAAATGGCAAACAACTCATCGAGTTCACAACATTCACTATGATCTGTCCTTGAGAAGGAAAAGCACTATGGAACCAACTTCCTTGATTGGTACAGAAACTTGAGAATCATTCTCAAGCAAGAGAAGAAACTGTACGCAATAGGAGCAAGTTCCAGCAGGTCCAGAGAACAATACTCCTGCAGTCCTAAAGGCGCATCAAAAGCGTGTTGATGACGCTAATGATGCGGCATGCCTTATGCTATGCACCATGACCTCTGAGCTTCAGAAGCAACACAAGAACATGAATGTTCTCGATATGATCGAACACTTGAAGCAGCTCTTCTAAGAGCAGGCAAGGGTTGAGAGGTATGAGGTTTCTAAGACATTGTTCAAATGTCATATGGCTGAAAGAAATCCTGTGGGACCTCACGTACTCCGTATGATCGGGTACTTAGAAAATCTCGCGAATAGGGTTTCCGGTCGGCCAAGAGTTGACCACCGATCTCGTGCTGTAATTTTTGCCTCAGAGTTATGGACAGTTCATCATGAACTATAACATGAACCGGATCGTGAAACCACTGCCAGATTTACTCAATATGTTGAGGAAAGCTGAACAAAACATCAACAAGGGTAAGGGCAATGCCATTATGATGGTGCAGAAAGGAAAGGGCAAAAGGTTTGCCTCATCCTCCAAGGGAAAGGCAAGTCAGTTGCCAAGTCCAAGGAACCTGTCCTTAAGCCTGTTGGTTGAATTTTCAAACGTGTGACAAAAGGGGAATGTCACTAGTGCAGTCAGCCTGGACACTGGAGGAGGAACTGCCCAAAATATCTGGAGGACAAGAGGCTTGGAATAGTGATTCCACCACCACCAGTTATTTTTGTTGTAGATGTCAATTTAACTGTCTCTACATCATGGGTATTAGATACTGGATGCGGATCTCACATTTGTCAAAATGTGCAGGATCTAAAGAGAAGTAGAAGATTGGCTAAAGGGGAGATAGACCTGCGCGTTGGGAATGGAGCAAAGGTTGCTGCATTGGCCGTAGGCGTGTGCGAGTTTTCTTTCCTTCAGGATTAGTTTTAGAATTAAATAATTGCTATTTTGTGTCTGCTATGAGCAGAAACATTATTTCTATTTGGACAAGGAAGGTTTTATTATTTCAATAAAGAACAATTGTTGTTCCATTTATTTTAATAATATTCACTATTGTAGTGCGCAATTATTTAATGGACTATATGTCCTTGATCTAGGCAATCTTGTCTACAACATTAATACTAAGAGGATTAAAATAAATGATTTAAATCCTGCTTACTTATGGCACTGTCGTTTAGGCCACATAAACGACAAACGTGTATCTAGACTCCATAAGGATGGATTTCTAGACTCATTTGATTTTGAATCATATGAGACATGTGAGGCTTGTTTATTGGGAAAAATGACAAAGTCCCCTTTCAATAAGAAATGTGAGAGGACTAGTGAGCAATTGACGCTCATACATACTGATGTGTGTGGGCCATTTGTCACGCCTGCCAGGGGTGGTTACATCTACTTCATCACGTTTACTGATGATTTCAGTAGATATGGATTTGTATACCTTATGAAGGCCAAATCTGAATCCTTTGAACGGTTCAAAGAATTCAAGAGTGGAGTAGAGAAGCAACTTGGCAAGAGTATCAAGGCTCTACGATCGAGTCATGGAGGAGAGTACTTGAGCCAAGAGTTTTACGACTATCTTAGAGAGTGAAGGATCGTGTCCCAACTCACTCCACCCGGAACGCCACAATGGAATGGCGTGTCCGAGAGGAGGAATCGAACACTATTGGATGTGGTTCGATCTATGATGTGTCAAACCGATCTTCCATTATCATCTTGGGGCTATGCTATATTAAGTGCAGCTTCCACCATCAACCGTGTTCCATCTAAATCAGTCATGAAGACACCACAAGAGATGTGGAGTGGGAGGCGTCCCACACTGTCGTTCATAAAGATTTGGGGCTGCGATGTCTATGTAAAGCGTTTACAATCAGACAAGCTAGGGCCAAAGTCGGATAAGTGTAAGTTTGTGGGGTACCCTAAGGAAACTAAGGGTTACTACTTCTACAATCCAACTGAGAACAAACTGTTTGTTGATCGGACCGGCGTGTTTCTAGAAAGAGAGTTTGTCTCTAAAGAAGCAAGTGGGAGGACTGTAGAACTTAAAGAAATTCAAGAACCACAAAACACTGAACCAACTAAGGAACGTGAACAGTTTTGGAACAGCCTGTTCAAGTAACACAAGAGCTTCCTAGATCTAGTAGAGTGCAACAGGAACCCGAGAGGTATGGACTTCTCGTGACAGATTATGTTGACACTATGCTCATAGATGATGAGCCTTCTACCTATGAAGAGGCCATGAAAGGGCCAGACTCTCAGAAGTGGCTTGAAGCCATAAGATCCGAGATGGAATCCATGTATACCAACAAAGTATGGACTTTGGTGGAACCACCCAAAGGGGCACGGCCCATAGGATGCAAGTGGGTCTTCAAGAAGAAGATCGACATGGATGGTAATGTGATTACCTATAAGGGCCAATTGGTGGCTAAAGGATTCAGACAGATTCATGGTATTGACTATGATGAAACATTTTCACTAGTCTCTATGACCAAATCCATCTGAATCCTACTTGCCATTGCAGCATACTACGACTATGAGATTTGGCAGATGGATGTCAAAACAACATTCCTTCATGGGAATCTCCTAGAGGATGTGTATATGATACATTCGGAGGGTTTTGAAGATCCAAGGTAAGCCAATAAAGCCTGTAAGCTGCAAAGATCCATTTATGCATTGAAGCAAGCTTCTAGGATTTGGAATCGACGTTTTGATGAAGTAGTCAAAGAGTTTGGCTTCATCAGAAACGAAGATGAGTCTTGTGTCTAAAAGAAAGTTAGTGGGGGCTCTCTTGATTTTCTGGTCTTTTATGTAGATGACATACTACTCATTGGAAACAACGTTCCCATGCTGCAATCTGGTAAAGATTGGCTAGGAAAGTTTTTCGCAATGAAAGACTTAGGGGAAGCAGCCTATATACTTGGTATAAAGATCTATAGAGATAGATCTAAAAGACTGCTAGGCCTAAGTCAAAGTACATATATTGACAAGGTGTTGAAAATGTTCAACATGCAAGATTCCAAGAAGGGATTCTTGCCCTTGTCACATGGAATTATTCTTTCGAAAAGTAATTGTCCTTCCAATGAGAGAAGGAACGCATGAGTAGAATTCCCTATGCCTCGGCCATAGGATCTATCATGTACGCCATGTCATGTACTAGACCGGATGTGTCATATGCCTTGAGTATGACAAGCATATACCAATCCAATCCAGGTGAGAGTCACAGGATTGCAGTCAAGAACATCCTAAAGTACTTGAGAAAAACTAAGGATGCTTTCTTGATATTTGGCGGTGAGGAAGAGTTGCGTGTAAGCGGTTACACGGATGCAAGCTTCCAAACTGAAAGAGATGATTTCAGATCGCAATCGGGATATGTGTTTGTCCTGAATGGAGCAGCGGTGAGCTGGAAGAGTTCCAAGAAAGAGACGGTGGCTGATTCTACAACAGAGGCTGGGTACATTGCTGCAAATCGCGCAGCAAAGGAAGCTGTTTGGATCAGAAAATTCGTTTCTGAACTTGGTGTGGTTCATAGCATTGCGGATCCAGTAGAGTTGTACTGTGACAACACTGGGACGATCGCGCAATCAAAGGAGCCGCGGTCACACCAGAAATCAAAACACGTGCTTAGGAAGTTTCATCTTATTTGAGATATTATCAATAGAGGAGACGTTCGGATATGCAAGATTCCTATAGATGAGACTTTGTCAGATCCACTTACAAAGCCGCTTGTTCAATGGAAGCATGAAGAGAACACTAGGAGCATTGGCATACAAGATGCGTCAGATTGGCTCTAGTGCAAGTGGGAGACTGTTGGAATAGATGCCCTAGAATCAATCTAGCTTAGTATGAACTTGTTTTTTGCTAGAACATTCATTTTATTTTTTATTGGATATTTAATATAATGAAGTCCTTTGATTTACAATTGTGTTGTTTATCTTATATATCCCTACTCCAGTATAATGATTAATAAGACAATCGTCTATAGACTAGTATGGGGTTGGATTGATATGGAGATATCATGATCCAACACATAGGTGTGCATTACGGGTAATGACGCTTTGGATCGACCCATCTCCGATAAGGCTACATACATGTTATGTGGATTCACAAGCGCTTCTCGTGGTGACAGCGGTATTGTCATCCTTAGACTTGAAGTCACTAGAATGTCTAGTTGTGGATTATTGTGATTTTGGTAGCGTCAAACGCTACACCGTAACTAGGTAGCTATAAAGGCGTGTACCGGATACAATAAGAAGGAAGCTTAGAAATCGTAGATTGACGTAGATAGAATTTGTCCCTCAAACAAATTAATATAGGATATTGATGTTATTTGCACAAATAAGGCTATTCCCAGGATCGAGAATCTTTGGATTGGACTACGATTGTGACTTGTATGTCTCGTGTCCAATCCGGATATAGAGATAAAGGGATGCGACAATTACTTTCACAAGGTTTGTCGGATGACTATTCTCTTAGTTGGCTAGAATGGATGTTTTGCTATAGACCACTCCATATTAGTGAATTGTTGCTACCAACTAGAAAGAACCTATGGGGTCACACGCTAGATAGAGTTGAACTAGATTTGTGAATTAATTAATATGATTAATTAATTGGAATGACCACTTTGCAACACCTTGCAAACTTAGTAGGACTAATATGCAAGGAAGGGACTAATCCGAATTCATGTTGGATTAGGAAGGGCATTTAGGTAGTTGACAAGGAGTTGTTGGACTATATAAATGATGCTCCTAGCTTCCTTCCCACAATAATTCTCATAACATAAGTGAGTGGTAGAGAACAAAGGAGAGAGCAAGCAACAAGAGGGCCGAACCCGAACCCCTTGCGCCGCCTGTCCCCGTCGGCCAAACCAAGGAGGCCGAAGCCTCTTTGTTACCCGGTTGTGTGATTTCTTCTTCCTCTTCCTCCGGTCCAAGCTAGCACAAAGGAGAAGGAAGATCTAGATCTCAACTCTAGGTGTGCATCAACCTTAGAGACGTGACACAATTCACGTTACAAGTCATCACTGGAAAAACCCTAAGGTGTGTAACATGATTCTTCCTTTACCATCATTATGATTCTCTTCCTGTGATCCTTGGAGGGTATTGAATGGATAATTTATCTTTTCCACTGCGTATCCATGATCAAAACCCTACATAAATCACTCTGGTCCTGCTTTTCTTAACACCTCAAATTATTCTTTTCAATTAAATGAAACTCTTCATGTTCCAAACTTAGCAGCTGATCTGTTATCTGTTTATAAACTTTGCAAACAACACAACTGCTCATTCTATTTTGATGATGATTCCTTTTACATTCAGGACAAACTCTAGGCACAGTCCTATACAAAGGTCTGAGTGAAAATGGGCTCTACCCCATCCACACTCTTCCCTTCTCTCCTGTTTCTGAAGTCAAACATTCTGCCAAGCTTGCCTACCTAGGAAAAAGTGTCAAGTCTCCTATCTGGCATGCCAAATTAGGACATCCTTCTGAGGACATTTTGAAACTTGTTTTCATTTCTGCTTCTAACGTATGCAAAGACCTAAAGTCGTGTGATATTTCATCTAGCTCTCTATATGAACACTGTGTGAAAGGAAAAATGACTAGATTACCTTATAAATATTTTATTTCTGCATCTACATGCTCTCTTAATCTTGTTCACAGTGATGTTTGGGGTCCTGCTAGTACTAAATCTTATCATGGCTACAGATTCAATGTATTGTTTATTGATGACTATTCCAAGTTTACATGGTTGTTTCCTTTGCATCACAAATATGAAGTTGCACATTGTTCAATAAATTCAAACTGAAATTGAACTACAACTTGGTACCAACATAAAGATTTTGAGATCAGATGGTGGAGGTGAATATATGTATTTTGTTTTTCAACAACATTTGCAAAATCATGGCATTGTTCATCAAAAGTCTTGTCCACACACAACACAACAAAATGGAGTTGCAGAAAGAAAGCATAGACATATTGTTGAAATTGCAGTTACATTAATGATTACCTAAGTATTTTTGGTATCATGCCTTTGCTGCTGCAGTCTATCTCATTAAATGTATGCCTAGCAAAAACACTTTTAACAAATCTCCTTGGGAATTACTGTATAAGACAAAACCAGACTATTCCAAGTTTAAAGTGTTTGGGTGTGCATGTTATCCTTATCTCAGACCCTATAAAAATTCAAAATTAGATCCTAAATCTGTGCAATGTGTATTTCTTGGATATGCTCAAAATTACAAGGTCTATGTCTGCTTTGACAAATCTGCTCAAAAAAAATTCATTAGTAGAGATGTGTTGTTTGATGAACTTGTTTTTCCTTATCAGAAAACCAACACTACTGATACTGAAACTGCTAACTCTTTCAAGATTGGAGATATACCGATTTCCTTGCCTAACAATATGTCAAACAGTTCTTCATCTAATCTAAATGACTTGCATACTTCTCCCATTCCTGTCTTTGCGGACTTGTGTTCCAATCCTTCTTCAGGTACTCTGAATTAGAATAGGGCCACACTTGAATCTGATCCAATTCAAACTGCAGAACAAAATACTACTCTTGACTTTGACAATCAAAATGATGATAACAGAATTACACCTGTCTCTGGGAGTTCCCATACTCAGGCGGAGCCAGCACATGATCCAGTCATGTAGCCAAGAAATTCAGATGATGCCTCCAACACAGAAGCTGATGAACAGCACATCATACAAGCTCTGTCTTGGCATCTGTACATGTGACTGAAGCTTTACCAGGTGGGGGTCATCCTATGCACACAAGAAGCAAGTATGGAATCTATGTCTAGAAAGTGTTTGGATTCAAAGCTGCTATATTTGGTAACTCTGATGTCTCTCGTTTTTTTAGTGATCATACTTGCTTCAGTGAGGCTAGAAAACACTCTCAGTGGAAACAAGCTATGACTTAAAAGATCCGTATTCTCCAAAAACAACATACCTGGACCCTAGTTTCTCCATCCAACAATGCTAATATAGTTGGGAATAAATGGGTGTTCAGAAAACTAATCCTAATGGAACCATATCTGGATATAAAGCTAGATTGGTAGCCAAATGATTCAATCAAACTCCAGGAATTGATTATGAAGAAACTTTCAGTACAGTTGTGAAACATGCATGTTAAAAGAATTATTGCCTTAGTTGTTTCTCTCAATTGGCCTTTGAATCAACTTGATGTCTAAAATGCTTTTCTACATGGTCAACTTAGAGAAACTGTCTATATGCAGCAACCTCCAGGCTTCAAAGATTCTAATTATCCATCCCACTTTGTGTGCAAGTTAAATAAAGACATTTATGTCTCATACAAGCTCCACGAGCTTGGTTTGAAAGATTTACATTTTATTCTATCTCTGAGCTTTGTTGCATCAATTGCTGATTCCTCTATCTTCATAAGATACGCTTCTAATCCTCAAACTATCACTTTCTTGTTGCTTTATGTAGATGAAATTATTCTCACTGGAAATGACATACCTTATATGAAAACTATTGTCACTCAACTAAAGAGTGATTTTAGTATGACTGAATTGGGTCCCTTGACATATCTTATAGGTTTAGAAATTCAAAGATCAAAATATGGCATCTTTATTCACCATCACAAATACATAAATGATTTTCTTCTCAGATTCAATATGCACTCTTGTACTCCTTATGATACTCATACAACTTCTGGCATTAAGTATCATGCTCATGATAGTGAATTACTATCTTATCCAACACCTTTTAGACAATTACTTAGAGCTCTTCAATATTTAACTTTCACAAGACCTGGCATTTGCTTTGCTGTGAATAATAATTGCCAATTTATGCAATGTCCTACTATTAAACACCTCATTGGTTCCAAAAAAAATTTGAGATACCTCAAAGGAACTAACAAAGAAGGTGTTATTTACACACCCAACAATCTTAACTTCTATGCATATTCTGATGCAGATTGGGCTGGCAACCCAACTGATAGAAGAAGCACTACTGAATTTGTGATTTTTATGGATAACAACCCTATTCACTGGGCTGCCAAAAAACAACCTACTGTTTCTAGATCTTCTACAAAATCTGAATACAGTGATCTTGCTGCTACAGATGCAGAGCTTTGCTGGTTTCAATATTAATTTCATGACTTACACATTTTTCTTCACAATTCACCTATTTTGCATACTAGAAAAAAACATATAGAATTTGATTACCACTTTCTTAGAGAAAAATGTTTGAGAAATCAATTACTGGTTGCATATGTTCATTCTGCAGATCAGCTAGGAGACATCTTCACCAAAGGATTATAAGCTCTTCCCTTTACATATTTGAAGCACAAACTGATGGTGTCTTCACCAACATCACTTGGAGGGGGGTATTAGCCAGTCAAAGTCAAAGGTGGTCAAAGATAAAGTCAAAGTCAAGCTGGAGATGGTCAAAGTCAAAGAAGTGTGTAAAGTCTGGTGGCATTGGTGCCTTCATGCAGTTTAAAGAAATTCCTATGTCAAAACTCAGTTTCCTTAAGTTTTGCAGTCTCTTCTCGAATTCCCAAACTTAAGAGGTCTGCATTGATATTCCTAAATGACTCCCTTAAACTCCCTGTTACTGTTATTGGGCCTTTGTGATATTTTCTCCTAGTTCTGGACTTCTATGTATTTTTCGATCTCAGCCTCAACGGCTGAGATCTTATCTCTCCATCCAACGGTCATAAATAAGACCGTTGGTTTCTCTGTGTACTTAATCCTCATTGAGGCGTTTAGGTTTCATTATGTTTTTCTCTCTGAATTGACCAGGGAAGCTCTGCAAAAATGTTCAATGAAATCTTTTCATCTTCCTTCTATTTTTGGTGTTTGATTTTATCTATTTGAACAATTTCTTCGAGAAATCTTTGATTCCTTTCAAAAAGTTTCGCTGTCGCAGGACAGTCTACACACGTAGAAGAAACCCTAAAAAGTTCTTCTAAAATATGATATACTTCCTCTGTTCTCTCTGAATCTTCACTCTTTTCATTTTACCACCATTCACTGAGTCATTTTAATTTGGCGATTTTATTAGTAAAACGATGTAAGATTTTGATTATCTTTGCACGATGTTGTAGAGTAAACTTACAACACCATCAAAAAATTATCAAAAACTTGTATCTTTTGGCTATCCAAATCACCGGGTCAATGTGACCCGATTACGGAGGAAAAAGTCAAAAGGTGAAGATTCAGAGAGAACGGAGGTAGTATAATGTTAAAATTTAAAAATAAAAACAAAAGGTACATTTGGAATATGTTAAAAGACACTTTCACCCCCTTAAGTTTTATTCAAAATCACTTTTACCCTTTATAGTTTGAGAAATGACACTTATCACCCCCTTTATCTGTCAAGTTTCAGAATATTTACACACCTTATGAAATCATTAGTTTAGGGGCGGTTGTTCATCACTAAAGTAATTTTCGGGACAATTTTACTCCCTGAGAGTATGATATGACACAACCAAGGAGTGTAAGTGTCATAAAGTTTGGAACACAAAATGGGTGACATACGTCCACTTGTGTGCACATCTTGCTGACTTGTAGCCACGTTATATAGCGACATGAAGTCGCCATAAGGAGTCGTTGCTTGTAAATAATATATTGTTATAATTTAATCCAGCCTTAATTATTGCTGAAGGACCTCAAAATTGTGGTGAATGTTATTTGATCCCATCATTTAAATATGTCATGATGGACATGAGCTACTTGATTGACAACAATTTTTACGTGTCTACAACGGGTTATGTGAATAAATTGATGTTTGTCTTTTGGATGAAATCATATCAACACTAATGCACCAGATCTGATCTTGAGCGAGAGTAATACTAGGATGGGTGACCCCTTAAGAAGTCCTCTTGTTGCATCCCTATTTTTTATTGTTTTTTGTTTTTTGCTTGTTTTTCGCGTTTCTTTCACTGTGTCCCCCTTTTATATCGTGTGGGGATGCTCATGGCCGCCTAAGGCAGTTTGGGTCGTATATTTTTTTTGTCATTTTATCATCTCAAAGCTAGTTCACAGTTGATTTTACCAAACATAACATTACTATATCAATATTTCACAGCCGAATTTACATAATATTTACCAAACAAAATTTTATCTAGAATTCACAGCAGCCTTCCCTTAGTATTTTTCACACAAAAGCTTTGAGCACAACCACAACATTCCCAAACTAGCCCTTAGAATATGCTAAAATTTTCTTCTAGTTTTTTTGAAGAACTTTTGACACTTAACTACCTTGCAGTTTGACATTTTGGACACTTAAGTGCAAACAGTTTCAAAATGGACACTTAAGTACACTTAGTTTGCTATTTACGGACAACGCGCACCATTTTTCCCAACTGCGTGAAATTGGTCCCGTTGCCGTGAGTGACGTAGCAGTTAAGGAGGGTAGTACTGTCTTTTCTCACAGTTAACTACCATGAAGTTTGACATTTTAGACATTTAAGTTCACACAGTTTCAACATGGAAACTAAAGTGCACACAGTTTACTATTTTCAGACATCGCGCTCCATTTTCCTGACGGCGTGAAATTGGTCCCGGTGCCATGAGTGACGTGGCAGTTATTATATTTTCTTACAATTAATGAAGGGAAAAGCGCAATTGCAACATAAAATTAAAAAATGAACGTCCTAAGTGGTTGTTGGGAGGGTATTACGACCGTTTGGGAACCCCTATATAAGAGGATTGGCCCTCCAACACTTCTCACAACAAATTGAAGGTTGATAATTGAGATGAAAGTTGTTATGGCCGGTACAGTTTTCATTAATTTTGAAACTTTTTTAGAATATTTCTGAATTTTAAGTTATGTTTATTTTGTTACCCAAGGTGGGTGTGGTTACTTCAGGGGCTGGCATGATCCTCCTATGTGTGCAAGATCAAAGCAAATCATCCACATCTTGTTGGTCAAACATCGAAAGTTGGAAGTTGAGACGAAACTACATCAAAATTTGGTGTATATATTGCTAGGTGTTGTAGTTATTAATGTAGAATTTGCCAAAAAAATTGAAGAGTGTAGGTTGAATGTAACGAATCAGTTTGATTTAAATGAATTGTGTTTGAATTTTTTTTCATTTAACGTATACCCATTACAGTATTTACAGTATGCTACAGTATGAAAACAGATCAAACAACTTAACAGAATAAAACATGTATTTCATCTATTGATGTTGAAAAGTTATACCAAATAAGTTTTAACATGACCAATTGATACCTGATTTTCAAAACACTAAAATAAAGTAATAAACATTTTTGATAACCAAAACTAAACCTGTTTTTCCTCTTCAAAAAGTAACACTTAAAAATATTCGCAACCTCTCGGCAAAGACAAAATCTACGAGCCATGAGAAGTGTTGCAAGGCCAATCCTATAGAGGTCCCCAAACAGTCGTAAGACCTGCCCAACGGCCACTTACAACGTTCATTTGTTTTTATTTTAGGTTTGAGTTACACTTTTTTTCCTTCATTAATTGTAAGAAAAGACAATAAAACCCTCATTAACTACCATGTGACTCATGGCAACAGGACAAATTTCACGCCGTTTGGAAAATGGAGCACGATGCATGAAAATAGTAAACTGCGTGCACTTAAGTGTTCATTTTGAAACTGTATGAACTTAAGTGTCAAAAATGTCTAACTTGGGTAGTTAATTGTGAGAAAAGACAATAATACCCTCCTTAACTACCACGTCACTCACGGCAACGGGACCAATTTCATGCCATTAGGAAAAATGGTGCGCGTTGTCCGTAAATAGCAAAATGCTTGTACTTAAGTGTCCATTTTGAAACCGTTTGCATTTACGTGTCCCAAATGACAAACTGCAAGGTAGTTTTTTTGAAAATAAAAACAAGAAGGGGGTGAAAGTGTCCTTGCACTAAACCTGTGAGGCTGAAAGTTTCTTTCATCATTTGGAGTAACATGAGTGTCACATGTGTCACTACCTAAATGGGTAAGTAATTCCAAGCGGGGTTGCCAAGTCAAGGGCTGGGATTTATTCCCCACGCCGCCGCTACCACCACCTATTAATACAACGAGAATAGAGTGAGAGTAAGGTGAGACTGAGAGAGAGAGACTGAGAGCTGAGTAAAAATGGCTATCGTTCAAGATGCTCTCACCATTGAATTTGCTGCCCTAGGTATTATAATGATTGCATCATCTTCTCAGTTTTCTCTCTATTTCTAGTTATTACAGCATTTGTTGTTTCTTTGTTTAGATTATAGTTCATTTTTTACTGAAAAGTTTCACTTTTTTCTGGGTTTTAAGTTCTTCCCTGTTTTTTATTTTATGAATTGTATGTATTTGGGAGTATATGTTATGTTTTTTTTTTGGAAAGCTGATATCTTTGTGAGTTTTCCATCTATGTTTTTTGTTAAAATTTGTGTCTTGCTCTATTTCTACGCTTTTTTTTGTTGAAACACCGATTCTTGGTTGTCTTTTCTAGGGTTTAATCTTCTTTGCTTCGTTTCTGGGGTTGCACTTTTTCGTTCTAGGAACATGTTTCTAGGGCTGAAGAATGTGTATTTGGGAGTAGAAACTCTGTTTTCTTGTGGAAAGGTGGCGTTTTTCTGATTTTTTCATCTTTGTTGGAAAATCAATTTTATGCTCTCTTTTTGTTAGAGGTTGTGTATTTGTGTGTTTATCTGCATGCTGGATGTTGATTGTATTTCTGGACTTCTTTTTTGCTGGAAAACCGATTCTTGGTTGTCTTTTCTATGGTTTAATCTTCTGTGCTTCGTTCCTAGGGTTGCAGTTGTTTGTTCTGGGAACATGTTTGTAGGGCTGAAGAATGTGTATTTTGGAGTAGAAACTATGTTTTCTTGTGGAAAGGTGGCGTCTTTCTGAGTTTTCATCTTTGTGGAAAATCAATTTTATGCTCTGTTTTTGTTAAAGGTTGTGTATTTGTGGGTTTATCTGCATGCTGGATGGTGATAGTATTTCTGCACTTCTTTTTTGCTGCAAAACCGATTATTTGTTTATCTTTTATAGAGTTTAACTTTCTTCTTTGCTTCTATAGATCACGTCGCTCTTATGACTCGTCTCGAAGGACAATCGGACCAGAGTCTTACTGACGGCAATTCAGTTAAAGACATCTTGAAGGATGTTACAGATTGCCTCCTTAAGTTGGTGGGGGGGGGGGGGGGGGGGTGGGAGCTTTTGATGTGGTCGCTGCATCAGTCTTTTGAGAGGTCCTCTTACTTGCGAGGGGAGCCACCAGGCTCCTGAAGTTCTGAAGAAGGTCAATGTTGTGGTTGGTATCGGTCTGGGCCTTGTGACAGCTGGTGGCGGGCTGGTAACTTACTGGCGGGGAAGGGAATACATGTAATACCCCGTATTTTAGTTGGGGTTATTTAGTAATTTCGAAAAATATTTTAGAATTTTAAGAAATTTACATTTCAAACTTCTTAGTTTTAAAATATAAGTGTGTCATTTGACATCTATGATGATATATATTTTCTATTTTGGGCTTATTTTTATAGTTTTGAAAACTTGGATAATACGATAAGAAACTCATTTTGCATACGTGGGAGATACTTGTAATTTTCTAAAAAAAATCGATTTTGACATTTATTTACAAAGTTGATTATTTGAAATTATTTGGCGATTTTGTAATTTATGAAAATTAACTTGTATGTGATAGTTAGTATATGAAAATTACATTTTCACCCCCTTTCTTCTTTGTTTTATTACTTCAAACCCATCCATCAACTCATATAATTGATATTATCACCCCTTAATTATTGGCATTTCTCATTTCTATCCCTCTCACCTATGAAATTTTGTGGTTACCCTAAATTTCTAATATATGCACATCAACCCTTATTTTCTTTTTATTCTAATTTCTACCCCAACTAATTGTTGGGAGACTTTTAATTTTCACCTCAATCACCATCCACACTTGACTTTCATATTTCATCCTCACCCATCAACTATTCTATTTAATATTTACATCCCAATTTCTTCCTCAACTACTTTAGTCAACCCCATTAAAAAAGAGATTCTAGCTAGTCAATTTATATATGAATGTATATATTATCTTATTGAATAAACACTTCATCATCTACATCACTCTTTATTTACACCTCTCTTTTTCACATCTTTTTTCTCTTCAAGAACACTCAAAGGAGCTCTCTCATCTCTCCTCAAACTCCATTCCCGTTTTTGGAGCTTGACCTCCACAAAACTCCACTAAAACTTCATTTCTTAGTCTCCAAATCATGAAAAACTTGAATCTAAGCTTAGCATCATCATGGAGGGGAGTTCTTTCATCACTCTACTCAAGGATTCAAAGCCAATTTCACTCTTTCATCCACCATCTTCTTGAATCTTGGGGTAACTTTTCTTCTAGTCTTGAAATCATATATGCATGTCTATGTTCAGCTTTGATTGATGGAATTCCATCTTAGATTTCTTCATTTCTATCTTTGATTCTTCATTTTCATGGTTTGATCAAGAGTTGAACTCCAAAAATTTGACTATTTCATGAAACCCACACTAGAACCCACATGCATGTTGTGAATGTCTTCTTCCTTGCATTGTTACCCAAGAGGGTTTTGATAATTTGTTTCAAGAGCATGTAAAGGTCTTAATTAATGCATAAAATGATATAATTTTGGGTGAAAATCAAGTCTCCATAAGTTGCATGTGTCATATAATTGATTTGATCATGTTTTAAGTGCTCTAGGTGAAAATTGCACATTTTTACAATCGGACCAGTTTGTGAAAAACGTATATTATCTCTAAATTTTGTCTCTGTAGAATTTTTAACTCTTTCATATTTTGAAACTATACTCACAGAGGGTCATTTTGAAAGAAAATTCAACTCCATAGCCTTTTTGGTTAAGGAGACATGCTCATTCTAAGTTGCATGTTTTCTGAAACTCTGTTTTTGGACAAGTTTTACCATTTTTGTTAAAAATATTATTTTCAGAAACTTATGGCACCAAATCTTTCTTGTGATAAAACTAGACACATAAGGGATTCATTCTGGGTTATATAAGCATTTTTTCCTATTCTCCAAGTAGTAGTAATTGTTCTTCAAAGTTGAAACTTTCTTCCAAACTTGTCTCTGCATAGCAGTGTTTGTTATTTTTGTAACTTGTGTTTTATAATAGCTATGCATGATTTCCTTCGTGTTTCTGAAAGTAGACACATGTAGATTGATCATACATTAATGTAAAAAATTTAGGAGATGATTTGATATGGTAAATATGGCTCCAAAGTCAGAGCTACAATTCTGTCCAGAATTGTAGTTTTACATTTTTTAGAAAACTTGAATTTTAAACTTCTAGGTGTTTTGATGGACTTGTTTTGATAATTGAACATCATTATATGTGCATTAGTGAAATTTAGGACTATGTACATGTAGGTTTGCATTTTTATTATGTATGTGTAAATTGGTTATAACGAGTACGTCATACGTGTGATTGTAGACATCGACCTCGTAGGAGAGAGCGGTTGTCGTCGGAGTGCTAGGCTTAGTTTCTTGCTTTTGATTGTGCTTCATCTCAGTGGTAAGTACATATGTACGACCTTTTCATATCAAAATGTGCGTATGTGTTTGATGTTTCAAATGAATGCTTGTTATATATAAGAATGCATGTTTTTCACTCGAATGTTGTTAAACTATTTTATTCATCTCCTTTGAGAACTCTCGGAAATTACTTGTGAAATGTGGATATTATGATTCTGGTTATGTGAAACAGAAGAAATAAAATAACTCTAATAGACTTAGGACGATGTACAGAGTAATGTTATTAATGGGAGGCGTAAAGCGATCCTCCATTTTCTTATGGCTAAGACCATTGAAGCAATGCTTCTTATTATTGGATAGAACTTTAATGTTCACAAATCCGCCCCCGATGAGCCAAAATGTATCAAGATATTGAGGCCAAGGGGTTTATAGAGCTATAGAGTGCTACTAATACTTGTAAAGGTCACTACGGTATAGGGGTGTCGACACTTAAGGCCTTTTAGCTAATGTTATGAGCGGGGTTGACGAATGGGCTCCCCTAACGCTCGGGTGAAATAGGGTTTGATAGACCCTAGAAGGAACCCTTAGTGATTATTTCGTGATCCCTCTGTTTACATCGATCCTGCTGGTGGATCTGGACATGCCTCAGCGAAACTTAACGGTTAATGGAACTTGAAATAAAATGGACTATTGTGTTGATGTTGTTTGTGGCTCTTGATATGCCCTAATCGATTCAAATGATTTGAAAAGCGTTGGCTACTTGTGATTTAATATCATTAACAGGTCAAATGGACTTTTTTACTGTTGATATTATACTTGTTTAAGAATATGTTGACTACTTGTGGTTTATAAATGTTTTAAATATGATGGTTCGCGCAACGCGATTACTCATAATTGTTCCGAATTGTTCCAACTCTTTTGCTCATTGATTTTCAAATCTCTTTATTTGCTTCAACTCATGCTTTCGTGCCACTCGTTGCTTTACTTGTCGTAGTGTGTATTTACTCAGTTTTTACTGATTATTTTTCTTCAAAACTGCGTCGGCTTTTGCCATTTTAAAACCGTAGGTCATGAATCAAGGTGGGAGGATGGGAACGCGAATCGAGACAAAGTCGTCACTTAGTAGATCACAACACATTTTTTTTTCTTTATCCAAATTTTACTCATTTTTTTTTTGAGAAATTTGTTGTATACATTAAATAAAATGTAATTTTAATAGTTAATTTCTACTTTTGGTTATCGATTGTCTCTTCTAACCCTGAACCGAGATCCCGGGCTGTTTCAATACAAGAACAAGATGGTGAAGAAAATGGATGGAGTTCAAGAGGAGGCATTAGCTCTGCTCAAGGCCTTACCAGCTGGGCAAAGTGATATGCGCTTTAGAGAAAGAAAAATTGTTGGATGTGGTCCTCTGATTGACCCCGACATGGTGGTCGCCAAAAACCCACATCAGTCAGTTTGATCATTCACCATGCCGCATTACCTAACTTGGTATGGCTGTTGGCACCGCCGCAGCTGTAAGCTACGGACTTTCAACCCTTGCATCTTTCACTGCCAAAAACATGGTGGTTCAAACCGTGTCCATAGTGACCGTCTCATATGTTATCAGTTGTTCTTTGTTTCAATGTTTTTTTTCTCTTTCTTTTTCTTTTCTTTTTCTGCTAAGGATGGTGGTTCCACCGTGTCCATGGGCGGTTGGCTCTTGCGTGTCCTGCAAAATAATCAATAATATTAAGGGTGTTTGCTCTATTCTTTTAATCCTAATATCGTTTCAAGACTGTATATCACTAGAAATTTGGAGTTACAATTAGCTATCACCACGAACATTGGTTTAATGTTTACTCATTAATCAGTGTTTTAACAAAGGGATCACAGCAATAACGAATACACGCACAAATTCAAGATCAAGAACACAAGAATTAACGTATTTTTATCACTTTGCTTCTCTTATCACTTTGCGTTGTCAATTCAATTGTTAGCTAGGTGTCACGGGCTGCTTTAACTACCCTCCCGTGCGGCACTTAGTGTCTTCAGTTCCTTATGCAAACACTAAGTCAACCTCTCATTCGAACGCTATGCGTATGATTAAGAACGCCGAAAGAGTATGAAGGAAAGAGAGCTTGTATTGCTATGTATAGAGCTTACAATTCTTGGATGATTTAGATCAAATGAGCCCCTCCCTATTTATACAAGTCCTTCCTCCTCGGAATGGTCTAGAGATCTATCGATCTAACGGCTAGGATTAATTGGCATAGAGCTTTCCTACATGTTCTAACCTAAGATATTTACAATGGATGATTCTAGAACCCCCTACACAAGGTTACATCCATACAACTTGGTAAGCTTCTAGAATATGGACTAACTAATGGGCTAAAGTGGGATATGACATCCCCTAGGCCCAGACTAGCCTAACTCCATGTGGGCTAAAAGTGTCATGAGCAAGTCCAAGTCCAAAAATTATCAAGTAAATATCGCGGCCCATGACATAGGGCTTTAAATCATCTCCCAACGAACACGTCTCTCCAAAATTAACACATACATTTTCATGTTTGGCTTGTTTGGCAATCAAATACACTTTCATGTTTGAGTTTGTTTCATTACTAATACGAATGAAACAAGTACGAGCTCTTACCGAATCGACCAAAAGCATAGCGCAGGACTTGACCAAAAGCAAACTAAAATATGAATATACAAGCATGTGTCAAATATACCTATCAATTACAACATTGGATATAGCTAATATTGAAATGACATGCCACCTGACTGCCTATGATGAGGCAAAATCCTAAGCTTGAGGTTTAACTGTTAAGCAATTTCTGAAATGTCTCTAATGGAATCTATATCTATATTATTTATAAAACCAGAAAAGTCCACCATGGTGAAGACATGCGTCATGCTTATTAACGGTGAAGACATGTGTCATGCTTATTTGGACTCTCCAACCAATGATTATATGACAAGTGTAGATTCGTTCCAATTAAATATGCAACATGGGATATTAGACATCACATAACCTCCACCATAATTGTCATGACTAATTTATTATCACAATTAATTATTACATTGATAATATGAGTTACAAAATATTTAGTACTCCATAAATTCAAAAGTCTATTTTTTCCTCTAAGAAAGGGTATAAGATTTATTGATAGCAAATTGTAAAGAGTAAATTTCTCCAAAAATATGTTACAAGTTTAATTCGATTTATTTTGTTGCTGAAGAAAATTAGAGTATTATAGCGTAAAACGATGGTAGTTGTAAACACCAAAAATAATATAAAAAATATTCTGAAAAAACTAAAACAAACATTATTTTTCTATATTTCATTTCAATGATTATCATGTAAGTGTGAATTAATTTAAACTAATGTACAAATTGTTTGACAAAGTGCATGTTTTCTAAAAAATCAGAAAACTCTAATTTCATTAAAAAAAAATTTATGAAAGCAGGAGTATTACATTGAAAAACCTATGGTAGTTGTAAACATTTCAAATATTATAAATAAATACTAACTAACTTTATGTCATATCACACTATAATTATTAAAATTGACATTCATACTGTACAAGTTTCGCGTGCCCAGAATGTAGCACAAATTGAATTAAAAATCAAGAGGGTTAGTGTTTACAAACATCAATTGTAAAAATCGGACAACTCTAATTTCATTAATTTTTTTTTACGAAAGTTGGAGTATTATATTGAAAAACCTATGGTAGTGGTAAATATTGCATATATTATAAATAAATACTAATTAATTATGTCATATCAAAATCACTATAATTATTAAAATTGACATTCATACTGTATAAGTTTCGAGTACCCACAATGTAGCACAAATTGACTAATTAAAAATCTTTTTTCTCGAATTTGACATTATTGACATTTCAACATAAATTGAATGTTTAAATAGCAAAAAAAAATTCATACAAATAAAAATTATGTCAAAATCGTAGTAAAATAGTCAAAGCTAAAATTTATTGATCATTTTGTGAAATTATCTTGGCGTTAAATAAAAACGCGTAACTTGATGTTTATTCTACAACAACATTATTAAAATATAATTTCTAAAGTCCTTTATTGAACATATGGCAGATAAATGTATCCGATAGCGATACTCACTGGGTCACTTCGACCCGTGATTTGGTTAACAAAACGATATAAGAGTTGTGAACAAAATAACATTATTCCCAATCAATGGTAATCTTTTATGGTGTTGTAGAGTGTAATTATTTTTCATTAATACATAACAAATAACACGGCTACTTCTGTTAAGGAAGATTCCCCGCCTAATTTGAACGTATCCTTCTTTTTGTTGATGCAGAGCTGGGAAAACAATAATTTTACTCCTAATTTTTTTTTTATTTTGATATCATTTCCAATCCCGCTACTTTTTTATCACCATTTACCTCAAGTTACTTTCATAGCAAAATCACCAACTAATTTAATTATATAACTATTTCCCTTCATATCCTTTTTGTATATTTTCATATTATAAAAAAGAAATATTATTTTGCATCAAAATAATAGCACCCAATAAAAGAATCTCTCATCAACGTATTATTTTTCTATGAATAATTTAAGTAAACTTTAATTACAAAAATGAACTTAAAATTAATTTATTTTATTGAATCAAATACGATTTCTAAAATATTTGTTCTCGATATATACCTTTAGTTGTTCTATAGTGAAAAATTATGTTTTACTCATTGTCTTCACCCCTAAAATTCACCTCTTACATGTATGCGGAGTTGGTTGATTAATCAATCAACAAAATTTTATGGTGTTATCATCCATTCATTTTGTATGATTTTATTTTCATACTTCATATATATAAAGTCGAATCTATAGTTTTTTCTCAGTGAATACTGATTCTTACTGATTTTGATTTAATACCTTATGCATAGTTATGGGCGAATAAGTCAAAAAAGAAATTACTAACCTCCACGTATGTTGGTTTAACAAGCAATATTATCACCATGTTTTCATCACATTTTCTTCACTTTATTCACGCGCTAATTTGAATGGAAGATAAATGTGAGTTATCTATGATTTTTTATTTAAGTTTAATTAAATTTATCCATCATTCTTTTCTCAAATAAAAACTACATGTCCGACTTAATATATCATTATTATCTCTTAGTTATTGGTTATGATTCAATATATTATAAACTATTTCTTATAATAATAATAATAATAATAATAATAATAATGATGATAATAATAATAATTGTTAAAATCCACAAATTTTATAATAAAAAATGACAAATATCAAGTTAATTATTAATAAATATACATATTATTTTGTACACACATACACACGCGCGCGCACACACAACACATACACCCATATATGTTGTATCTTGAGTGCTACGCGTTAGTAAACATAAGGGTACTAATTGTATTGAGAATGATTCATACTTGAAATTAGTGCAAGTGCGGTACTGTTATAAAGAATATAACTAAATAAGTAAAATTAATGAGTCGGTAGAGAGAGTTACCATAATGAATATTTACCGAGTACGTATTTTACAAGTAAAGCAAACATATATAAAAAAAATGATGAAAAGATAGAAGGATGGCATAACAAACTTATTGTATGAGTTTTTTTGGAAAAACTTACTATATGTGTTAGAATACTAAGAAATATGCCCGTATGTTTAATCCCGAATGAATAATTAGTCTACGAATTATACACATACGTTTTAAAAACTTGTCACATCTCGTATTTTTAACCCGAATTTACTAACGTACTTTTAATAAAAAATTGTATAGTACCCGTACATCCCATATCACGTTTATTCATGTACCGTATTTTACTAACTATGCTCTTAACTGTATCTTCTAATATTCACAGACAGCCTCATAACTAATTTAATTGCAATCTCCTTCCCTTAACTTATTATGTAACTACAACTGACTTCCCAAATCTCTAAATTCATGACACACTCCCATTCTTGGAACAATCCTTGTCCTCAAGGATCAAATTGGGAAACCTGGTCTTGATGGACCAATCCTCCAATGTGGGATCTTCAAGTGGAGTGTTAGCCCATCTTACTAAGACTTGCACCACTGGGGCATTGTTCATTTTGACTAGTATCATTTCTAAAATGGCCACTGGCTGCACCATCAATTCTCCATCAGGGCCTATAAGGGGCAAAGTGGCCTAAGTTTTTTGGAGTTTACCAGCATCTTTTTCAACAAGGAACACATGGAATATAGGATGAATCTGAGCCTTCTCTGGTAAATTCAGTTTGTAAGCCATATTTCCAATCTTTTTCACCACAAAGTAAGGGTCATAAAACCTAGCTGATAGATTGAAGTCCTTCTTGACACCACTGTATTCTGTTTGTAAGGCTGCAACCTGAGGTATACCCAATCCACAATCTCAAATGATCTTTCAGACCTATTCTTGTCACCATAGTGTTTCATTCTGGATTGTGCATGTACCAAATTATTCTTGAGAAACTGAGTGAGCTGAGTCCTCTCCTTGAGGTAGGCATCAACTTTGTAATACATGATTTCAGTGGCTGCTGGAAACACAATTAAGGAGGTGGGTAGCCATAGAGAGCTTGGAAGCGGGTCATTTTAATACTGTTGTGGTAGTGGGTATTTTACTACCACTATGCCATGGCTAGCTGATGCGCAATTTAGCGTACTATTCGCAAGTATACGAATCAAGTAGTATAGTGAGTATTTTAGACTCGGTTTATCGATCCCACAGGGACTTTGCAGGTTTTTCTAGTAATCAGTTTTAACGAACAGAGTGTAAAAAGGAGGAATATTTTGAGAGTTTGTAACTACGAACTAAGTACTGAACGTAAATAACTGAAACGTAAATATTTTTGCGAGAATTTTTCTGAATAATCTTAAGTTTGTAAAACTAGGGTTTGAGATACTAGGTCCCGGGATCCCCTAGGGTTCTTCAGATTTTCGTTCTTTGTTTGACATGAAAACACACAGCAGTCTCGTTATCCGTGCCACGTACCAATTGTGCAGTATCTTTTCTTTTCCTGCACGTTATCACAATCCTGCAGACTGTCGGATTCCTGTTAAGCTGCCTAAATCTGCAGTCTCGTTCTAAGGCTGCTAGGGTTTCTAACCTGTCCTGATGGCCCGGGTCAGATTCTTTAACAGTTGGTCTCAACGATTTCAGGCTAGTCCTAACTCCCCTTCGCTAGTCGGCCCATCGGGGTAAGGTGCTAAATTCTGTCTTCTCTTCCTAACCCTAACCGGACGTTTTCACCTACCGGCTCGGGTCTGTAGCAATTCTGGGTAGCTACTCCGATCATGCATAAACAGTAAAATTCAAAGACAGAATAACGAATAAAGCTGCTGATATTAAGATAGTACGATCATAAATTCATAGTCAAAACGTAGAACTAATCTCTGAAAACGAAACCCTAGGTTCACCGAGAACCTAGGTAAAATTTTAGCTACTGAAATTCATAACGTAAAATAACACAGTTTTTGAATAAGAGAGAAGAAGAGCAAACGGGTGTCTTGAATCTGGATTCACGTTTCCGTGCTCTCCCGGGATGCTCGGTCTTCTCCTTCGGTTGTGCTGTCTTGTGTTCTGTTCTGTGTATTCTATGCTGTCTCAAAACGAGTCTGGACGAGTCTTTAAATAGTGCTGTTTTTCCCGAAAACGCTTGCGCCAGAATTTACGAAAACTGCCATCGGTCCACCGTCTTTGACCAAAAGTCAAAACTGGCTGCGTATATACGCAGGGGTTGCGTATATACGCAACCAGGGCCCAACCAACATCCCCCACCACCCTCACTGCCTGCGTATATACGCAGGGCCTGCGTATATACGCAGGCCGTGGGGCTAGGTGGGGCCCACTTGGTCCTCTGGTGGGCCAGGTCTGGTCCCCTGGGTCCCACTCTTCTGCCTGATGCTCCCGGTTTTCCTTCCTCGGTGTCTTCCTGCTTTCCCGTGCCCCCGTCTTGCGTTTTGACCCGAAACTTGTCAAAATTACCAAAATACCCCTGGGTCAAAACCGCTCCGAATTCTGTCCAATCTTGGCTCTGGCCATAGGAAAACTGCTGACTGGATTTGGGAGACAAAATCTGAACTTGACTCCGGAAACCCGGGCCCGGTGCCAAAATGACCAAAATACCCCTAGGCCAAAACTGTCCCGGAAATCGTCACGAACATAAAATAGTTGCTCCTGACTCTGGACACCGGGAACCGAGACTCCTTACTCGGGCGTGGCCTGACTGGGACCCACACGTGACGGGAGTCGGTTTTTCGGCCGGACTCCGTTTCAGCATTATAACCTGTTTTCGGAAAGCCCTTGACATCTCCGTTCTTTTGCCCCCGGTTTCACTTCAAAATTCCAATTCAAGCTCAAGATATTGTCAACCGAGCGCGTCCCGGCGATTCTCGGTTTTGGCGTTTTCAGCTTCCTCGGTCGGTTTTCACTGCTCGTTTTTCCTCCAGTCTTTCCGTTCTCCATTGCGCTCTCCCTTGTACCAGTCTCGGTCAAATCCTGCTCCGAGCGTTTTCTGCACGTTTCTCGAGGCGAACCCGGTTCTGTCTCGACACGCATCCCAATGCACTTTCCGAACCTGTTCCTGTAAAAACATGACAAAACCCGCGATTATATCCAATAAAAGTACGAAACATGCAGAAATTCACGAAGAGCAAATAAACGTCTCATTCCTAAAACCGAGGCTTTCCTAGGGTGAATTCTGGCTAAAACGCGGTTTTCCATCACACATACACATCTTTTCAGGCTATAAAATAACCCCTATTTGGGCGTTATCAAATACCCCCACACTAAAGTTTGCTCGTCCCGAGCAAATTCCAGCAATATACTACCACCGTATACTATCCCGAATCAATCCAGAGCGGTGTAACTGCACTTATTTGAAAACAGTATTTATAAAAACAGTTTATATATATATATATATATTTGGTGAGACTGGGCAATCTCTTCAACTCAAACTGAACATCATCAAGTTCTCATATTCCCCTAGATTTCAGAAACTGCGGTGATCGGAAGAACTCGCGGCCAGCCTAGGTTAGGAACAAGCACGAACACCACTTACTTCCGCTTTTGCATGCAAACCGAACGTATCCCTAACGCACACCTTCCGTGCTTTTACTCAGGGTGTAATGTAAATCTGCCGGCTTTGGGACGGTAGGAAAAGTCATTTAGAAGCGATGTCCTAAACGTCACATCACACTCACACATACCCCAATCTCACACTCCCTCACCAAGATGATAGAAACTGACCCAAATCACCTAAGATTCTAGACACTCAATTTCCCCAGTCCCGGTGTAACTGCCGTTCTCGCGGCCACAACTGTGAACGAATGTGAAACTGTGATAAAAATTGCCGGCCCGGCGTTTTGAAATAAAATCAATCAAGCACCCTGAATTTTCTGCCTTTGATACTTTTTTTTTCTTCGTTTTTTCTTTTGTTTTTTTTTTTTTTTTTTTTTTTTTTTTTTTTTTTTTTTGCGGGGCTACACAATAAACAATATAGACCAGGCCAACTCTATGATAAACCAAAAAACGTGGGGTGGCTGAAAAATACTGAAATAATCTGTAATGACCACCCCACACTAATTCCGAACCATGTAGTCAATCTGTAAAATATTCGCGCTTTTTCCAACCGATCCTCCTCACTCCAAGGATGTCTAAATAGCACGGCGCGTCCTCCAATAACCCTGTCAACCCAAAGTCCCCCATGTCGTGCGGAAAATTTACGCACTACGGCTCTCCTCCTGTGTTCACGGTGTAATGTCGTGAGTCACCGCCACACCGAAGTGTGCTGCCGTCACTATCTCACCCTTACACACCCTCAAATATAAAAATAAAGCTCATCCACTATCAAATATGACAATTCTGCTTTACCCCAGAAAATCCCCCTCAACTCAACTCCCTCGTGCCATGACGCGTAGGAAAGGTAAAAATACTAACAATGATGCGAGTATCAAAAAAACGGCTTCCTAGGTCAAACGGTTACCAAGAAAAGGGTTAATGGATCAACGGGGCTCACTAGTGGACCTAAGGTGCGAGACCGGACGTGAGGTCCCCTATGGCCTATCACTCCACCAAATGATGTGGTGACCGTGATGGCGGGTTGACGACTACCTGGTGACGGTGGTCTGGCAGCTAGTCGGATACATTGCTCGGGAGACAGCTACTTGCGTTTTCTGAAGTGCATTGGCTCTATTAACTCCCCTAGACAGATTCTCGCAGCTCTTCCTCACCTAAGTTCGTCCACTTCGGGAAATTTTCTATCATTAAGCTCTCTCCAGTTTTAAGCTAAATCCTTCACCCAGTCTCAAAATTTTCAATTTTTTAATTTTTTTTTTAATTTTTTTAATAAAACGTAATGCAGTTACAACGCCACCACCCCCACACTGGATGGTGTCATGCCCTCATGGTACTAATCATTAGGCATACAATCTGGATTGGATGAGCTGGCTTGCCTCATCGAATGGGAACAACTGGTAGCATATGCAGAAAAATAAAGCGAGAGACAGAAATTGAACCTGTGCACCCGGAGTCAGTTCTTACAGGTGCGGGATTTTTAGCAGATTCCGGTGGAGCAGGACCGTCGACCGATCGCCAGAAAATTTCTCGACGGAAGTTGTCAACCTTCCTGGCTCTATGTGTGCTCTTCAAATGTGCAATCCCCGAGCACCATTGTGTTTGACAATGTGCTCCCATATGGTCGAGTATACTTCCGTACACCGGGGTCGATTGCTCTATTCGACAGAAAAACCGTTCCTGAAAAATCCCCAACTCGTACGAGTCCCTGTGACGGTCGAGTGTGCCAGAACACACCGGGGTCGATTCTTCAAGATTTTGAAAATCTGCATTTCCTTCTACGAAATTTCCTGAATTCGCTTCAAACTCCACGGATCTGTATATAGAGGTCGAGAGAGAAAAATGGGGCAAAAACGTGCTCCTATCCGAAGAAAAAAAAATATATATATATATATATATTTCTTCTTCTGCCTGCGTATATACGCAGTACTGCGTATATACGCAACCAGGGAGCATTTTGAAAAAGTTTTTTTTTTTTTTTACAAAAAAAATTTCCGTATTTTCACTGCTGGCTGCGTATATACGCAAGCAGCAACAAAAATACCCTGCGTATATACGCAAGCAGCAACAAAAATAATTTTTCAATTTTTTTTTTTTCTGAAATTTTCGCTGCTGACTGCGTATATACGCATGGTTGCGTATATACGCAAACAGCAGGTAATTTTTTTTTTTTTTTTTTTTTTTTTGTAAAAAAAAAATTCTCCCCTGGTTGCGTATATACGCAGGTTGCGTATATACGCAACCAGCAGAGTATTTTTTTTTTCTCTTTCTTCCTCTTTCCCTTTCTCTGCCTGTTTTCTGTTTTGCTGTATCTGCACACGCTCAATTCATAGTCAATACCCACTCATCTTACCTCTCTCAAAATTCAAAACTGAAAATAAAACTGAAATAATTTAAACTTACTACGTTGGGTTGCCTCCCAACCAGCGCTTGTAATTTACGGTCGACGGCCCGACCCAGTTACCTCATGTTTGCTCAAGGGACGTCAAAACCGCCAGGGTCTACCTTGACGTCTGCTCCCGGGCCCAGATATGGCTTGACCCGGTTTCCGCTCACCATGCGAGTTGTTCTGTCATGCGGATTCTCCAATTTGACCGCATCCCATGAAAGTACCTCTTTGATGATAAACGGTCCTGACCACCGAGATCTCAATTTTCCCGGGAAAAACTGCTTCCGAGAATCGCAGAGACGTATTTTCTGACCTACTTGAAACTGCTTTGGCTGTGCTGAAGTTTGATGGCTCGGGAGCGGTCTAACCTCTCGGGTCGGTGGCTCCTTGAGTGACGGGACCAGGGCCAATTTCTGTCCACCTTTTTCGTCCAGCTGTAAAGAGGTCCGGTTTTCGGCTTGCATGGCCTGCTCCTCCTGGAATCTCTCCTCGTTCTCTCTGTCCACTCTATCAATCTCTGCCCATAGCTCATCCATCTCTTCGTTTTCCCAGCTTTCTTCGACTACCTCCACTGCGAAGATGTCTTCATGCTCGTAATAATTCGGTAGTTGCAGATTTTTGAAAACGTTGAACTTCACCTTGTCTTCATTAATCTGCATAGTCAATTCTCCGCTCTTGCAGTTTATCATGGCTTCTCCAGTGGCCAGAAACGGTCTGCCCAGAATGAGTGGTACGTCTCCTGCCTCCATGTCCAGAATTACGAAATCTGCCGGAAAAATCAATTCTCCGACTTTCACCAGAATATCTTCAATAACTCCGTAAGCCTGCTTCACGGATCTGTCCGCCATTTGCAGCTTGATTCTGGTGGGCCTGAGTTCACCGATTTTCAAAGTTTTGAAAATCGACAAAGGCATCAGATTGATACTGGCCCCGAGGTCACACAGAGCCTCTCATGTGTAAGCATTACCTAGGGTCACCGGGATGACAAAAATGCCAGGGTCCTTCCTCTTCCTCGGTAGCCCATTCTTCACACAGTTGCTCACTTCTGCCGTCAGATTTATTGTCTCGAAATCGCTCATACGTTTCCGTCCATACAAAATATCTTTGAGGAACTTGGCATAAGTGGGCATCTTTGCCAACGCCTCCGCAAAGGGTATGTTGATCTTCAGCTGTTTGAAAATCTCGAGAAATCTGGCGTAGTCCTTGCTATCATCCCTCTTTCGTGTCTTCAAAGGATACGGCACCTCCTTAGAGACAGGCACCGTTTCTGCTTCCTTCTCATTCTGCACTACATCCTGCTCAACCGAGCCCTTCGGCTGGGGGCGGTCGGCTGAGCTGTTATCCTTTCCAAATACTTCACGCACGATTTCCTTTGATTTTTCTGCACGTGCATGGCTAGGATACGGCGGATCCTGTAGTGCTAATCCACTCCGAGTGGTGATGGCATTGACCTGAGCACGTGGATTATTCACTGTATTCGAGGGCAAGTTTCCTGGCTGTCTCTCCGTTAGCTGCTGTGCTAACTGTCCAACTTGTACCTCCAAAGCGCGTAGTGACGTTTTGGTCATCTGCACGTCGGCTGTCAGGGCGTCCATGTGCTCGAACCGGGACTCCATGGTCTGGAACATGGACTTGATCTCCTTCATCTGAGCGTCGTACTGCTGTACAGATGGGCCCGACTGAGCCTGCTGCGTCGGTGCAGCCTGCTGGGCTGGTGGCCTGTGCTGGAACCCCGGTGCATAAACTGCTGCGTTCGGGTTTCCGTACCGGAACCCGGGATGGTCTCTCGTACCCGGTATGTACCGGCTCGGATCCCACTGCTGCTGTACGTAATTGGAATCTTCGTTTCCGAGCCCCTCGATGGCTGTGTCCAAATCTGTTTTTCCTACTGCATCAGTTGAGTAAACTTTCTTGACCAAATCTTGAACGATCTTGGCCAGATTGTCTATCCGGTCGTCTTCCACTGGCTCGGCTCGGGCCGTGATCCTGCGATCGTCAAACAGGCGAGTATCCTGTTTGGCTAATTGCTTCATCAGCTCATAGGCACCGTCCTTGTCCACATGGTACAGAAAATTTCCTCCGGCTTCTCGGTCAATCCTGTCAGCACTCTCCCTGTCTAGGGCATGGTAGAATACCTGCAGGATCTTCGGGTCTCCGAAACCGTGGTTCGGGCATCTTTTCACAAGTCTCATCAATCTGTCCCATGCGTCTACCACCGTCTCTCCCGTCTTCTGTTTGAACGACAAAATCTCGCTTTGTAATTGAATGACCCGGGAGGCGGGGTAAAATTTGGCCAGAAAATCGGTGACACACCCCTCCCATGTAGTGATCGATCTGGGTGGTCGGGATTCGAGCCAGTCGTTGGCCACTCCGTATAGGCAGTATGGGAAAAGAATTAGCATAAGCGCCTCGGCTCCAACTCCCTTATACCGGACTTTGTTGCAATAGTCCTCAAAATTCCCAATGAAGTCATTTGGATCTTCGTCAGCTTTGCCATGGAATGGGCAGAGGGTCTGAACAGTCTGGATGGTGGATGGTTTTATGTCGAAGTGTTCTGCGGTGATCTCGGGCACCACAATAGCTCGTTCATGCCCCCCCGTGGGGACTTCGAAATTCTCCACCAACGCCTTCCCAGACCGGTTGTACGTCCTCTGGTTGCTCCGGGCCGCAAGGCCTGCTGTGATGAGATCTTCGATGTATCGAGCCATCTCGGCTGGAGTACGTGTCTCGGGAAGTTCTGGCGTTCTCTCGGTATTGTCGCCCATCCTGAAAAAGTAGAGATCTCAAGAGCAATGAGATAACAAAAAATAAAAATAAAAATAAAAACTCTGAAAATTAACTCGGACTACTAAATAAACCCTAAAAAGGTCCCCGGCAACTGCGCCAAAAACTTGATGCGCAATTTAGCGTACTATTCGCAAGTATACGAATCAAGTAGTATAGTGAGTATTTTAGACTCGGTTTATCGATCCCACAGGGACTTTGCAGGTTTTTCTAGTAATCAGTTTTAACGAACAGAGTGTAAAAAGGAGGAATATTTTGAGAGTTTGTAACTACGAACTAAGTACTGAACGTAAATAACTGAAACGTAAATATTTTTGCGAGAATTTTTCTGAATAATATTAAGTTTGTAAAACTAGGGTTTGAGATACTAGGTCCCGGGATCCCCTAGGGTTCTTCAGATTTTCGTTCTTTGTTTGACATGAAAACACACAGCAGTCTCGTTATCCGTGCCACGTACCAATTGTGCAGTATCTTTTCTTTTCCTGCACGTTATCACAATCCTGCAGACTGTCGGATTCCTGTTAAGCTGCCTAAATCTGCAGTCTCGTTCTAAGGCTGCTAGGGTTTCTGACATGTCCTGATGGCCCGGGTCAGATTCTTTAACAGTTGGTCTCAACGATTTCAGGCTAGTCCTAACTCCCCTTCGCTAGTCGGCCCATCGGGGTAAGGTGCTAAATTTTGTCTTCTCTTCCTAACCCTAACCGGACGTTTTCACCTACCGGCTCGGGTCTGTAGCAATTCTGGGTAGCTACTCCGATCATGCATAAACAGTAAAATTCAAAGACAGAATAACGAATAAAGCTGCTGATATTAAGATAGTACGATCATGAATTCATAGTCAAAACGTAGAACTAATCTCTGAAAACGAAACCCTAGGTTCACCGAGAACCTAGGTAAAAGTTTAGCTACTGAAATTCATAACGTAAAATAACACAGTTTTTGAATAAGAGAGAAGAAGAGCAAACGGGTGTCTTGAATCTGGATTCACGTTTCCGTGCTCTCCCGGGATGCTCGGTCTTCTCCTTCGGTTGTGCTGTCTTGTGTTCTGTTCTGTGTATTCTATGCTGTCTCAAAACGAGTCTGGACGAGTCTTTAAATAGTGCTGTTTTTCCCGAAAACGCTTGCGCCAGAATTTACGAAAACTGCCATCGGTCCACCGTCTTTGACCAAAAGTCAAAACTGGCTGCGTATATACGCAGGGGTTGCGTATATACGCAACCAGGGCCCAACCAACATCCCCCACCACCCTCACTGCCTGCGTATATACGCAGGGCCTGCGTATATACGCAGGCCGTGGGGCTAGGTGGGGCCCACTTGGTCCTCTGGTGGGCCAGGTCTGGTCCCCTGGGTCCCACTCTTCTGCCTGATGCTCCCGGTTTTCCTTCCTCGGTGTCTTCCTGCTTTCCCGTGCCCCCGTCTTGCGTTTTGACCCGAAACTTGTCAAAATTACCAAAATACCCCTGGGTCAAAACCTCTCCGAATTCTGTCCAATCTTGGCTCTGGCCATAGGAAAACTGCTGACTGGATTTGGGAGACAAAATCTGAACTTGACTCCGGAAACCCGGGCCCGGTGCCAAAATGACCAAAATACCCCTAGGCCAAAACTGTCCCGGAAATCGTCACGAACATAAAATAGTTGCTCCTGACTCTGGACACCGGGAACCGAGACTCCTTACTCGGGCGTGGCCTGACTGGGACCCACACGTGACGGGAGTCGGTTTTTCGGCCGGACTCCGTTTCAGCATTATAACCTGTTTTCGGAAAGCCCTTGACATCTCCGTTCTTTTGCCCCCGGTTTCACTTCAAAATTCCAATTCAAGCTCAAGATATTGTCAACCGAGCGCGTCCCGGCGATTCTCGGTTTTGGCGTTTTCAGCTTCCTCGGTCGGTTTTCACTGCTCGTTTTTCCTCCAGTCTTTCCGTTCTCCATTGCGCTCTCCCTTGTACCAGTCTCGGTCAAATCCTGCTCCGAGCGTTTTCTGCACGTTTCTCGAGGCGAACCCGGTTCTGTCTCGACACGCATCCCAATGCACTTTCCGAACCTGTTCCTGTAAAAACATGACAAAACCCGCGATTATATCCAATAAAAGTACGAAACATGCAGAAATTCACGAAGAGCAAATAAACGTCTCATTCCTAAAACCGAGGCTTTCCGAGGGTGAATTCTGGCTAAAACGCGGTTTTCCATCACACATACACATCTTTTCAGGCTATAAAATATCCCCTATTTGGGCGTTATCACTAGCCACTGATGCAATTTGTATGGCTTGTCCAAACACAAGAACCTTAGGTAAATTTCAAGGCAGTGGTTGACCCTTTAAGATTGGCCATTTGTTTGTGGGTAGTAAGCTGTGGAGCGCACTAGTTCGGTCCCATGCATTTGAAAAGATCTTGCCAAGACTGGCTCATAAATACCTTGTCAGTAATATACAATCTCTATAGGAAAGCCATGTGGTTTAAGAGTTCTACTCATAAATACGTTAGCCACTTGAACTGCAGAAAAATGATGGGTTAGTGCTGTGACATGGCACTCTTGGTGAGCCTATCCACCACAACAATTATTTTGTCTTTACCTTCACTATTGGGTAAACATTCCACAAAATTCATAGTGGTGTTGTGCCAAGGTTTTTCTGGGAGTGGTAAGGGTTGTAGCAACCCTGGATAAGCCACAATTTTAGCATTCATTTGCTGACAGATATCCCAGTTTTTCACTTCCATATACTCATGCGTTCACAAAATAAATATTGAGATAGCTTCTTGTAAGTACATGTGATGCCAGAGTGTCCTGAGTTGTTTGCTTGTTCTATGAGATCAGCCTTGAGTGTCCTCCAAATCCAATTACAATAGTATGCCCCTTCTTAAATATTTCATCTTATAGTGTGTAAGTTGGATGGCAAGAAGCATCAATCATAAATTTAGCAATCAATTCTTGAAGCTTTTCATCACCTTCATAGATGATCAATACCTCCATTTTCCATTGTGGCTCAATACTAGAGATAGCATTGCATTCAACTGCTTCTTTTTCTTGCTCAAACATTCTGGAGAGTGCACCACCTGCAGTATTCTCCACTCCTCTCTTGAACTAATTTGTATAATCCAACCCCATCAATTTTGTCACCCATTTATGCGGCATTATTGTTGTAATTTTTTGTTCCAACAGAAATTTTGAACTTTCATGATCAATCTTAATAACGAACATATGACCCTCCAAATAAGCCCTCCACTTGCTCACAGCTAGGGCTAGTGCCATAAGCTCCTTGTCATAACTAGAACCTAGCTGCTGAGATATGAGAGCTTTGCTAAATTGGGCAATTGGCCTCTTGTTTTGCATTAAAACAACCCCCAAACCATAGAGGGAGGCATTAGTTTCTACCACAAATGGAAGTGAAATATTTGGTAGAGCCAAGACATGGGAAAATGTCATGGCTATCTTCAATTGTTGAAAGGCTTCTCTAGCATCTTCTCCACAATGGAAGTTTCCCTTTTTTAAGATCTCATGGAGAGGTTTGCTTATGGAACCATAATTCTTGATGGACTTCATGTAATATCCAGTGATTTTTAAGAAAGTTGCAGGAGCATTGGTTAGCCTAAATGGCATGTACAAGAACTCATAATGGCCTGAATGTGTTTTGAATGTTTTCTTGTTCCCTCACCTAACTTGATGATTACCAGACCATAGGTGTAATTTAGTCAAGATATTCTTAATGCCCCCACCGGGTTACAAGTAAAAAAGAACTTCTTCAAAAGTTAAGAGAGGATGAATGGACTTCATTTATTAACAAAGTGGTATCTTTTTGTGAGCAACATGGTATTGTAATCCCTGATATGAGTGCCCCGTTTACTAATAAAAGAGGGCGATCTCGCAATGACACCCCATGGAACACCATTATCGCATTCATATATTTAACGGGACCATCGACTCTCAAATGCAAGAGTTGAATACTAGATTTACTGAGCATACAGTGAAACTTCTTATCTTGAATTCGGCTTTGGACCCTAGAGATGATTTAAAGTCATGTGATGCTAATAAAGTCTATGAATAGACCAATATCAATCATCGGGATTTCACATAGCAAGAGAGTGTGCATTTGAGGTTGCAGTTACATCATTATCATGTTCATCTATCTCAACATAATGATTTTCACAATCTCAGAACTCTTTGTATAGTATTTGCAGAAAATGAAAAAATCAATGGTTTATCAACTTGTTGATAGATTAAATAGGCTTGTGCCTACACTACCAATGTCTACAGCAACGACATAACGAGTGTTTTGAGTGATAAAAACTGTTAAAAGTAGACTTCGAAACAGGATGAAAGATGAGTTTTTAACAGTTTACAAGATGGTCTACACTGAAAGAGAAATAAGAGAGATGTTCAATGCATATTTGATCATTGACGGTTTTAACTCTTTGAAATAAGGTCATGTCACATTGTGTTAGATTACTTTCATTCATCTAAATGTTAGTTACTTATTACATTTTTTTGATTAAAGTTAAAGATGCTTAGAATTATTCGACTTTATTCTCGAACAATTTATTATTTTTGTTTGAAGTAAATTGATTTATATGATATTGAAGTTGACTTTTTATTTTACCTTGGCCCTCTTATGACAAATTCCAGGTCCGTCCCTGGTGATGATGGTGGTGGTGGCGGTGGCGAATTTTAAAATTTACTAATGAGGAGTAAGAGACTGAACTAATCTGAAAAAGACTGAGACTAACTGCTTTCCGGAAAAGCAGAAATTTTATTTTTACCAAACACACTAAAACTGCTTCTGCTGTCGGAAAGCAGATGTGCCGGCAGCAGAAGCATTCCCAAACTCACCCTAATTCACTTGAATTTTTTATTCAGTAGATCCACTTGATTTTTGTCACAAGAGATTGAAATTGAAGTGAACAAAGTTCGACAGTTAGCTATCAAACATGAGACTGTTCCCTCCAAAACGTTTGAGGCGGTGACTACTTTTGGGCTTGGGCCTCTTGAGATCTTCTTGGTCTTGACATTATTTCAACGGCGAAGGAACTTTTTCTTGCAGCCTCATGTCCGTCTATAAAGAGAGGGTAATCTCTCGTTTAGAAACCACTTTTTCTTAGTTATTTCTTCTTAATTTGACTTTTACTAGTATTCAGCGGGTCACCTTCACCTGGTCATTTGGATAGCAAAATGATGCAATTTTTTTATAATTGTTTTATAGAGTTGTAGGTAAATGTTGCTCTATAACACATTGAAAAAATTATCAAAAAATTGCAATGTTTTGCTATCCAAATCACCCTGTCAAAATGACCCAGATACGAGTCAAAATGTCAACTTGGGAAGAAAGAGCTGAGACGGAGTGATATTATTTTGTTTCTGCTTGAAGGAAAAAAGCTGATTGTGGCTAGGATTCACTAAGCCCCCATCACTGTCTCGTCGGATTTTGAGGCGGAAACCTTTGCACTTCGAGATGGCATTCTCCTTGCTTTGGAATGCAATAAGCGGAAGTTAATCGTAGAATTTGACGCAAAATGAGTCATCGAAGCTATCAACGACACGCAAAGAGTGCAGCAAGACAGATCCGATAATGGGGATATCCTCCAGAAAATTATAGGTTTAGCACATCGCTTTGAGAACATTGATAGCGCCTTTTAGGAGCTATATTTCTTTGGCATTTACCTCATGTTTGATAGGTTTCTGGAGAGTTTTGAGCCTAATATTGCTGAGATGTGCATGATTTGTCATTTGTTTCTTCATAATTCTAGTCCAGGCATGTTCTTTATGTTGATTTATACTTATTTTGTCGTATTTAATCGCTTAGTATAGTTGTTGCTTTTATCTTTGACAGGATACAGGGCTATTAGAGTGATTTGGAATCAAGGACATGAACTTTGGAAGCAAAGAAGGGCGAGGAAAGAGGCTCGGGAACCAAAATGACGAAAAGTTCAGGATTCAAGAAGTGGCAGCCCAGACCATTTCGGCCCGAAATGCTAGTCAAAATGGTGGCCGAAATGGGCGGAACTCATGCGCGGATTTTTGGGGCAAAAATGCAATTCTTGAAGACTTAGCTTCCCTAATTCGACCTAAACAACAAGGGATGGGAATAGACCTCAGTTTATTGAGCCAAGAAAACTTAGGAGAGCAAGGATACTTCGTTGAGAGCATCATCAAGCAAGGAGACGAGGCCGGATCAACGCCATAACACTATTTTTAGTGTTTGATATATTTTCTCTGCTTCTCTTGTATGAAATATTCAAACAAGATGTTAAATTTTTTTATGAGTAGCTAAACTCGTACCTAGGCATCTATGGAGAGCCTAGGGTTTATGTTTTGATGAACTTTTCCCGGATTTTGAGGAACTTCCATGCTAGGGTTTGTGATTCAATGAAGATTGTTCTAGTTTATGTCATGTTGAGTAATTCCATTGACAAGTTAGGGCTAAGATGTATGATCTTAATTATCTATTTCTTCATTCAATCATGAACTTATCTTAATGACAATCTTAGTATCCTAATATCTCGTTTATTGTGCTTAACCCTTAGTAAGTTAGGAGTCATGACCCGACCTTGCTAATTAACTAGTGAGTGTGTGAAAGCAACTCTACCCTATTTGGGATGAGTAGACGAGAACATTCTTAATCAATGAGAGTGAGAAGTGAGTTGAGTAGGAATGGCGAGATGATGTAGATTCATTAGGAGATAGTGAAGTGTTAGTGTGGTGATGGTCTGAGAGGACATTATTCCGTGCACTATCAATAGCCTGCTAGAACATATTGGTAGTTAGAGTTGACCTGAGAGGGATAAATCAGTACCGGTGTGTAGAACGACAAGAGACCGATAGGTAATTGTCAACTTCATTACCCAGCTTAGCTAACTAAGAGTTGTCGTGTTAGAACATGGAATCCAGAATCGTCAAAATTACCCTAGGTGATCTATAGATTGCCTATTTTTCTCTCCTTTGGTTTAATCTAAATCATTTCTTTTGCTTAATCTTATTTATAGTTTCTAGTCACTTGATTGAGGGTGACAACACTCCAATTGCAAACATTTTTACCGGTTACTAGGTAGATTAAAGTAGTTGTTAGACTTAGAAAAGGAAGCACCTTCCCTTGGGTTCGATAACTCGGAGTCCCAAATACTCCATTATATTACTTGACAGTATACTTGCGCAGCAACGCATAATATAGGCGTGTCAAATTTTTTGTGTCGTTTCCGGGAAAAGAATTAATTACTATTCTAGTTTAGCGATTAGTTTAATTTACCTTTTACTTTTTGTTTATTATTTCTGTGATTTCTGATTTTGGTTAGAATTATGTTTCAAGTTTTCAGTGTATGCAACGGATCTCTAGAGACCTTGTGCCCCCAATTGAGGACCCAGAACAGCTATTCAGAACACCAAGAGGGAATCGAAGACAGATCGCAATGGGTGAGCAATTGACTAACGCTCAACTGAATCATAAGTTGACTGAACTCCAACAAAAGCTCGATGAGCACAAGAACCAGATGCCCTACAATAAGTCCAGCCAAGCTTTGGCGGAGAAGTTCAGTCAACTCAGAGAGGACAAAAAACCAATTTATTGCAGTGCCAACCATTCAGGCTCAGCACTTTGATTTGAAGCCTGGCACCATCACGACAGTGCAGAATCAATTCATGTAACACCCCGTCTTTTTTCTAAGTATAATTGACGCATTTCACGTATAGTTTACATATTTATTTTCGGTATATATAGCTAATGGGGAGGTAGTTGTAATTAGATAGTTGATGTTGGGGGTATTATTTGTCTTATACAAAACTTTTGGTATGTATACTTGTATTTTTGTATTTGTACTATACGTATTGTTATACCGTATATATACTTCTACTTATACATATTTAATACCATTTTTATACTTATACATATATTATTGATAATAATAAAAGAAAAGAAATGATTTGTTTACCCCTTCTCCAACACACTGGTGATGTGTGTGTTTCCCCAACATTTTCTCACATTCTTCAATGCTCTTTTTTCTCTCTCTCTCTCTCTCCCTGTCACCCTCTCTCTCTCTTCTCTCCCTCCTCTATTTATCTCCTTCCTCTCTTCCTTCTTCCTCCATCACCTGACACCCACCATCACCACGGCAACCACAACCCTCTTTCTTCTCCCCTGTCTCTCCCTCTTTCTCTCTGTTTTTGCCTGGCGAGAACACAACAGCAGCGACAGCGCATAAGGCAGGTGCCTTCTCCGACAAACCACCACCACCGGTGTCACCTCCACCACCATCTCTCTGCCTCTCTTCTCTCACCCCTATCCCTTGTCTCTGATCCGTTCGAACCCAGCAGAAAGAAGCAGTAGCGACAACGAAGGTTGCTGCCTTCCCGACGGGAGACCCACCGGCGAGCCACCACCACCTCCACCCTTCTGTTTCTCTCTCTCTCTCTCTCTCTCTCTCTCTCTCTCTCTCTCTCTCTCTCTCTCTCTCTCTCTCTCTCTCTCTCTCCATCCCCTCCCTGATTTTGACCTCAGAAGAATAATGGGAAGACGAAAACAACAACACAAGTGGCGGCGCAGCAGCAGCAGAGGCAAACACGCCGGCGACCACCATGGACTCCGGCGAGAAGTTCGTCGGAGCTTAACCAAGGCCACCCAGCCTCTTCCACCCATCCCCCTAGCCTCCTGAAGGTCCGACCAGAATCGTGGAAGTGGAAGACAAATCCAGAACTAGCCGGAGATGCACCGTCAGCCATCACCGCCGAGCGCCGCTGACGGGTAGCTTGACCCGCCTCATTTCTTCACCATTTTTCGCGATTCTTTGATTGGGTATGCTCTAAATCGTCTCCTAAGTCATTTTATGTAATAAAAATTGAGTTTTAGGACCTTGAATACATGTTTTAATCAGTAGATTTGAGTGTTCTTTCTTGGGGGTTAGAATGTAATTTTTAGAAAGTTTTTGGGATTATTTTGCAGTTTCAGAAACTTAGGGGGATGCAATTGTATTTTCATAAACTTTTTGGGTACTAAGTGTAGTTTCCAATTTCGGTTTCATGAAGAAAATTGTTTTTCCTAAATTTGACTGGATTATTATTTATAAATTAATAACTATATTTTTCATAAAATGGTTGGGGTGAATATTATAGAAAAAGACATTTTTCAGAAAAATATAAAGGAGATAGAATATATATAGGTTGTTTTTATTAGAGAAAATAAATTTGGTTGAGGTTGTATTAAGTTAGAAGCTCCAATTTGTAGGTGCAGTTTCGTAGGCGAGAACTACTTCTAGGACGTGCTTGGATTTCGGTAAGTTAGTATGCCTAGCCTTGCGTGCCATTCATTCATTTCGTGTATCGCGTTTGTTATTATACATGCTTTATTTGAATCGTTTACTTGCTTTCGAAAAAAAATCTACTTTTAGAATATTGTATAAAAAATGATAATTCAAATCTAAAATAAGAATCTGAAAGAAGAACATCTAAATTCTATTTCCGAAATAAAGTACCGTTCAAATCACAACTACCAAATTAGGTCGTGATCATCTAGTTCACGGGCCACGATTATCCAAAAGCAGCACACCGCTCACTTATTGGTCAAATAATATATCTCACAATCATACATCGATTATTATGAAAATTTTCCACACCGGCTTTAGTTGGAGCTCCCGGTTTACATCTTGTGATATCTTGGAAGAAAAATTCGTAATTATATAAAGTGGAAACTGTTGTGCGTGGGTTTGTGGCATATCCCTGATGCGATACATTTCTGACATATTGTGATTGGTTACTGTTATGAGATTATATTGTGATTGGTTATGAGATGGTTATGAGGCGCTATGATGCGAACCTCCTGTGATTGAGTTATGGTTATGGTAGTGCTTTTGCACATTATGAGAAAGCGGTTGTGGATCGGATATGGTCACGCCCCGTATCAACTAGTTGGTAAAATGAACTCCTGGTCTCGATTATCTCATCATTGAGAAAAGTGAAAGTTATCATCTTGGTATTTAAAGTGATATTGCGAAATGCTATTAACAGTGATTGCCCAAGATGGTCCACGTCCTTGGTTCAAAATACGAAATTTGAGATCGTCACAAAGTTTGACACATAAATCAACGAGAACGTTATTCCCTCACATATTTGATTTTATTACTTAGCGAATATGTTATTCCTGTCATATGTCTCATAATCTGTGTACGTGCTATGGGTGTTAGCTTACTCAGCCGTTTCCTGATCATTTTCTGTAAAATTACGTCGGCTTTTGCCATTTTAAAGCCGCAGGTTGGTTATCAAGGTGGGGAAACGTTCACAACACTGTTAGACAGGAAGACTTGTTGCTAGAATATCACCTAGTATTATCATTTCAGATGTACTCATGACTTTTCAAAAAAAAAATCACTTTTTTTGGAATGTAATAATTTGTATTTTGTCGATGGTTGTACTAGCTGTGAACCGACGATCCTTATCCGTTCCCAATAGGGCTCATCACCCCGGGCTGAGATATCTCTTTCCAAACGTACGGTTCGGCAACCGTATGATTTTGGGGGTGTTGCAATTCCATTACTATGGGAACAGGGATGAAAACCCAAATGACTTCATTGGTAAGTTTGATGCATACATCAAAATAGTGAAGTGCAAGAACGTCACAGCTGAGACATTGAAGCTGATTCTTTTCCCATATTGTCTGAAGGGAGCGGGAGAGAAGTGGTTAGAGTCCAGAGAGCCAGAATCGATCACCACATGGGAGAAATTTGTTGATGATTTCATGAGCAAGTTTTACCCCGCTCAACGTGTTATTGGTTTAGAGGCAGAGATCCTTGGTTTTCAGCAGCATGCTAATGAGACGGTTGTTGATGCATGGGACCGGTTTATGAGGACGATACACAAGTGTCCTAATCATAATTTCGGTGAATACAAGATTCTCCAAGTTTTCTATCACGGCCTCCAACGTCCCAACCGAGATTTGCTGAACAGGGAAGCAGGTGGAAACTTCTTGTAGAGAGTTGAAAAGGATGGAGCATATGCTTTGATGAAGCAAATTGAAAAACATGATGCTCAATTCTATGACTCTAGGAGGTTGTCCAAGTTGCCTGAGCCAAATAATGATGAGTGGAAAGATGGGATCACGAAGATGGTATCTGATATGGCGAAGCATGTTTATCGGGATAAGAAGACTGTGGTTGCAGTATAGGAGCAAGATTTTGATGCAGCTAGACACGATTTACTAGCGTGTTACCGCAAGTGCAAGTTTCAAGTAATATAGGGTAATATTTCAACCCCGAGTTATCGATCCCACGAGGACAGACTTGAGATTATTTAATTAGTTATTAATCTAGAGTACGAGTAACTAGGAGGAAGGGTTATGATTAAAAAGGTTGTCACCCTCAAACAAGTGACTAAAATAAAATAACAAACTAATCTAATATTTTTGTATTTTTCTGATAATATGGAGAACAACTAGGCGATCTATGGATCCCTAGGGTTTTAGACAGTTTCAGATAACAATTTGAAACACGCTATCATCTTATTGATTGTGTGGGGTAATAGTACTGACAATGTCCCCTCGATCTCATGTCGTTCTACCTCTCAGTCGACTACGGGTCCTGTCGGTCCACCGACGTCTACCGATATGGTTCTAGTAGGCTAACGACCTCCACGACAACGCATCCTATCGGTCCACCGTTGCACGAAACAGCCGAATCTCACCTACCGCATCTACCCACTAACACGACTAGTCCTATAATCTCACCTCTCAGTCTCAATAATTCGGGCTAATTTCTTGTTCTCGTTCGTATCCGGTATAGTCTCTTTCGAGCACCTACCTAGGAAGCTAGCCTAACCTATTCGACTCCGTTTATGCTAAGAGTTAAGCCTAGAAAAATCAATCCAACTAATATAAATGATAGTCTTTAAGCTTACGAATCTAATAACCTATTGATTCTTCTTCCCAAAGTTGTTTTTGTAACCTAAGACGTGTTAATATTCCTAAGTAGTTAAGATATACGATAAACAAAGAAGAACAATACGATTAAGAGAATCGAAACATGAATCAATCTTACAATCCGGAAACAAATCTAGTTAATAAACCCTAGGTTAATCTCCAAAGAACCTAGAAAAAGTAGTTAGCTGCTAATAAAGTAGGAAAATAACAAGATTTTCTCCATAAACATGCTGAAAAGAGAAGAGAAAGAAATCAAACGGGGAAATCTCCGGTTTGGGGATGATCCTGATCGATCTCTTCAGCTCCCTTGCAGAAAGAAATCAATTGACTGGATTTACTGCAGAAAGACCTGGATTAGGATCACCCCATAGAGTATTCGAGAGAGTCTGGGTCTGGAATTAGTGTTGGACGATTGTCAGTTTCAGGAACTGCGGCGTCATCCGTCTGAACAGCTTAGTGAACAGATCCTTCACACCCTGTGTGCGGGTGTACCCGGCGCTGCTTGGTATTACCCCCACCAAAGTCCATCCTATCGGAAACTCCCTGCTACATATTTGATTCGAGATGCGAGATGGTGGACTGAGTGGGTCAACAACCGGATTGCGGGCATTAAGCACATGACCCGGATAGACTATAATGTTGCACTTTTGGTGTATTGTCTGATGACCCGAGAGCCTGTGAGCCTCCCGGAGATTATTTGTGAGTTTTTTCGGGAAAGACGAGAGTCCCACAGTAAGAAGGGTTTGGGTCTTTTGGGGATGTTGACTAAAATGGCACAGGATTATAAGGTGCCAATTCCTGGTGAGCTGAGATATATCCGACCGGTTCAGGTACGCAAGTACCGCAAGATGAGATGTGCTTTACACAAGGCTCTGCATGGGCCTCCAGAATATGTCCAAGTTGACGATGATGATGATGATGATGATGATGATGATGATGATGATGGTGCTCCGCCTCATGGTGGGGGTGATGGCATGCCACCACCGCCTCCACCCGGTGATGGGGGTTTTCCAGCCTTACCAGGTCCCCTTCGATTGCCCCGATCTGCTAGTTCTAGTGAACCCAGGCAGACCGAGCCCGACCTAGGGCAGTCCAGCAGAGGGGCCAGGCGCAGTTCTTTTGGGCGCCTGAAGAGGACTGAGCATGAGGAGTGGGTCAGAAAGAAAATTAAGGCCCAAGAAAAAATGCAGAACTACCTGGTAAGGACGGTCAAGAAAATGGCCAGGGGACTTGGAAAGTTGTTCAAGACCCAGAAGCATATTTACCATGCTAGCACAGCTGCACTGCGAGCTCATGAGGCTACCCTCGCTGAGATTCAGAGCAATATGTGTGGTAAGAAATTTAACTTCCCGAACCACTATTCTAGTGATAACTGTCCCAGTTGGACAATGGAGGATAGTAAGCCCTATGACAGCTTCTCTGGCCATGACCCTACCCCGAGTCCGGAACATGCAGACTTTGTTGGTGACCCCGGCAGACCCGGTACCCAGTACCCACCCAGGCAGCATGTAGACCCAGGGGCCAGCAGTGCCCATCCTGGTGCCAGCCACGCTGGTACCGCTGCCGCAGCACGACAGGCTGCGAGGAAACGACCCAGAGGGCGAACCCCTGAACCATCTCCCGAGCCGACTGACCAGTCTACTCCGGAGAACACAGATCCGAGTTACATACCAGATCAGTAGAGTCGCGAGGACCCGCCACCTCTAGTGTGGGGGTGGGGAATCGTGTCCTCCTGCATAGTCAGGTCAGCATATTTTTGTTCAATTTTGTTTTTAATTTTGTTTTAAGTTTTTGAGTCAGCACGTTTTATTCTTTTGAGTCTACCTACCTATTTTTTCTGACCTTGCATTAAAAAAAATAGAAAAACCTTAAAATCTTTTGAGAAAGGGCAATTGATGGGACTATAAACTGTAAATAATTCAGTAAGTCAAACTCCAACAGGAAAGAAAACTGACATCGAGGTGTAGGAGTTTTATTTTTCTTTGGATGGATAGATCCAGTGCAACCCAGAATTCTCCGATAGGTTGTAGCCTGAGTTAGGAATTCGACTAGTTACCACACCACTGTCACATAGGTAGTCGACAACCTGCCTACGGGTGTCAGCACGGTCACTGCATTTTTCAGTGGAGTGTTTGGCTTATAACGGACCTCACGTCCTGTTTCTCAGCCTTAGGTCCAAATAGTTAGCCCATTTGCAGCCATTTACCCCTTTATTCACAGCCACTGCAGCCTAGGAAGCCTTCCTTGTGACTTGCATCACTTGTTTAGTTGGCCAGTACTACGCGTTATGACAGAGGGAGTGAGTCTGGGAGGGTTGTAGATGAACGAGAGCTTTTAGACAGATCAGTTTTGGACAGCATGAGGGTGTGACAGGGTGAGTTAGAGGCGACAGCATTAAATTGCAGGAGGTGAATCACTACAGTACACAGTGATCACAGGAGGAGTAGTCGCGTGTGTGATATCCATTTCACACAGATCAGGAGTTCGGGAGTTGTCAGGTTTTAATTGGAGGCTGTGCCTATTTCTACATCTTTGGTGATGAGGAGGTTAGGTAGGACAGCACACTATCTTCTGGACTACAGGGATCGAGCATTTAACGACTAATGTGGGGGTATTTTTGGCAAGCTTATACTCTTCTTACCCCACAGATTTATGATTGCACTACCTAGCTTAGTTAGTTGAAATTGTATGGATTGTCAAAAAAAAAAAAAAAAAAAAAAAGAGAGAGAGAGAGAGAAAGAAAAAAAAAGAAAAAAAAGAGAAAAAAAAAGTATATTTGTTGTTTTAAGTTTTTTTTTGTTTAGTTAAATAAAATCAAGCTTCGTAGGAAACACTGTTTGGACTACACGCTACTTCACAATTGTGGCCGCGAGAACGGCGAATCAGCATCATGATTTCGGGGAATTGGGAAACAGGGACTTAGTTGTTCTGGACAGTTTTCGGGGAGCATGGTGAGGGGTGTGAGTTGGGAACAGTGAGGTGTCATAATAAGTAGGATTGGCTTTGCCTATTACTTATAAAACCCTACCTGTTAGACTTAGGATCCCTGATGGAAAACAGCTCGGAAGGTAGGTTAACTAGGGATTTACTCAGAACACAGACGAAAGTAACAGTAAGGGGAGCCCGTGCTTATTTTCCACCATGAGAAATAAACAGTCTCACCAATCGATTGTCTATCAGTATTTTCTGGAGGTGGAATGAACATTGAATGGCACATCAGTTTTCAATTCCAGAGATTTTTGTGTTGTCTTGGGTCAGTTTGTGTATATTCCTTGTCTGAGTCAGTTAAGCAGTTGAGTCTTCTGGTCTTTAGCATGAATCTGTGGAAGGGGGAACTATGCAATTGGAGTATGCAAAAGAAGGGTCTGCAAGACAGTATGCAAGGGTCTGCTCGGGACGAGCAGAGTTTAATGTGGGGGTATTTTGATAGCTTGAAAATGGAATTAGTTTGGGACATCTTTTTACCATTGGTTCTAACCCTGTGAGAGTTGAGTTTGCCCATTTTCAGCCTATTTTCCACTTGATACGAGGCAGAGACTTTTAGGACATGATCGGTAGATTTGAGTAATTTCATGCATGATTGTGTTTGTTGGATATGATCGCGGGTACATGTTATTATGTGCAGGTAACATGTGCCGAGAAATGCATGGAATTGGCTTGGATTTTGAGGCAGCGTATCAAGTAAGCTGAGCAGAAAGAGACGCATAAAAGTTAACTATGTGCGTTCAGACGCAGGATACCTGCGTTCAGACGCACAACACGGCAGCAGAGGAAGCAAGGAAAAAAAGGCAGAATAAAAGCTAACTCTGTGCGTTCAGACACACAGACCTACGTTCAAACGCAGGTCTTGACTTCAGAACCGCGAAGACCAAGGGGTGCGTTCAGACGCACAAGTCCGAGAATCCAGAAGGAAGAAGGAGAAAATCAGCCAAGGCCTGCGTTCAGACGCATGAGACATGCGTTCAGACGCACTGCGCGTTTAAACGCATGAAAGCTGCGTTCGAACGCACGATGGGTTTCTAGAAGCTTCCAGGACGGGTTTTTGCAGGGGTAGAACAGGGATTTCGGGCATCAGTTTTAGAGACTGTAGCAGTATAAAAGGAGGTGTTCCAGCACAGAATTAGGGTTACACATACACAATGATCATCACATTAACCAGTACCAGAGCCGTCAGGATTGGAGCAGAGCACGATTGGAGCAGTTTTCAGTAGTCAGCCATAAACCCGTTTGATATTTCTTCTTTCTTTTATGAAACATTGTTTTTCAATAATGTACGCTAGCTAAACCTTTTACCTAGGTTCTCGGTGAACCTAGGGTTTATGAATTCAGCAGTATGGTTTGTTTGATTTTCAGATGCATGACTAGTTGGAAGTCTTAATACAGAATTGGATTGTTTATTATCTTGTCTTTGATTTTATATACATACATGAATGGCTTGATCACCCAGGAGTGTTATAGACAGGATCTGGTGCGCGAGAGTGGCCAGTGAGAGTTAGGAAGAAAATACAGGATTTAATACCCTATCTTGATGGACCGAGAGGTGAAAGGAACCAGGGTATTAGCCCAGAAGCATTAGACTAACTGCTAGACGTTTAGGGGGAGACCGAGAGGGGAACCTGTAACCCTAGCAGACTTAGAACAAACCTGCAGATTTAGGTGGACCGAGAGGACCCAAAATCTGTAGGAGAGTGACAGGTGCAGGAGATCGAGAGGAGATTGTATCAATGGTATGCTGGCATAAACAAGACTGCTGTGTGTTTCTGAAATCAATTGAACCAGGCAAGCTGAAAAGTAACCCTAGGGGATCCTGGGACCTAGATTGTTAATTCATCAACTTTTACAACTACAACAATTCCCAGAAAAATTACTCCGAATAAAATAAGATTTTCTAAGTACTGCTTTATTTACTGCAAACTAGTTTATTACAATCACACCCCCAACTTTCCTCCTTTTTATAGCTTTGTATTTATTTATAATTCTTATAAGTAAAACTTAAACTGTTCTCGTGGGTTCGACAACCAGAGTCATAAATACATACTCTATATTACTTGATCGTACACTTGTGAAAAAGCAGATAGGTTTACGCTGTCAGTCACACGCTATATAGATTTGAACTAGATTTGGGAATTAGTTAATATGATTAATTAATTAATTAGAACGATCACTTTGAAACACCTTGCAAACTTAGTAGGACTAATTTGCAAGGAAGGGACTAAACCGAATTCTAGTAGGACTAGAATGGGACCTTTAGGTAGTTGGCAAGGATTTTTTGGACTATATAAAGGATGATACTTCCTTCCTTCCCATACTTATGAGCCTTTAGTTCATAACTTGAGTGGGAGAGAACAAAAAGGAGAGAGCAAGCAAGCAAGAGGGACCCATCCGCCCCCTTGCTGCCGCCCCATCCCGTCAGCCCAAACAAGGAGGCCGATCCTCCTTGTTTCCTCGCGTTGTGTGATTTCTTCTTCCTATTCCTCCATTCGGGGATAGCACAAAGGAGAAGGAAGATCTAGATCTCAACTCTAGGCGTGGATCAACTATAGAGAACGTGACACAATTCACGTTACAAGTCATCACAGGAGAAACCCTAAGGTGTGTGTAACTTGATTTCTTCCCTTACCATCGTTATATCTCTTGTCATGTGATCCTTGGAGGGTATTGCATTGATTATATTTGTTTTTCCGCTGCGTATCCATGATCAAAACCCTACAATGGTACCAACTCAACACGAAAGTACACCCTAGATCAACAAGAGACCACAAGTTTCCACTCGAAAACAGACTATTCAACTACCCTAAGACTAAATTCTCCTAGCACAATAAGTGAACTAAAGGTATTCCCTCGTCAACTTTCCACTTTTCCCTGAATACCCAGGACATCCTTTCGTGAACAGGTGCGCAAGATACTAAGAATTAGAGTTTTCTTACTACGGCGCTTCGTATTCTCTGAGACTCTTTCACTGAACTCTCTTCAGTTTCAAGCTTCATCAATTTCCCTTATTCTCAAAAAATTTAAATTTTATGAATTTTTATTTTTCTAATTTTTCCAATTTTTCATATTTTCCTAGACTCTATATGCATTGGCCAACTCGAATATCCACAAAACGCATTGGGTAGGGTGACTTAATAAAGTAAAAGTACAAACAAATGCAGAAATTTTAAAATTTAACACAATACGACACTATATACTAAACACGACTAACCACACATACTAAAAAATACTACACAAACTGCGTGTAACTGGCGATGCAAACAGACATGGCTAGTAAAAATATACACAACCCCCCCCCCCCCCCCACAAACACACAATTAAGCATTTTGTTGTCCTCAACGAATTTAGAGATATAATAAGAGGACTCATCGCTTAAATGTGTAGGCGACGGATCTCCACAATTACCGCTCAAAACGTAGACGCCGAGAGCGTAAGAGATACCTGAGGTGCCCAGAACTACATGGTCACCGTGTCCGCGAAACTGCAACAAGAAGGAGTCTTGTGGACCGTTGACAGTTTTCCCGTTGATGAAAATCACTTGAGCAATCCCCAAGCTACATCATGCTTCAATGTATCTCCCCTGAGGTCTCGTGTGCCTCGCACATCGGGGTAGATTGCTCCATTCTGCAAAAATACGCGAAAAAACCCCAACTCCCTCAAGAGTCCCCATGTGAGTCAAGTGTGCCATGGCACATTGGGGTAGATTCTTCACTAACATTACCTGCAAAACTAGGCAACTCATCAGTCTCTCTATCTCTCTCTCTCACCCCTCAAAATCAGCATATGGAGACTCAAAAGAAAAATGAAATAAAATAACGAATATTGTAATCTAATGTTGGGTTGCCTCCCAACTAGAACTTGTGATTTAAGGTCGACGGCCCAACCCGGTTACCTCAACCAAAAACAAATATGAAAGATGATTTATCCCTCCACTTCTTCTTTTTCCACCATCTTTTTTCCAGAACATTCTTCTCAAGCGCACCCATGTGTTGTAAAGATGGTGGAGAAGTGTAGAAGCTGAATCTTTTCATTTTACACTTTTCTTTTTGATCAAGTTCCACGCCGTGCTACTGGGATCAAAGGCATCTATCTCCATGAAGTCAGCCTAGTATTACTCATTCTGTTGCCCTTCTTGATATTCTTCATTCAATGCACGCATTTCATCTACACCCCCCAACTTGAACGTTTCATTCAGTTGCGTTGGGGCTAGCTTCATGCGTTCCTGAGAAAACAAAAGATACCAGTGAAGCATAGAGATATGAAAGAAGACAAAATAAAACAAAACAAAATAAAAAGTACTCATAACTAACCCCTAACTAAATAATTTATTGTTGTCCCCGGCAACGGCGCCAAAAACTTGACACGACTTACTAGCGTGTTACCGCAAGTGCACGGTCGATGTAATGGTATACATTGTCATGGTGAAGATGGTTACAGGTTATTGACTAGGAGGTTGGTTTATTAGGCTTAACTGAAGGTATCATGGTGGCTTAATTGGGTGTTAATGGATGTATTTTGGTTCAGTGGTTATGAAGGCAGGAGGGGTTTATGGGTGTTAGGAAATTGGGTTGAAGGCATTAAATGTAAAGGAGGTGGATTGGAAATGGTAGCTTGGTCTATGGTTAAGGTGGCAGTGAGTTGGAGATGGTTTTGTACGTGGCTAAGGGTTGAGCAGAGGGTGAAGGTCTGGTGATTATAGGTGCTGGTTTGGGTTAACAATAGTGGTGAAAGGAAGTAGTTTTAGGTTGCAGATTGTGTGGTGTTTAGGTTCAGGTGTTGGCAATGCAGTGGCATTTGAATTGCAGCAGCTGGATCCATGTCACTTTCCATCCATTTTCTTGAGCTTGAATCGTTTCCGAAGTTCGTTTTCATTCTTGTCATAGTGCTCCGAGCCTCTGGTACCTTAGAATCACAACAAAAACACACCAGGTGTAAAATGCGACAATTGTAGCTCAAATAAACTAGAAAATGCGCAGACTAATCAAATGACGCTCACAGCTCACCTTCTTCAATTTATCTACATTCACAGTGTATTTCTCACACAATCTTCCCTTAAATCATGCAAAATGATAGGCATTCAAGTGCAAGTATAACACCGTAACCGGGTTATCAATACCCCCCCCCCATTTCGGGCCGAAATCAAACATGCCAATTGTTTTGAGATTTTGAAACAATTTTGGGCCGAAAAAGCCCCTATTTCGGGCCGAAATGTCGTGTCTGCACACTAATTGGGGGAATTTTTGACATTTTGGGAGGGATATAAAAGCCAAAACCGGCCATGAGGGCTTCCCTACCTCCCATTCGGATCAAAAAACCCCTTCTTCATCTTCTTCCTCTCAAAACCTCAAGAACACCAACACACCCAAACCCCAAAACTCATCCAAATCAAGAATTTCTAGTTGGGTTTTGCTCCTTGCAAGCTCGTATAAAAGATTAATTCTTGGGTTTTTGAGAAATAGTGAGTGGTTTGAGTGTGGGGGAAATCAAATAGGAAGAGCTCCAAGAACAAAAAAGTTCTGATTCGTCAACTTAGAGGGGGATTCAGCCAAAGCTCCAAGAGGGACTTTTGACGGGGACATCAAGGAGCACAAGGAAGTATAATTTCCTCAACTTGCTTGGATTTTCAAAAAATTGGTCGACCAATTCGGTCCATTCTTGACCAATTTTTGCGAAACCGGTCTCGTAAGAACTGTACTTTGGGAACGTAGGTACCAAAACTCTTTCTCTCTCTCTAATTCTTGCTTAGGCACTTCTAGGGCTTACAATTATCGCAAATTTTACTTGCTTTTTACGTGTACCCCGGGTTACGTGGTGTAGTTCACGGTTAAACCTCACGTGCACTCGTTTTTCTTTTCTCTATCATTATGTCTACATCCGGTAATGCTAAGAGGAGACGGGGAATAGTTATTGATGATCATCCCGTCTTCAATCTAGAGGAGGATGTAGTGATGAGTAAGGGGGAAGAGGATGTGAGCGAGGGAGACGGTTCTGGAAACCGACGCCATATGCCTCCGTCTCCAATTCGTTATGAGCAGAACCAGGATATGCCTCCACCTCCACAGATTGGGTTGAGGGGTACGGCTCCGAAAGAGGTTGACATCGGTGCTGTCTTCAGTACCAAATTCTGCAGCTTCAGGTTCGTTAGTGCGAATGCCCATAAGGCACACTACACTGACGCGTTCCTGAAGAGGGTAGGGACTCCTAAAACTACCTTCCCGCTAAGCGATAAAATTCCCAAACAGCTTAAGGATCTCTTCAAGAATGAGAGGATATACATGTGGTTTAAGATTTGCAATAATTCTAGCTCCGCTCTTGCAAGAGAGATTCTTGTAAATGCTCGTTTATATGAGGAGGAAGAGAGTGAGGATAAGAGGCAAGTGTATTGCCGGAGAGCTTACATAATTCTCACACCTGAGACTATAGCGGTCGCTATGAACTTCAAGCCTCTAAAGGAGCCTTGCGCCTACCATGAGACCATTCGGAGGGTGGATGCTGTTGAGTTTGTGAGATACTTTTGTTTTGAGGGGGTGCCTGGAGCAGGATGGAATGAGAGACCCACTTTACCTGAGTGGAATTTTCTAGGAGACTCGTTCTCCCAAATGCGAGGTGGTTGTGCGAGCTTCTTGAGAACTGGGTTTTGGCGTTATCGCTCAACCCATGTACTCCTTTCAGCTTTGCACTATGGCTTAATGTTTGTGGAGCGGTAAGCGTATCAATTTCCCGTACTTCATTTATCGTTTTCTTATGGAGAGGATTGTACGCTCTAACCGTAGATCTCCCGGCCAAACTTACCTTCTCCTTAAGCTAGCAAAAGATGATGGCGCTGTTTTGAGTGACCTAGAATATGACTCTAAGGATAAGAAGAAGAGTGATGGAGTGCGCACGTGGGAGAGAATACCCGACCCCATGAAAGCCCAAAGACCTGTCGAACCCCCACAGCCTAGGAGAGATGAGGACAGTAGCTCGAGCTCCAACTTGGAGCGTCAGCTTAACACGATCACCCACATGCTGGAGTCTCAGAGACTCCAAGCTGATGAGGATAGATCTGGGTCTAGGAGACAGTTTCAGCATGTCCAGAGTAGTTAGCGCCAGCTTGGCCACGGTATAGAGCAGCTTAGCTTTGACTGCGCCCAACAGGGAGGGTGGATTCAAGACATGGCCCTGGCGGCTAATGTCACTACGGTGGTCTGTTCCATTACCAGTCTGATGTATACCCAGAGTCGATTATGGACATCCGAGCTGAGGAGAACGAGGCGAATCATTCCGACTAGACCCACCGGCCCTACCCTTAGGCAGTCGATTCCTCTTGATTTCACTTTATTTTTCGTTGAGGACAACGAAGCGCTTAAGTGTGGGTGGAGTTTTAGCTATCCGCTAGTTAGCCATTGCATAGCCTTGTTACATGTAGTTAGTGAGTCAGTTTTCATGCACATGTCAGTCGGTTAGATATGTATTTGCATTTGCACGTTTATTTTATGCATTGTATATAATATTTGTTTGCACTTTTATTTATTTAGTCCACCTACCATATTTTGTTGATTAATAGAGTTGGCCCAAGCATATAGAATTAGGTAAAAAAAAAATTGAAAAAATCCTAAAAATTGTTTTTCTAAGAAAGGGCAATCGAAGAGAGTGAATGTGGAGAGGGCCCAATGATAGTATTCCCTAGGTAGTAGGAAAATCTGAGGTGAGGAAGACGCGAGATATACTGGAGTAGGAAGGCTATAGGGCCAATGCACTCCAGAATTGTGAGTAGCTGCCTCTCAGACAAGTTATCCTACTAGCGCTACACCACCGTCACTTAGGTAGTCGTCACCCTCCTCGTAGTGACAATGGAACAGTTGTGCGAGTGATGTTTATGAGGACCTCAAGTCCCTTCTCCATCTCCTAGGTCCACTAGTTACCCCCAATTGATCCATTTACCCCTTTTATTCACAGCCTCTAGCCTAGGAAGTATTTCCTTGTTACTTGCATCACAAGTTAGAAGGGTACCTTTCTATGCGTGATGATAGAGGGAGTTGAGTTAGGGAGGTTCGATGAGGGTGAGCTGATTTGATACATTTTGTGTGGATTCTCTTACATGTCATCTTTTGAGGGGATGTGAGGGTGAGTTAGAGACGGTAGCACACTTCGGTGTGGCGGTGAGTCGTGTCCTTACACCACGATCATATGTAAAGTGCCTTAGTGCGTGACATTCTTTCCGCAAGTCATGGGGTGGGGCTTGGTTGATCGTATAGGAGGATGTGCTTGTGCTTCATTTATATTCTCTGTATCTTAGGTGATGAGGAGGATCGATTGGAAAAGCACGTTTACACATTGACTACCGGTTTTTTGATATGCTTTACATTGAGTGCGGGGGTGTCGACATTTATTTTGATTATATTACTGATTTGACACATTCCACCCCCATATTATTTGATTTGATACTTGGATCTCCTCGGATATTATTATCATTATTATTGTTGACACCATGGAATTTGTTAGAAAAAAAAAAGAAAAAAAACAAAAATAGAAATTGAAAGTGAATGGAATAAGGAGCAAAAATTGAACTTCATGAAGATCGAGGAGATGAGCTATAATTTTTTATCACTTCTTCACATTTTTGGTCGCGAGAACGGCGTTGTACCAAGATTGAGGGAATGAGGGTCGGAGTAGTTAGTTTCGGTGGCGTTCCTTAGATTTTGGTGAGGGAGTGTGAGAATCGGGTTTTGTGAGTTGTACCGTGATGTCTAGGATTGCGCTTCTAAATGTCTTATCCTACCCGTGCTAAGCCGTGAACAATTTAACGCGTGGATAAATAGATCGGATAGTAAGTGCTAGGGACACGTTTGATGAGTGTGCGGAAGCAACTTATTTTTTGTTCGTGCCCGTTCTGTATGACGAAACTGGCCGCAAGTTCTACCGATCTCCGAAGTTATAGAATCTTCTAGGGGATGTGAGAGTCTTATGACATGCCGGTTTATTCTTCGAGATTTCCCAATCTCCAACTAAAAAGAAAAAAAATATGTTCTTTAATTTATTGCATTGTACATACTTGTGTTGCATTGTATATATCATGTAGTTTGCATCGTCAAGTCTTTGTGTATTGAGTCGTGAGTCGTGTTGGCTAGCGGAAAGTGAAGTATGCAAAGCGGTGGGGTATGCATTGGTTTTGTTTTGGTATGTATGAATTGTCTCAAGTGTGGGGGTTTTTTAGCGTCATTGTTGCTCGGGACGAGCAAGAAGGTAGTGTGGGGGAATTTGATAGCGCCTTTTAGGAGCTATATTTCTTTGGCATTTACCTCATGTTTGATAGGTTTTTGGAGAGTTTTGAGCCTAATATTGTTGAGATAAGCATGATTTTTTACTTGTTCCTTCATATACTTAATTCTAGTCCAGGCATGTTCTTTATGTTGATCTATGCTTGTTTTGTCGGATTTAATCGCTTGGTATAGTTGTTGTTTTTGTCTTTGACATGCTACAGGGCTATTGGAGTGATTTGGAATTAAGGACATGAACTTTGGAAGCAAGGAAGGGCACAGAAAGAGGCTTGAAGTTGAAGATTTAAGAAGTGGCAGCCCAGACCATTTCGGCCCGAAATGCAAGTCGAAATGGTGGCCGAAATGAAGGCCATTTCGGGCCAAAATGGGCGGAACTCATTCACGGATTTTTGGGGCAAAAATGCAATTCTTGAAGACTTAGCTTCCCTACTTTGACCTAAACAACAAGGGACATGAATAGACCTCAGTTGTGAGCCAAGAACGCTAAGGAGATCAAGGAGACTTCGTTGGGAGCATCATCAAGCAAGGAGACGAGCCAGGATCAACGCAATAACACTATTTTTAGCGTTTGATCTATTTTCTCTCTTTCTCTTGTATGAAATATTCAAACAAGATGTTAAATTTTGTTACGAGTAGCTAAACTCATACCTAGGCATCTATGGAGAGCCCAGGGTTTATGTTTTGATGAACTTTTCCCGTATATTGGATGAAATTTCATGCTAGGGTTTGTGATTCAATGAAGATTGTTCTAGTTTATATCATGTTGATTTCTTCCATTGACAAGTTAGGACTAAGATGTATGATCTTAATTATCTCTTTCTTCATTCAATCATGAACTTGGCTTAATGGAAATCTTAGTAACCTAATATCTCATTTATTGTTAATCCTTAGTAAGTTAGGAGTCATGACCCGACCTTGCTAATTAACTAGTGAGTGTGTGAAAGCAACTCTACCCTAGTTGGGATGAGTAGACGAGAACATTCTTAATCAATGAGACTGAGAAGTGAGTTGAGTAGGAATGGCTAGATGAGGGTAGATTCGTAAGAGATAGTGAATTGTTAGTGTGGTGATGGTCTGAGAGGACATTATTCTGTGCATTGTCGTTAGCCTGCTAGAACGTACTAGTAGTTAGAGTTGGCCTAAGAGGGACAAATCAGTACCGGAGTGTAGAACGACAAGAGACCGATAGGTATTTGTCAACGTCATTACCCAGCTTAGCTAACTAAGAGTTGTCGTGTTAGAACATGGAATCCGGAATCGTCAAAACTACCATAGGTGATCTATAGATTTCCTAGTTTTCTACCATTTGGTTTAATCTAAATCATTTCTTTTGCTTAGTCTTATTTATAGTTTCTAGTCACTTGACTGAGGGTGACAAAACTCCAATTGAAAAAAAAAATACCGGTTACTAGGAAGATTAAAGTAGTTGTTAGACTTAGAAAAGTAAGCACCTTCCCTTGGGTTCGATAACTCGAAGTCCCAAATACTCTATTGTATTACTTGACTGTATACTTGCGCAGCAACGCGTAATATAGGCGTGTCAAAAATCTCTCACCTTCAGCCATCGTTCACAAGTTTGCAAAGTTTGGCTTATCTCTACCAATAAATTATAAGTTTCTTAAAACAAAATACCGACTATATTAAATTTGACACGCGTCCTTAACATATTAAAAATTTGCGGTCGCATGACAGTCCACAAGCGTAGAAGCAACCCTAAAAAGAGGAGACTCGGAACCCCAGGCTTTCTCCTTCAGTGTCCTTAACATATCATATTGCTTTTGTCCCTGGGAGACAATTTCATATAATATTCTCACGGCTTTTAAATTTATCCACTCGCTTAAAATTGGAAAGAAGGGGAAGAAGGGATTCTTAACTTTGAAAGTGGATATGAGCAAAGCATACAACAAGATTGAATGGAAGTTTCTCAAATATGTTCTCTTCCACATGGGCTTTGGAGCTCGGTTTAGGGAGTTAGTGATGAATTGTGTTATAACTGTCTCTTACTCAGTGCTCAGGAACGACTGTCGAGTGGGTCACATTGATCCGAAGAGAGGTCTTAGACATGGATGTCCTCTATCTCCATACCTTTTTTTTTGCTCTGTTGTGAGATGTTATCGAGGGCGGTCTATACCGCTGTAGATGAGGGTCGGCTAGCGGGGCGACAGCTTCTCCCACCTATTTTTTGCTGACGATTCTTTGGTTTTTACACAGGCTGATGCAGCAAATTTTAAGGTTCTAGAAGACATCCTCAAAGCTCATGGAAGGCCTCGGGTCAACAAATCAATGTGGACAAGTCTGCCGTTTTCTTCTCTCCTAACGTAGTCGAGCCTTTTAGAGACGGGGTTTTACAACTTGCAGGGATTCCTGAAGCTAATCAGCATGATCGATATCTTGGCCTACCCACCACTATGGGTAACAACAAGACAATTACTTTCAACAAGGTGACAGAAAAACTGGACAATAATTTAAAAGGGTGGAAAGAGAGAAACTTATCTGTTGCAGGAAAGAAGGTGATGATAAAGACGGTGGCTCAAGCACTCCCAACAGATGCTATGTCTTGCTTCAAACTACCTGATAGGGTGTACGACAAGATGGATATGATAATACGTAGATTCTGGTGGAGCAAGGCGAGTAGTGACGAAGGAATCTCTTGGGTAGCATGGAAACAAATACAAAGAGCAAAGAGTCAGGGGGACTGCAGTTCAAGAATCTAAAGAAATCCAATCTAGCTTTGTTGGGCAATCAAGGATGGAGATTGATAAATAAAGGTAACTCCCTCTGTAGTCGAGTTTTAAAAGCTAAGTATTTCCCGAATACTAGTTTGAAATGCAGAGTTATGGTATTCCCCCTCTTTTTCTTGGAGAGTCATTATGGCGGGCCGAATGATCCTTCAACACTGTCTAAGATGGAAGATTGGAAAAATAGAAACCATAGGCTTATCAGATGCTTGGGTGCCGAATAATCCTGCTTCCAAATTAATTACTAAACTTCCGCCCAATCACAATTTGAGGGTCAGCCACTTAATGCATGAAGGGGAGAATAGATGGGATGCTGACCTATAAACACAAGATTATGGAGTATTGATAAGCAAAGCTGGATGTTTGAAAACACATGCTCATAAACTGTTTGTTCCAGATATAGAGTGGCGTGTGATCTGGAGACCGCGAGCTAAATCTCAGAGAGCTCATCAACCACGGAGGAATGTACTTTCAGAACCTTATGGTCTATAAAGGTCCCAAAAAAGATCAATCACAGCAGGTTATATACCAAGTTTACTAAACACTTTTTGTGCAGATTCTCACAACAACTTTCGCACAATGCTTCCTACGCATAAGATTTCTAAACCGCCGCAGCATTACAAAACTAGCCCTAAGAAGGCTACTGATCTGAAGCTGCCTTGGAAAAAACATGAACCACACTGGGTTAAAATCAACTTTCACGGCTCCTGGAGCCATCGGACTAGAGAAGCTCATGTCGGTGTAGCCTTTAGAAACATTGAAGGAGCTCTACTAGCGGCCGAGGGCTTCGCGACGGGGTTATGCTATGTCTACAAAGGTTGTTGAAGCACGGGCGTTAAATTGTGCGATAGATTTTTCAATCCAACTGGGCTTTTTACTCTGCAAATTCGAAGGGGATTCCAAATCTTTGATCCAAGATTTCTTTCACCGGCAAAATGGTGGTAATCCGATGAACCTCACAGAAGTAGAAGATGAAATTGACAAAGCCATTTCAGAAAGTGATAGGATTCCTCAGTCTCAAATTGTGTTTTCAAGGAGAAATAGCAACAATCTTGCTCACAGTTTGGCACATTTAAGAAGCAATGAAGAAGCTGATGTCGAATGGGTCAAAATCTTCGCGAGTTGGATAGTTGAGTTAGTGTTAGCTGATAACAGTGTAATTACCCATCTCCCCCCTTAGAGGTACTTTCAATATATTACAATTCTAAAAAAAATGAAAAATTAAAAATTAAAATTAAAAATAAAAACAAAAGGTGCCGCAGTTTTTTGAAAATAAAACAAGAACTGGTGAAAGTTTCCTTGTATTAAACCTGAGAGGGTGACATTTAAAAAAACAAAATAGCTGAGGGATGAACGTGTCTTTCTTGCCAGGTGGCATCATTTTGATGGACAAAACACAGGCAGATGGATCGCCAGCGTATTCATTCTCGCCTATTAATACCATTATACCACCCGAGAAATTCAGAAAGAAATAGATTACTGTGAGAGTGAGAGTGAGAGTCTGCGAAAATTTCTGGAAACAACACTCAACCTCCAAACGTCCCTCCACCTCAAAACGTCTTCGCCATTGAAATGGCGCCTCTTGGTATGTTGAAAAATTGCCATTTGTTGAAAGTTCATGTTTTGATTGGCTTACTCTGTTTCTGGTTAAAGTTTCATACTTTTCTGGGTTTTCAACTGCATGTCCGGTTTATGCTTGTATTTCTGTGTTTTTTATTGAAAAATAGATGTTTGGTATATCATTTTCTAGGTTCACGTATTTCTCCCTTGTTTTTGTTGAAAAATTGAACTTTATTGAAAGTTCAAATTTTACTCTGTTTTTTTGTTGAATCTCATTCTTTGCTAGGGTTTGAATTGCATGCTCTGTACATTTCTTGTATTCTGCGTTTTTGGTTGTAAAACATGGATTTTTGATATTTTTTTTCTAGGGTTTAAATAGTTCTCCTTTGCTTTCTGTGAGTAGACTTCCTTACTCTGTTTTTTGCTAAAGTTCCCTGCTTTGAACAAGGTTCTTGTATTTGATCGTGAAAAACAGATGTTTGATGTATCCTTTTATAGGTTCATGTATTTCTCCCTTGTTTTTGTTGAAAAATCGAACTTTGTTGAAAGTTCAAATCTTACTCTGTTTTTTTTTTGTTAAAGCTCATTCTTTGCTAGGTGTCACGGGCTGCTTTTCTTGACCTTCCCGTGCGGAACTTAGTGTCTTCAATTCCATCTGCAAACACTAAGTCAGCCTACCTCACACCGTTAGCAGAAGAATAAGAAAACCGAAATAGAGCTATGAAGGAAAGAGCTTTGTATTGCTTTAGCGAAGTAGAGAGCTTAAAACTCTTGGATGGTTTGGAGCAAATGAGCTCCTCCCAATTTATACAATTCCTTCCCCCTTTGAAGGATTTAGATATCTAACGATCTAACGGCTAGGATCTATTGGACTAGAACATTCCTACCTCTTCTAGCCTAAGATATTTACAAGTGATGATTCTAGAGCCCCCTACACAAGGTTACATCCATAAAACTTGAGAAGCTTCTAGAATATGGACTAACTAATGGGCTAAAGTGGGCTAGGACATCCTCTAGGCCCAAAATAGCCTAACTCCATGTGGGCTAAATAAGTCATGGGCAAGCCCAAGTCCAAAAATTATCAAGTAAATAATGCGGCCCATGACATTCTTCCCCACCTAATGATGCGCCGTCATTGTCGCGTCGTCGGCTCGGAATCGTTCGATCTTGTCCCGGAACTGCCACAACGATTCCTCGCTTTCCCACGTTCCTTCCTCCATGGGCGTCCCTTTCCATTTGACGAAGTACTCCTTGTGCTTCGGCACGCCCTTGCGACTAACGCTACGCTCCGTGAGGATCTCGTCCACTTACTTGTCGAAAGAGGTGGCTATCATCGGTGGTGCTCGCCTCGACTCCCCACGGTACGGGTCCTCCTTGTCTTTGTGATACGGCTTCAGCTGGCTCACGTGGAAGACTGGATGAATTTTGAACTTGGGAGGCAACTCCACCCGTTATGAAGCCTTGCTGACTTTGGCCGTCACCCGGAATGGTCCCTCGTACTTCCTTAGAAGTCCCTTATGCAATGGCCAAGTGTGTTTGAACTGCTGCGGCAAGAACTTCACGAACACCATATCGTCGACCTGGAACTCGACTCGTCCCCTCTTCTTGTCCGCCCACTTCTTCATCCTCTTCGCGACCTTTTGGAGATAAGCATGAGCCAAGTCCGGCTCCTCCTGCCTATCCTTCGCCATCCTGTATGACCCTGGGCTAGAACCTGCATAAGAAGCTACGAGTGTACTCGGCGTCAAAGGTTGCTGTCTCGTTGCTAGCTCGACTGGGCTCTTCCCCATCGCCTCTGACCGCTGCAAGTTATAGGAAAACTGGGCTATGTCCAAGAGCTTCGCCCAATCCTTCTGGTTGGCACTCACGTAGTGCCTCAAATACAACTCCAACAAGGCATTCACCCGTTCCGTTTGGCCATCCGTCTGTGGGTGAAAACTCGTGGAGAAGTTCAATTCTGTCCCAAGAAACTTGAAGAACTCCGTCCAGAATTTCCCGATGAAGCGCACGTCATGATCGCTCACCATGCTCCTCGGAACTCCCCAATACTTAACCACATTCCGGAAGAAGAGTGTGTCCGCCTCCGTCGCCGTGCATCCTGGTGTGGCTGGAGCAAAAGTCGCATACTTAGTGAATAGGTCCACCACCACCATGATCGTGCCATACCCCTCCGACTTAGGTAGACACGTGATAAAGTCCATGGAGACGCTTTCTCACGGACTCTCAGGTATCGGCAACGGCTCCAACAATCCTCCCGGCTGCTTCTGTTCGATCTTGTCTTGCTGGCACACAAGACAAGTCTTCACGTACCCCTCTATGTCATCACGGAGTTGGTTCCAATAGTACTTCTCCTCGACTAGCGCCAACATGCGATGCATCCCCGGATTTCCGGCCCACCGAGAGTCGTGGCACTCCTTTAAGATGTCTCACCGTAGGCCATCCTACTTCGACACGTAGATCCGTCCTCCCTTAGCGTAGAGAAGACCGTCCTCCACCCAAAATCTATTCGTCTTTCCCTCCTCAGCCATGTCCACTAGGCTTCGTGCTGCTGGGTCTTGGACCAATCCCTCGTTAACTCGATCGAGCATCGTGCTAGTGGATTGAGTGATGCTAGCCAACTCCTCTTCTCGACTAAATTCCGGCAACTTGAGGACTGAATCCTCCATTACTGCTTTTCTTAGCCCCATAATAGTCTCCCTGCATCGTGGAGACATCCGATATGACGCCTCAGTCGGCTGCTGGCTTCCCACCTAAAATTTGATGGCATGGTCCACCTCCCTCCTTGGTGGAAGCCGCTTTGGAAATTCCTTCGGCATCACATCTTGTTGCAGAACTGAAGACAACGGACGGCCTACCACGGACTGATTCGATCGGAGAAAAATACTGGCGTCCCTCCGCTCGTAGTTGAGTAGTTTCAACTTTAGGGGGAAATGAAGTACCCAACCTGCAAATACCAAATGCATTCTTTTTTAGGGGAATACTGTAATACCCCGTATTTTTGCTAAGGTTTATTTTGTAATTTCGATAAAACAAATACTGGAGTTTAAAAAATGATAATATTACTATTTCAAACTTACTCTAAACGTGTTTTCTTTAATTTTATAAAAGTGATTTTTTTATAGTTAAGGACATAATAGTTTATTTGGAGTTATTTGGTAATTTTATTTAATGTAAAATTTATCTTTTTATGTGCTAGATGGTAATTGGATATTGCATTTTTACCCCTCTTGTTTGTGTCATCTTTTACTCACCATCAACTTCTAGTATTTTTATGTCAACCCTCTTTTTCTTGTTATTCCAATTTCTACCACAACTATGTTGTTGGAAGACTTTAAATTGTATTTCAATCCTCCTCCACTCAACCAAGTCAAACACCTATTTTATATTTATATGAAGAGACTCTCATTACATATCTCCATCATTAATTTTTTTTCATCTCCATCAACCCCATCACTCTTTATCCATCTCTCTCAAATTTCACATGCTTTTCTCCTCAAGAACACATAATGAAGCTCTCTTCTCTCTCATCAAACTCCATTCCCGGATTTGGGGGTTGACCCTCACAAAACAACCCCAAAACTTCATTTTTCACCTTCCAAATGATGAAAAACTTGAGTCCAAGGCCATAGCTACCTTTTGGGGAGTTCTTTTCTTCATATTCTTCAAGAATTCAAGCTCTCTAGACTCTAATGTAAGCTTCAACTTCTTCTTTTATTCATTTATTTCACTCATCATGTTGGTAGTTCATGTTCATAATAGGAAATTACTTGATCTTTGCTTGCATGTGTGTTTTGGGTCTTGAATTATTACTTTTTAGCATGAATTTCTCAAATCTATCACTTGATTCTTCAAATCCTTGATGTGAATCTCTTATTGCATGTCTAATTGGTAGTATATATGTATATATCAAGTTATTTTAAGTTGCATGTATCATATGATTGATTAGATCATGTTTTGAGTGTTCTTGGCAAAACTGCATGTTGTTACAATCTGAACAGATTGTCAAAAACGTCGTATAACTTCAACTTTTGTCTGTGTAAAATTTTCAAATCTTAAATTTTATAAAACTAGACTCAGAGGGGGTCATTTTGAGAAAAAAATCAACTCCATAGCTATTTTGGTTAGGAAGATATGCTCATTTTAAGTTGCATGTTTTCTGAAAATCTGTTTCTGGACCAATCTTTTCATTTTTATTGAAACCCTCATTTCCAGTAACTTATAGCACCCAATCTTTCTTGTGGTAAAACTAGACACATGGGGGATTCATTCTGGAGAAGATGACCTTTATTGCTATTCTGCAAGTTGTAGTAATCCCCCTGTCAAGTTGAAACTTTTTGCCAAACTCTTCTCTGCATAGCAGTTTTTGTTATTTTTGTAACTTGAGTTTTATAATAGCTACGCATGATTTTCTTGGTGTTTCTGAAAGTAGACACAAGTAGGTTCATCATACATTAATTTCACAATTTTAGGAGATGCTTTGATATGGTATATGTGGCTCTAAAGTCAGGGTCCAGAATTGTAGTTTCAAATGTTTTAGAAAATTTGAATTTTTGAACTTCCAAATGTTTTGTTGGACTTATTTTGATATGTGAGCAACATTATATGCGCATTAGTGACTTTTAGAATGATATTAATGTTGATCTTGTATTCGGCACGTGAGTATACCACTTGAAACCGGTTTATTAGGATAATTTGGTATGGACTTAGTACCCGACCAAAGACAAACATCCATGCATTAGTTTATTTGGAAGTAGCATCATTGTGACTAGAGAAATGTCAATTGTAGGCGACTGGTTCGTATACATAGGCTACTTCAATTACCCGTGAAGATTGTGAATCGCTATCTCGTTGTAAGGTGAGATTACATGCTTAGCCTCGTGTGCCTTGCTTCCTTCGTGTCAAAACATGATTTTATGTCTTGTCTCAAACTTCACTTGTGAGATTACATGCTTAGCCTCGTGTGCCTTGCTTCCTTCGTGTCAAAACATGATTTTATGTCTTGTCTCAAACTGTACTTGTGAGTTTCATGCTCAGCCTTGTGTGCCTAGATTCTTTCGTTTCGTGACATGATTTTATGTCTTGTCTCAAACTGTATGTGAGATTACATGCTTAGCCTCGTGTGCCTTGCTTCCTTCGTGTCAAAACATGATTTTATGTCTTGTCTCAAACAGTACTTGTGAGATTACATGCTTAGCCTCGTGTGCCTTGCTTCCTTCGTGTCAAAACATGATTTTATGTCTTGTCTCAAACTGTACTTGTGAGATTACATGCTTAGCCTCGTGTGCCTTGCTCCTTCGTGTCAAAACATGATTTTATGTCTTGTCTCAAACTGTACTTGTGAGTTTCATGCTCAGCCTTGTGTGCCTAGATTCTTTCGTTTCGTGACATGATTTTATGTCTTGTCTCAAACTGTATGTGAGATTACATGCTTAGCCTCGTGTGCCTTGCTTCCTTCGTGTCAAAACATGATTTTATGTCTTGTCTCAAACTGTACTTGTGAGATTACATGCTTAGCCTCGTGTGCCTTGCTTCCTTCGTGTCAAAACATGATTTTATGTCTTGTCTCAAATTGTACTTGTGAGTTTCATGCTTAGCCTTGTGTGCCTAGATTCTTTCGTGTCGTGACATGATTTTATGTCTTGTCTCAAAATGTATTTTGTGGTTCACATGCTTTACTTGATTTTGGTTACGTTTGGAAAAGATTTCTTTGAAACTGTTACACGAAAAATAATAACGCGTAAAACGTAAAGTGGAATATCGCACTTACCGAAATCTGTTACTATTTGGGAGGTCCTTTGTTGACCGTTATTATTTGGGAGGTCCTTTGTTGACCGTTAACACTTGGGAGGTCCTTTGTTGACCATTAACATTTGGGAGCTCCTTTGTTGACCGTTAAATTTTTGGGAGGTCCTTTGTTGACCGTTAACACTTGGGAGGTCCTTTGTTGACCATTAACATTTTGGAGGTCCTTTGTTGACCATTATTCGGTTACTGTGCGTAATAACTGGCTCCTTTGATTCTATATTTGGAAATCGGCACTTGTGAATGATTTAAATTGAAAATGTTCAAATCTTTGGTTATTGTCATTCGTAAATCAGTTAACTCTATCGTTTATGACGCTGCAAACTCTGATCTTGCTTTACTCATACTCTGTCAATTTTACTTTATTTAACTTGTGTCCTAGAAGTTTATATTCTCTTTCCTGTTTTACATGCTATGGTGTATCTCACTCTGTATTTATTGTTGACTTTGAAAACTGCGGTTCTTGTTGTTTTCTTCCCACCGCAGGTCTAGGAGCTGGGGAATTATAGAATAGAAGGGGCGCGAGACTCGCTTAGAATATGAACGCCACCATTAGTTGATATAGAAATTTTAGTTAATTAGCGTGTAATAGTAATCAACTAGTGTGTAAGACTTAAAGTTTAATATAGTTGTTTAATGTTATAATTATGTGTTGTGGATTATATTGTTTTTGATCTCCGCCAATTCTATTAAGCATCGCCCTCCCGGTCTCGTCCCGAGCCGGATAAAGGGGGTTGTTGCAAATACTATATTAAGAAAAAACAAAACTTAAGGTACAGGTACATCATTATCACTAGCTAGTAAAAGCTTGATCTACTCCGGTTCCAATTCCCAAAGAGATAGGGTCGTCGTGTCTTGAGATTTCTTCGCCACGTGGTCGACTACGTGGTTTAAGAGGCAAGGAACCACTTGTGTCGTTACTCTCTCTATTTATTGGAGCATACCTCTCATAGATTCCAAGACCTCGTATGCATTTGAGAAGTCCGTCCATTCTTCGCCCTTGAGAGCTCGGGAGATGCTTCTGGTCACGGACGTGGAGTCTCCTTTAAGGACGACTCGTCGGAAACCCTTTGAGATCGCCACCTCCGTCAAAATCTTGCTGCTTTCATTTCAGCCTCCTTCGCCAATTCGCATTTCATAATATTTCTTGAGCTAGCTACTATAATCATCCTCGATCATCCCTGATAATAATGCCTACTCTAGCTGCTCTAGTAATTGGGTTCCGCGATCCATCATAATTTATCTTCACCATTTCGGTCTACGGTCTTGTCCAATTTGTAGTCTCAGCCAGAAAAGTATCAGGTTTAGATCTTCGATCTATCTTGTGCACTTCTTCTAGCTCTTAAAATCTTGTGATAATCTCACTTGGTAAAGCTTTGAGATCTGAGCATCCTCCTGGGAAGATAAATTTATTTCTGTTGATCCAAATTGCCCAGAGGTTAGGCAAAACAAATTGCGATGCTTGTTGTGATGGTTCAGAAACTGGCTTTGGATCCACTGTTGTAACTTTGTTTCTGCCATTTTTGTAATGAAATCTGCTCGAAATAGGCTTTCCCAAACCGGAACTATAGCCTTGCATGTTTAGAAAATGTGTGTGCAAGAGTCTTCGTGTTTGTGAAAGAAAGGGCATGGCCTTCTAACATTAATTCCTCGTTTCTAGGTTCTTTGTGGTGGCCTGACTATCCATATTAGTGTGCCTGATTAAGTGTTTGACTTTCGAGGAAATTCGGAGTTTACAGACCATGGCAATAGGGTTGGGTTTCGTCTCCGATGTTCCTACAGTGGGGGTATTTTCCTTCTCCAATGCTGTCATGTAGCCTACTTTCACTCTATAAAATCCATCATGTTAAAAGTGCGAAATGATTCTATCACTATGTTTTTTCTCGAGTAATTGGATATCTCACGGATTTAGGGCCTGATGATTTTTTTTTTCATTCAACCCATGCCCCCTTGTTCTAGTAGTAGTTCACTGACCATCATGTTTACCGTTTCAGGGGCTTTGGTAATAAAGGAGAAAGAAGATCCCCTCAGGATCCATTTGTCATGCGCACGTATTGAAGTACCATCTACTACTTTCCATCACAGACCGTTGTTTAACAGCTCTTTACCTTCCAGGATGCTTCACCAGGCAAAGGAAGGATTGTGACCAAGCTTTGCATAGAGGAAAGTTTCATTAGCGAAATACTTAGCTCGCAATATTCTTGTGAGAATTGAATCTTTTTTTCTGGAGTATCCTCCAGCTTTGCTTTGCAAGAATTGCTTTGTTTAATATTTAATTTCTTGAAAGTTAAGACATCGTCCCTTTTATTCCTCTGTATCACTTTCCACCCCACCAAATGTATTCCTCTATCTTGTCCCGTTTTACTCCACCAGAATTGCCTAATGAATTTCTCCATCTTTTCACGGATCCCATCCGGAAACTTGAACCAAGACATCTTGTACGTTAGGATAGGCTTAACAATCGTTCGGTTAAGGAATCTCCTTTCCTCCCTGGGTAAGTGTTCGTTCCTTCCACCTAGGGGTGTACACAAAACCGCTTGACCCATCTAAACCAGCTCATCCAACCAAATTCAATCCACTTTTATTGGTTTTAAGTGATTTGGGTTGAATGCGGATTATATTTTAGCCCAAATCGATTTTTTGGTTTGGATTGTGGATTTAATATAGAATCCAGAACTAACCCAATCCAACCCGAAATAGGTAATATTTTAATAAATTCATAATGTCTATAAAATCTGTATAATGTCATTTAAATAATTTATTCCCCTCAAAAAAAATTATTAGTTGTAGGTCAAATAACTTTCCCTTCATCTTCTATCAAGAAGAGGTCAGATCCTCCATAAGGGAAGATCAATCCCTACTTTTTCCGCCTATATTTTCCTTTCAAATTTTGGATTCACTGTATATAAAAATCCGCAAAATTTGTATCTCTCATATAGTATGATGGATTCAAAGCACCACCTATTGGTGTTTAGGCATTAAACACTCAGACTATCAGCAAAATTCTTTGATCTTTTTCCATTTGAACAAAAAATTGAGTAACTACCTCAAATGATTTCTTTATGCATCATAAGTTTCAATATTTAAATGATAGTTCTTATTCTACGCTCTGCTGTTTCTTTTGTGCACCAATATTTAGGTGTTTTGAAACTGACAATCATATTTTTTTAGAATAAAGGCAAACCGGCTAACACACCCAAACCGAACCTATCCAGGTTGTCAGTTTGGACTGATTTGTCTAGTTGGCGGATTGGTTTAGACCTGCATTTATCTAACCCAGTGATCATTGAATCGGATGCTTTTTTCCCTACTAAACAACTCAAACCTAACAATGTACACCCCTACTTCCACCCTTCCAAAATACTACTCAATATTTCTAGCAATTTGTTGAAAGAATTTGATTTGTATCTCCCCATTGTGGTAGGGAGACCAAGGTACTTATCATATTTTTCCACCTTTACCACGTCACAGAAGTCCAACACTTGCTTCTTAGTCACTTCCGTGACATTGGAGGAGAATACGATAGTCGACTTTTCCACATTGATTTTCTGCCCTGAAGCAGCACTATAGTTTGTATAATTTGTAATAGCATAGCTAGATCATCTTTATTAGCCTGTACAAACAACAAGCTACCGCAATCAAAAAATAAGTGGGACACTACTGACCTACCACGGGATGTTGTAATTGCTGTCAGGTCGCCTCGGTCGACTGCCGCAGTAACAACTCTCGATAACACTTCATTTCAAATGGGGAATAGGTACGGGGACAATGGGCACCCCTGCCTCGACCCTCGCTCGGGTACAACACATCTCAAGATTCTCCATTCTAGACAAAAGAGAAATCAACCGGTGAAATACAGTTCCTCACCTGAGTGATAAACTTTGGACCAAAGCCAATTTGGAATAGCGTTTACCTTATGAACCTTAGAGACAAATACCCTATCTTCCTCTTTAGTCATGTCATCCTCTTTAGTCATGTCAACCTTGAGAAACAAATACCCTATATTCCTATTCTTGCGGGTTTTAAGGGGGTGAATCATCTCAAAGTCTGTTAGGATATTATCAGAGATCGGGCGTCCCTGGAAAAAGGCGCACTTATTTTCGCTAATAATATTAGGAAGAATCCTTTTCAACCTATTTGCAATGGATTTGGATTATTTATTTTTTTGAAAATGATAGTACAGAGACTAATAGAAAGGAAGTCACTTGGTTTCCTTGGCTACTTTATCTTGGGGATCAAGGCAATTAGAGTTGTGTCATGTTTTTCAAGACTTTTCTTGATTTAACACCTCCAAGCACGTCGTTGTGACTCCACTCCCCACAATCTTCCAATACCTTTGAAAGAACCCGGCGTTAAACCCATCGATGCTAGGGGGAAATACCAAATACATGCCATTGTGTCGTATTCATGTCAATATACACATACTTATTTGGTAATACAATAAGCTAGACATGGGTGCGGTGTTTGAAAATAGTTCAAGGGTAGGGGATGTATGTGCTTATCAAAATTTCACTTGCTATACAAAATTTGGATAGTGAGATTATTATTACTATTCCCATTGGAATAGTGTGAAGTGACATATTTGGGATTACTATAGCATGTTGAGAAGATTTAGGAGAGATGTTTAATTACAATTTAGGTGAGACATGGGAAGTTACAATAAACGGGAGAGAGTTCAAGGAGTGCTTTATGAGGAGAGAGTTATGGAAAAATAACGAGTCCGTCAATAACTTCGAGAGAGAGAGAGTAACGGGATTTAGGTTATGATATTGAATCTTATTTGATATAATTTTTAACTAACGTCATAAATTTAAGTGGGTAGAGATGGTAGAAAATGCGCATTTAGCTAAGAAAGAAACTAACGGTTCCGGATCACCCATTGGGTAAACGGGTAATTCCCAAAGTCGAACTAGTAAACCTTCCAGTTCTAGTTCTCGTGGGTCGGTTCAATATCGGAACAGTCCGGTTCTCATCGATAGCCCCAGAACAGAGGAGTAGGTGTGAGGAATTACGTGTTGTGAGAGAGAACCATAGACATATATAGGAATGAACGTTGTTATACTGCTAATCTTCTATTTCTTCTTACTTTCTATTTTGAGTTGTTTCTCATTTCTCAAAAAGAAACATGACTTGTTTCTTCTCTTTACTTTCCATTTTTAGTAGCCTTTGCAGTGTGTATTGACTGTTTCACCCTTGAAAAAAAATACTAACATTTTACTACCAATTAAACTTACTAATTAAATTAACAAAATTAGTCTAAATTAGAGCCCAACTAAACACCACCCTAGCCCAAGACCTAACCTAGCCCAATACCCAACCTAGCCCAAAAAACCAAAAAACTTACCTGTATAATTTAAACCCCACAATCTCTCTTTCTCTCAATCATAAACATACCAGTCTTCTATTCAAGTCTTCACTGCCATCCACCATCCACATCAACCTCCAATGTGATTTACGAGATAGCATGCCATAGAAACTGCGTCTTCCCGGAAACCTCTAGTAAGACATGTATCCGAAAGCATACACCTTGCTTTCGCTTAGGGCGTCTGATTCATTATTTGGGGCGCATCATTCTGCTGTGGTGTGTGGCAAACAGTGTCATGGCGAGAAATACCATGATCCTTCGAAAATTCTTCGAACATTGATGAACAATATGCCAAGCCGTTTTCCGTGGGCAACCTCTTCACTTTCTTTCCCACCTGATTCTCTACCAAGGTCTTCCACTTCTTAAATTTTTTGAAGCCTTCAAGTTTGTGCTTCATCACGAATATTCAAGCCATACTTGAGTAGTTTTCTATGATGCTCATAAAATTCATGTACCTTCCTATCGCCTCAACCCGAGATGGCCCCTAGCAATCTGAATGGATATAATCAAGACTAAATTTCGTTCTATTATTGGGAACTTGTTACGTTGTATCTTCCCGTACACGCAGTGCTCACAACACCCTAGGCTCTTGTGTGTGTGCCTGGTGAGATAGCATTTCTTGTGAAGTTCCTTCATTCCACGTTCACTCAAATGACAAAGCCTCATATGCCATAGCTTGGTTTGATCAGCTTCCTTAATCTTGGCTGAGACAACTCCGATACACCCTTTGATTGCCGAATCATGTAGCATGTACAAAGTCTCATCATTAAATCTCTGTAGACGCATATATCTCCACCTTCACCTTTGATGCTGAATCCCTTGCTATCGAGTAGACTCAAAGAAATTATATTATTTGTGACAAGTGGTACGTGTCTAAACTCCTTCAACGTGCATGCCTTCCTGTAGGGTTTTGATCATGGATACGCAGCGGAAGAAATTTATCCGATCAAGACCCTCCAAGGATCACAAGAAGAGAAATCATGACGATGGTAAGAGAATCGTGTTATGTACCTTTGAGGTCTCCTTGATGCCTTATAACGAGAAAATTATCACGTCTCTACGGTTGATCCACCCCTAGAGATGATATCTAGATCCTCCAACTCCTTGTGCTAGCTAGGAAGAATGGAAGAGGATGAATAAATCACGCAATAATGGAGCAACAAGGTGGACGAGTCCCCTTTTACGGCCGACGGGTAGGGGCAGTCCCAAGGGGGGTTCGGCCCTCCTTTGGAACTTGCTCTCTCTCCTTGCTTTACTCTATCCTACTCTAAGTATGTAGATGCGTAGAGAAAATAAGCTAGGAGTGTTCTTTATATAGTCCAACAACTCCTTGTCCTACTACATAAAGAACCCCTTTCCTAATCCTACTCAAATAAGGATTAGTTCCTTTTGCAAACTAGTCATAATCATGTCCATACATGGACTAGTTATTTTGAAAATTTATCCTAATAATGTCTCTACATGAATTAGTCCACCTTGGCAAATCATAATCATGTCTATACATGGATTAGTCCAACTTGCATATTAGTCCTACTAAGTTAGCAAGTTGTTGCGATTTGATCCTTCTAATTAATTAATCATATTAATTAATTAATTAGTTCCCAAGTCTAGTTCACCCCTATATGGCGTGTGACCCCATAGGTTCTATTTAGTTGGTAGTAATCGTTTACTAATATGGAGCGGCCTCTAGCAAATTCTAGCCAACAAATAGAATAGTCATCATGACAAACCTTTGTGCAAGTATTGTCTCATCCCTTTGTCTCAATATCCGGATTGGACACGAGACATACAATTCACACTCGTATATCAAATCCATAGTTCCTCGATCCTGGGAATAGCCTTATTCGTGCAAATAACATCAATATCCTATATTGATTTATTTGAGTTTGGCCAGACATTCTACAAGCACTATCCCTCGAGAAGCCTAGGATATTTGCTCCCGTTATGTGGGAGGGAAAAATTATATCTACAACACTACGATATCTAACCTTGCTTCCTATTGTGTCCAATACACGCCTTTATGACTGCCCAGTCACGGTGTAGCGTTTGACGCTACCAAAACACAATATTTCACAACTAGATGATCTAGTGACTTCAAGTCTAAGGATGACAATACCGTTGTCACCGCGATAAGCACTTGTGACTTCACATAACTTGTAGATACTCTCCTACTTAATCCATAGAGCCGTCGTCGTTGTCTGACCCGCGACATTGATGATCACGTCATCCGATAAGCACAACATGATGTTTGAATGTGCTTTCTCCTCCACCATCCTATATCTCGGTGATGCAATATCGATGCCTCCATTTTCCGTGGCCAAAGGCGTCCATATGCCTTGCGACTTTAATTAGGCGCACATCTCGATCTTTCATAGACTGAAGTTGTTCCCTCCCGGAAACCTATCAACCTTCATCATCGATCCGGACATCGTTCCTCGTGGAGTTGATCACGACCTAAAGTTGTGAACGAGTTTGTTATGACACTCACGCCTCACGAACGATGAAAGAAACGTTAAAAGACAGAGTTTATGTGGTTTGCTAGCTCAATTCGAGCTAACTACATGCACGGAGAAGAGAGACATTTATATGACAAGAGGAATGAGTAAAATATAGGGAAAACACGTTGAAGACACTTAGGGGACCTTTTATAGTCCTTAGAACTGACCTAAGACCTTCCTAGAGGGATTAGGAAACGTTTCCAAAACGCCAGACCCCAACAAACATGTCATACGATCTACGTCAAAAGTCGTGCGACCTGGCCACAGGACGTGCGATCTACCTACAAATTCGGATGATGCAGCCTTCATTTTCCCTTGTTCCTTTGATATCCCTTTACACTCCTTTGGTCCTTGTTGATGTTGTACGGAGATTTCTTCATCATTCAAGGCGCGATCCAACACTTTCAATGGTGGTACTCTCTTAAATCCTCACGTACTCATACACGAAATCGTTTGACACTCCATAACTCAAAATTCTTAATGCAACCGTTATTTTTTGAACAGAAGATAAACCAAGGATTCCCGTTTCATCCTTTTTCTGAATAAAATAGGAATCATGGTTTTCAACTACAAATTGAAATTGAAGATATAGTGAATGCCTCATCCGAAACCTACGCCTAAAAAGTTCTGGTGGATATACAGGATCATCAACAAAATAATTCTTAATTAACTTACGTCCCTCAATCCGATCTCTCCAAATGTAACTTCTACCATTCACGGAGCCACCATGACTTTTTCTTTCATGCACATCATTTAGGCCCGTCACTACGGTTGTTGCAGTCAAAAGTTTCAACTCGTCGTTAGAGTTCGAGTCAGATAAAATAAGCGAAAGAATGAGACGACGAGACATAATGAAAAAAGTGAATGCTTTCATTAAAATGTTCATAAAGATTGGAGATGGTCAGATTCAAAGCTGTGATTTAATTAGGAAAATCTTGTAATTGTGATCTTGTTGTTATGATTGTGATAGATATGGATATGTATCCAGTAAACGTATTTGGCACCTCCTGATCTCCTCCTAGGAAAGACCTGAATTAGAGCTACACTTCGGGTCGGTTAATCGGTCGATTCCGGTTAAAACCGACCCGAAATAACCGAACTATGCTAACCGGGAACCACCAAAGTGTATGGGTCCGAAACCGACCACCGAACTGTATAAGGTCGGTCTTAGTTCGGTCAGGCGTAAATAGTAACCGAAACCGGCCGTTTAACCGATAATTTCATACTACAAAGTAAAAGTTAAAAATAAATAAATAAATAAATAAATAAATAAATAAATAAATAAATAAATAAATAAATAAATAAATAAATAAATAAATAAATAAATAAATAAATAAAAACTAACAAAACTGGTTAAAGACAGTCAATAACCGGAACCGAACTGGAATTGAACCGAACCGATGTACTTGATCGTGATCGAGTTCGGTTAGACTATGGAAGAATTACCGGTTTGGTTTCTGCTCCGGTTAACCGAACATGCAAATCGGAGGGAGAGAGGAATGGAAGCAGGAAAACTAGGATGCTTTATAGGATGCTTTATCTAACTGAGTTTAAGGTTTTCTGCGGTTGATTAAATTATGTTTCTTTTTAGATCCTAGATGCCACTTGTCATAAGCTAATGGGGGTACCTACCTAGTTATAGATGCATCCTCCCCACCCAACAATTTTTTCTCCCTTATCTGGACGTAAGTAAGATCTTAGTATAATAAACCGAGTTTAATTTATCTTATTTCTTCTCTCCCAATCATTGTAATGACGTAGTAAGAAGATGTGGAACAGAAATCAAATTATCTTCGCGTCCTTGAGATAAAGGAAGTACGAGTCCGTCTCAGCTCTTTCTTCTCATCTGACCTTTTTTGACTCGTATCTTGGTCACTTTGACCGGGTGATTTGAATAGTAAAATAATACGATTTTCTGATAATTTTTTCACCATATTATAGAACATCTTTTACTCTACAACACCACAAAAAAATTATCAAAAATTTACATCGCTTTGCTATTCAAATCACTGGATCAAAGTGACCCAATGAATACTGACAAAAGTCAAATTGAAAAGAAAAAGCTGAGACAAACTGGTAAGAGTTGTAATAGGATTCAAATTTTATTAAATTATTATATGTATAAATCTGGGACAGACTTCAGACCTTATTATAAGTCGTGGTCACTTACATAACAGCAGTCTGATATTTCTGTCATACCATCGCTCTCTCTCTCTGATCAGTTCCCATCATGAAGCCCGGTTCAAAGTGTGAGATGTTTGACTTATATTGTATTTGCTTAACTAGTTTCATTGGCATCATGGTAATATTATCTGCATTAGGCTTGATTTATATATCGCCTACCTTCGAGATCACCACCACGGCCGGTTCTTCTTCTTCTTCTTCCTGGAATATGAATATCTACACGTCGAATAACATGTTCTGGTCAGCCTACTATACTCACTTTGAAGTTGTTATTTATCAAAACGACACACGGGTCACCAGCACCCTCGTCGAACCCTTCTCTCAAAGTATGTTCAAAACAACGTTGTTGCATGTCAGGGTTCCCAAACCTCCGACGACGACTACAGCTGCTAATAATAACAATAATTCCTATCTTCTGCCTTATGAGGTAAGGTTATATGCCGAGTCTCATGCCAATGCACTCTCGCGACTTTCAGTAAGTTCCTACTGCGGATTTTTGGACCATGGAATCAAGAAGAAGAAGAAGGCATGCATCAACTACTAGCTGGCTGCTAGAAGAAAGAAATCACAATTTTTTTGGTTGTTGCCGATATATATATATATATATATTTCTTTTTTTGTTTTTTGAGTTAATTTAGTAGTACCTACTAGTAGTACGTTTGATGTTTAGTATTTCAGATCTTTCATAATGATGAATAAATCTATAAAGATTTGGTATTGGTTCTCGTGGGATTTGAGATTATTCCTTCCATGAACGCGGATTTTCGAAGCTATGTTTACTGAGTTGTTATTAAGCTACAATTGTATATATGTCTTCTACTATGGAAAAAAAAGAACTGATTGGATGATCAAAGAACAACTCAAAATTCTACGAAGAACATCACATATTAAAGCAAATCAGTATGAGAAATTAAGAATGGCCATAAACTTTAACCCATTCTATGTGGTGATTGTTGTGAGTCTCCAACCCACCAATATTTCAGGGGCATCAAATTGTTAATGGGAAATTCCATTCTTTTGGTTATTGGGATTTCTTTCAAAAAACAGAGGTGGGGGATTTCTAGTTTCGTTGCAGAGAGAGAGAAAGTAGAGATAGAAGATGGAGGAAGACTATCATGTAGCACTAGTTGGTTGTTTAGAACACACCTGTCAGCATCCTATGTAGTTACAAATTTTGACGGTTTGGATCAACCGCTGCAGGGGCTGCACGCTGGCATCCGATGTAGTTACAAATTTTGACGGTTTGGATCAACCGCTGCAAGGGCTGCAGGTGATCCAAATCCTCCATCATGTCTGTTCGTATCCCGCCTGTGAACGATACCATCACATACAACGATTATGAAACGGTACCTCTGATCTACAAACGGATAGAATCTCAGAATTGTTAGAAAATAAATAAATATACCAATAAATTAATCAGAGTAATATAATTAAATAAATCAAGTGAGCAAATTTTAAGAGAGGGTTTAGAGATAACCTGTGATATGTGAACGAGGGGCAAGAAATTCAATCCTTGTTAATTTTAGAGAAGATTTGTCCCTTCTGCAAGGGGTTTCCACAATCCGCTCTAAGGATACAACGACCTTCAGAACCGTTCCAGTGCAGCGTAGTAGCTTCCACGAACTCCGAATTGCTCAATACTCAGTAAAACAACTAATCTTTATATATATGTAGAATTGATAGAAGATAATTGTGTTTTTCTCCATGAAACACTCTCACATATTCCCTCTAATCTTTTTTTTTTTTTTGCGGTACCAAAAGAACTTCATTAATATAAATCCACATAAATACATCGACGGTCGGGACACCGACTAACAACCTTCGAAGACACAACCACCATAGAGGCAACATACTAGCAAGAGAGATAAATCAGACTCAAAGACAATGAGACACTTGAGACTTAACCCCACAAACACTGAGCACAAAACAAACGATCACCCAAAACAGTCTAGGGAAACCGAAGAGTACAAATATTACAATAGATGACATCAAAGGAGATCAAAACATATCCATAAAACCATAAAACCATAAAACCACCTACGCAACAATGAACGGGATCACAGCCGACATTAGTTCGTCATCAGGGATTGGGGGAAGACCTTCACCAGCAACTTCTTGAATAGCATTGGCACCAACAGCTTCCCATGAAGCAACGATCTGATCACCAGACGAATCATGAACTGAGGAAGAAGCAAAAGCTGGGCTATCCTCCGTGAATGTATAAGCTTTTGCACGAGCCAAACTCGCTGGAGGCAGCATGGCAAGAGGAAAAGCATCAGACACTTCCACTAAGTCTTGAGGCGCAAGGGGAGCAAACTGTGTATCAAACTGAATCTGCCCAGGCTTCCATGAGAAATTCTCTTTCTTTACTTCCACTTCAACCCACTGATTAGCAGCTGAACATAAACTCGGAGATTAGCAACTCAAAATAAAATTAGCAAAAGCTTCAGTTTGGTAATAAATTTGGTCTGCAGAGGGATTTTGCTGCTCAAATAATCTTTTATTTCTGGTAATCCACAGAACCCAAAAGATTGCTGGGATCCAATGCCAATTTTGAATGGAGCAACGAGCCCTCTTTTTCCTAAACCAGCTAAGAATCCAATGTTGTATATTAACAATATTAGAGTTAGGTTTGTAAGTGGTTGAGATAGGAGCTCTCTCCCAAAGCTGCTGAGCCATAGGACAATGGATGAAAATGTGTTCAGGGGTTTCAATGAGGCTATGGCAGTGGTTACAGTTGGGGTTAATATAAATGTTTGTTGAGAAAAGTATGCAACTACTCACCCAATTAGTTGGTAACAAATTGGGGATGAAAACATGAGAAACAGGAGTAACCAATTGTGGACTAAGTAAACTAACATGTGTTCAACAAATTATTTATAAAGAAGCCCCCAAACTTTCATAGTAATAGCAAAATGGTACTATTAATAATATTTTAAAGTTTTCTAACAATCCCACCACAAAATTTAAAATATATAAAATATACAGGAATACATAGAGTGTATTTATTGTGTATTCAGTATAGGTGCCTTTCGACTTGAACCTACACTTAGTGTTGGTACATCTCCACTGAAAGTACATGAGTGAGCTATGTCTTGAACTATGTCCTTATATTCATATTTCGACATACTACACACAGACTGTGGGCAACGAAGGAGTTCTGTCGGGTTTGCGCGTTACAGTAATGCGCACGTGTATCTTTCATAAGTCTCTTTAGGGAGTTGCCTAAGTCCCCAAAACAGCGACCCCATTACCATACTCATATAGGTGGACCTCCAAGGGTGTTTAGTGACTAACACCCTGCAGAAGTTCTGCCTTGGATTTAAGAGTTAAACTCATCCTTCCCGTCACAGATAAGCACTCACCATAGAATGAGACTAGGGATTCCTCTCAATATTATAGAGCTTTACGAGCCCGCCCCCTGCTTCGTTGATATCATTGAACCTCATTCATGGGATCTCCAATCAAAGAGGTTGAGTATCCACTGTGGCGAATCTATTTTTAGGCTCAGTCTCATTCCCTCGATGTATTTTTTTTAAGCATCGGTACATCAACATACCATGCACACGTATTACGTTCATCAAGAGTTTTTACAAATTCCACCCCAACCGAGACTATGGATTATTCGTCAAGGGCTTTCACAAAACCCCATCTCAAATATCGGGACTATAGATATAGTATTTCCTCAAACATCGTTTTCGTCATCTTCATGGATCCATGTTTCTCGTTGGCGAGCTCAGTTTATAGGTGCCTACAATCATCGCAACACCATATAAATCACATTAATACAATTAGTGATTATTTACTTCTGAATAGGGTTCACCTTTAGCCCAACAATATCATGTTCACAAAAATATATATCGACAAAACAAACCTCTACAGAAAACCTAACCCGCCTCCTCCACCAGCGGCGGTTCCTCCTCCAGGGGCTGCCGCCCGCCACCCACCCCTAATTAACCCCCCTTTCCGACCACCGCCCTGCCGCCTTTGTCGTCTCTACCTCTGATTCCAGCACCCCGCCGGTCTTTCTGATGGGTTTCACGCCCCGATCGGGTCTCATCGTCTCCGGCGCGTAGTCGGCAACAATGGACGATAGAAGTCGAGCTCCTCCTCTTCGCCAGCTTTCCCCTCCTCTCCTGGACGGAAGGGGTCACCTTAGGACTGTCCAACTACCCCGCCGCCCGTTCAAAGCCGGACCAGCCATTGCTCAGCCCATATCCGCCGCCGTGCTATGCTCCGCCGCCCACCAGACGTCCAGAGCCGTTCGACGACCCAGATCCGCTCTGTGGTAACTCTAATATTTAAGTCATGAAGTTATTTCTTAAATATTATTAACAGTGTTAGTTAAATAGTATTACTATTAATATGTGCCTAATTATGTTAAATGACTATGTTTGATAAAAATTTAATGGTTGGGTGCTAAGTTGTTACTTGCTAAAATTTTGGGTGTTAGGCATAACCAAGAAAGTGTTATGTGAATAATTAAATTTTAGTTTAGTATGTATGATGATGTGTTGAAATTGTACAAGTACTACGTAATAGTTTTGCCACATGCGTAACCATATGTCTATACGTGTCGAGTTTAGAACCTCCAAGAGTTGTGGAATTTGTGCAATTGTTGCACCAAATCATTTCTCCCATGTGCATGAACAAACTCTCCCACTTGGCACTCCCCCCCCCCACTTGTCACTCCCCCACAACACCACATGTCCATCTTCCTCCCACTTCATTCTCCACTATCTCCTCCTCCTCCAAAAGCCATCCGGCCTCCTCTTCATTCTTCTCTTATGAAATTCTTCATTTTCTAGCACAACTCCTAAATTCTCTCAAAATCTCCCAAAATTGGAAGATCAACCTTCAATCTTCACAATTTCCATCAAGTTAAGCTAGGAGCTCCATCTTAAGAGGCTAGGAGATTCAAGAACAACCTCACCATCATCACTTGAGTTAAAATTCATCTAGTGGGTTTAAATATTTTTTCACTCCCATTCATCTAGACTATCCATACATGTCAACAAAATCAAAGTCTAATGAGTATTCACACTTAGGATCATGGAAGAATATGTTATGACTAGTTTTAAGTAGGTGATTTAGAGTTTTTTTCGGTGTAATTTCATATTTTAGTAGTGTACTTTCTTCATGCATCAAGTTTGGAGTATGAAAAATCACAAAACTCATGTTTTGAGTCCATTTTCACAAAATTAGGAAAAATATTTAGAAATTTCAGAAAATTATGAAAAATTTACAGTTTTTGTATTTGAATGTGTTATTTATACAGTAAGAATTTCAGAACAAATGGAGCTAAATTGAATTTTTAATCAACCGAAAACCGGGTCTGTTTTGATACTCTGTTCAACTGTGAACCAGCCTGGTAAATCATCAATTTCATGTACTTATACTACTTCAATTCTTACCAAATTCGGATATGTTGTTCCCAGACATGTTATCTACCTACTATAAAAAAAAATATAATTTTTGGAATTTATATGAATATTTTATGATCTAAGGCTGCTACCAGCCCATGTTTTTGTACTAAAACAAATCTGAACAATTATGTTTAAAAGTATTTAGAAAATTTTATAATTATTGATATTACAGTATGCTATAGGTGAATTCTTTATCTATGTAACTTAAAAATTCCGAGTCCCGGATAATTATTTTGAATTAGATATGAATTTGTGAACTATCGATGGTTACATTTTGCCTACAAGTAAAATGTAGAAACTCTTTCATATAAGCTTTACAAACTTTAAGTTTGCGTCCAAATTATATTTTATTATGTTTAAAACATATTTTTACCATGTTAGTTAGTAAATTCTATAGTTTTTGTAAGTGGAACGTTATGAATCCCCTAAGTTGCAATGCATGTAGTACTAGAAAGTATATGTGATTCGCGACACTTATGTTATTCTTCTATATTCTTGTGTTATGTGTATCTGGATCAAGTTAGGACCTAGCTAAGCTCTGCGGTAAGATTCTTAGAGTTAAGACTAATTCGGGCATAGCGAGGTGAGTTACTTTACCTCCCAAAGTTTGTACCTAGCCTAACTTATTGTTTCGATATGTATACGTTTTAAATTGGTCCCATGATATGATTTACATGTTTCAATGTTTATGATAAAATGTTCCAAGTTATAAATGTTCAATTGTTATTTGCGACATGATTTGTGTTCACAAACGATTGTTATGACCCCATGGACACAATAAACAATTTAAGATAATTCTTTAAAAGTGGGAATCAAAACAAACCGAGCCAATATAAAATATACATAGTTATTACAACTCCAAAACTCAAATGTTTGTACAAATACGGCATTAATTAACATCTAGAAAAGGGAAACCTACAATCGTGTAATGTTCCGATTGGGGTATTATTAGAAGGAGGTCTGTAACGTTTTGCGCTCCCATAAGCCCATCCTGCATAGACCTGTGGCGAGTTATACCTTTATTTATAATGGTGCAAACAAACATGTTACATAATCATAATTCTTCCTTATAATTAATACTCCCTTAATATCAATACACTATAGTGTTTCATGTACCCCTAATTTCTAATTCCAGCACCAAATGTGCCCTAAGTGTCGACACCCCCTTAAGGGTCCTTGTGTCCAGAAAAATGAGTACTAGGAGCGACTTCGAAAAAATTGCGACTGAAGTGACCACAGCCAGATGACGACCATATCATTAAACTAATATCGAATCCCGGCATAACCACTCTTCCACTTGACCTAATTACTCATTCTAAAATTACTGAAAAACTTTTAGAAGATGTACATTCCAACTAAGGCACATTGTTTGATATAGAAAGCATCTTAGGAAACAAGCATGATTTGAGAAAATATGACAAGTAGACACGAAAGAACGGAATGCACACCAGGACTTTCACATTAACTCACCTCAAATCAAATGCAAGCATCAGAGCTTCTAAGGGTTGACGTAGCCTTTGTCTACAAAGTCGCCTACAAATTACAAATTCTTTAGTCAACAACATACGAGTCTTCCGCTATTGTTGGATTTGATAACAAAGGGGCACTATTCGTTGTACGCTCTAGACAAGTGTATAAACTCCATTCGTTGGATTTGGTTTCGTCACTTTGTTGCATATGTATAATTACTTGTTAGTAGAGCTGCATGTCGGTTCGGTTTAACCGACGGCTTCGGTTAAAACCAAACCGATTAAACCGACCGGTTAAGAGCCGAGAACCGAACTGCCAAGATGGACCGAAGCCGAAGTCGGGCCCGTATTAATACGGCACGGTTCGGTTTAATGAATTTGGGAACCGGGACCGGGGCCGAAACCGGAATCGGTTACTAACTGAAACGGAACCGGACCCGGAACCGTCGGCTTCAACCAACTTTTTCAAAAAAACGGACGTTAGGTCCTATTCCATCATGCTCAGGTCGAGTCAGTGACAGTTTGCCGCCCGTTGGAGGCTTTTTTCAGTTTTTTTTGTTTTCACTAATTGCACTCAACCCCCCCCCCTTACTCTTTTATAGATACCCTGCACATCCCGTACATTTTTCCTCACTCAAAACACTTCCAATACTCTCCATTTTTCTCACACTTCACACTCTCAAATTTTCTCAATCTTTCAACTTTGTGAATTGCGGATTCTCAATCATCAACAATTGTGAAGTACGAATCAATCAAAACATCCAACTCCTCCATCTTCCACAATCATCCTCCAAGAATTATTCTTGGAATTCGTAAGTTTTATTTTTAGTTGTGCATTATACTTGTTTTAGTTCTTGTTATTTGTTACTTATTTGCTAAATTTTATTTTAATTTCTTATCCAATCATTTTAAGAAAAATGTCTTCCTCTCGTAATATACAAATTGATATTAATAACTTTGAACAAGTAATTGGTATAGGTGCCGATGTTGATTTTGGTCTAGAAGAAAATGACCCGACACTAGGTGCAAATAAAAGAACTCGTAAAGGTTCTAAAAAAAGTTTGGTTTGGGATCATATGAAAAAAGTAGAGGATGGAGTAGACGAAAAAGGTATTCCCAAATATAAAGCCGTTTGTAATCTTTGCCATAAAAGATATGCATATCACCAAACCGGTGGATTATGATCAATGAAAGAACTTTTACAAAAAGAACGCGGTCTTTTGTTAGATACACCCACCGTAGGTGAACCGCATGTCCAAACCCAACTAGGATATGACGCACAAGGTAACTTACTTTCTTTTATGTAAGATGGTGTGAGGGCACAAAAAGCATTGGCTCACCGCTACCGAAAAACCTATTAATATGGCCGACGACCTTGAGCTTGAAAAATTGATTACTACCGCGTTTTGTCCGAGTTATAAGCATATAGGTAGAAATACTACTAGGAATGATATAACTGTTTTATATAGTGAGAGGAAATGGGAAATTATGCAAACTTTTTTAAATTCTAATTTTACAATTGTTTGCACATCCGATATGTAGACCGGTCGAAATAATAAAAGATATATTTGTGTCACCGCACACTACATTGACCCAAGTTAGAATTTACAAAAACGTGTTATTGCATCTCGAGAAGTTCCATATCCTCACAACGGTATAAACATGGGAGAAACTATAGTCGATGTTTTTAACGAGTAGGGTATTTTTGAACGAATTACATCAATGACTTTTGACAACGCATCGGCATGTGATAGTGCGATAGACCATATGAAAACTTTGATACAAACACCCTTTCACGAATCTATTGGACACGTTATTTAATTGTACGAGATGGTTTGAAAGAACTATTTGATCATGTTAATCCGATTTGTGAAGTTATTCTCTATATTGCGTCTTCACCCCGTCGAACTAAACGATTTATGAAATATTGTGATCAATACGGGAAGAGGAAGAAGGTTTGGGCTTGATTGTAAGACAAGATGAAATTCAACGTACTTGATGTTATGTAGTGTTGTTGGCTACGAGCCCATTATCACGCGTTTTTAAATGAATGTGACAATCCGATTTCCGTTTCGTCTTATGATTGGAGAGTTGGGGAAGCCTTAAGAACTTTTCTTGAACCATTTTATACCACAACCAATCTTCTTTCGGGTGTTTATTATCCAACTACGAACCAAGTATTCCACAACTATGGTTTATAAGTTGCGCTTTTAAAGAATATAGGGATAATATTATTTTAGGAGATGCAATTGCGCCTATGGAAGCAAAATTTCTCAAATATTTTGAAAACAACCCTATGATTTTTTATTTGGCAAGTATTTTTGACCCAAGGTCTAATGATGAAACCCTAGAGTTTATGCTACAAAACATTTCGGAAAACATGAGTAGCGATGAGTAACATCTATCGCCATCTTTTCAAGAAGTTAAACAAACTCTTAATTTTATGTATGAAAAATATGTTGTTGAGTTTGGTATTAGTAAGCAAGCTTCTCAAGCATCATCGAGTGATCCGAAGGGTAAGGGTAAGGCAAATTGGTTTTTCATTTAAGATAAACAAACCACCCCCACCGGAGCTAATTGCGTCTCGGAATTATTGTTGTACCTTAACAGTCAATATTTCTTACAACAATCCGCGGCGGAAGAACAAGAAAATCTAGATGTAGTCGATTGGCGGAAACACAACTTTCCAATTGTTTCTATTATGCCACGTGATATACTAACCCCTCCCACTTCTACAGTGCCTTCGGAATCAATTTTTAGTGCAGGTAAAGGAGTATTGTCGGAGAAAAGGCCGTGTCTAACTTTGGAGATGTTCGAGGTTCTCATATGCTCTAAGGATTGGAGCCAAGGCCGCCAAACACACACAACACATACGCCCTTTGGACGTGGCCGTGACCGAATTATTATAAACATTAGGATTAGGCGAGGACACTCCGCTAAATCAAGACGCCTAGGCTACGAGATGAAAAAGTGAAGACTACTATTCTTGTTCATTCCAATAAGTTCGTAATATACAACGTAAGTTAGAAAAAATGCAAATGATAGATAGTTGAGTGGGTGCCAACTTAGTTGCGATGTACTCAAACTATAGTGATGCAATTTTTTCTAACATTTTATATTTTAATTAATAATACAAGTTTGTTTCTCTTTTTTGATTATTTGTCTAAGTTTATGTTTTTACATGTATTAAACCACACAAATTAGCCTTAAAAAAGGGGGAAAAATAGTGCCCAGAACCGGTTCGCAACCGGAACCGAACCGAATAAACCCACCAGTTTCGGTCTACGGTTCTGGTCCGCTCCCGGATATCCCAACTTCTCGGTTCGGTTCAACCGGAACCGCTCTAGTCACTCCGATTGAATAACCGAACCGAGAACCGACCGATTTTGGCTTAACCGGTTTGGTTCCTGTTCGGTTGAACCGAATATGCAGCTCTACTTGTTAGGAGCCCTACTTATTTATATACCCCAAACTTTGGTTAGCTAGCCTCCCCATGGGAGTGGTTGGTGATTCTCTAAGAGACTATGCAGACGCATCTTAGAGCAACTCCAACAGAAGGAGCAAAACACCATGTGGACCAAAAAATGCTCCACATCAGGGAAAACACAGCTCCAGCAGAAGGAGCATCTGTTGGAACAAAACCAAGGACAATGAAATGGAGGACAAAACCTGAGACTTACTGTTCATAGGAGCAAAACATAAAAAACTGATTTTTAATCAAAAATTTGATTCCATCCTCAATTTCATAGAAGCAAAACATAAATCTACTATTTTTTTTTGTTTACTAGTAATTATATTTAGTTAATGAACTTTGAATTCGTTATAAATATCTTAGTTTTTGTTTTTTTCAATTATAAACATGTTGGTAGCAAAAGTTAAAACTATGTAGAAAACGAAAAGTAATTAATTAAAACTAAGTAAATAATTAAAATATTATATTAATTACATACTATTTGTAACTTTTTTTTGAAAAAAAAAAAACTTACTTAAGACTAATTATTATAGAAATAATTAATTAATAATAATAACAAAAAGTAATAAAATACAATAATTTGGTCCAAGGACAAATTTTGCTCCTTACTGTTGGAGCTCAAGCAGCAAAGTGGAGGAGCAAAGTTTGCTCCAGGACCGAATTTGGTCCAAGGTCATTTTTTTATCCTCCATCTCTTGGAGATGCTCTTACATCCTCCAAGACCCTCTACAAGGAGAAGCTCTAGGATTAAGGGATGTTGGATTGCTAGCTGCAAATTTGTGTCTTCAGGGAAAAGTGGGGTTTGAAAGCGAACTGAAGAAAATTTAATGCAGTTGTTGGAGAAGGGAAAACTAGAGCTGCAATTCGGTTCGGTTCAACCGGCGGTTCCGGTTGAAACCGAACCGAATTAACCGAAGAAAAAGAACCGCGAACCGAACCGCGAACCGATGGACCGAAACCGGACCTGGACCCGGTAACATACGGTCCCGGTTCGGTTTCTCATATTTCCAGAACCGGAACCGAGCCGGAACCGAAACCGGTTTGGAACCGGAACCGGCCCGAACCAAACCGAGAACTGGCGAGTAACGGACGAAAAAAAAATGTCCGAACCGGTTGGGAACCGGAACCGAACAGGTTAACCCAACTGGTTTCGATCCACGGTTCCGGTCCGGTTCCCAATATACCCAAAAACCGGTTCCGGTTAAACCGAACCGAAAAATTGACTTAAACCGGTCAACCGAACCGAAACCGACCGGTTTTGCTTAAATCGGTTCGGTTCCGGTTCGGTTCGAACCGAAATCGCAGCACTAGGGAAAACCACCTTGGAATTTAAAGTTTATTCTTATTCAAATTTAGGTTGCTTCTCTTGCAACTCATGTTATCTTTAAGTTTGCTCCTTGATCTTGTAATGAGGTAGCTCACTGGATTGCTCCAGCACCCAATAGACGGGTCTTGTAAAGGACATGATAACAGTCCGGGAAATTTGAACTCCTAAAGACCACTGTAATCTTCAAGCATCCCACTACTAGTACAACATTTCCTGCCATATCAATGCTCAATGCAGAGAAATTTGCATCGCTGAAGTCTCTGGTCCTAGGAGATCTGGAGGTAAGAGCGGCAAAAACTTGTTCTTACTAGCTTACCAGTTACCCCTCAGCAGTGGCGGAGCCAGGATTCTTTCGAAGGGGGGCACAAATATTTGTACTTTTATTTAAATATAAATTAAAAATAAATATCTAGGCAGATATTATAAGTCTTCTAGGCGAGCTGGTGAAGCAGTCCGTTTTGGACTTCGGCCACCAGGGTTCAAGTCCCCTTCGGCGCGTTTAATTTTCCTGTTTTTTATTTATTGTGAAAAAAAATTAAAATGCCTTAGCGGGAGTTGAACCCGCGGCATTTCAAATTTAAGCTAAACAATTTAGCCACTGGGCTGGGCACGCGTTTGTTTGGGGGGGGGGGGGGGGCACTTTTATTCTTATTACATAAACACCATTCATTTTTTTTTACAAATTAACGTCTATCTAATGTTTTCGGAAAATTTTTTTTGGGGGGCCCTACATGGCTCCGCCCCTGACCCTCAGGACACCGCATATGTGAAGCTTCTACAACACTGCTCTCGTGCATCTACAAACTGTGTTTGATCATTATCTGCTCGATCAGGTCATACATAAATTGGATAGATGCAGAAGTTGTCCTCCTTCATATGTTGGTGGAGCTTTCACCATATATGCACTTCACGAATAGAGCCGACATCTGCCTGTGCCGGCACAAACTGAGCACTCATCTGCATCTCCAGCTACATGACTTAAGCAATGTTTAATCCTATCATTCACAACATCCTGCACAACAAAGCTCATACACGTTAGGAAGTAAGCCAGTTGTCTGAAAACTAAGTACAGTCAAACAACAAACTACCACACAAGGTAATATATCCATTGGCCTATAAACAATCTTTAATCTTACAACTGCAGCTTCTTTCTCTCTGCAGGAATAGTTAAAATCCCTTTCCCTACTACATTTTTTTTTTCTTTTACGGATTTTACGGATGGTACTACAGAGTGTTCACTGTTCATATGACATCTGAAATAGGATGCAAATCTGAATAACTAGTAAAATTGCAACAGCCACAAGTGGTAACTTTTAGTAAGCCAAAGTGTGTTGCACAATTCTCTCATACAGTAGCAAATTTGCATATTGTATCACGCCTTTCGAAGTACGGAGCACTAACCATCCGGAAAAATGATTTTGGTCAGACCACAAACGTTCATTTTTACCCTGCATATATCTATAGCAGGGACATTGATATTAAAACTGCAGAGTATCTGCGTTACTAAAATTTCAACTTGCCAATATCGTAGAAATTGGGCTACCCCTACCGTTATTGATTCCTACCCAGACACCCAAAGAAGCCTACCTCTACCGTACTGAAAATATATAGTTTATCGCGCTCCGACTCCACGAACCAGAATGATTCAGGTCTTGGTTCCACTTCTGACTCAGGTGTGTTGAATGGAACGCTAGAGCTGCCAGCTCCAGTCACCTCGCTAAAGATGACGAGGGGGGGGGGGGGGGGGGGGGGGGGCGGCCATGCTAGAAACCGGCCCGGCCCCCGTAACCCACAGCCCAGCCACCAACCCGGGGCAGTTCCATTTTCCACCCCACAATTATGGACAAAATACATTTTGCCCCCTGCTTTATGGAAAAATACATTTTTCACCCTTTTCAGAGTTAAAAACTAACTGTTGATTAACAGAGAGATAAAAAGACAAAAATACCCCTATCATTTACGAAATTACCCCATTATAAATTTTCTTTACTTCCTTCTCCTCATTTCCTAACCCTAACCTTATCTCTTCCTCTCTCTCTCTCTTCTCTTCCCCACCCACCATCGCCTGCCTCCCTCCCTCCCTCACAGATCTGCTTTCACTCTCTCCCTCTCCCTTTGCTACCTATTCCTCCGATCTAATACCCACAGATTTGGGAGATGTACAAGAAAGCCGAAGCCTCCTGGACCGCCGAGGAAGTCGACCTCTCCGACGACATCCGTCACTGGGACGACCCTCCATCGATTGGTGCTGCTGAAACGGCGTGGTTCCTCCACTGGTCGAGCACTGATCTCGTCCCCAGAAGGAAGACGAAGCAAGAAATTCGGCATTGCAGAGATTATGACAGGAAGAGCTCCGGCGAATCGGAGGGTGATCGAGAGCTCCGAAACTGGTAATTTGCAGGGACGTCATCGGAACTGAAGGGGAGTTTCTCCTTCCGCTCCTTCGATTTCTTCGCCCATCGCCTGATTCACCAAACCCATCTCCCCCTCTCATTACTGATTCTTGGCGGTTGAGAGAGAATGTACAAGTCGAAGCTCAAGTCCACTGCCAGAAGAATTCATGGGACTTGCCGGAGTACACGGTGGTCAAGGAGGGCTTTGATCATAACCCTAATTTCTGATCGGTTCTGCTTTTTCGCTGGAACTTTATGCTGATTTTCGCTTCTGAGGTTTGCTTTCCCTGTGCAATTAAGCAAGTGGGTTTGTGTTTCATCGATCAATTTTTGGGAGAAATGAAGTTATCCTCGGCTGCTTGTTTTTTTGGTGGAAAGGAGCTCCTTTTGATTCTGGGTTTTGTGAGGATTCGGGATCTGCAAGTGGGTTATGGAGTTTGGTGAAATTGGTTTGGGGTAACAAAGTTGTGGGTTGGTTTGGTGGTTGGTAAATTGGTCTGATTTGGGGATGGTGAAGGTGCAGGTGAATGGAGAAATGTTGTGGGTGTTAGTGGGCCAAAGATGATGTTGGTGGTTAATGGTGATGGAGGCAGGTTGCTGAAGGTGGCTGGGTTTGTCATGAAGGTTAGGTGGAGTTTGGTTGGTAGTGAAGTTGCAGATTTATTAGAAGAAAAAAAAAATCCTAGTTCATTAGTGAAGTTTTGGTTTTACATCAGGGGAAGGTATGATGAAGCTGTTGTCCGACTGACTATGGTATGCAACTATGCAAGCGAAATTTGGTTTTACCAAAACATTAGCCTCTGTTTTTTGCACTAACACCTCCCAATAAGAAAAGTGTGAAACGAATTTTATCAGAGGAAAAGCAGATCGAGCCAGTTTTGGTTTTCATACCACCAGAAGTTCGTGAAGGCCAAGAGGTGCAGTTATTAGATATGTCACCCCTGGATGCTCCTTGGCAGCTTCAGCAGTTATCGAAGGAATATCCTGCCAAAAAAAAGGAAAGTGTTAATATTTTTACAAGGCTTTCCTTCACTGAGACCAAATCGTTTTTGTAACAACGAATTTAAGAGTATCATTTCTGACTAACCTGGTGCCAGTGTCTTCCAGGGAACAAAAAAAAGGGACTTACAATCACGCGATCTGCTCCTTGTTGTACACACAAATTAAAAGCATCTCTTATAGATGGTTCTGCCAGCTCCTGTATGCTCATACAAAAGGATAAACAATTCATAAAATGTACATACAGACACATAAAATCAGATGTATGAAAAAAAACAACACATGAATGCTCCATGAACGAAATAATTATCAGCTCTCTGCATTCCTATAAGGTGGCAACGGCAAAAGGGATTCCAAAGAAAATGGAAACACTGGTGATCAAAGAGCTCCTTGCAGACTTAGTCAGCCAGCAATGCAGTTGCAGAAAGGTCATCTTGGCAGCAATCAGCATGCATTATGGGGAAGCAACAACAAAAGGTTTCTCAATGGTAATGGGGAAACTAGTAATCAGAAAGATGCTTGCAACCTAAGCCCAGCCAGCAATAGTCAAAGGAAAGTCACGTTTCAACCTCAAAGGCCTTCCTATAAATTTCTCAGAAGCCTGGGAATAGGAGACTTGTAACTTCCTATTGGTTCCACTTCTTTTCATGGACCGATCTTTACTAGGAATAGTTTCCATGAAATACTAGGCTTAATGAAACTCGATGTCAAACCCTTAGTCCCCATTAAAATTTTAGTCCCCGAAAGAATTTTACTCTAGTAGTCGTAAAAGTATATATCTTTCCATGCAACCATTACAGTATAAAGGAATTGTGTTATACTGTTAGGCATACTATGTTCAGATTTTGTTCAATTAGTTCAGTATTGCAACAGATACCCAGTTACACACGGATCCGCCGTGCATTTGAGCAACAGAAGTGCGAGGCACCATTACTGACATGGCTGATGCCACACATGAGTGCGACGATAGCAGTGAAATCAAAGAAAATACAGAAGACAAATGAAAGAACAAAAACCATATGCCTATGCATTAAAGCAGTCAAAACGGAGATTTTAATAGCAGAGAAAGATGATGACAACCGTTTTCATCACGTGTTGGTATTTCTAGCGTTGGCATTCCTCTTCTAATTGTTTCTTCGAGCAATCTCTCTAATTCTAGTGGGAACAAATCTTACTTCGTCAAATTTGAGGACACTGTTATTAAGGAATTGAGATTGCCTTGGTAAAGTTGAAGTCGTAATATATTTATGCACACTGAAGGTTCAGAATCTTTTTGTCACAATCTATTGCATGGCTCCTCACTTCCTCAGTACTTATACCATTGACACCTGAAATGAGTTTTATCTTTTCGCCTGAGTTCACCATATGGTTTCTGCCACGTATGTCCAGTGTCCAAATGCAGCGAGTAATTGCAGTTCAAAACTTCAAATAGCATCCCTTAGGTTTTCTATACAACTCGCTTGACATATAATATCTAAAACTTGGATAAAGAATGTTTAGGGGAGGGGAGGCTACCCCATCCCAGGATCACGGCAGCCCTTACGCCTCTTATGAGGGCTTACAAAGGGATTACAGATCACCCACCAAGAGAGACCGCCGACAGCGGGATTCAAACCCAAGCCCCGGTCTAGCGAGGAGACGAGCCTTACCAACTCCCACTGGCGACATATAGTATCTTTCATAATAACTATTACAAGTATCTTTTATTCCTTGAGATTTTTTCAGCAAGAATTTCATTTTGGTACAAAAAGTAAATTCCTTTCTAGAAGTTCTCATCTTCCGGACAATATAAGCTGTCTCATTTATAAGTGGAAAGAAAGTATCTGTATTATCAACACTTTCTTTCCAACATCCATGCACCTTTCTCATAATTGAATTTTTCTGGCTATAAATTTCTGTTCCTTTAGAGGGAATACACACACACACACACACACACACACACACACACACACATATACATATCATGTACAAATTTTAGATTCCTATATGTAAGATTTATATCATATTTCTTCACGAGATTTTTCTACTGTCTCCAGTGCATAAATTTTGAAGGTATTGTATATAATTATTATTTCAGCTTTACATATTAATATCGTTAAGTTATACTCGTCAATCGATTAGGTTTCTCGAACATTAGCAAGGCATACAGGCCAGGAAAACCTAATCATATGCTGAATTTGAATTTTGAAGTCAGCAACCGCATGCTGAAATATGCTTTCAGATTCCTGTTTTAAGGAACACAATATTAACATGGGAAGATATATACTAATCGCACCCCGTGTATAATCGCACCCCGTGTAAAGTCAGGTGTAGACATCCTTTTTAACCACACTTTCTACTAACAATTAGCATGAACAATGTTGTTTCCAAATACATGGAATGCGAGAAAAAAAAAAGATCGCGAGATCTCCATATATAAAGGAGCTCGCAAATTACAAACTGAACTAGTTCAGTTTTTGCTAAAAAGAAAAAAGAGGAAGATCCACGTCAAGATTTAAAGAGTTTTATTCCAGATGTATGACGGTTATTCCCAAAATGGAAGTCTGCTAACTGCAGCAGGGCAAGTTTGGATGACACTTAGGCTCTGTTTGGTTCGCAGTAAAATGTTTTACAAGGGAAAATATTCTATGTTGATTCAAAGACCCTTGAATTTGTTTTGGATGGTAATTGTTTTGAGTGATGAAAGACAAAGACAAAGACATTGACAGCAAACCATTTCAAATACTCCAAGGCCTTGAGATACTGACAGAGATCAAAGGCTTGAGAGTCATTCTTATTCTGCTGAATTTTCTAACAAGTTTGTGTTGCAGATTGGATATCTGATCATTCAGATCAGGGTTTTGCTGAATATATTCTTGTTTGACATAATCTACATATCTAACATAATTGCAGATGATCAGATCAGATCAGGGAGAATCAAAGCCTTCTGTATTTAACTTTGAATATCTGTGAAGCAGGTTCAGAGCTTCAAGGCCTTGAGATGTGCCTTGAGCTGCTGACAGTTTTTACAGAACTAAGTTGATTCTTTCTTGCAGGTTGTGATTCTTATTATTGTGATTATTTATTGACTTCTAAGAGTCTTAAACTTGTTTTCATGATTTTTATGTGTCAGAAGTTAAACAGATTACTGTTCTAATCTATTAACCAGTTTTATCATAAAGTGGAAAACCAAACAGTCATAGTACTGTTATATTTTTGGATTTTGTTGTTGTTGTGTTTTAATGTTGTTGCAGGTTTGTTAAACGTGCAAGAGCAATCTCAACAAACTCCAACGGATATCCACTTAGAGCTATTTGAATTTCAATTGAAAACAGAAGGAGGATTTGTAAGAACTGAGATCCTAACATCTCTCATTCAGTTGCAGCTGTGGATAAAAGAGACTGGTTTGAATTTTAAAAGATAGAGGCTTGCAGAATACTCAGAGAGGTGTGACAAATTCGTGGGAGATCATTCATTCAAACACACAGGGATTCAAGCTTCAATTCTAGATTTCAGAAGATCAAGTCATTCCAGTTTCCAGAAGAACACATCTAGGCTTCAATAGCTTATTCCGTCTACTATGTTCTTCACTTGTTTTGTAATCTGTGTATCTTTTAAATATCTTAAACCTCACTTAACCTAGTGGTTGGTTGTTCAAGTGAACAACAAGAGGTTCTTGTTAGCTCAACAGTTAGTAGTTGGGACTATATAGGTTTGGAACCACAAGTTGTATAGGTGTAAGGAAAATCACTTAGGCTTGAAGATCTAGGGCTGTTTCTTTGTGAGTAATAAGAAGTGTTTGCCCAATCCTGGTGGGATTAGATCCCTCAAGCAGAGATTAGGTCCATTGGGACTGAACTCTGTAAATTGCTTTGTGTTCTTTACTTTACAGTTTTATTATTATCTGCTGCACACAACTCAAATCAAACTAGGGTTCATAAGCTGCTTAGAACTGGTAATAGTTCAAGGCCTTGAAGCTTTCTATTTTGCCTTTGAAAGTTTCAGACAGTTTTCTAATATCTCAAGGCCTTGAGATTTGAGTTTCACACAAAGCTAATCTGTTAAGTTCTGAGTTTTTGCAAAAAGTTTCCATACTCTATTCAACCCCCCCCCCCTCTAGAGTATTTAGGTCATGTAATTAGTCTACATTACACACTTTCATTCTATGCGTAAAATATTTTGTGTGAAAAAGTTTTCTCTGCAATTATTTTCTCGTGTTTGGTTGACACTTGCCAAAACAGTGCGCCATGATGGAAGTGGCAGTGACGGGTGGCGGTGATGGGTCGTGTGGAGGTAGGTGGTAGTGGTGGTTATTGGTGGTGGAGGTGTTAGTATGAGTTGTTGTGCTCCTTCCCTCTCCCGAAAATGGCTTACGGATTTGAAATGTGTAAATCATTTTACATCATTTGAGGGAGAACATTTTACAGGAAAATATTTTACCGCCAATCAAACACCCCCAAAACACCAAAACAAGGGAAAACATTTTACAGGAAAATATTTTACCACCAACCAAACGGAGCCTTGGTGATGAAGGTTGATAAGGAATAGAGTTTTGCCCCGGTGGGTGACGTCCTTTGGGGAGTGGGAAGGACAGTTGTCTCGTGACTCAGCAATAACAAATGGATAGATTGACCTACTATAGCACCAGTACACATGCATATCTTGTACGTATGACCTAAACCCATACAGCCAAACACTTACTTCATATAACCAGAAATCTTCTTTAGCATCAAATTTCTTCTCACTCTTCGCAAAATAAACAAAAATGAACCTCCTATTTTCCCGTTCTGATGTTTGATTTCGTAATTTCTTTCATTTTTTTTGCTTCCATCGGCACATTGAATAAAATAGGCTAAGATATTACATGGGGGTGAGTAAACCAATTCTATGGATAGAGAAGTCCCCTGCATGGGACATGAAGATAAAACCTCTAGCTGATCTACTGCATTGCACGTGACACATTTCTTTTACAAGTCATGCAAACGTCTGTATTTTTTTTCATGTTCTTTAGCACTTTTCGAGTCTTTCTGTATGCAGAATAATAGTACCAGGGAAGCAATTACCATATGAGCGGGCTCAACAATTGGGTAGCCAGTTTTATCTCTGAACATAGTCACAAACTTATCTGAAAATTGCAACCACTACTAGATTAATGACAAGTTATAAGCGCAATGGTGCAATAACCGAGAAAGAGAAAAAAGAAAAATAGATTATCTCACCCAGCATAAGATTAGATTCTTTACGGCGAGACCCATGGTCAACGATGATCATGCCATCTCTGGGGTCAGTCCCATTAGGACGCTGCCTTATCCGACTATCACCAGTTGACATACATACGGCTAACCTTGATCTCCCTTTTCTGGAATATTTATTTAGTTCTACAAGTACAGGCTCCTGCTTAGGACTTTGGCTTGATATGCTTAATGCAGGTCTTTGATTATCCAAACACAAAGCAAAACACAGAAACATACAGAAGAAAAGTATGAGATAACATACAACAATAGTGAACTTTCTTGTGTTCTGAAATAAAAATGACCACACACTTGAGGAAAGAAAAGTTTATATCAAGGTTTAGAAACAGTTGGAAGAAGGACCTGAATTGAGAAGTCAGAGCGGACAGCTCCATCGACATTGCTGGTTGTATCCACTTCCCTTCGGAGGTTCTTCCTGGGAGGCAAAATATTAATTACCTTTAAGTTTAAAGTTGTCATATAATATAAACTAATCAACCACCAACTTACAGGACTACTACAAAAGTTTCATATAAAGTAGCGGCCTACAAGTACACAAAATCTACGACCTTCAAAATTTACCATTCAGTTCACCATCTTCTCCAATTTATATTTTTCTCTCCTCACTCTGCTCTCTTCCTTGAACCATCGCCAACCACACTCTAAATCACCAATCCCTCCCCCGTAACCACCGTCGTCGCATCATTCGATGTCGTCAATGCCAAATTATTCCCTCCTCGTTTTTTCTACATCATCCTCACCAAGCTTTCATCAAAACTCACGGCCAACCACTCAAAAACAATTCCTTCAACCTGATCCGCAGCCACCACTCTTCACCGCAATGATTACCCAAATCTCCGGCCCAAACACTGATACAAACTCAAATCGACCCAGAACCGAACCTCTCCAAACCCAATTAACTCCACCTTCACCAGAGACCGCAATTTCATCTGCCAAACCAAAGTCGAACAACTGGAAGTTAATCAATCTGAACCCATAACACATACGACTTCACAACAGAATTACCATCATCACGATGACTTCACAGAGATTACCAAGAAAAAACAAAAGGGTAATCAAACATAGCTCAGGGCAGGCAAATTTGAACCAGCGGTACCCATTATGACAACCCAAACCCTTTGTTAATCAAAACTTGTCCCAAGGGACAGCCCTGGTTAGTATGCTGGTATTTCCGATACCAAAAGTGCCACATTGCTGACATATCCAAATGATAAAACCTCCTCGTTGAGATTGGTTATAAGATATGATACAACCAAACAAGTTACAGAAAAACATCTAAGATGGTACATTTTCTCTTCACTTGCTCCAAAAGATTTAGGCCGTCCGATAAAAGAAGACGCCAAACCATTCAAGTCCATCAATCATCTTAAACATGAAATAAATCGCTTGCCTCCCAATTTAAAACGACAATTGTACTATATGCTCTCTTCATAATCAAGAACGGGAGTGGAAAAAAGATTCTTGCCTCCAGCTCTTTGAGTACTTATAGAATCCCTCCAATGTGAACCAGATAACACTCTAAGTTGATAGACAGTCTCTACAGCTATGTATTTTAGAATAGAAAGCCGCCCTAAGTGGGAATCAAATTAACTTTTTTTTTAGAGAAGAATCAAATTAACTTTGTGCAACGTAAGATCCATTTCATAAGGATTATAATCGATGTTCTATGTACTTGGCAACAAAAAATATCCATTTCATTGAATTTCGAATGTTTAACAGTGAGTTGTGCTACATGTATCGACGAAGCCAAGTTTTGGTTAGAGGGGTGGCACAATTTCATAAAACTAATATGGCGAATCAAAAGTGAAATATGTTACATATATAGTGCACAGGTTCATTTACAAAATGACTTGTATTTTAGACACAAGTCAAGTTTAATCCAAAACAATTCTAGCCAATTCAATATTGCAATGATTAAAACTTAACAAATCCAAGGATTTGGTACCTAACAAACAGCAAGCATAGGGCAGAAATCCAAACACAAATGGTTGGATTAAACTATCAAAATGAAAGTACCATGATAGTTAATAAAGCATCAATGATTTTAATATTTAACCACGATAAAGCATTGAAGAAACACAGAATCAGTAGAGAAATACCCAAAACCCTCAAATAAGAGATGGAACCACGGGTTTGAAATCAAGAACACCCAGAAGTGAGATCAAACAAACCAATCCAAGTCAGTACCTTGCAAATTGAACTATACGTGTTACACGTATTTAATACGTGTTTACATTTACATGTATTGAATAGTACCCAGTGTGCAAAAACTCGATTCTCGTTGACATTTTAATGAGATATTTTATTATTCAACTAACGCAATCGAGTAATCCTTCACCCATCAGTCCGATTTTTAGAACATTGGAATTTTATCGAATGCTTGTCACTAGACTTTGTAACTTGATTTCTAGAAACCAAATTGACTTCTCACTCGGGTTTCATCTTTTAAATTACAGCTCTAAAATTTCAAATCATATTATTAATTAGCTAGGTTGACAAAAGATTTTAAATTGAAGATTTCAAATTCGAAATGTTTTATATCATCCAAACAGACAGAATTCAAATCCTTCCATATTTCAAGTTTCAGAATCTGAAATTTTGGATTTGAAATCCAAATCCAAATCCTGATTACCAAACGCAACCTAAATAACTAGTAAAACTATGAACCCAAAGTTTTGAGGTTGAATTGACATTTTCATACACAGACCAGTATACACGCGAAGATGAAGAAAAAATAAACGATTTCACAAAACATGGAGAGATTGTTGAGAAGAATAAGAAGACGAGTCAGCGTGAGAATTGAGGCATACCTGGAAGCTTCGGCGAGCAGCGAACGCGACTTCACTCCGGGAGGCACAGCAATGGCTTTGCAGCCTTCGGTTTGTATCTGTCGATTATCGTCGTTTCGTGAGAGAGAGAAGGGTGGGGTGGGAAAGGAAAAGCAGAAAAATGAACAAAATAATTACTGGGAAGCTTTTATAAGGGGGGTGTCTGATTGAATTTTTATAAACTGATAGGGGGCACAAACAAAAATAAATGGATGTTACTATTGGTCTTGTTTGGCAAATCTATATTATAAGGTCAGATTAATTTATCTATCATCTAGCGGGAAATTTGGATTCGGGTGGGAGAAGACCCGGATCCGGTTGGGTCTGACCCGGTACCGGATGGGTGATTTGCACACGTGACTCGCTTAGTTGGTTAATATGTCAAAAAATGAGGTTTTACACGGATCCGGTCTACGCCTACCCGCAGGGGCGGAGCCATGTACGGGGGGGGGGGGGGGCGTGCCCCCCCCAAACTTTCCCAGAGCCCCAAGGGTACCCCTATTTTTTTATTTTTTATTTTTGAAGTGTGCCCCCTTTAAGATATATTGGTGCCCCCCCCCCCCCCTAATCTAAACTCTACAGTCTACCTGCCCAAGCGGTTAAGCACTCGCTGTGTGTCTTCACTGAGCAGGGTTCAAAACTCTGCAAAGACATAATATTTTGACCTTTTTTTATGAAAAAGTAAGTACCCAATTACATGAGGATCCTTACAATTTTTAAGAAAAAAAAAATGGTCAGATATTCTATTGTAATTTAATTATGTACACTTTTTTTTAATGAATTATTATACACATTTTTCACAAAACAAAACACAAAAAAAACAAAAAAACAATTAAAAAAAAAAAAAAAAAAAAAAGAGAGAGAAGACAAAACGACGATCGACGAACACAGAGACAGAGCCACATCTGCGTCCGCCACTCCGCCTCCAACCCTCCACCCTCGCTGCTGCGTCCGATTCCGACCGTCCGTGCGTCGCCGGCGGTCGTCCGGCACCGCATCCCCGCCGGCCGCCGCCTTAACTCCGGCGATTTCAATTTTGATGGTAATTGGTAAACCCTAGACTCAAAATCTAAATACTTCTACTCAAATCTCATTAATCCTCTTCCTCAATCCTCATTAGTCTTAACTCTTTAATCTCCAATAATCTTTCTCCAATCTTCCATTCCTCCTCCTTAATCTCCAATTGTTCTAAATTATGAAATTGTTGATTGTTGGTGTTCTTGATAGTTGATTCTTGAATCTTGATAATAATGCTTTGACAATTGAAATTGATTTTTTTGTATTCACAGTGATGTTGAAGTTTTTCCAAAAGAAACCGAAGAGTGTTGATGATGCTTCAACATCAATCGGAGCTTCTCCAAACACGAATGTGAGTGCTCCAATTTCTTCTCAAGATATCCCAAACTTGAATGAAAGTCTCCATACTTCCACTCAAGTTTCTCCGGACTTGAATGAAAATGAAAGTCTATTGTTATCTAAATATGCTAAGCTTAGGAGGCGACATATATCGAGCTACCCCCCCCCCCCCAAGGAAATTGAAAATGTTCGTCGAACTTACTTGTTAAGAGGTCCAAATCGGCCAAACTTAAATGAGTTTCCCCTAACGGAAATTGGTAAGAAGAAGCGGCGCTTCAACAAGGCTTGGTTTTCAAAGTATCCATATTGGTTGGAATATAGCGAGAGCACAAATCGAGCTTATTGTTTATGTTGCTATCTTTTTGGAGGGGATAAAGCCTATGACTTTGGTCGCAATGGTTTTAAGAATTGGAAGAAGCCCGAGAAATTGAGAGAACATGAAGGGAAGCCTAATAGTGTTCACAATCAAGCTAGAAGCAAATGTCAAGATTTGATGAATCAAGCACAACATATGGACACCCTTTTGCACAAGGTCAATGATCAAGAGAAGCTTGAATATCGGATTCTCTTGGTTTCATCAATTAAGTGCATTCGACTTCTTCTTAAGCAAGGTCTTGCGTTTAGGGGGCATGATGAGTCCGAGGATTCAATGAATAAAGGTAACTTTCTTGAATTCTTGGAGTTTCTTGCGAATGAAAATGAAGAAGCAAGAAATGTGGTGTTGAAGAATGCTCCAAAAAATCTCAAGTTGACATCTCCCGATGTTCAAAAAGACATTGTTAATGCATTTGCGCAAGAGACACTTAGCTTGATCATGGAAGACATTGGAGATGCACTCTTTTCTATTTTGGTTGGTGAGGCACGTGATGTCTCCACCAAAGAGCAAATGGCCGTTGTTATTCGCTATGTGAACAAAAAGGGCATGGTAATGGAGCGTTTTATTGGGATCCAACATATTAGTAGCACAAAAGCTTCATGTCTCAAGGTAGCAATTGAAGAAATGTTTAATCTCCATGGATTATCTATTTCAAGAATACGCGGTCAAGGATATGATGGGGCTAGTAATATGCAAGGTGAGTTCAATGGCCTCAAAGCACTAATATTGAAGGAAAATCCAAGTGCCTAATATGTTCATTATTTCTCCCATCAATTGCAATTGGCGCTTGTGGGCTTGGCAAAGCATCACGAAGATGTAGAAGAATTTTTCTTGGTAGTTACACGAGTGATTAATGGTGTTGGGAGCTCATGCAAGCGCAAAGATGATTTGTTAGAGAAGGAAAAGGAAAAAGTGATAGAAGCTCTTAGTTGTGGAGAAGTATCAAGTGGAAGGGGATTAAATCAAGAAACAAATCTTAAGCGCCCGGGAGACACTCGATGGGGAACACATTATCAATCATTGCTTAGCTTGATAAATATGTTCCCGGCGGTTATTGAAGTCCTTGAGGTAATTGGTGTTGACGGTGTTTTAACTTCGCAACGAAATGAAGCAAATAAGTTGCTTTTCATTTTACGACACTTTTAGTTCATCTTTTTCCTCCATCTAATGGTGAAGGTTTTGGCTACAACATGTGAGTTATCTCAAGCTTTGCAACGGAAAGATCAAGATATAGTGAATGCAATGAACTTAGTGCAAGTAGCCAAAATCAATCTCCAAAATTTAAGGGAAAACGGGTGGGAACCTCTAGTTAAGGATGTCAATGCATTTTGTAGAAAATATGGTATTAATGTACTCTCCATGGAAGATGAATATGCGCCATTTGGGAAAATTAGAAGGGGAGCTAAAATTTCCAACTCGCACCATTACAAAGTAGAAGTGTTTAACACGGTATTAGACACACAATTCCAAGAGTTGGATAGAAGATTCGCCGTCTCGACTACGGAGTTGCTTCTTTGTGCGGCATGTTTGTGTCCTTCTAATTCGTTTGCTAGATTTGACAAGAGCAATTTGTTGCGTATGGCCGAACTTTATCCTCTTGACTTTTCTTCACTTGATCTTCTAGCTCTTGGTGGTCAACTTGATTCTTACATTACGGATATGCGTCATTCTAACGGCATGTCAAATTTGAAAGGTATTAGCGATCTTGCTCAAAATATGGTGGAGACGGAAACCGATAGAGTATATCCATTGGTTTTTAAGCTTGTCACATTGGCATTGATCTTACCGGTTGTCACCGCTACGGTTGAAAGATCATTCTCCGCGATGAATATTGTGAAGAATAGGTTAAGAAATAGGATGGGAGATGTGTGGATGAATGATAATTTTATTGCTTATGTCGAGAAAGATGTCTTCAAAGGGATCGATGATGATGTTATCATTCAACGATTCCAACAAATGAAGCCAAGAAAAGTTTTTTTGCCGTTGTAGTAACATCTTTTGAATTCGATGTAGTAAACTTTGCTTGTACGAAAATACAAGCCTCTTTTGTTAAAAGAATATCTATGATGCCATATTATATATTTTTGACGTTTCTAAGTAAATTTATTTTTTTTTGGACAAAAAAAAAGTACATTTTATTTTCTTAAATGTGTGCCCCCCTCCCCCCCCCCCCCTTATCAAAATCCTGGCTCCGCCACTGCCTACCCGGATCCTTTTAATTAATCCTTTTAATTCCAAAAATCCTAAATCCATCAATCTTTCCAAATGGGGCAGATTACTTATCAAAATTTAATTAAATAATCAAATAAATAATTATATTTTGGAGCATACTAATAGTTAACTAAAACTTAAGTGGGGCACGTGCTACCACTTCCCCTCTATATAGCTCAGCCACTGTATCTAAAGTGCTAAAGTCATAAATTTATCTAGGCTCGTGGATCTTAATCACATTCAGAGTTCAGACACCTGAGTTGAACTAATGATTGGGAAGATTTGTCAATGTAGATACCATTTATTAGCGTCAGTAGACCACGTGGTCCGTTGGATAGGAGAAATGTGTACTCATTTATGTTGGAATATTCCTAGAGGCAATCTATTATACTTGAAATTTATATGGACTTACAAATAAAAATTCCTTGTGTTATCGATATGGAGATATATTAACATAAATGAAATCCTTATAATACAAATGTCGTATTCTTAAATATCTCTTGTCAAGTATTACAGTTAATTAGGACGCCTGTAATGCATAGACTAGTATGTGGTAGATTGACATGGGGATATTGTTGGTGTAGATGCCCTAGAGGCAATCTATTTTAGTGTGAACGTTGTTTTGGCTAGACCATTCATTTTATTAGATATGGAGATATTAATATAATGAAGTCATTAGATTGCAATCGTTGTTATCTTAACTATCCTAGTCGAGTACTACGGTTAATTAGGACGACTGTTGTGCACAAGAGATTCCGGCAGGGAGACCTCCGTGTACACCGTGCGTAGTGGATCAGGGATCGCACAGGAAGAATAGGGGTGTGTATAGGGAGAGAGTAAGTCAATAGCAATGTCTGAGAGAGAGACAGAGGTTTGGCAGAGCTTCCGCGTATGGCAGTGTGTCCTCCTTTGTATGGAAAGGTTGACGATCTATATATACTGGAGAACATGACCGTTGTAGTGTAGGGAGCCCGTTGCAATAATGGGATACAAGGTATTTATCCAAAAGAATGAAGGGCGCGAGTACCGGAACCGTTACGAGGTTGACCGGGTTTGACCGGATTGACCGGGTCTAGGGAGCTCGTGCCATAGATCTCTCAAAACAGTTACTAAAGGTCGCGCGCGGGCTTGGCTCGCACGCGACAGGGCTTACTCTAGCCTCCAAACCACAAAGTCCCTACAAGTCCCGTGCAGTGGTATGCGAGGGCTCTGTCTCGCAGCCCCCACATGGATCAGCTCGGCTGGTGATCCTGTGTGTGTGGAGCACAATATGGTGTGCTGGATGGTCGCCACGTGGCCTAGATCTGCCATGTCATAAAGCAGTATCTACATTAGCCCCCTTTCTGCGCGTGAAGGCTCATAGCTGTATAGGCTTCTATGCGCGGAAACCAACATGCGCGTCGTCGCCACGCACCAATTCAAATACGGGTAAGTTCAGCCCCCGTGCGTGTCATTATGACCTAAAACCCCTAGAGTTGTGCCGTCTGACCTTTAGGGTTTTAGGCGTGACGTCAGCCCGTCCTGTGATTGCGCGATACGACGGTGACGGTTGCGATTCGACTACTGAAGGGACGCAACCCTTCATTCTTTTGGATAAATACCTTGTATCCCATTATTGCAAAGCATCACTTCTTTCTCTCAAAGTGAATGGTACCCGGAGATCTTCGAGAGCAGATCCAGATAATCAATCATCAGTTCAGAACTGCAAATCGTATTCTCCAATTGTGTATATCCAAGCAAGCTTCAAGGAAACAAGGTTGGCCTCGTTTACTTTTGATTTAAAATACCAGTGTTTGCCTTGAACTGCGTTGAATCTGTAAATCCATGAAATTTGTGAAGAGGCTTTGATCTTTGAACCCGCTTCGTCTTAATCTTTCAACAATATCAACTCCCCAATTTCTGGAATTGGTACCGGAACTGTTTGCTTTGGTTTGCATAGATCTCAAATTCCAAAACTCAAACTGAAGTGTGGTGTGGTATTTCTCCCCCCTTTTTCTTGCCCTTTCGCAGGAATGGCCAAGACAAGACTAACCAAACCCGTCAAAGAAGATGAAGAGATGCCCGAGCTTCCGCAGGCTCTGTGGCGAAAAGCCCCCTTTCTGGGTGGGAAAGACTTTTATCATGCGAGGGTGAAGGCGAAGAGGATGCCTGATCCTGTTCCAGTTGAGCGATTGTTGACACTGACTCGCCCAGTTAACTCAGCCTTGCTCGAGTTGGTTGGTTCCGAGGATGTGGTTCGATTGGGTATCGAGAATGGGCACTTCCCATACGCTGCGATTTCTACTTAGGCGTTTGTCCAGAAATTGGACTATATGGATGAGTGGATTGACCACGTGTTGGATCATCACGCCGAGACTCTCGATGAAGCCGGCATTTTCTTTGCTATCCGTGCTATGAAGGGTGCTGCCGTGAAGTTGGATCAGTCCATGCTTCTAGACCTTCTGTCCCGTTACTCGCCCGCGACTCACACGTTTCATTTTGCTGATTTCGAGGCTGCTCCCACGCTCGAGGACGTTCAAATGCTGTATGAGCTTTCCCCCATGGGCGAGGTGGACCCCTTGAGTCACTTGAGGACATCTGCTGAAATGGCTTTGTATGCGCAGATGGAGGAGTGCCTAGCAGAGGTAAAGAAAATCTCTACTCGGTGGACCACTACAAAGCCTCTTCCGAACTGGCAGCTGGTGGATACGTCTGCGAAGAATACCTGGAACAAGTGGTTGCAGTACTTCTTCCGAGACTATGCGAACAGCAGCATTACTAAGAAGCTTTTGAGCGATAACCCGGAGGCCGAGAATTATGTAGAGGGCAAGGGTTATCATTTAACCCTTTGTGCCTTTCTCTGTGCTTGGCTGTCGAGGTATCTGATTGATGGTCACCCCCATGACGGGGTCTTCTACCATGTGCTGCCACTTGCTGTGAGGCTCGCTCTTGGCCAGAGAGTCGCACTCGGACCCTTGGTCTTAGGCACGCTATATTATAGGCTGGATCAGCTTGTTCTGGCGATGAGGGAATCGCGTGGCCGCCTCGATGTTCTGACCTTTGTCAATATCAGCTTTCTGACAATGTGGGTTTTCGAGCGCTGGCCGTCTTATGCTCCAACTCCCCTCTCACTTGATAAGTGGTGTCCCCCAGGCGAGACAGAAGCGCGCAACAGCGGAAGAGCTGCGAGATGGTTTGGAGCAAGCAACACCAAGTGCACTTGGAGTTTGATATGCGACAAACGAAAGGAGTTTACTGCCAGGCCCTATGCCACACGTGTTGAGAATGTGCGGTGGTTCCCAAAGCTATACCCTTCCAAAGGTATGGTCTTGTCAGAAGACCTTCTCTTTGAAAAGGGGCCGCATTTCCACGAGCGCTATCGTGAGTTCTTTTGTTGGTGTCTGCGAGGTTCTCTTCCTGCCCTTGCAGAGCATATTCGTGAGCTCGCGCCACGGTATGAAAGGCTTACAGTGGATGTTGACCCCACTCGGGTCTCTCCTCAGTTTGGTTTTGATGCAGTGGCCCCATCGATCTGGCCCCAGTCTATCATCAGAGGGTGCTACAAGCGTTTGCTGACAAAGGAGTGCAAGACGGTCCTCATGAGCAATCTTCCCTTTGAGCAGCCTGCGGGAACTCGCAAGGGTGGTTGTTCCCAGAACTGGCTCGCATACTGGGTTGCCCAGCAAACGAGGATTGAGACGGAGGCGGCGGCGCAGCCAGGAAGGGCCCCCTTGATCAAGAGAAACTCTTTTCCATTTCGCCCCAATTGCAGTTTGAGCGAGTCTGAGTATGGTTGCTACTCGCTGTGGGACCGCGAGAACCATTTGTGCCCCGATTTCATTCTGAAGGAGCAAGTCGACGCAATCAAGAAGGGTGACGCGCAGGTCATCAAATATAGCAAGGCGTTTGCTGAGGTAAGCAATTTCCTTGTGTGCTTTAAGCTTTTTGATTTTTCCTTGCGCTGATGCTTTTCGTTCTGTATTGTTTCAGTGTCATGTGCGGAGGTTCGCAGCTGGCGATCGCTCCAAATCGCTGGTGGACACCATTGTTGCCACCAGAAGGAAGGGGGAGTCGTACCGGCTAGCATGGAGGATGGATGCCGAGGTCGAAACAAAGGTTCGCGCAGCCATGAATACTTTTGCTGACTCGCTGATAGATAACCCTCCGGCTCCGTCTCCTCCTAGAGATGACCCGTCCCCTCCAGCGACTGCGGCGCCGAGAGTGAAGAGACCCAGGCAAAAGGGAATTACGATTTCTTCCCCTAGGAGTGCTCCAGCTTCTCCCCCAGTGAGGTCCCTTTCCATCAAGGACAAAGGCAAGGGTCGTATGCCCAGCAAAGTGCGAAAAGATCTCGCAGTTGAGACTTTCGTTCCATTCAACCAAGAGGAGGAAGAGAGACAGGATCCCCAGGCAAGTGATGAAGAAGAAGAAGCAACAGTTGTGATGTGCGAGGAAGAATCAGGAGATACTTCCGTCGCATCTCCTTGCCTTTTATCCTGACTTCTTTGCAGTTCTTTTCTTTGAACCAATTATGTATTCGCAGATGATGATGATGAAGCCGTTGGTGGCCTTGTGGCCAAGAGGCAAAAGAGAGATGCCATTCTGGCATTTCAGATGATCCTATAAGCGAGGATGTTCTTGCTGAATCCCGGAAGACAGCCGTGGAGGCTGCTGAAAGAAGAAGGCAGCGAGAGGAAGAGGAGCTCGAGCGTGTGAAACAGCGGAGCCTCGAGGAGCAGCATGTTGACGACTTAGTGCGTCCAGTTGGCAAGGAAGACGAGCTTCCCGAAGAAGTGGCTCCTCATGTGGAGGAGGAAGATGAGGTTCCCGGAGAGGATGCAGCAGAGCTAGAGCAAGTCCAAGCGGACTTCGCAGAGATCGCAGGTGGCGATAAAGGTGAGATCTTCAATCTCGCAGTTACTTATAGAGATGTAATTGTGGGTGCGTTAAAGCACGGTGTGTCAAAGCCTGACATTCGCCGTTGGTTGGTAAGCAAATGCGGAGAACCCTCAGGTAATTATTTTGAGTGATATGCGCATACTAGGCTGTAGCCACTTGAGGCAAAATCATGACTGGTTTACTCGCGTCCCAGGTCACGCTTCTCTTAAAGATTTGCTTAGTGAGGATACACTGATAGGGCACGGTTCCACGTCCCTAGTGTACGATTAGGATACCTCAATCCCACCTTCGCGTGGAGGTGCTTATTCTTAGCTTTAGTAAAGATAGCGAAATAACTTATAACACAAGTTACCTCACATTATCGCATTTGGTATCGCAGGTCATGCTGAGGAACCTGAGCTGGAGCAGAGAAGTCAGCCTTCTGCATCCCATGTTCCAATTTCGAGCTCTCATACCGAGAAGCCCGTCGCAGCTGCTGGACACGCAAGCGAGCATCTCGAGGATGTCATTGAACTCTCCGATGATGTCGAAGCTGATGCTGCGCCGATGGACGAAGGTGTCCGTACCGGTGGTGAGGAAGAAAGGACAAGTGATGCTAATGTTTTCGCCTCTGGGAGTGTCCTCTGCCCAGCGACTTCGGCTGTCCCTTCGCCTCCGGCGATGACTGAGCCAGAAGCACCTATTCCTGCGTGGAGCATTTGGGGCTCGCAGGTTGGGAATGTAGTCGCAGCTGGTGCGGCCTACACTCTTCCTCCTGACTATGAGAGGTTGGAGCTCGCAGCTGATAGGAGAGCCATGGAGCGAGGGCAGTCTTCGAACAACCCAGTGGCCCGCATCCCTTCTCTTCATGAAATTCTGGAAGGCACTGGTAAGTAAAGATTTACCGTTCGCACGTCGCATTATTTGCTTGCGAGTTCTGACATTATAACTCATTTTTGGTGTCTCAGGTTTGAAGCAAACCGATGTAGACTGGGTGGTTCGAATGCGTCTCAGGTACCCCCGATCGTTTGTGAGATCTCTGGAGATCGGACCTTTTGACAGGAGGCTATTCCTTACTGAAGCCATCTGGATACTGGAGCAGCTGTCTGCGGCTACACCTGCGACCATTTCGGCCCAGAGTGCTGAATTGCTGTGTGGCATGTGCCAAAATCTCCTGTTCAAAGTCCAAGGCAGACTTGGTTTCAAATTCCTCAAGGATAGAGTTACACTGATTCGCGCAGCTGTAACTTTGAATCTCGGTCACCAGAATCTCGCAGCTGAGATGCAGAAGGTGGAGCAGCAAAAGCAAAAAGTTGATGAAGCTTTGCAGCTGTATCACGAAATGAATGCCAAGTGCGAGCAACTGAAGCAAGAAGTGAAACAAGTGGAGAAGCTGAGCGAGCAGTTCGGGCCCCAAGACTCCTTAATCAAGAATTTGTTTTGACTTTTCGAATTTTGAAAAGAAAACAGGAAAATGGCTGAGACATTAATGTAATGTTTTGAAACATTAATGTAATGTTGCTAGGGTTTCTCCCCCTTTTTTTTTAACAACAAACAATGAGTTTGCCCGTTTTGCCCTTTTCGGGATTTGATTGGACATTTCTGTGCATATCCAATTATGACATCAGCAAATTGATTCTCTGCTTGATTTTCGCGCTAATTTCTCGGCAGATAAGCACGCTTCCGTTGGGAAGTCCATCCGAATCATGACTATCCGTCATTTATTAGGATACGCAACTGAATCGTCGTAGCCTTTAGTAGGGTAATTGATTGTTACCGCTTTTCAAGGCGTAAGTGATTGAACTTACCCTCTTTTTGAATTTTGCTGACTCATCTTAGGCAACCGAAGAGTCTCCACAGGGCCTATATAAACCCCGTCTTTGCCATTTGGGTTCTTCATCCCAAACATGTGCTTTGCCGTGAGTCCTTACGACTGCTGGCTTCAACGCTTGTTTTTCGTTGATTCATGGCAACTTCAAGTTTTGAATCCTGAGTTTGCGCTTTGTGCTATAGAAATAGTTTCCAAGATCCACTTTATGAGGCTTATTGCTGTTTATAACCATCATAAAGAGGATGCAGATAATACCTCATGTGTGTTCGAAGAAATTTCTTCGTGTATTATGTGTGCAGGTCATGTTTCCGGCCGCCTCGTGGCGAGGTGCAGCGCCGAAGTGACCGTGCTACCGTCTCGTAATGAACGGCGGGATTCTCCTCCAGCATCCCTGGAGGAGGATTTCTTGCCTCTTCGTTCTTGAACTCAGGGTTGCGAACCGCTGTGTTCATCCCCGTCTACAAGGAGCCCTTGCCCTTTGGAGCTTCTGCTTGCAGTTTGATCGCTGGAACCGGTGGTTCCTTGGGCAAATGTTATGGGGAGCATATCTGACAACGGTCTTGTCGGATAGCGGGATGTCGAGCGTACGGCTTCATGTGGCTCTTTTTAGAGCAAGATCCCCCTTGCTACAGATGTTCACCCACAGATCTGGGCATTGTGTAGCCGGCGTTTGAAGCCAGGGCGGTTCATTCAAATGCTGCCCCCTGCTGCTCACGCCTCTCAGCCCCCGGCTTTGGCGTCTAACCCAGCTCTGCAGTACACTCTGCCTCCACCAGCGACAATCTGGGGAAACGCGGGTAGTCAGTACACTCCCAATCCTCCGGCGGCATATGTGTCGCCACCGCCTACGGCAACCCCTCCGCCAACTACCGAGGGAAGCATTCCAGAATGCATGACGTCTTTGCAGAAGCGCGTGGACTCCATCCTGGCTCATCAGTCGTTCGCGGATACCATCATCCCGAAGCTAGACAACGATCCACCCATTCCACGAGAGATCTATCTCATGCCTAACCCGGCGGGGTACAAGGCTCCCAAATGGGATAAGTTCGAGGACGTCAATGGAAACGCTCATGAGCATGTCATGCGTTTCATTGATGTCATGGGTCCATACGGAGCTGATCCCAAGCTGCTGATGCGAGAATTCCCAAAAACTCTTGGGAATGTAGCATACAAATGGTACCGAACATTGGAGGCCGGATCTGTGAAGACTTGGGACGACATGGTCCAGAAGTTCTATACCAAGTTCTTCCAGATGGAAGAAAAGGTGACGATGATCCATCTCTCGCGGATGTACCAGAAACGCGAGGAAGATGGAATCACTTTCATCAAGAAATTCAGAGCGAAATCCTTGGAGTGCAAGGATCCAATGCTCGAAAGCCGGCTCGTAGAGATATGCCTGCAGTGCATGCGAGATGAATACAAGAGCATGCTGATCAATTTGCAAACACCTACGTTTTCAAAGCTCATCGAATGCACGATGAACATCGAGCCCATTGTCGAGAGACAGAGAAAGAAGAGCGCTCCAGAACGACCTGCGAGCGGCACCACCTACAAGATCGGCAGATTTGGCTACAAGCGGGGACGCGAAGCTGAGGTCAATACAGTTTCACCCCAGAAGCAAGCCAAAGTTACAAACTTCGACGCACCGCCTCTGCCATGCTCGGTGGAGGAAGCGAGTGATCTCTGCAGACAGTGGCGCAAGGACGGCGTCCTGCCACCGCTCGAGAAAGCACCCTCCAAGGAGATGACGAGGGACCCTAAGTGGTGCGAATACCACGGCAAGGTCATGCACCCCACAGCCGAGTGCAAGAAGCTCAGATTCGCGCTCGATCAGAAGATGAAGAACGGCGAACTCATCGTCAGCGACCACCGGAAGGATGTGCGCAACAACCCGCTGCCTGCCCATACAGATTCGGGCTCAAAGGGCAAAGAGGTCGCCATGATCTCGATAGTGGACTTGGAAGAAGTCGCAGAGGATGGTCTGCCCATCATTGCTGAAGTCCATGAACACGAAGACTACAGCATGGACACGGAAGACGAGCGTGCCGACCGCATGAAAGGGTCGCATGGCTTCGACAAATTCTTCAACGAGATGAACTTCTCCGAAAAATGCCGAACGGACATGACAAAAGCAATCTTAAGGATAGCGGAGGACTACGAGGAGGACCTCGTGGTCTCCAACGGGAAAGTCATCAGGGCGTCCCGTTCCACAGAAAAGATTATGACCTTTTCTGCCAGCGACAAGAAGACAGATGCGAGCCACCAGAGGCCCCTGTACGTGACCGCCATCATCAACGGCGTCGAATTCAAGCGAGCATTTGTCGATGGAGGAGCAGCGGTCAATGTTGTTCCACTCCACACACTGAAGCTAGCAGGGATCCCCGAGCACAAGGTAGTCAAGCGTCCATCCCCGCTGGTGGGATTCGGAAGCGATTCTAGAATGACGATCGGATGGATCCGCCTAGGCGTTCAAATTGGTAAAATCAAGTGCTCGGCGAAGTTCTATGTCATAGACGCGAACACCACATATCACATGATCATAGGTCGGGCCTGGATTCATCGCTTTGACGCAATCCCTTCGACGGCTCACCAGGTGATGAAAGCTATCTGGAACGACAGGATTGTCGAGATACCGGCCTCAACTAACCCGTTCAACTTGGACGAAGCACATCTAGGCCACGTGGCGACCATCCAGCACACCATATTGTGCTCCACACACACAGGATCACCAGCCGAGCTGATCCATGTGGGGGCTGCGAGACAGAGCCCTCGCATACCACTGCACGGGACTTGTAGGGACTTTGTGGTTTGGAGGCTAGAGTAAGCCCTGTCGCGTGCGAGCCAAGCCCGCGCGCGACCTTTAGTAACTGTTTTGAGAGATCTATGGCACGAGCTCCCTAGACCCGGTCAATCCGGTCAAACCCGGTCAACCTCGTAACGGTTCCGGTATTCGCGCCCTTCATTCTTTTGGATAAATACCTTGTATCCCATTATTGCAAAGCATCACTTCTTTCTCTCAAAGTGAATGGTACCCGGAGATCTTCGAGAGCAGATCCAGATAATCAATCATCAGTTCAGAACTGCAAATCGTATTCTCCAATTGTGTATATCCAAGCAAGCTTCAAGGAAACAAGGTTGGCATCGTTTACTTTTGATTTAAAATACCAGTGTTTTCCTTGAACTGCGTTGAATCTGTAAATCCATGAAATTTGTGAAGAGGCTTTGATCTTTGAACCCGCTTCGTCTTAATCTTTCAACAATATCAACTCCCCAATTTCTGGAATTGGTACCGGAACTGTTTGCTTTGGTTTGCATAGATCTCAAATTCCAAAACTCAAACTGAAGTGTGGTGTGGTATTTCTCCCCCCTTTTTCTTGCCCTTTCGCAGGAATGGCCAAGACAAGACTAACCAAACCCGTCAAAGAAGATGAAGAGATGCCCGAGCTTCCGCAGGCTCTGTGGCGAAAAGCCCCCTTTCTGGGTGGGAAAGACTTTTATCATGCGAGGGTGAAGGCGAAGAGGATGCCTGATCCTGTTCCAATTGAGCGATTGTTGACACTGACTCGCCCAGTTAACTCAGCCTTGCTCGAGTTGGTTGGTTCCGAGGATGTGGTTCGATTGGGTATCGAGAATGGGCACTTCCCATACGCTACGATTTCTACTCAGGCGTTTGTCCACAAATTGGACTATATGGATGAGTGGATTGACCACGTGTTGGATCATCACGCCGAGACTCTCGATGAAGCCGGCATTTTCTTTGCTATCCGTGCTATGAAGGGTGCTGCCGTGAAGTTGGATCAGTCCATGCTTCTAGACCTTCTGTCCCGTTACTCGCCCGCGACTCACACGTTTCATTTTGCTGATTTCGAGGCTGCTCCCACGCTCGAGGACGTTCAAATGCTGTATGAGCTTTCCCCCATGGGCGAGGTGGACCCCTTGAGTCACTTGAGGACATCTGCTGAAATGGCTTTGTATGCGCAGATGGAGGAGTGCCTAGCAGAGGTAAAGAAAATCTCCACTCGGTGGACCACTACAAAGCCTCTTCCGAACTGGCAGCTGGTGGATACGTCTGCGAAGAATACCTGGAACAAGAGATTCCGGCAGGGAGACCTCCGTGTACAAGAGATTCAGGTTCACCAAAATGTGCACAAGAGATTCCGGCAGGGAGACCTCCGTGTACACCGTGCGTAGTGGATCAGGGATCGCACAGGAAGAATAGGGGTGTGTGTAGGGAGAGAGTAAGTCAATAGCAATGTCTGAGAGAGAGACAGAGGTTTGGCAGAGCTTCCGCGTATGGCAGTGTGTCCTCCTTTGTATGGAAAGGTTGACGATCTATATATACTGGAGAACATGACCGTTGTAGTGTGGTTAATGCGCCCATTAATGGCGGCTTAATTAGCTTAACCATAACGGCACGTTCTTCCGAGTATATAGGAACCGTTATAGCACGTGGTGCGCGAATACCGGAACCGTTACGAGGTTGACCGGGTTTGACCGGATTGACCGGGTCTAGGGAGCTCGTGCCATAGATCTCTCAAAACAGTTACTAAAGGTCGCGCGCGGGCTTGGCTCGCACGCGACAGGGCTTACTCTAGCCTCCAAACCACAAAGTCCCTACAAGTCCCGTGCAGTGGTATGCGAGGGCTCTGTCTCGCAGCCCCCACATGGATCAGCTCGGCTGGTGATCCTGTGTGTGTGGAGCACAATATGGTGTGCTGGATGGTCGCCACGTGGCCTAGATCTGCCATGTCATAAAGCAGTATCTACATTAGCCCCCTTTCTGCGCGTGAAGGCTCATAGCTGTATAGGCTTCTATGCGCGGAAACCAACATGCGCGTCGTCGCCACGCACCAATTCAAATACGGGTAAGTTCAGCCCCCGTGCGTGTCATTATGACCTAAAACCCCTAGAGTCGTGCCGTCTGACCTTTAGGGTTTTAGGCGTGACGTCAGCCCGTCCTGTGATTGCGCGATACGACGGTGACGGTTGCGATTCGACTACTGAAGGGACGCAACCCTTCATTCTTTTGGATAAATACCTTGTATCCCATTATTGCAAAGCATCACTTCTTTCTCTCAAAGTGAATGGTACCCGGAGATCTTCGAGAGCAGATCCAGATAATCAATCATCAGTTCAGAACTGCAAATCGTATTCTCCAATTGTGTATATCCAAGCAAGCTTCAAGGAAACAAGGTTGGCATCGTTTACTTTTGATTTAAAATACCAGTGTTTGCCTTGAACTGCGTTGAATCTGTAAATCCATGAAATTTGTGAAGAGTCTTTGATCTTTGAACCCGCTTCGTCTTAATCTTTCAACAATATCAACTCCCCAATTTCTGGAATTGGTACCGGAACTGTTTGCTTTGGTTTGCATAGATATCAAATTCCAAAACTCAAACTGAAGTGTGGTGTGGTATTTCTCCCCCCTTTTTCTTGCCCTTTCGCAGGAATGGCCAAGACAAGACTAACCAAACCCGTCAAAGAAGATGAAGAGATGCCCGAGCTTCCGCAGGCACTGTGGCGAAAAGCCCCCTTTCTGGGTGGGAAGACTTTTATCATGCGAGGGTGAAGGCGAAGAGGATGCCTGATCCTGTTCCAGTTGAGCGATTGTTGACACTGACTCGCCCAGTTAACTCAGCCTTGCTCGAGTTGGTTGGTTCCGAGGATGTGGTTCGATTGGGTATCGAGAATGGGCACTTCCCATACGCTGCGATTTCTACTCAGGCGTTTGTCCAGAAATTGGACTATATGGATGAGTGGATTGACCACGTGTTGGATCATCACGCCGAGACTCTCGATGAAGCCGGCATTTTCTTTGCTATCCGTGCTATGAAGGGTGCTGCCGTGAAGTTGGATCAGTCCATGCTTCTAGACCTTCTGTCCCGTTACTCGCCCGCGACTCACACGTTTCATTTTGCTGATTTCGAGGCTGCTCCCACGCTCGAGGACGTTCAAATGCTGTATGAGCTTTCCCCCATGGGCGAGGTGGACCCCTTGAGTCACTTGAGGACATCTGCTGAAATGGCTTTGTATGCGCAGATGGAGGAGTGCCTAGCAGAGGTAAAGAAAATCTCCACTCGGTGGACCACTACAAAGCCTCTTCCGAACTGGCAGCTGGTGGATACGTCTGCGAAGAATACCTGGAACAAGAGATTCCGGCAGGGAGACCTCCGTGTACAAGAGATTCAGGTTCACCAAAATGTGCACAAGAGATTCCGGCAGGGAGACCTCCGTGTACACCGTGCGTAGTGGATCAGGGATCGCACAGGAAGAATAGGGGTGTGTGTAGGGAGAGAGTAAGTCAATAGCAATGTCTGAGAGAGAGACAGAGGTTTGGCAGAGCTTCCGCGTATGGCAGTGTGTCCTCCTTTGTATGGAAAGGTTGACGATCTATATATACTGGAGAACATGACCGTTGTAGTGTGGTTAATGCGCCCATTAATGGCGGCTTAATTAGCTTAACCATAACGGCACGTTCGTCCGAGTATATAGGAACCGTTATAGCACGTGGTGCGCGAATACCGGAACCGTTACGAGGTTGACCGGTTTTGACCGGATTGACCGGGTCTAGGGAGCTCGTGCCATAGATCTCTCAAAACAGTTACTAAAGGTCGCGCGCGGGCTTGGCTCGCACGCGACAGGGCTTACTCTAGCCTCCAAACCACAAAGTCCCTACAAGTCCCGTGCAGTGGTATGCGAGGGCTCTGTCTCGCAGCCCCCACATGGATCAGCTCGGCTGGTGATCCTGTGTGTGTGGAGCACAATATGGTGTGCTGGATGGTCGCCACGTGGCCTAGATCTGCCATGTCATAAAGCAGTATCTACATTAGCCCCCTTTCTGCGCGTGAAGGCTCATAGCTGTATAGGCTTCTATGCGCGGAAACCAACATGCGCGTCGTCGCCACGCACCAATTCAAATACGGGTAAGTTCAGCCCCCGTGCGTGTCATTATGACCTAAAACCCCTAGAGTCGTGCCGTCTGACCTTTAGGGTTTTAGGCGTGACGTCAGCCCGTCCTGTGATTGCGCGATACGACGGTGACGGTTGCGATTCGACTACTGAAGGGACGCAACCCTTCATTCTTTTGGATAAATACCTTGTATCCCATTATTGCAAAGCATCACTTCTTTCTCTCAAAGTGAATGGTACCCGGAGATCTTCGAGAGCAGATCCAGATAATCAATCATCAGTTCAGAACTGCAAATCGTATTCTCCAATTGTGTATATCCAAGCAAGCTTCAAGGAAACAAGGTTGGCCTCGTTTACTTTTGATTTAAAATACCAGTGTTTGCCTTGAACTGCGTTGAATCTGTAAATCCATGAAATTTGTGAAGAGGCTTTGATCTTTGAACCCGCTTCGTCTTAATCTTTCAACAATATCAACTCCCCAATTTCTGGAATTGGTACCGGAACTGTTTGCTTTGGTTTGCATAGATCTCAAATTCCAAAACTCAAGAATAGGGGTGTGTGTAGGGAGAGAGTAAGTCAATAGCAATGTCTGAGAGAGAGACAGAGGTTTGGCAGAGCTTCCGCGTATGGCAGTGTGTCCTCCTTTGTATGGAAAGGTTGACGATCTATATATACTGGAGAACATGACCGTTGTAGTGTGGTTAATGCGCCCATTAATGGCGGCTTAATTAGCTTAACCATAACGGCACGTTCGTCCGAGTATATAGGAACCGTTATAGCACGTGGTGCGCGAATACCGGAACCGTTACGAGGTTGACCGGGTTTGACCGGATTGACCGGGTCTAGGGAGCTCGTGCCATAGATCTCTCAAAACAGTTACTAAAGGTCGCGCGCGGGCTTGGCTCGCACGCGACAGGGCTTACTCTAGCCTCCAAACCACAAAGTCCCTACAAGTCCCGTGCAGTGGTATGCGAGGGCTCTGTCTCGCAGCCCCCACATGGATCAGCTCGGCTGGTGATCCTGTGTGTGTGGAGCACAATATGGTGTGCTGGATGGTCGCCACGTGGCCTAGATCTGCCATGTCATAAAGCAGTATCTACATTAGCCCCCTTTCTGCGCGTGAAGGCTCATAGCTGTATAGGCTTCTATGCGCGGAAACCAACATCCGCGTCGTCGCCACGCACCAATTCAAATACGGGTAAGTTCAGCCCCCGTGCGTGTCATTATGACCTAAAACCCCTAGAGTCGTGCCGTCTGACCTTTAGGGTTTTAGGCGTGACGTCAGCCCGTCCTGTGATTGCGCGATACGACGGTGACAGTTGCGATTCGACTACTGAAGGGACGCAACCCTTCATTCTTTTGGATAAATACCTTGTATCCCATTATTGCAAAGCATCACTTCTTTCTCTCAAAGTGAATGGTACCCGGAGATCTTCGAGAGCAGATCCAGATAATCAATCATCAGTTCAGAACTGCAAATCGTATTCTCCAATTGTGTATATCCAAGCAAGCTTCAAGGAAACAAGGTTGGCCTCGTTTACTTTTGATTTAAAATACCAGTGTTTGCCTTGAACTGCGTTGAATCTGTAAATCCATGAAATTTGTGAAGAGGCTTTGATCTTTGAACCCGCTTCGTCTTAATCTTTCAACAATATCAACTCCCCAATTTCTGGAATTGGTACCGGAACTGTTTGCTTTGGTTTGCATAGATCTCAAATTCCAAAACTCAAACTGAAGTGTGGTGTGGTATTTCTCCCCCCTTTTTCTTGCCCTTTCGCAGGAATGGCCAAGACAAGACTAACCAAACCCGTCAAAGAAGATGAAGAGATGCCCGAGCTTCCGCAGGCTCTGTGGCGAAAAGCCCCCTTTCTGGGTGGGAAAGACTTTTATCATGCGAGGGTGAAGGCGAAGAGGATGCCTGATCCTGTTCCAGTTGAGCGATTGTTGACACTGACTCGCCCAGTTAACTCAGCCTTGCTCGAGTTGGTTGGTTCCGAGGATGTGGTTCGATTGGGTATCGAGAATGGGCACTTCCCATACGCTGCGATTTCTACTCAGGCGTTTGTCCAGAAATTGGACTATATGGATGAGTGGATTGACCACGTGTTGGATCATCACGCCGAGACTCTCGATGAAGCCGGCATTTTCTTTGCTATCCGTGCTATGAAGGGTGCTGCCGTGAAGTTGGATCAGTCCATGCTTCTAGACCTTCTGTCCCGTTACTCGCCCGCGACTCACACGTTTCATTTTGCTGATTTCGAGGCTGCTCCCACGCTCGAGGACGTTCAAATGCTGTATGAGCTTTCCCCCATGGGCGAGGTGGACCCCTTGAGTCACTTGAGGACATCTGCTGAAATGGCTTTGTATGCGCAGATGGAGGAGTGCCTAGCAGAGGTAAAGAAAATCTCCACTCGGTGGACCACTACAAAGCCTCTTCCGAACTGGCAGCTGGTGGATACGTCTGCGAAGAATACCTGGAACAAGTGGTTGCAGTACTTCTTCCGAGACTATGCGAACAGCAGCATTACTAAGAAGCTTTTGAGCGAGAACCCGGAGGCCGAGAATTATGTAGAGGGCAAGGGTTATCATTTAACCCTTTGTGCCTTTCTCTGTGCTTGGCTGTCGAGGTATCTGATTGATGGTCACCCCCATGACGGGGTCTTCTACCATGTGCTGCCACTTGCTGTGAGGCTCGCTCTTGGCCAGAGAGTCGCACTCGGACCCTTGGTCATACCGCACCCTAGTACAAAAGCTGATGCAGCAATTCTGCGACGTGAAATACGAGCACAAGCCCCGAGCGGACAACAGGCATGCAGACGCCTTAGCAACTCTGGGATCTAAGGTCAGCATAGATAAATGCCCCGCAAGGATTTCCATCGAAGTGCGAACATCGTCGGCATTAACAGAAGATGTGTGCGACGACGAACACATGGATGACGCAGACTGGCGAAAAGCAATTCTGCAAGCTATTGCGAAAGGCACCAGCAGCGAGAGCTGGGCACTCACGAAAGGATACTGCATCCACGACAACACCCTTTACTACAAGGGTCCTGGAGGAATACTCATGCGATGTGTCTCCGAGCAAGAGGGACAACAGCTGTTGGAAAAGATTCACCAACACGCTTGCGGAGAAAGCGAGGTGTCAATCTACAGGAAAGCTCAGAGATATGGCATTCATTGGCCAAGCATGTCAACAGCTGCAGCCCTGATACAAGGGAAGTGCGAAAGTTGCGCACTAATCAAAGATTCTCTACTCATCGCTCTAACCGATGACGACACAGACTGGAGGAAGCCATTGTTCGAATTCCTCACCCAGGGCACCGTACCCGAATCGAGAAAAGAAGCCGACGAATTGAAGAGGAAAGCGTCTCGATATGTGGTTCAGGAAAACCTGCTTTGGCGAAGAGGTCACGAGGGCAACTTGCTGCGATGCCTAGACGGCAAGGAAGCACAAGAAGTCATGGACCTCTCTCATCAGGTGGAACACCAGGGAGGTGCGAAATTATGCAGACAACTCCTCTCAATCGGATACTTCTGGCCCACGATGGAAGTCGATTGCCGCACCAAGGTGCGACGCTGCCAAGAATGCCAATTCAAAGGGAACCTAGTGCACGCTCCTGCCGTGGATCTACATGCATTAGGGATGCCATGGCCATTTCACACATGGGCTTTGGACTTCATCGGCCCCATCCGACCAACGTCACATGGGAACCATTTCATTCTCACCGCAACCGAGCTGTTCACCAAATGGGTGGAAGCAATACCACTGAAGACGGCAAACGCGCTGGCTGTGGTTAACTTCATCCAGGAAAACATCGTATGCAGGTTCGGAATCCCAAATACCATTCTTTCAGATAACGGTACTCCTTTTGTTAATCGCCAGGTAGCTACGAAACTCGCGGAGTACAATATCAGGCAGATATGCTCCACCCCCTATTATCCAAAGGGAAACGGACAAGCCGAAGCGACTAACAAAACGCTGTTGAGAATTCTGAGCAAGATGGTCGCAGATGACCACAAGAAGTGGGCCGACTCTCTTAACATAGCTCTGTGGGCCTACAGAACTTCTCCAAGGACACCCACAGGGGCCTCGCCATTTCTACTATGTTATGGGGCCGAAGCTGTAGTACCTGCGGAGGTCAGAGTCAATTCGGCAAGGCTGGCCTTCCATGCACTCTATGAAAACCAACGCGATCATGATTTAGTCTTGCTGGAAGAAAAGCGAGAACAAGCCAAAAGGACTAACAAGCGGTACCAAGAAAGAATCGCTTGCGCCTACAACAAGACAGTCCAGCGACGGGATTTCGCAGTTGGCGACCTGGTCTTGCGCGCATCTGACCACTGCATGCGAGAAGCAACTCACCCAAAGTTCGCAGCTAATTGGGAAGGACCCTTCGAAGTCACAGAAGTCTTCGATAGTGGCTACTGCAGCATACGAAGGTTGCACGGCACAACCTCAACTCCAAGCTCAGTCAACATGCGCTGGATCAAGAAGTACTATCCTTGACTTCTCTTATTTCATACGTTTTATGATAACGTTGCTTAATGTCTCATGTGGCTATGATTGACGCAATCTCCTCTCCCATATGAGAGGATTGTAATCCTATCTCTCCCATATGAGAATGTTATAATAAAAGAATTCTCCCAAATGAGAAGTCCATATTTCTAGCCGCTTATATTGCTCTATTTAATTTGTTATTTCTGTTAACAATGATTTATCTGCTGCAATAGCAGCAAATACAAATGCGATCTTAATTGATCATCAAAGCCTATCTCTTACGATAGCAGCAAATACAAATGCGATCTTAATTGATCATCAAAGCCTATCTCTCACGATAGCAGCAAATACAACAAGATCTTAATTGATCATCAAAGCCTATCTCTTACGATAGCAGCAAATACAAATGCGATCTTAATTGATCATCAAAGCCTATCTCTCACGATAGCAGCAAATACAACGCGATCTTAATTGATCATCAAAGCCTATCTCTCACGATAGCAGCAAATACAAACGCGATCTTAATTGATCATCAAAGCCTATCTCTTACGATAGCAGCAAATACAAACGCGATCTTAATTAATCATCAAAGCCTATCTCTTACGATAGCAGCAAATACAAACGCGATCTTAATTGATCATCAAAGCCTATCTCTTACGATAGCAAACGCGATCTCAATCGATCATCTAAAGCCTATCTCTTACGATAGCAGCCAAACGCAAATGCGATCTTAATTGATCATCAAAGCCTATCTCTTACGATAGCAAACGTGATCTCAATCGATCATCTAAAGCCTATCTCTTACGATAGCAGCCAAACGCAAATGCGATCTTAAGTGATCATCAAAGCCTATCTCTCACAATAGCAGTCAACACAAATACGATCTTAATTGATCATCTAAAGCCCATCCCTTACGATGGCAGCCAATGCAAATGCAATCTTAAGTGATCATCCAAAGCCTATCTCTTACGATAGCAGCAAAATACAAAAACGATCTCAATCGATCATCAAAATCCTATCTCTCACAATAGCGGTTTATGCAAGTGCGATCTTATATAATCTTCTTAAGCCTATCTGTTACGATAGCAATTTTTACGCAAGGTGATTTTAGTTGATCACCCAAGCCTGTCTGTTACGATGGCAATGTAACTGCAGAACCATCTTGCTAGATCTTCTAAAGGTCTATCTACTGCGATAGCAATTTATGCGAGAAGCTATCTCAAGCAATTCTTTAATAAAGCCTATCTTCTATGATAGCAATTCGCACCACTCAACGATCTTAGTTGATCTGTTAAAAACTATCTGTTACGATAGTAAAGTTGTGAACATGATCTCATATGATTTACAACAACCAACTACAAGCCCATCCGTCAAGATGGCACAGCTGCGAAATTACGATCTCGAATGATCTAGCGAAACATCCGCGAATTGACATTGCATATGTGAAATCATTACATGGCATTATGCAAGGCAAAGCAAGCTGAAGCGCATGCGAAATTGTATTTTGTTGCAAAGAGAGCAGATAATACAAAAGCTATATATCATTATGAGTCAAATGACTTACAATTTATCTATCTAGATAACAGCTTACAAGCAAAAAGCTCGCATCTAACTACGCAGCCAACGTGGCTTACAATACATTCGAAAAATGGCTAGTAAGCCAGAGATGCACTAGGAAACTCTCGGCTAAGAAAAGAGAGAATCCACCGGTCTTAACACCGGAAGTGCAGCACGCAGATCTGCGGCCAAAGATCTATAGCAAAAGGGATGCTGCCGCGAAGAGATCAACTCGTCATTTGCTACATCCCTAGCAGCAAGGTCGGAGAGGCGATATGCCCAAGACCCCAAGGAATGACAAAAGCCTCTGTCTGATCAAGATAGGCGCCGGAGGAGCTTCCTGTGCCGACAGATGCTACTCTGCAAAACAGGCGAAGCAGTCATTCCTCTGGTGATGGACTCCTTGTCATGTTGGACAAGGGCATTGACGAGCACCCCGACCTCACAAATGTGAGGGCAACGGACTCTTCCCCGGAGATGCTGAAGAAGAATCCCGCCGTTCATTACGAGACGGTAGCACGGTCACTTCGGCGCTGCACCTCGCCACGAGGCGGCCGGAAACATGACCTGCACACATAATACACGAAGAAATTTCTTCGAACACACATGAGGTATTATCTGCATCCTCTTTATGATGGTTATAAACAGCAATAAGCCTCATAAAGTGGATCTTGGAAACTATTTCTATAGCACAAAGCGCAAACTCAGGATTCAAAACTTGAAGTTGCCATGAATCAACGAAATACAAGCGTTGAAGCCAGCAGTCGTAAGGACTCACGGCAAAGCACATGTTTGGGATGAAGAACCCAAATGGCAAAGACGGGGAGGCGTGGCTGACACTCCCAATCCTGGAGCGGTAGGGGTTCCTCCTCCCTGAGGGATAGCGGTGGCCGGTGGGGGATTTGGCGCAAGGGTGCCCAGAACGGCCAAGATCCGTTCTAACTGCGCAGACTGAGACTTGAGAGCTTTTGCCTGACTTTGGACAGTGGCGTCCAAAGACTCTAAAGTTGGCGCCTCGCCGGGAGTCGTCGGAGTACGGCGAGCCTCGTCTCCCGAGGGAGTTTCGGTGGAAGGCGATCGGTTGCTGACATCGTCCTCCTGAGACATGGTTGCTTTTGCTGGTAAGTTCACGTCGGGTTCACCAAAATGTGCACAAGAGATTCCGGCAGGGAGACCTCCGTGTACACCGTGCGTAGTGGATCAGGGATCGCACAGGAAGAATAGGGGTGTGTATAGGGAGAGAGTAAGTCAATAGCAATGTCTGAGAGAGAGACAGAGGTTTGGCAGAGCTTCCGCGTATGGCAGTGTGTCCTCCTTTGTATGGAAAGGTTGACGATCTATATATACTGGAGAACATGACCGTTGTAGTGTGGTTAATGCGCCCATTAATGGCGGCTTAATTAGCTTAACCATAACGGCACGTTCGTCCGAGTATATAGGAACCGTTAGAGCACGTGGTGCGCGAGTACCGGAACCGTTACGAGGTTGACCGGATTGACCGGGTCTAGGGAGCTCGTGCCATAGATCTCTCAAAACAGTTACTAAAGGTCGCGCGCGGGCTTGGCTCGCACGCGACAGGGCTTACTCTAGCCTCCAAACCACAAAGTCCCTACAAGTCCCGTGCAGTGGTATGCGAGGGCTCTGTCTCGCAGCCCCCACATGGATCAGCTCGGCTGGTGATCCTGTGTGTGTGGAGCACAATATGGTGTGCTGGATGGTCGCCACGTGGCCTAGATCTGCCATGTCATAAAGCAGTATCTACAACTGTGTTGCATCGAGACTAGTTGTGGGTAGATTTATATGGAGATATCAAGTCTAACCCGTGGGTATGCATTACGAGTAATGGCATACTGGATTGACCCACCACGCGAAGGCTACATAGAAGTTATGTGAATGTCACAAGAGCTTATCGTAGTGACAATGGTGTTGTGGTCCTTTGACTTGAAGTCACTAGATACTCTAGTTGTGAATTATTGTGTTTTAATATCCTCAAACGTTTCACCGTAACTAGGTAACTATAAAGGCGATAATCGGACATGATATGAAATAAGTTGAGAGATGGTAGTGATGTAGATAGGATTTGTCCCTCCCACATAACGGGAGTATGTATCTATGACCACTCGATGGGTTGGACTTAACAAATGCCTAACCAGACTCAGGTAAATCAATATACGATATTGATGTTATCTATTCAGATAAGTCTATTCCCAGGATCGAGAAACTAGTTATTGGATATACGAGTGTGACATATGTGTCTCGTATCCAATTCGGATATTGTGAAAAAGGGACAATACAACACTGTACATTGGCCACAAAGGTTTGTCAGATCACTGACTATTCCTATTGCTTGGGTAGCATTGATGTGTTGCTAGACACCGCTCAATGTTTGTAATTTTTACTGTCGACGTAATAGGAAGCTGTAAGGTCACACACCAAATGATTAGACAGGATTGTAGATGTTAATTAGTTGGACTAATTAACAAGGAAAATAAGCAAGGATCAAAGTGCAACAACGTGCATATTTAGTTGGACTAGATAGCAAAATGGACTAAGCTACTAACTAATCCAAGTATGGATCGGATTAGTAGTGGGGAAATTTTGTAATTAATAAAGAGTTACTAATTATAAAAGAGAATTCCAGCCCTAATATTTCATTAGATGATATAATTAGAGCAAAGGAAGAGACACACACAGAGAGGTACGACCCCCATACGCGACGACACAAAGAGAGGGCTGAACCCCTCTGCTCCTCCTCCATTGTTGGCGCTTTGCTTGATTTGATCAAGATCCTTTGTGATTCCATCCCTACACTGCTAGCACAATCCGTAGAGAAGGTTCCAGTTCTCAATCCTAAGGTGTGGATACAAGCAGAGACGCGGACGCTACTTCTATGCTGTGATTAGTCCGATTCACAAGGTAACCTCACTTCCTTTATCAGGTTATGAATGCTTCACATGCCATTCATGGAGGGTTTTGAGCAGAAAAATTTGTATTTCCGCTGCGTAAACTGCATCAAAAGCCAACAGATATCAAGTCTAACACATGGGTACACGTTAGGAGTAATGTCACACTGGATTGACCGCCATGAGAAGGCTACATGGGAGTTATGTGAATGTCACAAGTGCTTCTCATAGTGACGATGGTGTTGTGATCCTTCAACTTGAAGTCACTGCATTCTCTATATGTGTATTATCATGTTTTTATGTCCTTAAATGTCACGCCGTAACAGGGTGATTATAAAAACAATAATTGGAAATGCTAGGAAACATTCTGAGAGGTGTGAGTGATGTAGATAGGATTTGTCCCTCCCACATACAGGAGTAAATATTCACGGCCACTCGATGAGTGAGACTTAGGAAAATGCCCCATGCTCAAATGAATCAATATGAGATATTGACGTCATTTGTTTGTCTAAGTCTACTCACAGATCGAGAATTGTAGATTGGATATAGAAGTGTGATACTCCATGTCTTGTGTTCAATCTGGATAGAAGATACAGAGGGATTATACGACACGGTAACATTGGTCACAGAGGTTAGTCAGATCACTGACATTCCTATTACTTTGGTAGCATTGATGTATTGCTAGATATCGCTCAATGTTTGTAATTATGATTATTACTGCCAATGTAATTAGGAACCTACTGGGTCACACACAATAATAGTCCTAATTACAATTAGTTGCTGAGTAGTTGGACTAAAGAGCAATAATGAATTATTCGGACTAAAGTGTAAATTGTGCTCATTTGTTGGATTAAAGAGCAATTGTGGACTAGAGTGCAAACTAAAAATAAGTGTTAGGATTAAATGCAATATGAATTCTCTAGCCTATAATAGGATTAATAGGGTATGAAAATTCTGTCTACAGACATTCTCACATAGACATACACGCAAGAAAGAAAATAATACAAAAGAGTTCTGTCCCCCTAGGTTTTCAGCCAGGCTATGTCGCCCCCTCTAGGAGCCACGACCACAGTGTGAGTCGCCTCCCTCTTGCTACCATGGGTTGGATTGGATCCAGCCACACTCCACGTCCTGGGCTCCTTAGGCCATATACTTTCAGACCCATCACTCCTGCGAGGAACAACCAGGATTTGAAATTCGCAGATTTGTTTACAGAAGACAGACAGTGGGATGTGGAAAAACTTACCACTCTGTTCTGGCAAGAAGGTGTGGAAGAAATCATAAGAATTCGGATAACGCAGATGGATATGCCAGACAGATTGATCTGGAACTTTTCGGTTGAGGGGCACTACTCTGTGAGGTCTGGATATAATCTGTTTAAGCAGATAGAAGAAATAAGGGAGAAATTCCAGTCAAGGAACACTTCAGAAGAAGGAAAATATATTTGGGAATGCATGTGGAAGCTAAAATTCCCAAAAAAATAATTTTTACCTTCTGGAGAAGGATGCAGAAGAACCTTCCGGTCATAGAAAATTTGAGGCATCGTGGGATAGATCTAAACACCTCGTGCACTTTTTGTAATTTTTGCATGGAATCTGAAGACCACTTATTCTCACAGTGTGAGTGTTGCGAAGAAGATCTGGGCAACCATCTCCCTAACTGAGATCTTGAGCCTTTCAAAGGAATTTTCACCGCTTGGGCCAAAGAAATTCTGCTGAAGGGATCTACGGAAGAAAAATAAAGCATTATCATTGGTACCAATCTGATTTGGAGACACATGAACAGATGGATTTTTGAAAACGGTCTATCAGACCCAAAAAAATACATAGAAGATGGTAGAAGAGACTTAGCTGTGTTTAAAGAGCTGCATGTTGGGAGTAGAAGCTCGGAACCGGCTCAGACCGCTAATCCCCAAAACCCTCATCGGAAGAAGCCATCGGAGAACTGGACAATTGTTTGTTCCGATGCAACTTGGAATCCTCGAACCAAAAAGGCGTTTGTGGGGATGGTGGTAACCGATTGCGATGGTTTCTTCGTCTTCGGTAAGGCACACCCAATACCGTTCCGATCAACGGCAATGGAAGCGGAAGCAGGGGCTATGAAGTTAGGGATCTCACTCGCCAAAGCTACGCACAAAGCAAACCGTGGATAGAGACAGATTCATCTTCTGTGGTGAAGGAAGTGAATAAGATCATCCAAGGAAATGGAGAGTCAACTTTCCCTTCGGAAAGTGGGAAGACATTGGAAGATGTGTTCAACATTATTTCGGGAATTGATTAGGTAGTTGTGGTGCATGTACCACGCGTGTTCACCAGTTGTGCTCACCACCTAGCAAGACAAGCGGCAAGACAAGCGGTGGACTCTCAGAATACCCTAGTTTGTACGGTCCATCCGCCCCATTGGATTAAATCTCTGGTAGATAATGATGTATTGGGCTTCGCCCAAAGCCCAATTTTCAGTGGTTAATAAAAGGCCGCTTTTTTCCTAAAAAAAAGGATTTGGCCTCCGCACAAGAGTTGAAATTAGGAAAGTCTTGTCTCCAACCACTGTCAATCAACTTGCCCCCTTCTTCTCTGAAAAATCCACCCTGCATACATTTGTTTAGACTCTTGGGACCAGCAAGCATCATAGTTGCATTTTAACATACCAGAAGGGGGTCTTTTCTAGATTATAGCATTCTTGGCCTTCACAAAATTAACCTCTACCTTGTCATCCTTTTTCTTATCCAAAACATTTATGTAGATACCCATAAGATTGTCTAAGTTCTGAACCACCTTCATTGGGGAAACCAGATAACTAGTTTACGAGAACCAGTTTGGGTGCAACATTATGTCAAATTTCTTTTCTCTTAAAAAAAAGTTCCACCAATGTCTATTTGGTACTCACATTTTTTTTCTTCTTCTTTTCATGGTGCTCTCGTGCTGAAAATGTTATACCCAGTGACCATTATGCCATTGAAATCTCTTTCATTCCATGATATTTCTTTTATTTTGTTTTATCCCTACACAATATTTTATTGCAATGTAACACCCAATGACCATTATGCTATTGAAATCTCTTTCAGTCCATGATATTTCTTTGGGTACGTAACAGATACTTACCATCCTTGAGTTTAGGATAAATTCTACCCCGCTATCCTGTGTTTTGGAAAAAGACACTCAACACCTTTTTTTAGATGGAGACTAACAGTTGACTACCAGCACGAAGAAAAAGACCATTTTACTCCTGACAGTTTATAAAATTACATCCTATATACTACCCTAACCCCTCCCTCTCCTTCATCTCAAACCATAATCATTTTCTCTCTTCTCATCCTTCTCTCTTCCCCTCAATTTACACAACAAAAGAACAACTGTGTTTCTCTCTGCCCAGTTTATCTTCTCCACTTCCATGAACCCTACTCTCCTCTCCTCCCCTCCCCTCCCCTCCTCCATGGTTGAAGGTAACAGGGACCGCGACGGCGTCGAGTCAGGCGGTGTTGAGGTTCAATGGATCTGTACAGGTTTTCGACGGATCTGAAGAGGACGACTACGAAGCAACCTGGGCGGCGGCGCTGCTACTGGTGGCGATGGCGAGCGGCGCTGCTGGTGGCGCTGGTGTTTCAACTTCTTCTTCTTTTTGGTCGTGGTTGTCGCAGAGAGCGATGGGTCCGTCTTAGTGTTCCTGGGAGTCGAGAGCCTTAGCGCCGACGCCGAGATTGGTACCCCAAGGATTGTTAATCAGCATCGTCTCCATGGTTGCTTTCTTCTTCTCTGGAATTGTTCGATTTGATGTGAATGAGTTTCAATTTGTACAGGAGAGGAAGAAGCAGAGTGTAACATCCCGTATTTTACTCTAGGGTTATTTTAGTAATTCTTTACAATATATTTATTATTCGAAAATGTGAGAATCGTATTGTTTGATATTAGTATTAGTCGTAATAAAACTCTGCATATATTGCGTGTGATTTATGTCGTAGTGATAAACTATGCGATTACAATTATCTTGATAAATTTATATATTCCTATAATGTTATTTAATAATATTTTTTCGTTTTAAATAATAAGTTAACTATAAATTTGAAATTAATAGTTTAGTAATGTTTATTAAAAATAAAACGTTTAAGAGTTTTTCTCAAAATTAATATTTGAACTTTTATTAGAAATATCAGTCGAACTTAATTTCATTTGTCAAATTCACTTTTATCGGGTAAACTTCTTTTAACAGTTAAAATTAATTCTGCTAGTAAACGTTCCGTTTTTATCAGTCAACTTTCGTTTTCTAGTCAAACTCTGTTTTGTCGTCAGCCGAACTTAATGTTTTTCAGTCAAAGTTTAATTTATCAGTTTAGTCTTATTTTTCAGTCAAATTTATATTTATCAGTCAAAATTATTTTTTTAGCTAAATTTTAATTACTCAGTCAAAATCCGTGTTTATTTGTTATAGTATTAGTTGTTTATTGGGTGTGAACTTTCGTCGCGTTTTAAAAACATCCGCCGCACGTTTAATTTCCCGTCGTGCACCACATTTCGCGTATCGAACCACCGCGTAACCCGTGACTCCGCCACACCCAATAAATTTCTCTGATCCATCAACTCCACCTCTGTTCTTCCCCTGCTTCAGCCTCCATCCGTACCCCCTTCACCTGCGACAAGCCGACAACCACGCCGAGCGTGGCTATGCACCAGTTAGCTACCACCTAGCTCATCACCAATCACCATCAACCTATCTCCCTCATCTCTTCCTTCTCCTTCACCTTCAACAGAACACAACAATCTTCTCCACCTCCAACTCTTTGTTATATCTCTGTTTTGCCGAGAAACAACCATTCACCACCAACACCGAACACCACCACTGCCACCAATCACCGCCACCTCCGCCTCTCTATTTCAGCACCGAAACCCAGCAACACCAACACCCAAACCTCCTCCATCTCTGTCTCTCTCTGTTTTGCCGAGCAAACCCAACACCACCATCGTCCCTCTCTCCCTCATCTCCGACAACAACAACACCGAACAACCACCGCCTGAAAACACCACCAACAACACCACCACCACCACCATCTCTGTAACTCTCTCTGTCACTCTATCTCCTCTGCTATTTCGAAGAAAACAGCCCAGAAATAAACCCCGCTCATCATCGGAAAACACCATCACCTAACCACCACCTCCATCACCGCAAATCACTACCACAATCACCACACTTCAGCTAAGTCTCTGCCCTCTCTCTCACTCTCTGTGAGCTCGACGAAGTAAGATGCAGCAGCTATCAGCAGCAGCAACAGGAGCAAAGCTCCATCACCGTCGCCGCCTACCTAGGACTGCAACTCGGTCGGACCAAATACGGGTAACCCGAACCCGGACCGATTTAAATTCGGGTTTGGGCTACGTGATTTTCTAATTCGTACGGGTCTGGGCAAGCTTTTTCAGCCCGATTTGATTTCGGGCTCGGGCCCATTAATGAATGCTAATTTTCGGGCTTAACCCGGATTCCCGATATCATAGGTAATTAACATAATAACAGTATGACTTTAGATTATATAAGTAATTTTGTATATATCATTATGTATTTCCCTATTTAAATCACAATCTCCTTAAGTTTAGCCAATGTAGCACTATGACATTAAATGCTATAACCAGTCAAGGACCCCCAATGGATGAAGTAAGGAAGATATCTCAATTACCAATTAAAAGTCATCAATTTTCCATACATGTTTCTATGAAGTTGGGGTAGGTACATTGTTTTTAAGTTTCCATTCTCATCCATTTTGCTCCGATTTTATTTAGTATACCTTATAAAAAGATGTAGTGTAATCCAAATATGATGTTGTATGTAAATATAGAGAAGGATTTAATTATAGAACTAAAAATGAGGTGATCCAAGTCCAATGAAAGGAGAAGATGGCTAAAAGTTGTGGCTTTGTGCGTGGTGCCTTTGTCTGTGGAACTCACATCTCACGTCCCTTGTATATTCCCCCTTACGCCTTCTTTTTGTTGATGTAGAACATCTCTTCTAATTTTCAACTCTAGAAAGTTATCTTCTTTCAAAATCTATAAAGACTGTTATTTTTTTTGAAGAAAAATTAGAACTTCAAATTTACATGCACATGACTTGCAGATAATGGTTTATACTCACTAAATTCGGGCTTGGCTGGGCAAGCCCAATATTTTAGTTAACAACTTCGGGTTGGGTTTGTTCGGGCTACATAATATTGAAAATCGGGTTCGGACGGGTTTTAAAAACTTAAAATTAAATCGGGTCCGGGCTAATATAATGCTCCCAGCCCGTCCAAACCGACCGACTTGCAGTCCTACGCCTACCTCCATTAACGACGACAAGGAGATCGGGCCCAACAACTCGGGCGACACCCATACCGTTTCGTCGCTCTCTTCGCGTTCCCGAACATCCGAGGGCCACGAGGAGCCTCCGAACCAAGCCCGAAGGCAGCTGGAGCAGTCCTGTCGATCGGCGCCGCCGAACCCGCCGCGGCGAACTTGAACCGCCTTGTTTCTCCACCGTTTTTCGTCGTTCTTCGCGTGGGTAAGCTCCTAATCACATCTTGAATTGTTTTAGAACATCAAAGTCGTATTTGGATTAGCTAGAACTCATGTTTGATCGGTTGGAGTTGAGTGATGTACAGTAATTACAGTGGTTGGTTTCAGGGTTATTTTGTCTTTTTCTGAAACTTAGGGGGGGGGCTGTTTGTACTTTTGCTAGACTTTAGGTGGACTAGTGGTGTTTTGCATATTCAGTTTATTATATGTTATTATTTTTAATTAAATTATGTATATATTATTTAAACTTTACTAATTATATTTCAAATTAGTAAATAAGCATAAAATTATTTTTGTAATGTAATATTTTTTATAAATTAGCATAAGCTACTATTTAATATTACAATTTGTTGTCTTAAAAAAAAGGTTACTAAAAATAGATTGTTTATATGTATAATTATGTAATCATTGAATAGTATTGTTTTAGATATTAAATAAATCTCAAATTCGTTTTATGTAAATAGACAGTGAGTTTTTGAAATGTCTATAAATGTTGACGTTATTCTTGTTACAAATAAATAGATATGTTTAGTGAAATGTTGTTTTTATTTAAGCAAAGTAAATTGTTTGTAAATTAAATTGTAGTTGTGAAATATTAAGAAATAAGTTCTTTAATTAGAGATATCACTTCTTTTAGTTATAATATTTCTTTAAATTAGAATTCTAATTTTCTTATTATTTCTAAAATACCATAATTAGAGTATTCAATAGTTTTATATTCTTAAAATTTATTCTCTAATTTTGTAAAATCGTTTAGGGTTTATATCTACCTTGGGGAAATCCGATTAGAGTTGTAGCTTGCATATCAAATAGGACACGTGCATTGTCATACGTTTGTAAACCAAACTTGCTTGTAATTAGGACTATATGTGTTTGTTTGTAGAGCCTGACTTCGTAGAACCAGGCGTTGTGTACCAGTAGTGCAGCTTGCGTACCTTCGGCTCTCACGGTGAGTATTCATGCTTAGTCTCGTGTGCTTATCTTCTTTCGTGTCAAATGTGATTTTATTTCATGTCTCAAAATATACATGTGATACATGCTTAGTTTTGTGTGCCGATTCCTTTCATGTGATACTCGTTTATCTGAAAATAATCGTCGTACTTTATTCTGAAATTTCTAAACTTGTCGTACTCACTTTTAAATCGTCATTGTATCACTCGTTTTCAAATCGGAAAACTAATTGTTCAAATATCACTAAGTTAGAATTCATTAATAACGTAAAGTGAAAGAATCGCAAGTACTGGAACCAGTTGGGTCTACGACACTGCTATACGCCTACGTCGTGTTACTTTACGTTACGTTACTATCGCGTGATGATTCCCTGGGCCAGGTCCCTAAAGAGATACCGGGATAATCCCCTGGGCTCCAGTCCCTAAACTTATTTCGGGTGATGATCCCCTGGGTTTTAGCCCATAAAGACATGGGACTCCGTGCGCCCCGATTCCTTTCGCCGTAGGCTGGAATCCAGCATTCTAGTACTACCCTTCTTACTTACAATCTTAAGGGGGTGTCGACACTTAAGGTCTAGTAGTTGGCTTGTATGATGACTAGCGGAATCGAAAACCCCGATCCACAACACTTGGCAGAGAGGTCGGGTTATCAGAACCCCCTATAAGCCAGTATCATCTGTTACTATTCACCCTGGTCTCTCCTGATTACTGCGAATTAATAATACAACTGCTTCGTCTCTAAATCTGGAGAATGTGATTTGTAAGCCGTGTTCTGAATAGACATGCCACTTGAGAAAAGATCCTTGAAATGGAAATACTGAATGTTTGATAGTCTTACGAAACATTGCAAACTCTGATCTTTATACTTATACTCTGTTACTGTTTAAACTATTTCAAATGCAAACCCCATAACCTTTCTTAGTCGTTCCGTTTTACATGCTAAGGTGTATATTCACTTAGTTTTTTTACTGATACTCGAAAAACTGCGGTCTTGTGTTATTTTGATTCCCCCGCAGGTATATGATTGTTTGCTTGGGGTAACGCGCTGGGATCACGAATCCGTTCTCTCATGAAAACAGTAGAGCTTAGTAATTAACCGGAGAGCTCCTATGTTGTAAAATATCTTTTGCTAGGCTTGTTGTCTCGTTTGGACACATCCATGAACAATGTTATCGTGTAAACTTTTAATCAGTAGTTGGATGTTTTGTTTCACTTGTTTATTGTTCCAACTCCTTGTACTAAAGGGTAAAATCCCCTGTACGGAGGGCACCAACCGGTTTCCGGCTCCTCTGGAAATCGGGGGTGTTACACAGAGGCTCTGGGATGTTGATTTGGGGTTCCGTTTGTGGCTGTGTGTTGGGGATTCTCTTCTTCTTCTTCTTCTTCTTCTTCTTCTTCTTCTTCTTCTTCTTCTTCTTCTTCTTCTTCTTCTTCTTCTTCTCTGGCTTGCCGCGGTGTGTCGGTCATGGGTTTTACTGTTCCTGATCAGGAGTTTGAGGTATTGGTGTTGTTGGGTTGTAGATGAAGTTGATGGTGATGGTGATGGTGATGGTGATGGTGAGAGGTAGAGAGAGACATACACAACAAACACCAGCCGCTAAAGAAAACAGAGGGAGGCATCAAGCGTTTATTTTTTTTTGTTACAAGTGTTTGGTTTTTTTGTTCTATCAGGTTTTTGGGTTCTATCTGATTGTGAAATTTTAGTTGTTGGGTAGTGATAATTGTTCTTCTTCTTCTTGCTCGGAGGGAGAGAGATAGAATGTTTCTGGAAGGGTTTCTTGAATTGGGTAGATCTTGTTCCTCAATTATGATGTGAGAGTTGATTCAATAGGGTGGTATTCGAGATTCTTCAATCCCATACTAGGTTTTGTGAAGAATTAGCAAATAATTTGGTAAAAATGAAAATTCTGGGATTGAGCTTGACAACAACAATCTTCAAATACAATCTTCTAACTCTGTTGAACTTCGACACCAATTATGTGGTTGTTATTTGGAATTTTGATTGAATAGAACAAATCTTTGATCTTGAACACCAGAACACTAAGAATGTCAAAACAAAAATCACGTCATCACAGGGGTAAATCAGTTGATTTAGTGGTGGTATTAAAGTTTTGGATTCAAAGTGAGAAATGTTATTGGTGGTGTTGATAATTTCAGTGGATGTTCTTGATGATAAAAGAAGCAAAAAATGTCAAAAAAGTACACAGGGGTAATAGAGTCTGAAAAAATCCAGTCAACTATTTTTCTAATGAAAGCTAACAGAAGGGTGCTAAATGTCCACGAAATATTCCATTAATTATGTGCGGAATGTCTTTTTCCAAAACACAAGGTAACGGGGTGTAGTTTATCCTAAATTCAAAGGTGGTCAGTGTCTTTTACCCTATTTCTTTTTTTTTAAGATTTTATCCCTACACAACAGACTGTTCACAGCCTCCCTCTTTAGGAGAAAATTTTAGATACTCCAAGAGCACCATGTAAGCACGACACTTGGTGTTCCACACCATTCATTAACTGACACATGTCCCACTAGGGTTAACCACTACCCCTATAGGTTATAGAAAAAAATATCAGAATCCTACTTGGCTATTTTCTCTCTCTCACTCACCCCACTTTCATTACACATGTTGAAATGTGAGTGGAATAGAGCACCACGTGGATTTGCTCTATGAGCACCTAAGAATTGCTCCCCTCTTTAGTCCTGCAGCCCTAGAATACTTTATTTGGAACTGCACCTTGGAGCCCAAGAAAACTTTTCTTTTGAAAATCCACGACATGACGACCAACGACTACACTACACATGACATGATAAAACCCTTCTTAAATAAGCCCAAATGCCACCAGTCTCATTCCCATTTACTTCGCATATTCTGTCTCACGCCTCCTCTCTCCCTAACACTCTGTTTCTCTCTGGTCATGGCGTCAAACGCAGACGAAATTGCCCATGAATTTTCACTCATGGGCATGCGAGTCTACAAAGACGGCAGAATCGAGAGACTCCTCGGCTCCGAAATCGTCCCTCCATCGCTCCATCCCGAAACAGGCGTCCACTCCAAGGACGTCACCATCGACCCAGAAACAGGCGTCTCCGCTAGGCTCTACATCCCCAAAATCACCAACCCAGATCGGAAGAAGAAACTCCCACTCGTTGTCTACTTCCACGGCGGCGGCTTCTGCGTCGAGTCTGCCTTCTCTCCGACCTACCAGAACTTCCTCAACCCGAGTGTAGTCGGGTCGGAGTCGGATGATCCGTATATGAACCCGGGTAAGGACCCGAAGTTGTCGAAACTGGCTTGTAAAAAGGTGCTTGTTTGTTTGGCTGAGAAGGACTACTTGTTAGATGGGGGAAAATACTATTACGAGGTGTTGAGGACGAGTGAATGGGATGGAGTAGTTGAAGTTTTCGAAGAAGAAGGGGAAGAGCATATTTACTTTTTGTTTAAGCCAACTTGTGAAAAAGCCGTGGCCTTGGGGAAAAGAGTGGCTTCTTTTCTCAATGAGGAGTGACTTCTAGCCTTGTGCTATATTACAGTACTATGAAGTATTGAAGTGTTACTATTTAAAAGCTATGTGAACGAATAAAACTGTGTTTTGGTGAACAAATTGAGTTCAAGAGCCAGAGTTCAGCTTAACTATAAATGTACCCTGTTGGACAACTGCTTTTTTACCCAAGTATTTTCATCAATCAAAAAGGATTATTTCTCTTCTACCGGATTGTAGGGAGTTTTCATTGTTTTGTGATTTCAAAGTTGGGGGAGGTACCAATTAGGCTCTATGTGCTCTTTCGCAGTCGGGCGTGGAAGGAAGATTTAGAAGAAGATACGAGTCTGTTTCGGCTTAGTCCAAGTGGTTCGAAAATGAATTGATTGATTACAGTTCTAGCTAGATTCCTAAATTGGGCAGTTTATAAGAGTTGACTTCGTAGCCCGATTTCAGGTAAATTCCATCTCAATTGAATTCAATGACAGTTTCATACCACCTGCTTCTTGAAATGACATGAAATAGTAGAAATTGCCACACTATAGACTCTGATTGTGTTGTCCTGAAATAGCATGACAGTAGAAGCATTACTAAACAGGCAAACTGTCACTAACATTCTTCAACCCGGACGTGCAGAGTTGGTCGAATGGAAATCTATTCTATAAAACAATAGGTTTGACTTTAAAATGATTTTTCTGCTTTTAGTTTAAATTAACTACAGCCCTTAAATCTCACCTACCACCTACGTTTGTAACTTCTCCCCACTTCCTCCACACATCTTTAAATTCTTCCATTTTCACTCTCTTTTACCCGAACTTTTCATATGGTGACTCGAAAAAAAATCCGGATTTCGTCCTTTTGTGTTGTCATTCACTTTACACATCGCAAGTGCAATAAATGTTTCAAAATATTTCATTTTAGATGGAAGATGTCGAATGAAGATAATAATTCTTTTAGTGTTTTTTGGATAGTGCCCTCGGACACGACAGGCAGTCCCCTATTTTCAATAAAATCGATCCAAATCAATCAGTCCTGCCCACTATAAAACAAGGCCCATTGTTCACCGAGCATTGTCGTTTCTCAGTTGTTCGCGCAATTGTGTCAATCCACATGATTTAATTGAGAAAATATGAACCACAAAACTGATCATATCATCATAGAACAGGACATGACATGTAATCTGTTAAATAGGTAATCCTTGTGCGTCGGCTTTTTCTCTCACGCTACTTTCACTCGATCCATGGTGTCGTCAACAACAGAAGAAGTAATCGCCGTCTTTTCACTTCTCGGCCTCCGGGTCTTCAAAAGCGGCAGAGTCGAGAGACTCGCCGGCGAAGAAAACGTCCCGGCGGCCGTCCACCCCGAAACCGGCGTCCAATCAAAAGACGTCATCATCGACCCAGAAATTGGTGTTTCGGCTCGAATCTACATCCCCAAGATCACCGACCCGTATTCGAAAAAAACCCCCTCTTCTCGTCTACTTCCACGGCGGCGGCTTCTGCATCGAGTCCGCTTTCTCTCCCACTTACCACAACTACCTCGTCGCCGAAGCCCAGATCGTATTCGTCTCCGCCGATTACAGAAGAGCCCCGGAGCACCCACTCCCCACCAGGGGTGGATCCATAAATTCCTTGCAGTGGGGGCTAAATTTGAAAAATCAAATAGAGTAAGGGTAAATAAAATTTCAATAAGGTGAGTGGGGGCTGTAGTGAATTTTTTGTGGGGACTAAACTAAAAAATCGAAACAAAATAAAAATAAAATTAAATTTTATGAAGTTGAATGGGGGCTACAGTGAATTTTTGTGACGGCTAAACTGAAAAACTAGAACAAAGTAAAGGCAAAATTGCGATTTCAAAAATTTAAGTGGAGGCTATAGCCCCCACTAGTCCCTAGGTAGGTCCGCCACTGCTCCCCACCGCTTACGAAGATTCATGGACCGTCGTGAAATGGTCGCTGACGGAAAAAATAGTTGGCTCAAGGATCACGCCGATTTCGACACGGTGTTCTTCACCGGAGACAGTGCCGGTGCTAACATCCCGCACCATATGGGTACCCGGGTCGGGTCGGAGGGGCTTACCGGGTTGAAGCTCGTTGGGGTTGCTCTTTTCTGCCCCTATTTTTGGAAGAAGTTCCCGGACGGGTTTGGAGAAGTAGCGGATAAGCTGTTGATGTTTGTTAACCCGTCGTCTACTGGGTCGGACGACCCGTTACTCAACCCGGGTAACGAACCGAAAATGTCGGCTCTGGCTTGTAAGAAGCTGCTTGTTTGTGCGGCTGAGCAAGAATTTCTGAAAGTTGGAGGAAGGTATTACGTTGAGGTGTTGGAGAAGAGTGGTTGTGGGGGGGGGGGGGGGGTGGGGGGGGGGGGACTGGCTAAAGTTTTGGAAGATGAAGGGTAGGATCATGTACATCACCTTCTTAAGCCAACTTCTGAAAAAGTTGTGGTCTTGCTCAAGAAATTCGCTTCTTTCCTCGATGAGTTCTAATCCTACTAATTTTTTTTGATTCATCGAAAATCCAATTCTAATCCTACTACTGCTTGTTGTTGTTCTGTCTTCTGTGTGAATCTTATGATTGAATAAATATTGTTGTTGAGTTTACACCCATTCATGGGTTGTGCACGCAATTTTCTAGGACTCTGATTGTCTACTATCTTTATCTCTACTATTCAAAAGTTGGCAGAGGTGTTTTTGGACACTAATATTTTTACACTACCTATAATACATTTCTGTCTCAATTTTATAAAAAAAGAGTTATTATTTGTTACAAACGCGATCTGAAGGTGTACTGTAATATCCCGTATTTTCGCTAAGGGTTATTTTGTAACTTCGATAAAATAAATACTTGAGTTTTACAGAAATGATAATAGTACTATTTCAAATGTACCCTTGACGTGTTTCTTTTAATTTTATAAAAGTGCATTTTAACATTTAAGGACATAATAGTTTATTTGGAGTTATTTTGTAATTGTATTTTAGTGTAAAATTTATCTTTTATGTGCTAGATAGTAAATGAAAATTTCATTTTTACCCTCTTGTTTGTGTTATCTTGTACTTACATCAATTTCTAGTATTTTTATGGCAACCCTCATTTTCTTGTTAATCCAATCTCTACCCCAACTAACTTGTTGGGAGAATTTTAATTTCACACTCAAACCCCTTACCCACTACCAAGTCAACTCAATTAAAATATTACTCTTACTAGTCATCCTATGACTATATGATGCATACCATCACACCTACCCTCACTTGATTCTCTCCATCACTCTCAATGCATAGCATCGTCTATAAATGTAATAGCATACTTTTTGTTTCCTATAGACGGTGTTGCATGGAAGTCACATAGATCACTATGAATTAACTCAAGCACCTTAGAGTCCCTTTTAACATCCTTAAGAGGTTGTCTAGTTATCTTAGTCAGCATACAAGTTTTACACATTTCGGTATTAATATCAAATTAAGGAATTAGACTCATTTTGGACATATCTTGTAACATTTTAAAGTGTACATGTCCTAAACGTGCATGCCAAAGTGTTGATTTATCAATACTAGTACTAGCAACGCAAACAGAATTATTACCAAAAGGAGCAACGATATTTAAACGAAGCATATCATTACATAAATAACCAAAGCCAACAAAAGAACCATGTTTTGACAATATAAATTTATCCGACTCAATGATCTGCTTGTATCCAAGCTTATTTAATACAATTCCAGACAAGAGATTCTTTCGAATCCCGGGTCCAAACAATACATCATTCGAACTTAAACATTTTCCAGAAGTAAATACTAGGTTAACACTTCCAACTCCATGGATTGGATCGGTTGCAACATTCCCCATTATTATTGTGGATCCATCTTCAACGGTTTGCATCGTTGTAAACCATCTTTGACCCTTGCATACATGTCTTGTAGCACCCGAATCCATCCACCATGATATGTCATCATCCTGCACATAAAATGCATCAGAATTTAGGGATACATAATTCTGAATTGAATTTTCAGGTTGTTCAATGAACATACCTTGTTGCTGATCTTGGCCTTTCGGCCCCTGTCCCTTGCCAATTGTTCACCTTTCTTACTTTTTCCTACACGACAATCCTTCTTGAAGTCTCGTGGTTTCCCACATTTCCAACAAGCAGTCTTTGGCTTCTTGTTACGATTTTTGTCTTGCTGTTTAAATTTCCTTTTCCCAGATTCGTTCTTTCCTTTCGAAGAATCCCCTTCCTCCATGATATTTACGGAACCTGGATCAGCAGTAAGTTTTTCTTTGGGTTTGTCACTTTCTTGATCCCTCAAGGACTGTTCAATCTGAAACTGACTGCCCAATTGCACCAAGGAAATTTCTTCCTCCTTGTACTTCAACTTATGCCTGAAATCCTTCCATGATGGAAGCAGTTTATCAATCACACTAGAAACAGAAATTGATTCATCCATTTTCATGTTGTGTTGATTAAACTGCCCTAGAATTCGGAGTAATTCATGATATTGTTCAATCAGAGGCCTTGAATCAACCATTCTGTAATTGTTCCAATTACTGACCAGAAGCTTTTTGCTTGAAGCATCTTCAGCCATGTAATTTGATTCAAGAGAATCCCACAGTTCTTTTGAACTCTCAGCATTCTGATAAACATCAAAAAAAGGAATCTGACATACCGTTATGAATTTGTCCGCGGAAGATGTAGTCATCATTATCCCACTTTGATCTCCTCCTTGTTTGTTCCAGGGTTTCCTCCTCCACGAATTCAGGCCTCGGGGTGGTGAAAACGTACGCGACCTTCAGCGCCGTCAACATGAAGTGCATCTTCTTCTGCCACCTTCGGAAATCCTGCCCCTTGAACTTCTCCAGTTTCATGAACTTGCTCGTCATGTCCTGAACAGTGTTGCCGTTCGTCACGATGCAGAATAATTTAATCTTTGTAGGAATCTGGTGTGTGTATGAAACAAATAGAACTTGGATAATCTCCGAGTCATGTGGATCCCTCTCAGATTAAAGTATTTCGATGGTATACACATGAAATCAATAATCAGATAAAACAGAGACTTCTAGAACGAATATGGATTTCCTATGTGTTTTTGAATTTGACCAAAACCGACAAATAGAGAGGGAGACAAGGTGGTTAATCTGGCGGTTATAACCGCCAGATTATAACCGCCAGATTTCAGTCCGTTTTTCAACGGAAAAATAAATTGGAGACGTTTTTGTGAAGCAATAAAACGTCTGAAATCCAATTTATCTACGCTGACCGGCCAGCGCGACCGCCGCCATGGCCGTTGCCCCTCGGACCCCACCGGGGGCTCTGCCCCTGGACCCCGCAGTCGTCCGGGAGTTCGTTGTCCAAGACATTAGCATAGTTGTGTGCGCGCGTGTACTCCACACCTCCTAACGCGTACAATGTTATAACAATGTACACTTAAGTCGTAAGTAAATCCGATTACACAAATGGACGATGACACTAAAATCACCAACAAGACATACATTTCATTTGGTTTTAATTCTTATTTAATATGTTTTTTCTTAACCAGTAACCACCATGAAATCCGACGACTTTTGAGCCGATTGATTCGGGGGTACCCACCTCTCGAAACCTTTCGCTATCACCATATGGAAGCTAGAAGAGACCTTAGGCAAGCTCGGACGAAGCCCAGACCACCGGAAACAGCTCCGTCGAGCTCCACCTCCGACGCCGTCGTTCGGTCACTTGACCCGCTTCAATTCTTGGCTATTTCTTGCCATTCTTGGCCTAAGTATGCTCTAAATCCTCTGATTAGTTGTTTTAAACAATTAAAATAAGTATTGCTTGCTCGAGTTCATGTTTAGATTGATGAATTTGATGTTCATGTTAAGGGGGGTTAAAGTGTCTTTTACCTAGACTTGTTATAGTGTTAATATGGGGGTGCTGGTTGTATTTCAAAAAACTTGTGGTGGGCTGTTGTCTTTTAATAAAGCTGTTTGTGAGTAGGAAGGGTTCTAACTGACTTTTAGTATAACTTCGCGGGTTCTAATTGTCTTTTACATAAACGTTGAAAATAAAAATGTTATTTTTGGATTAAAAATATTTTTTAAAAATAATAGCTTTCGTCCCGGTCTCGGAAAAGTGATTCAGGTGTTGAAATAGTATACGAGGCGCTCGTAAAAAATTAAACTAGTAACGTTTTTGTGGTGGGCTGTTGTCTTTTAATGTTTTATTAAAAGCTCTGATTTGTAGGTGACGAACCTGTAAGCAACGACTACGACTAGGACGATCTGAAGCTACTGAATCGAGGTAAGTAAATATGCCTAGCTTAGCTCATGTTCGTGTCAGATTATGATTTTTAATATTCGTCTCAAAATATATTTTCGAGTTACATGTTTTGGTTGTGATTTCTTCATATGTTAAAGAAGTTTCTTTGCTTTGAACTGTTACACGAATAATGCTAATTCATAAATAACGTAAAGTAGAACGATTTGTGCGGGGATCGTTATATTTGCTTTTTGATAAGATTGGTCGTGGCTGACTACGTTCACCCGACCCGTTTATTTTAACCCGGTCGCAACCTGTCGGGTCGCTCCATGTACTCACCTCTCTGGCCGCGGGTAGTCTTAGAGGGGTGCCGACACTTAAGGTCTTGGATGCATAGTGCTAGTAGATCTTCCCCATATCAACAAAGTTAAATATGGTTTTCTCCCGGGATGAAGAACGTCTATGAATATGAAAGAAGACAATATTGGGATATTATTCCCCGTTTCAAGGTCAAGAAGGAAAAATTTGAAAGGTTGAGAAGCTTAAAGCTGGATTTTTGCTTTGTTTACTCTTTTAAAATTTATTTCCACTTATTACTGTTTTGAGAATAAATTATGCCTCATCATCTAGTTTACAACTGTGCTCACTGAAATCCCTCGGAGAGATCTAAGTGTGCACCTCAAGTAGAGAATAAGGACACATAGAGATGTAGAGTGTGTATAGGGAGAGGGTAAGCAATGGTAACTGTGTGTGAGAGAGAGACAGCTTAATGACAGAGCTTCGGTAAGTCCAGAAGAACTCTTGTTGAACCAGTCTGTCACTCGTGTGTCACAACAGAGGGGTAACGATGACCATTGTGAGGGGGTTAATGCACATAAATGGTGGCTTAATGGTAGCCCCCGTAACGGCACGTTCGACCGTGTATATAGGAACCGTTAGACACCTGACCGTACATACAAGAGACCGTTATGAGGTCAAGCCGAGTTTATAGGACTTGGCCATTAAGTCTCTCAAAGCACTTACAAAAGGTCGCGCGCGAGCTTGGTTGTCGCACGCGCGCGACGGGCCTTACCCTAGCCTCCAAATCACTAAGTCCCTACAGGTCCCGTGTTGGTACGCGAGGGCCCTGTCTCGCAGCCCCCACATGGATAAGCATAGGTAGTTATCCGGTGTGTATGGAGCACAGCTGGGTGTGCTGGATTGCTGCCACGTGGTTGTGATTTGTCTGTTTTGAAAGCACTATCTACATTAGCCCCCTTTTGCGCTAATGTCACGCGCGCATCCGTTGTGAAGTTACGCAAATCAGCCATGCGTGGGTCCCACGCAGATGCTTTGAATTTTGAATAAAATTCAAATTCCTAGCCCCCAATCATAGCCATGATTGCCTAGAGTTTAGAAGCGCCGTTTGATTTTTGACGAAACGTGGTCACTGTGAAGCTAATCAGACACCATCCATGATTTTTCTCCTATTTTCGAGGCAAGAAAACTCGGATATCGAAGGCTATCAGACGTCAGCAGACGTCAGCAGTCGTGACTCTTCAATCTGAAGGCTATTTAAATCCTTTGCTTCCTTCAATTAGAACTTTTCCATTGTTGTTGCTTCCAAGTTTGTATGCATCGGAGAGAGAATCCTCAACAAGAGGCAGAGACTTTCAGCCAAGTCCTTGACCAGATTCTTCATACATTCTCCCAAGCAGTTCAAGCATTCAATCATTAGCAAGGTGAGTGAATCCATTTGAAACTTCCAAGTCAAATCTTGCGGATATTCTTCTCCCACTTTTTTTTCCTTTCCTCCTGCATGCAACCTACTTGTAAAATCTGGTGTTCTTTATGTTTCTCAGTAATGGCCCCCAAGAAATCAAACAAGGAAATTGTCGAAGTCCCTGAGCTGCCCAGGGATTTATGGTTCAAGGCACCCTATTTGGGTGGTGATAACTTTTATTTGGACACGATCCGGGGAGACGCTCCCCAGGCGTCTCCTCCAGTTGCTGCTTTCGAGGTGAAACCCGAACCAAATAGGGAAGACTAGGATTCGGCTGGCACCCACGATGTACAAAGGCTTAGTATTGAAGCTGGCCTAGTCCCCTTCAATGATGTCCTTTTCCAAGCTTTCTTTGAAAAGCTTGATGAGATGGATGAATGGACCACATTCATCCTTAACAACCACGAGGATGTATTAAATAAAGCTGGGGTTTATAACGTCATCCGTGCGACGAGAGGTTTCAACCTTAGAGCCGACCTGGGCATGCTAAGGGTCTTATTCTCGCGTCACTCGAGAAAAACCCATACGTTTCATTTTTCTTCTTTCGAGGCCGCGCCTACCCTTGAAGATGTGGAAAACCTATTAATGCTTCCGAGTATGGGAGCCTTTGATCCTTTGGACAAATTAGAGGGTGATGAGGAGCTGTCCCTATTTACGCAGATGCAGGAGTGTATTGCGACTCTAAATAAGGCCGCCACGCGGTGGGCACCTGACGAGATTGAACCTTGTCCTTATCTTATGTCAGTCTCTTCTAGCGCGAAGAACATCTGGTGTAAATGGCTCATGTTCTTTTACAAAGACTAAGCCAAGCCCGCCATCATCCAGAAATTGCTCAGAGGCAACCCTAACGCGGTGGTTTGTACTGATGGAGAAGGGATCCCCTGGTCATTGTGTGGCTTTTTGTGTGTTTGGTTGTCACGCTTCCTTATAGACGGGAGGCGTGAAGGAGTTTTTATCCATGTGCTCCCGCTTGCAGTAAAGCTCGCGCTTGGTCGAAATATTGCTCTGGGGCCCCTTGTTTTGGGTTCGTTATACTATCGTCTACAACTTGGTCGTGTCTCATGTCGAGCAATCACGCGGAAGGGTCGACGTCATTTCCTTTGTTATTGTCGGATTCTTGACAATGTGGGTCTTCGAATGTTGGCCTGCATATGCTCCAACTCCGTCTGCAGTCTACTTGTGGAATGTGAGCTTGAAGGAGGTACATCTGTGTCCTCGTTCGTGATGTTGGTTTGGTACCAAGAGTATTCGCCGTAACTTTTCCTTGGTATGTGATGATGCTGACCTCTTCGTGGCCCGGCCATATGTGGTGGAATTAGATAACATCATGTATATTGAGGACATGTATCACGAGGTTGATACCCCTTTCCTGTAAAAACATATCACTATAAGGTCTCGGCGTTATGGACTATACGTGAACTGGTGTAGAAAAGGTTATCTGCCTGCACTAGTTGAACACGATCCTGGTGCAGAATCTTGCAACTATGAGCGCATAGCAGTTCCTTTTGATCCTCGTCGCATGGCCTTTCAACTGGGTTATGATGTCGTCGCGCCCCCTATGTGGTCCAAGTCTATTACCAAGGGTTTCTATAATAGAGTGCTCTATGGGAAAAGCAACAAACTGCTTCTCGCAGAACTTCCTTTGACTCAGCCTTCCAGAGGAAGGCAGGGCAGAATTTCTGCTAGTTGGGTGGCTTTCTGGAATACCCAGGTTCGTCGTTTGACCAATCCCCAGGCTCAGCTTCCATTCGGTACAGCTCTCGCGCCTTTATCAAAAGATTGTCCTTTCGAGACTACTCTGACCCGAATCGCGGCCCATTATGGATATTGCTCCTTGCTAGTTGAAGACCACCATATTTGCCCGGAATTCATCCTGGAGGAGAAGACTACCGCTATTGGACGGAACTCCCTCGATGCTAGGGCCCAGTATGCGCAGGATTTTCAAGCGGTATTGTCTGAACCTTCTCATCCCCCTTTTCTTTTGCATCATGTTGACTGAAAATATTGTTCCCTTTTCCTTATTAGTGCTGCTTGAGACGCTTTGCCTCGGGGGATCGCAGCGGGAGTCTGATCGATCTTTGTCGCTCAAAGAAAAGCCAACCTGACAGCGTCATTCTTCCAGAGACGCCCATGGATGAAGAAATCCAACAAGCGATTTTGAAGAAACTTGAGCTTTTCCTTGCCCCGCATGTCAAAGTGACAAAGAAGAGAAGTGCATGTCCCTCTTCGACATATAACCTGGTGGCGCAGCCATCGAAACGCTCGCGGAATGAGCCAGCAGTGAAGAAGACTTCTAAAAGAACCCTCTCGAAGAAGGGGCCACCCCATAATTACGGGCAAGCTTTGTTGCCAGGGAGGAGGAAGAAGGTGAGATAAAGTGGCATATTAACTCTGGCCAGTTAATGCGTCAATACTCATCAACTTTTTTTTATTTCTGCTGCAGATGATGATAGTCCCTTAAAAGGGCCAGGGGTTATGACCGAGGAAGAGGCCATCGAAGAATCAAGACATATGGCTGATGAGAGATCCTTGCAATAAAACCTATAAGAGGAAGAGCGAATCGAGCTGGCCAAACAGAAAAGTCTCGAGGAGATCGCCAAGAGGAACTCTAGAGATCGAAGATCACACACGCGATCAACCCGTTCACGCACACCTCGTCTTTCTCCCGCAACTGTGAATGAATTGCATCGAGCCCAACTAGCCCTTCATGAACTCGTCGATGATGAAGATGAAGAAGGTACAATTTTTAAGTTTACTTTATCCAATCATGAAATTGTGATTGGCGCATTGTACCATGGTGTGCCTATACGTGATATCCGTAAGTGGATAATGGATCAGTGTGGGGAATCCTCAGGTAAACCCTTTAGCAACATGCAACATACTCATCCCACTTTACTCTTCTTTGAGCCGGGGCTAAATGTCTTTATCATAAGCAGGTCACGCTAGGCTAAAAGGTGTTGATGATAATCTGCATCATGATTATTGCGTGGACACCCCATATAAGTGGGGAGACGCAGCTTCAAACACTGGTAGAGGTTTTTAATTCCCATTGTATTTTGTTTCAAGAGTAACCCACTTTTTTTGCAGAGCCCGACCCTTGCCCCTTGAGGCCTCGTCGCCCCCGCAGCGCCATAGTGGTTCCTGAGCGTGAAATTTCTACTGAAGGAGTCTCGGAGCAAGGTCCGTTGGAAAAGGCTTCAATGGTTGAAGGTGACGCCGATGCAGAGAGCCTCGATTTTATTTCCGAGCAGGAGGAAGAGGATCGGTGAAGGCAGTGGGATGATGCTGCTCCCATCACTCAAGCAATATTTTTCTCTTCGAATGAAGAAGATACTGGGCAAGGAATAAGTGCTGAGCGAGCCCCAACGGTCATGAATTCTGGACAGGATGCTTCCCCTAAGGCAAGTGCTGGAAGGGTCGAATGTGATGCTGAGTTGGGTGAACATGCCACTCCTACGAAGGAAAGTACTGTAGGAGCTTCTTCAACCGAACGTGACACTCTTGATGATAACGGGTTTAGGTCAACAAGGCGCGATGCTCCTGTCGCGCGAAGTGTTTCGGGAAATGCTGCTATCACAGGGGGCGTCGATTTTGATTTGGATACCCTTTTCTCCGAGAACCCATGGGAGGTTTGGGGCTCACAGGTTGCAGACCCTGTTGTCATGGCCCAGAGGAGTTTGGTAATCCCCGAGGCCTACTCTGCGCGCGAAGCTCAGGTTGATCAAAGGATGGTCAAGTCAGCTGGCTTTAGCTCGCAAGCAGCGGCTCCTATCGCCTCTCTTCGGCAGATTGTCGAAGACACTGGTAAGGTCGTTGCCCTTTTAATCATGATACTTAAACGTTGAACTCATGTTTTTGCTGAGTGTTTATCTTCTTGTTTCCTCGTGTACAGATATCGACCATGCCTGTCTTGAACGACTAATGAAGGTGCGCCTGTCGTATCCAAAAACATTTGCAGGGGTACTGGAGCTACTGCCCGGGGACAGAGAGGTTTTGCTCAAACAGATGACTGCCCTCTTGGAGAAAGTGCATAGGGCTACCCCTGCAATCACCACGGTTGAAAGTGCCCAGAATCTCCTCGCAAGCGCGGACGATCTTCAAGAAATCACAACAGGGCAATTGGATCCAGGCTTCCTCATAGAGAGGTTAACCAGGATATGTAATTCTGCTCAAATCCGGTCTGAGCGCTCTGGGTATAACAAAGAGAAGGCCGCCCTTCAGGCGCGCAAAGCAGAGCCAGACAAAGCCATCAGAGAGTTAGAGGAAGCGGACAAGCGTTATAGGGACAACAAGGCTCGCTTGGAACAATTGGCTGCCCCCTCTATTCACCTGTCAGCAGGAGATTCTGGACGTCTTCACTGATTAATAGTTGAATTTGGAAACAACCCCTTTTAAACTGCTTTTGATGTAATCTTTATATGCTTTTTGTGGCCACGCTCCTCAGATTGCTTGAACATGTCCTGTTTTTGTGTGCGTTAATATTTTCTGGTTGGTTCCTGTTCATGAATGCGAAATTTTATGTGTCTGCTCCTTGTAGGTAAATAGCGTATTCTTTTAAACAGATAGGCTATCATGGGCCAAGCTTTCACGCGCGTCGAGTTGCTGCCCAAGCAGGCATGCTCGCACTAGACTTAATGATTTATGCCGCTAGCGAAGACAGATAGACTTGCGCGCATGTATCATGTTTTGCTGTAGTTTAGAACCGAATGTCTCAGGACTATTGATGAGTCCCGAGTATTTTAGACCTTTGTAGGCTCAAGTCCCCATGAGCTGCCATTATTATCTAAACTATCGTGCCATCATGGTATTAAATAAAGTGTGCTTGTCACCCGGTGGGCCCGACCTTCATCATTGCCTAGGGCTACTGTATCTTCGTAGTTTTTAATAGGGTCATTGATTCTTGCTCATTTTCGAGGTGCTGCTGACTCAGCCAGGAAACTGAAGAGTCTCCTCTGAGTTCATATAAACCCCTTTGCTATCTCATTCTTCATCTGGGCTCCTGTGATTGACAAAATGCCACCTTTGCTGAGTCCTCGCCACTCTTTTCATTGTTCTTTACCCTTTTTTAATCCGTATCAGCTCTTGTCCATTGGCTTTGGAACTGTGCATTGTGCTATAGAAATGACTCCCAAGGAATTAGCTGAAGAGGCTCCTGATTCACTTGGTATTTTTGAAGACCAACTGTGTAAGCTATTTCGTTGGAATGCAGACATCTTTTTCCTCATCATGCTTGCAGGAGTCTTCTTCGGTGGTCCTCCAGCGAAGAGCAACTTTGCATCGGTTTTTATGCCATCAAGTAATGAGTGGTGTGCATCTCCATTGGTCCTCCGGCGGAGAACTATTTTCCACCATTATCTCCACCAGTGAGTAACAAGTGGGTGTGCTCTTACCTTACGCACGATTAGCTTCCTACCCCATGAGCTGTTCTCTCACTTGTTCTTCACATCAACAACCTTCATGGCTTGAGGTTCATCTGGCCTTGTCAGGGCTATGAACAAGAGCTCTGTTCTGGTCGAGAACGTCGACGGCAGCATCAAGTTTTGTAGCTTTAGAGTCATGTAGGAACGTTCCTTAAGAACACTCCGATTTTTGGTTGCAATCTTTTTTTTTTTCGTTTGTAAGCCTTGGTTTAGGCTGCTATCTAGACAGATAAATTGTAAGCCGCATTTGACTGTGATGAAAATATGCTTTAACTTCGCTATTTTTCTACTACAGTAGACTTTTAACTCTTGCTATTCAATTGGACAGATGGACAGGTTTTGAACGAGTTGCTATCGAGTCAGATAGGTCTTATTCGCCTATGGCTGCTATCTAAACAGATAGGCCTTTTGTTTTTATGCCACCTAGACAGATAGGCTTTGATCGTGTTTGGCTGCTATCTAAACAGATAGGTTTTTTGTTTTTGCTGCTATCTAGACAGATAGGCTTTGATCGCGTTTGGCTGCTATCTAAACAGATAGGCTTTTTGTTTTTGCTGCTATCTAGACAGATAGGCTTTGATCGCGTTTGGCTACTATCTAAACAGATAGGCTTTTTTATTTTGCTGCTATCTAGACAGATAGGCTTTTTTATTCGCAATTGGTTGCTACCATATGAGATAGGCTTACACTCACGTTTGGCTAATATCTAAACAAATAGTCTTTTTTAATCTGCGATTTAGCTGCTACCATATGAGATCGGCTTATATTCGCATTTTGCTGCTATCTAACAAATAGGCTTTTTTTTGCGAGCGGTTTCTATCTAGGCAGACAGGCTTATACCTTGTGTACAAGAGAATCCGGCAGGAAGAACTCCGTGTACACCAAGGGCAGAGAAAAGAAAATAGCACAGGAGATGTTGGGTTGTGTGTAGGGAGAGAGTAAGGCAGTAGTACTGAGAGAGAGACAGGATTCTGGCAGAGCTTTCGCGTGTCTCGGGTCGTTCTTTCTTGTATGGAAGGGTCAACGTCCTATATATAACGGAGAATGTGACCGTTGTAGTGTGGTTAATGCGCCCATCAATGGCGGCTTAATTAGCTTAACCACAACGGCACGTTCGTCCGCGTATATAGGGACCGTTACAACACGTTATCCGCGAATACCGGAACCGTTATGGGGTTGACCGGGTTTGACCGGATTGACTGGGTTTATGAAGCTCGTGCCATAAATCTCTCAAAAGCAGTTACTAAAGCTCGCACGCGACAGGACTTACTCTAGCCTCCAGACCACTAAGTCCCCACAAGTCCCGTGCAGTGGTATGCGAGGGCCCTGTCTCGCATCCCCCACGTGGATCAGCGCGGCTGGTGATCCAGTGTGTGTGGAGCACAATATGGTGTGCTGGATGATTGCCACGTGGCTAAGATCTTCTTGTCCAGAAAGCACTATCTACATTAGCCCCCTTTCTGCGCGTGAAGACTCATAGCCGGATAGACTTCCATGCGCAGAAACCGACGTACGCGTCGCCGCCACGCACCAATTCAAATATACACAAGTTCAGCCCCCGTGCGTGCCATTATGACCTATACCCCTAGAGTCGTGCCGTCTGGCCTTTTAGGGTTTTAGGCGTGACGTCAGCTTGCCCTGTAATTGCGCGATTCGACGGTGACGGTTGCGATTCGACTACTGAAAGGACGCAACCCTTCATTGTTTTTGGATAAATACTATGTACTCTCCATTGTTGCAAAGCATCACTTCTTTCTCTTTTAAAGTGAATGACCCCCGGAAACCTTCAAGAGCATATTCAGATAATCAATCACCAGTTCCCTCTTGTCAATCGTCTTCTTCAACTGTGCACATCCAAGCAAGCTTTACCAAAACAAGGTTGGCCTTGTTCAATTTTGCTTAATATACCGATGTATGCTTTGAACTGTGTTGGATCTGCAAACCCACGATTCTCTGAAACATATTATCCACTGAAAATGTATGAAGGAGTATTCGCTCTTTGAATCCAGCTTTGATTAATCCCCAAATTGCAAGGATTTTGAATGTAGGGTTTCTGAAATTCCCAATAATGAAAACGATTCTGAACTTCAAACTCCACAATTGACACTGGACTGTTCATCTTTCTTCCAATGAATCCTCGTATGCCTTGAACTGAATCTTGAAATTCAAACTAAAGTATGTGTATTTCTCCCCCCTTTTTTCTTGCTTTTCCGCAGGAATGGCAAAGACAAAAGGAACCAAACCTGGTAAGGAGGTCGAAGAAATTCCTGATCTCCCCCAGGCCTTATGGCGAAAAGCCCCCTATCTGGGTGGCAAAGACTTTTACCATGCTAGGGTTAAGGTGAAGAACCCGCCGATTCCAGTCCCTTCTGAGGAATTGCAAACACTGACCCCTCCAGTAAACTCGGCCATGCTCGAATTGATTGATTCCAAGGACGTGGTTCGATTGGGGGTCGAAAATGGGTTTTTCCCGTACACTGCGATTTCCACTCAAGCGTTTGTTCAGAAATTGGACTTCATGGATGAGTGGATTGACCATGTACTGACCAATCATGCCATTATTTTAAACGATGCTGGCATTTATTTCGCAGTCAGAGCTATGAAGGGTGCTTCCGTGAAGCTGGACCAGTCCATGCTTCTAAACCTTCTTTCACGTTACTCGCCTGCGACTCACACATTTCACTTTGCTGAGTTCGAGGCTGCCCCCACTCTGGAAGATGTGCACATGCTGTACGATTTGTCCCCTGTGGGCGAGGTGGATCCTTTGAGTCCCTTGAGGACTGATGCAGAAATTGCCTTGTACAAGCAGATGGAGGAATGCTTGTCGGAGGTGAAGAAAATTTCCACCCGGTGGACTCCTACAAAACTTCTTCCCGACTGGCAGTTGGTTGACACCTCTGCGAAGAACACTTGGAACAAGTGGGTGCAATATTTATTTCGCGATTATGCGAACAGCAGTATCACCAAGAAGCTTTTGAGCCAAAACCCGAAGGCTAAAAACTATGTAGATGGCAAGGGTTATCACTTGACCCTATGCGCTTTTCTCTGCGCCTGGCTGTCAAGGTATCTGATCGATGGACATCCGCATGATGGGGTCTTCTATCATGTCCTTCCTATTGCTGTGAAACTGGCCCTTGGTCAGAAAGTCGCACTTGGGCCCCTGGTCTTGGGCACGCTGTACCACAGGTTGAATCAGCTAGTTGTAGCAATGAAGGAATCGCGCGGTCGCCTTGACGTGCTAACCTATGTCAACATTGCCTTCCTGACTATGTGGGTCTTCGAGCGGTGGCCTTCTTATGCCCCCAATCCTTCTAGGCCCAGCAAATGGTGTCCCCCAGGTGCGGAGGAGGAGCGTAATAGCGGCAGGGCTGCGAGGTGGTTTGGAACTAACTTTCCCAAGTGCGTTTGGAGCTTGGTATACGACAATTGGGAGGAGTTCATAGCGAGACCTTACGCCACACGCATTGAAAATGTGCGATGGTTCCCAAAACTGTATCCCTCCAAGGCTGTTGCTTTCTCAGAAGAGCTTCTTTTTGAGGGTGGGGAGCATTTCCACGAACGCTATCGTGAATTCTTCTGCTGGTGTCTAAGGGGCTCTCTTCCTGCTCTTGCGGAGCATGTGCGTGAGCTCTCCCCCAGATACGAGAGGATCACAGTGGATGTTGACCCCACTCGCGTTTCTCCTCAATTTGGATTTGATGCGGTGGCACCATCAATCTGGCCGCAGTCCATCATAAGAGGCTGCTACAAGCGACTATTGTGTGGGGAGTGCAAAACAATCTTAAGGAGCAATCTTCCGTTCGAGCAACCCCCAGGTAACCGCGAAGGTGGCTACTCCAGAAACTGGATCGCTTATTGGAACACGCAGCAGACCAGGTTTGAGACGCAGTCGTCCCCTCGGCCAAACAGAGCTCCTGTGATCAAAAGGAATTCCTTCCCCTTCCGTCCTAATTGTAGCTTGGACGAGTCTGAATACGGCTGCTATTCATTGCTGGATCGCGAGAATCACCAGTGCCCCTCTACCATTCTTGACGAGAAGATAGCCGCAGTTAAGAGAGGTGATTCGCATGTCATCAGATATAGCGAAACTTTCGCCAAGGTAAACAATCTCTCCTGCATGTGCTTAGTTTCCTTATTCCAATTCATTGAAACTTGATGCTTCATTTTCTGCCGCAGTGCTATGTGAGGAGGTTCGCATCTGGTGAACGTTCCAAATCGCTGGTCACCACCATTGTTACTGCAAGAAGACGGGGAGAACCAGTTCGGCTAGCATTGAAAATGGATCCCGCAGTTGAGACCAAGATTCGCGAGATCATGGATGCTTTCGCTGATTCGCTGATAGAGAACACTCCAGCCTCGTCTCCACCCAGAAACGATCTGTCTCCCCCAGCTACTGCTGCCGCGAGAGCGAAAAGGCCCAGACAAAGAGGAATTACAATCTCTTCCCCTAGGAGCGCTCCAACTTCTCCTCCTGCGAGATCCCTTACTTCCAAGGATAAAGGTAAAGGTCGCATGCCAAGTAAAGCGCAGAAAGAGCTCGCAGTGGAGACCTTTGTTCCGTTTGACCAGGAGGAAGAGGAGGAGGAGAGAGAGGAGGCGAGAGGGCATGAAGAAGAGGAAAGAGTCGAAGATGTCGGAGACAGGGAGAGAGATGAGATACAGGAGGAAGCGTCAGGAGGTATCTCAATCGTACTTTTCTTCTCATTATCTTAACTTTTCGCAATCTTAATTGAACAAATTGTTCCTTTGCAGATGATGATGATGAGACCATCAGTGGCCTTTTGGCCAAGAGGCAGAAGAGGGGTTCCCATTCTGGTGTTCCCGACGAAACCATAAGCGAGGAAATCCTTGCCGAATCCAGGAGAACAGCTGCGGAGGCTGCTGAAAGAAGAAGAAAGCGAGAAGAAGAGGAGCTTGAACGCGTAAAGCAAAGGAGCCTAGAAGAGCAACACGTCGACGACTTATTGCGTCCAACCCATGAGGGAAGTGCGGTTCCAGAAGAGGAAACCCCTGAAATTGACGAGGAGGATGCGGCTCCAGAAGAAGATGCGGCAGCTCTAGAGCAAGTCCAAGCGGACTTCGAAGAAATTGCAGGTGGTAACGAAGGTGAGATGTTTAATCTCGCAGTAACTTACCGAGATGTGATTGTTGGTGCATTAAAGCATGGCTTGTCGAAAGCTGACATTTTCCGTTGGCTAGTAAGCAAATGCGGTGAACCTTCAGGTAATCATTTGAACAACACTTGTGAGCTAGGCTTAGTAACCCAAACATGCTCATGACTGGTTTCTTCGCACCCCAGGTCATGCTCCTCTTAAAGACATGCTTAATGAAGATACATTAATAGGACATGGTTCCGCGTCTTTAGCCTACGACGCAGATGCTGCAATCCCACCCTCGCGTGGAGGTGCCAACTCTTGGCTTATTGATACGATACTAAAATATGATGCAATACAAGTTACCTCACATCATCGTATCTTGTATCGCATGCAATGATGATGAAGCCATGTTTGAACAGAGGAGTCAACCTTCTGCATCCTATGTCCCGGTGCCAAGTTCTCACACTGAGAAGCCCGTCGCAGTTGCTGAGTATGCGGGAGAGCCCTTCGAGGACATCATCGAGGTTTCTGACGATGCCGAGGCTAACACCGTGTTGATGGAGGAAGATGCCCATGCTACCGTGGAGGAAACAAATGCTGCTGATGCTATCGCACCTGAAGGCATCCCTGATCAAGCTGCAATTTCTACTGCTGCTATGCCTCCGGCTGAGCCTGCAGTGACTCTTCCTGCGTGGAACTTTTGGAGTTCGCAGGTCGGGGCTGCAATCGCGCCTGGTGCGGCTTATGCTCTCCCCACCAACTATGTGGAGTTAGAGCTCGCAGCTGACAGGAGAGTAATGGAGCAGAGACAATCTTCAGCTGCCCCAGCAGTGCGCATTCCCTCTTTGCGGGAAATCCTTGAAAGAACTGGTATGCTGTGATTGTTATTCGCACCTCGCATTCTTCATTCACAAGTTTGATAACTAACTTGTTTTAACATTGCTTAGGATTGAAGCAAGCTGACGTTGACTAGCTGGTTCGAATGCGTCTCTCCTACCTCCAATCATTTGTGAGGTCACTGGAGATAGGGCCCTTCGACAGAAGACTGTTTTTGACCGAGGCCATATGGATTTTGGAGCAGCTATCTGCGGCCACACCCGCGACCATCTCGCCTCAGAGCGCGGAGCTGCTTTTCGGCATGTGCCAAAATCTTCGCACCAAAGTTCAAGGCAAGCTGGGTTTTGGTTATCTTATCAAAAGAGTCACCCAGATTCGTGCGGCCGTCAATTTGAACCGTGGCTACCATAACCTCGCAGCTAAGGAACAGAAGGTGGAGCAGCAAAAGCAAAAGGCTGAAGAGGCTGTGAAGCTCTTCCATGAGATGAACGCCAAATACGAGCAATTGAAGCAAGAAGTAGAGCAAGTGGAAAATCTGTCGCGTCAGTTTACTCCTAATGACTCCTTGATCAAAGGCTTGTTTTGAAAAGTAGCAAATAAGTAGCAAATCTGTGTGGAGAAAAATGCTAAAAAATTATTGTAATGTTGCTAGGGTTTCTCCCCCCCCCCTTTTTTTCAAAAAGAATTTGAATGCCTGTTTTGCCCTTTTCGGGATTTGCTCAAATATCTCTGTGCATATCAATTTATGACGTCAGCTATTGATTTTCCGCCTTAATTCTCGCGCTAATTGCTCATTAGATAAGCACGCTTTCCTTGGGAAGTCCATCCGTATCATGACTATCCGTCATTAATTAGGATACGCAACCGAATCGTCGTAGCCTTTAGTAGGGCAATTGATTGTTACCTCTTTCCGAGGCGTAAGTGATTGATTCTTACCCCTTTTCCAAGTTTTGCTGACTCATCTAAGCAACTGAAGAGTCTCAACAGGGTCTATATAAACCCTGCCTTCTGCTGCTTGGGTTCTTCATCCCACAATGTGGCTTGCCGTGAGTCCCAATGACTGCTGGCTTCAACGCTTATTTTTCGTTGATTCATGGCAGTTTCAAGTTGTGCTTTGTGCCATAGAAATAGCTTCCAAGATCTGCTTTATAAGGCTTATTGATCATTATAACTATCATAAAGAAGATGCAGATAATACCTCATGCTTACTCGAAGAATTTTCTTCGTCTATTATGCTTGTAGGTCATGTTTCCGGCCGCCTCCCGGCGAGGTGCAGCGCCGTAGTGACCTTGCTACCAATTCGTAACGAACGGCGGATTTCTCCTCTAGCTTTCCCGGAGGAGAATTTCTTGCCTCCACATTCTTGAACTCGGGGTGGCGGGCTAATGTGCTCGTCTCCGTCGACAAGGAGCCTCTTGCCCTAGGAGTTGGTGCTTGCCTGTTCTTCACAGCCGCATACGCCGGAACAGGTGGTTCCTCAGGCACGTCTCTTGGGCATAAGACCAAAGACTGGCCTTGTCAGATCCTGGGATCTTGAACATAGCGTCGCATAGGTCTTGTAGACATGGCGGGCTGTTCTTTTCGCAGGAACACCCTACTTGCTACAGATCTTTGGTCGCAGATCGTTGTCTCGCTTTGCTTCTGCTAGGACCGTTAGGTCGATCCTTTTTTAGTTGGGATTCCCCCAATGTGCAACTTCCGCTTGTAAGTTACTATTTAGATGCATTGTAAGCCATGTTGGCTATGTAACCAGCTTGATCTGAGCTTTTTGCTTGTAAGCTGTTATCTAGACTGATAAATTGTAAGTCATTTTTGACTCATAATGAAAAATCGCTTTGTATGATTTGCTGTCTTGTTACAACAAATTACAATTTCGCATGCGCGTTGGCAAATTTCGCCTTTTGTAGTGTTGTATTCACACTTTGCATTGTTGCTATGATTTGCTATCTGCCGGATAGACTAGCAGATATGTTTTGAGATCGTTCGAGATCGTATTTGTGCAGCTTTGCTATCACAGAGGATAGGCTTTCGCTACTGAGAAATAATGAAATAAACGAAGTAATAAAGAGCAGAAATTATAAAGTTCTTCCCATTTGGGAGAAGTCTTCTTATTATGAAATACTCTCATATGGGAGAGATAAGATTACAATTCCCTCATATGGGAGAGAAGATTCACGAGTTTCAGCATTACAGAGCATGAAGCAGACGTTGTAATCTAACGCATATAATGAGAGAAGTTAAGGATAATACTTCTTAATCCAGCGCATGTTGACTGAGCTTGGGGTTGAGGTCGTTCCATGTAACCTCCGTATGTTGCAGTAGCCATTATCAAAGACTTCTGTGACTTCAAAGGGCCCTTCCCAATTGGCTGCGAATTTTGGGTGAGCTGCCTCTCGCATGCAATGGTCAGACGCGCGCAAGACCAAATATCCAACTGCAAAATCTCGACATTGGACTGTTTTGTTGTACGCACGAGCGATCCTTTCTTGGTATCGTTTGTTAGTTCTCTTGGCTTGCTCCCGTTTCTCCTCTAACAGGACCAGATCATGGTCGCGTTGATTGTCGTATAATGCATGAAAAGCCAGTCTCGCGGAGTTGACTTTTACCTCTACGGGTACTACAGCTTCAGCCCCATAACATAAGAGGAATGGTGAGACTCCTGTGGGCGTCCTTGGAGAAGTCCGATAGGCCCACAAGGCTATGTTCAAAGAATCAGCCCACTTCTTGTGGTCATCTGCGACCATCTTGCTCAAGATTCTCAATAACGTCTTGTTGGTTGCTTTCGCTTGCCCATTCCCTTTCGGGTAGTATGGAGTGGAGCATATCTGTCTTATGTTGTACTCTGCTAGCTTTGCAGCCACCTGGCGATTGACAAGGGAGGTACCATTATCCGAAAGAATGGTGTTTGGAATTCCGAACCTGCATATGATGCTTTCTTGGATGAAATGGACCATAGCTAGCACATTTGCTGTCTTTAGTGGTATTGCTTCCACCCACTTGGTGAACAACTCGGTCGCGGTGAGAATGAAGTGATTCCCATGTGAGGTTGGTCGAATGGGACCAACGAAATCCAGAGCCCATGTATGAAACGCCCATGGTGTTCCCAACGCGTGTAAGTCTACGGCAGGGGCGTGCACTAGATTACCTTTGAATTGGCACTCCTGGCAGCGTCTTACTTTGGTGCGGCAATCAGCCTCCATGGTGGGCCAGAAGTATCCAATCGAGAGGAGCTGTCTGCATAATTTCGCACCTCCCTGATGTTCCACCTGATGAGAAAGGTCCATCACTTCTTGTGATTCCTTGCTGTCTAGACATCGCAGCAAGTTACCTTCATGGCCCCTTCGCCAAAGCAGATTTTCTTGCACCACATATCGGGATGCTTTTCTCTTTAGTTTCTCGGCTTCTTTTCTCGACTCGGGTACAATACCCTGGGTGAGAAAGTCAAAGAGTGGTTTCCTCCAATCCGCATCATCTTCGTTCAGAGCAATGAATAAAGAGTCCTTGATCAGTGCGCAACTCTCGCAATTTCCTTGAATCAGTGCTGCGGCCGTTGACATGTCCGGCTAATGAATGCCATACCTCTGGGCTTTCCGATAGATTGACACCTCACTTTCCCCACAAGCATGTTGGTGAATCTTTTCTAACAGCAGTTGTCCTTCTTGCTCGGAGACGCATCGCATGAGTATTCCACCAGGGCCCTTGTAGTAGAGGGTGTTGTCATGTATGCAATATCCCTTCGTGGATGCCCAGTTCTCGCTGCTCGTGCCTTCTGCGATGGCCCGTAAGATTGACTTTCTCCAGTCCGCATCGTCCATGCATTCATCGTTCGCACGCGTCTTCTGTCAACGCCGAGGATGTTCGCACTTCGATGGAGATTCTCGCGTGACATTTGTCCGCACTGACCTTGGATCCTAAGGTAGCTAAAGCGTCAGCATGCCTATTGTCCGCTCGAGGTTTGTGCTCGTATCTAACGTCGCAGAATTGTTGCACCAATTTCTGTACCAAGGTCCGGTAGGGCAATAAGTTTATCTCCTTCAAACCATACTCGCCTGAGGCTTGTTTGACGATTAGCTTGGAGTCCCCCATAACCGTCAGATTGCTTACTTCCAAGGCCTTTGCCGCGCGAAGTCCCGCGATGAGAGCTTCATACTCTGCTTCGTTGTTGGTGACTGCGAAGTCAAGCTTTGCGGACATATGTATGACCTCTCCATCTGGTTTGGTCAAGACTATCCCGATGCCTCCACCTTTCCTTGTTGACGAGCCATCGAAATGGTCATATACCATTTTGCCAATCTTCTTCAATCACAGGCTCATGACTGTTATCGGGGAACTGTGCAAATCCGCCACCGCCTGCGATTTGATCGCCCGCGGCCGAACGCATGTGATGTCATATTGGGAAATGGTCATATACCATTTTGCCAATCTTCCTCCAAGAGTGGTGTGAGTCAGAAGATATCGTATGGGATCGCTCTTTGTGACCACCACTACTTTGTGCGAAGCAAAATAGTGTCTCAACTTCTCTATTACGAAGAATAAAGCAAGGCAATGACGTTCGATGTCCGTGTACCTTGATTCTGCGGGTTGCACGATGCGAGAGATGTAGTAGATAGGCCTTTCTTGACCCTCATACTCCTGAGCTAGGAGTGCTCCTATAGCGCTCCTTGTTGACGTCAGATACAACAAGAGTGGTGATCCGAGCTGAGGTGCGATCATTACTTTTGACGATGTCAGCAGCTCCTTTAGTTTCCCAAACGCAGCCTCGTGCTCTGCAGTCCAGTTGTATACAGCATCCTTCTTGAGGAGATCACTGAAACAGAAGGTGATTTCGGCGATTGCTGGGATGAATCTTCGCAAGTAGGACAACTTTCCCAGAAAGGTTTTCAAGGCACTCTGGTTATGCGGCGGAGTCATGCTAGTGATGGCTGATACTTTCGCAGGATCGTGCTCTATTCCTTGACGATGTACCACACATCCCAAGAACCTCCCTGATGTTACCCCGAATGCGCACTTCATGGGGTTCATTTTCAATTGAAAGCGTCTGCATCTGTTGAACACTTTTCGCAAATCCCCCAGATGGTCTGCCTCCTCCTTGGATTTGACAACTAGGTCATCCACATAGAATTCCACTTCCTTGTGCATCATGTCGTGAAACAGGGCTATCATGGCCCGCTGGTAAGTCGCACCTGCGTTTTTGAGGCCGAAAGGCATCACCGTATAGTTGAATACTCCCACCTGGGTGATGAATGCAGTTTTCCGTGCATCTTCAGGGTCCATCTTGATCTGATTGTACCCACTGAATCCGTTCATGAATCTGAACATGCGATGACCCGCGGTTGAATCGATAAGTAAGTCAATGTTGGGGAGTGGAAAATCGTCCTTGGGGCAGAAGCGATTAAGATCTCGGAAGTCTACGCAAATGCGAAGTTGCCCATTCTTCTTTACTACTGGCACAATATTGGCCAACCATGTGGGATGGTGATTCGGCTCTATGAATTTGGCATCCAGGAGTTTGACAATTTCCTGCTTAATCTTCACGTTGAGCTCCGGCCTAAAGCTTCTCGTGCTCTGCTTTACCGGTTTGGATCCTGGAATCACATCCAACCGGTGCATGGTGATGCTCGTGTCCAGGCCGGGCATTTCATCGTATTCCCATGCGAATACGTCTTTGTACTCAGTCAAGAGTTGTAGCAATCTTTCCTCCTCTTCGCCTGTGAGGTCCGCACTTAGAAAGACTGGCCTCTTCTTTTCTTCGCTTGGGCTGAGGAATACCTTCTTCAGCTCTTGCTTTTGTGGTATGGGTTTGTCTTCCATTCATTCGGGTGCTTCTTTGAGTCTCTCTTCCAGAGCACTTGGCATTGGTTTGTTTGTCTCCGAAACCTGCTCAATTTGATTGGTTTGCTCAGGGATATCCCCATGCTCGCGTGAGGACATCCCCGCGCACCTTCATATGCGATAGCATTTCTTCCCGTTGGCGTAGAAACTCTCTATCTCCTTGCCTTCAGGATCATGTTTTGCTATTCTTTTCAGAGTGTACACGTTCTTTTGCTGGTAGGCAATCCGTGGAGCCTCCTCTCGCGTAGGCGGCTTTTCCTTGGCATCCTATCTTGTCATCATCACTCCTGCGGGTGACTGATCTTTGATGTCCTCCCAGCGGGGCAGAGGAGTGGGGTTGAATGGTCCCGACGTTTGCTCATCTGCCATCTCAGTGAACCATACCGTCTCACTGAGATGCGCTTCATCCATGTTGAATGGATTTGTCGAAGCGGGTATCTCAACTATTCTGTCATTCCAGACATCTTTCATCACTTGGTGAGCTGTTGAACGAACAACATCAAAGCGATGAATCCAGGCCCGACCTATAATCATATGATATGTGGTGTTCGCATCTATGACATAGAATTTTGCTGAACACTTAATTTTGCCGATCTGGACACCCAGGCGGATCCATCCTGTTGTCATTCTGGAGTCGCTTCCGAATCCCATCAGTGGGGACGGACGCTTGACGATCTTGTGCTTTGGAATTCCTGCCAACTTCAGAGTATGGAGCGAAACAACGTTAACTGCTGCTCCTCCGTCAACGAACGCTCTTTTGAATTCCACGCCATTGATGATTGCTGTTACATACAGAGGCTTCCGGTTGCTCGCATCTGTCTTCTTATCGCTTGCGGAGAAGGTTATGACCTTTTCTGTAGAGCGAGATACCCTGACAACTTTTCCATTGGAGACTACGAGATCCTCCTCGTAATCTTCTGCTATCCTCAGGATCGCCTTTGTCATTTCCATCCGGCATTTTTCTGAGAAATTCATCTCGTCGAAGAACCTGCTGAACCCGTGCGACCCCTTCATCCGGTCTGCACGTTCGTCCTCGGTGTCTATACTGTAATCCTCGTCGTTGTGAATCTCGGCAATGATGGGTAGACCATCCTCCGCAACCTCTTCAAGGTCCACAATCGAGATCATGGCGACCTCTTTGCCCTTCGGCTCTTGCTCCGCATGGGCAGGGAGTGGATTGTTTCGCACATCATGCCTTTGATCACTGACGATCAATTCGCCATTCTTCATCTTTTGGCTTACCATGATTCTGAGCTTCTTACAATCAGCTGTAGGGTGCATGACCTTTCCGTGACATTCGCACCACTTCGGGTCTCTCACCATCTCCCTGGAGGGTGCCTTTTCGAGCGGTGGCAAGATACCGTCCTTTCGCCATTGTCTGCACAGGTCGCTCACCTCCTCTACTGAGCATGGCAGCGGTGGCGCATCGAAGTTCACTACCTTCAGCTACTTTTGGGGCGAGATTGTATTCACTTCAGCCTCGCGTCCTCTCTTGTAGCTGAGTCTCCCAATTTTGAAAGTGTTTCCGCTCGAGGATCTCTCAGGGGCATTCCTCTTTTTCTGTCTCTCCACTATAGGCTCGATATTCTTCGTGCATTCAATTAGCTTAGAAAACGTAGGTGTTTGCAGGTTGATAAGCATACCTTTGTATTCGTCTCGCATGCATTGCAGGCATATCTCCACGAGTCTGCTTTCGAGTAGCTGACACGATTTCTTACGTGTTACCACAAGTGCACGGTTCAAGTAATATAGGGCTGGTATTTCAACCCCGAGTTATCGATCCCACGAGGACAGTGTTACTGTGTAATCAGAAACTGAGTTTAAAGAGTGAAGACGTAAAAAGTAAAAGGAGTAAAAACAGAATAAACACTATTTTTAGTAATTTTCTGATAATAAAGTCTGACTGTAAAAACTAGGGTTTTGGGTACCTAGATTCCTGGATCCCCTAGGGTTACTATTAAGCTTTTCAGTTTTTCCGATTCAGAAACACACAGCAGTTTTGTTTATGCCAGCATACCAATGTTGCAATCTCCTCTCGGTCTCATGCACCTGTCACTCCCCTACAGATTTTCGGGTCCTCTCGGTCCACCTAGATCTGCAGGTTCGTTATAAGTCTGCTAGGGTTACAGGTTCTCCTCTCGGTCTCCCCCTAAACGTCTAGCAGTTGGTCTAATGCTTCTGGGCTAGTCCCCTGATTCTCTTCACCTCTCGGTCCATCAAGGCAGAGTACTAAATCCTGTCTTCTCTTCCTAACTCTCACTGGCCACTCTTGCGCACCAGATCCTGTCTGTAGCACTCCAGGTTCGCGACTCCGTTCATGCATAAACAGTAAAAACCAAAGACAGAATAATAAACAAAACCTCTGCTGTATTAAGACTTAAACAATCATGAATCTGAAGTCGAGATAAACTAAGTTGCTGAAATCATAAACCCTAGGTTCACCGAGAACCTAGGTAAATTGTCTAGCTAATAAAAACTAACATAAAGAAGAGAAGAGAATCAAACAGGTGACGGAAATCTGGCGATTTCCGGGACTGCTCCGGTGCTCCCTGTCTCTGCTGTGTCTAACTCTGATCCTGTGTCTGTGTCTGTCTGTGCTGTGTATCCTGTGTTGAAACTGCTGGGCAGAGCTGCTTTATATACTGCTGAAGTTTCCCTAATCCTGTGCTGAAATTCCTATTCTGCCCCTGTCTAAGCCGCCCTGGGAAGCTTCTGGAAATCCTGTCCTGCGTCTGAACGCACATCTGCTGACTTTGACTTTTCTGACGAAGTTTGACTTTTTCCACCGTCTTCAGAAATTCTGAAAATCTTGACCTGGGTTTGAACGCACAAAGGCTGCGTTTGAACGCACATTTTGAGAGTTGACTTTTTGACTTTGACTTCCGTTGACTTTTTGGGTGTGCGTTTGAACGCACAATGTGCGTTTGAACGCACATACTTAGTCTTCTGGTTGATTTCTGCCTGATTCTGACCTTTCTGAAATTTGAAGTTTCCTGCGTCTGAACGCAGGATGTGCGTTTGAACGCACATACTTAGTCATTTTTCCGTCCTGTTTTCCCTGTCTGCACTGTGTTGTGCGTTTGAACGCACAATGTGCGTTTGAACGCACACACTTAGCCAATTTTCTGCACTTTCTTGGGTTTAGCCAATTTTCGCCATTTTTCGGCCTCCGGGACTCAGTTTTTGCGTTTGGCCACCAATCTTGCATGCGGACATAAGTTATTTTTGACTTTGGGGTTGCGTTTGAACGCACAATGTGCGTTTGAACGCACATGTGCGTCTGAACGCAGGACCCGTGCGTCTGAACGCACATCAGCGACAGCTCCAACTTCAAAACGTCGTAACTTCTTCGTCCGATCTCCGATTTAGCTCCGTGACCTATCGTTGGAAAGCTCTTGAAGTCTACTTTCATTTGCCGCCGGTCTCACTCCAAAATTCATTGTAGAACTAAAGATATGATCGAAATAGTGGAGACTGGTCATTCTAGCTTCTCCAACTTTGCGTCACTTTACTCCGCTTTAGCTCCCGTTGCTTCCGAAGTTCGTTTCATGCCTCAAATCAACCGCTAAGCATCCATTCCTGTAAAAACAACATGAACAACTATACCAAGCGATTATAGATGTCATTTAATATCTATTTATGCACGAAAACGCCCGGATTTCACAATTAAGCTCAAACTCATCTTTTTCATACTACAGAGGCTTCGTCGGCTAAAACGTGCTCAATCATATGGAAACTCAACTTATTAAATTCTAACATAAGCTCACAGATAACTCATAAATGGGAGTTATCAAACACCCCCACACTAAACTTTGCTCGCCCCGAGCAAACTTCAGCTGTATACTACCACAACATACTATCCCGAATCAATCCAGAGCGTTGTAATTGCATTTTTTTAAAAACTGTTTTTGATGAGACTGGGCAACCTCTTTAACTCAAACTGGACATCATTAATCTCTCATATTTCCCTAAACTTCTGAAACTGCAGTGATCGGAAGAACTCGCGGCCAGCCTAGGTTAGGAACAAGCACGAACACAACTTACTTTTGCTTTTACATGCAATCCGAGCGTATCCCTAACGCACACCTTCCGTGCTTTTACTCTGGGTGTAATGTAAATCTGTCGGCTTTAGGACGGTAGGATAAGTCATTTAGAAGCGAAGTCCTAAACGTCACAGCACACTCACAAGTACCCAAATCTCACACTCCCTCACCAAGAAGACAGAAACTGACCCAAATCACCTAAGATTCTTGACACTCAATTTTCCCAATCCTGGTGTAAATGCCGTTCTCGCGGCCACAACTGTGAAAGAATGTGAAACTGCTACAAAATTTTCCTGGCCTAGCGTTTTGAAATAAAAATCAATTAAGCACCCTGAAACTTTCTATCTTTGCTGTTTTTTTTTTCTTTTCTTTTTTTTCGATTTCTTTTCTCTTTTTTTTTTCAATGCGGGGCAACACGGTAAATAACAATAATATAAACCAGACCAGTTCTGCACTAAACCAAAAATATTGGGTGGTAGAAAAATACTGTAAATAAACTCTGAAACGACCACCCCCACACTGATCCAAACCACGTAGTCAATCTTTAAAATAATTGCGCTTTTCCAACCGAACCTCCTCACTCCAAGGTTGTCTAACTAGCACAGCGCAGCTTCCATATAACAATGTCAACCCAGTCCCCCATGTCGTGCGGAAAAAATGTTACGCACTACGGCTCTCCTCCTGTGCTCACGGTGTAATTTCGTGAGTCACCGCCACACCGAAGTGTGCTGCCGTCACTATCTCACCCTTACACACCCTCTGATATAAAAATGAAGATCATCCACTATCAAATATGAAAAATATGCTCTACCCCAAAAAATCTCCGTCGACTCAACTCCCTCGTGCTATGACGCGTAGGAAAGGTGAAAATACTAACAATGATGCGAGTATCAAAAAACGGCTTCCTAGGTCAAAAAGGGTACCAAGAAAAGGGATACAGGATCAACTGGGCTCACTAGTGGACCTAAGGCGCGAGACAGGACGTGAGGTCCCCTATGGCCTATCACTCCACCAAATGATGTGGTGACCGTGAAGGCGGGTTGACGACTACCTGGTGACAGTGGTCTGGCAACTAGTAGGATACATGGCTCGGGAGACAGCTACTTGCATTTTCTGACGTGCATTGGCTCTATGACTCCCCTAGACAGATTCTCGCAGCTCTTCCTCACTTAAGTTCATCAATTTTCGGGAAATTTTCTATCATTAAGATCTCTCCAGTTTTAAGCTAAATCCTTTGCCCAAACTCAAAAAAAATTCAATTTTCAAAACTTTTTTTTTTTCAAATCTACTTTTTTTTTTCAGTATTATTTTTTTTCAGTATAATAAAACTAATGCAGTTACAACGCCACCACCCCCACACTGGATGGTGCCATGCCCTCATGGTACTAATCCTCAGGCATATAATCTGGATTGATGAGCTGGCTTGCCTCATCTACTGGGATTGGGACGACCTAATGCTAGACTGACCGACTGACTTATGGCCTGATAGAGCCACTGGCTTGCTGGCTCGAGACTGGCCGTCAGTCAACCGGCTGGTAATATATTCAGAAAAAGAAAGCAAGAGACATAAATTAAACCTGTTCACCCGGAGTCAGTTCGTACAGGTGTTGACTTTTCTGCAGATTCCGGCAGAGAAGGACCGTTGACCGGTCGCCGGAAAATTTCTCAACGGAAGTTGTCAACCTTCCGGGCTCTGTCGTGCTCTTCAAGTGTGCAATCCCCAAGCACCATCGTCTGTGACAATGTGCTCCCATATGGTCGAGTGTATTTTCGTACACCGGGGTCGATTGCTCCTTTCCTGCTGAAAATTGTTCCTGAAAAATCCCCAACTCATACGAGTCCCTGCGAAGGTCGAGTGCATCCTGTGCACCGGGGTCGATTCTTCAGGATTTTTCCAATCTGCCTTTTTCTGGCAGGCTGCCACTTGGACGCCAGTATGCATCTGGATGCTGACAGCGAGCGAGTTTCTGTACTTCAGCTCCCTGTAACCTGTTTCCTGAAACTTTCTGCATCTAAACATTAGCTCACCCTCATCTCTCCTCTCAGAATTTATTAAGCAGTAAATAATTTAATATTTGAAACCAACTCCTAGGTTGGGTTACCTCCCAACAAGTGCTTGTAATTTTAGGTCGACGGCCCGACCCTGGTACCTCAACATTTGAGAAATTTGGAGGCTTCTTTATCTCTCCACTTCTTCTTCTTCCACCATCTCTTCTCAATGATCCTCATCTCACGTGCACACTCATTCTTTTCACAAGGTGGAAAGTTGTGGAAGATGATTTCTTTGATCTTGCAATTTTTCCTCTTGATCAGCTTCCACTCATTATTCACTGGCTTCTCTGCGAATATTTTCACGAAATCCTGCCGATGAACTTCATCCCTGGATGCTTGCGTTGGACCCTGGAATTTCAACTCATACCCAGTTGACTCTTGATGTTGAACAACCCGTGCAGGCAGCTTATCAGTAACCCCACACTGTGTAATTTCCAATCCCTTTTCTATGTCCTGTGCAATGTCACTAGAACAGTCCATAGAGAAAGGATCAGGAGAATCATCATGTCCAGTTTCCGTGTCAGAGTCCTCACACAGCCGTCTTTCCAACTCCGCACATACTTGATAAACATACGACATGGTGATTTCTTCTGCAGGATGAGTTGGGATTCCTACCTCAAGTTCATCCATATCAGTGGACACATTCTCGAACACAGTTTCCTCATCAACACACCCCCAGTGCTCAATATCAGTGTCTTTCAAATTATGCCCAGAATTTGAAATTGGTTGTGGTTCCATCCACGCAGGCACTGTTTCTTCCAAATCTGATTCAGAATCTGAGTCATAATAATGAAATACCTGAGATGGATCTTGAATAGTGCGCACTTCTCTTGGCTCGGGCACCTCTTCTTCCATGACAGCAACCTGTGATGCAGTTTCTTGTTGTTCCTGCGCCATCTTTGCAAAGAAGCCCTTCTGCATCTCCAGCACTGCTGGAAGCCAGTGAGGAATATATGAGCCTGTTTCCTGTGGTATGGGTACTGGATCAGTTTCTGGCTCAACTGGACCTGATGATGTCACAGTCTGCACTTCTTCAATTTCTGGTGGCATGAACTCTATTTCTGGTTCGGGCGTATCTGCTGAGATCCATGACTGAGAAAGTCCGTAATACTTGTTTGCCAATCGTAATATGTCACTGTTGAGTTCTCTAATCTCCTCAGCAATCTGGTCAAGGCGTGCTGAAAAAAATTTCTCCAGCATGCAATCCAATTTAGACATCCATGAGAAGAAAACTTCTTGAGTGAGCGGTTCAAAAGGTGGCAGAGGTACAAATTGAGGTGGATCTGGATAGTACAGAGCAGTCTCAAGATGCGCCCCTGCTTGGCAGTGCTGAAAGCTCCAGGGTTGATAAGTTCTGCATGCCCCAGCCCCGCAACCACCCCCACACTGGATGCAGTAGGGGTAATAGTGTTGATAAAGCTGGGGTGAGTGCAATATGCACGCCTCTTCATACACATGATACTTCTTGCACAGAAAGCAATAAACCGGACGGTGTGCATCCTCTTTTCTGTGCCAATTGTGGCAGTATTCACAGTAGGGCGGACTCAGGAACTGAGTTGCCCCCGACTCAAGATTGCCGCTCCACATGCCTATAATTTCTCTGGCCCCTTGCGTTCCTGCAAAAACAAAGCTCCAGAAATACCCGTGAGGTAACTAGGTATAAAAATATATATTTTTTTTTTTCGATTTTTTTTTTCAGTTTGTTTTTTCTTTTTTTTTTTTAACTCTCTAATCTAGTTCCTGAGTAACAATAAATCTGTCCCCGGCAACGGCGCCAAAAACTTGACACAATTTCTTACGTGTTACCGCAAGTGCACGGTTCAAGTAATATAGGGCTGGTATTTCAACCCCGAGTTATCGATCCCACGAGGACAGTGTTACTGTGTAATCAAAAACTGAGTTTAAAGAGTGAAGACGTAAAAAGTAAAAGGAGTAAAAACAGAATAAACAGTATTTTTAGTAATTTTCTGATAATAAAGTCTGACTGTAAAAACTAGGGTTTTGGGTACCTAGATTCCTGGATCCCCTAGGGTTACTATTCAGCTTTTCAGTTTTTCCGATTCAGAAACACACAGCAGTTTTGTTTATGCCAGCATACCAATGTTGCAATCTCCTCTCGGTCTCATGCACCTGTCACTCCCCTACAGATTTTCGGGTCCTCTCGGTCCACCTAGATCTGCAGGTTCGTTATAAGTCTGCTAGGGTTACAGGTTCTCCTCTCGGTCTCCCCCTAAACGTCTAGCAGTTGGTCTAATGCTTCTGGGCTAGTCCCCTGATTCTCTTCACCTCTCGGTCCATCAAGGCAGAGTACTAAATCCTGTCTTCTCTTCCTAACTCTCACTGGCGACTCTCGCGCACCAGATCCTGTCTGTAGCACTCCAGGTTTGCGACTCCGTTCATGCATAAACAGTAAAAACCAAAGACAGAATAATAAACAAAACCTCTGCTGTATTAAGACTTAAACAATCATGAATTTGAAGTCGAGATAAACTAAGTTGCTGAAATCATAAACCCTAGGTTCACCGAGAACCTAGGTAAATTGTCTAGCTAATAAAAACTAACATAAAGAAGAGAAGAGAATCAAACAGGTGACGGAAATCTGGCGATTTCCGGGACTGCTCCGGTGCTCCCTGTCTCTGCTGTGTCTAACTCTGATCCTGTGTCTGTGTCTGTCTGTGCTGTGTATCCTGTGTTGAAACTGCTGGGCAGAGCTGCTTTATATACTGCTGAAGTTTCCCTAATCCTGTGCTGAAATTCCTATTCTGCCCCTGTCTAAGCCGCCCTGGGAAGCTTCTGGAAATCCTGTCCTGCGTCTGAACGCACATCTGCTGACTTTGACTTTTCTGACGAAGTTTGACTTTTTCCACCGTCTTCAGAAATTCTGAAAATCTTGACCTGCGTTTGAACGCACAAAGGCTGCGTTTGAACGCACATTTTGAGAGTTGACTTTTTGACTTTGACTTCCGTTGACTTTTTGGGTGTGCGTTTGAACGCACAATGTGCGTTTGAACGCACATACTTAGTCTTCTGGTTGATTTCTGCCTGATTCTGACCTTTCTGAAATTTGAAGTTTCCTGCGTCTGAACGCAGGATGTGCGTTTGAACGCACATACTTAGTCATTTTTCCGTCCTGTTTTCCCTGTCTGCACTGTGTTGTGCGTTTGAACGCACAATGTGCGTTTGAACGCACACACTTAGCCAATTTTTTGCACTTTCTTGGGTTTAGCCAATTTTCGCCATTTTTCGGCCTCCGGGACTCAGTTTTTGCGTTTGGCCACCAATCTTGCATGCGGACATAAGTTATTTTTGACTTTGGGGTTGCGTTTGAACGCACAATGTGCGTTTGAACGCACATGTGCGTCTGAACGCAGGACCCGTGCGTCTGAACGCACATCAGCGACAGCTCCAACTTCAAAACGTCGTAACTTCTTCGTCCGATCTCCGATTTAGCTCCGTGACCTATCGTTGGAAAGCTCTTGAAGTCTACTTTCATTTGCCGCTGGTCTCACTCCAAAATTCATTTTAGAACTAAAGATATGATCGAAATAGTGGAGACTGGTCATTCTAGCTTCTCCAACTTTGCGTCACTTTACTCCGCTTTAGCTCCCGTTGCTTCCGAAGTTCGTTTCATGCCTCAAATCAACCGCTAAGCATCCATTCCTGTAAAAACAACATGAACAACTATACCAAGCGATTATAGATGTCATTTAATATCTATTTATGCACGAAAACGCCCGGATTTCACAATTAAGCTCAAACTCATCTTTTTCATACTACAGAGGCTTCGTCGGCTAAAACGTGCTCAATCATATGGAAACTCAACTTATTAAATTCTAACATAAGCTCACAGATAACTCATAAATGGGAGTTATCAAACACCCCCACACTAAACTTTGCTCGCCCCGAGCAAACTTCAGCTGTATACTACCACAACATACTATCCCGAATCAATCCAGAGCGTTGTAATTGCATTTTTTTAAAAACTGTTTTTGATGAGACTGGGCAACCTCTTTAACTCAAACTGGACATCATTAATCTCTCATATTTCCCTAAACTTCTGAAACTGCAGTGATCGGAAGAACTCGCGGCCAGCCTAGGTTAGGAACAAGCACGAACACAACTTACTTTTGCTTTTACATGCAATCCGAGCGTATCCCTAACGCACACCTTCCGTGCTTTTACTCTGGGTGTAATGTAAATCTGTCGGCTTTAGGACGGTAGGATAAGTCATTTAGAAGCGAAGTCCTAAACGTCACAGCACACTCACAAGTACCCAAATCTCACACTCCCTCACCAAGAAGACAGAAACTGACCCAAATCACCTAAGATTCTTGACACTCAATTTTCCCAATCCTGGTGTAAATGCCGTTCTCGCGGCCACAACTGTGAAAGAATGTGAAACTGCTACAAAATTTTCCTGGCCTAGCGTTTTGAAATAAAAATCAATTAAGCACCCTGAAACTTTCTATCTTTGCTGTTTTTTTTTTCTTTTCTTTTTTTCGATTTCTTTTCTCTTTTTTTTTCAATGCGGGGCAACACGGTAAATAACAATAATATAAACCAGACCAGTTCTGCACTAAACCAAAAATATTAGGTGGCAGAAAAATACTGTAAATAAACTCTGAAACGACCACCCCCACACTGATCCAAACCACGTAGTCAATCTTTAAAATAATTGCGCTTTTCCAACCGAACCTCCTCACTCCAAGGTTGTCTAACTAGCACAGCGCAGCTTCCATATAACAATGTCAACCCAGTCCCCCATGTCGTGCGGAAAAAATGTTACGCACTACGGCTCTCCTCCTGTGCTCAAGGTGTAATTTCGTGAGTCACCGCCACACCGAAGTGTGCTGCCGTCACTATCTCACCCTTACACACCCTCTGATATAAAAATGAAGATCATCCACTATCAATTATGAAAAATATGCTCTACCCCAAAAAATCTCCCTCGACTCAACTCCCTCGTGCTATGACGCGTAGGAAATGTGAAAATACTAACAATGATGCGAGTATCAAAAAACGGCTTCCTAGGTCAAAAAGGGTACCAAGAAAAGGGATACAGGATCAACTGGGCTCACTAGTGGACCTAAGGCGCGAGACAGGACGTGAGGTCCCCTATGGCCTATCACTCCACCAAATGATGTGGTGACCGTGAAGGCGGGTTGACGACTACCTGGTGACGGTGGTCTGGCAACTAGTAGGATACATGGCTCGGGAGACAGCTACTTGCATTTTCTGACGTGCATTGGCTCTATGACTCCCCTAGACAGATTCTCGCAGCTCTTCCTCACTTAAGTTCATCAATTTTCGGGAAATTTTCTATCATTAAGATCTCTCCAGTTTTAAGCTAAATCCTTTGCTCAAACTCAAAAAAAATTCAATTTTCAAAACTTTTTTTTTTCAAATCTACTTTTTTTTTCAGTATTATTTTTTTTCAGTATAATAAAACTAATGCAGTTACAACGCCACCACCCCCACACTGGATGGTGCCATGCCCTCATGGTACTAATCCTCAGGCATATAATCTGGATTGATGAGCTGGCTTGCCTCATCTACTGGGATTGGGACGACCTAATGCTAGACTGACCGACTGACTTATGGCCTGATAGAGCCACTGGCTTGCTGGCTCGAGACTGGCCGTCAGTCAACCGGCTGGTAATATATTCAGAAAAAGAAAGCAAGAGACATAAATTAAACCTGTTCACCCGGAGTCAGTTCGTACAGGTGTTGACTTTTCTGCAGATTCCGGCAGAGAAGGACCGTTGACCGGTCGCCGGAAAATTTCTCAACGGAAGTTGTCAACCTTCCGGGCTCTGTCGTGCTCTTCAAGTGTGCAATCCCCAAGCACCATCGTCTGTGACAATGTGCTCCCATATGGTCGAGTGTATTTTCGTACACCGGGGTCGATTGCTCCTTTCCTGCTGAAAATTGTTCCTGAAAAATCCCCAACTCATACGAGTCCCTGCGAAGGTCGAGTGCATCCTGTGCACCGGGGTCGATTCTTCAGGATTTTTCCAATCTGCCTTTTTCTGGCAGGCTGCCACTTGGACGCCAGTATGCATCTGGATGCTGACAGCGAGCCAGTTTCTGTACTTCAGCTCCCTGTAACCTGTTTCCTGAAACTTTCTGCATCTAAACATTAGCTCACCCTCATCTCTCCTCTCCGAATTTATTAAGCAGTAAATAATTTAATATTTGAAACCAACTCCTAGGTTGGGTTACCTCCCAACAAGTGCTTGTAATTTTAGGTCGACGGCCCGACCCTGGTACCTCAACATTTGAGAAATTTGGAGGCTTCTTTATCTCTCCACTTCTTCTTCTTCCACCATCTCTTCTCAATGATCCTCATCTCACGTGCACACTCATTCTTTTCACAAGGTGGAAAGTTGTGGAAGATGATTTCTTTGATCTTGCAATTTTTCCTCTTGATCAGCTTCCACTCATTATTCACTGGCTTCTCTGCGAATATTTTCACGAAATCCTGCCGATGAACTTCATCCCTGGATGCTTGCGTTGGACCCTGGAATTTCAACTCATACCCAGTTGACTCTTGATGTTGAACAACCCGTGCAGGCAGCTTATCAGTAACCCCACACTGTGTAATTTCCAATCCCTTTTCTATGTCCTGTGCAATGTCACTAGAACAGTCCATAGAGCAAGGATCAGGAGAATCATCATGTCCAGTTTCCGTGTCAGAGTCCTCACACAGCCGTCTTTCCAACTCCGCACATACTTGATAAACATACGACATGGTGATTTCTTCTGCAGGATGAGTTGGGATTCCTACCTCAAGTTCATCCATATCAGTGGACACATTCTCGAACACAGTTTCCTCATCAACACACCCCCAGTGCTCAATATCAGTGTCTTTCAAATTATGCCCAGAATTTGAAATTGGTTGTGGTTCCATCCACGCAGGCACTGTTTCTTCCAAATCTGATTCAGAATCTGAGTCATAATAATGAAATACCTGAGATGGATCTTGAATAGTGCGCACTTCTCTTGGCTCGGGCACCTCTTCTTCCATGACAGCAACCTGTGATGCAGTTTCTTGTTGTTCCTGCGCCATCTTTGCAAAGAAGCCCTTCTGCATCTCCAGCACTGCTGGAAGCCAGTGAGGAATATATGAGCCTATTTCCTGTGGTATGGGTACTGGATCAGTTTCTGGCTCAACTGGACCTGATGATGTCACAGTCTGCACTTCTTCAATTTCTGGTGGCATGAACTCTATTTCTGGTTCGGGCGTATCTGCTGAGATCCATGACTGAGAAAGTCCGTAATACTTGTTTGCCAATCGCAATATGTCACTGTTGAGTTCTCTAATCTCCTCTGCAATCTGGTCAAGGCGTGCTGAAAAAAATTTCTCCAGCATGCAATCCAATTTAGACATCCATGAGAAGAAAACTTCTTGAGTGAGCGGTTCAAAAGGTGGCAGAGGTACAAATTGAGGTGGATCTGGATAGTACAGAGCAGTCTCAAGATGCGCCCCTGCTTGGCAGTGCTGAAAGCTCCAGGGTTGATAAGTTCTGCATGCCCCAGCCCCGCAACCACCCCCACACTGGATGCAGTAGGGGTAATAGTGTTGATAAAGCTGGGGTGAGTGCAATATGCACGCCTCTTCATACACATGATACTTCTTGCACAGAAAGCAATAAACCGGACGGTGTGCATCCTCTTTTCTGTGCCAATTGTGGCAGTATTCACAGTAGGGCGGACTCAGGAACTGAGTTGCCCCCGACTCAAGATTGCCGCTCCACATGCCTATAATTTCTCTGGCCCCTTGCGTTCCTGCAAAAACAAAGCTCCAGAAATACCCGTGAGGTAACTAGGTATAAAAATATATATTTTTTTTTCGATTTTTTTTTCAGTTTGTTTGTTTTTTTTTTTAACTCTCTAATCTAGTTCCTGAGTAACAATAAATCTGTCCCCGGCAACGGCGCCAAAAGCTTGACACGATTTCTTACGTGTTACCGCAAGTGCACGGTTCAAGTAATATAGGGCTGGTATTTCAACCCCGAGTTATCGATCCCACGAGGACAGTGTTACTGTGTAATCAGAAACTGAGTTTAAAGAGTGAAGACGTAAAAAGTAAAAGGAGTAAAAACAGAATAAACAGTATTTTTAGTAATTTTCTGATAATAAAGTCTGACTGTAAAAACTAGGGTTTTGGGTACCTAGATTCCTGGATCCCCTAGGGTTACTATTCAGCTTTTCAGTTTTTCCGATTCAGAAACACACAGCAGTTTTGTTTATGCCAGCATACCAATGTTGCAATCTCCTCTCGGTCTCATGCACCTGTCACTCCCCTACAGATTTTCGGGTCCTCTCGGTCCACCTAGATCTGCAGGTTCGTTATAAGTCTGCTAGGGTTACAGGTTCTCCTCTCGGTCTCCCCCTAAACGTCTAGCAGTTGGTCTAATGCTTCTGGGCTAGTCCCCTGATTCTCTTCACCTCTCGGTCCATCAAGGCAGAGTACTAAATCCTGTCTTCTCTTCCTAACTCTCACTGGCGACTCTCGCGCACCAGATCCTGTCTGTAGCACTCCAGGTTTGCGACTCCGTTCATGCATAAACAGTAAAAACCAAAGACAGAATAATAAACAAAACCTCTGCTGTATTAAGACTTAAACAATCATGAATTTGAAGTCGAGATAAACTAAGTTGCTGAAATCATAAACCCTAGGTTCACCGAGAACCTAGGTAAATTGTCTAGCTAATAAAAACTAACATAAAGAAGAGAAGAGAATCAAACAGGTGACGGAAATCTGGCGATTTCCGGGACTGCTCCGGTGCTCCCTGTCTCTGCTGTGTCTAACTCTGATCCTGTGTCTGTGTCTGTCTGTGCTGTGTATCCTGTGTTGAAACTGCTGGGCAGAGCTGCTTTATATACTGCTGAAGTTTCCCTAATCCTGTGCTGAAATTCCTATTCTGCCCCTGTCTAAGCCGCCCTGGGAAGCTTCTGGAAATCCTGTCCTGCGTCTGAACGCACATCTGCTGACTTTGACTTTTCTGACGAAGTTTGACTTTTTCCACCGTCTTCAGAAATTCTGAAAATCTTGACCTGCGTTTGAACGCACAAAGGCTGCGTTTGAACGCACATTTTGAGAGTTGACTTTTTGACTTTGACTTCCGTTGACTTTTTGGGTGTGCGTTTGAACGCACATACTTAGTCTTCTGGTTGATTTCTGCCTGATTCTGACCTTTCTGAAATTTGAAGTTTCCTGCGTCTGAACGCAGGATGTGCGTTTGAACGCACATACTTAGTCATTTTTCCGTCCTGTTTTCCCTGTCTGCACTGTGTTGTGCGTTTGAACGCACAATGTGCGTTTGAACGCACACACTTAGCCAATTTTTTGCACTTTCTTGGGTTTAGCCAATTTTCGCCATTTTTCGGCCTCCGGGACTCAGTTTTTGCGTTTGGCCACCAATCTTGCATGCGGACATAAGTTATTTTTGACTTTGGGGTTGCGTTTGAACGCACAATGTGCGTTTGAACGCACATGTGCGTCTGAACGCAGGACCCGTGCGTCTGAACGCACATCAGCGACAGCTCCAACTTCAAAACGTCGTAACTTCTTCGTCCGATCTCCGATTTAGCTCCGTGACCTATCGTTGGAAAGATCTTGAAGTCTACTTTCATTTGCCGCCGGTCTCACTCCAAAATTCATTGTAGAACTAAAGATATGATCGAAATAGTGGAGACTGGTCATTCTAGCTTCTCCAACTTTGCGTCACTTTACTCCGCTTTAGCTCCCGTTGCTTCCGAAGTTCGTTTCATGCCTCAAATCAACCGCTAAGCATCCATTCCTGTAAAAACAACATGAACAACTATACCAAGCGATTATAGATGTCATTTAATATCTATTTATGCACGAAAACGCCCGGATTTCACAATTAAGCTCAAACTCATCTTTTTCATACTACAGAGGCTTCGTCGGCTAAAACGTGCTCAATCATATGGAAACTCAACTTATTAAATTCTAACATAAGCTCACAGATAACTCATAAATGGGAGTTATCAAACACCCCCACACTAAACTTTGCTCGCCCCGAGCAAACTTCAGCTGTATACTACCACAACATACTATCCCGAATCAATCCAGAGCGTTGTAATTGCATTTATTTAAAAACTGTTTTTGATGAGACTGGGCAACCTCTTTAACTCAAACTGGACATCATTAATCTCTCATATTTCCCTAAACTTCTGAAACTGCAGTGATCGGAAGAACTCGCGGCCAGCCTAGGTTAGGAACAAGCACGAACACAACTTACTTTTGCTTTTACATGCAATCCGAGCGTATCCCTAACGCACACCTTCCGTGCTTTTACTCTGGGTGTAATGTAAATCTGTCGGCTTTAGGACGGTAGGATAAGTCATTTAGAAGCGAAGTCCTAAACGTCACAGCACACTCACAAGTACCCAAATCTCACACTCCCTCACCAAGAAGACAGAAACTGACCCAAATCACCTAAGATTCTTGACACTCAATTTTCCCAATCCTGGTGTAAATGCCGTTCTCGCGGCCACAACTGTGAAAGAATGTGAAACTGCTACAAAATTTTCCTGGCCTAGCGTTTTGAAATAAAAATCAATTAAGCACACTGAAACTTTCTATCTTTGCTGTTTTTTTTTTCTTTTCTTTTTTTTCGATTTCTTTTCTCTTTTTTTTTCAATACGGGGCAACACGGTAAATAACAATAATATAAACCAGACCAGTTCTGCACTAAACCAAAAATATTAGGTGGCAGAAAAATACTGTAAATAAACTCTGAAACGACCACCCCCACACTGATCCAAACCACGTAGTCAATCTTTAAAATAATTGCGCTTTTCCAACCGAACCTCCTCACTCCAAGGTTGTCTAACTAGCACAGCGCAGCTTCCATATAACAATGTCAACCCAGTCCCCCATGTCGTGCGGAAAAAATGTTACGCACTACGGCTCTCCTCCTGTGCTCAAGGTGTAATTTCGTGAGTCACCGCCACACCGAAGTGTGCTGCCGTCACTATCTCACCCTTACACACCCTCTGATATAAAAATGAAGATCATCCACTATCAATTATGAAAAATATGCTCTACCCCAAAAAATCTCCCTCGACTCAACTCCCTCGTGCTATGACGCGTAGGAAATGTGAAAATACTAACAATGATGCGAGTATCAAAAAACGGCTTCCTAGGTCAAAAAGGGTACCAAGAAAAGGGATACAGGATCAACTGGGCTCACTAGTGGACCTAAGGCGCGAGACAGGACGTGAGGTCCCCTATGGCCTATCACTCCACCAAATGATGTGGTGACCGTGAAGGCGGGTTGACGACTACCTGGTGACGGTGGTCTGGCAACTAGTAGGATACATGGCTCGGGAGACAGCTACTTGCATTTTCTGACGTGCATTGGCTCTATGACTCCCCTAGACAGATTCTCGCAGCTCTTCCTCACTTAAGTTCATCAATTTTCGGGAAATTTTCTATCATTAAGATCTCTCCAGTTTTAAGCTAAATCCTTTGCCCAAACTCAAAAAAAATTCAATTTTCAAAACTTTCTTTTTTCAAATCTACTTTTTTTTTTTCAGTATTATTTTTTTTCAGTATAATAAAACTAATGCAGTTACAACGCCACCACCCCCACACTGGATGGTGCCATGCCCTCATGGTACTAATCCTCAGGCATATAATCTGGATTGATGAGCTGGCTTGCCTCATCTACTGGGATTGGGACGACCTAATGCTAGACTGACCGACTGACTTATGGCCTGATAGAGCCATTGGCTTGCTGGCTCGAGACTGGCCGTCAGTCAACCGGCTGGTAATATATTCAGAAAAAGAAAGCAAGAGACATAAATTAAACATGTTCACCCGGAGTCAGTTCGTACAGGTGTTGACTTTTCTGCAGATTCCGGCAGAGAAGGACCGTTGACCGGTCGCCGGAAAATTTCTCAATGGAAGTTGTCAACCTTCCGGGCTCTGTCGTGCTCTTCAAGTGTGCAATCCCCAAGAACCATCCTCTGTGACAATGTGCTCCCATATGGTCGAGTGTATTTTCGTACACCGGGGTCGATTGCTCCTTTCCTGCTGAAAATTGTTCCTGAAAAATCCCCAACTCATACGAGTCCCTGCGAAGGTCGAGTGCATCCTGTGCACCGGGGTCGATTCTTCAGGATTTTTCCAATCTGCCTTTTTCTGGCAGGCTGCCACTTGGACGCCAGTATGCATCTGGATGCTGACAGCGAGCCAGTTTCTGTACTTCAGCTCCCTGTAACCTGTTTCCTGAAACTTTCTGCATCTAAACATTAGCTCACCCTCATCTCTCCTCTCAGAATTTATTAAGCAGTAAATAATTTAATATTTGAAACCAACTCCTGGGTTGGGCTACCTCCCAACAAGTGCTTGTAATTTTAGGTCGACGGCCCGACCCTGGTACCTCAACATTTGAGAAATTTGGAGGCTTCTTTATCTCTCCACTTCTTCTTCTTCCACCATCTCTTCTCAATGATCCTCATCTCACGTGCACACTCATTCTTTTCACAAGGTGGAAAGTTGTGGAAGATGATTTCTTTGATCTTGCAATTTTTCCTCTTGATCAGCTTCCACTCATTATTCACTGGCTTCTCTGCGAATATTTTCACGAAATCCTGCCGATGAACTTCATCCCTGGATGCTTGCGTTGGACCCTGGAATTTCAACTCATACCCAGTTGACTCTTGATGTTGAACAACCCGTGCAGGCAGCTTATCAGTAACCCCACACTGTGTAATTTCCAATCCCTTTTCTATGTCCTGTGCAATGTCACTAGAACAGTCCATAGAGAAAGGATCAGGAGAATCATCATGTCCAGTTTCCGTGTCAGAGTCCTCACACAGCCGTCTTTCCAACTCCGCACATACTTGATAAACATACGACATGGTGATTTCTTCTGCAGGATGAGTTGGGATTCCTACCTCAAGTTCATCCATATCAGTGGACACATTCTCGAACACAGTTTCCTCATCAACACACCCCCAGTGCTCAATATCAGTGTCTTTCAAATTATGCCCAGAATTTGAAATTGGTTGTGGTTCCATCCACGCAGGCACTGTTTCTTCCAAATCTGATTCAGAATCTGAGTCATAATAATGAAATACCTGAGATGGATCTTGAATAGTGCGCACTTCTCTTGGCTCGGGCACCTCTTCTTCCATGACAGCAACCTGTGATGCAGTTTCTTGTTGTTCCTGCGCCATCTTTGCAAAGAAGCCCTTCTGCATCTCCAGCACTGCTGGAAGCCAGTGAGGAATATATGAGCCTGTTTCCTGTGGTATGGGTACTGGATCAGTTTCTGGCTCAACTGGACCTGATGATGTCACAGTCTGCACTTCTTCAATTTCTGGTGGCATGAACTCTATTTCTGGTTCGGGCGTATCTGCTGAGATCCATGACTGAGAAAGTCCGTAATACTTGTTTGCCAATCGTAATATGTCACTGTTGAGTTCTCTAATCTCCTCAGCAATCTGGTCAAGGCGTGCTGAAAAAAATTTCTCCAGCATGCAATCCAATTTAGACATCCATGAGAAGAAAACTTCTTGAGTGAGCGGTTCAAAAGGTGGCAGAGGTACAAATTGAGGTGGATCTGGATAGTACAGAGCAGTCTCAAGATGCGCCCCTGCTTGGCAGTGCTGAAAGCTCCAGGGTTGATAAGTTCTGCATGCCCCAGCCCCGCAACCACCCCCACACTGGATGCAGTAGGGGTAATAGTGTTGATAAAGCTGGGGTGAGTGCAATATGCACGCCTCTTCATACACATGATACTTCTTGCACAGAAAGCAATAAACCGGACGGTGTGCATCCTCTTTTCTGTGCCAATTGTGGCAGTATTCACAGTAGGGCGGACTCAGGAACTGAGTTGCCCCCGACTCAAGATTGCCGCTCCACATGCCTATAATTTCTCTGGCCCCTTGCGTTCCTGCAAAAACAAAGCTCCAGAAATACCCGTGAGGTAACTAGGTATAAAAATATATATTTTTTTTTTCGATTTTTTTTTTCAGTTTGTTTGTTTTTTTTTTTTTTTTTTTAACTCTCTAATCTAGTTCCCGAGTAACAATAAATCTGTCCCCGGCAACGGCGCCAAAAACTTGACACAATTTCTTACGTGTTACCGCAAGTGCACGGTTCAAGTAATATAGGGCTGGTATTTCAACCCCGAGTTATCGATCCCACGAGGAGAGTGTTACTGTGTAATCAGAAACTGAGTTTAAAGAGTGAAGACGTAAAAAGTAAAAGGAGTAAAAACAGAATAAACAGTATTTTTAGTAATTTTCTGATAATAAAGTCTGACTGTAAAAACTAGGGTTTTGGGTACCTAGATTCCTGGATCCCCTAGGGTTACTATTCAGCTTTTCAGTTTTTCCGATTCAGAAACACACAGCAGTTTTGTTTATGCCAGCATACCAATGTTGCAATCTCCTCTCGGTCTCATGCACCTGTCACTCCCCTACAGATTTTCGGGTCCTCTCGGTCCACCTAGATCTGCAGGTTCGTTATAAGTCTGCTAGGGTTACAGGTTCTCCTCTCGGTCTCCCCCTAAACATCTAGCAGTTGGTCTAATGCTTCTGGGCTAGTCCCCTGATTCTCTTCACCTCTCGGTCCATCAAGGCAGAGTACTAAATCCTGTCTTCTCTTCCTAACTCTCACTGGCCACTCTCGCGCACCAGATCCTGTCTGTAGCACTCCAGGTTTGCGACTCCGTTCATGCATAAACAGTAAAAACCAAAGACAGAATAATAAACAAAACCTCTGCTGTATTAAGACTTAAACAATCATGAATCTGAAGTCGAGATAAACTAAGTTGCTGAAATCATAAACCCTAGGTTCACCGAGAACCTAGGTAAATTGTCTAGCTAATAAAAACTAACATAAAGAAGAGAAGAGAATCAAACAGGTGACGGAAATCTGGCGATTTCCGGGACTGCTCCGGTGCTCCCTGTCTCTGCTGTGTCTAACTCTGATCCTGTGTCTGTGTCTGTCTGTGCTGTGTATCCTGTGTTGAAACTGCTGGGCAGAGCTGCTTTATATACTGCTGAAGTTTCCCTAATCCTGTGCTGAAATTCCTATTCTGCCCCTGTCTAAGCCGCCCTGGGAAGCTTCTGGAAATCCTGTCCTGCGTCTGAACGCACATCTGCTGACTTTGACTTTTCTGACGAAGTTTGACTTTTTCCACCGTCTTCAGAAATTCTGAAAATCTTGACCTGCGTTTGAACGCACAAAGGCTGCGTTTGAACGCACATTTTGAGAGTTGACTTTTTGACTTTGACTTCCGTTGACTTTTTGGGTGTGCGTTTGAACGCACAATGTGCGTTTGAACGCACATACTTAGTCTTCTGGTTGATTTCTGCCTGATTCTGACCTTTCTGAAATTTGAAGTTTCCTGCGTCTGAACGCAGGATGTGCGTTTGAACGCACATACTTAGTCATTTTTCCGTCCTGTTTTCCCTGTCTGCACTGTGTTGTGCGTTTGAACGCACAATGTGCGTTTGAACGCACACACTTAGCCAATTTTCTGCACTTTCTTGGGTTTAGCCAATTTTCGCCATTTTTCGGCCTCCGGGACTCAGTTTTTGCGTTTGGCCACCAATCTTGCATGCGGACATAAGTTATTTTTGACTTTGGGGTTGCGTTTGAACGCACATGTGCGTCTGAACGCAGGACCCGTGCGTCTGAACGCACATCAGCGACAGCTCCAACTTCAAAACGTCGTAACTTCTTCGTCCGATCTCCGATTTAGCTCCGTGACCTATCGTTGGAAAGCTCTTGAAGTCTACTTTCATTTGCCGCCGGTCTCACTCCAAAATTCATTGTAGAACTAAAGATATGATCGAAATAGTGGAGACTGGTCATTCTAGCTTCTCCAACTTTGCGTCACTTTACTCCGCTTTAGCTCCCGTTGCTTCCGAAGTTCGTTTCATGCCTCAAATCAACCGCTAAGCATCCATTCCTATAAAAACAACATGAACAACTATACCAAGCGATTATAGATGTCATTTAATATCTATTTATGCACGAAAACGCCCGGATTTCACAATTAAGCTCAAACTCATCTTTTTCATACTACAGAGGCTTCGTCGGCTAAAACGTGCTCAATCATATGGAAACTCAACTTATTAAATTCTAACATAAGCTCACAGATAACTCATAAATGGGAGTTATCAGTAGCACATCTTTGCACTCCAAGGACTTGGCCCTGAACTTCTTGATGAATGTTATTCCATCCTCCTCGCGCTTCTTGTACATCCGCGAGAGATGAATCATCGTCACCTTTTCCTCCATTTGGAAGAACTTAGTGTACAACTTCTGGACCATGTCGTCCCAAGTCTTCAAGAATCCGGCTTCCAACGTTCTGTACCACTTGTAGGCCACGTTCCCCAAAGACTTCGAGAACTCGCGCATCAGCAGCTTGGGATCAGCGCCATATGGACCCATTACGCCAATGAAGCACATGAAATGCTCATGGGCGTTCCCATTGACATCTTCGAACTTGTCCCATTTAGGAGCCTTGTACCCAGCAGGGTTAGGCATGAGGTAGATCTCTCGTGGAATGGGCGGATCGTTGTCAAGTTTCGGGATGATGGTGTCCGCGAACGATTGGTGAGCCAGAATGGTGTCTATGCGCCGTTGCAGCGACGTCATACACTCCGGAGCACTTCCCTCGGCAGCGGGAGGAGGGGTTCTTGCAGGTGGAGGCGACACATACGCCGCAGGAGGGCTAGGGACATATTGTGAATTCACATTACCCCACATTGCCGTTGGGGGAGGAAAGGGATACTGTGAGGCCGGATTAGGTACCAAAGTTGGAGGTTGAGGAGTATGAGTAGTAAGGGGCAACATTTGAGCCGTTGATCCCTGGATTGAGGGCAGCTGCGTAGTTACCGGTGGAGTTTGCATGTTAGGATTGGGCGGTGTGGTTGACACTCCCAATCCTTGAGTGGTGGAGGCTCCTCCTCCCTGAGAGACAGTGGTGGCTGGTGTGGGGTTTGGAGCAAGAGTCCCCAGGACAGCCATTATCCGTTCTAGCTGCGCAGATTGAGCTTTGAGAGCCTTCGCCTGACTCTGGATGGTGGCGTCCAAGGCTTCCAGCGTCGGAGCTTCACCGGCGGCTGTAGGAGTACGGCGGGCCTCCTCTCCCGAGGTGGTTTCCGTGGAAGGCGACCTGTTACTGACATCATCCTCATGAGACATGGTTGCTTGCAATGGTAAGTTCACGTCGAGTTCACCAAAATGTGTACAAGAGAATCCGGCAGGAAGAACTCTGTGTACACCAAGGGCAGAGAATAGAAAATAGCACAGGAGATGTTGGGTTGTGTGTAGGGAGAGAGTAAGGCAGTAGTACTGAGAGAGGGAGAGAGACAGGATTCTGGCAGAGCTTTCGCGTGTCTCGGGTCGTTCTTTCTTGTATGGAAGGGTTAACGTCCTATATATAACGGAGAATGTGATTGTTGTAGTGTGGTTAATGCGCCCATCAATGGCGGCTTATTAGCTTAACCAAAACGGCACGTTCGTCCGCGTATATAGGGACCGTTACAGCACGTTATCCGCGTATACCGGAACCGTTATGGGGTTAACCGGGTTTGACCGGATTGACCGGGTTTATGGAGCTCGTGCCATAAATCTCTCAAAAGCAGTTACTAAAGGTCGCGCGCGGGCTTGGCTCGCACGCGACAGGACTTACTCTAGCCTCCAAACCACTAAGTCCCTACAAGTCCCGTGCAGTGGTATGCGAGGGCCCTGTCTCGCAGCCCCCACGTGGATCAGCGCGGCTGGTGATCCAGTGTGTGTGGAGCACAATATGGTGTGCTGGATGATTGCCACGTGGCTAAGATCTTCTTGTCCAGAAAGCACTATCTACATACCTCATGCATTGCTGTAAGGCGGTAAGATGAGTCCGGTAGTTTAAACAGAAAAGGGCTTCCCCATGAGAGGGTTATTGTTACTCATGAAACCTTCATATGGGAATATCTAGGGGTGAACGGTTGTTAATCACAAAGCCTAGTAAATAGAAGGCTAAAGATAATATCGTCGCGTGTTTGAGTGGCGTTGGAGTGATGGTAGTCCCGTGGCAGCCTTCAGATGCGGTAGTACTTCCTGCCGTTGGAGTAGAAACTACTTACCTGCATGCCCTCGCTGTCATGCTCGATGACCCTTTTTAGGGTGTAGACAATCTTTTTATAAGCAACCTTGGGAATCTCCTCCCGTGTGGACTCCTTCTCCTTAGATTCTTATTGCATCACCATGAATCCAGCTGGTACCTGACCCTTGACGTCTTCCCACTTGGGTAAGGGAGTTGACCGAAACGGGGCTGGAGCAGACTCTTCCGTCAATTCTGTAAACCATACAGCCTCGGAAAAATGTGCTTCTTCAAGATTGAAGGGGTTCACTGAGGCAGGTATTGCGACCACTATGTTTTTTCAAATGGCCTTCATAACTTGGTGAGCCGTGGAGGGTACAGCGTCAAAGTGATGGATCCATTCCCGCCCGATAATCATGTGGTAAGTGGTGTTGGCCTCGATAACGTGAAATTTGGCAGAACACTTGATCTGGAAGATCTGAATCCCCAATCGAATCCAGCCAACTGTCATCCTGGAGTCGTTTCCGAAACCCATTAGTGGGCCTCTTAACGATCTTGTCTCGGGGAATTCCTGCTAACTCCAGGGTACTGAGAGGGATGACATTTACTGCAACTCCTCCATAAACAAAGTCCCTCTTGAACTCTACATGGTTGATAGTGACCGTTATGTACAGCGGCCTCTGATGATTGGCATCAGTCTTCTTGTCTGACTCGTCAAACGTCATGCTCAAACCGCCTAGTCGCGTGGCCGTCACAACCTTTCCATTGGAGATGACTAATTCTTCCCCATGGTCCTCAGCCACCCTCAAGATCGCATTTATCATCTCATGTTGTACGAAAAGTTCATCTCACCGAAGAATTTAACAAAATTGGCAGATTCCTTCGTTCGCTCAGCACACGAATCCTCTGTGTCGACATCGTAGTCTTCATCCTCATAAACTTGAACGATCAGCGAGGCCTCTGCATCCGTGACCTCCTTAAGGTTCGTAATTGATATCATAGCTATCTCCTTTCCTTTGGGCTCCTGCCTCGGGTGAGACGGCAGGGAGTTGCTGCGCACATCCTTGGTTGGCTCATCAACCACCAATTGGCCCTGCTTTATCTTCCTGTCTACCAACCACCTGAGCTTTTTGCACTCTCTGGTTGGTTGCAGCACTTGCCCGTGGCACTCGCACCACCTTGGATCCTGCAGCTGGTCTTTCGTGGGTTTGTGCTCCAGGGGCAGTAGGATCCCGACTTGGCCCTGAACCTTTTAATGAAGGCGACCCCCTCCTCGTCATGCCTCTGGTACATGCGTGAGAGGTGGATAGTGGTGACTTTTTCTTCCACCTGAAAGAATTTGGTGTAGAATTTCTTCACCATATCTTCCCATGTCCTGGCAGATCCGGCCTCCAGGGTTCTGTACCACTTATACGTGACGGACCCCAGAGACTTAGGGAATTCGCGCATCAACAACTTGGTTTCTACCCCGTCTGGGCCCATCATGTCAATGAATCGCATCACATGCTCGTGTGTGTTCCCGCCGACTTCATCGAACTTCTCCCACTTGGGTGCTTTGTACCCAACAGGGTTGGGCATCAAGTAGATGTCCCGCAGAATGGGGGACGTGCTGTCAACATTTGGGATGACAGTATCTGCGAAGCTCTGGTTCGCGATGATGCTGTATATACGTTGTTCCAAGGCCGCGAAGCCCAGAATGTAGGGCATCCTTGGATCATAGGGAGGTGGTGGAGGGAGTGCATGGCTGCCTAAAGCCCCACTTGCGTGATAAGGCACATATGACGTAGGGTTTCCCGTCGTCATCAGGGAGGAGCTCGTCGGGACGCCAAACGCCTGAGGCCCAAGGCCACCGGAAAAAGAGGATTGGGCAACAGACGTATGCACGATAGATGTGGCCGCCACTGGTAGAGGCAACGGGGCTGTCGATGGTGCGACTGAAGCCCCTGTAGTGGTGTTTTGAGAAAACCTTCCCAAGATCGTCATGAATTGAGCAATCTGGGCAGATCGGGCCTGCATCATCTGGATTTGACTCCGAATCGTGGCTCGGAGTGTCTCTAAAGAGGGTCCACTGCCGGTAGCTGTGTGGGCACGAACATTGGTGTTAAAAGTGGTGTTGAGTGGTCCTTCGTCCCTTGAGGTTTCCTCGTTGGAAGGGGACCGGTCACCATCACGACCGTTTCCATCGGAGGACTTTTTTCTGGTTGATTTTGAAGAGATTAAAGCTCTGAAGATGAGTGTTCACGTCGGGTTCATCAAATTGTACTCACTAAAATCCCTCGGAGAGGTCTAAGTGTGCACCTCAAGTAGAGAATAAGGACACAGAGAGATGTAGAGTGTGTGTAGGGAGAGGTTAAGCAATGGTAACTGTGAGAGAGAGAGAGAAAGCTTAATGGCAGAGCTTCGATAAGTCCAGAAGAACTCTTGTTGAACCAGTTTGTCACTCATGTGTCGCAACGGAGGGCTAACGATCCTATATATATAGTGGGGAAGTGATCGTTGTGAGGGGGTTAATGCACCATAAATGGGGGCTTAATGGTATCCCCCGTAACGGCACGTTCGACCGTGTATATATGAACCGTTAGGCACCTGACCGTACATACTGGAGACCGTTATGAAGTCAAGCCGGGTTTATAGGACTTGGCCATTAAGTCTCTCAAAGCAGTTACATAAGGTCGCGCGCGAGCTTGGTTGTCGCACTCGCGCAACGGGCCTTACCCTAGCCTCCAAACCACTAAGTCCCTACAGGTCCCATGTTGGTACGCGAGGGCCCTGTCTCGCAGCCCCCACATGGATAAGCATAGGTAGTTATCCGGTGTGTATGGAGCACAGCTGGGTATGCTGGATTGCTGCCACGTGGCTGTGATCAGTCTGTCTGGAAAGCACTATCTACAACAAAGCTAGGGTATTTATTTACTCAGCATTTCACAGATGACTTTAGAAAACCGCGTTCTCGTTTCTTTCCCACCGCAGGATTATAGGAAGATGACTAAGGCATGGCCGGGTACGAGACTCACTGAGGAGGTCCTGTCGCGAGTTGTAAGATAGTATGAGTAATGTAAGAATAATGTGTAATAGCAACGTATGAAAGACTTGAGACTGTACTGTAATATTTAACTGTTTGTAACATATATGTTGGGATGTTATGCTTTTGGTTTTCCGCCGTTACTTTTAGCATCGCCCTCCCCGTCGAGCCGGATAAGGGGGTCGTTGCATTAGTGATCTTGTGTGTAGGATAGTCTTATCTTTAATTTCTTTCTATTGTTCATGAAACTTTGAAATATACTTGTGAGAACTTGATAACTTTGGTTAGTGGTAGCGAGACTGCCCGATCTCTAAAGAAAAAGAAAAAAATGTGATGTTTTCAATACTTGCATTGTATATAATCGGTTAGTAAACAGTGGTTTTACTCGGGACGAGCAAAAGGTAAGTGTGTGGGTATTTGATAACTCTCTTTTATGACTTATTATTATACTTTATTATTACTTGTATTAGGCTTATTTCACATTATTTATATGATATATGTGCAAAAATATGTGAAATTGATTATTTATAAGCTTAAGAGTGAGTTGTGTACTTTCTAGCTTATTCGCGCATGTTTCTCTCATATTTGCGATGATAATTGAACGGGTACATATTGTTGTGTATCTCAGGTAAAATAAGTGAAATGGAGCTTATGAGATCCTTGGAGATTCTTGGAATGGAGCTAGATGAAGAGGAGAGAAGGATACGCAAAATGAAGCATAGTTGGAAAAGTCGCACAGGACCAGCCTGCACTCTTTTCGATGCTCAGGGAAATCTACAAGGAATTTTGGAGAAAGTCCTGCGCCATTGGAAAGTAGACATCTAGGGATTTCCAACAATATATGGTAGGCCCAAATACGAGTCTGAATGAGAGAGTAATGGCCCGCACAAGATCAACTTACAATTTTGCCCGAGAATTACAAACTGGAGGGGCTGCAGTGCAATTTCGGCCAAATTACATTAAAAATTGTGCCCAACTAGTAAAAAACGACAGAGAAGCCCTTAGAATAGATTATTGACGGAGGGGGACCATTGGAGAGAATCTAGGAGCTTGGGGATTGCACGGATTCGTCAAAGCTTTGGCGATTTCATCGTTTGATCTATCTATTACCATCTCTTTATCATTCTATGGAGATTACTTGTGATTTTAGCATAATGATGAGTAGCTAAACTCTTTACTATGCTCTATGGAGAGCCTAGGGTTATGACTTAGACCTATTTTCCAGATTTTGTTGATTGATTCATTTGTTTGATCATATTAGTGTTTATTATTCTTTGTCGTGTATTGTGAATCCTTAAACTAAGGCTATTGACATGCATTAGTGATGAAGGAAACGACCATGTTAGATGAAGATGATGATTTAGTTGAATTCATAGCTTAATATTACAAACTAATTGGTTAGAAATCATGATCTAGGCTTAATTCTTAACAACGTGGGAGTCGCGAACCGGAGTTGTTAGTGAACTAGGTGAGTGCTCGACAGAGACTTAACCCGATTACGAATAAGATCATGTTTTACTCACGAATCATTGAGACTGATAGGCGAGATGAATATGAGTAGTCATGTGTGGGTAGATTCGGTTGAAATAGTTAGGTGAGTGAATCAGTGGACCGACAGGACCCGGTGAACGAAGTTGACCAGCCAGCTAGAACGTAATGGTAGACGGCGGTGGACCGACATGACCCAAAGTAAACTGTTACGTAAAATTACATGAGATCGACAGGAGATTGTAAGTGTTATTACCCATCATAATCAGTTAGTGTGTAACGTGTTTCAATACAAATTCTGGAACTGTCTAAAGACCCTAGGTGATCCATAGATCGCCTAGTTCTCTCCATAGTTTGATTAAGTTCTTTTAATTAAAAAATACAAAAATATTATTTAACTTAGCCGCTTGATTGACAGCGACACCTTTTATCAAATCAAACAATTCCTCCTTGTTACTTAAGTGCTTTAAAATAATCTTTAGTTAGATAGTCACGACTTATCCCTGTGGGTTCGACAACCCGGAGTCCTAAAAATACTCCACTCTTACTACTTGACCGTGCACTTGCGCATACGCGTAAAATATCGCGTCACCCCTACAGATCTAACACCTCCCTATCATTCGATCTGACCTAAAATCGCACACGACATAAGCCTCTTGCCACGCTGGATTCCTCCATTTCGAAAGCGAAGACAACCTTCGTCTCTCTCTTGACATCGTCCCTTCGCCGCCGATGAACGCCGCCACCAGCCCATCGCCCCTCCTCTCTTCCCCTGCACGAGCAGAAGAACACTGGTGGTTCAACTAAAGCGGCTTCCCGTTGGTGTTATCACTGGCGACTTCGGGTTCAAACCACTCACTCTCCTAGTTCCATTACCCAGATAGAAGAGGCGACTACCGCTCCCTGTCCTCGTTCCTTCTACCAGATTGAAGAAGCCACAACTCGCTGCCACCACAACCTCCAGACCACCTCCTTCCCACAACTCGCATAGAGATTTTTTAATATTTGATATTAAAAGATCTTTAATATCAAATATTAAACTTTTAATCTTGTTGACTAATAATTTGTGTAATCTCTGATTTTGGAGATTTTTCAAGTATAGCTTAAAAAATAGCATACTATACCCTCTCTTTTATGCATTAATTATTAACTTTTGTACCCGGATAACATCTCAGACTTATCTTAAGTTCGATTAAAGACAATAATTGTAAATTTGACAAAACTATAAGTGTCGCCAAATGGACTTAATTAAACTCATAATTTTAATGAATGTCAAACACATTTCTGATTATAGTTTCAATTAGATGATTCTGACTCATAATTTTCATCAAATTATTAAAATTTTAAGTTAAAACAGAAATAAGTAATGTACTTCATGTAATTATATGACCTCTAAATCGTACTACAACATGCTAGGAGCAGTGTATGTACATATCTTTGATTGACCGAATTCAACATGTTGCATTCGGGATGTCGAGAGTGTCGTAGTTTTTCTCAGTGCAGAACAATTTTATGGTTGAAAAATCCAGAGTCAACTCTATTTTCTCTGTGGTATAAGTCAAGTCAATGCCCTTGATGGCATTAAAGAAAACAGAAGAGAAACGAAAAAATAATGGGAGTAGCCGGTGACCGGTAAACAAATGTCACCTCACCGAGGCGCCAAAGAGACGCTGAAGTCGGTAGGAACACCCACCTTCTCCGCCCAACCACTCGACTCCAAGTACAGCTTCGAGATCCGACCCGCGACCCATCTCATATCCGGTCTCTTACCCGGATCCTCCTCCACGCACTCCAACCCCACGCGCACCATCTTCTCCGCCACCTCCACCGGATACGAATCCCTCAACCTCTCATCCACCCACCGCCTCACCCCACCACCACCGCCCTCCACCGCTTCCTTCGCCGTCTCAATCACCGAAAAACGCCTATACCCACCGCTCTCGTTATCAATTTTATACCTCAACGCCTCCTGACCCGACAACAGCTCCAAAACCACCACCCCAAACGCGTACACGTCCGACTTCGTAGTCGCGACCCCGCTGGTTTGAAACTCCGGCGACATGTACCCTCTCGTCCCTTGGAATTTCAATACCCTGCTGTTACATCTCTCGTACTTTGAGGTCTCGGACTCGGATGGGTCTATCTCGCCGCAGAGGTCCGATGTGCCGAAGTGGCAGATCTTCGCGTTGAAGGAGGGTTCCGTTACGATGATGCTCGAGGTCTTGATGTGATTGTGGACGAACCCAGAAATTGAGCCAGTGCTGTGGTGGAGGTAATCGAGGCCGTGAGCGAGATCCGTCGCGATTTGCATCCTCGACATCCATTTATACAGGATTGTGAAATTGGGGTTTTTTGAATTGCGGAGACAATCGGCGAGGTTACCTCCGGGGATGAAATCGTAGACGAGATAGATGTAGTTTCCGGAGACGGAAGCGCCACGGAGCTTGACTAAGCTGGTGTGGTGGCTCTTGTGGATCAGCGAGAGGCGATCTGGGAGATCGTGGATCGGACGGCGGAGCTTGCGCTGGAAGATGACGACGTCGTTTGATCTGAGGTGGGAGCGCCAGGAGGCGGAGGAAGAGGAGGAGGAGAATTTCTTGGCGGTGAAGTTCTTAGTGGCGGCGCAGATTTCGGAGAAGTCGTAGATTAGGACGTTTTCGGGGAGGGATTCGCGGAGGCTGGTTAAGGAAGTTGCGCTGGAAATGGATGACTGCCAGGAGTCGTTGTTGATGTAGCTGGAGGTGTGGATTGCGCTGGTGAGGTTGAAGCTCGAGGATTTGCTCGAGGAGCGATTATTGGGTTGGGGTTGGTTAGCTCGGGAGAGTCGAGTGCTGGAGGGCTGGATCACGTCTGTTGATTTCTTGGATTTACACATAGGGGGAAGGTGGGGGAATTCCAAGAAGAGGACTCATGAATTGATGGGGATGGGAGAGGAGATATGTGGTGGGCAGAGGCGGCGACGGCGGTGGAGAGGGGTTGAGAGAGACGGAAGTGGTGTTTGGATTGGGTGTGATATGGGTACTAGTACTGCAGTCTCTTTCCATAAAAGATTTTTTAAGAGATGCTTTTACCGACTATTCTTCTTATTCCGCGTGAAGAATGGATATATTTTCCTTTTGATTTATGGTTGCATTATTTGACCCATAGAATTTGTGTACAAAATGAAAGTACTTGCATAATTATGTTTCCTATTTTCTAATCTATTAGTCTATTACATCTCCAGTTCAAGACGAGTGTCTTTTGATATTCTCAACCATTTTTAAGAGTTTACTCGAAATATAAAATGATATTGAATGTGTTATTCTTGTCACAATTTTATAGAGTTATAATTATTTTATAATATTATGAAAAGATTGATAATGTTTTTGTTAATTCTTATTCGCGAGGCGGTTATAAAAAAACACTAATGCTATGAGAAGAAGTATACACGAAGGACAACCATACATTCTACAAGAGGAGGAGGTATCGCCCATTTTACTTAAATGAACTCTTAACTATTTCCCACTTACCACTGAGGCACCAGACCTTACGTCCTATTAGTATATAATGTTGTAGGGGTGTGCACAAGAGATTCCGGCGGGGAGACCTCCGTGTACACCATATGTAGAGGATCAGAGATCGCACAGGAAGAGTTGGGTTGTGTGTAGGGGGAGAGTAAGGCAGTAGTAATGTCTGAGAGAGAGACAGAGGTTCGGCAGAGCTTCCGCGTATGGCTAGTGTGTCCTCCTTTGTATGGAAAGGTTAACGTCCTATATATAGCAGAGAACGTGACCGTTGTAGTGTGGTTAATGCGCCCATTAATGGCAGCTTAATTAGCTTAACCATAACGGCACGTTCGTCCGAGTATATAGGGACCGTTACAGCACGTTGTGCGCGAATACCGGAACCGTTACGAGGTTGACCGGGTTTGACCGGATTGACCGGGTTTATGGAGCTCGTGCCATAAATCTCTCAAAGCAGTTACTAAAGGTCGCGCGCGGGCTTGGCTCGCACGCGACAGGGCTTACTCTAGCCTCCAAACCACTAAGTCCCTACAAGTCCCGTGCAGTGGTATGCGAGGGCTCTGTCTCGCAGCCCCCACATGGATCGGCTCGGCTGGTGATCCAGTGTGTGTGGAGCACAATATGGTGTGCTGGATGGTTGCCACGTGGCCAAGATCTGTCAGCTCAGAAAGCACTATCTACATTAGCCCCCTTTCTGCGCGTGAAGACTCATAGCTGTATAGACTTCCATGCGCGGAAACCAACATACGCGTCGCCGCCACGCACCAATTCAAATACGGGTAAGTTCAGCCCCCGTGCGTGCCATTATGACCTAAAACCCTTATAGTCGTGCCGTCTGGCCTTTAGGGTTTTAGGCGTGACGTCAGCTTGTCCTGTGATTGCGCGATTCGACGGTGACGGTTGCGATTCGACTACTGAAACCCTTCATTGTTTTTGGATAAATACTTTGTATCCTCCATTGTTGCAAAGAATCACTTCTTTCTCTTGAAGTGAATGGTACCCGGAGATCTTCGAGAGCAGATTCAGATAATCAATCACCAGTTCAGAACTGCAAATCGCCTTCTTCAACTGTGTATATCCAAGCAGGCTTCGCGAAAACAAGGTTGGCCTTGTTCAATTTCGATTTAAAATACCAGTGTATGCCTTGAACTGCGTTGAATCTGTAAACTCATAACATATAATCTGTTGAAACTTGTGAAGAAGCTTCAAGCTTTGGACCCGATTGCGGCTTAATCCTTCAATAATAAGGACCTTAGATAGGGTTTTGAAATCCCTGATAATGCAACCCTCTGATTTCCAAAATTGATACCAAGAACTGTTCATCTTTCTTTCCATAGATCTTGAATCTCGAAATTCAAACTGAGTGTGGCATATTTCTCCCCCCTTTTTTCTTGCTCTTCCGCAGGAATGGCCAAGACAAAAGGAACCAAATCCATCAAGGAGGACGAGGAGATACCTGATCTTCCGCAAGCTTTGTGGCGAAAAGCCCCCTATCTGGGTGGCAAAGATTTCTATCATGCGAGGGTTAAGGCGAAGAAAATGCCTGCTCCTGTCCCAAATGAGGGATTGCTAACACTGACTCCCCCGGTTAACTCAGCCTTGCTCGAGTTAATTGGCTCCGAGGATGTGGTTCGATTGGGAATCGAAAATGGGTACTTCCCCTACGCTGCAATTTCTACCCAAGCTTTTGTCCAGAAATTGGACTACATGGATGAGTGGATTGACCACGTGTTGACCAATCATGCTGCGACTCTTGATGAAGCCGGCGTATACTTCGCTGTTCGTGCTATGAAGGGTGCTGCCGTGAAGCTGGACCAGTCCATGCTTCTAGACCTTCTTTCCCGCTACTCGCATGCGACTCACACATTCCACTTTGCTGAGTTCGAGGCTGCCCCACACTCGAGGAAGTGCATATGCTGTACGATCTTTCTCCCATGGGTGAAGTGGACCCTTTGAGTCCTTTGAGGACGGCTGCGGAGATTGCTTTGTACACGCAGATGGAGGAATGCCTATCATAGGTAAAGAAAATCTCCACCCGGTGGACCACTACCAAAGCCCTTCCAAACTGGCAGTTGGTTGATACGTCTGCGAAGAACACCTGGAACAAATGGTTGCAGTACTTCTTTCGAGACTATGCGAACAGCAGCATCACTAAGAAGCTTCTGAGTGAGAACCCAGAGGCCAAGAATTATGTGGAGGGTAAAGGCTATCATTTGACCCTTTGTGCTTTCCTCTGTGCCTGGTTGTCGAGGTACTTGATTGACGGTCACCCATATGATGGGGTCTTCTACCACGTTCTGCCGCTTGCTGTGAGGCTTGCCCTCGGCCAGAGAGTCGCACTCGGACCCTTGGTCTTGGGCACGCTGTACTATAGGCTCGATCAGCTGGTTGCGACCATGAAGGAGTCGCGTGGCCGCCTCGATATACTGACTTTCGTCAATATTTCCTTCTTGACGATGTGGGTCTTCGAGCGATGGCCATCCTATGCTCCAACCGCTCTTAAACCCGACAAGTGGTGTCCCCCAGGTGAGACGGAGGAGCGTAACAGTGGCAGGGCTGCGAGGTGGTTCGGAGCGAACAATACCAAGTGCGTTTGGAGCTTGATATGCGATAAACGGAAAGAGTTTACTACCAGGCCCTATGCCACGCGCATTGAGAACGTGCGATGGTTTCCAAAGCTGTACCCCTCTAAGGGTATTGTCTTCTCATAAGAGCTTCTCTTCGAAGGGGGATCGCATTTCCATGAGCGCTATCGCGAGTTCTTTTGCTGGTGTCTACGAGGTTCCCTTCCTGCCCTCGCAGAGCATATTCGTGAGCTCGCGCCAAGGTATGAGAGGATTACCGTGGATGTTGACCCTACTCGAGTTTCTCCCCAGTTTGGCTTTGATGCAGTGGCACCATCAATCTGGCCCCAGTCCATTATCCGAGGTTGCTATAAGCGCTTGCTAACAAAGGAGTGCAAGACAGTCTTCATGAACAATCTTCCCTTTGAGCAGCCTGCAGGTACCCGCGAGGGCGGTTGTTCCCAGAACTGGCTCGCATACTAGGTCGCCCAGCAAACGAGGATTGAGACGCAGTCGGACGCTCAACCGAGTAGAGCTCCCTTGATCAAGAGAAACTCTTTTCCGTTTTGCCCCAATTGCAGTCTGAGCGAGTCTGAATATGGTTGCTACTCATTCTTGGATCATGAAAACCATTTGTGTCCTGACGTCATTCTGAAGGAAAAGATCGCCGCAGTTAAGAAGGGCGACACGCATGTCGTCAGATATAGCGAGGCATTTGCTAAGGTAAGCAATTTTTCGCGTGCGTTAAGCTTCTTGATTTCCCTATGCTGACGCCTTTATTCTGTACTGTTTGCTGTAGTGTCATGTGCGGAGATTCGCATCTGGTGATCGTTCCAAGTCATTGGTTAACACCATTGTTGCCACCAGAAGGCAAAAACAGTCGTTCCTGCTAGCATGGAGGATGGACCCTGAGGTCGAAACCAGGATTCGCGCAGTCATGAACGCTTTTGCTGACTCGCTGATAGACAATGCTCCGGCCTCGTCTCCTCCCAGAGATGATCCGTCCCCTCCACCGACTGCGGCGCCGAGAGCAAAGAGACCCAGGCAAAAGGGAATTACATTTTCTTCCCTTAGAAGTGCTCCAACTTCTCCTCCGGCGAGGTCCCTTTCTGTCAAGGATAAAGGTAAAGGTCACATGCCCAGCAAAGTGCGGAAGGAGCTCGCAGTTGAGACTTTCGTTCCATTCAACCAGGAGGAAGAAGAAGAGAGGCAGGAGCCCAGAGAAAGTGATGAAGAAGAAGAAGAAGAAAGAACAATTGTGATGCATGAGGAAGAATAAGGAGGTACCTCCGTCGCGTTTCCCTTCTCATTATCGTAATTCTTTTGCAATTCTTTCTTAAACCAATCACTTCTTCGCAGATGATGATGATGATGAGATCATCGGTGGCCTTTTGGCCAAGAGACAAAAGAGAGATACCCATTCTGGCATCCCAGACGATCCCATAAGCGAGGACGTTCTTGCTGAGTCCAGGAAGACAGCCGCGGAAGCTGCTGAAAGGAGAAGGCAGCGGGAAGAGGAGGAGCTCGAGCGTGTGAGACAGCGGAGCCTCGAAGAGCAACATGTTGACGACTTAGTGCGTCCAGCTGACGAGGAAGATGCGCTTCCCGAAGAGGTGGCTCCTCAGGCCGAGGAGGAGAATGTGGCTCCAGATGAGGATGCAGCAGCCCTGGAGCAAGCCCAAGCAGACTTTGAAGAAATCGCAGGCGGCGATAAAGGTGAGATCTTCAATCTCGCAGTAACTTATAGAGATGTTATTGTGGGTGCGTTAAAGCATGGTGTGTCAAAGGCTGACATTCGCCGTTGGCTAGTAGGCAAGTGCGGAGAACCTTCAGGTAATCATTTGAGCGATATGCATGTACTAGACCTTAGCAACTTGAAACAGAGACATGACTGGTTTCTTCGCGTCCCAGGTCACGCTCATTTTAAGGACCTGCTTAATGAGGACACACTAATAGGGCATGGTTCCACGTCTTTAGTGTATGACAAAGATACTTCAATCCCACCTTCGCGTGGAGGTGCTTGCTCTTAGCTTTAGTAAAGATAGTAAAATAACTTGTAATACGAGTTACCTCATACTATCGCATTTTGTATCGCAGGGACTGCTGATGAACCAGTGTTGGAGCAAAGAAATCAAACTTCTGCATCCTATGTCCCAGTGCCGAGTTCCCATACCGAGAAGCCCGTCGCAGCTGCTGAATACGCAGGACAACCTCTTGAGGACATCATCGAACTTTCTGATGATGCTGAAGCTGACGCTGTGCTAATGGAGGAAGATGCCCATACTGGCGCTGAGGAAGTAAGAACAAGTGATGCTGATGCTTCCGCATCTGAGAGCGTCCCACGCCAAGCATCTTCGGCTGTCACTTCGCCTCCGGCGATGACTGAATCGGTGGCACCTCTTCCTGCGTGGAGCTTTTGGGGCTCGCAGGTTGGGAATGCAGTCGCAGCTGGTGCGGCCTACACTCTTCCTCCTAACTATGAGGGATTAGAGCTCGCAGCTGACAGGAGAGCCATGGAGCGAGGGCAGTCTTCAACTACTCCAGCAATGCGCATTCCTTCTCTTCGTGAGATTCTTGAAGGAACTGGTAAGTAGTGATTCGCTGCTTGCATCTCGCATTGTTCATTTGCGAGTTTGATAGCATAACTTAGCTTTGACATTGCTTTAGGTTTGAAGCAAACTGATGTGGACTGGCTAGTTCGGATGCGCCTCACCTACCCCCGATCATTTGCGAGATCTCTGGAGATAGGCCCTTTTGACAGGAGGCTGTTTCTTACAGAAGCCATTTGGATTTTGGAGCAGATTTCTGCGGCCACGCCTGCGACCATTTCTGTCCAGAGTGCCGAATTGCTTTTTGGCATGTGCCAAAATCTTCTTACCAAAGTTCAAGGCAGACTAGGTTTCAGATTTCTTATGAAAAGAGTTACTCTGATTCGCGCAGCCGTAACTTTGAAGCTCGGCCACCAGAACCTCGCAGCTGAAAAGCAGAAGGTGGAGCAGCAGAAGCAAAAGGCTGAAGAAGCTACGAAGCTCTATCATGAGATGAATGCCAAGTGCGAGCAATTGAAGCAAGAAGTGGAGCAGGTAGAGAAGCTGAGCCATCAGTTCGCGCCCCATGACTCCTTGATCAAGAATTTGCTTTGACTTTTTGAACTTGAAAAATAGCAAGGAAATAGCTGGAACATTAATGTAATGTTGAAACATTAATGTAATGTTGCTAGGGTTTCTCCCCCTTTTTTTTTAACAACAAGAATCAACTTGCCCGTTTTGCCCTTTCCGGGATTTGATAGGATATCTCTGTGCATATCCAATTATGACATCAGCAATTGATACTCTGCTTGATTTTCGCGCTAATTTCTCGGAAGATAAGCACGCTTTCGTTGGGAAGTCCATCCGAATCATGACCATCCGTCATTTATTAGGATACGCAACTGAATCGTCGTAGCCTTTAGTAGGGTAATTGATCGTTGCCGCTTTTCAAGGCGTAAGTGATTGACCTTACCCTCTTTTCGAATTCTGCTGACTCATCTTAGCAACTGAAGAGTCTCCACAAGGTCTATATAAACCCTGTCTTTGCCATTTGGGTTCTTCATCCCCAAAAATGTGCTTTGCCGTGAGTCCTTACGACTGCTGGTTTCAACGCTTGTTTTTCGTTGATTCATGGCAACTTCAAGTTGTGAATCCTGAGTTTGCGCTTTGTGCTATAGAAATAGTTTCCAAGATCCGCCTTATGAGGCTTATTGCTCTTTATAACAATCATAAAGAAGATGGAGATGATATTTCATGTATGTTCGAAGAATTTTCTTCGTGTATTATGTTTGCAGGTCATGTTTCCGGCCGCCTCCCGGTGAGGTGCAGCGCCGAAGTGACCGTGCTATCGTCTCGTAATGAACGGCGGAATTCTCCTCCAGCATCCCTGGAGGAGAATTTCTTGCCTCTTTGTTCTTGAACTCAGGAGGCTTGTCAATGCCCTTGTCAATCATGACAAGGAACCCAGTACCAGAGGAATGACTGCTTCCCCTGTTTTGGGCGACTGTGTGCGCCGGAACAGGAGGTTCCTCCGGTACATATCTTGATCAGACAGGGGTCTTGTCAGATCCTGAGATCTTGGACATAGGACCACCCAGACCATTGCCGCCATGGATGCAGCTAATGGCGAGTTGATCTCTTCGCAGAAGCATCCTACTTGCTACAGATCTTTGGCCGCAGATCTGCGTGTCGCATAGCCGATGTTAGGACCGTTGGGTTCATCCTTTTCAGTCAGGATTCCCGTGGTGTGTCTCTGCTGGCTTGTCAGCTACTTTTCGAATGTATTGTAAGCCATATTGGCTGCGTAGTTAGATTTGAGCTTTTTCGCTTGTAAGCTGCTATCTATACAGATAAATTGTAAGTCTTTTCGACTCATAATGATAAATAGCTTTTGTATTATTTGCTGAGCTGTTGCAACAAAAATACAATTTCACATGCGTATCGGCATATTTCGCCTTGCACAATGCTATGTACATGTTTCGCATTTGCTATCTGCCATATAAATTCGCAGATGTTTTATTAGATCGTTCGAGATCGTATTTGCGCAGTTGTGCCATCTTGGCAGATGGGCTTGTGATTTGCTTTCAGATTCAAGTGCTATCATATCAGATAGACCTTTGTGGATCACTTAAGATCATTTTGCACAATTTTACATTATCAGATAGACCTTTGTAGATCTTGTGCACATTTTGCACAAATTGCTATCGCATTTGTATAATGCTGCTATTACCGCAGATAGGCTTGGAAGATCAATTAAGATCATTTTTCGCATGAGTTGCTATCGTAGCAGATAGGCTTTAGGAGATCAATTAAGATCGTTTTTCGCATGAGTTGCTATCGTAGCAGATAGGCTTTAGAAGATCAATTAAGATCGTTTTTTTTTCCGCATGAGTTGCTATCGTAACAGATAGGCTTTAGAAGATCAATTAAGATCGTTTTTCGCATGAGTTGCTATCGTAACAGATAGGCTTTAGAAGATCAATTAAGATCGTTTTTCGCATGAGTTGCTATCGTAACAGATAGGCTTTAGAAGATCAATTAAGATCGTTTTTCGCATGAGTTGCTATCGTAGCAGATAGGCTTTAGGAGATCAATTAAGATCGTTTTGCATAGGCTGCTATCGTGACAGATAGGCTTAGAGGATCAATTAAGATCGCATTTGCATAGGCTGCTATCGTAACAGATAGGCTTAGATGATCAATTAAGATCGCATTTCGCATGAGCTGCTATCGTGGCAGATAGGCTTAGATGATCAATTAAGATCGCATTTGTATGAGCTTCTATCGTGGCAGATAGGCTTAGATGATCAATTAAGATCGCATTTGTACAGATTGATATCGTGGCGGATAACCCATTGTTAAAAGTTATAACAAACTAAAATGAAGCAAAATTGACATGCAGAAATATGAAGTTCTCATTTGGGAGAATTCTCTTATTATAACGCTCTCATATGGGAGAGATGAGATTACAATCCTTTCATATGGGAGAGGAGATTGTGTAAATCGTAGCCATACAAGACATTAAGCGACGTTATAATAAAATGCATGAAATGAGAGAATTCAGGGATAGTACTTCTTAATCCAGCGCATGTTGACTGAACTCGGGGTTGAGGTTGTTCCGTGCAACCTTCGTATGCTGCAGTAGCCACTGTCAAATACTTCTGTGACTTCGAAGGGTCCTTCCCAATTGGCTGCGAACTTTGGGTGAGCCGCTTCTCGCATGCAGTGGTCAGATGCGCGCAGGACCAAGTCTCCAACTGCGAAATCTCTTCGCTGGACCGTCTTATTGTAAGCGCGAGCAATCCTTTCTTGATACCGCTTGTTGGTCCTTTTGGCTTGTTCTCGCTTTTCCTCCAGCAAGACTAAGTCATGATCACGTTGATTTTCGTAGAGTGCGTGGAAGGCCAATCTTGCCGAATTGACTCTCACCTCCGCAGGTACCACGGCCTCGGCCCCATAGCATAGTAGGAATGGTGAGGCCCCCGTGGGTGTCCTTGGAGAAGTTCGGTAGGCCCACATAGCTATGCTTAGAGAATCAGCCCACTTCTTGTGGTCATCTGCGACCATCTTGCTCAAAATCCTTAACAGCCCGTTCCCCTTCGGGTAGTAGGGGGTAGAACATATTTGCCTGGTATTGTACTCCGCTAACTTCGCAGCTACCTGGCGATTAACAAAGGGAGTACCGTTATCTGAAAGAATGGAGTTTGGGATTCCGAACCTGCATATGATGCTTTCCTGGATGAAATTGACCACAGCTAGCGCATTTGCCGTCTTGAGTGGTATCGCCTCCACCCATTTGGTGAATAGCTCAGTTGCAGTGAGAATAAAATGATTCCCGTGTGACGCTGGTCGGATGGGACCAATGAAGTCCAGAGCCCATGTGTGAAATGGTCATGGTGTTCCCAATGCATGTAGATCCACGGGCGGGAGCGTGCACTAGGTTTCCTTTGAATTGGCACTCCTGGCAGCGTCGCACTTTGGTGCGGCAATCAACCTCCATTGTGGGCCAGAAATATCCAATTGAGAGGAGCTGCCTGCATAATTTCGCACCTCCTTGGTGTTCCACCTGATGAGAAAGGTCCATGACTTCTTGTGCTTCTCTGCCGTCTAGACATAGCAGCAAGTTGCCCTCATGACCCCTTCGCCAAAGCAGGTTTTCCTGTACTACGTATCGAGATGCTTTCCTCTTCAATTTCTCGGCTTCTTTTCTCGATTCGGGCACGGTGCCCTGGGTGAGAAAATCAAAGAGTGGCTTCCTCCAATCCGTGTCATCATCAGTTAGAGCGACGAGTAGAGAATCTTTGATTAGTGCGCAACTCTCGCACTTCCCTTGTATCAGGGCCGCGGCTGTTGACATGTCTGGATAATGAATGCCATATCTCTGAGCCTTCCGATAGATTGACACCTCACTTTCTCCGCAAGCATGTTGGTGAATCTTTTCTAACAACAGCTGTCCCTCTTGCTCGGAGACGCATCGCATGAGTATTCCGCCAGGACCCTTGTAGTAGAGGGTGTTATCATATATGCAATACCCTTTCGTGAGTGCCCAGCTTTCGCTGCTTGTGCCTTCTGCAATAGCTCGTAGGACTGCTTTTCTCCAGTCCGTGTCATCCATGTGTTCGTCGTCGCACGCGTCTTCTGTCAATGCCGACGATGTTCGCACTTCGATGGAGATCCTTGCGGGACATTTGTCTGTGCTGACCTTAGATCCCAAGGTGGCCAAAGCATCCGCATGCCTGTTGTCTGCTCGGGGCTTGTGCTCGTACCTCACATCGCAGAATTGCTGTACCAGCTTTTGTACTAGAGTCCGGTAAGACAGAAGGTTAATCTCCTTCAGACCGTATTCACCCGAGGCTTGCTTAACGATCAACTTGGAGTCTCCCATAACCGTCAGATTGCTTACTTCTAAGGCCTTTGCTGCCCGGAGTCCCGCGATAAGAGCCTCATGTTCAGCTTCATTGTTAGTGACTGCGAATTCGAGTTTGGCGGACATCTGTATGACCTCTCCATCCGGCTTGGTCAAGAATATCCCAATGCCTCCGCATTTCCTCGTTGACGAACCGTCGAAATGGAGTGTCCAATAGGGCACGTCGATTGCATAGATTTCAGGTCCTTCGAGCTCTTCTTCGATCACGGGTTCATGGGTGTTGTCGGGGAACTGTGCCAACAGATCCGCTACCGCCTGCGACTTGATCGCTCGCGGTCGCACGCATGTGATATCGTATTGAGAAATGGTCATATACCATTTCGCCAATCTCCCTCCAGGAGTAGTGTGGGTTAGCAGATATCGCATGGGATCACTCTTGGTGACCACTACTACTTTGTGCAACGCAAAGTAATGTTTCAATTTCTCTATTACGAAGAACAAAGCAAGGCAATGACGTTCGATGTCTGTGTACCTTGATTCAGCAGGTTGCACAATGCGAGAGATGTAGTAGATAGGCCTTTCCTGGCCTTCGTACTCCTGAGCCAAGAGTGCTCCTATGGATCTTCTTGTTGACGTCAGATATAGCAAAAGCGGTGATCCCAGCTGAGGTGCGATCATTATTTTTGAGGACGTCAGCAGATCCTTCAGCTTTTCGAATGCAGCTTCGTGCTCCGGAGCCCAGCTGTATACGGCATCTTTCTTGAGAAGAGTACTAAAACAGCAGGTGATTTCGGCAATCGCTGGGATGAATCTCCGCAGATATGATAGCTTTCCCAAAAATGTCTTCAAGGCACTTTGGTTATGGGGCGGCGTCATGCCAGTTATAGCTGATACTTTTGCAGGGTCAGGCTCGATTCCTTGGCGATGGACTACGCATCCCAAGAACTTTCCTGATGTTACCCCAAATGCGCACTTCATGGGATTCATCTTCAGTTGAAAGCGTCTACATCTATTGAACACTTTCCGCAAATCCGCGAGGTGGTCTGCTTCGTGCTTGGATTTAACCACCAGGTCATCCACATAGAATTCCACTTATTTGTGCATCATGTAGTGGAATAGGGCCATCATGGCCCGCTGATAGGTCGCACCTGCGTTTTTGAGACCGAACGGCATCACCGTGTAGTTGAACACCCCCACCGGAGTGATGAATGCAGTTTTCTGCGCGTCTTCAGGGTCCATCTTGATCTGGTTGTACCCACTGAAGCCGTCCATGAAACTGAACATGCGATGGCCTGCTGTTGAATCGATAAGCAAATCGATGTTGGGCAGTGGAAAATCGTCCTTGGGGCAGAAGCGATTGAGATCTCGGAAGTCCACGCAGATGCGAAGCTATCCGTTCTTCTTCACCACTGGCACGATGTTGGCCAGCCATGTTGGATGATGATTCGGCTCTATGAACTTGGCATCCACGAGTTTGACAATCTTCTGTTTGATTTTCACGTTAAGCTCCGGCCTGAAGCTTCTTGTGCTCTGCTTTACCGGCTTAGACCCTGGAATGATGTCTAAGCGGTGCATAGTGATGCTTGTATCCAGTCCTGGCATCTCATCATACTCCCATGCGAACACATCCTTGTATTCAGTTAGGAGCTGTAGCAGTCCTTGCTCCTCCTCGCTTGTGAGATCCGCACTTAGAAAGACTGGCCTTCTCTTTTCCTCGTTCGGGCTGAGGAACACTTCCTTTAGCTCTTGTTTTTGTGGTCTGGGTCTGTCTTCCATGTACTCGGGTGCTTCTTTGAGCTTCTCGTCCGGAGTGCCCTGCATTGGCTTTTCCGTTAGCGCAATTTGCTCGATTTGATTGATTTGCCCAGGGATATCCCCATGCCCGTGTGAGGACATCCCCGTGCACCTTCATATGCGATAGCACTTCTTCCCATTGGCGTAGAAGCTTTCTATCTCCTTGCCTTCGGGGTCATGCTTTGCGATTCTCTTCAGAGTGTACACATTCTTTCGATGGTATGCGATACGCGGCGCCTCTTCGCGTGTAGGTGGCTTTTCTTTGGCATCTTCTCTTGTCACCATTACTCCCGCAAGTAACTGGTCCTTGATGTCCTCCCAGAGAGGCAAAGGAGTAGGGTTGAATGGTCCCGGTGTTTGCTCGTCCGCCATCTCGGTGAACCATACTGCCTCGCTAAGATGTGCTTCATCCAAGTTGAATGGATTCGTTGAAGCCCGTATCTCGACTACTCTGTCGTTCCAGATAGCTTTCATGACTTGGTGAGCCATGGAAGGAACCGCGTCGAAGCGATGAATCCAGGCTCGACCTATGATCATGTGATACGTAGTGTTCGCATCTATGACATAGAACTTTGCTGAGCACTTGATTTTGCCAATCTGCACGCCCAGGCGGATCCATCCAATCGTCATTCTAGAGTCGCTTCCAAATCCCATCAGCGGAGATGGACACCTGACAATCTTGTGCTCGGGGATCCCTGCTAGCTTCAGTGTGTGGAGCGAAACGACGTTGACCGCTGCTCCTCCGTCTACAAATGCTCGCTTGAACTCGACACCATTGATGATGGCTGTCACGTACAGAGGCCTCTGGTGGCTTGCATCTGTCTTCTTGTCGCTGGCAGAAAAGGTCATCATCTTTTCTATAGAGCGAGACGCCCTGATGACTTTCCCGTTGGAAACTACAAGATCCTCCTCGTAGTCCTCCGCTATCCTCAAGATTGCTTTCGTCATTTCTGTCCGGCACCTCTCGGAGAAGTTCATCTCGTCGAAGAATCTGCTAAAGCCGTGCGACCCCTTCATCCGATCGACACGTTCGTCTTCTGTGTCCATACTGTAGTCCTCGTCATCATGGACCTCAGCGACGATGGGTAGACCATCCTCTGCGACTTCTTCCAAGTCCACGATCGAGATCATGGCAACCTCTTTGCCTTTTGAGTCCTGCTCCGCATGGGCAGGAAGCGGATTGTTGCGCACATCCTTCCTGTGATCGCTGACGATCAGCTCGCCGTTCTTCATCTTCTGGTCGAATGTAAACCTGAGCTTCTTACATTCCGCTGTGGGGTGCATGACCTTGCCGTGGTACTCGCACCACTTAGGGTCCCTTACCATCTCCTTGGAGGGTGTCTTCTCGAGCGGCAGTAGGACACCGTCCTTGCGCCACTGCCTGCAGAGGTCGCTTGCCTCCTCTACCGAGCATGGCAGAGGTGGTACGTCGAAGTTCACAACCTTCGCTTGCTTCTGGGGTGAAACTGTATTGACCTCAGCTTCGCGTCCCCTCTTGTAACTGAATCTCCCGATCTTGTAGGTGGTGCCGCTCGAAGATCGCTCCGGAGCGTTCTTCTTTTTCTGCCTCTCGATTATAGGCTCGATGTTCTTCGTGCATTCAATTAGCTTTGAAAACGTAGGTGTTTGCAAATTGATGAGCATACCTTTGTATTCGTCTCGCCTGCACTGCAGGCATATCTCTACGAGCCGGCTTTCGAGCATTGGATCTTTGCACTCCAAGGACTTCGCCCTGAATTTCTTGATGAAAGTGATCCCATCCTCCTCGCGCTTCTGATACATTCGCGAGAGATGGATCATTGTCACCTTTTCTTCCATATGGAAGAACTTGGTGTAGAACTTCTGGACCATGTCGTCCCAAGTCTTCACGGATCCGACTTCCAACGTTCGGTACCACTTGTACGCTACGTTCCCCAAAGGATTTTGGGAACTCTCGCATCAGTAGTTTGGGATCAGCTCCATATGGCCCCATGATGTCAATGAAACGCATGACATGCTCATGAGCGTTTCCGTTGACATCCTCGAACTTGTCCCATTTAGGAGCCTTATACCCCACTGGGTTAGGCATGAGATAGATCTCCCGCGGGATGGGTGGATCGTTGTCTAGCTTCGGGATGATGGTATCCGCGAATGATTAGTGAGCCAGAATAGTGTCCATGCGCTTCTGCAGAGACGTCATGCATTCTGGAATGCTTCCCTCAGTAGCAGGAGGAGGGGTTGCCGCAGGCGGAGGCGACACATATGCCGTCGAAGGATTGGGGACATATTGGCTGCTCGCATTGCCCCAGATCGCCGTTGGAGGAGGCAAGGGGTATTGCAAAGCCGGGTTGGATGCCAAAGCCGAAGGTTGAGGAGTGTGAGCAGTGAGAGGCAACATCTGAGCTGTTGACCCCTGAATCGAAGGCAGCTGCGTAGTCGCCGGTGGAGTCTGCAGGTTAGGGTTGGGAGGTGTGGTGGACACTCCCAATCCTGGAGCGGTAGGGCCTCCTCCTCCTCGAGAGACGGCGGTGGCTGTTGAAGGATTTGGTGCAAGGGTGCCCAGAACGGCCAAGATCCGTTCTAGCTGCGCAGATTGAGCTTTGAGAGCTTTCGCCTGACCTTGGACGGTGGCATCCAAGGATTCTAACGTCGGTGCCTCGCTGGGGGTCGCAGGAGTACGGCGGGTCTCCTCTCCCGAGGCAGTTTCGGTGGAAGGCGATCTGTTGCTAACATCATCCTCCTGAGACATGGTTGCTTTTGTTGGTAGATTCACGTCGGGTTCACCAAAATGTGCACAAGAGATTCCGGCGGGGAGACCTCCGTGTACACCGTATGTAGAGGATCAGAGATCGCACAGGAAGAGTTGGGTTGTGTGTAGGGAGAGAGTAAGGCAGTAGTAATGTCTGAGAGAGAGACAGAGGTTCGGCAGAGCTTCCGCGTATGGCTAGTGTGTCCTCCTTTGTATGGAAAGGTTAACGTCCTATATATAGCAGAGAACGTGACCGTTGTAGTGTGGTTAATGCGCCCATTAATGGCAGCTTAATTAGCTTAACCATAACGGCACGTTCGTCCGAGTATATAGGGACCGTTACAGCACGTTGTGCGCGAATACCGGAACCGTTACGAGGTTGACCGGGTTTGACCGGATTGACCGGGTTTATGGAGCTCGTGCCATAAATCTCTCAGAGCAGTTGCTAAAGGTCGCGCGCGGGCTTGGCTCGCACGCGATAGGGCTTACTCTAGCCTCCAAACCACTAAGTCCCTACAAGTCCCGTGCAGTGATATGCGAGGGCTCTGTCTCGCAGCCCCCACATGGATCAGCTCGGCTGGTGATCCAATGTGTGTGGAGCACAATATGGTGTGCTGGATGGTTGCCACGTGGCCAAGATCTGTCAGCTCAGAAAGCACTATCTACAAGGGGCATCTTAGCATCTACAAAAAAAAAAAATGTTGTAGAAGAGTGATTGGGAAAATTGACTAAATAACTACCAGCGAGTAGTGACAATGCTATGCAGTCGGCATTAAGTTCAAACTATTTTTATTTTTGTTAAAGTGAAACTTGATCCCATGAAGTTTTAATAAATTCGAATATGAGTATGGAGTACTGACCCTAAACTCGATAAATTTTAAGGAAATTAATAGACTGTCTCTCTCTAATGAAATATTGTTCTTCTATGTTTGAGGCGGGAGAAAGACTCTCGGTGATAGCACCCTTTAATAGACTGTCTCTCTCTAAGTGATATTTTTTATGGGTAAAAGACATTTTTCACCCTCCATTTATGGAGAAAATACATTTTGCCCCTTAATTTATGGGGAAAATACCTTTTGCACCCCTATTAACGGATGAAGCTAACGGAATGGGATAAATGACTTATTTACCTTACATTAAAGAAAAATTACACGGGTATATACTCCCTCCGTTTCGCCAGATTCTTCAAAATTTCCTTTTTGGGTGTTTCGCCAGATTCTTCAAATTTTCCAAAAAAGGAAACTTATCCCCATCAAAAATACCATCATACCCTTAATAAAAACAGCATAATAATTTATAATTGAACATAATTAATCAGATTGGTAAATAAACCTCATTAATCAGGTCCAATTATACCTAACCCAAACACATCCCACCCAAAAAAATGTAAAAACCTAATCTGAAATGTTATCCCCTCATTCCCTATCCACTCTCTCTCTCTCTCTCTCTCTCTCTCATGTTCTTCCATCTCTCCTTCCCATCCCCTGCCTCTCCATCGCCAACCCAACACTCTCCCCTCTTCTCTCATCTCCATCTTCAGACAAGAGAACGAGAGAGACCGAAAATAGGAGATCGATGAAGAGGACGTCGCCATCGCCTCCTCGCCGGCGACGCCGGCGTCGCCTCTGTCTTCCATCGAGTCAGATCTCCTCAAGTCCGCCGCCGCCACCGTGTAGTACCGTGGGAGGAAGAAGAAGGTGAAGAACAGAGAGAGAGAGAAGTAGATCGGGGGTCGCATGGGCAGAAGTAGATCGGTGAATGGAGATGGTGGCGGCGACTGTGAATCGATGGAAGAAGATGGGGATAACCATCTCCATCCATCGATCCACAGTCCATTCTACAGATCGGTTCCACCCAACAGTGTATCTCCATCTTGTTGTTGCTCATCTCCATCTTTCTTCATGAAGCGGCAAGTCAGGGAGGCTCCACCTTCACCACCGGGTAGCATTCTCTTCCAATCTCTCATCTCCTTTCCCTACCTCAGATCTGACTTATTCTTCTTGTTTTTCTCCAAATATGGACAAGAGAAGCAACAACAGGAGCTGCAAATCTAACAAATAGAAGCACATGAAACGAAAATGGAGAAGTTATAGTCATGGAACTCTTTGTGTAATTCATGATATAGAAAATTAGTGAAAGAATTTTGTTGTTGTTCTTGCTGTTATTGTTATTGTTGCTGTGAATGTGATAGAAATTGTTCTTGTTGTTCTTGTTCTTCTTGTTAATGGGTAACCAGAGGAGAGAGAGAGAGAGAGATTGAGAGAGAGTGTATTAAGATAGGGGTAAACGGGTGAGTCACAGGGGCTGTATGGGTTTTTTCCATCGTTCCTTAATTCCCGTGCCGAAAAAGTTTTTGAAGTATCTGATGAAACAGAGGGAGTATGTCTTTATTTTCACATCCTCCCCATTTCTTCTAACCCTAACACATTTTATTTTCTCTCTCTCTCCTATGCCTACTCTCCATCGCCTCCTCCTCCTCCTTCTCCCTTCAAAGCAGCGGCAACAACCTCTCCCTAATCCAGAGGAAGACGAGAACGACGAAACCTCTCCCGAACATCATCATATCTTTCTCCGCTTCGTCCTCTACCTTCTGAATCGAAGAAATATCACTGTCCACCGCCACCGCAGCTAAATCCTGCCGCCGCCTTCCACAACCACCGACGATTCCAGGTCCTGAACTCTTTTTTGCAACTGCTTGAAGTACTCGATCGTATCCCCCAAGATCGAAGCCTTATCCATCTTCGTCACGAAGGGGACCAGAGATCTCAAAATGATGAACCGCTCGTTGAGCTTCTCTCTGCGGCGGCGCTCGGCCAGGACGTGGTTGGCACTCAGCTGCTCTTCCTGCGTCGTCGATCCCTTCCTCGACGACCTCGTCGGTGCCGGAGAATCGGCGGCTTCAATCGGCGTCGAAGAATTGTCGTCGGTGTACTTGGAGTGGAGGAAGGGGACGGTGAAGAGTATGTACTTGAGGAGCGATTGGGATTTGAATCTCATACTGATACTGTTAACATTGGTGGTGTTGGTGGTGTTGATTTGATATGTGGTGGTGTTGAATCTCATACTGATACCCCAGCGATGTGTATTTCGGCAATACCATTTCTCTAACCCTCGGAAACTTCTGGGCTTTTGTCCGCTTGCAAGGTTCCGATCACCTGATCATTTCTCCTCACCCTACTCACGATCTCGTCGAATTCAACTCTCTTGGTCAACTCGTAAGAAATCTCTCTCTGTTTCTCTTGCTCTCTGTTTTGATGGACGAAGTTGTAAGTTTTGATTAGGCGTGTGTGATTAGGGGCTAATTGGGTCGATCTGGGTTTGATCTTGCATTTGGGTATTTGGTATTTGGTTGGATATTTTTAATTGGTTTTCGTCTGTTTTTGGGTTTGTGATTTAATGAGATTGTAATTTGTGATTAGCCATTCAATTAGAATGCCGATCTGGGTTTTGATCGAATGCGGTTTCTACTAAGGAACAATGATTGTGTGAATTAGGGTTGGTGGTGTTGAATCTCACACTGATACTGTTAACATTGGTGGTGTTGTTGGTGGTGTTGATTTGGTATGTGGTTGATATTCAGGTTGTTGGTGGTGGTGGTGTTGGTGATGTTCAAGAACACCAAGAACATGATGAACATGGTATTAAACAAAAAAAGAGTGTTATTTGTCCACAATTTGGAAGGGTAAAATGGTCACAAAAGGTCAATTTGCACCCCTCCACTAACGGATTGTAACAGAGGGGTGGTATATGTCCACCCTCCATCCATTGACAGGGGTGTAAGAGGTATTTTCCTAATAAATCAGGGGGCAAAATGTATTTTTCCCGTAAATGAAGGGTGGAAAATGTCTTTTACCCATTTTTTATTCGTGTCCAAAAAGGGTATAAAAGAAAAGAAAATAAAAACAATGTAACTTCTTTTAGTAAGTAAAATAAAAGGACAATGCTTTTGGAACATTTAATTTAGGAAATGAGTAGGTAATCCCCGTGGCCTGAGGCCAATCAAAAGCTTAAAGCATTCTCAAATGTCTGCCCTTGATCTCACAAGCATCTCACAGCTGTAATATTTGACATTACATACCACTTTGTTCCCTTTCTTTCTCCCGCTCGGAGAAAGCTCGGGAAATAAGAAAATGGGTCATTTGACCCTGTTACCCTTCTGTCTCTTTCCCCCTTCTCTTTTGTTTCTCTCCCCTTCTCTCTCTCGATAACAAAAAACACCACAACTACCAACAATACCACTAGAACAACCCATTTCAAATTTCATATCCAAACAAATACAGAGAAAGAATAGAAGAAGAATTGAGGCCTTGTGTGCACAAGAGATTCCGGCAGGGAGAACTCTGTGTGCACCGTAAGTAGAGGATCAGAAATGGCACAGGAAGAGTTGGTTTGTGTGTAGGGAGAGAGTAAGGCAGTAGTAATGTCTGAGAGAGAGACAAGGGTTTGGTAGAGCTTCCGCGTATGGCTGGTGTGTCTCCCTTTGTATGGAAGGGTTAACTTCCTATATATAACGGAGAATGTGACCGTTGTGGTGTGGTTAATGCGCCCATCAATGGCGGCTTAATTAGCTTAACCACAACGGCACGTTCGTCCTCATATATAGGGACCGTTACAGCACGTTATGCGCGAATACCTGAACCGTTATGGGGTTGACCGGGTTTGACCGGATTGACCGGGTTTATGGAGCTCGTGCCATAAATCTCTCAAAAGCAGTTACTAAGGGTCGCGCGCGGGCTTGGCTCGCACGCGACAGGACTTACTCTAGCCTCCAAACCACTAAGTCCCTACAAGTCCCGTGCAGTGGTATGCGAGGGCCCTGTCTCGCAGCCCCCACATGGATCAGCGCGGCTGGTGATCCAGTGTGTGTGGAGCACAATATGGTGTGCTAGATGGTTGACACGTGGCCAAGATCTGTCAGCTCAGAAAGCACTATCTACATTAGCCCCCTTTCTGCGCGTGAAGACTCATAACCGGATAGACTTCCATGCGCAGAATCCAACATACGCGTCGCCACCACGCACCAATTCAAATATGAGTAAGTTCAGCCCCCGTGCGTGCCATTATAACCTAAAACCTCTAGAGTCGTGCCGCCTGGCTTTTAGGGTTTTAGGGGTGACGTCAGCTAGTCCTGTGATTGCGCGATTCGACGGTGACGGTTGCGATTTGACTACTGAAAGGACGCAACCCTTCATTGTTTTTGGATAAATACTATGTGCTCTCCATTGTTGCAAAGCATCACTTCTTTCTCTTAAAGTGAATGATACCCGGAAGTCTTCAAGAGCAGATTCAGATAATCAATCACAAGTTCAAAATTGCAAATCGTCTCCTTCAATTGTCTGCATCCAAGCAAGCTTTACAGAAACAAGGTTGGCCTTGTTCAATTTTGATTTAATATGCTAGTATATGCTTTGGACTACGTTGGATCTGCAAACCCATGACATATTATCTGCTGAAAACTTGTGAAGAGGCTCACAATCTTTGAATCCAATTTTGATTTAATCCCCCAATGATAAAGACTTTGAGTGTAGAGCTTTTGAAATCCCTGATAATGCAAACGATTCCAATCTCTAATTTCGGAAATTGGTACCAGACTGTTCATCTTTCTTCCCATAGATCTTGAATCTCGAAATTCAAACTGAAGTGTGCATATTTCTCCCCCCTTTTTTCTTGCTTTTCCGCAGGGATGGCAAAGACAAAAGGAACTAGACCCACTAAGGAGAACGAAGAAATACCTGATCTTCCACAAGCTCTATGGCGAAAAGCCCCCTATCTGGGTGGCAAAGACTTCTACCATGCTAGGGTTAAGGCAAAGAAATTGCCTACCCCTGTCCATAGTGAGGGATTGCAAACAGTGACCCCTCCAGTTAACTCGGCCTTGCTCGAATTGATTGGCTCCGAAGACGTGGTTCGATTGGGAGTCGAAAATGGGTACTTCCCGTATACTGCGATTTCCACCCAAGCTTTTGTTCACAAATTGGACTACATGGATGAATGGATCGACCATGTATTGACTTATCACACAATGAATCTAAATGATGCTGGCGTACACTTCGCAGTTCGTGCTATGAAGGGTGCTGCCGTGAAGCTGGACCAGTCCATGCTTCTAAACCTTCTTTCCCGCTACTCGCCTGTGACTCACACCTTCCATTTTGCTGAGTTCGAGGCTGCCCCCACGCTCGAGGACGTGCACATGATGTACGATCTGTCTCCCATGGGTGAGGTGGATCCTTTGAGTCCATTGAGAACGGATGCGGAGATTGCTTTGTACACGCAGATGGAGGAGTGCTTGTCAGAAGTAAAGAAAATTTCCACCCGGTGGACCACTACAGAAGTCCTTCCTGACTGGCAGTTGGTTGACACATCTGCGAAAAACACTTGGAACAAGTGGGTGCAGTACTTTTTCCGTGATTATGCGAACAGCAGCATCACCAAGAAGCTTCTAAGTCAAAACCCGAAGGCTAAGAACTATGTGGATGGCAAGGGTTATCACTTGACCCTATGCGCCTTCCTCTGCGCCTGGTTGTCGAGGTACTTAATCGACGGCCACCCGCACGATGGGGTCTTCTATCACGTTCTCCCCCTTGCTGTGAAATTAGCCCTCGGCCAGAAAGTCGCACTCGGACCCTTGGTCTTGGGCACACTGTACTACAGACTGGATCAGCTGGTCGTGGCCATGAAGGAATCGCGTGGCCGCCTCGACATACTGACTTACATTAACATTGCCTTCTCGACAATGTGGGTCTTCGAGCGATGGCCTTCCTATGCCCCAGTTGCTTCTAAGCCCAACAAGTGGTGTCCCCCAGGCGCGGTGGAGGAACGTAACAGCGGCAGAGCTGCGAGGTGGTTCGGAACAAACTACCCCAAGTGCGTCTGGAGCCTGATATGCGACATTCGAGAAGAGTTCATAGCCAGGCCCTATGCCATGCGTATTGAAAACGTGCGATGGTTTCCAAAACTGTATCCCTCTAAGAGTGTTGTCTTTTCAGAAGAGCTCCTCTTCGAAGGTTGAGAGCATTTCCACGAGCGCTATAGTGAATTATTTTGCTGGTGCCTGCGAGGCTCCCTTCCTGCTCTCGCAGAGCATGTTCGCGAGCTCGCGCCGAGGTCTGAGAGGATTATCGTGGATGTTGATCCCACTCGCGTTTCTCCCCAATTCGGCTTCGATGCAGTGGCGCCATCAATCTGGCCGCAGTCTATCATCAGAGGCTGCTATAAGAGTTTGTTGTCAAAGGAGTGTAAAACAGTCTTGCTAAGCAATCTCCCCTTCGAACAACATGCAGGTAACCGTGAAGGCGGCTGTTCCAAAAACTGGCTTGCATACTGGAACGCCCAGCATACAAGGTTTGAGACGCAGTCGATCCCCTTGCCAAGCAGAGCTCCTGTGATCAAAAGGAATTCTTTTCCTTTTCGTCCTAATTGTAGCCTGGACGAGTCTGAATATGGTTGCTATTCATTGCTAGATCGCGAGGACCATCTGTGTCCCTCCATCATTCTAGATGAAAAGATCGCTGCGGTTAGAAAAGGCGACTCGCATGTCATCAGATACAGCAAAACTTTTGCTAAGGTAACCAACTTCTCTTGCACGTGCTAAGCTTCTCTTGCAAAGACAGCCGTTTCGGCTGGCATCGAGAATGGATCCCGAGGTCGAGGCCAGGATTCGCGAGGTCATGAATGCTTTTTCCGATTCGCTGATAGACAATACCCCAGCCTTGTCTCCCCCTATAGATGATCCGTCTCCTCCAGCGACTGCTGCGCCAAGAGCGAAGAGGCCCAGGCAAAGAGGAATTACAATTTCTTCCCCTAGGAGCTCTCCAACTTCCCCTCCTGCGAGGTCCCTTTCTGCCAGGGATAAAGGTAAAGGTCGCATGACCGGCAAAGCGCGGAAGGAGCTCGCAGTGGAGACCTTCGTTTCATTCGACCAGGAGGAAGAAGAGGAGAGGCGGGAGCCAAAAGGAGATGAAGAAGAGAAAAGAATTGAAGATGTCAGAGAGAGAGATGCGATACATTAGGAAAATCAGGAGGTATCTCAATCGTACTTCTCTTCTCATTATCTTAACTCTTTTGCAATCTGCTTTGAACAAATTGTTTCTTTAGCAGATGGTGATGATGACGAGACCATCGGTGGCCTCTTGGCCAAGAAGCAGAAGAAAGGTTCTCACGCTGGCGTTTCTGATGAAACCATAAGCGAGGACATTCTTGCCGAGTCCAGGAGGACAGCTTCGGAAGCTGCTGAAAGGAGGAGAAAGCGAGAAGAGGAGGATCTCGAGCGTGTGAAGCAGAGGAGCCTAGAAGAACAACACGTCGACGACCTAGTGCGTCCAACTGATGAGGAAGATGTGCTTCCCGAAGAGGTGGCTTCTCGAATGGAAGAGGAGGATGTGGCTCCAGAAGAAGATGCGGCAACCTTAGAGCGAGCCCAAGCAGATTTTGAAGAAATCGCAGGCGGCAATGAAAGTGAGATTTTTAATCTCGCAGTAACTTATCGAGATGTTATTGTTGGTGCGTTAAAGCACGGTGTGTCAAAAGCTGACATGCGCCACTGGCTAGTAGGCAAGTGCGGTGAACCCTCAGGTAATCATTTGGACAATATGCGTGAACTAGGCTTAGCAACTCAAACATAATCATGACTGGTTTCTTCGCGCCCCAGGTCACGCTCACCTTAAAGACATGCTTAACGAAGACACGTTAATAGGGCAAGGTTCCACGTCCTTAGCGTATGACGAGGATACTGCAATCCCACCTTCGCGTGGAGGTGCTTGCTCTTAGCTTAACAAAGAAAGTAAAATAACATACGATACAAGTTACCTCACACCATCGCATTTTGTATCGCAGGAAATGCTGATGAACCCATGTTGGAGCAAAGGAGTCGGCCTTCTGCGTCCTATGTCCCAGTGCCGAGTTTTCATACTGAGAAGCCTGTCGCAGCTGCTGCATATGCAGGAGAGCCCCTCGAGGACGTCATTGAACTCTCCGATGATGCCGAAGCTGACACTGTTTTGATGGAGGAAGATGCCCCTGCTGGTGCTGAGGAAACAGGAACGAACGCTGCTGAAGCTATCGCACCTGAAGGCATCCCTAATCAAGCTGCAACTTCTGCTGCTGCCATGCCCCCGGCAATGACTGAGCCTGCGGCACCTCTTCCTGCGTGGAACTTTTGGGGTTCGCAGGTCGGGGCTGCAATCGCACCTGGTGCGGCTTATACTCTTCCCCCAACCTATGAGGAGTTAGAACTCGCAGCTGATAGGAGGGCAATGGAGCGAGGACAGTCTTCAACTACCCCAGCAATGAGCATTCCTTCTCTGCGCGAGATCCTTGAAGGAACTGGTATGTCGTGATTTGCTGTTCGCATCTTGCATTCTTCATTTGCGAGTTTGATAGTCTAACTTGGCTTTGACATTACTTTAGGTTTGAAGCAAGCCGACGTGGACTGGCTAGTTCGGATGCGCCTCACCTATGCTCAATCATTTGCGAGGTCTCTGGAGATAGGGCCCTTCGACAGGAGGCTATTTCTTACTGAAGCCATCTGGATTTTGAAGCAGCTGTCCGCAGCCACACCTGCGACCATTTCTCCTCAGAGCGCGGAATTGCTTTTTAGCATGTGCCAAAATCTTCTCGCCAAAGTTCAAGGCAAGCTGGGCTTCAAGTTTCTTATCAAAAGAGTTACCCTGATTCGCGCGGCCGTGACTTTGAAACGCGGCCACCAAAACCTCGCAGCTGAGAAGCAGAAGGTAGAGCAGCAAAGGCAAAAGGTTGAAGAAGCTATGAAGCTTTTTCATGAGATGAATGCCAAATGCGAGCAATTGAAACAAGAAGTGGAGCAAATAGAAAACCTTAGCCGTCAGTTTACTCCTAACGATTCCTTGATCAAAGGCTTGTTTTAAAAGTAGCAAAACATTACTGTAATGTTGCTAGGGTTTCTCCCCCTTTTTTTTCAAAAATATTGAAGTGTCCGTTTTGCCCTTTCCGGGATTTGCTCGAATATCTCTGTGTATATCAATTTATGACGTCAGCAATTGATACTCTGCCTTGATTTTCGCGCTAATTACTCATTAGATAAGCACGCCTTCCTTGGGAAGTCCATCCGTATCATGACTATCCGTCATTAATTAGGATACGCAACCGAATCGTCATAGCCTTTAGTAGGGTAATTGATTGTTACCGCTTTTCAAGGCGTAAGTGATTGGCCTTACCCTCTTTTCAAATTCTGCTGACTCATCTGGGTAACTGAAGAGTCTTCACAAGGTCTATATAAACCCTGGCTTTTGCTATTTGGGTTGTTTATCCCACAATGTGGTTTGCCGTGAGTCCTCACGACTACTGGCTTCGACGCTTGTTTTTCGTTGATTCATGGCAACTTCAAGTTGTGAAACCTGAGTTTGCGCTTTGTGCTATAGAAATAGTTTCCAAGATCCGCATTATAAGGCTTATTGATCTTTATAACTATCACAGAGAAGATGCAGATAATACCTCATGTTTGCTCGAAGAATTTTCTTCGTCTATTATGCTTGCAGGTCATGTTTCCGGCCACCTCCTGGCGAGGTGCAGCGCCGTAGTGACCTTGCTACCGACTCGTAATGAACGGCGGTATTCTCCTCCAGCATGCCCGGAGGAGAATTTATTGCCCCCACGTTCGTGAGCTCAGGGTGGCGAGCCATTGTGCTCGTTTCCGTGGACAAGGAGCTCGTTGCCCGAGGAATGACTCTCCCCTGTTCTTCACAGTCGCATACGCCGGAACAGGTGGTTCCTCAGGAACTTATCTTAGGTGTAAGGCCAAAGAATGGCCTTGCCAGATTCTGGGATCTTGAACATAGCGTCGCATAGCCTTCATGGCGTTCGTAGGACGTTCATTTTATAGCAAGACCCTACCGGCTACAGACCTTTGGCCACAAGTCTTTGTATCGTATAGCTTCTGTTAGGACTGTTAGGTCGATCCTTTTCCATTTGGGATTTCCCCGATGAGTAACTTCTGTATGCGAGTTACCATGTAGATGCATTGTAAGCCATGTTGGCTGCGTAGTTAGCTTGAACTGAGCTTTTTCGCTTGTAAGCTGTTATCTAGACAGATAAAGTGTAAGTCTTTTTTACTCTTAATGATAAATCATTTTGTATGATTTGTTGTCTTGTTACAACAAATTACAATTTCGCATGCGTATTGGCAAATTTCGCCTTCTGTAGTGCTATATACACACTTTGCATTGTCGCTTGGATATGTTTTTAGATCGTTCGAGATCGTGTTTGCGCAGCTTTTTTATCCTTGGCAGATAGGCTTGTGATTTGCTTTAGATTCCAGTGCAAGTGCTATCTTATCAGATAGGCCTTTGTAGATCACTTAAGATCATTTTGCATAATGCTGCTATCATGACAGATAGACTTAAGAACGATTTTAAAATCGCATTTGTATAGCGCTGCTATCGCGGCAGATAGGCTTGAAAGATCATTCAAGATCATGTTCGCATAGGCTGCTATCATAGCAGATAGGCTTAGAAGATCAATTAAGATCACTTTCGCATAGGCTGCTATCGTGGCAGATAGGCTTAGAATATCAATTAAGATCGTTTTCGCATGAGCTGCTATCGTGGCAGATAGGCTTAGAAGATCAATTAAGATCGTTTTCGCATGAGCTGCTATCGTGGCAGATAGGCTTAGAAGATCAATTAAGATCGTTTTCGCATGAGCTGCTATCGTGGCAGATAGGCTTAGAAGATCAATTAAGATCGTTTTCTCATGAGCTGCTATCACGGCGGATAGGCTTAAAAGATCAATTAAGATCGTGTTTGCACAGGCTGCTATCACGGCGGATAGGCTCTTGCTAACAATAATAATTAACTAAATGAGGCGGTAAAGACAGCTAGAAGCATAAAGTTCTTCTCATTTGGGAGAAGTCTTTTATTGTAGCACTCTCATGTGGGAGAGATGAGATTACAATTCTCTCATATGGGAGAGAAGATATGCGAATCATGGCAATATGGAGCATAAAGCAAACGTTGTAATATAACGCGTAAAATAAGAGAAGTTAGGGATAGTACTTCTTGATCCAGCGCATATTGACTGAGCTTGGGGTTGAGCTCGTGCCATGTAACCTCCGTATGCTGCAGCAGCCACTGTCAAAGACTTCCGTGACTTCAAAGGGTCCTTCCCAATTGGCTGCAAACTTTGGATGAGCCGCCTCTCGCATGCAATGATCAGATGCGCGTAAGACCAAATCTCCAACTGCGAAATCTCGACGTTGGACTGTTTTGTTGTACGCACGAGCAATCCTTTCTTGGTAGCGCTTATTGGTCCTTTTGGCTTGTTCCCGCTTTTCTTCTAGCAAGACTAAGTCATGGTCGTGTTGATTGTTGTCCAATGCGTGGAAAGCCAATCTTGCAGAGTTAAACTTTACTTCCGCAGGTACTACAGCCTCAGCTCCATAGCATAGAAGGAATGGTGAGACCCCTGTGGGTGTCCTTGGAGAAGTCCGGTAAGCCCACAGGGCTATGCTCAAAGAATCAACCCACTTCTTGTGGTCATCCGCGACCATCTTGCTCAAAATCCTCAACAGCGTCTTGTAGGTCGCTTCCGCTTTCCCATTCCCCTTCGGGTAGTATGGGGTGGAGCATATTTGCCTGATGTTGTATTCTGCTAGCTTCGCAGCCACCTGGCGATTAACAAAAGGAGTGCCATTATCCGAAAGGATGGTGTTGGGAATTCCGAACCTGCATATGATGCTTTCTTGGATGAAATGGACCACAGCTAGCGCATTTGCCGTCTTCAGTGGTATCGCTTCCACCCACTTGGTGAACAGCTCAGTCGCGGTGAGAATGAAGTGATTCCCATGTGAGGTTGGTCGAATGGGACCAATAAAATCCAGAGCCCATGTGTGAAACGGCCATGGTGTTCCCAATGCATGTAGATCTACAGCAGGAGCGTGCACTAGATTACCTTTAAATTGACACTCCTGGCAGCGTCGTACTTTGGTACGGCAATCAGCCTCCATAGTGGGCCAGAAATACCCAATTGAGAGGAGTTGTCTGCATAATTTCGCACCTCCCTGATGTTCCACCTGGTGAGAAAGGTCCATCACTTCTTGTGCTTCCCTGCTGTCTAGACATCGCAGCAAGTTACCTTCATGGCCTCTTCGCCAAAGCAGATTTTCTTGCACCACATATCGGGCTGCTTTCCTCCTTAGTTTCTCAGCTTCTTTTCTTGATTCGGGTACAATACCCTGGGTGAGAAAATCAAAAAGTGGTTTCCTCCAATCCGCATCATCTTCGGTCAGAGCAATGAGTAAAGAATCTTTGATCAGTGCGCAACTCTCGCACTTTCCTTGTATCAGTGCTGCGGCCGTTGACATGTCCGGCCAATGGATGCCATATCTCTGAGCTTTCCGATAGATTGACACCTCACTTTCCCCGCAGGCATGTTGGTGAATCTTTTCTAACAGCATCTGTCCCTCTTGCTCGGAGACGCATCTCATAAGTATCCCGCCAGGGCCATTGTAATAGAGGGCGTTATCATGTATGCAATATCCCTTTGTGGATGCCCAGTTCTCGCTGCTCGTGCCCTCTGCGATGGCCCGTAAGATTGACTTTCTCCAATCTGCATCGTCTATGCATTCATCGCCGCTCGCGTCTTCTGTTAACGCCGACGATGTGCACTTCAATCGAGATTCTTGCAGGACATTTTTCCGTGCTAACCTTGGATCCCAAGGTAGCCAAAGCGTCTGCATGCCTGTTATCCGCTCGGGGCTTGTGCTCGTACCTAACGTCGCAGAATTGTTGCACCAGTTTTTGTACCAAGGTCCGGTAGGATAGTAGATTTATCTCCTTCAAACCGTACTCGCTCGAGGCTTGCTTGACAATTAGCTTGGAGTCCCCCAAAACCGTTAGATTACTTACTTCCAAAGCTTTCGCTGCGCGAAGTCCCGCAATGAGGGCTTCATATTCTGCTTCGTTGTTGGTGACTGCGAAGTCAAGCTTTGCTGACATCTGTATGACCTCCCCATCTGGTTTGGTCAAGACTATCCCAATGCCTCCGCATTTCCATGCTGACGAGCCGTCAAAATGGAGCGTCCAATAGGGCAAATCAACTGCATAGATTTCAGGTCCCTCCAATTCTTCTTCGATCACTGGCTCATGACTGTTATCGGGAAATTGCGCCAGCAAATCCGCCACCGCCTGCGACTTGATCGCCCGCGGTCGCACGCATGTGATGTCATACTGGGAGATGGTCATATACCATTTTGCCAATCTTCCCCCAGGAGTGGTGTGAGTCAGAAGATATCGTATGGGATCACTCTTTGTGACCACCACCACTTTGTGCGAAGCAAAGTAGTGTTTCAGCTTCTCTATTACGAAAAATAGGGCAAGGCAATGACGCTCGATGTCCGTGTACCTTGATTCTGCGGGCTGCACAATGCGAGAGATGTAGTAGATGGGCCTTTCTTGGCCCTCGTACTCCTGAGCCAAAAGAGCTCCTATAGACTTTCTTGTTGACGTCAGATACAGCAAAAGCGGTGATCCTAACTGAGGCGCGATCATTATTTTTGAAGATGTCAGCAGCTCCTTTAGTTTTCCGAACGCAGCTTCGTGCTCCAGAGTCCAGCTGTATACGGCATCTTTCTTGAGAAGGTCACTGAAACAGCAGGTAATTTCGGCAATCGCTGGGATGAATCTTCGCAGATATGATAGCTTTCCCAAGAACGTTTTCATGGCACTTTGATTATGTGGCGGAGTCATGCCGGTGATGGCTGATACTTTCGCAGGGTCAGGCTCGATTCCTTGGCGATGCACTACGCATCCCAAGAACTTCCCTGATGTCACTCCGAATGCGCACTTCATGGGGTTCATCTTCAATTGAAAGCGTCTACATCTATTGAACACTTTCCGCAAATCGGCCAGATGATCTGCCTCCTGTTTGGATTTAACCACCAGGTCATCCATATAGAATTCCACTTCCTTGTGCATCATGTCGTGGAACAGGGCCATCATGGCCCGCTGGTAAGTTGCACCTGCGTTTTTGAGACCAAAAGGCATCACCGTATAGTTGAATACTCCCACTGGGGTGATGAATGCGGTTTTTCGTGCATATTCAGGGTTCATCTTGATCTGATTGTACCCGCTGAAACCGTCCATGAAACTGAACATGCGATGACCCGCTGTCGAATCAATAAGCAGATCAATGTTGGGGAGCGGAAAATCGTCCTTGGGGCAGAAACGATTGAGATCCCGGAAATCCACGCAGATGCGAAGCTATCCATTCTTATTTACCACGGGCACAATGTTGGCCAGCCATGTGGGATGGTGATTCGGCTCTATGAACTTGGCATCCAGGAGTTTGACAATCTCCTGCTTAATCTTCACATTGAGCTCCGGCCTAAAGTTTCTTGTGCTCTGCTTTACTGGCTTGGACCCCGGAATTACATCCAACCGATGCATGGTGATGCTTGTGTCCAGACCGAGCATCTCATCATAATCCCATGCGAACACGTCCTTGTACTCGGTCAGGAGCTGTAGTAGTGTTTCCTCCTCTTCGCTTGTGAGGTCCGCACTTAGAAAGACTGGCCTCTTCTTTTCGTTGTTTGGGCTTAGGAATACCTCCTTCAGCTCTTGCTTTTGCGGTCTCGGTTTGTCTTCCATGCATTCGGGTGCTTCTTTGAGATTCTCTTCTGGAGCGCTCTGCATTGGTCTTTCTGTCCCCGCAACCTGCTCGATTTGGTTGATTTGCTCAGGGATATCCCCATGCCCGCGTGAGGACACCCCCGCTGCACCTTCATATGCGATAGCATTTCTTCCCGTTGGCGTAGAAACTCTCTATCTCCTTGCCTTCAGGGTCATGCTTTGCTATTCTTTTCAGAGTGTACACGTTCTTTCGCTGGTAAGCAATCCGCGGCGCTTCTTCTCGCGTGGGCGGCTTTTCCTTAGCGTATTCCCTTGTCACCATCACTCCCGCAGGTGACTGATCTTTGATATCTTCCCATAGGGGTAAAGGAGTGGGATTGAATGGTCCTGGTGTTTGCTCATCTGCCATCTCGGTGAACCACACCGCCTCGCTGAGATGCGCTTCATCCATATTGAATGGATTTGTCGAAGCCGGTATCTCGACTATTCTGTCGTTCCAAATAGCTTTCATCACCTGGTGAGCTGTTGAAGGGACAGCATAAAAGCGATGAATCCAGGCTCGTCCTATAATCATGTGATACGTAGTGTTCGCGTCTATGACATAGAACTTCGCTGAGCACTTGATTTTGCAGATCTGGATACCCAGGCGGATCCATCCTATCGTCATTCTGGAGTCGCTTCCGAATCCCATCAACGGGGATGGGCGTTTGACAATCTTGTACTATGGGATCCCTGCTAGCTTCAATGTGTAGAGCGAAACAACGTTAACCGCTGCTCCTCCGTCGACGAACGCTCTTTTGAACTCGACGACATTGATGATGGCCGTCACATACAGAGGCCTATGGTGGCTCGCATCTGTCCTCTTGTCGCTTGCGGAAAAGGTGATGACCTTCTCTGTAGGGCGAGACGTCCTAACAACTTTCCCGTTGGAGACTACGAGATCCTCCTCGTAATCTTCTGCTATCCTTAAGATCGCTTTTGTCATTTCCGTCCGACATTTTTCTGAGAAGTTCATCTCGTCGAAGAACCTGCTGAACCCGTGCGACCCCTTCATTCGGTCGGCGCGTTCGTCCTCCGTGTCAATGCTGTAGTCCTCATCCTGGATCTCGGCAATGATGGGTAGACCATCCTCTGCGACCTCTTCAAAATCCACAATCGAGATCATAGCGACCTCTTTGCCTTTCGATTCTTGCTCCATATGGGCGGGGAGTGGATTGTTGCGCACATCCTGCCTTTGGTCGCTAACAATCAGTTCGCCATTCTTCAACTTTTGGCTAAATACAATTCTGAGCTTCTTGCAGTCCGCTGTGGGATGCATGAACTTGCCGTGGTATTCGCACCACTTCGGGTCCCTCACCATCTCTTTGGAGGGTGCCCTCTCGAGCAGCGGTAGGACACCATCCTTACGCCATTGCCTGCAAAGGTCGCTTGCCTCTTCCACCGAACATGGCAGAGGTGGTGCATCAAAAATCACAATCTTCGCCTGCTTTTGGGGTGAGACCACACTCACTTCAGCCTCGCGCCCCCTCTTGTAGCTGAATCTCCCGATCTTGAAAGTAGTACCACCCGAGGGTCGCTCAGGGGCGTTTCTCTTTTTCTGCCTCTCCACTATAGGCTCGATGTTCTTCGTGCATTCGATTAGTTTTGAAAACGTAGGCGTTTGCAAGTTAATAAGCATACATTTGTACTCGTCTCGCATGCACTGCAAGCATATCTCTACGAGTCTGCTTTCGAGTATCACATCTTTGCATTCCAAGGACTTGGCCCTGAACTTCTTAATGAAGGTTATTCCGTCCTCCTCGCGCTTCTGATACATCCGCGAGAGATGAATCATCGTCACCTTTTCCTCCATCTGGAATAACTTGGTGTAGAACTTCTGGACCATGTCGTCCCAAGTCTTCACGGACCCGGCTTCCAACGTCCTGTACCACTTGTACGCTACGTTTCCCAAGGATTTCGGGAACTCGCGCATCAGCAGTTTGGGATCGGATCCATATGGCCCCATCACATCAATGAAACGCATGACATGTTCATGAGCGTTCCCATTAACGTCTTCGAATGTGTCCCATTTAGGAGCCTTGTACCCAACAGGGTTATGCATAAGATAGATCTCTCGTGGGATAGGCGGGTCGTTGTCTAGCTTCGGGATGATAGTATCCGCGAATGATTGATGAGCCAGAATGGTGTCTATGCGCCGTTGCAGAGACGTCATACACTCAGGAGTGTTTCCCTCGGTAGCAGGAGGAGGGGTAGCTGCAGGCGGAGGCGACACATATGCCGCAGGAGGACTAGGTACATATTGTGCGTTCACATTGCCCCAGATTGCCGTTGGAGGAGGCAAGGGATAATGCGAGGCCGGATTAGGTACCAAAGCCGGAGGCTGAGGAGTATGAGCGGTGAGGGGCAACATTTGAGCTGTTGACCCCTGAATTGAGGGTAGCTGCGTAGTCGCCGGTGGAGTTTGCAGATTAGGGTTGGGTGGTGTGGCTGACACTCCCAATCCTTGAGCGGTGGATATTCCTCCTCCCTGAGAGACGGCGGTGGATGGTGCAGGGTTTGGAGCAAGAGTCCCCAAGACAGCCATGATCCGTTCTAGCTGCGCAGATTGAGCTTTGAGAGCCTTCGCCTGACTTTGGATGGTGGCGTCCAAGGCTTCTAGCGTCGGAGCTTCACCGGGGGCTGTAGGGGTACGGCGAATCTCCTCTCCTGAGGCGGCCTCCGTGGAAGGCGATCTGTTGCTGACATCATCCTCCTGAGACATGGTTGCTTAAGATGGTAGGTTCACGTCGGGTTCACCAAAATGTGCACAAGAGATTCCGGCAAGGAGAACTCTGTGTGCACCGTAAGTAGAGGATCGGAAATGGCACAGGAAGAGTTGGTTTGTGTGTAGGGAGAGAGTAAGGCAGTAGTAATGTCTGAGAGAGAGACAGGGGTTTGGCAGAGCTTCCGCGTATGGCTGGTGTGTCTCCCTTTGTATGGAAGGGTTAACGTCCTATATATAACGGAGAATGTGACCGTCGTGGTGTGGTTAATGCGCCCATCAATGGCGGCTGAATTAGCTTAACCACAACGGCACGTTCGTCCTCATATATAGGGACCGTTACAGCACGTTATGCGCGAATACCGGAACCGTTATGGGGTTGACCGGGTTTGACCGGATTGACCGGGTTTATGGAGCTCGTGCCATAAATCTCTCAAAAGCAGTTACTAAGGGTCGCGCGCGGGCTTGGCTCGCACGCGACAGGACTTACTCTAGCCTCCAAACCACTAAGTCCCTACAAGTCCCGTGCAGTGGTATGCGAGGGCCCTGTCTCGCAGCCCCCACATGGATCAGCGCGGCTGGTGATCCAGTGTGTGTGGAGCACAATATGGTGTGCTAGATGGTTGCCACGTGGCCAAGATCTGTCAGCTCAGAAAGCACTATCTACACCTTGTAGAACCACACAGTTTAAATTTTAGATAAAAAAACAGATGAAATCAAGCAAATTCAGTTGAAATCATACAAATACAGAGGGAGAAGAAGAGAATAAGAATTGGGAAGTAGAGAAGAAGAATCAAACAAATGATGGAAGAACCACCACCACTGCGTTCAGATCTTGAAACACCACCACTGCCTCGCCACCTCCTCGCCTCTGCGAACTGATCCTGAAAAAATGATGGATCTAAAGAGAAGCTAGAAACAGAGAGAGGAACGGAGTGTGTTACCGTAAAGGTAACAGGTTGTAACGATTTTGTGAAAATCGTCAAAAACTGACAACGTAGCTGAGCGTACGGCACTTTTAGGGTTTGACCAAACGAAGATATTATTTCTCAATTCATCTTATAAAAAGAAACTGAACCAGAGCCAGCTATAAATAATAATTGACTAAAGACTAATTATCATAGTACTCCTCTAACAATAAACTAATTATGCTAGAACCCCAGAACAATTAAAATACTTCCTAACACTTTAATAATTAAAATAACCGATAAATAAATAAGCTGCTACTTTGTGACGAAATCCTTGAGATAGGCCGGTGCGACTCGTTCGCGTGTCCCCCGTCTCGGCCCCGTGCCCATGTCAGGATACGTACCCGTAACAACTCCCCACTGGTTGACTATCGCCTTGTCCTCAAGGAAAAAGAAAGAACGATGGCAACCCAATGATGCTGCTGTCAATCCCTGTAAAACCACACGCTTGCCGTTGTGCTGGAATGCTAATGTCTTCTTGGAGTAACCAGCGACCATCGCCCAAGTGTTGGAGACAAAGTATGCCTAGAACAACCTGTGAACCGTGGAACTCCAAGACGTACAATTCAACTGAAAATGAAGACCCCTGCATAACAATCTCAGCCTGTCCACACGTGGTGTCGCAATACAGGAACTCCCCATTGCCCACCCGAACCATGAATGGCGATGTCGGCTTGACCGATAACTGCAGCTGTTTGACCAAATTGGGGTGGATGAAATTCTTCGCCGAGCCGTCGTCAATGAGAACAGAAAGTGGCGTACCGTGAATGGTACCCACGAGATGCAAAGCACTGATCTGATCAGAACTAACCATACTGTAGAGACCAAAAACGTCATCCTCAACAAATAATTAATCAGCTGGCGGTGTCCCCTGAGTACCTGCCTCCATCATACGGATCTGGCCTGCACACTTATGTCCGCTGACGAACTTTTCACCGCAGCGAAAACAGAGACCCTTGTTCATTCTGTCCTGACGTTCGGCTGGTGTAAGACGAGGACCTGTGGATGGAGACGCCGCTGGGGAAACAGTGGAAGTAACTGGCGGAGCCACGGTGACGGCCGGTGCTGGTGCGGGAGATCGAATGGCGTCGAGCTCACGAGCAAGTGAAAAAGCCTCCGCGAGCGAACCGGGATGGCGTAGACCCAATTCACGGCCCAACGGATCTTTCAAACCCGAAGCGAATAGGGAAATCAACCGCTCCTCAGATGTGGGTCCAATCTTGTTTAACAACCTCTCAAACTCTGACTGATAAGCCAGGACAGTCGTCTGCTGTCGCAATTTGGATAATTGGCCAAAGTATTCATGATAATAGTTGGAAACAAACCGAACATGTACTTCCTGCAAAAATCTATTCCAACTAGCAAACCCGTAATTGTTACGGCGATAACAAAACCATTCTGCTGCTTCACCCTCTAACAACACACCCACTAATCGAAGTCGTTCAACTGGCTGAATCTGATAATAAGCATATTATTCTTGAATTTTATATGTCCAGGTGTGTGGGTCAATACCTGACAATCGGGGACCTTCCATCCAGAGCTTTGGACCGTGTCTGTCCGGGATCGTGGCGGCGCGACGGCCGGGATGATTTCGGTAGCCAAAGTCATAGGGGTCTGGATCGATTGGTACCTCGTCGTCCCCGTAATCGTCGTCGTAAGCATTCTGCTGTGTATCGCGATTGTCGAAATCGCCGGCGACAACCTGGGGTCGAAGTCCGCGCGTGGCCACTGGTCGGTACCCCCAACACCGGTGACCGTAGCTGGTGGTGGTCCATGGCGATTGTGGCGGCGTGCAGGTGGTGGGTTGTCCCAGTCGGCGGTGGGGTCTTGCCGGCGATCTTGGCGACGATACCCACCCAGATGCTGGTGGCGATGTCTGGGTGGTTCGTCGTTCTCGTTGGAGGCGGGTTGCTGAGGTGGTTGTGCGGAGGCGGGGTCGGGTCGATCGCTGAAGCAACCCGGGTCGAGTCCGGGTCTGGTCTTCGTCGTCCCCAAGAGCGGAGGAACCCTCCCCATCTTAGTCGTCGTCCTTTTTCGCCGGGAAGCTGCGACCCAGATCCCAAGGTCTGGAGATCGGAGAACCCAGTGTCTGGTCGGCGCCGGTGAGTACCAAGATCGCCGGCGACTTTCTTGCCTCTGTTCTGCGCCGTCCGATTGGCCAAGGGAGGACGCTCGGTGCCGGCAAATCGCTTGTCCAGTTCCTCCATCATCTTCTTGAACATCTCCTCGATGAATATCTGGTTGGTTGCTTGGACGGATTCGTCTTGTACGGTTTTTGTGTTCGTCATCGGATCACCAGCTGATTGTGCTCTCAATAAAAGCACCAATTTGTTACCGTAAAGGTAACGGGTTTTAACGATTTTGTGAAAATCGTCAAAAACTGACCACGTAGCTGAGCCTACCACACTTTTAGGGTTTGACCAAAACGAAGATATTATTTCTCAATTCATCTGATAAAAAGAAACTGAACCAGAGCCAGCTATAAATACTAATTGACTAAAGACCAATTATCCTAGCACTCCTCTAACAATAAACTAATTATGCTAGAACCCCAAAACAATTAAAATACTTCCTAACACTTTATTAATTAAAATAATTGATAAATAAATAAGCTGCTACTTTGTGACGTAATCCTTGAGATAGGCCGGTGCGACTCGTTCGCGTGTCCCCCGTCTCGGCCCGTGCCCGTGTCAGGATACGTACCCGTATTAGTGGGTCGTTACCCGTCGATACCGCCGATGGAGATGTTACCCGTCGAGATCGCAACCCCTTCTTCTTCTTCTGCTTCTCCTCCTCTTCCCCTCTCTCTCACTCTCTCTCTCTCTCTCTGTTTTTCTCCGTCTACCACACTCTCTCTCTCTATCCTCTCAAAACTGGTGTGTTGATAATGAACGGTGGGTGATAAAGTGAGTAGGGTTTTGTTTAGAAATAAAAAATGGGGTGGGGTTGGGTGGCCCAATTGTTTTGGAGATACATTATCAAAATGAAGTATGGGGTATTTCATAAGGGTATTTGGGGTTTTTTGCAACATAAACTTTGCCAAATGAGAAAAGGGGGAAAAAGAAAATGAACATATAGAAAAGGAGAGAAAGAAAGGGAACAGAGTGGTACTTGATAAACACTTACCTCTTTAAGTATATAGATTACCAGCTTGTCCGTATAGATGAGTTATGTATGCAGTAGCAAATAGAGTAGCAAATTAGACGGAGATAGGGGCCATAAACAATGTATTTTGCTGGCCCATAAATTGCAAATTTCTATGGAGCGGCTTGGGCTATTTGATGATGACAACTTGTGATGTCCAACATCTAATTATTTCCTGACTTGGCAACAACAATAATATCCATGTCAATGGATAGAGTAACGGACTCTTCTAACATGTGTCAAATGTGAGAGACCAAATTGTCTTACTTAGAGTATACTTCAGCCCCCTTCGGTCCTTCTTTGCGGCTCTTGTTAGTCTGTATTTGTTTATGTCATATTCTTAATTTGTAAGGATTAGCTTGAGAATATTTTTCTGCTAGAAAGTTATTTTCAGACAGACAGTAGAATAATTTTAGTGTATTAATTATCCCATACAAAATTTCAGAAGTAAGGGGAGATGTTTTTCCGTTATCTGCTTTAGAATAATTCTTTTACAACCAACAACCAATTTAACCTTAAATTATTTAATTTTTTTAATATTTATCGTTACAGAATCAACACATATCATATATTCTTTGTCATTTTATTCTCTTGCAGCAAATTCAAAATTGATTTTAATAAACATGAACTTACTATATCAATATTTTACTGTAGCTTTTATGTGATATTTATCAGACAACATTTTATCTAATATTTACAATAACTTTCTGATAGTAATTCTCACATAGCAATTTCTACAACCGTCACAACACTCTCAAAGTGGATGTACCTTAGTAAATTCTAAGAAAAAAGTGGACCTTAGTTCAACTAACAAAATTTGAAGCACTGTTGACTTGTTTGTATCTTGTCACTGCCAAACTCTTGACAAAAGACACAACACTGTTGGCTAACATTATTATCAGGTTCATGTTTGGACTTTCAACTCTACAACCAAAAAAGTTATTCGTATGGAGTAAGAGCCAAGTATAGTGAGGAGTTTGGTGAACTGTTGGGCTGAGTGTTTGGAGTGATTCTGTGATCGATCTGTTGCGACTAGAGGATAGTGGGCGAGAACCGGTGGAAGAGTAAGAGAGACTCAGAACTTGTCTCCGTAGTACTTCATCATATGTTTCTTTTTCTTTTTTTATATACTTTAACTTTTATCACTATTTATCACGTTGTTGTAACTAGATGATTTTATTAACAACACGATGCAACTTTTTAGTAATTTTTTATGGTGTTGTAAAGTAAGTCATAAAAAATATCAAAAAAAAATCATAGTTTTGCTATCTAAATCACGAAGTCAAAGTGACATGGTTACGATTGAAAAATTCAAAACTGGAAGAAAGAGAAAAAACATATCAAATAGTACTATAAGGTAAGATGCCTTTATATTTTCTTCTTAATTTGTTTCTTTTCCTCTAGTGGAAGAGAATTTTTTTAGTGCTCCAAAAGAATACTACATGGTTCTTTATTTTCAATCACAATGCACCATATGCACAAACTTACGGGGTTGAATGAGCACTTCTCACTTTGGGGAGCTACAAAATGTGGTGGGAAAAGGGTTTCTTAACTTTCTTGTTACCCCTTTGCAACATGAACCTTTCATTTTTGAGGAAAGCCAACATTAATATGCAATGCCGCTTTTTTGTTATGCGTAAAATATGTGGTTCACGGTGATACCATAGGAGCCATTGGCCATTATTTGAAACAATGTATTTGTGGAACCAGTTCGAGAGAAGTATCGTACACAGAGGTGCATTGATTTTTAAAAATTACAATCGAACCTGTAGTTTGTTCAATAAATTTGTTTTAGTCATCACTGAAATCGAGCAATACCTATCGCTACTTATGTTTATTCATAAAAATGTCATCTTCTAAAAATTTAATCTCCACTGACACAAAATCCCGAATCCACCACTCATCGTACACATAAAATATGCATTTTATTGTGCATAAAGGAGGGCTATTGTAGATTACATACAACTTTAGCTTGGAAGTTGTCAGTGTAAGATTAGGTTCACTCCAATTAAGGGATGTACTTATAAAAATAAAGGAGCTGAGGTGCTTACATTAGTGAAGTTAAGCACTCATTTTTCATGATATTAATAAAGTTCCACTGCACAATAAAAAGAAGGGTAAAAGACATTTTGAACCCTCGTTAATGGGTTATATATAAAAACCCCTCTGTTGTTCGGGGATATACAAAAACCACCCTGTCACTGGATGGACATTAGACAAATAGCACCTTCTGTTAAATCAATTTTTTTTAGACCATTATACCTTTGAAATGGTGAATTTACATAGATGTCCACACCACATTGTTCTTGGTGTTCTTGATTGGTGTTGTTAGTGTTCTTGGCGTTCTCACCCCAACTAGCAACACCACCACCACCCATGGTCTAAAATCAAAATACAAATTCATCCATCACCATTAGTACCCAAATTCAGATGGTCCAAAATCAAATCAACACCAATAAACCCAAATAGCTTCACCACCTAAATTACTAATCATCACCATTACAATACAACACCATCACTACCCAAACTTCAAATGAAATTGACTGTTCAAACACACACTTCGCTCCTACGATGAACGAGACCAAATCACAACAAATCATCACAGTCCATGGATATATGAACAATCAAACATCTGCTATTACGATGAACGAGACCAAATCACAACAAATCATCACAGTCCATGGATATACGAACAATCAAACAGATGTGAAGTTGAACTAAATCGATCAAACTTTCAAAATAGCGCAGATTCGGCAGGGTACCAAACAGCAGAATGGTGAAGGTAAAAAAGAAATCAAATCTTGATACAGTGGTGCCTAGAACAGCCCAGCGGCGCACCTAATTCCTTACCGTACATGCTGATTCACCTACCCGTGCCCTTGTTGAGGGAGACAAAGAAGAAGGGGGAGGAAGAAGAACAGGCTGCTAGAGCTCGATTCTTGCAGAAGGAGAGGAGGAGATGGCGGTGATGGGCTTTGCCGCCGCCGCCGCCACCATCTAGGTCGTCTTCAAACACGCCGGTGATTCCTTCTCCGCCGTCGCCGCCGAAATTTCGAGATCTCCGCCGCCACCTACCAGATCTACATCAGACAATAACCATCGGGGTCGTCCTCGTCGCCGACGAGTTCTTTGGATCTTTCTACTGGGATGGTCGTTGGGATTGCGATTGGTGGGTTGCTAGCTTTGGTGATTGTCACCATCTGGAGCCTGGTCGTCGGATGGTCGTCGGGTGGTCATCGGATCTTTCTCACCATCTGGAGCCTGTTCATTTTTTTGCAGGAAGAAGAAGAAGAGAAGAGCTTTGTTCTCGTGGGGTGGAGTTGAACTGAAGGAAGAGAGAGGAAGGAAGAGAGGAAAAAATGAGAAGAGGGTGAGAAGAAATGAATAAATACTGTGTAATTTTGCTCCATTGTAAGGGTAAATATGTCATTTTACCCCTCCGTTAGGGTTCCGTTACATTCCGTCCACAGTCAGGGGTGGTTTTTGTATATCCCCGAACAACAGGGGGTTTTTGTATATAACCCATTTAACGAGGGTGCAAAATGTCTTTTTAGCCCACTGATGTGTACTGATCATGATGTGTACTTGGCATTATGAGGCTGAGTATTATACTATTGATGAACGAAATTGTTGCCTTAGAATTATCTCGGTCCTAATTCCTAACTCTATTTTTGTGGTTGATAAGAGAAATATATTTATAGTAAGTAGCAAACTGCAAGCTGAATGAGAATTCATAAGAAAAAAATAATGGAGTAGATTCATAGGAACAACAAGTTTTCTTAAGAAGATGTGCTTAGCCAAGATGCATGCGTCTGTGTTCCAAGAGTCACATAGGTAACTAAAAGGACACCAATTATTCATTGTAGTTGTATAAAAGGATACTCTCTATGCTTCCTTAGCTTTGAAATTGCTTGAGATAATCCTTGTTAAAGTTCCATACTTGGGTTAGAAACAAATGGTTCTCAATCTTAGTAGTTTTATATGGCGCTTTTGGTTGGCTTTTGTGATTGGTACTTACTTTTGTTTATCTTTTTGAAGGAGATGGATGTTGTTCGACCGAAATGGGAAGACTTGAACTCGGACTGTTTGGTGAACATATTAGCAAGAGTTAGCATAGAATCACTATTGCTAGTTGTTCCTTATGTGTGAAAATCATTGTATAAAGCCACTCGTAATCCTCAATGTTGGAGTATTCTTAAATTCACAAAGAACCCGTCGATGACGAATAATCTGGTTTTCCTGACGATAATTTTGCTACAAGTTTGAAGGAAAGATATCGATTGTCTAATTCAGGAGTAATGTTCTCGACCACACGGAGGTCCTTTATGAATTTCCTCTAGCATTCATTTAAAGGATTATTCTGCTAAATTATCGTCAGGAAGACCAGATTCTTCGTTATCGACGGGTTCTTTGTGAATTTAAGAATACTCGCAGGCGAACCTATTCGTGTGAAATACGGTTCCTCAGAGTGTGTTTCAAATCCTATTATCCTGCTAAATTATACATATTGCTATGATTACACAATACAATACAAGGAATCCCTCCTGACTTTGTGACCAATGTTGTCAAACGTGGTAACAAATTTGTTACTTATGTGGAGTTTCCATCTTCATGTACCGCGGAAGCATTAATCTGCATATCAAGGGAGTAAGTTAAGGTTAATTATATATAATTTTTAAATAATTTCATAATTTTATTTTTGTACTGATATTCTCACCACCGCATGCAGGTGTCCAAATTTGAGAACATTGAAGCTATCAAATTCTATTGCGAAACCTGAGCAACCGTATCTGTTCCCTTCCCTTGTAATAAAGTGGAAAAAAACTCGAGAGCTTAAGCATTGTTTGGAGCTTCAACATTGAAGAAATCCTATAGCAAGTTAGTGCACACTGCAAAAACTCTGGGACTTTGGAGATTGTAAATGCGAAATTTGGAGAAAGGAAGCAACTTCTCTGGTAAATCTTCTCCCGAAGTTGAAGAGTCTGCGTCTAAGATTCGCTTATGTGGAAAAGAAGAATCTATTGATAATAGTTAAAGGTTTCAAGAAGTCGGAGTATCTGGATGTTAGGGACCGCGTGGGTTTTGATGAGAGCATCGATGATGACATTCAGGAGTGGGCTTCTCATATTCTTACTGTCAAGCTGGACTGTAACCTTGATGAATCTTATGGACATTCTGTTGGAGGGTACGACGAATTCGCTCATTAAAAGATATTGGAGATTTTGGAACCTTCTGAAGGAGCAAATTAGTCAGGGTTAGTCAAGTTCATTAGTAACAAGTGAATGTAAACAAGTTTTAACAAATTGATTCTGAAGTTTCAACTGATTTGTTTGGTTGTTTTATTAGGTATGTTACCACTGAATTCTGCATTGCTACTTAATCATTGGACTGTTTTGTAATGCATTGAGTGTCAGGGCTAGCTATTGGGAATTGGTTTTACAAAAAAACAACTTGTTGGCTTCATAGTCAATCTGATCAATTAGGATCTGCAATTATCATGACAACGAAATCCCAAGAAAGATGTGTATCGTGCTTATTAGAAAGATGTGCACTAGAGTGATATGAGACAAGTGTATCCCAATTAAGAAGAGAACTCGATAGAATGCACAGCTTCAAATTTAACAATTGCTAGAACTTGGATGTTTTAGCCTTCTGTTACAGTCTGATTACATTGAGATCTCGGTCTAATAGGTCATAACATTCACCCGATCGATTAAATGATCAACAATGGGTTGCAGAGGAAAACATGAAAGTATGGAACTTGGTTTTGTTAGAGATTACCTTAAGTAACCTCATGAGCTGAGGGATAAGACCAGGTTGGAGGAGCAACCAAAATCTAAGTGATGGATAAAAAGCAAGGCTGGACCGCTAAAGCAAAATATAACCACCCTTTTAATTTAAGCTGGACCGGAGTCATGATTTAGATCTTTTAAAATGTAATGACCTTTAGAATATAAAATGTATCCAAACCTAGGTTACCAGAATGTAATCTCGGTTAGTTGGATTGAGATTCACTTGTCTAGTTCGGAGAATACCTTCTAGTAATGTCGAGTAAAATTCTACTCATATTACCCGGTAAAATTTGGTAGGGTCTTCCATCACCAAAAGAAAAGAAAAGTTCGAGGCAAAGACGTGAATTATTTGATAAAATTTTGGTGTAAGAGAGTACACTTTTAAATATTGTATCTCGATGTCTAGAAACATAAGGGATATCATAATCAACAAATTGGATAGCGCACGAGTGACGAGCCCTAATTTGGATTGCAGATCGTACCATGTTGGGGGAGTTTCTGGTAATTATGATTAAACATTAACCAATGGAGGCAAAATGCATACATGATGAATACTATTATAACCTGGGTTTGAGCGCCAGAACGATAATAAATGATAATCAAGAACAACCTGATGTAAGTAACATGGTACACTAGCACGATGATAGCTACCTCCACGACCCAAAGCCCATTTGTTAATTGAGAGAACGTACGAAACAACACACACAAAGCCTAGCCACGCCTACACACACATATAGTCATACTAGCATTTTCTAAAAAAAAAAATTATACTAGCCTTTGCTTGTGCCCAAGGAAACACTAGTAGCTTCCAAAACGGATATGGAAACAAAAGAAAACTGCCCCAGTTCCATTTGGACGAATGAGCCATTCATTTTCACGAATGGGCAAAGTACCCTAGTTGCATTCCTTGCTTTGTCTTCCTCCGTTTCTTCGATGCTTCGCCTTTTTTCGTCTCTAATTTCTAGGCAATTCTTTGTGAGTCTATTCAAGGCACAGAATCCAACAAAATATCCACCTTGCCTTGAATCGTTTCATCCACTCGCGCTTGAACAGTCGCTTCTGTCTCCAAAACAAAACCAATCATTTTGAGAAGCGTTATTTATATTTGTATATTGGATGGACAATGACACTTGTGAAGAATTTATTTAGAAATATTTGATGCTTTGGTAATCTCATTGAATATTGGGATGATTCTTATTTAGCAATGCTTTATACTGTTGTGAGTTCTGATAATGTTTTACTTATACCATGTCACTTTTATTTACCTCGCGACCTAGCATCATTTTTTAGCTTTCCTTTTTTTACAAGCTAAGGTGTACTCTCACTCAGTATTTCTTGCTGACTTTTCAAATTGCGGTTCTTGTTGTTTTCCTTCTCACTGCAGGTCTAGGAGCTGGGATAATGGAATAGAAGGGCGTGAGACTAACCTAGACTGACAACATCATCAATAGTTATCTAGTAAAGCTAGTTAATTATGTAGTATTAACCAGCTAGTGTATGAGACTTGACTAAATTAAATATTTTAATGTTATAAGTTTGTGTTGTGCATTGTATTGCTTTTGAGTTCCGTCGTTCCTATTAAGCAGTGTCCTCCCAGTCTCTCCCGATCCGGATAAAGGGGTTGTTGCATAACTATTGGAGAATAACGGTGAGCCTTTCAGACGCTCTCGGAACGCAAGAAGGAGGGTTCATGCTTTTCGAGAATGATATGGACGAGAAAGAACGTGGCCAAATGTGTGGTATGATGTTTGCGACTATGACATACCATCATATTAGTGAAACTTGGTTCACACGTACATGATGCAATGTCCCGAAGATGGTTTTCAGAACCACTGGGATTACTAAGACGTGAATTCAAATCTTGGGTACATTCGGTCGAAGCCCCAAAAGGGAATGTTCAAAAGAACACTCAACCCGATGTGTTGGAGAGACTTTCCTTGATCATTAAAGGAAATGAAGACCTCTTCTGCGACCTCTTCCATCTTCCGTGTTATAACGGTGCGCCCCATTACCGGTCGGCATATGATGTTGCCATTCTCAGAAAGAATAAATTTGTCAACCCCAATTACAACGAAAATGAGTAGGACTTGTTGTTCATGAATCAATTGTATTGTGGTCTTTCTTGTTGTTTTCTTATGCATTGTACGTTGTATCGTAGTATTTTATTTTGTTTTTTATTGTTGATGTGCAATAAAATCTACAGTATTTATGCTTTACGATTATCCCCCAATTTTTTTTTTTATTATATGAGGTTCAGTCTCAATTATGAGCGTCGATAAACTTTTTGAAGTGTTAGTTCACTGTTTAACTACAAATTAAATTATTGTTTGAGCAACGAGAATTGAATTTATTTAACCAAATTACTATCAATATATGTATTTTTTAACGTCTTGCATCATTAAACTTGTGTCATTTTCAGACGGGATTAAATATAGCGTGTATACAGTTGGACAGAAAGAAACAACTTTTTTTCCAAGATCATATTCAGAATTCAAATAATTTATCCAAAAGCTAAAGTAGTCACTGTGATTGATTTTGGTGTTGACCACACATGCTCTCTGCAAAAGAAAAAGATATTAGACGGAAATCATAACAAATCACCTATATTCTGCATTTGCAGCACAAGTCACCAGATATGTAGAGCAGATGAAGCAATAATCTCTGTAGAATAATACAATACGCGTGATGTGAATAGTAAGAGAATCGGTTTTCTCACCTCTTTTTCTTTTGTAGAGAATCGATTCTCTTACTATTCACAATACCCATATTATATTATTCTGCAGAGCTTCGATTATTGGTCGTCCGTGAAGTAAATTATAACTATATTGTTCACCTACTCTGCACCTCTTTTTCGTTTTCAGGGAATCAATTCTCTTACTGCAAAATCACGTGGGATTATTGCTTGTCAGTTATTATTGTTGCCTACATTATTTACTATCTCCACCAATAACACCCACTGTACACCTATATAAGCAAGAGGTGCATCTCCACTGCTTGGGAATACCTCGAACATGTCAAGAAAATTTTGGTGAACCCTCAAAAGAAGAAGACTATTAAATCCAAGTAAATTACGAGTTTGATTTATTAAGAGCTTCGTTGTTTTTGTATGACTTTCCATACACTACTCACGACAAATTTTCCACTCAACTTCAGTGAGTTGCATACCTATCAATTTCTAAATAATTCAATTAGTTCCGTTGTTGTAATCTGTTTGTGCGTGCCATAGTAATCGTCAATATCAACCCCGTCAATGTTATCAAGATCACATTGTTGTTCCAGAAGTAGACAAATTTTCCATCGGGTGATAGCCCTAGAGAGTTCACAAGGAATACGAAACTTGCTATAACGCAATTCCATTTGACCACACCCGTAATGTGTTGACCGTCGTCGAGTGCAAACCAATCTAAGGAAGTGTAAGAGATTCTCACTAACATCGCAAAATGTAACACACAAAATTTCAAACAGGGGCTCGCACTTGAGGAAGGCTAGGCGATCTTGTAGATATTACAAAAATTCATCACCCAGCACAAGTGACCTCCCAGTGGAAAATGAACGATGGTCCATCTCGTTGCATCTCCCAGCTTCCTCGACATTTTTGAAAGGTCTTCCTATTGCGGTAATGTGAAGCGGCAAGCGTTTAGACAGACACCTCGTGTCTTAGGGAGGAAGATCGACATATGAAGAATGATGACGAGCGATTTATGTGAAAATTGTATAATGGTGATAGAAGCAAAATGAAGAGGAAAACTGGGGGAGAGGAACAAGAAGATGAGATGTTGAACTCCGTTTTGATGTTCACTGAGAAATTTGGTGATGAAAGCATAATGAAGAACTAAAAATGTTGGTGATAGAAGTAGGATAAAGAGGTAGAAATCTAAATAATAATTTTTTTTTTTCAAAATGGTGTTCATGAATTGTTTGGAGAATCATCAAACAAACACAGAGCTCCGACTTTTCTCTAGATTTCTAGAGAGAGTCAGTCGGTCAGCCGATCGGTTCTCCCCCGCTTGTCTGGTCTCCTTGGAAATGTTCTTCAGGTGGTGGCTGGCTAGGTTCAAACCGAAATCTCTTATCCTTTTCTTCTTTTTGGCTTTCAGATCTGTGTTTGCAGGTCACATGCCGGCGGTTTTTGCCACCTTGTTCTTCAAGGTTCTCAGGCGGTCCTTGCCGCCTTGTTCTCCTGGACCCATTTCCTCTTAAGGTTCCACACCGTCGCCTGGAGATTTCTTCATGTGGTGGTCTTCACCACCTCACCGACAGCTCCACCGTCACGCCGTTTCTATGCAGTATCCGGTCACACCATTTCTATGCAGTATCCGGTGGGGTTTCTACGTAGCCGCCACAGTCGTCATCGGGGCTAACTCGTCGGCATTCCCATGTTTCTCGCCGCCATCTGCTGACGATTTTACTCCACCGCTCTTCATCGTCACTATCAAGACTTGAAGCTCTGTTCTTGTTTCAAAGAACAAGTCTAGGACTTATTTGAATCAAGTTTCTCAGCACCATCGTTTTGCCCAGGCATGTTTGTGGTTACTCAAAATTTGGTTTATGACTTGTTTAGTTGTTTTGTTTTCTCATAATTTTCATCTCATGCATTTTACAAGTTTTTTATATGTCGACCTCGATCATCTTGTATAGTTCTGAAATTTGAATTGACAACGTCATCATCATCTAAATTCTAATATTTTGCAAAAAATCTAAAAAAACATCATCAGAGTTAGTGGTAAAAAAAATCATCAAACAAATACAACCAAACAAAATTTGTAGTCACATAAATCTCGTGAATAGAAAATAAAACACTCAATAACAGAAGAAAGCAAAAAATTCAATCATCCCGCAGTGCTAGACACGTGAACATGGAGTTAAAAAAACCCATGATATCCGGGCGCCGATGTGGCAAACCCTGCCACCACCCGGGCACCGCCGCCCAACGCACCCGGCCACCGGACTTACCCACCGGCTAATCTCCAATAGCTGTGGTTCGGTTGAGGTAATCCAAACAGACCCTATAACAGCCTTCATTCCTGTACTAACCCCAAATCTGCGCATGGTTCTCTCTCACTCTCACAACACTCTCAATTTCTCCCACCGACTCCTCCACTCGGCGGCGTAGACTTCATATCTCGGCACCTCCGGTCGTCTCCGGCGATTGTTGCTGTTGTCAACGCTGAGGTATTTTCTCTCGAGTCGTCTTAATTGGTTTGCTCTTCGTTCATCTCTTAATTGGCTTGATTTATCCTTTCTTCTGTCAATCCAGGTCTTCAGCGCTGAATTGGGTTTCGGAACTCCGGGCATTCACTCCAGCTGTGTCTCTGTGGTTCTCTGCTAGTCCGATTTTTCAGCGTACATCTCAAAGGTCGGATTTTTTCCCTCATTTGTCTGTGTGCTCCTAATTGACCTAATTTGTGTTCATCTGAGTTCTGTTTGGCTGCTGTCAATTTGGTTTCTGGGGCAAATTTTTAAAAATTTGGCCATAACCTGCAAAAAATGGCTCTTTCCCTGATTCCTCTGCAGTCTGAAAATTTACCTTAATAATGTACATAAAAGTTCTTTCACATATGGAAAACTGTATGATTTATGTTTCAGCAAATCATTTCACATTTTTGCTTGAGAAATCTGGTCATGCTAGTGATCTGTTCTATATTAATCAGCATCACCAGACGGTTCTTTGTGTTTCTATTTCAAAAGTGATTGTAATATTGGTATGTCCCCCACCTTTGACACAAATGATCTGTTATATGTTAAGGTGTCATCCCCTGATGGTTCTGGGGTTCTCTTTCACCGGCTGCTAGTAATACTGGTATCTCCCAATGCCCGAGGTCAATCATCGCCAATTGCCACAATTAATATCCTGATAACTAGAAGTGTCCCAGTTTTAATATTTGATGAATGTAGGTGACACTGTGACACTCAGTTCATGAGGCTAACATCATATCTTTACTCAAGCGTGAGAGAACGCAGAATTAGTTATCACCAATACATCTTGTCCTTATAGAGGTCACAATGGCTCTCATACATATGCGTTGCTCTCATATGAGCATTCAAGTTTACTTTTGGAGCTCGACAGCCAGTGACTTTTGTGGTTTTTGCCAGTGACTTCTAAGTTTCACCAATTAGAAGAATCATGATTAAAGTATCATGCCCATCGAGGAGCTTAGCTTGTTTGTTGGAGCTAGGTATTCCACTACTCTAGGAGGTCTTTTCTGCGTGTAAGTGCTCTATTATGTTGAGTTTTAATGGTTAAAAGAAAAAGTATAATCCTCGTGCGTATGAAGGAAGGTGTTTAATGGTGAGTATTGTGTATGTCACTTAAATACCCCTCATCTTGAAACAATAACGAACCAGTGGGGCGCCTGGTTTTAGAGTTAGATTAGTAAACTTTTCAAGCTTAATGCAAAGACTTGTTAGCTTTTTCATGTAGCAAGTCTTGGTTGATCCTACAGAGCTTGTATAGTTCCACAAACAGTTGCACTTGGTTTATAGATAGCTGTACTCCCTCCACTTTCTCGAGTCACCCACGGTTGAAGTCCACAACCAATTGTATGTATGCTCATTAACGGGGACGTCTATATACTAGTCGCTACAAACTCTATCAATGATGCAGGTTTCGTACATAAATTACGTCTATTTACATCACACATTTTTATTATTGTATGTATAATTATACTTCTTAGGGCATGTTTGGTACCAACTGAAAATCTAAATACTCCGCTGAAAATAATCCGAGAAAATTCTCACCCTGTTTGGTATGGGCTTAACATCTGAAGAATTTGACATCTGCAGAATTTGAGAGAATCTGCAAAATTGGATATTAAATAATCTGCAAATTATTGGTCCAAACAGATTTTAATCAGAACTGCAAAACAGTGTAAGAGCATCTTCCACAATGCACCAAATCCTATATTTGATGGTAAAATTCGGTGTTTTAGGTCTCTCCCAACAAATCACCAAATCATCAAATCACCAAAAAAATTGTGATTTTATTGTAGGTCTCCCACAGTCGTTGGCCAAGAAAACACCAAATCACCAAATCCTATATTTGATGTAGCTTTTGTGAAATGGTGAACTGCATCTCCCACAGTACCCCCAAATCCTATCCTTTATCACCAAATCCTATATTTACCATCAAATTTGATGGCGAAAATAGGATTTGGTGTAATCTACACCAAATTTTTAACTAGTGTTTAGGGCATGTTCTTACATTACTTTTATATAATTGGAGACATAATGTCATATTTTACAAATGATTAGTGTTAAAAATTATTTTTAACGACTAATATAATTAATCTTAGTGATGGAAAATAAAATTTAAACAAAAATGACGACAAGAAAAATTCATTAATAATAAATTCAGCAAAATGAAAATAGATCACATTATTAGCATGAAATAAAATACATAGTCAAACTAAGAAAACGACATTCACGAGATCATGTTAGCATGCATTATCATGCACAATATGATAGTCGAAGAGGAACGTAGTGAGTATCTCAACACTCTTTTGATGATTCTCACTTTCTCACAGATCTTGATTATGAAAGTTCACCATCTGTACCGCATGCCGAGGTTACAAGGGATATCACTAATTCTACATTTATTCAATTTCTAGGTCGGCATCGAGAATTGATAAACCAAGGAGCTCATAACGAACTACGAAGAAGACTTATTGCACACTTATGGGATAATCATGGTCAAATAGATTAGACTGGTCAATTAGATTTTTTGAAGTGTTATTTAATCATTTTACAGTGTCGTGTAATATTGTTTTGGTAATAAAATATATGTTTTATTTTGATAGTTATGGAATTCATGATTTGGTGATAAATTTGATGATTTGTTGTGGGAGGCCAAAGATACCATTCTCGAAATTTGATGAAATGGTGAAATGAATATCTGATGTAAAAATTGGTGAAAACTGTAGGACCAAAAGTGCTACTCCCTCCGTCCCATTTTAATAGTCCTATTTGACTTTTAACACTACTTTGACTAATAAAATTGAGCAGCAAAATGATATAAATATTTATCAAACTTTTCGTATTGTTGTAGACTTGAGACAACTCTACAATATTGTGAAAAAATTAAGAAGTTCTTGTATCATTTTGCTACTCAATTTAGTTAGTCAAAGTGGCTTGAAAAGTCAAATAGGACTATTAAAATGGGACGGAGGGAGTATTTTTCCACCAAAATGGTGAAATGGTGTTTTTGAGGGTTAACTGTGGGAGGCCAAACCATTTTCTCCACCAAATATACGATTTGGTGTAAAATTTGATATCAACTGTGGAAGATGCTCTAACAAACGGAAGTGAATTAAAATGACCGATTTTAGTCAAAATTGATTAAAATTCGGGTTCCCAAACATGCATTTAAGACGCTTGAGTAAGAGACATTTGTTCTCAGCTTGTGGCTTGTTTTAATACAAGCTTTGTTCATTCTTTCATCTTTATTTTCAAACAAAGGAATGATTTAACAACCCCAATAACGACACAGGAAACCTATACTAAATTAAACACGTTTCTTATCACAAATTGAACAGTAATATATTTTCATTGCGTTCTTACATAAATCATGTGTTGCAACACAATGTCATTGCTTTCAACTCAAGTGTTCAACAGTCAGTCAATGAACAACAAATAGTTTTTTTCTGCAGATGGATTTCATGTCCCTTTTGTGTTCCGACCATAATCTTGTATCAAACTGAGATAGCATACAGTACAAACCATTCATTTCCCCTTGCACCATTAACACTTGTCCATGCTATGCAGTTCGAGAACCCCCATCGTACCGAAATGCGGATTTTTTCTGGGAATGAGAGCTCAAGTCATGAGAAAGACAAACAAGAAAATATGTTTACATCAACAATGAGTGATGCAGCTCATAACGGATGCAATCAACTCATTCAGGACATTGTTGACTTGTCCTCTGCCGCCATTTCTCCACCATTGACTGAAATGGACATTTCTGAGCTGGGAGATAACGAAGGCATTGACTTGAACAAGTCACCTCAGCAGAAAACACCAGAGATTGCTGAAGTTCTGGGTAACACCATTAATGTCCAGGCAGAAAATAATCAAGCGGATGAGACAGGTTTCTACTATTTGAATTTTCATCCCCAAGCCACAAGATTAAGCACTAGAATTAACATCTCCAGGTGGTCAGAAACTCATGACAGAAACAAAGTCCCTAGTGATTTCCCCCCTGCATCGGTAAAAGATGATTCCAGAAAAATTGCAATGGGAGAGCCACCGTCAAGCCAAGGTCGCCTTCCGTGTACGGAAAGAAACGGCTCTGCCATTGCTGCCTACAATGAAAACAGAGTAGTAAAACGATCATACTCTTTTAAGTGCCGGGAAGATCTGGACCAGGGTACATATAAGGACAAGAGCATAACAGACCAAAGCTCTAACCTTAAGTGTCCACAAACCCGTGACAGAAGTAGAGTCCCTAAAGAATTTCTGCCAACAGCAGTTAAGGATGATTCCAGAAAAGTTGCAACAGAAGGAAGGACAACTGTTTATCCAAACACTTATGTATCACTAGCCAGTGGCAGAACATTAAACTATGACTTTGAAGGTGACATCTGTAAGAAGTTAAAGAGCAGATCCTCCAATTCCATGCCTGCAAAGCATTTTATGCAGAATCAACACTGGCCGAAGGTGATTTTGGAAGGCAAACCCGAAAGGACACCAAAGGCTCAAACGCCGACCAAGACCAACTCTGAGAATCCATCTGGGAAGAGGAAATATGTGACAGATGCTACGGATGCTGCAACTATCCCCGCTGCGGATTCTCCAGCAAAATCATGCAGGAGAACGTTTGATTTTGATGGCTTGGTAAATAGCAATAATGGTGAAGTTCAGGGTAACACCATTAATGTCCAAGTAGAAAATAATCAGGTTGATGGGACAGGTTTCTATTTGAATTTTGATCCTCAAGCCAAAAGATTAAGCACTGGAAGTAACATCTCCACAGAAAAACCAACTCAGGAAAAAATTCAGAATCGGTATTCAGGTGAGAAGCAGCAAGTCCAAAGTATGTTCAACCTTACACATTCAATAAATCAAATGGTGGATGGAAACGGAAAGTTCCCCGAAAGGCGGTTTCCCGCTGCCAAGCCAACTACATTGGGAAACAATGCCGTCAATGTTACTGCGAGAAAGTTAAACAGCAACACAAGCTTTATCCAAAGAGCTGACAGTGATATCAGCAATCATCCTCAATATCTCCGAGGAGATAATAGAAGGTTAAATCAAGCAAATGGCCCAACTATAGACATTGAGACAACAGATCTACCATCACGGCAAACTACCCCTCGAACGGTAGCGAGAGACATTGCTTATTACAATGGAAATGGAGGATACAGAGGTCAGTACCTCAATGCAATGCAACAAGTTGGTCCGTCTTCTAAGGACCAAGAATGTCTCCTACGAGAATTCAATAGAAGATTCATTCAAGCAAATGGGCCAACTATAAACCTCGAGACAAAAGTTCTACCATCACAGCAAAGCACCCCTCGGATGGTTGGAAGAGACATTGCTGATGACAATGGAAATGTAGGATACAGAAGTCCACACCTATATGCAACACAACATGCCAGTAAGTCTTTTAAGACCCAAGAAGATTCTTCATGTCTACACCAGGGAATATACGAGGACCATAACAGAAAAGACCCGATTTCTAGCTCCGGGTGTTCAGATATGGAAAGAAACGGCTCGACTGTTGCTGCCTACAATGAACCCAGAGGAGTCAAACGATCATACCTCAATGCAACACAGCGGCGAACTCTATCTTTTAATTGTTGGGAAGATCTGGACCAGGGTACATACAAGGACAAGAGCATAACAGACCAAAGCTCTAGCCTCAAGTCTCCACAGACCCGTGACAGAAGTAGAGTCCCTAAGGAATTTCTGCCAACTGCAGTTAAGGATGATTCCAGAAAAGTTGCAACAGAAGGAAGGACAACTGTTTATCCAAACACTTATGTATCACTAGCCAGTGGCAGAACATTAAACTATGACTTTAAAGGTGACATCTGTAAGAAGTTAGAGAGCAGATCCTCCAATTCCATGCCTGCAAAACATTTTATGCAGAATCAACACTGGCCGGAGGTGATTTTGGAAGGCAAACCCGAAAGGACACCAAAGGCTCAAACTCCGACCAAGACCAACTCTGAGAATCCATCTGGGATGAGGAAATATGTGACAGATGCTACGGATGCTGCAACTATCCCCGCTGCGGATTCTCCAGCAAAATCATGCAGGAGAACGTTTGATTTTGATGGCTTGGTAAATAGCAAAAATGGTGAAGTTCAGGGTAACACCATTAATGTCCAAGTAGAAAATAATCAGGTTGATGGGACAGGTTTCTATTTGAATTTTGATCCTCAAGCCAAAAGATTAAGCACTGGAAGTAACATCTCCACAGAAAAACCAACTCAGGAAAAAATTCAGAATCGGTATTCAGGTGAGAAGCAGCAAGTCCAAAGTATGTTCAACCTTACACATTCAATAAATCAAATGGTGGATGGAAACGGAAAGTTCCCCGAAAGGCGGTTTCCCGCTGCCAAGCCAACTACATTGGGAAACAATGCCGTCAATGTTACTGCGAGAAAGTTAAACAGCGACACAAGCTTTATCCAAAGAGCTGACAGTGATATCAGCAATCATCCTCAATATCTCCGAGGAGATAATAGAAGGTTAAATCAAGCAAATGGCCCAACTATAGACATTGAGACAACAGATCTACCATCACGGCAAACTACCCCTCGAACGGTAGCGAGAGACATTGCTTATTACAATGGAAATGGAGGATACAGAGGTCAGTACCTCAATGCAATGCAACAAGCTGGTCCGTCTTCTAAGGACCAAGAATTTCTCCTACGAGAATTCAATAGAAGATTCATTCAAGCAAATGGGCCAACTATAAACCTCGAGACAAAAGTTCTACCATCACAGCAAAGCACCCCTCGGATGGTTGGAAGAGACATTGCTGATGACAATGGAAATGTAGGATACAGAAGTCCACACCTATATGCAACACAACATGCCAGTAAGTCTTTTAAGACCCAAGAAGATTCTTCATGTATACACCAGGGAATATACGAGGACCATAACAGAAAAGACCCAATTTCTAGCTCCGGGTGTTCAGATATGGAAAGAAACGGCTCGACTGTTGCTGCCTACAATGAACCCAGAGGAGTCAAACGATCATACCTCAATGCAACACAGCGGCAAACTCTATCTTTTAATTGCTGGGGAGATCTGGACCAGGGTACATACAAGGACAAGAGCATAACAGACCAAAGCTCTAGACTCAAGTGTCCACAGACCCGTGACAGAAGTAGAGTCCCTAAGGAATTTCTGCCAACCGCAGTTAAGGATGATTCCAGAAAAGTTGCAACAGAAGGAAGGACAACTGTCAATCCAATCACTTTTGTTTCGCTAGCGAATGGCAGAATATCAAACTATCACTTTGAAGGTGACACTGCTAAGAAGTTAAAGAGTGGATCCTCTAGTTCCATGCCTGCAAAGCATTTTATGCAGAGTCAACTACCTCCAGCCCTGCCTAGAGTACTGTCTACATCTGGTTATAAGCAAGGGACTGAAACTTTCCCTTCAACCACGTCCCTTACATTGAAAAACATGGCATCAACTTCATTGAACCTGAGCCAACCCTACACAGATAAAGTGCTTCAGCAGGAGCATAAAGGTACCGTCAGTGGTAATCAGCAATCAGCGAATTCCCAAAAAACCTGGAGGTACCTGCTCAGAAATTGTGAATCGTCTATAAAAAGTTTTAGTAATAGTTTTCAGTTCGATATATTCAAAACTAATAAATTATTTTTTCCATGTGTGCAATGCAGGAACACCGGAAAACCCACAAGAAACTGTGTTTACAATTGATGACATCATTTCCCAACTGCAAGTTCTACGCAGCAGCAGTAAAAGTGACAAGACACGTGCGGCAGAGCAAAATGCGCTTGTGCTATATGAAGGAAATGGAAAATTGGTTCCGTAAGAGGATCCTACTAAGAAATGCAAATCGCGGCCTAAGGTGGATCTCGACCCAAACACATAGGGTTTGGAAACCACTCATGGGTAATGAAGGAAGTGAAGACACTGAAGCACCAGACAAGGAAAAATGGTGGGAAAATGAACGGAATGTATTCTGTGGACGAGCTGACTCATTCATTGCACGCATGCATCTTGTTCAAGGTACCAAAAACAGGCTTAAGTGAATCTCCAATGTCAAACTTTTGTAGACCATTGGTTCACCCATGAAATGGATCTTACATGCCAAAACTGATCATTATGCTTCATGGTAGCATTTTGCACTCAGCAAAATTGCCAGATTATGGAACAGTAGAAGAATTCGAGTCTAATTACAGACCCTAAAATGTCTAGGCAATACAGAACGAGAACAATTAAATAAAATATAGAGAAAATCTCATAATCTCTATGAATCCGGCTTGTTTTGTTTTCGAAATAGACAAGGGGCCTAATTATTTAGTCATACTGTAGGAAAAGTCTGCTTCACACCATGGACAAGAAGAGATTTTATGCATTCTGAAAACTTAAGATAGGTGGTCAATGTGTTGGAAAAGGATCCATAATGATCAATGAAGTTCATGCAGTTTAAGGCTTGTTTTATTCTCGAATAGACAAGGCGCCTAATTATTCAGTCGTACTGCAGGAGTAGTCTGCAGGCGCACTGTGTATAGGAAGAGATTTTAAGATTGCAGAAATCTTTAGATGGTTGGTTAATGTGTTGAAGTATGTAATTAGTGAAGTTCATGCAGATGAAGGTGACATGCCTAAGGCTGTGATAATGCTGACGCTCAACTGGAACAATCATTATCCTTGATGAGATGCTTGTGTTAGCGTGGGACAACTCAAGAGGGAAACATAAACGGCATAGGGTCCCAAGATGCAAACCCGTGCAATCCAAAACCCCCTGCCACACAAACAAAAAAGAAATGTTGTTTAATTTAGGGGGGTTTTGGTATGGACTTTTTTGGGTCTTCTTAATCCAAAAGCTGCATATATACTTTTTGGATTTTTCGCAAGGGTTTGGTACGGACTTTTTTTAGAGGATTTTGAATTTTGGCTTTTTAGCTTGTAGTGTAAACTTGGTGAAGGGAAAAAGTTAGGTTTCATGAGCTTTTTTTGTGACCTTTCCCCCCTAATCATGAAAATGACACCAGTACCCTCTGCACTCAATTACAATTATAATTTTTTCAACCTACCGTTTCAGCCAATAAAAAGATAAAAACGTGGTATATTGGTAACTTTTAGTAAACAACAAAACTGTCACATCACTGATTTTTAACACCAATTTTATTTTACCAAACACCTATATCTTTTCTCTTTAAATGTTGTGTCACGGAATTTTTCACAGCATCTTAAGACAGCTTAAAATTCAAAAAGTCTACACCAAACCCACCATTATGGTTACCAACTCGCCAACTCACCAGACTACGAAAATTCTTCTGCTAATATTTGGAAGAAAAGTATATACTTTGAATACCAATTGATTTTTGAATTCGCTGTACTGATACTTTGTTCAGTGGTTACACATTCTGCTCAACAAATACTGGTAGGAAGCTAAAGAGTATACATCGATTGATTTAATGACACTATAGATTACCCTTCACAGGAGATAGGCTTTTTTCAAGAAAGAAAGGATCAGTTGTTGACTCCGTAAATGGGGGTATTCCTTACCCAGAATGTTTCTGACCATCTCTTGAGGTACCTTATGTACATAAACGCTGCATATATTGTGAAAGCGTAATTAGAGATTGACGCTTGACAGTTTATCAACTTATTTTTCTAATCTATGCAGCTTTGCCTTCATGTGTCTTGCAGCAAGATGATGATTTCGCTGCAAGGACAAAACAAAAGTATCGATTGTCCAAGTACAAAGGTACGCTCTTGACCTCAAGGAGTTCCTTTAATAATTTCATCATGAATTTTATTAAAAGTTTATTCTTGATTTCGCCTGTACTAATTCCGTGACCGATGTAGCCAAATGTGGCAACATATTTATTACTTATGTGGAGCTACCATCTTCATGTACTGCAGTAGTATTAATCTGTATATCGAAGGAATAAGTTGAAGTTCATGATATATACTTCTAGCAAAATTTTATTCGTAGTACCGATCTTCTCACCACTTCTTGAAGGTATCCGAATTTGAGAACATTGCAGCTACCGAATTCTATTGTGGAGCTTGAGAAATCGTCTCTGTTCCCTTCCCTTGTAAGCAAGTGGGAAAGACTCGAGAGACTTGAGAGCTTAAGCATTGTTTGAAGTTTCAACATTGGAGCAATTCTTGAGCGAGTCAGTGTACTCTGCAACAAATACTTTGAAACACTGGAGATTGTAAATGCCGAAATTGGAAGAATGGAAGCAGCTTCTCTGGTAATTCTTTTTCCGAACTTGAAGAGCCTGTGGCTAAGAGTTGTTTATGTGGAAAAGAAGAATCTATTGATGATAGTGAAAGGTTGCAAGAAGTTGGAGTATCTGGATGTTAGGGACTGCGTGGGTTTTGATGAAAGCATCGATGATGACATCCTGGAGTGGGCTTCTCATATCCGTACTGTCAAGCTGGACTGGAACCTTGATGAATCTTATGGACATTCTGTTGGAGGGTACGACGAATTTGCCCATTGAGAGATATTGGAGATTTTGGTACATTCTGAAAGGAGAAAAGCAGTCAGGGATGTGAATCATGACCATTTTTATGGGAATTGACAGTCAATGAACAACCTCACAATACTTCAAACATTTCTATACTAGTAGGAATTTAAGGATTACGTACGTAGTACTTCACTAAAGTAACAAGTGAATGTAAAAAAAGTTTTACCAAATTGATTCTCAAGTTACCACTGCTTTTGTTTGTTTTATTAGGTATGTTAGTAGTCTTCCATTTATTTCTTCCGACAGCAATCTTGGTCGCGATTTACTTTGGCGGATAATCTTGCGTGCTCGAGATTCTTGACTTACGACACCGGCCAATTTGTCAAAGATTGTGAGCCACCCGCGCACGTGCTTACAATATGCTGGACGTTGATGGTATCTGCTGAGTGAGTGAAATAAAGCTGTTAGTATGCCAGTATGGTCTGAAGTTGTGAGAGTTGAGCAACCCCACCTATGTTGACTCGCATGTTGTCGATTTCCACCACTTTCTTCTTACCCTCCAAATCTCACCATGTATAACCTTCCAGGAAAACAAAGCAACAACTCGTTATTTTCGGCCCTCATCAGTTTCACCAAATGAAGAGGAACAACCGACGACTTGTTTTGCTTCTTCCACCACCAACACCAACACCAACACCAAGATGATGACGATGAGGACGGTGGCAATCGATATGTTGAGATGACGGTCTGACTAAGGTCGATGACTATGTTTTGCCTCTTGGTCCAATAACTATACAGAAATATAACTTCTCATTGGTTTCATAAGCGAATGTTGTGACGGGGACGAGCATTGGACATCTCCGGGATGAGGCATTGTTTGTAACCTAGCAGTTGTGCTGTGCGTGTTAAAGTCATCCATATCAAATTGTTGTTCATTACAACCGGGTTAACACCGATCGCTGGTCAGCGGTCGTAGGGTGCAATTTTTCTCCACAACTTGCCCTTGAAACAATCATCATACATGTAATAATTACGGCGATCATACTTGTCCGGTGCAGAAACAAAAAACATCGTGTATTCTTTGGTATGGGGATGCCGGAAAAAAGACACGAGCGCGAAGGGGAAAGTATTCACGTGTGACGGCGGTGCATCTACCTTAATTTGTTCCCGAGTGACAACGTTGCATACTATAAATCCGGACACACAATGATACAGGTGATGCTGCTTGAAAACCAGTAGGTCGTCGCAGCATGCTTACAGCCTCAGTGTTTTACCGGCCTCTGCCTTGACCAAACAATGGAGTCTCTTGACCCTGCCTTTGTTATCGTCTTGTTCTATCATAAATAACTCCGGATTGTCGCTAGTTAACTTGGCGTAAACATCAAAGTTTTGGATGACTGGCTCGGGGGTGGCCGATGGAGTTGTGCAAAGTAAGGCTATGAAGTCAGAAGCAACCAACGCTTGCAAACACTTCGGCACTTAAGGACACACCGTGCCGGAAGTCTGCTCAGAACTTGTTCGATTATATCATCAGGGAGCTGCTCTCTTTGTGTGCTGGAACGCCGTCGACGTAGGATAATACAAGAAGCTTTTTTGATGAGTGTCGCCATTGAGATTTGAAAACTAAAGAAGTTGATCGCTGTTAAATTTAAGGAAGGTTGGCAAAAAAAAAAAAAAAATAAGGAAGAAAAATAAGTGAAACAAGTAAATATACACGACGGTGGTAGGAGGACAGAGTTTTGATAGGTGAAACTGAAGGATAAGTGTGTGTGTATGTTACGGTGCACTAAATTTGGTTTAGGTTTCCTCCCAGGATATGGAAAAAATGCGTAGGCGATTATGATTTGGATCTATATATCCTCATCCCTTCCACTGAATACTTTTTTATAGAAATTATTTTGTCGTCAACCGGGTTTGAACTCGGGACCTCATACAGGGGTTTTCAACGCCCTACCAGTTGAGCTACCACCCTAGCTGCCTTCCACTGAATACTCGAAAGCATGTGCTTTGGACATGTCTTGGACTAAAAAAATAAAATATTATAATTTACTGTCATTGGTAATAAGCAATAGCGAATTCCCAAAAGACCTTAAGGTACCTGTTCAGAAATTGTGAATCGTCTATAAAAAGTTTTTAATAGTTTTCAATTCGACATATTCCAAACTTTTTTTTTGTCAAAAAACATATTCCAAACTAATAAATCATTTTTTTTCGTGTGTGCAATGCAGCAAGACCCAAAAAACCACAACAAACTGTCTTTACAATTGATGACATCACTTCCCAACTGCAAGTTTTAAGCATCAGTAGTAAAAGTGAGAAAACACATTCGGAAGAGAAAAATGCGCTTGTGCTATATGAAGAAAATGGAAAATTGGTTCCGTACGCAGATCCTAGTAAGAAACGCAAACGGCGGCCTAAGGTGGATCTCGACCCAGACACACATAGGGTTTGGAAACTACTCGTGGGTAAGGAAGGAAGTGAAGACACTGAAGCACCAGACAAGGAAAAATGGTGGGAAATTGAACGGGATGTATTCCGCCGATGAGCTGACTCATTCATTGCACGCATGCATCTTGTTCATGGTACCAAAAACAGGCACAACTGAATCTCCAATGTCAAACTTTTGTAGAGAATTGGTTCGCCCATGAAATGGCTCTTACATGCCAAAACTGATCATTATGCTTAATGGTTTGCATTTTGCACTCGGCAAAATTGCCAGATTATGGAACAGTAGAAGAATTCGAGTCTATAAATAATGTCTAGGCATTCCAAAACGAGAACAAGTAAATAAAGGGAAAAAGACACTTTCCACCCTTATAATTTGGTTAAATTTACACTTTGCACCCCTGAAATTTGGAAAATCCACTCTGCACCCTTGTAACTAATAGACAATAACACCCTTGTCCCTAGGATCTGTGGATGTGGTGGAGGAGCCAGTTGGGAATCGTGTTGGAAGGAGAGCTTGAACAGGTTTGACCCAGATTTTCAGCTAGAGTTTAACCCACTGGTTAAATTGGTGGAAGAAAGCTGTTATCCCAGATATTGTCTCTGATTTGGTGTTAACCTATGGAATACTGGCCTTGTCTAATTTGTCTTGGGAAAAAATCTTCCATTCTTCTTTGTCAAGAACCCAGTCAATCATTGTGGTCTTCTTCCTCAATTTTGGAGTTATTCTGATGACATTCATATATGTTGGTGCGGCAGTAGAAGCTCAGTGTATCAAATTATTCTTTCAATTTGTATTTTGAATCATTTTTAGGGGACTGAATAAGTGTTTCGTCGTGAATGATTTAAGTATTTAATATTTCATCAAAATTATTTCGATCTAATTTGTGAGTAATATTATGGATTGCTGTGTTGTGAAGTTGTAATTCTGGGTGTTATTGATGTTCTTGATAGTTCAAGAGCAACATTAAACAAGGGCAAAGTCAAAAAAATACACAAGGGCAATATCGTCCGCAAAAATAGTGTCACCTATTGTCCTAACGGAACATGACAGAAGGGTGCGAAGTGTCTTAACTTTTTTTCGTTTCAAGGGTGCAAAGGGAGTTTTTTCAAACATCAGGGGTGAAAAGTGGGTTTTTACCAAATCATAGGGGTGGAAAGTATCTTTTACCCTTAAATAAAATCTTGAGAAATCTCATAATCTATGAATCCGGCTTGTTTTGTTCTCGAAATAGACAAGGGGCCTAACTATTTAGTCATACTGTAGGAAAAGTCTGCATCACACCATGGTAAAGAAGAGATTTTATGCATTCTGAATACTTAAGATAGGTGGTCAACGTGTTGGAAAAGGATTTCCATAATGATCAACGAAGTTCATGTAGTTTAAGGCTTGTTCTGTTCTCGAAATAGACAAGGCAATCATTTAGTCGTACTGCTGGATAAGTCTGGAGGCACACTGTGTATAGGAAGAGGTTTTATGTTTCCAGAAATCTTTAGATAGTTGTTAAACATGTTGAGATATGATTTCCATGATAATTTAGTGAAGTTCATACAGATTAAGGTGACATGCATAAGGCTGTGATAGAATGCTGAAGCTCAACTGGAACAATCATTATCCTTGATGAGTCGCTTGTATAAGCGTTGGATAACTCAAGAGGGAAACATAAACGGCATCGGGTCCCTAGATGCAAACCCGGGCAATCCAAACCCCTTGCCACATAAACAAAAAAGAAATGATGTTTAATTTATGGTCACCAACTCACCAGACTACGAAAATTCTTCGGCTAATATTTGGAAGAAAATTATTTACTTTGAATACCGATTGATTTTTGTTATTCCCTGTACTGATACTTTGTTCAGTGGTTGCGAATTCTGCTTAACAAATAGGAAGCTATAGATATACATGGATTGATTTAATGAGTCTATAGATTACCCTTCACACGAGATATGTGTTTTTTTCAAGATGGAAAGGATCAGTTGTTGACTCTGTAATAAGGGTATTTCCTTACCCAGAATGTTTCTGACTATCTCTCGAGGTACCTTATGTACTTAAACGCTGTACTTAAATGCGTTTTCCAGGATTGAAGCTTGAAAGTTTATTAACTTTTCCCCCCAATCTATGCAGCTCTGCCGTCATGTCTCTTGCAGCAAGATTTTGCCTCCAGGTTAACACCACTGACAAGGAATGTTACCAGAGTGAAGCAAGCATACTGCCCAAGGAACAAAAGAATCAGATACCGGACCTGAATGGAACCATGCAGCTTTTTGAAAAAACTTTAATTGGACAAGTGCAGCAACTGATCCCGTTGTCAAAGATGATTCCAGAAAAACTGCAATGGGAGAGCTACCATCAAGGCAAAGTTTGCCTTGCGGAAATGGAAAGAAACTGATCTGCCGTTGCTGCTTACAGAGGAAACAGAACTTCAAACTAAAACTTTGAAGGCGACTTCACTAAGAAGTTAAAGAGGATCCTCCAATTCCATGTAAGGTGCAGTGCTGAGCAAAGACTGAATAGATCAACTAAGGCGCAGGACATTTCCTCAACTTTGATAGGCAGCCAAACTTGCTACCGCCAGCCCTGCCTAGAGTACTGTCTACATCTGATTATAAGCAAGGGACTAAAAATTGCCCTTCAACCACGTCCCTTACCTTGAAACACATTTTATAAAGCCACTAGACGCTCTTGTAATCCTCAATGTTGGAGTATTCTCAAATTCCCCAAAAACTCGTCAGATGATGATGAGACGATGATTTTGCTGCAAGGTTAAAGGAAAAATATCAATTTTCCAAGGCCGAAGGTTAAAAGAAAAAAGCCTACAACAAAAACAGCATGCTTCCACGACTCAATGTGACCAAATCAACTTTGCATGGACTTTTTTTTAGGAACTTTGCATGCACATAACAGTTTACTAATTTGCTGTGGACTGGTCAGTTCTCAAATTCTGTAAAGAGCTGCTGAAAAACCCGAAAAAGAACTAAGTTCACTAAGTAATACTCCTTCACTTCCAAAAAGATAGTATTGTTTTCCTATTAAGAGCTATTCTAGCATTTGTTATAAGGTTAGGGGTTTCTTTGTAAATTCTCAATTGTTAGTAGTTGATGGCTCTTATTATTGGACTATATAAAGTGTAAGTCTGTTTAGTTTCCAAATGAGAAATGTATAACAACTTTTCCCTCTTTCCATTTTCTCTCAAGAACCCTAGTTCTTCTTCATGGTATCAGAGCCTTGAGAGCTCGTGTTTTCCGGCGATTCACGCCTCTTTCCGGTGATTTCTGTCTGTATATTCGCCGTCATGAGTTCTAGTGCTACTTCCTCTCCGGCGATTGCTATGGCGTCGTCTTCTTCGTCGGATGCTCTTCCTTCGGGGTTGATTTTTCTAATTTCAAATCTCAAATCGTTGGTTCAAATTAAGCTTGATTCCAGCAACTATATCGTCTGGCGAACACAGATGGAGAATGTTCTCCTTGCAAATGGCCTTCTGGAGTTTGTTTCTGGTCGCATTTCTTCTCCTCCGTCGCTGATTTCGTCGGATTCTGGTGATCTTCAACCTAATCCTACGTTTGCGCAGTGGAAATCTATAGATCAGCTGTCTCTTTGCTTCAATTTCACAGTCTGTTCTTCCATTGATTCTTCATTTGTCTGGAGCTTTTGCATTTTGGTTGAGTCTTGAATCAAGGTTTGCTTCTCTTTCACGCTCGCATATTCATCAAATTAAACTGATGTGGTGTACACTTGAGAAAGGTCAGCTGACTATGGATGAATATCAGAACAAAGTAAAATCTCTGGTTGATAGTCTTTTACAAGTAAATGAAGTTGTTTCTGATGAAGACCTAGTTATGGATATCTTAAAATGATTACCTATGGAATATGAGCATTTCAGATCCGGTATTCGGATTCGTTCAACTCCTATTACAGTTCATGAGCTTAGTGCTCTTCTGCTTACTGAAGAATTACATAAATCTATGTCTCAACTGCATGTTTCTTCAATGCCTGTGGCTAATTTGGCTCAAGGCCATTATGCTGTGAATGCTGCTTGTGTAAAACCTAATTTTCCTAGTTCAATCATGCACACTTATGGTCCCTTGCCTAACCACTTTGTGCCTCCATACTCTCACACACAACCGTTCTGTTAAATCTTTTGGTAGAGATAGTTCTGGCCCAAAATTGGTGTGTCAGATATGTGGCAAAGGGAGGCATTCAGCTTTAAACTGTTGGCATAGGTTAAATACTACTCAGTTTGTTGCTACAAGGCCTATACCTCAGGGTATGATGTCTGTTACTCACACACCTCTTCATTCTGGTACTGCTTCACCTTCTGATTTGTACATGGTTATGTGGCTTCTAGTGGTGCAGCTGCCTCTCTTGGTTCTTCCTCCTCTTATGTGCCATCACATACCTCAGTATCTAGCTACACTCCTTCTCTGGCTTTCAACAATGTTGCATCCTCATCAATGCAACCTTGGCTTCTAGATAGTGGGGCAAATAATCATGTTACAAATGACTTCAATGCCCTAGCAACACCAACTCAGTACAAAGGAGCTGAGACAGTATCTGTGGGAAATGGAGCTTCAGTTCCTATCACTCATTATGGGGATGGTATACTTCCTACTCCTCATCATTCTTTTAAATTGAATCATATACTTCATTCACCAGATTTTGCTTCCAATTTATTATCAATCTCTAAACTCACACATGATAACAATTGTTCTGTGTTGTTTACCTCTTCTGGTTCTGTGGTACAGGACAATGCTACCAAGGCTATCCTATCTCAGGGCCCTTGTAGACACGGTCTGTACACCATTCCAGTTCAGTCACCACTTCCTGCTACTCCTAAAGCTCTCACTGTGTCCACTATTCCTCCTCCATCTCTATGGCATGTTAGGTTGTGTCATCCCTCAACCAAAGTGTACAATCATTTAGCAAAATTGTTACATTTTCCTGTTCAGTCTTCTAGTCACATTTGTGAACATTGTAATGTGGCAAAGAGTCACAAACTCAAGTTTTCTCTGTCCACCTCTGTTTCTATGTCTCCATTTGATTTGGTGCATGTTGTTGTATGGGGCCCTGCTCCTCTTCACTCTTTCAATAAATTCATATTTTACCTTATTTTTATTGATGATCATAGTAGACATTGTTGGCTTTATCCATTAAGACACAAGTCAGAAGCCTTTTCTTCTTATATTCATTTTACAAATATGATTTCTACTCAATTCAGTTCTAAAATCAAAATATTAAGAACTAATAATGGAGGTGAGTTCTTGAGTCATGATTTTGGCCAATATCTTTCTAGTGAAGGTACTATTCAGCAACTTACATGTCCTCATACTCCTGAACAAGCAGGGAAAGTGGAGAGGAGACAAAGACACATTGTTGAAGTAGCTCTTGCTCTTCTTCAACAATCTCATCTTCCTCTTTCATTTTGGCTTAATGCTTTTGCTACTGCAAATTTTCTTATATACAGACAACCAAAGTCCAAACATAAGTTTCATTCTTCTTATCAGGTCTTATATAAAAAATTGCCTGATTATAATTTTCTCAAATCTTTTGGTTGTCTCTGTTTCCCTTGGCTCAGGCCATACATGTCTCATAAACTCATGCCTAGATCCAAAAAAATGTGTTTTCCTTTGTTATTGCTCTACTACAAAAGGGTACAAATGCCTAGATATCTCAACCCATAAGGTTTATGTTTCCGGACATGTAGTGTTCTATGAGTCTGTGTTCCCTTACAATTCACACACTCCTGCTTCTTCTTCTCCTTCTCAACTTGTTTCTTATATTTCTGCTTTCTTTGAGAATCCTTTCTTCTCCCATCATGTGTGTCATTCTTCTTTTCCTCCTCCTTGTGTTTCTAACATTGTTGCTTCTCAATCCGAGTCTTCTTCCTCTCCTTCTTCTGTGGTTCCTTCTTCTATACCATCTCCAGCACCACCACCTGCTTCTGTTGTCCCTATATCTCATCCCATGGTTACAAGATCAAGAGTTGGTATTTTGAAGCCCAATCCCATATATCAAGTTCATTTAGCTAAAAGTGGTTATGTGGATACCGAACCACCATCCTTTAATGAAGCAGTGACTTGTTCTCATTGGAAGCAAGCTATGACAGAAGAATACACTGCTCTTCTTCAACAACATACCTGGGTTTTAGGTCCCAAACCTTTACATAGACATGCTATTGGATCAAAATGGGTTTACAAAATCAAAAGAGCAGCAGATGGGTCAATTGCCAGATACAAGGCTAGGTTAGTGGCTCAGGGTTACTCTCAGGAGTTTGGTATTGATTATACAGAGACTTTTAGTCTTGTGGTCAAACATGTCACTATTAGAGTGGTTTTAACTTTGGCTTTATCTCAAGGTTGGAATATTAAGAAATTAGATGTGTCAGATGCCTTTTTACATGGCTATCTAGAAGAAGAAGTGTACATGAAACAGCCAGCAGGGTTTGTTCATCCTTAGTACTCTTCTTATGTGTGTAAGCTACAAAAGTCCCTCGATGGCCTCAAGCAAACTCCTAGAGCTTGGTATCACAGGCTATCCACTTTTCTCTTGACTCAGGGTTTCGAGTCTAGCACTGCAGACTCCTCTTTGTTTGTCTCCAAGACATCTCAGCATTTGACATTGATATTGATCTACGTTGATGATATTTTAATCATTGGGAGTGATCAACATTTCATCTCTACTCTACTACAGAAAATGAAGTTGCAGTTTGCTCTGAAAGATTTTGGAAATTTGCATTATTTCTTGGGAATAGAAGTGTTTGATTCTGCTCCAAACTGTGTCTTGCATCAGACCAAGTATGCTACTGAGCTTTTAAACAAGGCAGGTGTTCTTGACAGTAAATCTATGTCTACTCCTCTTGGCATGCCTACTTCTTCCTCTCCAAACTTTTCAGTTTCTCTTATCACTGAGGAAGACAAATCTTTCTTTAGAAGCATGGTTGGAGGACTTCAGTATCTGACTATTACCAGACCTGACCTGCAATGTGCAGTTAATGTGTTATGTCAGCACATGCATAATCCTACAGCTGTGGATTTTCAAGCTCTCAAAAGAACTTTGAGATATATCAAAGGCACAGTGAGTACTGGGTTACATTTTTCTAAGTGTATTTTTCCTCTTCACATTACTGCATTTAGTGTATCTTGTTCTTCTGATTGTGGACCCTGCTGTTGTGGAATTTGTCTTTGCGCTTGGTATGGAACATTTGGCCTTTGACCTGGTGCGTATAATCCACTGCTTGGATTGGCATAGCTGAAATTGGGGTGGTTGCGGTTATTCGGATGATATGTGTTAGACCATTGCCGTTGTCGTGGTTGACCCATGTAGTTCACGTCTTCAACACCATCTCCATATCCCTGATTTGCATCTGCTACCATCTCTCCCACTGATTTTACATGTGCCGACGGATTCATATTACTGAAGGCCGAAGTCATCACTGCCATCTGATGTTCAAATTTTTTTTCCACCATGGACTCAATCTTACTAACCAGTGCCCCATCTGATTTTGTGTTTCTACGAGACTCAGACCTCGTGGACTCACGTTTTTCTACATTATCCAGCAGATCCCGGCATCTCTGTAATCCCAGACCCATAAAATTACCCTGAGCCATCATGTCTAGTTCATTTGCAGTCTCTCTGTCTAGGGAATTATAGAAATAGTGCATAAGTTTGTACCATGTCTCTCTGTGAGTGGGGCATCTGCGAAGGAGCTGGTTGAATTTTGTCCACGTGTCTCCCAGAGAATCATCTTCCTGTTGCACAAATTTTGTTATATCTACCATCCGTTGAGCAACCTTGGATGGCGGAAGATATTTCCTGAGGAATTCCTTGCAACACTCTGCCCATGTAGCAATACTGCCTGCTGGAAGTTCCATAAGCCATGTCTTTGCTTTTCTCGAAAAGGAGAAGGGTAAAAGCATGAGCTTTATCGTCTCAAGTGGGACTCTCTGATCATACACAGTGGAGGTAATTTGCTCGAAATTGAGCAAGTGTTGATGCGGATCATCATCTGGGGCTCCAGTAAATAAGCACTCATCCCGAACCATGTTGATCAATGGTTGGCGTATTTCGAAATGCGCGGCGTTAATCTGTGGCCTGACTAGTGGGTTGATACCCCTCCGGTGTAGTTATGAAGTAATCCACCAAAGGACGCTCATCCTCTTCAGCATTATTCACCTGTGCCGCCACATCCTGTGCATTATTTCCTCCATTATTATTATTCCACCGTTGTTATTGTTACCTCCACCGTTTCTCGCTTGTACTCCCACACCAAGACGTGGTTGTGGATTTGTAGGGTTCAAGCGAGCCATAGCAGCTTGCACCTAGGTCAACTGAGCTCTGAGCTCCTCAGCTTCCCTTGCTCTATTTGCTGCATCTTCCACAACTGCAACTCTAGCTGCTTCCGCATCTTGCATACCCTTGCGGATTCTCTCAAACTCAGCTCTGGTTTCAGCATCCATGGTAAATGAGTTTGATTTCCTCTTGGCTCTACACTGTGCTCGTAACAGGGATTCCGGGTCTTCAAGTGTAGGATGCAAAGGCTCGTCTCTAGAACGGGACATGCACCGTACAAGCTAACCTGAAATCGCAGATCACACAAAATGTAGGTGAGTAATAGATATAAACAGAAAAGTAAAATCCCTAAGGCTAGGAATTATAACTAATTTAGCCGAAGTCCCCGGCAACGGCGCCAAAAACTTGACACGATCCAACCGCAAGTGTACGGCTGTCGCGTTTAGTAATATCCGGTAAATCCGGGTTGTCGAACCCAAGAGACTTCTTTGTAAATTAGCTAATAATTTCAATCCTTATGTGGGTCAAGCGCAGTTGTTTGTTTTCTAATTCCTACGAAAAATAAAGGACAACTACTAATTTTAACCGATTGATGAATCGCGCGATTAAAGTTGTGTGATTAAAGAATGGAGACAAAGTTCAGGACATCTCTCAGGATCGCTTGGGTGTTTATACCGTTAACGGTTTATGTTTATATAAAACGGATATTTTATACTTAGCCAAACGAGCAACAATTCCTCGAAGATTCCTCAACCAAGGCCTACGCTTAAACATACATAATTGATTCCTCTAGCTTACGTAAGTATAAGTATGCATTAAGATATCGTGTTCTACTCTAGTTCTTAGTTAACTAAACCGATTCCTCTAGTTTAGATACAACTAGTGCAAGATTCACGTTTCTGGTAGAAAATATCGATTCCTCTAGTATTCCCTACCTTTGATCAACCCTATTATGACGTCATACAATAAGAACGATAGGAATAAGCATAAAATTAAGCATGTCTAAACATAAAGATATCCAATTAGGCCAAAAGCATGAAATATAAGCCATAAACCACCAAACATGGTGTTTAAACCCTAGCTACCTTCGAGATATCCTGAATAAAGAACTTAGCTACGCTTACTCATGATAAAAATAACAAGTTCTAAGTTTACATGAGCAAAAACCAAAGAAAAGAGGAGTTGAGAAGTCAAACGGATGATCCAAAACTCCAGAATAGCTCTCTCTCGTCAAGAATACGTTCCTTCTACTTAGATTACTCCAAAAACTAGCCCTAATACTCTTTTACACGTTTCCATAAAGCTTTAAACAAGTTTCTGATAACTGCACAAAAGCCCCGGACGAATCTGTCAAATTTGGCCTTCTCTTCGTGCGAAGAGACTTTCTCTTCGTGCGAAGAGTTTCTCAAACTTCCATGCGTTCTTGCTGTGACAGTCTTCCTATTTTGAGACAGAGTTGTGATTCACGAAGACTTCAAACAAAAATTCTATCATTTTCTCTTCGTGCGAAGACATTCTGCTCTTCACATGAAGAGACCTGGAACTGCACTTCCTTGGCTCTTCTTCTTTGAGGTTTCCTTGATTTCTTTGTTTCCGAAGCTCGTTTCTTCATCCTCTTTGATCCTCACATCCTATTTCCTGCCAACCACAACACGAAACAAGAACCCGCGATCATATCATAGTAAAAGCATCTAAATATACAAGAAACGCCCGGATTTGACGATGAACGCTCAAAAACTCAAGTTTCACAAATTATGCGTATTATACTCAAAAGACGACAAATTCTCCATGGTAAGTACACAAAACGTAGTACAACAAGGAATAAAATAACTCTAAAAACTGATTTATCATAAAACAGGGCTTGGAGGATCATGCGAGAGATGGAAAGGAGCTTCGGAAGAAAGGAACTTGAAGAAAAAGTCAAAGAAAGAAGTGCAGAAAAAGGAGTCTTCGTACGAAGAGATCATACTTAGCCAAAATTTTGAAGACTGAAGATCTCTTCCTAAACAAGCTTGCAGTACTTACATAGGAAGGCCTTCGTATGAAGAGGAATTGTCTTCGCACGAAGACTCTTCGTACGAAGAGAAAAGTCTTCGTACGAAGACATCGCAGAAAAACACAGATTTTTTGGGGCTTTTGCGTAGTTTATCCGAACTTTGTAATATTGTTATGGAAACGTATTTAAGTGTTTTAGGTCATGATTTTCAGTAGTTCATCACGTTATAGACATCTTTTGGAGAGCTAGAAGCCATTGTTGGAGCTTGGGAGCTTTGGATCACTCGTTTGGATTCTCAACTCTTTCTTTTCCTTAGTTTTTGCTTATGAGATACATGAAACTTTTTGTTTTGAGTATGAATCATAGTAGCTAAAACCTTTTTGCTGGGAATTCTCGTTTGGTGTAGCTACGGTTTGCTATAAACATGATGTTTTGAGATTGTGATTCAAGTTTTAGACTTAATCTATCATGGTTTTCATTATTATGGTTGTTTATGAGTTTAATTCTATTATTCTTGCGCGTAGCTAACGTAGGAGTAATCTTAATTGACATTTACGTGGTAACTCCGTGATAGTTAGTCGGTAAAGTGAATAATCCACCAAGTCGAATCAATATTTGGTAACTCGGTATTGTTAAATAGGATCGTTTGAGTAGAATTGTGATTTCTCATGCATGCTTAAAGGTGAAATAGACTTGGTAACTCGGTAAATTTTGTTTTTAAGCATAGATAATTTGCTTGGTAACTCGGTAAATTTTACATTGCTCGATTAATAGTAAACGACACGTTATTGTTTCACGAATCAAAACATGAGTTTATATCATCACTAGTGAACTTAGAGAATTCCCGGTATTTTTCCTCTTATTAGAAAAGTCATAAATCACTATTTGTTAATCGTGAACCATTCCACTCGATTAATTCAGAATCTTGTTATTTTTATTTTAGTAGAATTAGAACAAAAAACAACTTTGCGAATTGCACACATAAGGTTTAAGATAATAACGGGTTTAACAAAGTCCCTTGGGTTCCACAACCCGGATTTCCGGATATTACTACACACGACAGCCATACACTTGTGGTTAGATCGTGTCATGTTTTTGGCGCCGTTGCCGGAGACTTCGGCTAAATTAGTTATAATTCCTAGCCTTAGGGATTTTACTTTTCTGTTTATATCTGATACTCACCTACGTTTTGCGTGATATGTGATTTCAGGTTAGCTCTCGTCCTAGAGACGAGCCTTTGCATCCTACACTTGAAGACCCGGAATCCTTGTTACGAGCACAGCGTAGAGACAAGAGAAATTCAAGCTCAGTTACCATGGATGCTGAAACCAGAGGTGAGTTTGAAAGGATCCGTAAGGGTATGCAAGATGCGGAAGTAGCTAGAGTTGCAGCTGTGGAAGATGCAGCAAATAGAGCAAGGGAAGCTGAGGAGCTCGGAGCTCAGTTGACCGAGGTGAAAGCTGCTAGGGCACGCTTGAACTCTCCAAATCCACAACCACGTCTTGGTGTGGGGATACAAGTGAGGAACGATGGAGGTAATAACAACAATGGGGGAAACAATAATAATGGGGGGAATCATGCACAGGATGTGGTGGCACAGGTCAACAATGCCGAGATTGAAGAACGCCCCATGGTGGATTATTTCAGGATTACTCTAGCATGTTACCAACCTACCATTGTCAGGCCGCAGATCAATGCCCAACACTTCGAGCTTCGCCAACATATGATCAATATGGTTCGCGATGAGTGCGCATTCAACGGAGCTCCAGGAGATGATCCCAACCACCATCTACTCGTATTTGAGCAGATTACATCAACCTTGCACGACCAACGAGTTCCAGACGAAACAGTTAAACTCTTAATGTTTCCCTTCTCTTTGTCTAGAAAATCTAAGAAGTGGCTTATGGAACTTCCAGCTGGGAGCATAGTGACATGGGCAGATTGTTGTCATGAGTTCCTGAGGAAGTATTTACCACCATCCAGAGTCCCTCAACAGATGGCTGAAATTACAAAATTGACTCAGAAAACAGCTCATTGGGAGATGCTTGGAGGAAATTCAGCCAAATTCTCCGTAGATGTCCGAATCATGGGGAGCCATGGCACAAACTCTTCCATTACTTTTACACTGCATTAGAAAAAGAGACAGCTGACCAGTTGGATATGCTAGCATGAGGTAATTTTATGGGGCTTGGGGCACAGCGAGCCCAAGATCTGCTGAACAACGTGTCAAAGAGAGAGACTACACGAGCTGAAACTCGTAGGTACTCCAAAACGGGGGATGCAGCCTTAGTAAACAAGATTGAATCTATGGAACAAAAGTTGTAATCCATGACCTCAGCATTTCACGGCATGCAACCTCCATCACAGAAGCCCATGGGTGAATTACTAGCTGATTAGAGCCAGGGATACGATAATGGTGTTGAAGAGGTGAATTTTATGAGACAGCAGCAATGGCCCAACACATATCATCCCAATAATCGCAATCATCCCAAATTCAGCTATGCCAATCCAAATAGTGAATTATATGCACCCGGTCATAGACCAAATGCTCCATACCAAGCGCAAAGGCAAGTTCCACAACAGCAGGCTCCATAAAAAGAAGAACAAGAGACAAATGCTTTATTGAGAAACCTACTAGCTAATCAAGATAGGATGGAGAGCACGATTGTCTCAATACAAGCCACAATGAAGAGCCACGAGACTCAGATTGGGCAGATTGCCAATCAGAATATCAAACTTCCACCGAGCATACTTCCAGCAAACACCATCACGCCTAATGATCAGTTGAACGCAATCACAACTCGCAGTGGCATCACTATTGAGGATCCCCCATATCCTAGCCACGCGCGAGCAGAATCAACTAAGGAAACCGAGAAGGCGTTGGATGAAGCAATTCCCGTACCTACCGTGATTCCCCAATCAAAGGAAACGAGTAGGAAGTCGGAGGAGAAGCAAAATCCAAAGAAGTACAGCATGCGTGTGCCATACCCGCAAAGGTTAAAGAGTCAAGAGGACGCTAAGCACTTCAAGAAATTTGTGGATATTTTCAGGAAGTTGCATATCAACATCCCTTTCGCGGAGGCCATTTCACAAATGCCCAAGTACGCCAAATTTCTCAAGGAACTCCTCTACAATAGGAGGCGCATGGATGACTTTGAAACTGTAACCCTGAATGAAGAGTGTAGTTCCGTAGTGCAAAAGGCGTTACCCAAGAAGATGAAAGATCCGGGCGGTTTTATCATTCCTGTGCCATTGGGAAATGTGTTCCATGGTCGGGCGTTGTGTGATCTTGGCGCAAGCATAAATTTGATGCCCACATCAGTATTTGAGCAACTTGGTGTAGGGGATCCAAAACCTACTCGTATGTTCTTGCAGATGGCTGACCGTACTATCAAACGCCCAAGGGGTGTTTTGGAGGATGTGCTTGTGAGAGTCAAATGACTCATCTTCCCCGCAGATTTTGTAATCCTATACATGGATGCTGATGATGATGTCCCACTCATATTGGGACGGCCATTCCTTGCCACGGGGAAGACTATCATTTATGTTGCCAATGGAGAGTTGACAATGCGGATTAATGATGAGAAGGTGGCTTTCAATGTCTTTGAAGCTATGAAATATCCTGCGTATGCGGTGAGTGAGAAGTGTTTTGGTGTGGAGGCATACACACCAGACGAGGAGGAAGATATCTCATTGGAGCGGCTCTTGCTCTACATGACTCAAGCGAAAAAGAAGAAGTTATGGAAGCTCACTGGCGTCCGCCCCTGCCCCTCTTTAATGAGGGAAGCAGGAAGATTCTTACTCCTTCTCTTATTACTGCTCCTATTTTAGAATTAAAGCCTTTACCTTTTCATTTAAAATATGTATACATGGGATCTAATGAGACTTTACCTGGAATTGTGTCTGCATGTTTGGACATGGAACGGGAGGAGCAGCTTCTCAAGGTATTGCAGGAAACGAAAGTAGCTATGGGATGGACCATAGCGGATATCAAGGGGATCAGCCACACAGTTTTCCAGCACAAGATCCGGCTCATGGAAGATAAGAAGCCAGTAGTTCAATATCAGAGTCGCCTCAACCCTCACATGCAGGAGGTGGTGAAGAAATACGTGCTTAAATGGCTGGAAGCAGGCATCATCTACCCGATTTTCGACAGCACATGGACTAGCCCGGTGCAGTGTGTCCCTAAGAAGAGAGGTATTACTGTGGTGGAAGGGGAAAAAGGTGATCAGATTGCCACTCGTACTGTTACTGGGTGGAGAGTTTGCATGGATTACCGCAAACTCAATGATGCCACGTTGAAGGATCATTTTCCCCTCCCGTTCGTTGATCAGATGCTTGATAGGCTGACGCGTCATTCGCATTTTTGCTTTTTGGATGGATACTCCGGGTATAATCAGATAGCAATTGATAACTCTCTATTAGAGTTATAGTTCTTGCATATTTAATATCGTTCTGCGTGATTCCGGGGTTGAAATATGAGTTGTATACTATGAATATTGAGAAAACGTAGAAAGTTGAGTTTTTAGCACTTTATTGTTAATCCGGGCGTTTCGATGCATATTTTCGATGTAATTTGTCAAATATAATCGCTTCGTATGGTTGTTCATGTTGTCTTGACAGGAACGGATGCTAAACGATGTTTAGGAGGCATGAAACCAGCTTCGGAAACAAAGCAAACTCAAGAGGAAACAAGAGAAGCAAAGTCAGAGGAGCAAACGTGACCAATCTCCACTATTTTGATTTTATCTTGAGTTCTACAATACATTTTGGAGTGAGACCAGTGGAAAATGAAAGTATACTCAAATAGCTTTCCAACGATAGGTCACGGAGCTAAAACGGAGATCGGACGAGAAAGATAGGTCCGACAAAGAGGATGAAAATCTGAGAAAATTCCCAGGGGTGTTCGTGCGAACAAAATTTTGTTCGCACGAACAAAATGCCTTAGAAAATTTTAAGATGGCAAGAAAAGAGTGGAAAAGGGACTGCTGGAAAATAAGAACAAAATTTCTGTTCGCACGAACAGTCGGGTGTTCGTGCGAAAAGAGAGGCCAGACGCGGATTTTTGGGCTCTTTTGGTCATTTCTTGAAAGTTAAAAGAGTCCAGCCCTAATCTAACATAGAGGGACGACTTTGAAGGAGGTATTCACACATATTTGGAGTCTAGAGAGCTGGAGGAAGACGGGGATGAAGAGAACACAAAAGCCACCATTGGAGAGCTAGGTTTTTTTTTTTTTTTTTTTATTTATTCTTCGTCTTTCTCAATCTTGGTATGGAGAAACTTGTAAGTTGTGTTTGGTTGATTCTTCTTAGCTAAATACTTTGCTAGGCATCTCTACGAGAGCCTAGGGTTCATGTAAACGATGATATTTTTCCGGATTTGATCTTTGCTTCATGATTTCTTGATTTCTTCTTTTGAATTAATTCTAGTTTCTTGTTTATGTTAGTAATCCTAATTGAGTGAAACGATTAGGAGATAAAACTAGGGTTCGAGAACTAGGGTTTGTTCAATAGTTTATTCATGCTTAAAGTTAGCAATATTTTAATTCAATTGTTCATGTACTGTGCTTAATACTCAGTGTTAATGGAGTAGCTAACCGGAAACACTGCTTAGTTAGCGAATGCACGATAGTGATTCTAACTAACTAGGATGAGACTTGAACATCAATCCCATATCACTGAGACTGAGAAGAGACGTGTTAGGATTGGCTAGTGTGGGTAGATTCGGTAGGTGAGATTCGACTGTTTCGTGCAACGGTGGACCGACAGGACCCGTTGTCGTGCATGTCGTTAGCCTAGTAGAACGGACCGGTAGACACAAGAGACCGATAGGAGATTGTAGTCTACCGTGAAGTAGAATGACTTGAGATTGATAGGATATAGTCAGCGCTGTTACCCGGCTTAGTTAGAATATAGTTAACGTGTTGCTCCGATAATCCGGAAATCGTCTACAGCTCTAGGTGATCTAGAGATTGCCTAGTTTCTCCAAACTTGTTTCTTAAATATAAAAAAAAAATACAAAAATATTAGCTTAGTTGTTATTTAAATTTCTAAAATCAATCAAATCTTTCCTCCTGCACCGTAATCTAAATTAAATAACTAATTAGATAATCTAAAGTCTGTCCTCGTGGGATCGATAACTCAGGGCACCCCTATATTACTTGACCGTGCACTTGTGCATACGCGTAAAGAATCGCGTCAAGTTTTTGGCGCCGTTGCCGGGGACAACAGTAGATTATTTAGTTAGGAATTAGTTTATAGTACTTTTATTTAAGTTTAGTTTTATTTTGTTCTATTCCATATCTCTGTGCTTCACGGGTGTCTTATGAGTTTGTTTTCTCAGGGCCGCAGGAAGCAAGAGACAATATAAGCATGTGGAGCGAAGACTGTTATTCGGGTCCCCTCTACTGTTTCCACTGCAGGGGTAACCACGAAGACGAGGACACATGCATAATTTGGTGCTACGTATGCGGCATTTGGCACGACCGTAGAGACTCATGTCGAGTACATGCCCCCCACTTCATCAGCACCAGGAAGACTCATCTGCAATTATGGCAGAACGGCGTAGTATTATGAATGACATCGAAGTGTGCGCTAAATTTTTGTCCATAGATGCACAATTACCACAAGAGGATTCAGCCACAGGTAGGGAATATGTGAGGGAGATGTTGGAGAGGATAAAGAAACGAGTAGAAAGACTGTCAACAGCAGGGGAATCTAGTATTCAAGAACCACAAGAGGAGCCCTTGCCACATGACAGTGAGCCTCATATTGAACCTTCATCATCACCACCACAAGTGGAAGAAGAGATACCTGAGCAGAGCGAAGAATGCAGTGTCCATGAAACATTGGTGGACTCTGCCATTTATGAGGACTCAGATTCCGATTCAGACTGGGGTGGACCTGTGTGCCCAATATGGGAAGATCTGCCGTATTGCGAGCCAAGACCGCAGGTTCCCTCACATCCTTGGCATGAATGGGAAGACACCGACATTGAAAGTCTGTGGTGTGCCGACGATGAAGCTGGTGAAACACTTGTGCTCAGTAATATTGAGGTAAAAGCCTCAACTCTGATTAATGATGAATTCTCCATATCATATGTCACGCAAGTCTGCGATGAGCTGGAACAATTACTATATGGGGATTCTTATGGGGAAGAACGTGATGAGCAACTTCCAATCTCTTGTTCTATGGGCGATTCTATTGATCATCCATATGCCATAGTCAAGGAGTTGGAAGTCAGCAAGTGTGGGGGTGTGGATGAATTTCATGGGTCAATTGAAGAGCATCTAGCACAGATAAGGTATTACTGGGATGATTTTATGGGCAGAGATTCATTTGAGCCCAATGGTACTTGGTGGAAGTTTCTCAAGAATATCAATTGCAAAATGAAAGGATTCAGCTTCCACAACTATCCACCATCTTCAGAGCACATGGGTGCTCATGGGAAAAAATTCATTGACAAGAGATGGTGGAAGAAGAAGAAGTGGAGGGATAAAGCAGTCTCCACAATCCTTTTCGGTTGAGGTAACCGGGTCGGGCTGTCGACCTTAAATTACAAGCGCTGCTTGGGAGGCAACCCAATGTAGAGTAGGATGCTATTTATTTATATTATTTCTTTTAGTTCTCCATATGATTTTGAGGGGTAAGAGAGAGTTGCTTTAATTCTTCCATTTAGTGTGCAGGGACACGGGTAAAAGACGCTCCGGATTCCCCTTCTTGATGAGTGCGATAGAGAATGTGAGTAGCCACATCGGGATCCGGACGCGAGTGAGACTTTTCCGGAAACTCTCAACGGTCCACAAGACCCCTTCTTGTTGCAGTTTTGCGGACACGGTGCCCATGTAGGTCCGGGCACCCCAGGTACCTTTAACTCTCTCTATCTTGTTCTACTTTTTGAGCCATAATTGTGTAGATCCACCGCCTGAACATTTCAACGATGAGTCCTCCTTCTTGATCTCTAAATTCGTTGAGGACAACGAAACGCTTAAGTGTGGGGGAGTTTGTGTATACTTTTGCTAGCCATGTCTGTTTTGCATAGCCAAGTTACAAGTAGATTGCGTTAGTATTGTGAGTAGTGTGGTTAGTGTAGTGTGTTTTAAATATAGTGTCGTATTGTGTTAGGATTGTTAGTATGCATTTCTTTGCACTTTTACTTTATTGAGTCCCCTACCCAAAACTTGTGGTTAATCGAGTTGGCCAAAAGCATATAGAGTTTAGAAAAATATGAGAAAAGAAAAAAAAAATAGAGAAAAAAAAATCCATAAAAATTTAATTTTTTTTAGAATAAGGGCATTTTATGAAGCTAGAAACCGAAGAGAGTTCAATGAAAGAGTCTAGGAGAATAGGAAGCACCCTGGTGGGGAAAACCTTAATTTTTAGTATCTTGCGCACTAGTTTCAAGAAATGATGTCCCGGGTATTCAGGGAATGTGGAAAGTAGACCAGGGCATACTTTTAGTTCCTTTATTGTGCTAGGAGGATTTGGTCTTTGGGGTAGTCGAATAGTCTGTTTTCGAGTGGAAACTTGTGGCCTCTTGTAAATCTGGGGTGGACCTTCGTGTTGAGTCAGTTCCATGTGGTACGCTGCTCTAGCCTAAGTGATGTTAAGGAGTGTACACCACCATCCCTTACGGCGGTTTCAAGAGCTAACCGAAAAAACCCACACTTAGTAGCTCTAAATGCACGGTTGAAAAATGTGTAGAGAATGAAAAAGAAAAAATGAATCAAAATCTTCTCTTGGATTAGATACGGTGAACAACATAATGTGCCTCCGTTCGCGTGGTGAATTTGGATTCAATCCAATTAGAGAAACTAGGGAAGATTAAATTCAAGTCGTATTACACGGAGTTGTATCTCCCTGTCACTGGGATAACTTGAATTCAAATGCAATAACGGCTAAGAGGGTCTGAAAAAATGACTTGGCGACGAAAGACTATCTTAGTACTTAAGATGCCTAGACCCTCTGAGCTAAAGGACGTGCCCAAGTCTTGGATTGTTTATGGTGGATGTTTGGGGATCCCTTAGTGAACTTGTGCGTATGATCATCTTATCTCAATTTCTTGCTATTGGTTGTGAAATTTTGAAAAAGACTTGTGAGAGCTTGATGATTTTGGTTAGTGATAGCGAGATTGCCCAATCTCTAAAGAAAAGAAGAAAAAAAATTGCGTTATTTTATTACTTGCATTGTGTTAAATCGAGTTGCATTGTCTATATTCATGTAGATTGCATTGCGTGTGTGGGTTGTTTGTGTCACATGGCTAGTAAAGTTTTATGCAAAGGTGGATTAAAACATAGTGTAAGGTTTGATTTTGCTCGGGACGCGCAAAAGAGTAGTGTGGGGGAATTTGATAACTCTCTATTAGAGTTATAGTTCTTGCATATTTAATATCGTTTTGCGTGATTCCGGGGTTGAAATATGAGTTGTACACTATGAATGTTGAGAAAACGTAGAAAGTTGAGTTTTTAGCACTTTATTGTTAATCCGGGCGTTTCGATGCATATTTCGATGTAATTTGTCAAATATAATCGCTTCATATGGTTGTTCATGTTGTCTTGACAGGAACGGATGCTAAAAGATGTTTAGGAGGCATGAAACCAGCTTCGGAAACAAAGCAAACTCAAGAGGAAACAAGAGAAGCAAAGTCAGAGGAGCAAACGTGACCAATCTCCACTATTTTGATTGTATCTTGAGTTTTACAATACATTTTGGAGTGAGACCAGTGGAAAATGAAATTATACTCAAATAGCTTTCTAACGATAGGTCACGGAGCTAAAACGGAGATCGTACGAGAAAGATATGGTCCGACAAAGAGGATGAAAATCTGAGAAAATTCCCAGGGGTGTTCGTGCGAACAAACTTTTGTTCGCACGAACAAAATGCCTTAGAAAATTTTAAGATGGCAAGAAAAGAGTGGAAAAGGGACTGCTGGAAAATAAGAACAAAATTTTTGTTCGCACGAACATTGTTCGCACGAACATTGTTCGCACAAACAGTCGGGTGTTCGTGCGAACAGAGAGGCAAGACGCGGATTTTTGGGTTCTCTTGGTAATTTCTTGAAAGTTAAAAGAGTCCAGCCCTAATATAACATAGAGGGATGACTTTCAAGGAGGTATTCACACATATTTGGAGTCTAGAGAGCTGGAGGAAGACGGGGATGAAGAGAACACAAAAGCCACCATTGGAGAGCTAGGTTTTTTTGATTTATTCTTCTTCTTTCTCAATCTTGGTATGGAGAAACTTGTAAGTTGTGTTTGGTTGATTCTTATTGGCTAAATACTTTGCTAGGCATCTCTACGAGAGCCTAGGGTTCATGTAAACGATGATATTTTTCCGGATTTGATCTTTGCTTCATGATTTCTTGATTTCTTCTTTTGAATCAATTCTAGTTTCTTGTTTATGTTAGTAATCCTAATTGAGTGACACGATTAGGAGATAAAACTAGGGTTCGAGAACTAGGGTTTGTTCAATAGTTGATTCATGCTTAAAGTTAGCAATATTTTAATTCAATTGTTCATGTACTGTGCTTAATACTCAGTGTTAATGGAGTAGCTAACCGGAAACACTGCTTAGTTAGCGAATGCACGATAGTGATTCTAACTAACTAGGATGAGACTTAAAACATCAATCCCGTATCACTGAGACTGAGAAGAGACGTGTTAGGATTGGCTAGTGTGGGTAGATTTGGTAGGTGAGATTCGACTATTTCGTGCAACGGTAAACCGACAGGACCCGTTGTCGTGCATGTCGTTAGCCTAGTAGAACGGACCGGTAGACACAAGAGACCGATAGGAGATTGTAGTCTACCGTGAAGTAGAATGACTTGAGACTGATAGGAGATAGTCAGTGCTGTTACCCGGCTTAGTTAGAATATAGTTAACGTGTTGCTGAGATAATCCAGAAATCGTCTACAGCCCTAGGTGATCTAGAGATTGCCTAGTTTCTCCAAACTTGTTTCTTAAATATAAAAAAAAAAAAATCAAAAATATTAGCTTAGTTGTTATTTAAATTTCTAAAATCAATCAAATATTTCCTCCTGCACCGTACTCTAAATTAAATAACTAATTAGATAATCTAAAGTCTGCCCTCGTGGGATCGATAACTCGGGGTTGAAATACCACACATATATTACTTGACTGTGCACTTGCGCATACGCGTAAAGAATCGCTTCAGCAATTGAGCCAGCTGACCAGGAGAAGACGACATTCACTTGTCCTTATGGGACATTTGCCTTTAGACGCATGCCATTTGGGCTATGCAATGCACCTGCCACGTTTCAGAGGTGTATGATGTCTATCTTCTCTGACATGATGGAGTAGAATTTTGAGGTCTTCATGGATGATTTTTCGCTTTATGGTGATGGATTCGAAGACTGTCTACAACAGCTAGCTCGGGTTCTTGACAGATGTATTGACACCAACTTAGTGCTTAACTGGGAGAAGTGTCATTTCATGGTGACCGAGGGAATAGTTTTGGGGCACAAGATTTCAAGCAAGGGTTTAGAGGTGGACCGGGAAAAAATTGAGGTGATTGAGAAGCTTCCTTACCCTACATCTGTCAAAGGGGTACGGAGTTTCTTGGGACATGCAGGGTTTTATCGGCTGTTCATCAAGGATTTCTCAAAGATTACGAAGCCGTTATCTGGTTTGCTTGAAAAAGATGCAGTTTTCGACTTTGATGCAAAATGCAGGGCAACTTTTGATGTACTCAAATGAAAAGTTGATCAGCTCACCCATCATAGCCACACCAGAATGGAACTTGCCGTTTGAGCTTATGTGTGATGCCAGTGACTATGCGGTGGGAGCAGTACTGGGACAGCGGAAAGACAAGGTAGCTCATGTCATTTACTATGCCAGTCGTACTCTTAATAATGCATAGGTTAACTATGCCACCACGGAGAAAGAGATGTTGGCTATCATCTTCGCGTTGGACAAGTTTCGTCCATATCTTGTGGGTTCTTAGGTTACAATTTTCACAGACCATGCAGCCCTCAAGTATCTTCTTACCAAGAAGGATGCAAAACCAAGATTGATCCGGTGGGTTCTATTGATGCAAGAGTTTGACGTGGTAATCAAAGACAAGAAGGGGGTAGAAAGGATGTTGTTGCAGACCATTTGCTACGGTTGGAGAATGAAAAACAGGAAGATGTGCCAATTAGAGAAGATTTTCCAGATGAACAACTTATGGTAGTGGTAGCAGTTGTGCATTGGTTTGCTGACTTGGCAAATTTCAAGGCAGTCAACATTGTCCCCAAAGACATGACCTTCCATCAGAAAAAGAAGTTCTTCGCAGATGCACGACGTTATTTTTGGGAGACTCCGATCTGTTCAAATTAGGAGCTGATAATGTGTTGAGAAGATGTGTAGCTGAGCCATGTACTTTGGATATTCTTAGGAATTGCCATGAACTGAATTGTGGAGGACATTTTGGCAAGACGAGCACTGTAGCTAAGGTACTTCAAAGTGGTTTTTATTGGCCTTCTTTACTTAAGGATGCTCATTTATTTGTACAGCTGTGTGACCGGTGTCAGAGAACCGGCAATATCTCTAACCGAAATGAGATGCCTCAAAATTTTGTGCTGGAGGTGGAGCCGTTTGACGTGTGGGGCATTGATTTCAAGGGACCGTTCCCCTCTTCACTTTGAAATCTTATATTCTGTTAGCTGTGGATTATGTGACCAAGTGGGTCGAGGCAATGGCTTGTCCCAAGAATGATGGAGCTACGGTAGAACGTAGTATTGGGCCTGCTTGCTTTGATAGTTATCGATTCGTTACATTTTAGGCCCATCTAGACTCTATTAGGGACACTTACTTGAAGAAGAAAGGGCAGTCGGAGAAGGAGTTTCCATTGCATGAGGACATGCCTCAGTCAATAAAGGACATCTTTGAGCGTGAAAAGTTAACCAATTTGGTTCAAGCTTGTAGGGAAGTCTAGTTCTCACATAGCGCGAGAGTTTTGCCTCAATTTGAGGTATGCTAGAGATGGTGAGAGCCAGGACCCCCCGTCTCGTATACTGTCAAAAAGAGTGGATAGTCTTCACGCCAGAGACTATCGACTTGGCCATGGGGTTTCCACGTCTACGAGAGGGTCGTGGTTACAGTTCCACTATTCGTAGTGAGGGTATTTGGTCTCGATTCAATGCCTTTTGTTTTGCGAAGGGAGTATACCCATGGGATAGGAGAGGGGATGTGCCTCAATGGAAAGAACACAAGAACTACTTTAGGCCCGAGGCGAGGTGGTGTTGTGAGTTGTTAGAGAATTGGGTTCTGGGAATCACACAAAATCCCCATTACTCTTTTCCGACTATGTGTCTTGGCTCTGTGTCTATACACCGGGGTTTGGGTAGACATCCCTAGGCTGATTTGGGCCAATTGCTTGGAGAGAGTGTCGAGGACTAACAAGTTGGGTCCCGACCACACTTGTTTGCTGACTCATTTGGCTAAGACCGCGGAAATACCAATTGGGAAAGACATGGAACTGAAAAGGTTAATGATAGGAAGTGGCCTAGGTTTGATGAGTCGGGCAAAACAAAGGGCAAGGGTAGGAAGATGAACACATCTCGGTTTGATAACCAAGTTGCCTACGACCACTTGAAGGCGGAAATGGCCCGGGATAGAATTGAGAGAAGACGCCAGTTTGACCATACTAGGGACAATCAGGCGAAGCTAGGTAGCTTGATCCAGATGGTGGGCCAGTGGGTTATTCAGTCTAGTGGTCAGGCGGCGGAGGAGTTTGTTCCACAAGTCCCGACGGCGGATCCGTGGCTTCAGGAAGACGAATTTGAGTATTCGGTTCCGCCGAGTGAGGTCGAGTTAGAGTTGGAAGAAGAGGATGATGAAGATGAGGATGATGAGGAAGAGGATGAGTAGAGGAGTGTTCCCTTACGCTAGGATTTTTGAGTCCTCGTTTTATCGTTGAGGACAACGATGCATCCTAGTGTGGGGGTGGGTTATACCCTTTTACTAGTCAGTTATTGAGTCTTTGCATCGCCTGTGTCGCATATAGGCAGGAATTTTGGTTATGTCCTTATTTTCTTCCTTATTATTTATAATTTTATTTGTATGTTTATTTTTATTGAGTCATCCCACCAACCTATCGAGTCGGTAGTCGAGTAGACCATGAATGTAGTATAGTTTAAAAAAAAATTGAAAAACAAAAAAAAATTAAAAATTTGAGAAAGGGCAATTAAAAGAAGTTGAAAATTTGGTAAAATCGAGAAGTGTGAGGATTTTAGGCATAGGGCATGATTTGTGATCGAGAGTGAAAACGTGAGTCCCCCTTAGTAAGTATAGATAAGCTTTCTTTACGGGAATGCGTGCCTATTTGCTTACACGTACTTAATTTCAAATCTAAAGTGTGCGCCTAGTTTTCTTACAAGAGCTGAGCTAGGTGTGAGCTAAACAAGCCGAACGTTCTTGTGTACGTCATAGGTAGTCGCCAACCCGCCTCGCAGTGGCACACAGAACAGCTGTGCGAGGTCGTGTATTAGAGCACTCACTGCTTATAGAACTCACCCTGTAGGACCACTAGTAAACCCGGATTTGAACCTTGGATTCTTTGATAACCTCTTGACTTAGGGTGACGATTCTTGGCCTTCATCATTGATTGTTTAGAATCACCGCTTTAGTGCGTCACGAGGGAGTTGTAGTTGAGGGGGTTCGATGAGGGAGTACTTCATGGTATATTCGTGTGAGTCTTACATATCGCTTATTTTTCAATAATGATTTACGAGGGGATGCGAGGGTGAGTGAGAGTAGGTCTGCGCACTTCGGTGTGGCAGTGTCCCATGTCGTTACAACATGGACACAGTTGCGGAGAGCCGTGAGTGCGTAACATCTAATACGCACAAACATTGGGTTGGGTGAATTTAATTGGTGGATCGTGCTAGGTACCGGATTTTACTCATCATGGTGTAGGAGGTTCGGTAGGATTAGGCACGAGACATACATCTGATTGACTACGTGAGAGGGGACAAGATTACATTCGAGTGTGGGGGTGTCGACTTTTGACTACGGACATCGAGATTGAGCTTGCAACAACTTCATCCCCACACATGTGCTTTATTTTGGTTGCATCTTAGTTTGTGACACCATGGATTTCATCGATTTAGGGGGAGATGGATTTATTTGTTATACGAATTCATTGGATTGATTATTTCCTGCCCCTGTCATTTTATTTTGGCTTAACTTTTGGAAGACCACTCGGGATTTGTATTGTGGAAATTTTGCGGAAATTTGAAGTAAATATAAAAAAAAATGCAGAAAAAAAAGAGAAAAAAAGAGAGACAAAAGAAAAAGGAGAGTTGAATAAAGGAATAATGGAAGTTTATTGGAAGACCGAGTGGAGGAGCAACTAGTTCATCAACGGGAAGTTTCATCTTGTGCACGATTTACGACAGTGGCCGCGGAGATCGTAATTGTACCGGGGTTTGAGGGGATCGAGGGCCGGAGATGGTGAGTTTCGGGTTTGGTTTCTATCATTGTTGTGAGGGTGTGTGAGATGTGGTTTATTTGTGAGAATGTGACGCTTTAGCACTAGTACTTGATTATTATCCTTTCGTCCCTAAACCTCATCATTCTAAACTCGTTAGTGGAATAGGAGCTCGGACCTTGAACGTGGCTTAGCTTAGCGTAGCCTCTTATTTTGTGGCACACACGAAGAGGTAATGCATTCTTGTACATAGTAAAGCTAGGTTCTCTATACTAGCTAGGGGAGATTCTTGTTGTCGAATTGGTTTCAACCAATGCCTCGTATCTAGATTTCTCATCGCTTCGTGATAACCGGTTTAAGCTAATGGAGATTGCCCGATCTCGCAAAAGAAAAGAAAAAAATTTGTTATTTCAATTCTTGCATTGTGAATATTTCATTTGAATATATGTGCATTGTGTATAATCGAGTCGTGTCGACTAGTAAAATGATGGTTTGTGGTTTGATCTAACTCGGACTAGTATGCAATTGATGTCGGATTTGTATGCAATGAATGGTGATAGTATGCATTGGCGTAGGGAAGTTATGCAAGGATGAATTGGCTTGGTATGGAAAGTTGGATTGATTACGAGAAAGTGAGAGGATTTTGGCTTGAGAAGTTTTATATGACTTTGGAATTTGCTCGCGACGAGCAAAGGTAGTGTGGAGGTAGTTGATAACTCCGTTTTCGGAGTTATTTTATGCCTTATATTTCTACGTTTTGCGTTCTCAACATGGAGAATTTGTCGTCTTTTGAGTAAATTATGCTAAAATGTGAGAATGTGAGTTCATGAGCTTTACTTGTTGAATCCTGGCGTATGGATATTTTGAGCTTTTATTGTGATATGATCCGGGGTTGTGTTTTTGTGTTGTGATTCGCAGGAAAACAGGACTTGGAGGATCATGTGGGAGATGGAAACGAGCTTCGGAAGCAAGGAACTTGAAGAAAAAGTCAAAGGAAGAAGTGCAGAAAAAGGAGTCTTCATACGAAGACAAATAGAGATCATACTTAGCCAAAATTTTGAAGACTGAAGATCTCTTCCTAAACAAGCTTGCAGTACTTACATAGGAAGGCCTTCGTACGAAGAGGAATTGTCTTCGCACGAAGAGAAAAGTCTTCGTACGAAGACATTGCAGAAAAACGCAGTTTTTTTTTGGGGCTTTTGCGTAGTTTATTCAAACTTTGTAATATTATTATGGAAACGTATTTAAGTGTTTTAGGTCATGATTTTCAGTAGTTCATCACGTTAGAGACATCTTTTGGAGAGCTAGAAGCCATTGTTGGAGCCTGGGAGCTTTGGATCACTCGTTTGGATTCTCAACTCATTCTTTTCCTTAGTTTTTGCTTATGAGATACATGAAACTCGTTGTTTTGAGTATGAATCGTAGTAGCTAAACCCTTTTTGCTGGGAATTCTCGTTTGGTGTAGCTAGGGTTTGCTATAAACTTGATGTTTTGAGATTGTGATTCAAGTTTTAGACTTAGTCTATCATGTCTTTCATTATTATGGGTTGTTTATGAGTTTAATTCTATTATTCTTGCGCGTAGCTAATGTATGAGTAATCTTAATTGACATTCACGTGGTAACTCCGTGATAGTTAGTCGGTAAAGTGAATAATCCACCTAGTCGAATCAATATTTGGTAACTCGGTATTGTTAACTAGGATCGTTTGAGTAGAATTGTGATTTCTTATGCATGCTTAAAGGTGAAATAGACTTGGTAACTCGGTAAATTTTTGTTTTAAGCATAGATAATTTGCTTGGTAACTCGGTAAATTTACATTGCTCGATTAATAGTAAACGACACGTTGTTGTTTCACGAATCAAAACATAAGTTTATATCATCCCCTAGTGAACCTAGAGAATTCCCGGTATTTTTCCTCTTATTAGAAAAGTCATAAATCACTCTTTGTTAATCGTGAACCATTCCAGTCGATTAATTGAGAATCTTGTTATTTTTATTTTAGTAGAATTAGAACAACAAACAACTTTGCGAATTGCCCACATAAAGTTTAAGATAATAACTGGTTTAACAAAGTCCCTTGGGTTCGACAACCCGAATTTCTGGATATTACTACACACGACAGCCATACACTTGTGGTTAGATCGTGTCACATACCCATGTGTTAGACTTGATTTCTCCACATCAATCTACCAACATACTAGTATCGATGCAATACAGTCGTCCTAACTAACTGTAGTACTCGACTATGAATATTTAATAATATAACATTTATTCTAAGAATGGGTAAAACCCGGTTGAGGACAAGACAATTTCTCAAAAAAGAACACATTCATATGTTACTCTTTATAGAGAGGATGTGTTACTCTATTACTATTACTCTGAGTCATTCTCCTCCAATAAAGTAAGAGGTGAAATGTCAAATATGAATAGATAAGGGGCGTTGTTTGTAAATTGTTGAAGCCAGTAGTAGTCTTACAGCAGCATTACGGAGGCCCGGCTCGAATACTGTCTATCGCAGGGTTTAGGGTTTTTGAATTGCTTTCCCATAACATCACTAATATTTCTACAAACAATTCAGTTCAGTCCACATCATATTCGAATTCGACCCCAGAATACTCCATTCTTATTCAAAATAGCCCTTGCTCGTATGTCCTTCTAAACTTAAAATGTTGCACCTGAGGACCTAATATAAATACAAGAGCCAATTCTTTTGATGAAAAGGCTCTCTCTCAGAACACACACACCCTCGTTCTAGCAGACAAGAGGACAGCGAGAGACGACGGCTAAGCTCCGGCCGATTAAACTCCGACGGCGGTAACTGAATCCACTTAACTTGCTCTCTCATTACGAAGACCGTAAAACAAATACGCAGTGAGATAGAGAGAGATTTAACTTCTGGTCGAACAAATTAACTATTAAGGAACTAACTGAAACTAAATAGTGGTGGGGCTCGCCGGCGGTGACTGAGGACAAACCTAGTTTTCATATTCTCTCTTACAAGCTCCAAAGAGAAGGTATTTTTCCAGTCTCACCAGTTTCTTTGATTTCTGTAGCTGTAAAATTTCATTGATTTTTAGCCTTTTTTCTTGTACCTTTTAATTTTGGATTATATGGATTTTGTTCTATCTTAAGTTAATACGGTACTGTTGATTTTTTTTTTTTTTTTTTTTTTTGGATTTTGACAAACTTGGTTGATTATTACTGTGTACTGAGTTAATGTTAGTTCTTGGTACATATGTGAATATTCAATACTGGTCATGTCATTGGGGGAATTCGCAATAGCTAATTACTTCCTCTGAAACTTTTGCCTAAATTTGCTACCGACGCGATTTTTACAAAGATTGAATGAATATGCTGTTTGTAAACTACTGGTAGTTTTCTGAACAAATATGCTGTTGATATTATCTGCCACATGATCACATGTCATACAGTTTTGTATACTAGGTCGAAGTGTTAAACTGTTAATATAGCTTCACGGTATGGGATGGCATGTTTAAGCTATTGATGCATCCCTAATGCTCTTCTTTACATGTCAGGCATGGATGATAAAGAACTTGCGATGAATGAACTTCCCAAGTTTGCTGTAGAAGTGTCTCGGGAGACCAAATTGAAAGAGCTTCTTCGCAACTTAGCTTCACTTGAGATTAAGTTATACTCCGATGCAGCCAAGGAGTTTATCAAGTTACTCAGGAGTGATGTTGGGGGTGAATATCTGCGAGAATATATACGGACTTCTTCCAAGTGCTTTGAACTTCAACAGGTCTGGAAGCTCCGACAGGAGAAACCCGGCCTGTCACATTTATTGTCATTGATATCAGCAATCTTGAGTCATCCCGATGGATTGTACGCAGAGAGAGATAGAGAAAGGATCTCTATCAGTAGGGCCCTTGACAAGTTTGCTCGTTTGATCCTTGAAGAAAAGTTGGTGGATGTTTGCAAGGAATTGAACAGTAAGGAGGCGAAGAGTCAGAATGCTGCACTCATGCTGTTGGCATCTATTGTTAGAAGGGGTTCCGGTTTGGCATCTGATGTTGCTAAGAGCTTTGATTTCAAGCTCCCAGTATTTAAAAAGCTTGCAGAATACAAGCGAAAGAAAGATGAGACCAAAAGAAAACATTTCACGAGAGATGCATTTGTAGGGTTCGCAATGTCGTTCCTTGAAGTGGGAAAGCCCGGATTGTTGAGATGGATCATTCAGCAAAAGGAAATGTACTCTGGTGTACTATGTGGGCTTGGAAGCGATGACGACGAAACTGTTGCTTATGTGCTGTCCACATTGCGTGATAGGATTCTCATTCCAGAATCAGTGATACCTCCAAGCCTCCGTAGCGTTCTCTTTGGCAGCGTGACTCTTGATCAGTTAATCAGCATCTCAGGGAGGGAGGATGGTGGGGTAGCAGCAGAGCTATCTCATGATGTTCTGATCATGGTCTGCACGGACCCCACAAATGGACTCATGCCTGATTTGAACAGGCACCCCAACCCACTCAAAGGAAATATCAAGAGATTATCGGATGTCATGAAGAAATTAAAAGCGACTGAAGTGGACTACCACAGAGATTTACTATTGGCTATTGTCAAAGGTAGACCGTCATTTGGTTCGCTATACATGGATGAATTCCCCTACAACCTTGAAGATCACGCATCTCCTAGCTGGTTAGATTCTTTGATTTTTCATAGTGATGCAGTATGTTTTTGTTTTGGGTTGTGATTGAATTATTTGCAGGTTTCGTGCAATATCTTTGGCAGCAAGCTTGATTTCCTCAGTGCGAAGTGGATTTCCATTCGGTTTCCTCAAGTCTCATCCTGACCAGCCACCTTCCTTGAATAATCCAGATATCCAAAGTATCATTAGATGCATAGGTCCTCGTCCATTCACCCGATCTGTGGTTAATAAAGGATTGCTTCACGCTAATCCTCTTGTGAAACACGGAACTTTGAGGCTTGTCTTGGAGTCACTGAGGCTTCTAGAATCTTTCATAAGTACCATAGAGCTCCACATTCGTCCCACTAACCAGTTGATGCATGGGTGGGACTCTCTCAAGCAAGATATTCAGAATGAAGTCCGGATTTTACTTCCAGATCCACAGGTTCTATTCTCTCTTCTTTCTTCGTTTAGCAGCCGCTATAAGAGTCCCAATTCATCCTTGAAGAGACCAGCAGATGGTAAGCTTGAACGGAGTGTGAATGCAGTGAAAAAACTGAAAACTGGTACCGAAAGTAAGGACGATGACATTCTTATAAGTGGACTTTGTTCTTGGGATGACACTGCTTTGCTGGGGGACAGCAGGGATGTGGATGAGATCAACAATGGGGATGAGCCTATGAAGGTCATTGCAGATATCTGGGGTTTGAAACCATGTTCCATACATTATGGGACGGAAGAGGATGAGCAAACACATTTGTATACTAACTTGCTTGATGCCCTCAAGATATATCATGTAAGTCCTGTTCTATTTAATTATTTTACCAACTTTTTGTTCTATTCTCCTGGGGCACGTTTGTTTTTTGGCTTATATATGAGGGATTGATTGTACTGGGATTAATAGTGACGGGATTGATAGTACTGGGATTGGTAGTGATGAGTGGAGTATAAGATGTTGTTTGTTTGATAGTAGGATTAAATCAGGACTGACGAAGAAAATGACAGATATGCCCATCAACAGCCCTTAAAATTTTCTTCGACCACCGTTACTGTGTCAGAAAGAAACCACCATCTCCAAAGATTAGTTCACCCACATTATCTACACACCACCGCTGACATACATCACTGACAACGTCTCATGCTGAGAAAAGATGTATGTAATCAAGCTTATCGAAATTTATATAATTAACCGATTCTATGTTAATATTTGAACAATAGTAGAAAATTATTCCATTGATTCAAACCCATCCAGTAAGGAACATGGAAAAAGAAGTTCAAACCCATCCAGAGGCAACGGGCCATTAATGGATGGAGAAGGAAGAAGAGGGAAGTAGTTGATGCATTATTGAGGGCAATAATGTCTTTTCATTGCCAAGCCGTTTTCATACCTGGGGGCAGTAGGTATTGATTTATCCCCCTAATGGATGCTTCTAGTGGACCCGGGATTGCCAATCCCTTAAGTATTATTTGGCACCAAACAGTAGGTTAGCACACTATCACTCACTATTTGTCCAATCCCCCACGTAAGCATAAAAACAAACATGGCCCTGCATATTTCTAACAGATTGTTCGTACCTGATATAACTGTATTTCAAGTGCATGCTATCAGCTGATGAAAATCTATTCTTTATAAACTTAATTTAGTAGATATCTTTTTCAGCTTATATATTTTAGGAGATTCAGGAGTGCAAGGGATAAGCATGCTTCATGGCAAAATGATGCATTATACTTGAACATTTTATGATTTTCCATTTAAAAAAAGCACGGAGGAATGGGAGTTAAAAAGTTGTTCCTGAACGTTGAACTGTACTCTTTACGCAATTCTAAGGAAACGAAGGTCTATATTGAACTAATACAACTCTGAGAAGATGGAGTGTTTAATTGTTAACTGTTTCTCAAGTAAAAGGTAAAAGAAAACCAATATCTAATCTTCCTGCTGAAGTACCGCTTCGGATATCATTAACATTTATGCGAGACTGCAAGTTTTCCATTTATTATCTTGGTGAGTAGAAAGTGCCCAAAACTGGCAGAGGGGAGCATGTACAGACATACATACATTGTTGATAGATGTAAGTTGAACTACTATTTCATCTTGTTGTTATCCCTCATGAATCAAGTAATCTGCACATGCTCAGGAAAAAATTAAGTACACAATTGAATGGCAAAATAATTTAGAATGAGTGGAAGAATGCAAAGAACGGACTGCAGTCTTCTTCAAGAGCAATGCGGTTTTCATATGTGTTGTTAAAGCCTTCACTAAACTTTTGATAAAAGGGTTTCCACAAATTCTTGGACAGAGCTGTGTTCCGAAACTGTCCTGTAGGAAGATAAGAAACCCTTTCAAAGGAAAATATTTTCAGAAAAAACAGATAACCAATATTCTTTTTATATAAATAATACAGCACACTTATATGTCACATAAATTTTAGAAGTAACCGTAGATATAAGCTTCGCCTGAAAGAGACAATAGGGCATGAAAATTGCAAGAGATGGGTATACCCACTGGATACACATTACCATAAACCTATCTGCTGTTAGTCTAGATTCTAGAATGCATCTAATGCTTGAAATGAGGTGCCAATTAAATTCTGCTATTTTTGTTTACTCAAGAAATCAAACATGATATGATGAAGATGGTAAGTCAAAAGCGATATGTATCGTGTTTACAGAAATCACATATATTGTCACTAAACACGAAAAATCCTGTAATAAAGGTAGGGTAGTGATTCTTACCCAACTAATTTGATGGTTACACCACATTATCATTGTCATGACTTTATTACCCTCGTGTACTATTATATAATCTTTTATTTGATTGTAATCATTTACTTTGGAATTTTATGTTTCCATAATTTTCCTCCAATCAAGTCCATAATTTCTTGATCTCCTTTTTGGGAGGTTCCCATCTATGTTCATGCATTTATCCACTTTCTGAACTTGTAGTGCAACGATCTTGAATAAATTACTTGTATTGCTCCACACGTCCATGGTGGATGTGAATGACAATTTCCCAAAAGCAAAAGATAAAATAGAAAAGAAAGAATATATAACTTATAAGAACTTAATATTGTTTTATCCACAATTATATAAAATGTCTTTTTAAAGTAAAAATGTTTAGGTTGGTGACAATTTTTCCATGGTGGATGTGGATTACGGTATCGGCACGTATCAGAGAAACCGTAACGGAAGTCGGGAACCAAGCACGTGGATGTTAACCAAGGGTATCGCCCGAAAACCAAGAGTATGGAAACGTATTGCCCAAAAACCGGGGCGTATCGCCTGAAAACCAAGGGTATCGGAATGTATTGGACGGTTCGGGTGTGAATCTGGTTCACACGTAGCTTATCGAGTGAAACGGTTTCGGTGCCTACCGGTACCGTTACGCATTGCCGGGATACGTTACATTACGCACCGATATTTAAATCTTGGCCTCAAGTCCTCAACCCGGATCAAATGGAGATTTGTTGGTAAACTGGACTCTGATACCACTGTAGGTGGTCTTTGGTCTTTCTCAACGCCAAAAGCTTGCTCAAGGGGTGAGGCTTCTCCACACAGGAATTAAGTGACCACCACCACCACCTTCCACAACTTATGTGGCATAACCCCAACAGTCTCTCAACAGAAGGGTGTTTACTCATATCATTATATGTGACCCTCAAAAATACTATTCATGGCATTAATGGTGATGTGGTCTTTCTTTCCCAGGTTAGAATAAGTTTTGACCTGAGTAATTGACTGTACACCAATAGCTAGCTCCTGTTATTTGCAAGTAGAAGAATTAATTCAGTGTTTTCATACACATTCAATGTCAGAACTTGTGCACTGTTGAAATTGCGGGCTAGTTATAGTCTTTTGCTAAGGATTAATTCTCTTCACATGCTAAAGTTCGTAACTGGCGACATAACCCGGATGCCAATCGGCAATCGCAAATGAGTATCATTAAAATAATATCATGTTTCGGTTTATATAAGAGTTTCACCAAAGTCCAGCTGACTCTTAGAATACACTCCACATTGAGTTTTAAATAGAGCTTAAAATTGTCATAGCATATTAAATCCAGACTAGTCAGTTCTTTTCTGATGAGTGACCAACTATACTGTTTTTATATCCTGCAGCGAACCATGCCTGCAGCACTGGAAGGATCATTTGATTTTTTCAAAGTTCTACCTGCTAATCCTTTGGGATTGCCTACGATTCTTCAACAGTCTCTATTATCGCTGCTTATACAACTTGTTGGATGGTCTGCGGCAACTGTTCTACCTATTAGAACTCCAACACTGATGTATAAGCACCTCCAAGTATTTCTGAACATGCTCCTTTATTCACCATGCAATGACATTAAGGATCAAGCTCAAGTTTTGGCGCGGGCAGCCATGTTGAGCACTGGTGCATTTGATAGAAACATCGGAGAGATTGGTGCGTGGTTCTTATTTTTACCGGGCTTTGGGATTAGCAACAATGCTATTGAAGAGCAAGGATATGAAGTGTTCCAAAACTTATTCTCTGGTGTGGTTTCCTTTCTATCTGATGCTGTTTCGACGACTGGCAATAACTTATCTAAATACTGGGATCTACTAAGGTCGCACACCTACCAGTTAAAAGGCATTGAAGGTAGTTCAATTTATATTTCTTTATTTTTATGTTAACAAGGATTTGACTGTTTTCTTTGTTCTGTTTTTCCTTGGGCTATGTTTGGATCTTGGAAAATAGGAGGAAGATATAAAGGAAAAGAAAATGAAATCCAAGAAAAAATATTTTAGTTTGGGAATGGAAGAAAATAAACGGAAAAGAAAGTGAACAGAAAAGATTTATGAAGAAAACGGAAAACTAATTTTCTGCCCAGTATGTTGTGGTGATAGTGGTGGGTATTGTTGTAGATTAACAAGAGTAAGACTATTAGTGCTATTTCCCATTATAAATCATTACATTTATAATAAACCATTACATTGTGATCTGGTTTTATTATTTTTGGTTTCACTAAGTAGTACTCCTTCACTTCCAAAAAGATAGTATTGTTTTCCATTTTGGGATGTCTCAGAATGTGTCCACGCTCCCAAATTGTTTATATTTTTACCATCTACTTTCCTCGATACCCCTATTAAATTTTCGAAAGTGAGTTCAAGTTCCAATAACTTTAACGAAAAGACTAAAGTTTAATCCACAGTTCAGACAATGTTTTGGTCAAAAATCAAATTCTTGCGTTGTGCAAAGTCAAACAGGACAAACCATTTGAGACAGAGAGATTCACTAGTTCTTGTGTAGTTCAATTTTGGACCTGGATTTACCATCTTATTGTTTGACTGACAAGAATCGAGATATGGAGTGAGTACATGCCTCCATTTCTGTATAATTAGTTACTTTAATCAATTTATGTTGTTACATTTTAAATTGCTGGGTCATGCTTCTATGCATTCTTTATAAAAACAAACTGGAATACCACATACGTGAGACATACTACAATATTTGATGTCTGGCCTGTCCTACAAATTTAGTTTCCTAGGATTTTTATTATCTTTAGGTAGCCTTGAAAAATAACATGATTCAATAAAGTTCAGATTTTTCTGGATGCTCAGTTTAGTGATATTTTTCTAATCAACGTTTGATATTGTCTTCAGATGCATCTCCTAAGTTCAGCCCTCTTGTCATCTGTGCTCTGGAGAAGTGTCTAAGAGTACTCACCTCTGATTCTGGAACTTTTACCTTGCCAGAGAAATCTATGATATCACTCTATGTTTGCAACACAATAAAGTATCTTTTGCAGACACAGGTAATATTTTGTATTTCTATTGTTGTACTGTATGTCTTCAAGCATAGCATATCCCTAAAGTAATTTTCTGTAGGACGAAGTTGGGTTGCTGTCTTCCGTGGTTGATGCATTGATATCCAAGAGGGTCCATGAAGTTTGCTCGTTGGATGATAATGATCAGGATTTGTGTGAGTGGAGACCTTTGAAGAATTTGTTGCTCTTCACTCAAAGCATTAATAGTCAGGAAAGCTGCACTCTTTATTCTGAAAGAAAGGTTGTACACGTTGACAGTTCCTTCGCCAGTATGTTGGGTGAAGTTGAAAAAGTTTTAAGTGGTATTGACAATGAACTGGTTGGCGTGGCGAAGGCATTTATCCTTTCAACCCTATCAACAGCACCTGCTGCGATTGGTGAACATTTTCCTTCTGTTGTATCCATTTCACAGCTTCTGTTTGGAGTTCCTTACTCGCTCCTATTTTCTATAATTTTTCTTGAACCGAAGATGTTAGACATTGTTTTGAATTTGTGGCCTGAGATGTTCTTTACTGGTCTGGAGAAGGTTATATCTATGATCGAGAATGAAGACAGACATGAAGAGTCTACCGATGGTATAGATGCTGGCCAGAAAAGTTCTGTTTCTGCAGCGTTTTGTTCCTTTCTGAAGCAGGCTCCATTCCATGTGCTTTTTTCTGCCATTATACGCACAGATGGTCCACATTTACCAGCCGGTTCAAAGCAACTGGAGTTTCTTCTGGCTAAACTCTCTCAAGCATCAATTGATAACTCTCATTCAAATTTGCGTCTATTGTTGTTTTGGTTCCATCAGATACAGTTATGTTATCGAGTTAAACCACTGGCTAAACTTGAGCAGCTTTCAGAAGCCTGCTTTATTCTCATAGAAAAACTGCTGTCCCCAATGTTGGTTAAGCCCAACTCCAAACTCCGAAGTATTGAGGATAACTCGCCGACTCAGCATATTCTTGAAGTAGCTGAAATTATTCTTTTCCATCCTGTTGTGATTATGTCAATGGAAAGCCCTTTGGGTATTGATGATAACTTTGCAGCCGAATTTCCGGGCGATAGTTTGGAGAATTTTCTTGGGTCAGTGAAACAAAGAGTTCACAAAATGAATCACACTGTTTTCAATTTGCTGAGATGTATTTCTGAATGCCTGCAGTCCTTTTGTAATCTTGAGCTGTCTGTAGTAGAAGTCGACAACAGTACTAAAGGTGCTGTGAAAGCAATCCAAGCACTGGTAAAGAAGTTACATACTGTATTCAAAGATAGGTTTGAATTCTGTATAAAGGCTGAAAATTGGTCTTCTCTCTTGCCCGTACTGCATACACTACATATATTATTTCACTTCATATCCCCCTGTGAACTTCTTGAGCTAGCTCGATGGGTATTCTCTACTATTGACCTTAGTAATTGCAAACTTCGAGTCAGAATCCAAATTTTTGCTCTCTCAATTGGATTATGGATTGCTGGTTGTGCCTTCGACATGCTATCGGCTTATTTTCAGCTGCCAGGTACAGGAGTATCATATAGTACATTTTGGGAACCAAAGGGGATGATTGTTGATAGCCTGCTTTTTGAAGATGTTTATTTTCAAGCCCTTGAAATTGCCAGGCTTTTGGAACTGGGATCTGCAGATCTATGTTTGCTGAAAGCTGTTAATGTTGCAAGTATATGTAAAGTTACAGGTAAAAGTTGTCTTCCCCTTGGCACTGAGATATTGAAAGTTGTTGTGAACACTCCGTTGAAAGTGCTGCCCCATTGCATGCAAAAGAGTGATGTGACTCGAACTAAGATACTGTTTCTTCTCACTGAAGTGAGCCCCTTCCACTTGTTGGTCTTTGGGCAGTCGTTTTCAAGTATGATGAGTAGTCCTAACGGTGACTTAATCGAGGAGAAGTGTAAATTTGCTCATTCTGATGATATTTTTGTGATGCTTCTGCCAACTGTTTTTTCGTACTTAAGTTCAAGTTCCTTCATGTCCGAGCAACAGTCTCACCAGTGTATTAGAGATATCTATTCATTCTATTACAGTATTCTTTTGCACAATTTCTTGGAGTGGAAGAGCTTTGTTTCTAAGGATATCTTTTTGGTGGAATGGACGGACTCCTTCTCCCCATCTGCCAAAGAACTTCTCAATTTTGCCTCAAGCACCCTTTTAGGTCAAGCAGTTCTTATGTTTAGGAATTACTTTTCCTTGAATAGAGGTGCTTTGAAATTGAAAAAGCGGTTGAAGTTATTTGGTTCTGTTTGTAAACAGTCTGGTTCTTATGACCATATCTTGGACTGTGATGTTAATGAGATTGCTAGTTATTCAATTAATCGGTCACTGAACCTTGTGAATAGGGTTGTTGCAAAAGTAAACATCTGCAAGATGCTTTTATTTTCAAAGGATACACTACTACAGTCTCTTTCAAAGGAGGAGGGGAGCACAGATGAGATTTGTTCAGAAGTGGAGAATGATAAAGAGAACTTGTCAAGAAATCAGTTTTTGAATATGTTGGTTCACACTTGGGAGTTGATTGTCAAGACATTCCCTTCAAATTCTGCTGACAAAGGGAAAGACTTTATCAGATTTTTGGAGACCTTTATTCTGAGAAATATTTGTGACTCAACTAAAGAGATGCACAATCATCTTATTAAGCTGACTTATCTTCCCTGTGTAGAAAAATTGGCAAAACTGTCTCTTCTTCATAGGTTTGATGACCCTGCAACACTGGAGATGCTTCATGATATTCTTGCATCACTTCCTTGTGGTGATTTACATATTTTAGTGCTTCAGCTGCTAGTTGCCCACTCTCAGTTTGCACCTACGATTCATCGTGTTCCCAAGTCATCCAGCATTTCTCAGTTCGGTGTCATCTTCAGGCCCATGTCTAGCATTCTTAGATCACTTGTTTTCCAATCAACTAATCAAATTGTCGACAGCGGTGAAAAGGGCCTTGAAAAGAGACGTGATTCGCATGTAGAGAAGTTGTGTGTTGTTAGGTTACTTAAAGCACTCTTGCAACAGAAGGATTTGAAGCGTGGCTCTGATTTCGAGAAAGATATTGGTTTGAATCCTAAAGAACTCCTCTTCCTGCTTCTGTCTTCCTACGGTGCAACACTCAATGAGGATGATTTGGAAATTTACAAGCTCATAGTTATAGTTGAGTCTGCTAGTGAATCTTACTCTGGAAGCCTTGCTGAAATTGATTATCTTTGGGGAGGTGCTGCTGTTGCAATTAGAAAACAAAGGAAAGAGGATGAGGGTATATCATCTGACAGCACACACGATCCTGATCTAGTCGATGAACGGCGAAGAAGTCAATTTAGGGAAAACCTTCCTATTGATCCCAAAATGTGCGCTGTGACTGCACTTTATTTTCCGTATGACAGAACCGTTGTGGAGAGGACTTCATCCTTCAACAAGGGTCAAGAGGGAAAATCTGACGACGTTTTAGAGGTAATTTGTCTTATTGAAGTGCGTTTCTTGCGAAAATCTTCTGATAAAAGACTCATTAGTTTAACAAACAAAGGACTTATAAAAGTTATTTTTGATCTTAAACAGCATTCAATGCAGACAAATATTGCGAATGGAGGGAAAGTACAAACATATGATCCGGTGTTCATCTTGCGTTTTGCAATTCATAATCTTTCCATGGGCTTCATTGAGCCTGTGGAGTTCGCTAGCCTGGGCTTACTCTCCGTAGCTTTTGTTAGCTTGTCATCGCCAGATGAGGAGATGAGAAAATTGGGTTATGAGGCTCTTGGAAGATTCAAGACTGCATTAGAGGTACTTATATCTTCCGCACTATTACTTCTTTCGGAAACTTGCTGCATTTATTATGTACGTAGGTGGCTTTCGGTTATCTTTTTCTTTCCGTGTAAGATATTGATTACTCATTAAAGAGTCTACAGTATAGTTTCGGCATGAAACACGGAGGAATTTCCTTTTAGGAGGTTATTAGAGTTTATTGAAATTTTCAGCTGCAGAAATGAGGATGAGAGTGGAAGATATCTTATAGGTGTGTGTTTACCTCAAGGATGTAATGGATGAACTTATGTTGGTTCTCATGATGTATTTCGTTTGATCTGTATGATTTTGGGTCAAATAGAGAGTTACAGTTACGGAGAAACACATTAGAAGAGGCTTAGAATGTGCAGAATAAAAATGTTATATGTACTTAAGTACTACTGTATAACTTCAGCAAACGTAGGAACGAAGATGAGGATAAGCTTGAGACTGATGGACTAGGATGGGCCATGTTAGATATTTTGATTCTGTTATGCATAGATATGGAGAGAAAGGGGTTGTTGCATACATAATAAGAACAAGTTGGACAAAGTTGAGCATGTATCATTGTAAATAACTGCCTCCGATCTTTGTTCCTGGCCTATCTGAGAGGGAAGTTTTGTAGGAGAAAGGGTGTAAGAGATGTATGACTGCTGGACCTTAAAGAAAACAAAAAGCACAAGCGATTGCAGGTGGAGTGTTAAGAGGGATGAGTGCTGCAAGTGTAAATACAAGACCTATGTTCCCCTGAAAGAATAAAGAAATTGAACCTATTGGAGATAAAATGATATATGTTTGAACCCTTGAGCTGGTTTAGTCATGACTACTGTAGGCCTTCGAGTTTTTATATGTGAGAAAAGTGATTTGATTCAAGTTGGGGTGGTAAAATATATGAGGCATAACAAGGAGAAGTTGGGTAGAGACGATATGCTATAAGTTATAACTCTATTAGTCCAAGTCAAATCTTCATTTAGGTTAAATGAATAACTAGAACCCTAGAAGAAAGGGGTCCTTGCAGCCACCCTAGTTTGTTTTGGAAAAATAAATTAAGGTGAGTATCATTCAAATAGTCTCTCATCATTCATATGAAACTAAACTCAAAAGCATGCTACATGTAGGTAAGCTATCTTTGAAACCAGCCATGGTCGACGACATGCTAAACAATTTGATTGGAGATTACCTTTTGTGGTTTATTTTTATTGTGCGGTGAGATATCTGGGGTTAAGATTCTAATAGTAGTTAATTCCCCCGTTTAAAAGGCAGCTAGCTTGCAGAATATGATGTATGCTTAGTTTAAGAAAATGTGAAGAGCTGAAGCTCTATTCTAACTGGGTTTGAAGTATTGGAGGCTTGGGTTTTGAGTATTCAATCTGTGGCGCCTACCGACCTCTCTTCGCTGCAGGAGTGCACAAGAGACTAGTAGAAAGCCACTATCCTATCTCGCTGTTTCTAATCGCTGCAGGAGTGTGCAATAAACTAGCATGAAGCTATCTTCCTCTTCCTGTTGTTTATGTTTCTGTTTTAGTTTTCTTCTCAAATCTGGAGAATAGTATCTACTTCAGATCTTGAGCTTATCTATAGATATAGTTTTATTATTGGCATAGCAGCATAATATGTTCTTATTTAAGGGGCTGTTTGCATCAACTTGGTATCAGAGCAAGTTCTCTCTCGCGGCTGTGATTGATGATTTGCTCATTAGTCAACTAAAACAATGGCCAAGGAGATGGAAGAGAAACTGTTGTACAAGGATTGACAACTGCAATGGAATCAAGTTCTTTTGAACTGCGAGAGAATGATGCAAAATCTTGTCGTGTCTTTTGGTTCTCTAAGATTATTCTCTCTTTGTGGGGTTACATAACTGAAACTTCTCTTGGAAGATTCAGCTTTTTGGAAGGCAGAAGCTTCTGTTGGAAGATTCAGCCCTTTTAAAAGGTAGATTGGGCGACTTGGAAATCTCAGAAGAATTAAGATGCATGTACGGTTGGGATGCGGCAATTTCATATATTATATTTTAATTTGTTCCTGCATGACCTAAATGTAGAAGACTAAGATAAAGAAAGATAACCATCTCAATTAGTACACCGTTCACCTAAGACCATGGTTGTCAGGATCGCGATCCGGATCATAGGATCGTCCTGAGGGCGAGTGGTGATCCGAATCGGTTAGAAAATCGTTTTCTGATAGGATCGGGTGGGATCGCGCGTAGGATCGTAGGATCGGTTACGATCATACGATTATACAATCCTACGATCCTACCATTTTTTTATTTATTATTATTATTATTATTATTATTTGTTTTTTTGTTTTTTGTTTTTCGTTTGCTTTTTTGTTTTTTTTGTGTTTCTGTTTTTTTACTTCTCATGGCTTCATCATGCAAAAATGTTTATTGAAGTCTAATTTTGTACGCCTAATTTTGAAACTTCAAAGATTCAACATCATATGCAAGGGCAGAGATTGATGTGAAAATTAGCAGGGAGATTGATGCCCAAAATGACCCAAATGATATGTCTCTATGGTATATTAGCTCTTGAGCTTGTGTATTAAAACTTTTATGACATTAAGAACCTGAAAATAAGTCATTTAAGTAGTAACAGTATCAATACAAAAATAAAATTACACTTTTGGTAGGATCTTACGATCTGATCCTACGATCCTCGATCCTGTGGGCCACTCCACGATCCTACATAGGATCACGATCCTGAAAACCTTGCCTAAGACAACATAACAAACAAGAAAGCCAATATCTTAGGGATACTCTACTAAATTAAAGGAAAGACAAAGTGGAAGAAGATTGGGCCATGGCAGAGTTGAACAGCAGCAGAAGTGAATGAAAAGTAAAACGCGTCATGTGAAGAAGCAGATTGAACAGAAGAGATGCCACCATTGATGACGTGACCGGACCACCAGTGGCTTCTGCATCCCTTTTCTCTTATTTTGCCAAAACTTCAATTAAACAGAAGAGATGCCACCATCGATGTCGTGACCGGACCACCAGTGGCGTCTGTATTCTTGATCCCTTTTTCTCTTAGTTGCCAGGTCTTGTAGTCATGGATGAAGTGATGAACCGAGTGTGTGTGTGTGTATTATAAGTTTCCAATACTTTCAAGCACAATCGATCCCTCGTAAACCTGTTTAAACCACAACTGAACCCCCATGATATCCTCCCTGCCTCCCGCACGCGTCCTTCGCCCGAAAAGCTATAAAAATACCGGATGCGCTACCCTGGCGCTTCCTGATGCTTTCACATTAGATGTGCAGTATGAAGGCTCGAGGAAGATTGTAGCACGAAGCTTACATATGTAATCTCATACCCAAATTAATTGTAATATCATTATTATTGTTGTAACTTATGATTTGTCCAATTAATGTTTTAGCGCGTATTTGTAGTGGGGCAATCTGTTGTCCTTAACTTGAATCCTTTCCAGTGGAACAAGTTCATTTAAATTGTTTTTGATTTAATACATTGCCCTTTTGACTATATAGCTTAAACAAATTTCACTTAAAAAAAGTTGTACATGTTCTCAGGACTGCAGTCACCAAAACATGCTATTTTTTTGCTTATGTGCGTGCACTATAGAGTTCAGATTCAACCTAGAAAAAGAAGTCTAACCTTTATTACCTCCAAAGAGAAACCCTGATTAGTAAACCTGAAATTAGGGATGGCAATTGGGTCCGATCCGATCTGATATCCGACATGATCCGACCATAATGGAGCAGATCCGATCCGTTTACAAGTGGATCGGATATGGATCACAAGTTTTGTGATCCGTGAAACCCGATCCGATCCGATTAGGTTATCATACCTAACAAATTCAATAATATACATGTATTAATATAATTTCATATATAAATTATACTATGTTTACTTCAGATAACGTTCAAAGTTTGATATATCTATTTTTTATTGTGAATAAATTGATAAAATTATAGATGTAATTTGTATGTTCATCCAATTTTGATTCTAATTCATAATAGTATTAGGTGTGATGAACTAAAAATACTGCTCGCCATGATCCGATGGATAATCTGATTCGAATCCGGCAAAATCTGGTCCGAATCCAATCCGATCCAAAACCTTATGGATCAGATCTGGATCTGGATCTAGGCTGATCTGATCCAAACCCGATCCATTGCCATCCCTACCTGAAATAAACAAGTGACACTTAGAAATAGGATGATCTCATTTTCTTATGGGTTTTGAACCCTTATGCATGCATTTGATTGCATTAGAGGAGGGAGTTTAACAATAGATCATAAAAGAGAACCTAAGCCTACAAGTTTTGAAACCCTTTGTCTTGCTGCATTGCTCTTAGCTTGTCTTTCTGGTTCCTGGTTAGTATTTTATGCAGAACTTCCTTGATTTCGTTCTCTATATGGCTGCATTTTCCCTCTTTCTGGTCTCTCTCACGTATTCCAACGCTATATCTCCATGGTGATATATAATTATTTGTCGACTTTTTACTGATTGAATCAGCATTTTCCGTCCAGTAATGCCATCCTTCCAAGGATAAGAAAGCAAAATATATTAAATTCCTTTCTTTATGCGAGGCATTTAGTTATGATTACTTAAAAAAGTCGTTCAACGACAAATTTGTGACGTCAATATGATTTATTTTAATGTGACAAACTAAATTAATGGTCTGAATTAATTGTTTTGTTCTATGGTTCTCACCATCAGAAGTGCGACTATGGGGAAACACTTTTTTGATAATTGGTATTGCATGTGGCAAACGGCACACATCTTAGTTAATCGTGATGTCGAAGAGTGTGGTTTATGATCGTGGACTTGGTAATTTAATTTGTTTACCGTCTTTTAATAATCATATTCTTGGTTGTTAGTGGGGTAAAGAGAAAGTCCAGAAGGTGGTTTATATGGTTCACGTGTCTTGATTTCTTTGATGGAGGCTTACTGTGCGTCTTTCATGCAGAGGGGAGTCACTGTACCGAAGATTTGTTTTTTTCCGTTAAGGAGTCCTTAAAAAATTTTAGATAACTTCCTAAATATTGGAATTATTTTTGACAAAAGCAATTTAGAGGACTTCTTATAGTTTTGCTATTTCACTTTCTTTATTGCACCTCCAGACTCGTTTACTTTTGGACATGCGCGTTACATAAGTTATTTCTTAGTTTTGTTTGATCATCATCATCATCATCATCATCTGATAGATGTAGGCTGTAATAGTAATATACTCCATCATAGACAGGTAATTATGGTCTTCTTCTGCTATTACCAACGGGTACATGACAATTATTGATACGGGTTTCATTTAGAGTTAAATATTGCTTGATTAATTGAAGTAACAAATCTCATTTTGGGACTCCAGACCTTGATAATCCAATTCTTTTACTGAATTGTTTTCCAAAGAACACACACATACACACTGGGTTTACTTTCTTTCACAAGGTGTAGAAGGGGTGTTAATGATATAAAAATGTTAAGCTGTACAGTATTTTAAGATGGATAAATTACATGAGTATTTTTTTTATGCACACTTCTGAAATAAAATACCCCCTCCCTAAGGAAATGTATCTTTCCGTTTTATGACTTCTCGAGTTGTTGGTCCCTTCGTTCTCAAAACTTAGAATATGATAGATCTCAATGCAAGTGATGGATTGTGTTACACTGAAAGTATGGAATGGAATGAATTTCAAAATAACATCCAGAGATTCTAAATAACAGTGCAAAATTTGCATTTCCTCTGAAAAGTTAATATGAGGCTATCTTTTTTGAATGGAGTGTCTGAAATATTCTCTAATGCAAGTTTCATGTCCTAAATCGTCAGAATAGTCATAACAGTTGAATCGCGTCAGGTTTTTGGGGTTACTTGTGTTTCCTAGGCTGTTAGGGTAAAGGGATATGACTTGGGCAATCAATGTTCTATCACGATCATGGATTCTATATTAGTTACACATCACTTGATAACTATGCATTTCTTGTTATTAAGCTGTTCTCAAGGTACATATTTAAGTAATTAGTGCCTGTCAATTAATTCTTTGATTTCTCTAGACTTAGAAAATATTAAAAATAATTGAGACAGTGACTAGTGCAAGACCTTTTAAGCAATGATACTGAGTAGTATACGGAGTTAGACGGGATACCATAATTGTAAAACAGTGTGGCAGTGGACCATGTGAGTAGGGACAACTGCTTTATGTCATGATGATCCTTCAAGAAAAGTGACTTGATCCACGCTGCTACCTGAAGAGCAAGATCGGACGAGTTAGGAAAACATGGGTTGGGATCATGAAACTTGGTTTACTTAATTTGACCTTTGATGTTAGCATGGTGAAGGAAGCAGCTGGCGTAAATTGGCTATGCAAGCGACCTATTGTATTGGATGAAGGTTTGATGTAGGATAAAGGACTGCTACGACCCACAATCAAGGGATTGTTTCAGGGGTCAGGAACACTTCCGGTATCTTATCTAAGGTTGGATAATTGGTTGGTACTTCAGAAACTAAGTGAAAATTAGTACAGGCTCTCCGCTCACCTAAACAGGTCACGAAGTAACAAAGGGCTGACTCTAAGGAGAAACAACAAGAAAAGAAGATTGTGGTTAAGGTCTGGTACTTCCATAGAAAATTAAAATATTATAGGAAAAGATTAAGTCATAAAGAAACAACTATACCATTCTTAGTTTTGATATTATGCTGGTACGTTCAGTTTTAATAGTCATGTTTCTATACAGTTGGCGTATGGTTGGTGCTCCGTGATGGATAATTTCTTCTTGGCCCTCAAATAGTGCTGCAACTTTTCGCTTCTTGAAACTTATTGTGGCCTTGCAACCTTTCTGTTAAGTTGAAATTGTTCTGCTTACCATGTCTTTGGATTGTCGCAGTTGCTGGGGTATTGTTAGTGTGGTGTTACTTCTGTTTTTCGTCTTTCTGGATATGCTGTTGGATTACCATTTATTTACAACGAAGTCTTTTTCTGCGTCAAATTGTCTCTGGATTTTCGAGAAAAAGGATATTCTTCTGACAGAATTATAATAACTATTTGCTACAGAATCATCAGAAAAGGAAAGATGTAATGAGGCTTCGGCTTCTGTTGACGTATTTGCAAAATGGTATTGAAGAGCCGTGGCAGAGGATTCCATCCATTATTGCTATGTTTGTTGCAGAGGCTTCTTTCATATTGTTGGATCCATCAAATGATCACTATTCGACCATTAGTAAGCTTTTGATGCGCTCTTCGAGGGTGAATATGAAGGTATATGATTTCTGACATTAAGAACTTAATTTTGGGTGCGTGCAAGTAATCCACTTAGTTTTTGTAAGGCGGATTAATATTTCATTCAATCGCCTTTCATCATAATTTGTAATTGCTTCTGTATGATGAATCGGTCTGTTTTTGTTAGGTTTATTTCTTGTGTAATGATAGCCTGATATGAACTGATGAACATCAAATTATTCTAGTGAAACAATGATCATAGGTATGGCATTTGAAAATAGAAAAGGCAAATGCCATTTGCAACTTACCCTTTTGAAGGCAGATTGGATAGAAAATTAAACATTCGAAATTGTCGAAGGAAGCAATTTTTTTTTTTGGGGTCAGAAAGCAGTTCATTAAAAATAAATTATGTGTTTCAATGAAAGGAAGCAAATTTAAGGCCAAAAGACTTCAAACCATTGAGTGTTCAAAAATTTTCATACCGTAGGTCTTGGTTTTTCAGTGGCAATGACAAGGAAAACCTATCAGCCAATTTGATTACAATTACTTTTAAAGCAGTCGGAAACTAATATAAATAATGTGAGTTTGATTTAATGCACCAAGATCTAGTATATATTTCATTTAAAACACTGGTAAAATTCTTTTGACTAACAGGGAGTAAACATAGAGCATCTACTGTTATTTTTCTTAAGAAATTCGAGAAAATTAAGAGGTATAAAGACAGTAGTTTGGAAATCGTCACATTGGTATATCATATTTGATGCACGAGCAGGGTCGAGCATAAGTAATTGAGGATGTGGTCACTTCATGCCCGTGGCTTATGGACTAGGATGGGCAATGGATTCTTATGTAATGTTCTGACTTGGGTTGCAGGGTGTACCATTATTTCAGAATTTCTTCCATAGCAGCTCTGTTGATTTTAGAAAAGACAGAATGTGGATTCTTCGTCTCCTATATGCTGGGCTTAATTCTGATGAAGATGCTCAAATATACATCAGAAACAACATCCTTCAGATTCTGTTGGCATTTTATGCTTCTCCTCTTTCAGACGACGACTCAAAGGATCTAGTCCTTCAGGTGATTTTTATTTCCATGCTTGCTTCGATTCGTAGACGATTGTAGAGTTTGTATATTTATTTTTAAATGTTTTGACTGGAGGGAAAACCTCTTTTTATATATTTCTCAGAACCAGGTAAACTCAATGTGTGCTTAAATTTGATATTATTATATATAAGCTTAAAACACTTTAAATGTTTTCTAGTACTTCTCTCGACAATGATGCATTACCTCGTTTTATGCTTGTGGGAAGTATTAAGTTGTTTTTCTCTTACGTTTGCAGATTGTGAAAAAATCTGTTAGACATCCGAAGATGGTTCGTCATTCCGTTAAGCACTGTGGCATGATTCCTTTGTTATCAACCATTGTTTCATGTACGGATCGAGGCCAAGTTCAACATAAAATTGCATCGACTGTGTTAGTCACAGTACTAGAGGTAATAAGCTGCTTGAAAACTTCAGTGTCGCACATGCAAGCTGGTTCTGGCATTGTTATAGCTATAGTTCTTGATGTTAAAAATAGGAGTCCTATACTGAGAAAGTGAACCAAGCATAAGCACAGGGCCGGCCCAAAACAATTCGGGGCCTAAAGCGGGTAGTAAAATTGAGGCCCCAAAGAGTACACCCAAAATATATATATATATATATATATATATATATATTAATAAACACAAAAAATTAGACTTACAATACTTTTGTGTAACAAAATATTCACATACTTCATTAAGGAGATTTGAACTTGTGTTAAGTTTGTGGCAAAAAATTTGATTACCACCAAGCCAATGTAGAATTATGAAAAATTATACATTAAAATATTTAATGTACCTAAATACTATGTGATGAACCTATATAAAAACAGGGCCCTGCCGGCACGGGGGCCTAAAGCGACTGCACCGGCTGCTTTACCACAAGGCCGGCCCTGCATAAGCATACTGTGATTCTACCTGCGTTTAAATGTTACCTTGCTTAATGAATGCACTATTGGGGCACTCCTTTCGGATAGCTGGTAAACCTTCTCATTTAAACTAGTGCGCCCGATCCCCTTTTTTACCACTGTGGTTGCCTCTATCCCCAAAGCACCCACAAGACGTTCTTTACTATTACATTTGGAAGGTTTATTGCAAGTTAATGGAAGGAACCCAATTTTTTCTTGAAATTTTTAAACCACAACAAGCATCAAATTTGGATCCGGCCACTGCAGAACACGATCTTTGTAATAATTCCTTTGCTTTTGCAAGTGCTTAGGAGTTTATTCTACAAGCAGGCTATTTCTCTGATTCTTCCAAAATGCCGAATCTTCTTAACATACTCATGTTGGTACATATTCTTCAAAAATGGTGATCTGTTATTAGAAAATGACTCAGTTCTTAAAAGGAAAGTTTGAGCTTTGCTCTCTTGTGCTCCAGATGAGCGCAGTTGCATCCAAATGCGGTTTTGTTGAGCTAAGTACAGTAAAATTGCTTATATATCTTAGATAGATGGAATATGTATGGTTCTTGGTGAGCTAGGTATTCACTGTTTCTGTTTGGTTGTTTATCCTTTTCCAGGAGGTTGTTCTGGAGGTTTTGTTTGAAAGGAAGTCTCTTTTTGGCGTCTGATATTAAGTACAGAATTTGGTGAAGAGTAAAATGATTGGTGTTCAAGAGCTTAGGCCACGATGTATGGGAGTGGCATTAGCCGCGGGAAGGGGGGGGGGCACGGTTTGAGGGAGAACAAGCCTTGGGGTGGGTTGGAATTGGAATGCTTCCTTAGCCTTTACTGTTGAGAATCGTTACTTATCCCACATTGGTATTTTGTTTCTTGCATTCCTGGATTACTCCCCTTATTGCCAATTGGTTTTGAGGTGGAACCAGAGTTACCAGATATCGCTCATGCGACTCCGATCACGCGATCCAAATCAGGGGTCGCGATCCAGATCGTTGATTTTGGCGATCCCTTATGTTTTTACACATAGAGCTAAATATTTTGCACATTATTGTGCTCTTACCCCATAATTTTATCAAAGAACTCCTGTCTTTACTTCAAACTTTACTTTTTTTTTTTTTATGATGGAAGTCCCTACAAAATTTTACCTGATAGCAAATTTATATTACTAGGAAATGCTAATATGAGCATATTTTACACAACATTCCTAAAAAGTATTCTTCGAACCAAACAAGCGAATCTCGATCGAACTAATCGACCCGAAGATGCCTACCCCCAGTGAACTGCATTCCTACCAGACCGCGTACTGCGTTCTGTGATCCTGGTAACCTTGGGTTCCACCCAAGGTTTTCTTAACCTGGTATCGGAGTTGTGTTCTGTTGATCCACATGGCTCTGTTCTGCTCGTGTTGAGAATCGCGAGTTTGGGACTAATCGTACATCGGGATTCTGTCTATTGTATCTTTCCCTAAAAAGATCCTGGATTACTCCCATCATTGCCAACTGGTTTTGAGGTGGAACCCAGGTTTTCTTAACTCTTTCCATGAGCTAAATGATTGGGAGGACAAGGATCGATGTACTTTGTAGGGTTCTCTTTTTGATTTAGTTACTTCAGTTGGTGGGCATGTCCTTCCTTGTTTATCTGACATATTGGTGATCGTTTAGAGTTTCTGGTTCAATGATGATAGGCATTGGTGAGTAACCATACTTGGTTGGCCACCTTGTGTGTCCCTCTTATTGACGTGAGATACTTGAGCTTATTTATTTTTTCTTTTCTTGCACAACACATACTTGAGCTTGATACTCCCTTTTCAGTTCAGTTTGCGTTTCAGACAATCTGAGAATTTCTAACTGCTGACTTTGCATTGCTTAGAAAACGCCATATGCACAGAGGTTAAGTCTTGATGCCTTAAAGCTAGGAGTAGTTAGCAGCTCATATTTGCAGTTTCTTTAGTTGCAAACAAAAATTGGCGTTTGTTTCAACCAGTTTAGATCAGCTGATAGGGTTCCAATTCTATGCATTTTAGACATCAGACTTGGTTATCTCTCTCTCTCTCTCTCTCTCTCTCTCTCTCTCTCTCTGTCTCTCTCTCTCTCTCTTTATATCTATATATATATATATATATATATTTTTTTTTTTAATGCGTGGTAGGTATCATGGTTTAACCACTTCTGTCCGCTGGGATAACTTTTTCTTTTGAATCAATGGCCTATTATTCTTGTAAATAGTAAAACAGAAAAAATGGTTTGGCCTGTATCTCAGTCATGGCTTAATTTTGCGTTGTTAGTGAGCAGATTTATGACAGAAAGTAATGTCTTGAAATTATGTCCATTTAGGTAATCGCTGGTGTCATTGCATCCCAAGACATAACCGAATGGTTGGAGAAGTTCTCTCTTGAACAGCTCTCAGAACTTTCAACGCATTTACACAAACTCTTAGTTGAAGGTGATGGGATAAATGAAGCCCGTTTCGCTACTCCAATTCTACAAATACTGATGTCAACGTTGAAGATATCTCAGAAGCGGAAGCTTAATCAACCTCATTTTACGTTGTCGGATGAGGGCTTGTTTCAGATATACAGATTCATTGATTTTAAGAACAGGGTTAATGGTCACAGTGCAGAACTAGGACTGAATGTTTTGCTCATGAGCCCTCCTATGAACATATTGTGCATGGTATCTCTCTCTCTCTCTCTCTCTCTCTCTCTCTCTCTCTCTCTCTCTCTCTCTCTCTCTCTCTCTCTGTGTGTGTGTGTGTGTGTGTGTGTGTGTGTGTGTGTGTGTGTGTGTGTGTGTGTGTGTGTGTGTGTGTGTGTGTGTGAAATAGGCGCATGTATTAAGAGATTTGTTTGCATGTATCACTTGAATAATGTCATGGTTTATGTATGTCTATTGTTATTGCCTACGCGTGAGTTAACTGTTACTCTAGTCATATGACGACCTACCTTTGTCTGTGCACTTTATAATTCTCGTATGCTTTATCTGAACTCATTTACACCTCTCAATCTTGAAGCACATCTTAAACATTTTAAAGATATCTTGAAGGGTAATTCCCAAATCCTTCCTGGAAAAGGCCTTACAAGTGACTAGTAGCTACTCTTGCTCGGATAATTGCAAAAAGATACCCCTCGTAACAAACTCTATTGGCACAACTGTCAGAACTCTGTAGACATTTCCATCCACCTATGCTCCATTTCTCCTCTCCCTAATACGTCTTCCTCATACCCTATGGTATGTCAAATTTGATCACGGTGTTGATGAACATGGTACAGTGGATTTTTTAATCCGACTTCACCTGATGTATTTCCATAGGAGGGGAAGTTGAAGTCACATATGCTAGGACATGTGCTTTACTAGAGTTCAATGTTTTTAAATGTGCAGAAAATGACTACTCATGGAACAATCTATCCCCCTACCTCCCTCTTGGAAGTTGGAACGGCTAGGAGCGAACCACTTGCCAAACAAGCTGGGCCACTGAGAAGTTATGCGCGGAATGATTATCACGCGCATTACAACTCTTTCATATTCTACTCACCACCACTTTAATTTCCTCATTTATTGCCATTAAAACATTTTATCCCCGGAGCACGTATGTTGCCGGAGTGACACCAACTGAGAGGAACAATGAAACGAAGAAAATCACCTTTTAATCTCCTTCCTCTAAATCACGTTTCCTCTGTTCTAGTTCGATATCCTGAAAGAGTTTCTGAGTTTGAAAACCTTATTGACTATAGTTCAAAAATATATTGGAAGATGATCCATCATTTTATACACTGGGTTCTTGATTGATCTATCCAAACAAGAGTAGAAACTGAATATAGCAGGGGGACTTTCTGTAACATGCATATCTGGAAAAGAACAAGAGCATAACTGTTTTGTTGACATGTATCTGATCAAATTTGATCCCGAGTTCGTCCAAGTGAAGGTGTGAATGAACGTTGTCGTAGTATGATCCATGTTCCTGTGTTGAACAATGCATCACTTATTATGTGCACCGCCTGAAACAAATTACTTCGACATGTCTGTGGGTGGATCTAAGTAGTGAAGGGTGCTCAACTTTTTGAAACTACAATGTTTAATTGTCTTTTGTTCATTTAATTCATTTTATCCCCCACTAGAATTAGACTATATTCTCCGCTGCTTGGGTTTATTCATCAAAATGTTTTCTTTTTTATATTTAGCCCCACTGTGATAAAATCCTGGATCCACCCCTGGACGTGGCATAATGTGACAACTGGTTCTTTTGTTTATTTGGACTGAGCCATCATTTCGTATTCGTTGCAGGATCAAGTAAAGCTTCTGAATTTAGTAAGGTGGGCAACTTCAGCTGCTCTACGGTCTAGCTTCAGTAAACAGGTTCGGCCTTCCACAACCTTTGAAGAGGAAGAGCAATCTGAAGACTCCTTGGTATTAAAACTCTTGCGCTGGCTAGTTGCATCTGTGATTATGGGAAGGCTTTCTTGTATACCTAATGCCCTAAGCCCGGGTTGTATTCCTGAAAAATCAAACTTAGGAATGCTGTTACTTTCATTAGAACAGCAAAAGAAAGATTCTGGAGAATATCAGCCTGGGTTTGGCAGTGAAGAGATGTTAGCTACTGTTATTCTTTTCCTTCATCAGCATCTTGGCATGAACTACAGATTGCTTCCTTCGGTTGTATCTGCTCTAAGCCTTCTACTTTTTCCGGGCTTTTCAGGTCTAGCAGGTGAGATTTTCCCAAAACACTTTGATTTACTTAACAAGCTTAATAATGAGAGTTCTACTATAGAGAACATTTGTCTCCAATAGATTAAAAGAAATTTCCCGTATTAGGGACCGTGAGTTTTTACATATGGATTTGAATGACCTGGAATGAGGTGCTCTTATATCAAACAATGTATCTTTGGATTTGAAGTCTTGTCTTATTTGTGAATGTTGGTAATCTCTAGGAGGATTTCAAATCATCAGATACATTATTTGCTGAAATCGGTGCAGAAAACATCCGTAAAGTTGAGCAATTAGGACAGTGACGCCCCACTTTCTTTACCTAATTTAGCTGACTTTTTAGCTCTTTTTAAAAAAATATAAAAAAATTGCTTACTTTGGCATTGCTAAATTTTCTAAAAAGTTTTAGGTACATTTGTAGAAAAAGGTTGCTCTCTTATGTTCGATTTGATCTCCTAAAAAGTAGATTTTAGGAGTAAAAAGTAAGAAAAGTAGAACTTAGAAAAAACTAACTTTTTTTAGTCTTACAAAAAAAGGTTAAAAAGTTGCTTAAAATAAGTTGTAACGAAAATGAGCTAATTATAATTTTTTTATGACTTGAGAAAAGGTAATAAGTCACCTAAAATTAGGCAAAGAAAGCAGGGCCCGAGACTGATGATTTATGACAAGTTACGTAAACATAAACTGTGGTTGAGTTGTCCTCCAGAGTCGCTTCTACTGTCAACATTTAGCTCCTGGTTCCTTATACATGTTACTGATTATATTTTGGATTATAGACATGATTTCTCTGTCTGTGTAGGCTCTACATATTTTACAACATGTTAATCTGACTTAGATTTCTCTATTTTTTTTGGGATCAGAAATGGGCTGCTTGCTTGGTGACGGAATCACATTGGATTCTCTTTTGTCAAAAATAAGTTGTCCTGCTGAAGCTAATCCTTCCTGGAGATGGTAAACTTGTCTTCCTCCATTTGTTGTCGTTCTTAGGCTCTGTTTGGTTTGCTGTAAAATGTTTTACAAGAGAAAATATTCTCCGCGTAAAATATTTTGTATGAAAACGTTTTCTCTGCAATTTTTTTCTCGTGTTTGGTTCACACTTGCCAAAATAGTGGGCCGTGACGGCAGTGACAGATGGGTGGTGGTGAAGGTGGGTGGTGGTGATGGGTCGCGGTGGAGGTAGGTGGTAGTGGTGGTTATTGGTGGTGGAGATATTAGTATGAGTTGTTGTTGTACTCCTTCACTCTTCGAAAAATGACTTACGGATTTGAAATGTGTAAATCATTTTACATCATTTGAGGGAAAATATTTTACCTTGAACCAAACAGCACCAAAACACCAAAACAAGGGAAAACATTTTACAGGAAAATGTTTTATCACCAAACAAACCGAGCCTTGATTTTCTTGATTTTCCCCCTGTCAGTTTCTTCCTCTGAAACACTGGACTACCGTTATTTTTTCCAGAATCTTGAGCATTCACGTTATTAAAGAAATGTCTATTTGCCAACAGAAGCAGTTCTTGAACTTCAAAATAAGCTGCAAGGAGTGGCTATTTGCTCTACAGCTTTTTCTTGTTTATGCTCCTTTAAGTTCATTTCTGGTTTCCTGATAGACAAACACACCTTAGAAAGCACCTTGTCTTGGATGGTCTGCAACTTCAACTGTTTTCCGGTTTCCCCGCGGTTCTTAAACTAGAATATAGGAGGGCTATATGCTGTTCATGTGTGCTTACTATATTTACGTTCATCTTACTGAGATAGTCTCAAGAGGTTGATATGGTTTTATGAGAAGGATGGGTGTTGTATTAATCAAGCTAATGCTGTTTGTGTATTTTCAGGTTATTTTACCAGCCATGGAAAGATGTGTCCACCGCAACTACAGATATGGAGAAAATGGATGAACTTCATGCTTGCCAATCCCTTTTACTCATAATTTCGAATTTAATTGCCAAAAAATCGTTACTGAAACACGTTTTAACGCCCCGAGACATAGAAGAATCTGGTGTCTTTGATTGGCAAAGAAGTTTTCTTGAAGGCTAATGAAACCTTTTTGTAAACACAATTTACTTATAAATGTGAGTTGCACTTGGTCTTTATCGCTTCGTATGAGCATTCGTAAGCTTTGTGCATCATATTTGATTTTCATTGGTGGAATCACATAAATTAGCCCAGTGCATTTTGAGTACATATGATGGGTTAAGGCTATGTCTGTGGACTGTGGAGAAGCTTTGTTATTATTTTTCTGGGTTTCAAGATTTCATTCCATTCAGGCGGAAGTGTGAAAAACTAACAAGACAGGCATGGTGAAATGTAAAACAATAATTGTCCATCAAACCTGGACTCATTACACTCTCCAGCTTCGTGAAGTTCAAGGTTCAAACATTGGAAATTACAGTACAAAGTACAAAACAAAATTGCATGTGTAGTACCGTATAAACTAAAGTTCTCGAGTCTTGCCAAAAGAAAGAATGAATTTGGCAAGGAAAGAAACCTTGAACAAATTGAACATGGTTTGTTGCGGTGGTTGGTTAAATTTCAAGAGAACTTGATTGATAATAAGATTTAATGTAAACGCTGATAAGCAACGATTTTTCTATCAACAAGATTCAATAGTGTGTGATATTGTAACATTCGAGTTTGATTTAGAAATATATTGCAACACATGCTACTTTGCAAATCTCTCTCTCAGAGAAAAAGCATATTGCTTTGCAATTTCTTGATTGCTCATCTTGTTCTTGATGAACTAAGTATTAAAACCAAAACAGAAATGTCATCAGCCGGCCGATTCAGTTAGTGTTAGGGTTTTGGCCAAACCATTTAGGTTGGTTTGGTTCAATTTGTTGCTGGAACCCAACGTTTTACAAGCCTACTTCCCACTGGAGGTGTAAATCCAAGACCTCTTCCAGTTATAAAAAACTTTAAGACTCCATCCCATTTAATACTAGGTGCATAACCCATGCCCCGAGGGCACGACCTAAAAGAAGAAGATTTGTCATGTTTTTATTTTTTTAAAAATTACATCATATTGCCAGATTCAAACCCAGGACCTCATGCAGGGACTTGTAATGCTCTACCACTGAGGTAGCATCCATTTGCGAAGTAATGTTTTCTTTTAGTACAACTGAGGGCATTTTTTTTTTTGAGGAAAAGTACAACTAAGGGCATAGGGCCCTAGAAAACTAAACGAACAAAACCGAACCCTGCATAATCATGGGTCAGGAGTTCGTTACAAAAAGTAGGAGGGTTCACAAGAAAATCGACACCATGAAAAAGTTGACTGATCCAGCAAGGCAATCTGCCAAAAGGTTGGCCTCTCTAAAAGCGTAGCTGATGGAGCTATGAGTCCCGCGGAGAATCCTCTGGATTTCAGAAACGAAAAAAATGGAAGTTGGCATCATTGGGCCTATGTTGAATTAACTTGACTGCAGTGAGGGAATCAGGTTCCACTTGAAGGGGGTATCACCTCTTTGAAGAGCTATCCTTAGTCTAGTTATGATGGCTATCTGCTCACCATGAAGGATAGAGGTGGGAGAAATGTTAATGCTGGCTCTGAAGCCCCATTGCCATTCACCAAGGCTGTTCCGAACTACTCCACCAAATGCTCTTGGCATTCACAGAGTCAAAAACCGACACAATTTACATTGAATTGGAGGCAGTTAGGCGAAGGGGGGTTCCAGCTCATTAGGCGATAACCAAGTATACCAAACATTTTTGAGAAGTTAATTTACAAGCCAACCCAAACTTTGTTATAATTTATAATTCTTTTAACTTATAATTTGTTTGATAATGTTTGTTGGAAGAAATGGTTTAGACGATAACATTTTATACCCGACTTTGAGATCGGTTTGAATCCGACTCACTTGAGGGTTAACAACACCAATCGCATCCTTAGAAAGAGGGCAACTTGGTGGTTGTTTCGGTCACTCACTCGTCAAAAACCATTAAGAAATGAATGATCAAATTGAGCTCTCAAAATGGGTTCATGATCCAACTTGTGTTGTGAAGAAAATAGAAACCACATCGTGGTTCAAGGAGGAAATTTGGGAGTTTATCTACTCCAAGTTTGGACTATAGGGCACGCCCTTTGGGTGGAGCAATTTATTGCAGGAGAGAGGACCTAGACAAAGGTCGAACCACCACGCGCGCGCGCCGCCGTCCGTCTCGGGTTCGGGCACGGGCCGGGCCGTGACGTGGTGTGGTGTGGTGTTGGGCTGGCTTGTTAGTGGGCTTCAACAAGTATTAAATTTTTGGGCCAGAAACTTCCAGGCAGAAACATCTTCGTAGTCTCAGTTCGTCCTGTGCGGCACTGTACGCCGTGCTTTCCACCGCTGCACAGGGAGGCAGTCGTCCGATTGTTCCGCAGCAAGCACGTGTGGGGGACGAATCTGCTTTAAGGAGCCTCGTTCTATGAACGAAACTGTCTTCCATCTTTGTACACAATTCGGAAAACTCACAATCAGTAAGTTCATTTTTTGCTTTATTATTTTGGGTACTGTTTGATTATTCACAACTTGTCCGGGTAATTAAATACTGTAATAACAATCTTAAGCAGATTCGTGTTTGTGATATAATCTGTCAGTATCTCTAACTTTTCTGTTAGCAAATAAATTTCTAATCTGTCCAGTTTTGTTCTGGCAATTAAAGCAGAGTCTTCTTGGAAATATTTTCTTCTCTGTTCGTTTTCTGAATTGTTGCTTCTATCAATTTTTCATTCAGTATAGTTTGAACCTGTATAGTTTAATAGTTTGGTATCTGCGTTGTGACTCACTGTGACCAACTCTTGTTCCATTTCCATATTCTGTTACTTGCTTTTAGTGTAGTCCAGTTTTACCAACTTTTGTACCACTCCGTCCCATCTCTTTTGCACCATTTGAACTTTTACCACTATTCACTGGGTCACTTTGACCTGGCAATTTGGATAGAAAAAAATTGCAATTTTTAGATAATTTTTTCGTAGTGTTGTAGAGTAACTCTTATTCTACAAGACAGTAAAAAAATTATCGGAAAACTACATCATTTTGCTATCCAAATCACCGGGTCAAAGTGACCCAATTACGGGTGAAAAAATCAAATGGTGCGTTGCACGTGGGACGGAGTGGTATTTTGTATCAAAGCATTTCTGTCGGTGCCTTTTGTCACTGTTATGAACTTGCAACATTTAATACTTTGAGTCATTTCTTTTACAGTAGTCCAGTTGGTTAGAATATAATTTGGTTCATAAGCAATCTGTTTCTTCTTTTCAAATCTGTTTTGTTCCATAGTTGGTTGCATAAAGTTTTCATATAATATTCCATCAACATTCTATTAGACGTTTCTTGCATTTTTGATGGTCTGTTCCTTCTTTACCCAACAATCTTCCTAATTCGTTGGATTAATTCATAATATGTTTATGTTTTACAACATTCCAGTCCTAATTGTGAATGTAATGTTAGTGGTTTTCCATCTTATTAAATTTGTCTCTCTATTTTCAATTCAGTTTCATTTTGTTACTAACGGTTTGAATTGTTTAGCATTCGGACTTGCTTCTATCAATTCAACAAGTTTCTTTCATTTTCAGTACTATTTGTCACAAAATCTATAGTACTGCAATTTCAATTTAATATTCCGTTTTATTGTCATTTATGTCAATAGTAACAGAAATATTTCTATTTGTAGAAATGGGAGACAATTCCGGAAAAGAGGCGGGCGAAACGTCAAATTTGGCATCCGCTACCGTCAACCCCGTTGTACCGGTTGGTTCTCATCTTGTTGAAAAGCCGGAGAAATTTACGGGCAAGGACTTCAAACGTTGGCAGCAAAAGATGTTGTTTTACCTAACGACTTTGAGTCTTGCGAAATTTCTCAACGAAGATGCTCCTCCATGTCCAGAAAATGCCGATAGACAAACCGTTGCAGCGGTGGAGGCTTGGAATCACTCCGATTTCCTTGCACGCAACTATATCTTAAATAGTTTAGATAATCAGTTGTACAATGTCTATTGCGCTGTAAAAACGGCTAAGGAACTTTGGCACTCGCTCGAAAATAAATATAAAGTAGAGGATGCCGGTGCTAAAAAGTTCGTAGTTGAGAATTTCATGGAATATAGGATGGTAGATTCCAAGGGGATAATGCAGCAAGTTCAGGAATTTCAATGTTTAATACATGATGTAATAGCGGAGAAAATGAATCTCCCTGAGAAATTCCTTGTAGCCGTTATGATTCACAAGTTGCCTCCCGCTTGGAAGACCTACAAAAGCTACTTGAAGCATAAACACAAAGAAATGACGATGGAGGAGCTCATCGTTCGACTTCGGATTGAAGAAGGCAATCGACTAGCCAAAGACAAGCCCTCAACAAGCTATCAGTCTAAGGCAAACGTCGTAGAGGAAAAGTCGAAGAAAAATCTGAAGAGGAAGGCTACGAATGAGAAGAAAAAGTTCACGGGTAAATCCACAATTGTGGAAAGACCGGGCACAAGATAAAAGATTGTCGGAAAAAGAAGAACACCTCCAAAGGGAAGAAATCCGAAGCCAACATGGCCGAGGATGGAGAAGACGGAAACGACTTTGCAGCCGTAGTCTCAGAAGTGAACCTCGCTGGAGGCAATCCCAAGGAGTGGTGGATCGACACCGGTGCCATAAGGCACATATGTTCCGACAAGGCTATGTTCTCATCGTTCGAGCCGACTGAAAATGAAGAACCATTGTACATGGGAAATTCAGCAACTTCCGCCATAAAAGGGAAAGGGAAAATAACGCTGAAAATGACTTCCGGAAAAACCCTTACCCTCAATTATGTTCTCTATGTTCCCGATATTAGGAAGAACCTAGTTTCAGGATCAGTGCTTAGCAAGAAAGGGGTTTAAGCTTGTATTTGAGTCGGACAAATTTGTTCTGACTAAAGGTGGAGAATATCTAGGTAGGGGGTATCTCAAAGATGGGCTATTTAAGCTCAATGTAATGACTATGTTTCCGACTATGAATAAGAAATCGCAAGTTAACTATTTGTCGGATTCTTATACTTCTTGTTTATGGCATGCACGATTAGGTCATGTTAATTACGAGTCGATTCGTAAATTAATGAAAATAGACCATCTTCCCAAAAGTGCGATTAATTCCGATCACAAGTGTGAAATATGTGTAGAGGCAAAATTGACAAGTAAGCCATTTCAACCTATCGGTTCGAAATCAACGAGCCCTCTCGAATTAATTCACACCGACATATGTGATCTGAAATTTGTGCAGAAAAGAAGTGGAAAGAAATATTTTATAACGTTTATCGACGACTGCACTAAATACTGCTATGTTTATTTATTGCATAGTCGAGATGAAGCGTTAGACGCATTCAAAAAATATAAGGTCGAGGTGGAAAATCAATTGAATAAAAGGATTAAGATCCTTCGTAGCGATCAAGGAGGAGAATATGATTCTCCATTTTCTGAAATATGTTCGCAAAATGGAATCATCCATCAGACCTCGGCACCCTACACACCGCAACAAAATGGGGTTGCGGAAAGAAAAAATAGAACTTTAAAAGAAATGCTAAACGCATTACTCTTAAGTTCAGGGCTACCACAAAACATGTGGGGGGAAGCTTTATTAAGCGCCAACTATATTCTAAATAGAATACCTAAAAGGAAAGTAGATAAAACCCCATATGAAATGTGGAAAGGCCAAAAACCCTCATATAAACATTTGAGGGTATGGGGGTGTCTTGCTAAAGTAGCAAACCCACTACCGAAAAAGGTCAAGTTAGGACCTAAAACTATAGATTGCATCTTCATAGGATATGCGGCTAATAGTAGTGCTCACCGATTTCTGGTTCACAAATCAGAAATATCGGATATTCACGAGAACACTATTATTGAATCAGCCAACGCCTCCTTCTTCGAAGATATATTTCCTTGCAAGATAAAGGAAGTAGAAGCGTCTGCAAAACGGTCGCATGATACCGCCATTGGCGAAGACCAGGAGGAAGAGGTAAGGCGGAGTAAACAAGCCAAAACGGCAAAAACTTTTGGACCTGATTTCCTAACATATTTAACGGAAAATGATCCAACAAGTTATAAAGAAGCCATGTCCAGTGTCGATGCTCCTTATTGGAAAGAAGCTATAAATAGCGAGATTGAATCCATCTTACATAATAATACTTGGGAATTAGCAGATATTCCACCAGGCTCCAAGCCCCTAGGTTGTAAGTGGATTTTTAAGAAGAAGCTTAAACCCGATGGTACAATCGACAAGTACAAGGCAAGACTTGTCGCAAAAGGGTATAGGCAGAAAGAAGGACTAGATTTCTTCGACACATATTCTCATGTGACCAGAATAACGTCTATTCGGATGCTTATCGCAATTGCTGCATTATTCAATTTTGAAATACACCAAATGGACGTTAAAACGGCTTTTTTGAACGGAGAACTAGAGGAAGAATTCTATATGGAACAACCGGAAGGGTTTAAAGTTCCTGGAAGCGACAACAAATATTGTCGGCTAAAGAAGTCCCTTTATGGACTAAAACAGACCCCCAAGCAATGGCACGAGAAGTTCGACAAAGTCATGAGCAGTCATGGATTTCGAACTAATGAATGTGATAAGTGCGTATACTATAAGAAAATAGGAAAGGAATGTGTCATAATATGCTTATATGTCGACGACATGCTAATTATGGGGAGCAGCAAGGCAATAATTCTTGACACCAAGAAATTATTGTCCACAAAGTTTGACATGAAAGACCTAGGAGTGGCGGATGTGATTTTAGGGATTAAAATTACAAAGACTCCAGATGGTTACGCACTTTCTCAAACTCATTACATAGAAAAGGTGATCGAAAAGTTTGACAAAGGGAATAATAAACCGATTACCACACCAGTAGACGTGAGTTTACATCTCGCCAAGAATCGTGGCGAATGTGTTAGGCAATTGGAATATGCCCAGATAATTGGAAGCCTCATGTACATCATGAATTGTACAAGGCCGGACATCGCACAAGCTGTCGGGAAATTGAGTCGCTTTACCAGCAACCCTGGTAAAGATCATTGGACAGCCTTAATTTGAGTGCTGAGGTATCTTCGTTATACCAAGGATATGGGTCTACAATACTCGAACTATCCAGCTGTCTTGGAAGGATATTGCGACGCCAATTGGATCTCTGACTCAAGAGACTCCAAGTCCACAAGTGGATATGTATTCACTCTTGGTGGAGCGGCAATATGTTGGAAATCTTCAAAGCAGACGTGCATTGCAAGGTCTACTATGGAAGCGGAATTCATAGCATTAGACAAGGCAGGGGAAGAAGCAGAATGGCTTCGTCATTTCCTCGAAGATATTCCAACATGGCCAAAACCAGTGCCTCCTATCTGCATTCATTGCGACAGCCAATCGGCAATAGGTAGAGCACAAAGTAGCATGTATAATGGTAAGTCTAGACATATACGTCGGAGACATAATACCATTAGGCAACTTCTCTCAAGAGGAATAATATCGATCGATTATGTAAAGTCAAAAGAAAATATAGCGGATCCGTTGACTAAAGGTTTATCGAGAGAATTGTTGCAAGTTCGTCAAGGGGAATGGGATTAAAGCCAATCTCGTAAGAGTTGCACGTAGCGGCAAACCCAACCTAGGTGACTGGAGATCCCAAGAACTAGGTTCAAAAGGGACAACCCAACTACCAGTGCAAATAAACAAATCACTCACCCGGAAATAAAGTTTCCAAACTCATTCCTAGAGCGAAAACCGAGTGATGGGACAGGGTAAGCTAAAGGCTTTTAATGAGACCACATCTCAAGGTCCCTTGAGAAGAGTATGGTAGGATACTCGTTGTGTGTCTCTCCTATGTGAGTAGGAACGGGCCGGTTCTAGGAGGATGACGTGGCTACACTCCTCTAAGTCTACTCATGAAACCAGGAAAAGTGTTTCAAGGCCAAAATGAACACAACCGTGAGAACGGACTACGTCAAGGTTGTTAATTGTGTGAGATCTACCGACTAGGTATACAACGCGGCAAGCAGTTCAAGGCGTCTCACTCACTGTCAAGCCAGTATACCCTGTAGTATCTCACTAAGGGGAAGGTTCAAAGTCTATGGTTCCTTTACACAATTAACTACCGCCAAGGGAGTTTCAACCACATAAAGACATTTTCAGCTTTGAGACGTGAATTTGTCATTCATGTGGGGGATTGTTGGAAGAAATGGTTTAGACGATAACATTTTATACCCGACTTTGAGATCGGTTTGAATCCGACTCACTTGAGGGTTAACAACACCAATCGCATCCTTAGAAAGAGGGCAACTTGGTGGTTGTTTCGGTCACTCACTCGTCAAAAACCATTAAGAAATGAATGATAAAATTGAGCTCTCAAAATGGGTTCATGATCCAACTTGTGTTGTGAAGAAAATAGAAACCACATCGTGGTTCAAGGAGGAAATTTGGGAGTTTATCTACTCCAAGTTTGGACTATAGGGCACGCCCTTTGGGTGGAGCAATTTATTGCAGGAGAGAGGACCTAGACAAAGGTCGAACCACCACACGCGCGCGCGCCGCCGCCGCCGTCCGTCCGGCTCGGCTCGGTCTCGGTCTCGGGTTCGGGTTCGGGCACGGGCCGGGCCGTGACGTGGTGTGGTATGGTGTTGGGCTGGCTTGTTAGTGGGCTTCAACAAGTATTAAATTTTTGGGCCAGAAACTAACAAAGTAATTTGTTAATTAACAGATTTTAGTTTCTGTTATTTTTTACAAATTACAAACAGTTGCAACTGTCTGTTCAAATTGAACAGTTGCAACCGCTCCCGATCGACACAACTTCTTGAATAAATAATCTGACTTGTGCCTCATTTGGATCAACTGAAACCAACAAAATTAACAGCACTCAAACTTCCAGACAGAAACATCTTCGTAGTCTCAGTTCGTCGTGTGCGGCGCTGTACGCCGTGCTTTCCACCGCCGCACAGGGAAGCTTTCATCCTGGGAGGCAGTCGTCCGATTGTTCCGCAGCAAGCACGTATGGGGGACGAATCTGCTTTAAGGAGCCTCGTTCTATGAACGAAACTGTCTTCCATCTTTGTACACAATTCGGAAAACTCACAATCAGTAAGTTCGTTCTTTTCTTTATTATTTTGGGTACTGTTTGATTATTCACAACTTGTCCGGGTAATGAAATACTGTATAAACAATTTTGTGGATCTACAACATGACGAAATAATTCTTCATTCTTGTATCGTTTGTCCAATATCAAAATGGGTAGAAGACACTTTCGACTCCTATAACTTGGTGAAAATAAACTTAGGTCCTGCGGCGTAGGAAAAATTTATCATTGTAACCTCGTAACGGACGGAACCCAAACAGATCTTTTAAGGGTAAAAGACAAAATCCACCCTCCGTGTTTGGGGTATATACAAAAACATCCCTTGTGTTCGGGGATATATGAAAACCACCCTCGCAATAGACGAGATAATGGAATCCTAACAGAGAGACCTATTTACCCTAAGATTGAAGAAAAATGTCACCATTTAAATACATTTTTTTCTCCCCATTATTCATCACTACCCATCTCTCTCTTTGTCGCGTCTCTATCTTGACCTCCCATCTCCACCACCAGCTCCACCTCTCTGATTATACTCGACCAGAAACATAAAACCATATCAGAAACGCAATCCCTCATCTCCCTCTCCTCCTCAATGACTCCTTCCTCTCCCTGAAGAAATCGAACCCATATCAGATCCGGAAAGAGAGAAAGAGATGCAGAGAGAGAATGTGAGACGACGGGAAGAAGAGTCGCGGTCTAGGCCTCACATCGCCGACCGCCAGATCTGCATAAATAGCCGGAAGTCCGGGCTTTTGGGATCGATTCGTGGTGGTGGTCGGCTGATCCAAAAGCCTTCGATCGATTGGCCATGGTGCTGCGGCTGATGGAATCATGGAATTCAAAATCCGCACAAGATCCAAACCTGTGGAGGAGGAATAGAAGATGGGTTTGAAGACTGGAGGTGTTGGAGACCAGCAGACTTAAGCCAGCGGCCGGTTGATGAGGAATCGAACAAGTTGTCGGAGTATTGTCGCTGGTGATGCACCGTGGATGTTACTACTTCTGTGTTGAGAGTTGGGGGATATATAGATGGATACAGTGAATTTGGAAGCGCCTTGTGGTTGTGGAGAGATGGTTGATGAGAATGGGCCTGATTGGAGGTGACAAATTTTGATTCAAGCCCCTTTTCTCTCTCTCTGTAGTTGAGTGAGGTAGAGAAGGTTTTGGTGGTCGTTTCTCTACCTATCAAATTAACTAGTGTCAGATAAAGCTTCTGGGTAAGGCTCTCTCTCGTTTCTTGGATTTTTTCCAGACTGATGTGTGTGACCTTGATTAGACCACTCCAGTCATGAGGGCGAGAGAGCGACTATGAATTTTGAAAGGCTTTTGCCCAAAAAGGATCGGGAGATGGAGGCGGGTTGTCCCCAGTGTTCTTGTTCATCCTCGTTTTCTCTATATTTTTTTTCTTTTTCTCTTTTATACAGAAATCCTCCATATTGTGTGGTGGTGGTGGTGGTGGTGGAGGTGGAGGTGGAGGTGGTGATGGTGATGGTAGGTAGAGGTGGTGGTGGAGGTGCCGGTGATGGTGGCGGTGGTGGTGAAGAAGAACACCCAGAACAAGGGGCAATAGTGGCATGGGCATTTATGTACTCTTGGTGTTGGTGTTGGTGCTGGCGGTGGCGGTGTGGCGGCGGCGGCGGTGTTCAAGAAACATGAACAATGTGAACACAAAAACACATAAGGGCAAAATGGTCATAAAAAAAATTAGATGGTACCATTTAGTAGCTGACACTAACAGAAGGGTGGCATTTGTCCAACATCCATCCACTGCGAGGGTGGTTTTTGTATATCCCCAAACACAGAGGGTGTTTTTGTATATACTCCAAACACGGAGGGTGGTTTTTGTCTTTTACCCATCTCTTAAAAGACGGTTCTATCCTCAAAATGTAAAAAAACATACTCATCCCCCTTTTTGGTAACGTTACCAATCCCCAACACTCTCTGATTTTTCTTGGTTGATATCGAGAACCCGAACAAGATGCAGGAGAAGAATAAAAAGTTGTAACAAGCTGAAGCTTGATCCGCTCATTCTTGTTGCATCAGACATAAAACCAATCACCTCTTGCAAGTTAAATTATTTTTCCAACCCATGGTGCGGTGACCCAATCTGAGTTTTTCGGGGCTTCTGTTCGTTCTATTTGGGGGGGGGGGGGAGGGGGTGTCTGTATTTGTGGCTTCGGGTTTTTTGTGTGTCTCGTGATCTGCTCCCTTTCTTTTCTTGGGCGATGATGAATTTACTATTGAATTTACTTGTTGAGAAATTGTTACTTTCATGACAAGGCAATTAGTCTTGCAGCCATGATATAATTATAGATATGAGCCTCCTTCACTTTCTATGCTTCTGTAAAGCAATTTGATGAAACATTGTAGTTAGTGTTGATTGATGCTTGAAGTTGAAACTGGCTGGAAATCAATATTAATACTTGTTTATGGTGTTCATGTATTCAGGAAGAGAGATTTTTTATTGGCGGGTGGTGTATTTTTGTTAGTTGGTTAAAGGTATAATATACTTTTACACAAATTAGAGACAAAATATTTAAAAAGTTGTTAAAAAGTTGCTTCACGGAATGAACATGACAAAAGGGTGCCAAGTATCCTAATATTTTCTGTTACGAGGGCGCAATGATGGGTTTCTCAGACGTTGGAGGACCAAAGTAGATTTTCATCAAATTATAGGGGGGGGGGGGAATGATCTTTTACCCTATTAAAATAATTTGTCAACTAGTTTTTTAGGAGAAAGTACTTTGTCAACTTGGTTAAAAAAGCATAACACACTTAGAGGCAAGGGCGGATCTGTGTAGAGGCTATAGTCCCCACTCAATTTTAAAATTTTGAAATTTTACTCTTATTTTTTATGTTTTTTCAATTTAGCCCCACATAAATTGCACTTTAGCCCCCACTCAATATTACAAAAATCAAAATTAACCTTTATGTTTATTATTTTTCTTAATTTAGCCTCCACTGTCATGAAATTCTGAATCCGCCCCTGCTTAGAGGGAGTACTTTTATTCCTTTCTTGTCGCAGTAGTTAACTCCATCGAAGTGTATATTCTGTGTATCGTTACAGGATAACTCTCTCTATCTCGTTACATCTCAACAGTACATATCGAACTAGACTAAGAAATAAAGAATTATGGAGAGATATTTTATGAAAGCAGTAAGTTTGGAAGAAAATAAGGGGAGGGTTGCCTTTTATAGGCAGTAAATAGGGCATTTACACATGCTCGCAATGTTCGAATTTGAACAAAACAGTTGTAACGGTTTGATTGTTCAAATGTGAACAGATAAACTTGCAACGTTCGATTAATTAACAAAAATGCTTTATCTATAGTATAAAATAGCATGGTTTAACTAACTTGTGATTTTTCAACCGTTAGATTAAATCAATCTCATCCCCATCATTAGATCTCACATACTTATTACATCTCTAACTGCCCACTCTCCTTAAACATCCTTAACTAGCCACTCTCTTTGGACCTCCCTAACAAATAGAAGATATTTTTTTCTCAACTACATCCCTAACTAATAGGAGATAAGTTGAGAGTGATTCTCACGCCCAATATAATGCTCATCCCATACTTGAAAATTGTTGTTTTTTCTACCACATTTATAAATATAAATTTTGGATAACACCTCTAAATTAATTTTAAAAAATACCTTTAAATTCAAATATTATCCAATGTAGGGATAGTGCCCTCGGGCACGGGCAATACTCTAGTTCAAAGTTGAAACTAAAACAAAATTGCTTTATTCAAACAAGGCCCAAAGTTAGTTTCTAGCCCCAAAAAGCTAACCGTAGAACGAGGACCGGTAACCCAAGTCCAATGTTTCTGTATTCTAGAGGCTGGCATCATTGCCATAGTCACCAATCACCATACACACAGACAGGTCGAGCAAAACCAAAAATGAATTGGAAAGCAGAACTCTAAAAATACATCACTACCCCTGAGGTAGCCCTAATCCGCGCCTTCTAGTATAATCCAGACCTCACCGTCTCTTCTGCATTTTACCTCCATTTCTTTCCCTTCCTTTCCTCTTTCCCCTCTCTCTCACACAGTCCTCCCAACCAAAAATACAAATGGAAAGCAGAATACAAAAAGACATTACTACCCCTGAGGTAGCCCTAATCTGCGACTTCTAGTATTATCCAGACCTCACCGTCACTTCTCCATTTACCTCCATTTCATTCCCTTCCCACTCTCTCTCACACACACAGTCCTCCCAACCAAAAAATGGCCGCCGCAGCACCACCCCCACCACCAACCCCCACTCCCGAAACCGCATTCACTCTTCAACCCACCCCACCGAAACACCACCCACTCTTCGCCAGAATCCGTCTGGCCACCAAATCCGACGTCCCCCACATCCACAAGCTCATCCACCAGATGGCCGTCTTCGAACGCCTCACCCACCTCTTCTCCGCCACCGAATCCTCCCTCTCCTCCACCCTCTTCCACTCCTCCCCACCCTTCCACTCCTTCACCGTCTTCCTCCTCGAAGTCTCCCCAAACCCTCTCCCCAATTCTCCAAACCCCCACTTCACCCCCCTCACCAAAACCTTCAATCTCGACCTCCCAGTCGCCGATCCCGAATCGGAGACGTTCCGATCGGAGGGAGAGGACGTTTTTGTTGCTGGGTTTGTGCTGTTTTTTCCGAACTACTCGAGTTTTTTGGCTAAGCCGGGGTTTTACATCGAGGATCTGTTCGTGAGGGAGTGTTACAGGAGGAAGGGGTTTGGGAAGATGCTGCTGTCGGCGGTGGCGGGGCAGGCGGCGAAGATGGGTTACGGGAGGGTGGAGTGGGTTGTGCTTGACTGGAACACGAATGCCATTAAGTTTTATGAGGAGATGGGTGCGGAGGTTTTGCAGGAGTGGAGGATCTGTAGGCTCACTGGTGATGCTCTCCAGTCTTACATCTCTGGATGATGATGATGATGATGATCATGGGGATTCAAACAAATTGGAGGGTTTTGTGAGTTTTTTTCAAAGAAATGAAATCATGTACTTGGATTCATATTAGTAGTATTAATAGAGGTGATTTTGAGTTGTTTGGGAAATGGTTGTAACTAGGGTTTTAGCCTTCTTCTTGGCTGTGTCCTGATTCCTAAACAGTTGTTATTAATGTTGCTATTAATGTTAATTATTCAAGGTACTCACTATTTCCTTGGGATTGTGTTGATGTGTATGGTGGATTGGTGGTTATTGAATTGAAGTGTTCAGTGTTCTGTTTCTCATTAGAAAGCATGCTATACAGGCAAAGCTTGAAAGAACTTCTAGATTTTGAGTTGTTTGGGAAATGGTTGTAACTAGGGTTTTAGCCCTTTCTTGGTTGTGTCCTCCTCATTCCTGATCAGATGTTCTTAAACTTGCTATCTATGCTAATTATCCAAAGCTAGTCACAATTTGAATAGGGTGATTGATTGACTTATTATTGTTGCAGTGTTGCATTTCTCATACAAAGTCTGCAATTGCGCGCAAGCTTGAAAATTACATCTTGCTATTAATGCTAATTATCCAGCTTACTCTCGGTTTCCATAGGATTGTGTGGATGTGTATGTTGGTAACTGACTTGTAGTGTTCTGTTTCTCATTAAAAAGCATGCAATGCAGGCAAATTTGATATCTTATTTGTTGTTTACAATGTCTGTGTGCAAATGGTTGCTAGTCGAGTGAATATGTGAAATGCCGCCTGAACTCGCTCTTCCCATAGCTTTCCTGGGGACTAATATGCACACAGCGCAATGCCACGCCCCAGACTGACCCCCCTTCCCACAGTCGGAGTATGCTAACTTTCTTGGACACGTAGTTGGGAACGGAGTGCATCCCTTTGGCAGAACTTAACTTGGCAGTGGAGAAAAACCCTCCCTCCTGTTTTTTTGAGTAAGCTGGTATACCATTGGCATGAATAAAGTCATGCGGAGCTGGATCACAGGCGCTTCTTCTTTAATTTAATCTATCGACCCAGTTCTAATGAAGGCGTCGTCAATGAGTTTTGGAGTGCTCAAAGTCCATTATTTTTCTGCTCAAACTAGTGAGATCATGGTTTTTTCCAAACTTCACAACCCACCCATTGAGAGAAAACTAAAGCAGTTTCCAGAAGCAACTTCACTCTTTCTTCAACTAAAATTGACAACTTTTTTAGCTCAAAATGACTTGACCCTAATTAGTAAAAAAAAAAAAAGGATGACAGATTTCTTTAGGAACTCGGCAACCAAGCGAAACAATGTGCGACAAGGATGCAATTCCACCTCGCAACTTCATTAAAATGCTTAATTAGACCACAAACCATCACTTGACACTATCTAAAGATGGCGCGGTCCAGGAGTGACGAATTTCCAAATGTGTTGCTTCCTTATGTCAATCTACAAGTGCCTCGCAAGACTGTCTGGCATTCATTCTGGGTGGCCGAAACAAACTGTTTCGGGGAAGCCATACCATACTAGTATCTGACCAAGTGAAACCCAGAAAAAACTTCAACAACATGATTGGTAACTGAAAGAACAAACATAGATTTCTCCACAGGAAAATGTCTAACTAACCCTAACAAGGATCAGCCTAACCCCTAACCTATAATCAAAAATCATAAAACTCTCTACTTTACACAAGGGTTTTCATAGAGACAACTTTTGCCCCCCAAAGTCCCACAACCTAGCCCATACTTGTATTAGGAAAACAACAATGTCAGGCAGTTGGGTTAACATAATGCCCTGTTTTCCTTCTGTGCCGGCTATAGTCTGATACAAACCTGAACCTAAGACCACAACCTTCAACCTTGCACTGGTAGGGCCGCTCTCCAGTATGCACCCGTAGATGCTCAGTCCTAGCCCACGCCCACTTGAACGTCATAGCACAACCCTTCCACGAACACTTGAGGGGCCTATCATCACTATGAACCTTTTGATGGCGAAGTAGGTACTTGTGACGACCAAACTTCTTCCTGCAACCTTCGTGTGGACACCGGTTGCTCTTATGCAGACGTAGATGTTCCTTTTTATGGAAACTCGCTCGGCAGCCTTCTAGGTCACACTTATAGGATCCCTTACTCTCATCTTTCTTGGCCTTTCTGGTAGAAACCAAACCATTTGAAGGTTTTTTTCTCGTATTAGGCTTGTCATCAGTAATTACTCTGCTACTCTCCACTCCACTTCTTGGTTGTTTCGCAGGTCGTGATCTCAACCCTTCACATGGACTCCTAATGAAAGATTTCAAATCAAATTGAACCTCTGTTAGCAGATCCACTTCTCTTCTTCTTTTCCTTCTATTTCTTGGGCTCGACCTGCTATGGCAGGTTTCATCATTGTTAGGAGTAGAGCACTCCTCACCACCACTGTGCGCATCCTCATTAGCATTTTCATGAGAAGAACCTTCCATGCTTTCTTCTGTTGAAACACTGGTAGAAGGTTCTACAGATCCAGGATTAGATGTTGCAGTTTCCTTAGCTTCATGTCCGTTTACTTTTAGAGTCTCTTCCTCTACGACACTATCAACTTCCTCTGTGTCTGAGCAGACTTCCTCTTCCTGAGATTTCTCTCCCTGCAGTTTAGAGTTGCACTCGGCAGAATCATCAGTAGACGAGGTTCCAGCACTAACAAGACTAGAACCGTCTTCAACATTAGTTTGGTTACCAGATTGCTCATGGTCCACTTTGTCATCTTCGTCCACTTTGTCATCATGGTCCTCAGAACTATTCTCTGTTGCTGATGCTTTGTCCTCCAAGACATCTCCTTTGTTACAATCTTTCAGTTTCAGCTGTGCCTCAGCATCTTCAACTACTGGAGTCATCACTAAAGATGAATCTGCCTTTTCTGATGGAATAGAGTTTTTAAACAGGTCCCCCGTTGCTACGTGAAACCCGGTGTCAATATGCTTTTCTGATGTCTCACTATCACAATTCTCGCCATTCAAACCACTGCCAGCCAAAACTTTGTCCGTCGTGTCCTTAGAGTGTCCAGAGGCCAGTCCTGCTGCTGCTCCACAACAGCGTTTAGACCTAAAGCTTCTCCGTGAATAATGGAGGAGTTTGCCTTCTTTCCTAACCATAGTGACATCTGATTCCGTATTCAATACTTCGTCTTCTCCAATCTGGTTGCTCTTAGATGGTTCCATCAGACCTGGAGGCTGCTGTTCAACATTCTTGGAATTTTTCGCCTGAAGAGCAAAAAGGTTATAGATTACTTTTGTGCGAGATCTTCTGGACGACCACTTGAGATTTGAGGTCCTGGAAATGGGTGTTGCGGAAGAGAATAGACCATCTAGGAGCAATGCATGCTGAACTTGTTCAGACGGACAGGTTTTTCTGATGTTGACATAATGTCGTAAGTTGACTTTTAGCTTGGAGGTCCAGTCTTCTACATGGTCACCGTGTTCATCGTCAATAGCAAGATCCATCAGGTTTAGATCTGATTCAGAAGCTTGATCTAATGGGATCTCGGTATACCTGAACGAGCTACCGATTTCATCTGCAATGGTTGCAGCATGTGCCTTTATCTTTTGAAAGTCTGCACATTAAAATTAGTTTATCAGTGAAAAAAACAAGTGAGTAAAATTCAAGGAAAAGGAAACTAAACCTGACATAATTACGGGTGAAGTAGAGTGACGGTACATTCATAGGCAGGAAAAAGAACATGCGTTGTCCCATTAGGGTTTTTTATGGTGAGCATTAAGTTCAAAATTTCAATACAATACTAATTTGATTGCAGCTTTTGGTTCAGGTTTGGGAAGCTGAGGGAGAGAACTTATGACAGTACTCCTTGTGTGTCTGTGACATTACATGAGTGTTAGGATGCTGAGACAGATTAGATCTTCAACAATGAAGCACCCAAAAATATGAGATCCAAATACAAGTTGGGTGGTTTTGAAATAAAGACCAAACTGCGAGCTGAATAGATCTAAAGCACTAAACCGAAAAGAGAGTGAATATTGATAGGAAAAGAATAACTTAATTCCTCTAAACTAGATGGAAATTCTAACATTGTTAGACCTGAGGAACCACTTAAGCATAAGCAAAATGCATGAACACGGTACCTTTGCTAATTCATACGCTCCGTTTAATATAAGAAATAAGAAGACTAGTAAAACAGCATATATGTATGAGGTATTGGAGGATTTTTTACATAGAAGCCTATAAACCAGAGACATTATTTATCAGAAAATACAACAAGGCTAACTCACATGGTTGAATGACGGTCATGCTTGTTAAGACATTGTTTATTTACAAACCAAAACATTTGAGGCCATAACATAACTCATTTAGGTCCAGCTGTTCTTTTCTTTAATGTAAATAAATTCATAAGGAAATAAGATTCAACTGGTATCTGGAATTGTTTGATGTCCCTACAGTGGTAGAACAGAAGCAACATCTATACCTGAATGGCAAAGTACAAGAACATTAGCTCCGCCTCTGGAACGCAACATCTCCTCAATACGAATTGCATGCTCCAGACAGAATATTCTTGGTCTCAGAAATGCCCTAGTAGAACCTGAGCCATTGTTCAACTTGGCGTCTATAGAAGTTGGAAGTTCCTGTGGAGGCTGAGGAGTTGAGTCTCCCATATCTTGCAGAAGTTTCAGTGATGCTTGCTTAGATGGTTCTACCACTGACATAAATGGAAAGCCAAGAATACCGCAAGCCATGCATGCCAAAGTCCCAGAATCGACATGAAGATCACACGACAAATCATCATCCGCATACAAACCATTCACATTTTCCATGTACAAGTTCATCTCACTCAGTAGATCCTTGTCTTTCTTATTCTTAGAAGAGTTGTCTTCTGCTGTTGCCGTCTCAAGAGGAGTAACACTGCTGAACTGCTCAGACCCTTTCCTTATAGATGGTAACGACTCCAGGTCCCATAATACTACATGATAAGAGGAATCTCTCCCAAGAAGAGTTGTTATTAGTTTATTTTCTCTTAAAATATCTTCTATAAAAGACCTTTTAACTGAGAGTTCTCTCTCTTCCTTCAGGCGATCTCTCAGCCGAGAGCTTCTTGCTCCTGGTAATAAAGATCTTGGCACCCTGCAATCCAAATAATTTCAACATACAGTATTAGCTGCCAGTGAATTCCCTGATTCTGTAGAATTGACTACTGAAAGTAAGAGAGTTCAAAACATATACAGTAGAGTAGTCAGCAAGAGATGTAACTGAAATATTAACATAAGAATAAACAAAATAAACCGTTCAATTCATCACCGATTGATTCATATAACTCAACTATTAATTGTTCCAAAACCATAACATCAAGCTCAGGAGCCAAACATTTAGCTCCTTAATGTCAAATATGAGTTTAGAATACCAAAATCAATAACATTGTCTCACGAACCAGTGTTATTTACCCTGGATAGAACAGACATCAGAGACAGGTCAAAAAGAATCCCCGACAAATCGGCCAATCAAACCTGCGAGCTGGCGGGTCAGAGTGATGTGGAGTGAGAATTCCTGTTTCAACTACCTTACCAGACTGGAAAGAAACTACCTCCCATCAGATTACACTAAACACTTAATAAATCATGATAATGATAGTGCATAAATATTGTTCATGGCAGTTCACCTTTTATCCCTAAGTACACAAGTTTCACCCCATGCGCGCTAGTGCATGGAGTTGTTGCGCTGTCAGTTGGATGAGAATTCTATATCACCTGAACTTTCACAAAAGGTTCACTAAATCAACCTTTCACAGTTTTATTTTATTTTTTCTAAGTTTCAAAAAGTGTACTTGTGGTATGACCAGAATCATTTTGCAAACTTCTGATTCATAATTCATCAAAACGCATACATATGGTTGGCTGGTATATTTCCATCCACTTTCCTTTACCCATTTTTGTTCATTTTTCTTAATTACTGATTTCATATATTCTAATTAGTTTATAGAAGAAGTTTGTGTTTCACCTTTTCTCCACTTTAATTCTCTCGTGACTTTCATCTTCACCTAATTTCTACACCAGTACCTCACTAAACCCTGCACCACCATCACAGCCCTATGAACGACCGCCGCCGTCTTACCTGCAAACCTCTCCATCCACATCTTAGAATTCTGAAAATCCCGATCTCATCATCTAATTTATAGTACACACAACACATAAACGCTATACCAAACTTCAAACCTATTCATTCAAACAAAGGTTAAAAAATTCTCCAAATCCGAAACAAAACCCTTCCTCCTTCAATGGTAACCAGGAACATGAGACCCGTTCACCACTATCTCAGTCGACCCTCGTACAAACCGGTACGCAGTAAACCTCGTTATTTCACCTCGGCGTCGCTGCAAACATTAACAACCCAGTGGTTGTCGAACCCAAATTCAGTGGTTGTTGATTCCCACTTCCTCCAATTCGTGTCCTTGTCAAATTTCGGAAACCCAAGTAGCATGAAATACGAATTGGTGGTTATAGTTTCGTATTTGGAGTTTGGGGGTTTCTTTCAGGTGTGATTCAGAATGTGCTTTGAATTGGACTGTTCGAGAATTGACGGAGGTGAGGGTGAGTTCATATTTGGGGTTGGCGACGATAAGGGGCTATGTACATATTGGCAATGTTACTTGGTCCTCTCTCCCAATCCAATGGTGTGTGGCGAAGGTGGCGGCTTTAGAGACGATGGCGGTGCTGGAGATGGTAATGGTGTTGGCTTTGGTGGTGGTGTCCGTGGTGGCCTTATGACGATGGTTCTATGGGTGATAATGAAATAGGTAATAAAATTAGAGAACTCAAAATGAAAAGATAACTTGACTTTTAGTTTTGCTGTGGATTTAAATATTTATAAGTTATATATAATATTCAAAAATTAATAATTAAGAAAAACTTTACCAAAGTATGTAACAGAATGTGGATGGAATATACCCGCATACCACAGGTATGCACTTTGATGAATGCTGAATCAAATGTATATAAAACGGATTCTGGTCATAGCATAGGTATGTGTGTTGAAGTTTAGCCTTTTTTCATTGTTTCTAATTCGGATATAGCCGTTATGAACAAGTTTGACGAGGACCTGGAAATTTTGAATAAAACTCATAAATTTTGGGAGATATCACAAAACACTAACAGTTGCTGACATGAAATATATTGGTCCAGAATCCCATTTAATATTGCATTTTTCTTCTGTGCATAAAACATAGGCGTACTAACTAATTGAAGAACTAAAGGTGTTAGCTGGTTTTATATGGGGCATCTGAACGATTTATGTGAGTACTAATTAGTACCTTTTTGTTACTACTTTATGTGTTTACAATACACTCATTTCGTTGCAGAAAAGGTCCGCGTTTCAACAAGCGGAAGTTCCACATTGTTTGGCCACTTAATTTCAATAAAATATATCATAGTTGTCTAGAAAATAAATGAATAATAAAGTCAAGCAAGTACTATCTTATAACTTATACCTGGGTGCAGTAACTAAATGCACATGCAGTTGAGTTCCAAAAATTGACTATTACATGGAACGGAGGGAACAAAGAACAAACATAGTTACCATCTCCGCAAGTAATCCAAACACATTAATTGCTGCACTTATATAATTATGGTTAATCTGTCATGACTTACAAATATTTTATTTTATTTTGGTTCAAGTGATAAAGCAATCCTACCCATCAAAAACTGGTTCAACCAGTGACTCAGTCCCTTGTACAGATCATTGTCCATACCATGTTCAGTGCACACTGTCACAATCAACGAGTCTAAGTTAACAAAATTTAGCTTTCTAATGGGTGATCATCTACAATATGAAAATGAATATTGTCTCTTCAAACCACAATAACTTACTTAAGAAAAGCATGTTCTCATAGTCAAAAGGTCAAATAAGGACCCAAAAACTTCCTAAAAGAATACAAGAAAGGTACTAACATAAGAAAAGTATGGCTAGGTTACTGAATCTCTCAATCATATAGTGGCCGCGGGAGATCATCTATGCGTCTATCATCGATATTCAGTAAGGGAAGTGAAGGATAGGGTTCATTTTTGAGAGAGACTACAAGCTAGGAGATACCTTCCTGCAATCAGGTATTTCGTTTTGGGGAGTAATCTGGACTGAGCGTAAATACCACCACTGTGGTATGGGTAAATACCAGACTAGTACCCTGTGGTTTGGGTTATACCCAAAACCACCCCTGGAACTAACAGAGAGTAAGGAAGAAGAAAAAGACTAATTTACCCATTATACTTGACAATATTTACACGTTCAAATTAGGTGAAGACAAATAATTTTAAAAAGAACTCTATCTTCTTCGGATCTTATTCTTTGTTTCAAAAGAAGAAAAAATCTTCATATATCTTCGATCCCCTCCCCTCTTCCAACTTCTTCTCTCCGTCTCCATCCCTGCTCTGTCGTTGCCACCACTACAACAAGTTCCACTATTACACTATTACCGTCCTCAGCCCACCACCACCACCCCCACGAGCATCCCTGGACCTCATCTCTCCCTTCGATGCTCCAAATCGAAGAAAGATGGGCGGAATTGCATTGATTTGACAAGGGTATTATCCAAACTACAGGGTATTAGTCTGGTAATTTCCCATACTACAGGGGTGGTTTGTGTCATTTACCCTAATTGTAACCCTAGAACCAAACATTTATTCTATTTGCAAATACTAGAGATATTGCCTTGAACAAATATGTCATAGCAGTTCTACTTAGATGGCATAAACACTCCAATAGACTCCACAAAGACGCCACACTAGAGTTATTAAGAGAATACCAAGTGTTTCTTTGCTGTTTAGCATTGACAATCCTTCACAGTCGATTCAACAAAATTTAGTGAGTTTCATGTAATTCAGTGTTTGCAAGTTTTTACGAATGTTCTCCCCAAGTGTACGCCAGGAATGTTTCAAGGTCCTTCCTATTTATAGAAGGGCTTTTGATGGTGGCAGCCATGGTGGAGTAACACCTGGTGATTAATAAACAGCATGTTGTGAACTCTTTCAACAGCCAAATCATTGATCAGGCAGCTGATTGTTAAATTTGAAGCTTACAAATATGCGGTTCAACAACCCGCCCATAAATTCTCCAAACTGTTAATTGCTCTATCCTAAGCTCCTCAAAATTTAGTCTGGCAGCTTGACAGTTGACACTAAATCTCCCAACATGTAATACTCTTAAAGTCAAGAATAATACGATGCAAAATCCGTTTTACTCGGTGGCATGGGGACTTGCATGCCCATGCCACCGAGTAAGAACACACCACAATAGAGAAGTGGGTCCTAGTGTGATCAAACCAGGGGAAAAAAAACTGCAGTAACTGAGCCAGCTCACTATTGCAAACAAGATGATGAGTATCCCTACTAGAACCCAGGTAAACTTATAGCGAGAGACCAGGTTATAGACAGTCTGTACTGAACCATCTGCAGATACTGCGGAGTGTGGAAGGTATGCATCAACAGACAACCCAGTCAGGAACTAGATCCAAGTTCAGTGAGAAAATGGAAAAAGACGGGAGATGAAGCACCTACTACCCAGTCTATACTGTAAGAGTACATAAGTTCTAGCATTAAGTTCTAGCAGTCCACACCATAAGAGATCCTTCCATCCATTAGTGTTGGAAAGCTTACCAAAATCAGACAAGTATGTGACTTTTATTCTATTTTTTGTGGGTAATCAAAACTTTATAAAACTGCAAAGAAAGTTCACAGAGGAACTGACAGGTCATACCATTATCACTATACAGAGAAAGATGTGAAATCAGACAAGTATGTGACTTGCAGAACTTGTATTCAACACCCAAGCCTGAGAATCAAGTTTTAAAAACTAGGAATCTCGGAGTAACCCAATAATAGGTCACTCTAGTGCAGTATCAACTATGGCTCTACACCCCTAACCAAATAGGTAGCTAATTGCTATTAGCGCCTTAGGGTATCTAAATTTCTTTAATTATGGGCTTATGTCTTACTCATATGAGGCACAAGCTACTCAGATACCAGTAGGCACTTTCATTGAGCAGTTGTGACAACAGATGTAATACATTCTCTCCGAAGTTAATTGGAGTCTTCGAACCTCTTAGAGAAAGATTATTGGATCATTATGTTCTGCATTTTGTCCCCATTTAAGAATACACCTGGGTCTAGTGTCTTGTTCAACAAATGGAGCTCCAAGCGTGTAGTGTGATACATGAGGCCTGTTAGGCTCCCCATTAAATTGTTATGTGGGTCAATTACAGATAGATGACCTGTGGTTTGGGTTCGGTTCACTGAACTGACCTGTGATTTGAAAGTTACACTTAACTGACAGTGATTTCTCCGTCTTGAAGATAGGTGTTTTCCGTTTATAAATCCATCAAAATACTTTATTCAAAATTACAAAAGTGGACCCAAATTATAATTAAAAAAAAAACAAAAAAAAAAACAAAACAAAAAAATGAGAGAAACAGATATGTTGAATACAGAAGAGAAGGGAGGAAAAAGACTCCAAGCATGGTTTTTAAAAACGGTTCCAGTCGACGACTCGACGTATTGGTCGCGGGTGCGTGTAACTGAATCGGCTTGTATCGGAGAGACTGTAAAGCGTAAAGGGAATCGGGAATGGGGAATTGGATTTGTGAATCTCAAGATATCATTAAAAGACGTACAGAATGCTTTTAAGCCATTGTTCTTGAATATCAAATATGCTTAAGGTATTTGTACTTCTTGTTACAAATTATTACAGAAAATTTGACTATCACCGATAATGGAGCTTATCGTCCGATTTTCACCGACAACAGTGCATATCTGCCACTACAACTGTGATTCCCATTCACGTGCAACGTATCGGGTGAATCGGATTCGGCCACTACCGATTCAGTTACATATCGGCCGTAGCGTAACGGTAACGGCCGTTTTTTAAAACCCTGACTCCAAGGGATAGAGACCAGAGGAAGTAGGAAAAAGAAGAGGGGGAAAAAGAAGACGCCGGCGCGGGGAAGAAGACGCCAACGCGAGGATGCCAGCGACGATGACGACGCTTCAAAGACACCGCCAGGCGACGACAACGCCAACGAGACCCCGCCAGTGACGACGACGCGAGGATGCTGGCAATGAGGATAAGATGCAGAACATAATGCGGTATTTCTTCGTCCTCTCTTCATTCTAGATCTGAGTCTCTCCCGTTTCTCTCTCTCCTTCTCCGTCTCTCCCTCTTCAGTCGTTTCTTCTTCCCTTCTTCCTTCTCGATCTGAGTCTCCCCCTCTTCTCTGTTCGATTTTCAAGAACAGAACTGATGGCAAAACGGACCAATGGTGAGGATTCGCTTTGTGCGATTTTGTTCCTGTGGTGGCGGATATGGTTGCCACAGCGGTGGACATGATTACTGTGGTGGTTGTGCTTCATTTGATTGTGGGTTAAATTGTATGAGTGGTTGTTGTATTTGTTTTGCTTGTTAACCTTTAAGCTGTTTTCATCTTCACCTGCATCGTCTTGTTATTCATCTTTACAGTTACATCTTCAAATGGGCAAAATACATCATTTGAGACCTCACAAGGTCTTTTGCAACACACTCCTAACTACAGGGGTATAAAATGCAATTCATCTTTTATGTATTAACGGAAATCTGAACGGAAATGCAATCTGAAACACGGAGCAAAGCACTAGTCAGTTAAGTGTAACTTTTAAAACCACAGGTCAGTTAGGCAAACCGAGTCCAAACCACAGGTCACCTATCTGTAATTTACCCTTGTTAGGTAAAAGCTGCAGCCATCTTGGCCCCTCATCGGGACTGGAACTATTTTATTGCTTGCTTGCACTATTGACTTGATTTGAACATGGTTTAATGTGTCATGATGATATCATTTAACCTTCTCAGACACATGTGGTGTGTTCGGTGATGGATCAAGGATGTCATAGATGTTGACTTTGATACTTTCTTCACTATCATTGTTTAAACTAAAGTAAATGGCATTTTGTGTAATAAATCCCATTCTTTACTGCGTTGTGATTCTCGTGAACCTCTTCTTCCAGCCATATTTTGGGTCCCACATTGTCTGCATCACTGTTAAAGAACCTAACCTTCACTTAGGTAAACACCCAGGCAACAATAAGGATGCACTGTAACTTCCGAAAACGCATTCTAGAGGAGAGCAGTCAAACCCCAGTTACCTTCTTCCTTAATAAGTTACACCAAGACCTTCATTCTTGTCTTCTTGAAAGAAACAGATGATGAATCCCCCCCCCCCCCCCCCCGCCAGAAAAAAGAAAAAATAAATCCCACTGCAATCATTCAGATCAACCGTTTGAAATTTATAAGGGAAGTCAGTATAGCTTTTATTTCTTGAACCGTGATATTTCATTCAGAGCGTCCTGAATTGACAAGATAAAGTCTAGTGGAACCTCAAATCTTAACAACAAGATTCCAATGTCACAATGGAAGTTGGAAAAAACACACATGTGGTCTAGAGCAGATCACGTTTTGTCACCCATGGTCCAACCATAATCTTCCTTGAACGAATGGTGAAGCATGCACAACAACTTAACTATTACCAGCCAGCCCCCATCCTATCTTAATTAACATGAAGATAACTTTTGGTTCACAATCAGGAAGCATATTAACTTTCTATTGAAAACTTTAGAGAACAATTGTTTAGTCTTAGACAGCACTAAAAGCTTGTACGCAAAAATAACACAAAAGAAACCAAAATGAATGAGCGATGGTAGCCACCATAAACCAGTTACACTCACGGTTTCAGTAAAATCTACGAGACCTCTACCCACTGACCACAGCGCAATCAAAATAATAAGAAAGAAATGAGAAATGATATAAGACATAGTGAAGTTCGTCCAATGCAGGAAAAATTCTATTTATTGAAAATTTTTAGTCCTCCAAAAGAGTGCCACGTGGTGCACCACTTATACAGCTTGCCAGAGGGGCCTACCACTTTTTGAGTGAGTGCCACCTACTCATTCGTCGCGGAGGTGGAGCACCACGTGGTGCTCCTGTACTAAAAAGATTCACGTTCTAAGTCAAAAGGAATATCATCCAGAATAAGTTACATGACGCCACACAGTTTCATTGAGCAGATTTCGGAGCAATCAGCAATGCCTTAAAGTTAATTCTCAGGTGATTATTATTGCTATCTTTTAGGCAAAGTCAGAACATTACTGACCTTGAAACAAACGACATGGTCAAAAGGTAAAGCAATTGTTGGTGAGAAAGCATGGGAAGAGAGTTCATGGCTGCTCTACGTACTGCGGCCTCCTTAGCTACTTGAAGCCAATTTGAAGTCCCAAAGTTAGCAGCTTCCCCGCAATTAAAACCTATATTGCAATAAGGAATGCTATTATAAGCACAACACCAACACAAAAAAGGAATAAGGAAGCAAGCAGACGTTTCTACACAATCACTTGGCAATTGGCAAAGAAGTTATCAGCAGAACGTTCCCAGAAAAAAAAAGTATGATAATAAAAGAAATAAAAAACAAACAAATTAACAAACAAACAAACAAACAAACAAATAAAAAGAAAACTACACTGGCATGCAACAGAGATATTACAAACATAAGATACTCCATTGATCGTTGGTCTTACGTTTTAGTAACATACAGATGGTATCAGTCACGACGCAGTACTTCTAGAAAGCCATTGAACATGCATAGACAAGACACCATAGTTCTTCAATTCAATCACATTAAGTAATTATCCTGAAATAATATATGCAAGTCCAGAAGACCAAACGCGACAACTCTCTATGTTAGCGTCAGGAAAAATGTTTTGCTAGCTTGTCTTGTACTCCCGTCTTATTTGGATTCTGTTTGTGGAAAATTGTGATTTGTTTATAGATTAAATTTAGAACCATCTCCCTCTGTTGTGCTATGTAGTGGCCTTAGTAAGCGTTGTCTAGTTTAATAAGAACATTGTATTAATACAAATATGAATCTTAATACAATCTGAACTTTGACATTAAGAGCACACTGAAGTGTACAAAAAATAACCATGGCATTCAGAAATAGTACATTTTTCTGTGAGAACAGGCATTTTTCAAAGGTAATTTTTTAGATGATATTTTACTCTCCTCTTTGCACTGTGTTAACACCTCATTGTCTGGACAAAAACTGATACTATTGGATTCAAGATATTGATTCTCATTAATGAAGTTAATCAGCTGTTACAATAATAATAAAGAGAGATTAAAACGAAAAGATAAAAGATATCTCAAATGCACTCTCTAGTTGGTTATTTGTCTTAGCTAATTTTTATCATGCTCTCCAAATTTTAAGAGCGTGACAAAGATTATTGATATTGAAAACGCTGTGTTCTCTTCCCTCCTAAACTTTTATCTTACAAAATTCAATTGATTCATGTTTGATATATATGTTAATCCTAACCAAATTATAGTTAACAATTAACATTATTGCAGCAAAAGGTTAAACTGTGACCAGCTAAAATAAAGGAGACCGTATTTTGTCAAAATTTAACTGATTTATACGTAGTGCTACTGGAGATGCTCTTACACAGAAGAAAAAGAAAATGAAATTAATCTAGATTTCACTTTATCAATCACATCCTAACTAAGCTTTCATTGAATTTTCAAAATGTTAACGCATCAAATCAGTGCAAATATACAATGTAGTATTAAATCTTTCAGAATTTACTACTCGGTTATGCAATACATACAACTAATAGTGAACCCTGTGCCTAAAGGCACTACTTGAAACGATTATGAATGAAGGGAAGTGTGGTCAAATAAATCTTAGTGCTTTATGGTCAAGTTTTTTCATTGTTATAAAATAATTTGGTGTGGGCCAAATATTGTTTTTTTTTTTTTTTGAGTGGCTCGTGAACGAGCGTTGGCGGAGTAGATAGATAGATAGATATATTCACAACATAGTTGTTTTTGGAAACTGGGTTAGCATGAGGATAAGTTGATCTTTATACAAATTTAGGGGATGGCTTATTCCTCTTACCATTTTGTAACATAGATACCTGCTGTGCAGAGAGGATTAGTTGTCCATTTACTGCAGTTGTTCATCATTTGAGATTAGATCCACAAACATTCCAAGAAAATCACTAGTGAGATCCAGCAATATTTTGTTAAATACACTGTGTTGCAATTTATTCGAATTAGCACTTATCTCCTACAGAGGTAAGAATCGCAGTGCAGGCACATCATCTAGCCACCATGAATAATCAATTAATATACTGCATGAAACAAAAGTCTCCAGGGAAATGAGTGATACACTTACCATGGCTGAATCCTACATGGTAAGCCCTGGGGAAAGTAACAACAAATTCACCGGGATACTGAACTAACCTGAAGACCAAAACAAAGCAGATATAATTGCGCTCTCTGAAAAAAAGAAATATGACAAAACAAATAGTAGTCATGCTCCGCAACCAACCTGCAACATGGAATGCCAGATTCAACAATAACTTCGGGTGATAGAAGAGTAGTTTTCTCTCCCAAATGTGTAAGAGCACCTGAAATAGAAAAAATGAACCTGGTTATACACTGCAATAGATGTAGTCCTATCCTATTATAGATGACAATGAAGGGAATTATTTTCTGTATGAAATATTGTACAAGTGTATGAACTAAATATCCATTCATTTCTTTGCATAATCTTTAGTAACTCAAACTCTCTAAATCAATACAGAAATGAGAACTGAACACGGAATTATCACCATTGCTTCATATGATCAAATAAAAATTTGCGGAACTTGCGAAATCTATGGACAAGCACATAAATCAGGCCATCAATTCCATGTCTCCTTCTATGTCGCCTTTCTCTTGGCAACTCTCAAATAGAAAATCATATTTGATTGAAAAGTTCACAATTGAATGAATTCAATTGAACCAAAATGAGGAAAGAAAGATACAAACCAGATTGAAACCCTATGAGTATGAGCATACATTGAAAGATCTATAATTCCTGATCAGGCTTAGTCGACCAAGCGATATACAAAGATAGGCTTCAGGAGGTAAATTTTGATTGGGTCAACTACATTTTGACTTGGGTCTGATGGGTAGGTCAATATTTTGTCGAACATTGAAATAAGTTTTTGAGGCATAGTAGTCCACAAGAACTGGTTCTGATATTTATGTGGAGGCTTTGAGATGAGCTATGCTTTTAGAACACTGCAAGTAGTAACTCCATATTTTAAATCATAACTTGTCACTTTATGGAGAAATGCCTAAAACATTGGTTGTTGAGATAAATAGGATGGAAGAAGCATAAGCATTGTTTAGCAAGCCAACCTAATTGGTTCGGTGTTCCAGGAAGATGGTAAGAGCTTAAACGTTCCTGAATGGTACAATATAGCAGTTGCTTTATCCTATGGTGTCCGTTTGATTTATAGTAGGATGCTTCATATAGCAAATATTACAATAGATCCTAATACAGGAAAAGAACGAAGGAATAACTTTGCTGAGCAACATAAAGGCGACAAGACAGTCAGTTATGAAGTTTTCATTGTTTTATTTGTCATATATGAAGATGAAGATGAAGATCAGGATGAGATTGCGGGGAATGAGGAAATTTAAGAAATTGCCCGCTAATTCTTTTCCTACACTTAAGCCCTGGCCCCTGTATAGCTCTTAAACGGGGACATGGACGAGACGAAACGGGATGGGGACGCCGGAACGGCAATTTTCAGAAATTGGGGAGACAAAACACCGGGGGAACGGCATACAAAAATCGGAGGTCATCAAAGTCTTTGAGGTTGTCTGAAAGTCTTCGAAAGTATCCACGTTTCAAGGATAACTGACACAAACCACTCCTGTGGTATGGGGACATACCAAATCACTGCCCTGTGGTTTGGGAATCACCACAGAGCACCCTTGTGACTAACAGCAGTTAACGGAGCAGTATAAAGTCAATTTTACACTCTTTGTTTAACAAAATCTATAATCCATTGGTTATTTAAAAAACAGAAACAACTTCTCTCTCTCCTCCTTGCTTTTTCTTCTTCCCTAAACCAACACCACCAGTAGTAAATCCCACCCACCAACACCACCCTCTCTCCCACCTCTCTTCTATCACTCTGAAAACCAACAGCCAACCTCCGCAAAACAGAGCAAAACCCAACCAAATCCCTCTTCACACAAACCCATATCGCCTTCCAAGTTCGTTGTGCTTGCCCTTCAAAAACCGGTTGGAACCACCACTGCTACAACGCTGATATCCAAATCGGAGAAACCAAAACTACCAACCATTGAATTCACCGAAATCAAACTCACACCCCGTAAACCACCAACGACCAACACCCAACCCTGGTTTTCTCTTCACCGATTGATGGAAAGAAATAATTGCGAATCACTGTAGTGTGTTGGGGCTTGCAGCCAGAAATCGAAGAGCGAGCATTTCGTGTCCGATGGAATTTATGCACCGTCGACGGCGCCGCCTCGTGCACCGTCTGGGAAAGAGGTTGTAAGGCACTGGATTTGAGGAGGCAATTAGGGTTCAGGTCAACAAGGGATTTAATTATGTACTGGTAAGGGTGGTTGTTGGGACTGAGAGAGATAGGGTGTCGTCGGTGGGTGGAGGGATTAGTGTTTGGTGGTACCGGTGGTGTGGGTGATGGATTAGGGAAGAAGAGGAGGACATGAGAGTGTGGAAGAGAAATTTAGTGGCTTTTAGGATTTTTGAGGTATAAATCATAAAGGGGTTTATCTTTGGGGTATTTGGGTAAAGAATTCACAGATCGGGCATTTTTGTCCTTATATGTTGATGGCGGCGGTTCCTACTAATAAAACTAACAGAATCTACGCGAGGGGTGGTAACGGTCACTGCTTTGGATGGATGGGGGGTTGGTTTCGGGTATTTTCCAAACCACATGGTAGTGATTTGGTGTATCCCCATATCACAGGGGTGGTTTCTGCCATTTACCCAGGTTTCAATGAAGTTTTTTAATAAATTTGCAGTACTGTCTGAAGGCAGTCTTTGGTTTCAACAAAAACTAATTTTCAGAAATTCTTGTGATGGTGGGAATCGGCGCCATTGTATCTCAGGTCTGCTTACTTTCCTTCCCTTTCCTTTATTAAGATATCATTTACTTCGATTGTAATGTTTGCAAAAAGGATTATGAAGTTATGATCCGTTAAGCGAACTAGAAGGGACCAAAACAGAATCAATTCAGTAGGAGGATGCTCTCCAAAACCACAAGTGGAAGAGAATTTGCTGAAAATTTCAGTATGGGCACATTTGATAACAAACATTCATTTCTTTTAGAACCTGCAAGCTGATTTCATATGCCTAGGCGATCAACTGATCATAATTTAAGGTCATTCCTTGAAATGTATACCTCTTGCGATTTTCCATGAACACCAAACCCAAACCCAGGTTTGGTTCAATCCAGTGCCTCAACTTCAATTGAACATCAAACCCAAACCCAGGTTTCAATCCGAAATCCCCAATCACCCTTTCTCTTCCTACAATTCGATGAACCCAACCAATTACACCCCCCTCTGGTCCGATTGACACCCACCAAACCCAGAAACCCTCTGGTATGATTGAAACCCAGAAACCCAATCTAACCTTCAATCCAATCTTTTCTGGACCCAAATTCAGATTATGTAAAGGAGGTTGCTGATGCCTTTAAAGCTAAAGTTTTGTGTTCTGTGGTGATTAAAAGAATATGGCATTCCAGAAATGCCATTATTTTCAAACAGCAGCAATGGAACACTGTTAAGATGGTGGCTGACATCAAAAGAATTTGGGCATATCGGGTTGCCAGAATGCAGATGCAAAAAGTAACATAGCTCAGATTCCTGAAGTGGGGAACAAGTACATTTGGAGAGCGCAGTACAACGGAAAGTTGTATGCTGTGTTCGGGAAGGATGAATCGCTCCCGAAAATGAATCTATGGATTCTCTTCCAATTGGTTGGACCGTAGGTGCGATGATTTACTTCACGGGCGAGGTCTCTGGTTCTTTTAGATAAACCTCTTAAAGAATTAGAAGGCCTGGTATATTGCGATGTGTGATTTAATCGAAATTATGATTCTACAGATTCGGAATGTGAAACTGTCATCATGGATGGCAAGCCCCAGAGCCTGGTCATGCTGGATTGTTTCAGAATGAATACTGGGCTGGCTTTGTTGTAAGCAACCAGTTTGGGGATATTGTGACAGCAAGCACAGAGTTTGGACATGGTGCTGATGTGGCAGAAGCTGAATTCATAACAATTAAAATGGCTTTGAATTTTATGCAGAGGAACAGCTGGGTTAATGTAATGGTTGAAAATGATTCTTTGGTGGTGGCAAATGCATGCTCCAAGGAAAAATCTGGAAGGTGGAACTGGAAAGCTAGAATGCGGGCTTGTTCTCGAATTCCTTTACTTCTTAACAGCTCTATTAGATATGTTAACAGGGAGGCCAATAGTAGAGCTCATTGGTTAGTAAAATGGGCAAAAGAGAATGTTTCTGTAGGTGTTTTGGATAGTAGGTCTCTTCTGAGTTTTGCAGAGTACTGTACAAAATGCACCTCTGTTAATGAGGTTGCTGTGGTTTTGAATGAATGAGAAGCGTATTTTCCATAAAAAAAACTCCCGTGTTTCATCAGACCCACTGATTTCGAACTCAGGAAAGTGCGGTCTTTGTGTGTGTGTGTGAGAGAGAGAGAGAGGAGGAGGAGAGTCGGTAGCCGTAGCCGGGGGTGGAGGCGGGTGAGTCAGGGACGAGGAGAATTGGATTCAGGCGACGAGGAGAAGCGTGTTTGATACGGTCGAAGAAGAGAAAGAAGCGAGGGGCTGTGTTGAAAAAGAACAAGAAGGGAGGCGGCTTGTGTTTGGTGGGTGTCTCGGAGGAGGAGGAGAGAGAGATAGGGGTTGAGTTTGAGAAGGAGAATGGAATGGACTGAGTTGTACTTTTAGTGCCATGTTAGGGGTATAATCGATTTTACACAAGTTCAGTTTGGGTCTCTTAGCTAAGAGGGTGCAAAGTGGAACTAATCAAAACATGGGGGTGTCGGGTGTCTTTTTGCCTAAATGTAAGGGTGCAAAGTGTCTTTTACCTTAAATTCTAAGTTCCCTTGCGTACTTTTTTTTTTTTTTTTTTGAGAATATCCCTTGCGTACTTCTTCGGACAGAAGTTACATGATTCATCAAAAAGATAATTCTACGGCTGGAAGTGTGTTGTTAGCAAAAGGAGAAGCTTTACAAACGTACAAAGGAGAGAAATAAAATATGGATCCTGTATGAGAGGAATCGATCATCACAATGACACAATAAAATCTCAAATATAGTGGCCAACTTCATGTTCCAATACTTTTTCAGCGTACCGGATTATCTGATAAAAAACGGCAGAGAATGTAAATTGACTTGCAGGATGCACCTTTGCACTATGATATCAGGTTCATGTCTGTATCTCTATAGACCCTGTTATAGAACTTAACAGAATGATCCAATCACACTATCCAGTGTACTTGATAACTACCCAATGTGTTGTCAAGTTTTTTAACTCAATAATACTGAATTTATTAGACTATCAAGAGCTATGAGCACATATAACTAGGAGGCAGACCTGGCAAACCTTGAATAGGCAAAAGTGGGGATAAGATGTCAATTCTATAGTTGCATCATGATATCTAACTAATAGTGGTTGCTATGGTTGGTTTCCGAGAACTTGTAGAGTAGATTTAGCAACTTTCACAATATTGGAAAAGCTATAAATAACTGTTGCAGGCGGGGCTGTATCCTAGGACCTGCTTATACTCCCCATTTGGGTAATCAGCAAAACCTCTTACTAGTTAGTGTCTCAGTACGTCAACAAAACATTGGTGTCATCCATCCAACTGATGGCATGTGAAACGGATTCAGGCCTGAAAATGAGGCGGATACGTTTTCATGTAGGTTGGCAGTGAAAATAAAATACAGAAAAGAATATCCATGTAAGCTTTGGTGCCTCATCACATATTATCAAACAACAGCCTCATAGGCAATAAGGGAAGAACGGACAAGATACAAAAAGTTTTACATACCTAAGCGGTCAATGGTTCCACCATAAGCCTGATTCCGAATGACTTCCTCAAAAGCGAATGCGTGGTCTACTGGGACTGCATACCAAGTCTTTGGCGAACCAGTGTGGAGAAAATTCATACTGTGAAGCTCATGATCTTCAACATGCCAAGCAAACCAACTGAACAACATACCAATGTAGACCATGGGCGAGGTAACCCCGGGAATATCGTCGGGCATGAAACGTGTAAGTGAGCCAGGTGAACGTGCAATCACTTGTAAGTTCCAAGGACTGTTAGAGAGCTTCCAACCGGCAGTACCTTCCACCTCATTAACAGCATCTGAACCATCTTGCCGAGAAAGTTGTGATGTTTGATTTGACAATCTAGTCGGTAAACTGTTAGGGGGCTTGGAATTTACGCAAGGAGATTTAGGGCTTTCCTTTTCATTATCGTTTCTTGCGCTATCAGCTTGATATTTGTTCCTGTCACAACTCCCTCCGCTATTCCGATTGTATGTCCACTTTCTCCTCCTCCTTCTACGAAAATTTAGAAATGAACCCTCAGGTTCTCCAAACCCAGAGCCAGGCACATCATTAGCATACTCTATATAAATGGGCTTTTCAGAAGCTGCCTTCCAGAACAGTGTTTCTATAACCAACGGGGAAAGTTCCTTTACCATACCTAATTGGCTCTTTGCAAAAGCCTTAGACTTTGATTCAAACTGCTCTATTGTATATACCTCTCCACTTTGCCATACTTGCTTACGGCCAGCTGGAGGCTGAGGTTGCGGCTGAACTCCCTTCTTATTCTTTGTACTCAGACCTAATTCTTGCTGTCTAGTAGTGAACACTGCCCGGAATTCCCCTCCATTCACTTCTTTTACACCAGATTTTTTCAAAGAAGAGCCATAACCAGAGCCTACTAAATTTATGTCCGGCCCCAACTCGGGGCATTTCGCTAGCGACTTATTTAGGTTAGCAATCACATACTTCTTTGAAGGTTTGGGCAATGGTGGAATGATCTTGCATATGCCAAAAGCACTAGCTTCTTTCTCGATTTTCGATATGTAAGCAATTGGGTCTGCAAATTCAGTGTCAGTTGGACGGAACACGGGTGCCAATGGCAACCCTTTGAGCCAATCAGGTATTTGCACATCCCTCATCACAAGAGAGGATCACAACCATAACACAAACCAAATGACAGAATTCAATTGCAAGAACTTTTAAACCCAGAAATTATAACAGCTAGGGATAAAAACCCACAATTCCAAATCATGAATTGAAGATTGTATGATCCGGGTTCGGTGTAATTACATTAACTTGAGAAATCAAGAAAGCAATTTAGGGTCACGAACGAATTGAGAGTGGAGAGAGTGAACTTTAGAACCTGGAGAGCTTCAATTGATCTCGAATTGCCCTTCTTAAAGCGCTGAATTCTTGAGAGAGAGAGAGATTTGGGGGGAGAGATAGGGAAAGGTCTGAAACTGCACACATCGAGGGTAGGTTTTTCAGGGGCAATTTGACCTGCGCATGTTAGTATATTCCTGGCTGGAAAAACTAATGTGCGGCGGTGTGTTACGGTGGGCAGTCTCCGAAACTGCTGTTCAACGACCGTACGATTTCCGTTGAGAATCTCGGAAGAGGCGTTTACGTCATTGTAGCGCAGGTTAGCATCAAAGCCTTGTTTGTGTTGAGTTGAAAGGGACTTCAATGGATGAAGTATGCCCCTTGCAGCCTTATCTTTTACAGAATTTACAAAACAAGCCCCATTTGAGTTTCGTTCACAATTTTGTTCTTTGAGGATAGTTCATTGAATTTTGGGTTAAATGCATTTTGCCCCCTTGCGGTTAGGAGTATGTGCGAAAGACCCCACCGAGGTCTCAAATGTTGCATTATACTCCCATGCGGTTTGGTTTTTGTGCGGCTCTGTTAAAACTAACGCAATCCGTCAAAATTTGTTATCAAAATACCTATTATATCCTCAAGTTTTAAAGTATTTACAAATGAATATACAATTCTATTAAAAAAACATAATAGAATATGAATTGAATATATCATCTGGGTTCGTTCTTCATTGTTTCACTAGGAGAAAAAAATTGAAACATCAAATTAGCATCATAAATTGCAGGAGAAGGACGAGCAGAAATCGAAAAAAATGGGAGGAGGAGGAGGACAGTGGGGTTGTTACATCACGCCACCCCCGTTTGGTCTTCCCGTTGTCCAAAAAGATGGAGGAGCAGGAGGAAAAGGACGGAGAAGACGAAGGCACCAGCGCCACCTTCGTCGCACCTGATCGGCGACGGATCCTCCTTCGAATCATCCACATCTTCCCCCGCCGCCGCCTTCTTATCTTGGGGTTTCTGCGGTGACGAACTGAGGCCCCTCGGAGCTGCTTTGGATTTGGATTCAACCAGATCTGACACAGGGGCCAAAGAGAGCAGGCAGTGGAGAGGAGAAGAAGAAGAAGAAGAAGAAGAAGAAGAAGAAGAAGAGCTTCAACCACTAATCTTCTTATTCTTTTCCTTTTGTTGGTTAGAGCATCTCCAGTACCAGTGGGCAAAAATTAGGTAAATTATTGATAAAACTATTCTTTTACATAACAGAAAATGAAGATTTTAAGAGTCTTCTCGAGTAGTGATTAGGCAAACAATATGTAGTAGCATTTTTAATTTATTTAATGCTAGAAATGTTGACACATGGAGAGAAAATAGTGGAAGTTAGTGAGAAAATCTAGGAAACCTGTTATAACCCACGTAAATAGGGGAGGAAGATGATTTTACATAACAAAAATCATCGCCAAGTTTGGCGATTTGGATGCATATTTTGTGTTTTGATTATCAAAATACATATGCTATTGGAGCCAATTTTCACCAATTTATTTATAATTTACCTAAAAAAATTGGTTTACATAACCTATTGGAGATAGTAGAGAGAAAAAATAGATGGAAGGAGTTAGAGAGAGAGAACGTGAGGGAGATAACAGTGGTCTGAGTGTATATAAAAGGAGGGTACTTTTGTTAATTCGTGACATTTTTAACATGAATGTCACCCGGCGAACAAAAACCAAACAACAGGGGTGTAAAGGCAACATTGAAGACTCCAAGGGGGGGTTTCACACAAAGCCCTAACCACAAGGGGGCAAAATTATGCATTGTCACGACTCTTATCTTTGGCAAAGTGGATTACCTTAACTAGAAAGTTAGATGATTTAGTCAGGGATGCTCTTCTTCTATCCAGTTCTCCAGACTAAGTTCGTGTGTCACTCATTGTTTGAGATACATTGAAAATTTGGAACAGCTCGCTCATTATGTATTCACTGTTGACGTCTTCCACTAAAGTCTTGTCCCGATTTTTCGGAGAGATTTTGAGAGTAGAATTGTTCAACCCCTTCTAATGTTATCGAGAGGAGATCAACTGCAAAATTGATTCCTTCTACTAAACCTAGAGCCTCAACATCTTTTGCGCTACCGCAGTGATTTTTTTTTACGCCACAGCCCTGATGAATTCTCCTCCTTTATGGTTTCAGATGATGATTCCAACACTCGTTACTTCGGTATCGGTTTGAAAGCCCTGTTTATGTTGTTCTTATACAGATCCGGACATGGTGGCTTCCATCTTTACAACGTGGCTTACATTTTAATACATTGTCCAAAGTATTAGAAATGTAAATAAGGCATAGAAGAAAGTTAACTAAGAAAAATGATGTACATGATTTAGACATTTCTAATAAATTATCTTAAAATTTAATATATTTATCAAAAACCTTTAAATTTAATATAATTTTAGTTAACAGTAAAATGTAAATAAGTAAGGAAAAATAAAATTCGGTGTACTACTTCTCTTTTCTTTTCCTCTAAAACCAATAGACTAGTTAGTTGGATCAAACTTCACACATTTTTATAATATTGTGTTACATTAAATTATATGTGTATTGTTATATATGCCCAGAAGGGACTCACCGAGGTTCGGCGAGGAAAATAGAAGCGAAGCGGCGAAGCAAGGAAGCGCAAGACGAAGCTGTTGAAGAAGAAGCCAATCCTCTGCTACGACTGGAAGCACTGGTCGTACTAGAAGCGGAGCGGGAAAGCAAGGAAGCGCAAGACAAATCAGCCAAAGAAGAATCCAACCCTCTACTGGTCGTACGACTTGAAGGGATGGTCATACCACCAGCACGACTAGTCGTACGACTGGACTAGGCAGCCACACGTTGGGGAGATTTTATGGGTTTCAATGTTGGTTTTGGATCTCTTAGGCAGCAAGTAGTGTAATACTGCGTATTTTAGCTAAGAGTATTTTGTAATTTCGATAAAAAAATACTTGAGTTTCAAAAAATTATAATAGTACTTCAAACTTATTCTTGACTTATTTTTAGTTTTAAAATGTAAGGGTGTCGTTGGACATCTGTGATTATATAGAATTTTATTTTGAAGCTATTTTGTAGTTTTGAAAAACTTGGACAATACTAAATGAAAATTATTTTGTATACTTGGGAAATACTTGTAGTTTTTTAGAAGTCAATTTTGGCATTTTTACACAAACGTTGTTTATTTGAAATTATTTGGAGATTTTATAATTTATGAAAGTTAACTTTTAAGTATTAGTAATTAATTGAAAATTTTATTTTCACCCATCAATTTTTGGCATTTTTCATTTCCGCCCCCAACTAACTTGTTGGGAGCATTATAATTGCTCATGAGCCCCTCCCGACCACAACCAAAGTCAGCACTAGTATAATAATACTTCAACTCATTCCTTATGAAACTATACTCACATGTGTAGTCATCGTATACATATATGATACACACCCTCACACACTACATGCACTGAATTCTCTTCATCACTTTCTAATACATCTCTATCTCACTTTGGGGCTGAAACAACCCAATTAATTCATCACAATCATCATTTTATTCATCTACTGTATTCACTCCACTCAACTTCTTCATGTCATCAATGGAAGCACCCTCCAATTTTTGAAGATTCAAGCTCTTCAAGCCCTACCAAACACTCCTAATCCCTCTTAGGACGTGTTGTAAGTAGTATTTTCCATCTCTTCTCCTTCATAGGTTGGGAAAATAGTTGTTGGAAGCATGTCTTGTTGGAGATTTCTTGATTTGATGATGCATGTGTGCCCTAGAGCATGAAATTGTGACTTAGAACTTGTGTTTTTCTCAAATTCTCCACTTTATTCCTCAAACTTCTTGTTTAATTTCATTTTATGTGTTTAAATGGATGCTCTTGAGTATAATAACATGATTCTCAAGTTGGATGTATCATGGAAATTGATTGATCAAGATTTGCAGGTTTTTGGGAAACATGCATCTTGATACAATCTGTATAGGTTGTGAAAAACGTAATCTATCTTCCACTTTTTATCTCTGTCAAATTTTCAAATCTTACATTTGTATGAAACTAGACTCAGACGGGGTCATTTTGAGGAAAAAAATCATCTTCACAGCATTCTTAGTTAATGACTAATGGTCCTTTTAACTTGCATATTTTTTGAAACTCGGTTTCTAGACCAGTCTTGCCATTTTCATTAGAAACCCTATTTTCGAAAGTTTTGGCACCTCCTATTTCTTGTGTTTTAACTAGAAACATTGAGAAATAATTATAGAGAATATGAACATCATAGATATTCTCCAAGTGATAGTAATCACCTTGCAAAGTTGAAAGTTTCTGCCAAACTCTTCTTTGAACAGGAGTTTTTGTTTATTTTTTAACTTGAGTTTTATGATAGTTATGCATGATTTTATTAATGTTCCTGAAATTGTACACATGTAGGTTCATCCTCAATTTATTTCTTGATTTTAGAAGATGTTTTGATATGGTAAATAAGGTTCTAAAGTCATAGTTAAAAATCTGTCCAAAATTAAACTCTCATATTTTTTAGAAATCATGAGTTCATGCCTGTTCATGGGATATGTGTGACTTATTTGTGACATTTTACATAAATGTATATGCACTAGTGAACTTTAGAATCATATTCATGTATAGCATGTATTCGACACATGAGTATACCACTTGAAAGTCGGTTAACTGAGATTATTGGGATGGACTTAGTACCCGACCTAGACAAACATCCATGCATTAGTTTACTCGGTAGTAGCATCATTGTGACTAGAGACTTGTAAATTGTAGGGGACGAATTCTTGGACATAGGCTTCGTCGACGCCCCTTCGTACTACCTGCTGAGGCGACTTCATAGTCATGTGTGCCTAGATTCCTTCGTGTCATAACATGATTTTATAATATGTCTCAAAATATGTTTTTGTGATATACATGTTTTACTTGTGATTTTTTATATTTTGAAATGATTCTTTTGAAACTGTCATACGGAAATACTAATTCGTTAATAATTTAAACTGGAATATCGCACGTACCGAAATCGGTTTGGAAGGCCCTTTGTTGGCATGAATCTATCTTTTTTGGCTAGAGATATTATTTGGGAGGGCCTTTGTTGGCATTGGCTCTTCTCCTTGTTGGCTAGACCCCAATCTAGTACTCACTCTGCTGGCATTTTGCTTCTTAAGGGGTGTTACAACACTTAAGGTAATTGTCTCATCCCTTTGTCACTATATCAGGATTGGACATGAGACATACAAGTCACACTCGTATATCCAATCCATAGTTTCTCGATCCATGGGAATGGCCTTATTCGTGCAAATAACATCAATATCCTATATTGATTTATTTGAGTCTGCCCAGACGTTCTATAAGCACTATCCCTCGAGTGGCCTAGGATATTTGCTCCCGTTATGTGGGAGGGACAAATTCTATCTACGTCCACTACGATCTCTAAGCTTGCTTCTTATTGTATCCGGTACACGCCTTTATAACTACCCAGTTACGATGTAGCGTTTAACGCTACCAAAATCACAATAATCCACAACTAGAATATCTAGCGACTTGAAGTCTAAGGGTAACAGTACCATTGCACCACGAGAAGCACTTGTGACTTAACATAATGTGTATGTAGCCTTCTCGGAGATGGGTCAATCCGGTGCGCCATTACCCTTAATGCACTCCCATGTGTTGGATCATGATATCTCCATATCAATCCAACCTCATACTTGAAACAACCCTGGAACCTACGGTTCCCTGCTAGTACAACCAAACGATAATCCAAAGTGCATTTATTAATGAAAACCGGAGAAAATCCTCCAACCATAATTTGAAATAAAACAAATGACATTGTTCAAATCTAAATTCCGAAACAAAAGCTTCCTAAGATAATTGAAATACTTCCTAGCAGCTTCATCCTAATCTTCAATTCACGTGTGCGCGTTCCCCCACTTTATTCATAACTTGCGGGTTTTAAAATAGCGACAGCCGACCGCAGTAAAAGTTTGTCAGTAAAAATTGAGTAAGCATATACCACAACATGTAAAAACAGAGTTTTGGCTTAAAGACTGGATCACAATATGACTGAAGTAACTCCACATTTAATCATTAGTTGAGCTGAGGCATATTAGAGCCTAGCGGGTAACGAATGCCCACAGAGAGGTCACGATGCAATAAATAATAATTAGAGTACCTCTCGGGATATCACAGTCCATCCCAATTCACCCCTGAACTAACTATGAGACCTTAAGTGTCGACACCCCTATACAGTTGTGACCCACACATGCATAGGTAGTACTCTATAGCTTTCACAATAAACATAGGGAATCGCCGACATGCTTCCCTGACCGTAGCCATAATACAGAGAAGACTCGCCGACATGCGTCTCCGACCGTAGCCATTTATAAATACAAAGGAGACTCGCCGACATGCGTCTCCGACCGTAGCCATTTATAAATACAAAGGAGACTCGCCGACATGCGTCTCCGGCCGTAGCCTTCACACGCATCCTCTGTACATCGCCCCATATCATTTATCGTTCATTAATTTATCACATGTTCACAAGTAACCGCATACTTTCGAAAGAGATATTTGCAAGAGATTTTGAAATTCAAAGTTTAAAACAGTTGCACGATACACAAGTAACACACGCCAAACACATTTTGATAGCTGAAGGTGTTGCGCATATAAACTTACTTGGATTGGAAGAGAGATCGTCACACGAAAGCAAGCACGCAACTACTCGTAGTACGGGTCCTGAATGAACTCGCCTCCTACGAACTCGAAATCTACAATAGCAATTATTCCTAATTAACACACAGCTATCACGACAATAGTGCACACAAGTCCTATATGCAAATGCATAGATCCCCTTATCTAACTCCCTCGAAACTTTGCTAAGTTAAAGTAAAATTATTATTTAAATATGACGAATATAAACTAGCTTTTGTTAATATAAAAGTATACTACAACTATAATTATATTTATAAACTTTAAGGTAATCAAAACTTATTATTATTAAAATAACGAAATTAGTTCTTCAATTCTCAATTACAAAACCAAAACTTGTTAAAGTATAAATAAGAAACAACCTTCAATTAAGTAGTATCCAAAAATATATTTTTATTTAAAAATATCTTATTTTACTAAAACACGTTTTCTCTTTTTTCATACAACTTACTAAAAGCCAAGTAATATTATAATAATAATAATAATGATAATAATAATAATAATAATAATAATAATAATAATAATAATAATAATAATAATAATAATAATAATAATAAAAACAAGTAATGCTTTTGTCCTATTACCCCTTTTCCTACTAAACACTACTAATATTATAATATATCTACAACTACTACTACTACTACTCTTAATACTTTAATATAATGATAATACATTACTACTAACACACTATCAGACTAAAACAATCAACAAGACAAAGAAAAGAGTGTTTGAACTACCAGTTGAAAGACGGGGAGGAAGAGGGATTTTGGATGCTTCGAGCTGCTGATTGCAGCTTGTCGGAGGCGAATACGACGCCGGAGAGGACGGTGCAGAGAAACGGCGGCGACGACGGAAAGGCGGAGCAGCGGCGGAAGGCTCGCCGGAGTTGGCGGCGTTGGCTTCAATTGGGTCGGACCCGGTTGGGTCACCGTCGGCTGCTCTGGTTCGGCTTCGAATCGCCGGCCTCTGGGTCGGCTTGAGGAAGCGTGAGAGAGCTGGGAGAGATGGCGGTGGCGTCGGAACGGGGCTGGGCTCGCCTGGGCTCCGGTCGATTTCGTCGGCTGGTTGCTCGGCGAAGAACAGAGCAGAGAGAGAAAGAGAGCTCGGAGACGATTGAGAGCGAGAGGGAGATTGAATCGACTGTGTGATTTCGGGGTTTCTCAGACGGGTATTTATAGGTGGAGAAAGGGAGAAATCCGGCGACGATTAGGACTCTTCCGGGTTCAATTCGATTCTGAATTGGGTCACGTTTTTGGGTGTGATTGATTTCTTGGTGCGAAAGTATCGGTCTTTGTCGGGTAAGAATTGAATTGGGACTGAAATCTGGTGATTTGGTGGTCGAATTTTGTGGTGGTTTTGTTGGTGTCGGAGGTGGAATCGGAGAGTTCACCTCCTGGTTGAAGATGGTGAGGAAGATGATAATAGAAGTGTTACGGTGTGGTGGGAGCACCGCGTGGCTGGTTACGCGTAATTATTTAAAATGTCACTTTTGGTCACGTATAAAAATGTTACACGACCTACAACTTTCAAATCTAAAAACTTAAGTAACTTTTACTAAAACATATATAATAAAAAATAAAAGTTCAAATATCATTTTTCTTAACTTTTAATTATATATATTTATACAAAAATAATATATATAACACCTAAAAATTAAGAAAACTATTTTTTTATAAATCCTATTAACGACACAAACTATTCAATAATCTCCTAAAAATACCCCCAAAATTACGGGGTATTACAATACTAGTCTATAGATGATTGTCCTATTAATCATTATACTGGACTAGGGAAATTTAAGATAAACAACACAATAGTAAATCTAAGGACTTCATTATATTAAATATCCAATAAATAATACAATGAACTTTCTAGCCAAAATAAATTCATACTAAACTAGATTGCCTCTAGGGCATCTATTCCAACACCACTATCATGTTATGCATTATGATGCAAGCTAGCACAATTTGATGTAAATCATCTTTATCCAAAAAGCGAGCTCCTCCTCTTACGATAGCAAATCGAGCCGGAAGGACACCATGGTTCAAGCTACATATGCGACTTCTTAGGTGGAGGAAGTCCGAAATAAATTATCATTTCATGTGCTTTCTTAGAATCGTTTTGGATGTTTTTATTTTTAGCCATGTATTTCATTTTCATGTAACGTCTTTATGTTTTTGTTTTTTTAATATATTTATTTAGTAATATTTGTATGTCTTCACGTTTTTATATTAATGTTTTGTCGGAAAATATTAATTTTAATTTTTATTTATAAGTTAATAGAATGAATATAAACTTATATTATTATTTTTATTCGTAATAGCTAACAATTGTCAATATATCATACTTTTACCAATAATATATATGTTTTAAGTCACTAGTATACACAATTAGAGTTAAATTATTCATTTTACACGCTAATCAATGAAATGGAGATCATCTCCATTCTCCATTTTTTCCTCCAATTCTGGAAGAAAAAATTGGAGAATGGAGATTTTTTTGGAGAAATAGATGATGGTTGGAGATGAACATCACCACCTCCAAATAAATGGAGAAAAAATATAGAATGGAGAAATGAAAATTTTTTGGTCAAACATGGTTGGAGGCCTAAAATAATTTTCAGTTTTTTGGAGAAGTAGAGAAATGGAGATTTGACGTTGGAGATTAAAAACTTCAAAAAAATCCCCAAATATGAAGAAATGGAGGATGGTTGAAGATGCTCTAACATCTTTGAATTATCACACTTGTACTCTTATAGTGCAATTTCCATTTTTCTAGGAAAAAAATTGTAAGCAGTGAGAAATCCTCCCGTTATAAAACGGTAAATGTACCATTCATGTTACATATTCGAAGTCATGGAGAAATGTTACATAAAACTGTTGAGAAAAATAAAACCATATAAATAACATAAACAGATAAACATATGTTTAACACCTATACCTTGAAGGTGCAAACATGAAAAATCCAAAGTTATACAACTTACCCAATGAAAACAACAAATAAAATTAAAATGTGTACACAAACATCGTATTTGATCATACATTTGACTCAGCAAATCGGTAGAGGAGTCCCATCCCATTTCTTCAAGCACTCCAACAACGGATCGATCAACTTCCCTTCACAAATTGCCGAAAACACCTTGTCGAATTCCTCTCCCGGCGACACCACATTTTCACCGGTCAAGAACGCCGCCCCAAGCTCCTCCCTCACAAATTTATACAACGGGTACGACCTGCATTCCTTGATCCTGTTAGCAATAGCCGGCTTCCCATTCTCGATCGCGTACCTAGCGCTCTCCACTTCTTTAGGCAGAACCTGTTTGAGCTCTTCCTCAAACGCGACAATCTTCAGAAACGTTGACGTACCCGCACTCTTCTCATTCTCGCTGTTTTTCAACGCGTGCTCAACCAAAACCTGCCTCAGTTTCTGCATCAAGGGGTAAGTGCCAAGGCACGCGTCGTCGGCGTACGCGAAAACGTACTCGCGGTCGACCACTTTGAGCAATTCCACCTCCGCAAACCTCGCGGGGTGAAGCTCGCCGTTGAGGCCCGTGGTTAGGACCTTTTTCGCCACCTGGCTAACCGTGTTCTTAACCGTGGCCTTTAAGTTCTCCTCCACGTGCCTCAAGTCCACCGCCTGACACAGCGCGACCAAAAAGGTCGTCGACATGAGTTTTAGTATGTCGACTGCTTCGGCCGTCTTACGGGAGGAGATCAATCCCAACGAGTTCACGTCCTGGTTATGTTGCTCCGCGCTCTGCACGTGGTTCGTGACGGGGTTCGCCAGAAACTGGAGCTCTGAACAATACGACGCCATCGCGATTTCGGCTCCTTTGAAGCCGTAATCCAAACTCGGGTCCCGCCCGCCCGATAAATTCGACGGCAGCCCGTTGTTGTAGAAATCGTTCACGAGCTCGGAGAATTGTGCGAACAATAGCTTCCCTATCGAGGCAACTGCCAGCCTCGTGTTGTCCATCGACACACCGATCGGGGTACCCTGGAAGTTCCCGCCGTGTAGGGCCTTGTTCCGCGAGACGTCGATCAACGGGTTGTCGTTGACGGAGTTGATTTCCCGTTCGATCATTTTCGTCGACGATCGGATGACCTCGATGTGCGGGCCGAGCCATTGGGGCGACGTACGGAGGGCGTATCGGTCCTGTTTGGGCTTCTGGAGCGGGTCGGTCTCGTGTAATTTCTGGGCTTCTTTGACGTATGAGCTTCCGTCTAAGATGTGTTCCATTATCGCCGCGGCCTCGATCTGTCCCGGGTGGTGTTTCAATTTATGTGTCAAATGGTCGGTAAATTCGGGCTTTCCTTGCATGACTTCCGCGAAAAGCGCCGAAATGACCTCCGAGAGGACTCCCAAAATGTTGGCTTCGAAGAGAACGATCGACGCTAAGCTAGACCCGACTGCGGTGCCGTTCACTAGCGCAAGTCCTTCTTTGGGCTGCAGCTCGAAGAAGCCCGAGACGATTCCTGCTTGACGAAACGCCTCGGCGGCGTCGAGGGTCTTGCCGTCGGGTCCGACGGCCTTGGAGTTGGGCCGGCCCGTTAAGAGGCCCGCAATGTAGGATAACGGGACGAGGTCGCCCGAGGCAGTGATGGTCCCACGGAGGGGTAAACACGGGGTGACGTTCTTGTTGAGGAATTGAGTGATGGCCTCGAGAATCTCGAACCGGATGCCCGAGTAGCCTTGGAGGAGGGTATTGATTCGGACGAGCATTGAGGCCCGAGTCGCTGATCGGGGCAGGGTGTGGGTCGACTCGGTTCCGTTTCCGAATATTCCAGCGTTCAAGAATCTGTTGGTGAAAGGAATAAATTAGAGCAAGCAAGAAAATGTTGATGTGAATTCGTGACTTACCGACAGATTTCACTGTAATGCAATAAGTCTGTAAACTAACTACAATAGTGTCTTGAACAAACGCGAACAAGTCAGGTATCAACTGATTCTTCTGATGTTTGTTTCTGGATTATGCCATTTTAGTTCGGCAAACTAAAGGGGGTGGTTGTGAAAATGAATTCAAGCTAATATAAATATATCCAACTTCGGAAGTAAATTAGCTGGAAATGTAGGTGATGACAGTGACACTTACCCAGCTGAGCCACTACAACTACAAGTCTACAACGTGCCCGCTTCATCTAAGCTTTCATATTATTACATGAATGATTTAATTTTAGAATATAGTGATAAAATGTATGTACAGATCGTGCAAACAATATAACAAATCATGTAAATCATTTCCAGCTAATACAACGTGCCTGCTTCTAAGATTAAATTCTACATATAATAGATGTAGTACTTCGCAATCTGAAAAAGATATTACTACTTACATACAGTTCCTTACACGTAATCGTATATTTTTTTGCTTATAGCAAAAACTTCATAATTGTTTCTCGATATTTGTTTACGAATTTATCTATACAAATTGTAGAAAATTTATTTGAACTTCAGATTTACTATTTCTCTAGTTTTGAGTGATTGTCCGAGCTTTATTGACTTTTCAGCCACAAAGTTTTTCCGAGACATGTTTCTTCACATCTCATAATCATTCTCATGGAATAAAATTCAAATAATTAGTGTAATATTTTCTAAAAGTTAAGTAGTACCAGTACTTTATTAATTTGTTTTGTACAATGAGTCACATCAGCCAACTACCACAACTGTAAAAAAGCAATTCATAGTATTATGATATTATCATATTTCCCACCAAACTATAGGTTCTATTGTTCATCAAGAAACCACCAAATTACACAAGTAACACCAATCCTCCAACAACACCACGAAAATCCTAGTTCAATTTGGCATGTTCATGAGAATAAGATCAAGAAAAATTCAAAAAATGAAGTTTTTAAAAGAATATCATTTATTTACCTGATGAGCTCCTTTTGAAGGGCACCACCTTGTTTGGTCCTCCTATGAGAAGTTGCCCCAAAACCAGTAGTGACACCATAGCTATCAGTCCCTTTGTTCATGCTCTCCATCACCCAATCACTACTAGCCTTGACGCCTGCTCTGGAGGCATTTGCCAGCTCCACCGTCACCTCAGCCTCCCTGGTGGCCACCGCCGCCACCTGAGCTATGGTCAAGCCTTTTCCTCCTAGCTCGATCACCGGCTTCCGGTAGTCGTCCACCATCCTCTTGACTTCATCCAAATGGCTCCCTTTCAGGGATTCTGCTGCCACGCCCCAGTTCAACGGGTCGTGGGTGCAAATATCGACATTTCCAAACTCCATCGCTAAATTTGATCGAATACGTAAAATGTACAGACTATGGAGATTGTATGAAATGGAAAAAAAGCTAAAAACAAGCTGAAAAAAGAGCCGAGATAAGGAAATTGCAAGCAGCTTAATTAGAAGTGCTGAATTTCCTGGTTTTGTTGGGGAGCTTTTGCGAGCTTAAATAGAGATATGGGGGAGCCTATTGTTTGTCATTTAATATTGTGGTGGGCAGGCAGTCCACTGTGTTAGTTGAGAAGAAAAGGTAGCCGTTGGATTTGCCTGAGAGCCGATGACTACGATGATGACACGTAGATGGTATATCAAGTGGCCTTTTTTGGTGGGATAGATGGAGGTTGGTGAGGGAGAGGGATTTGTCCAATAAGGTAGGTTTTATTTTAGTCATCAAGAAAAACATGAAGTGGATTTGGGATGGAGGTTGGTGCGGAGAGAACCAATTTGACGTAGTCAGATCACCTTGTGACAGTATTTCTACAACGCTTAAAATTTATATATATAATATAAAAACTTGAAAGTGTCGAGAATGAATTTCGAATTGTCATTTGTCAATTAACTTTTAATTAGGTGTAGATATGTTTATGCTTATATAGTCTTTCAACTAATAAAAGTATTTTAAAGTGACAACGTATCAAAGTAAATATACAACATGCCAAATGACTCATCATGTAATTTCTATAGTAATTACACATTAATATTTTAACTTTCCCAATTAATAGTCACCACTAATTATTCATTTTATTTTGTGAGTTATAAAATTATCATTAATTAAATTTATGTGAATATTATACCATTAATTTCTTTTTTACGCGGACTTCTTAAATTTATAAACAACATACGTCATTGTCTAGGTATTGTTCTTCTTAAGAGTAACCTATACATATGCTATAGTATTTAAAACTTCTCACTCATTTTTCTATATAAAAAAATATTTACTATCTAAATATGTAAAACAAAAACGTTTCATAGGAGTGTGATGTGAATATTACTTGAAATCAATTTGTAATTCAATACATATGTATTAAATTATGAACATATTAAATGAAAACTACGAGTCAAATACATTAATTTATTGTTACTGCAAATTTAATATTATTATAATAATTATAGTGTAATAGTCAAGGTTAAGCCCATCAATCTATAATTGAGATATTTTTTTATTTTTTATTAGATCCAATCCCCATATTTATTAGAATTCTCAATAAATTATATTATTCATATTAAGAAAGTTGTGTAATATTTATATTTTAGCTCATATTTATTCTATAATGCATCAAATAAACAACATCGTTGTTACTAGTTTTGTCACTTTGTATGCAATTATTTGAAATACACGTGTTACTAGAATTTTATGCAAATTACAATATGACAGTGTAACTTTTCTGATTGACTGTCTCTTTTATATCTTTAGTGAATTAGTTAACAGAAAAATTAAATACTTATATTGAGAAGTAATCACACTATAATCATATTTTATTATTTTATTGGCACATGCGACACTTATGGGATACTTGAATATTTCTTACAAAGATCAAAATTGTATAGTACATTTTTAGCTACGAGAGAATAAAAAAGTATATTAGAAGACTCACAAAAATGTGACAAGGCTTTGCAAACAATATAGGACTAGAACATAGTTAATTTGAAATTGAATTATTGATAGATCAATTCATAAATATACAGCATTTTGAAAGTTCAATTACAAGTTAGCATTTAGTGTAGTGGCGAAAGAAAAAAGTCTTTATTTTTCTTTGAATCTCTGAATTAAAGAAGAGAGGAACTAGTATGAATACTTTTAATTTCTAGATCATGTTTCAGAGTAAACATGGAAAATGCATGTAATCTTCATGATTATTTACTTATCTGAATGCATATTTCAAGAGATTTATGGGTAAATATCTGGTATTATAAGCTTTTATGCTACTATTATAACATGCCATTTACAGATTTTTACTTTTTACTCGCATTTCGTCGATGTTATGATATTAACGTTAATATGCAAAGCCGGCTTAAGAATGAAGAATGCAAATATTTCCACTAAAATCTACACCACGCCACTACGTTCTCATAAAGATTACCCATGATTAAGAAAAATTAGGGAAGTGATTCGTTATTGAAAAGAAACCAAAATATTGCGTATATGACTGCATGTCTTCATAAGTGAAGCTTAAGATCCATTCCTCTATATTGAATTTTACATAAATGAACTACTGTCAGTGTGTCTACATAAAATTTAGGGAGCGAAGCATGACTACATAAGTCTTGAAACTAAAATGGACTTCCCACTAACACGGGACGATACTTCATAGCAAATCGGTATTGCTGCGAATGACGTGGCTTGCATCATTCAGGCACCCAGTAAAAAAAAACGTGCATGTGGGCCAAAAAAATCACTCTCAAGTAAATATAATACTCTGTGTAGGAAGAGTGAAATTTGATAATTTTCACTATTATATGAAAAGCATAACATGATTTAGATCTATGGACAAAAAATATAGATTGTTGGGAATGTAAATCAAGTGTTGTCAATATTCACTAAATTTTTAGTCTTATATTTTACCATGTACATTTATTTAGATAACTGTCAACATCGTTTACATTATAGAGGTTGTTAGAACTTCTTCAACAATAATCATTCTCTAATTAGATAGTTTACCTATTTTTTTAAATGTATCAAAATTAATCTTTACACACACACGCACATATACGGTAGTCGTGCCTAGCGGGTCGGATGCGAGTTACTATAATGAGGACCCGGAGAAGAGACGAAAGACACACCAACCGTGCGACCTAAGTGCAACGTTGGTCCGCTAGTTTACTTGAAACATTATGTCCAGTCTGTGAGTAGACGTTCAGTTAATTTGGTAGTCGTCGTAATTAATTTTTTTTGAAGTATTTGGGTTATCGTTGAAGTATTTGAATTATCCGGGGTGTGCACAAGAGATTCCGGCGGGGAGACCTCCGTGTACACCATATGTAGTGGATCAGGGATCGCACAGGAAGAGTGGGGTTGTGTGTAGGGAGAGAGTAAGTCAGTAGTAATGTATGAGAGAGAGACAGAGGTTTGGCAGAGCTTCCGCGTATGGCAAGTGTGTTCTCCTCTTTATGGAAAGGTTAATGTCCTATATATATAGCAGAGAACGTGACCGTTATAGTGTGGTTAATGCGCCCATTAATGGCGGCTTAATTAGCTTAACCATAACGGCACGTTCGTCCGAGTATATAGGGACCGTTACAGCACGTGGTGCGCGAATACCGGAACCGTTACGAGGTTGACCGGGTTTGACCGGATTGACCGGGTTTATGGAGCTCGTGCCATAAATCTCTCAAAACAGTTACTAAAGGTCGCGTGCGGGCTTGGCTCGCACGCGACAGGGCTTACTCTAGCCTCCAAACCACTAAGTCCCTACAAGTCCCGTGCAGTGGTATGCGAGGGCTCTGTCTCGCAGCCCCCACATGGATCAGCTCGGCTGGTGATCCAGTGTGTGTGGAGCACAATATGGTGTGCTGGATGGTTGCCACGTGGCCAAGATCTGTCAGCTCAGAAAGCACTATCTACATTAGCCCCCTTTATGCGCGTGAAGACTCATAGTTGTATAGACTTCCATGCGCGGAAACCAACATACGCGTTGCCGCCACACACCAATTCAAATACGGGTAAGTTCAGCCCCCGTGCGTGTCATTATGACCTAAAACCCCTAGATTCGTGCCGTCTGGCCTTTAGGGTTTTAGGCGTGACGTCAGCTTGTCCTGTGATTGCGCGATTCGACGGTGACGGTTGCGATTCGACTACCGAAAGGACGCAACCCTTCATTGTTTTGGATAAATACTTTGTATCCCCCATTATTGCAAAGCATCACTTCTTTATCTTAAAGTGAATGGTACCCGGAGATCTTCGAGAGCAGATTCAGATAATCAATCACCAGTTCAGAACTGCAAATCGTGTTCTTCAATTGTGCATATCCAAGCAGGCTTCAAGAAAACAAGGTTGGCCTCGTTTAATTTTGATTTAGGATACCATCGTTTGCCTTGAACTGCGTTGAATCTGTAAACCCATGAAATTTGTGAAGAGGCTTTGATCTTTGAACCCACTTTTGCTTTAATCCTCAACAATATGAGATCTTGCAACTCCCTGATTTCTGAAATTGATACCAGAAACTGTTCGTCTTCCTTTGCATAGATCTTGAATTTCAAAATTCAAACTGAAGTGTGGTATTTCTCCCCCTTTTTTTTCTTGCTCTTCCGCAGGAATGGCCAAGACAAAAGGAACCAAACCTGTCAAGGAAGATGAAGAGATACCCGACCTTCCGTAGGCCTTGTGGCGAAAAGCCCCCTATTTAGGCGGCAAAGATTTCTACCATGCGAGGGTTAAGGCGAAGAGGATGCCTGATCCTGTCCCGGTTGAGCGATTGCTGACACTGACTCGCCCAGTTAACTTAGCCTTGCTCGAGTTGATTGGTTCCGAGGATGTGGTTCGATTGGGAATCGAGAACGGGCACTTCCCCTATACTGCGATTTCTACCCAGGCGTTTGTCCAGAAATTGGACTATATGGATGAGTGGATTGACCACGTGTTGGACCATCACGCCGCGACTCTTGATGAAGCCGGCGTATACTTCGCCGTTCGTGCTATGAAGGGTGCTGCCGTGAAGCTGGATCAGTCCATGCTTCTAGACCTTCTGTCCCGTGACTCGCCTGCGACTCACACGTTCCGTTTTGCTGAGTTCGAGGCTGCCCCCACACTCGAGGACGTGCAAATGCTGTATGAACTTTCCCCCATGGGTGAAGTTGACCCTTTGAGTCCTTTGAGGACATCTTCGGAGATTGCTTTATACACGCAGATGGAGGAATGCCTAGCAGAGGTGAAGAAAATCTCCACCCGGTGGACCACTACAAAGGTCCTTCCGAATTGGCAATTGGTTGATACGTCTGCGAAGAACACCTGGAACAAATGGTTGCAGTACTTCTTCCGAGACTATGCGAATAGCAGCATCACTAAGAAGCTTCTGAGTGAGAACCTAGAGGCCGAGAATTATGTAGAGGGTAAAGGCTATCATTTGACCCTTTGTGCTTTTCTATGTGCTTGGCTGTTAAGGTACCTGATTGATGGTCACCCCCATGACGGGGTCTTCTACCATGTTTTGCCACTTGCTGTGAGGCTCGCCCTTGGCCAGAGAGTCGCACTCGGACCCTTGGTTTTGGGTACGCTGTACTATAGGCTTGATCAACTGGTCCTGGCCATGAAAGAGTCGCGCGGCCGTCTCGATGTACTGACTTTTGTCAATATTTCCTTTTTGACAATGTGGGTTTTCGAGCGATGGCCATCCTATGCTCCAACTGCTCTCAAACTTGACAAGTGGTGTCCCCCAGGCGAGACCGAAGAGCGTAAAAGCGGCAGGGCTGCGAGGTGGTTTGGAGCGAGCAACACCAAGTGCGTGTGGAGTTTGATATGCGACAAGCGGAAAGAGTTTACCGCCAGGCCCTATGCCACGCGTGTAGAGAACGTGCGATGGTTTCCCAAGCTGTACCCTTCCGAGGGTGTTGTCTTCTCAGAAGAGCTTCTCTTCGAAGAGGGACCGCATTTCCATGAGCGCTACCGCGAGTTCTTTTGCTGGTGTCTGCGAGGTTCCCTTCCTGCCCTCGCAGAGCATATTCGTGAGCTCGTGCCAAGGTATGAAAAGCTTACCGTGGACGTTGACCCCACTCGAGTTTCTCCTCAGTTCGGTTTTGATGCGGTGGCCCCATCAATCTGGCCCCAGTCCATTATCAGAGGGTGCTATAAGCGCTTGCTAACAAAGGAGTGCAAGACGGTCTTCATGAACAATCTCCCCTTTGAACAGCCTGCGGGAACCCGCGAGGGTGGTTGTTCCCAAAACTGGCTCGCATACTGGATTGCCCAGCAAACGAGGATTGAGACGCAGTCGGCCGCGCAATCAAGCAGAGGTCCCTTGATCAAAAGAAACTCTTTTCCGTTTCGCCCCAATTGCAGTCTGAGCGAGTCTGAGTATGGTTGCTACTCACTGTTGGATCGTGAGAACCATTTGTGTCCTGACGTCATTCTGAAGGAGAAGGTCGCCGCGGTTAACAAGGGCGACACGCATGTCGTCAGATACAGCAAGGCATTCGCTGAGGTAAGCAATTTCTTCGTGCGAGTCAAGCTTCTTGATTTTCTTACGCTGATACCTTTATTCCGTGCTGTTTGCTGTAGTGTCATGTGCGGAGATTCGCATCTGGTGATCGCTCCAAGTCATTGGTTAACACCATTGTTGCCACCAGAAGACAAAAGCAGTCGTTTCGGTTAGCATGGAGGATGGACCCTGAGGTCGAAACCAAGATTCGCGCAGTCATGAATGCTTTTGCTGACTCGCTGATAGACAATGCTCCCGTTCCGTCTCCTCCTGGAGATGATCCGTCCCCTCCAGCGACTGCAGCGCCGAGAGTGAAGAGACCTAGGCAAAAGGGAATTACAATTTCTTCCCCCAGAAGTGCTCCAGCTTCTCCTCCGGTGAGGTCCCTTTCTGTCAAGGACAAAGGCAAAGGTCGCATGCCCAGCAAAGTGCGGAAAGAGCTCGCAGTTGAGTCTTTCGTTCCATTCAACCAAGAGGAAGAGGAAGAGAGGCAGGAGCCCCAAGAAAGTGATGAAGAAGAAGAAGCAACAGTTGTGATGAATGAGGAAGAATCAGGAGGTACCTCCGTCGCATTTCCTTTCCCATTATCGTAACTTCTTTGCACTTCTTTTCTTAAACCAATCATATCTTCGCAGATGATGATGATGATGAGACCATTGGTGGCCTTTTGGCCAAGAGACAAAAGAGAGATACCCATTCTGGCATTCCAGACGATCCCATAAGCGAGGACATTCTTGCTGAGTCCAGGAAGACAGCCGCGGAGGCTGCTGAAAGAAGGAGACAGCGGGAAGAGGAGGAGCTCGAGCGTGTGATACAGCGGAGCCTCGAAGAGCAACATGTTGACGACTTAGTGCGTCCAGCTAGCGAGGAAGATGAGCTTCCCGAAGAAATGGTTCCCCAGGCGGAGGAGGAAGATGCGGTTCCGGAAGAGGATGCAGCAGCGCTGGAGCAAGTCCAGGCGGATTTTGAGGAAATCGCAGGCGGCGATAAAGGTGAGATCTTCAATCTCGCAGTAACTTATAAGATGTTATTGTGGGTGCGTTAAAGCATGGTGTGTCAAAGACTGACATCCGCCGTTGGCTAGTAGACAAGTGCGGAGAACCTTCAGGTAAATATTTAAGCGATATGCATATGCTAGACCTGAGCGGCTTGAAACAGGCTCATGACTGGTTTCTTCGCATCCCAGGTCACGCTCCTTTTAAAGACTTGCTTAGTGAGGAGACACTAATAGGACATGGTTCCACGTCCTTAGTGTATGATGAAGATACCTCAATCCCACCTTCGCGTGGAGGTGCTTACTCTTAGCTTTAGTAAAGATAGCGAAATAACTTATAGCACAAGTTACCTCATATTATCGCATTTAATATTGCAGGTCATGCTGAGGAACCTGTGCTGGAGCAGAGAAGTCAGCCTTCTGCGTCCTATGTTCCGATTCCAAGCTCCCATACCGAGAAGCCTGTCGCAGCTGCTGAACACGCAAGTGAGCCTCTCGAGGACATCATCGAACTTTCCGATGATGCTGAAGCAGATGCTGTGCTAATGGATGAAGATGTCCATACTGGTGCTGAGGAAGTAAGGACAAGTGCTGCTAATGCTTTCGCATCTGAGAGCGTCCTTCGCCAAGCGACTTCGGCTGTCCCTTCGCCTCCGGCGATGACTGAGCCAGTGGCACCTATTCCTGTGTGGAGCTTTTGGGGCTCGCAAGTTGGGAATGCAGTCGCATCTGGTGCGGCCTACACTCTTCCTCCTGACTACGAGAGGTTGGAGCTCGCAGCTGATAGGAGAGCTATGGAGCGAGGACAGTCTTCAACCACCCCGGCAGCTCGCATTCCTTCTCTTCATGAGATTCTGGAAGGAACTGGTAAGCAGAGCTTTACTGTTCGCATTTTGCATTATTTACTTGCGAGTTTGACATCATAACTTAGTTTTGACCTCTCTTCAGGTTTGAAGCAAACCGATGTAGACTGGGTGGTTCGAATGCGCCTCACCTACCCCCAATCGTTTGTGAGATCTCTGGAGATAGGGCCCTTTGACAGGAGGCTGTTTCTTACTGAAGCCATTTGGATTTTGGAGCAGCTGTCTGCGGCTACGCCTGCGACCATTTCTGTCCAGAGTGCTGAATTGTTATGTGGCATGTGCCAAAATCTCCTGACCAAAGTCCAGGGCAGACTGGGTTTCAAATTTCTTATGAACAGAGTCACGCTGATTCGCGCAGCTGTAACTTTGAAACTCGGCCACCAGAATCTCGCAGCTGAGAAGCAGAAGGTGGAGCAGCAAAAGCAAAAGGTTGATGAAGCTCTGAAGCTCTATCATGAGATGAATGCCAGGTGCGAGCAGCTGAAGCAAGAAGTGGAACAGGTAGAGAAGCTGAGCCATCAGTTCGAGCCCCAAGACTCCTTGATCAAGAATTTGCTTTGACTTTTCGAATTTTGAAAAAATAGCAAGAAAATAGCTGAAACGTTAATGTAATGTTTGAAACATTAATGTAATGTTGCTAGGGTTTCTCCCTTTTTTTTTTAACAACAAAAATGAATTTGCCCGTTTTGCCCTTTCCGGGATTTGATAGGATATCTCTGTGCATATCCAATTATGACATCAGCAATTGATACTCTGCTTGATTTTCGCGCTAATTTCTCGGCAGATAAGCACGCTTTTGTTGGGAAGTCCATCCGAATCATGACCATCCGTCATTTATTAGGATACGCAATTGAATCGTCGTAGCCTTTAGTAGGGTAATTGATTGTTACCGCTTTTCAAGGCGTAAGTGATTGAACTTACCCTCTTTTCGAATTCTGCTGACTCATCCTTGGCAACTGAAGAGTCTCCACAGGGTCTATATAAACCCTGTCTTCGCTATTTGGGTTCTTCATCCCAAAAAATGTGCTTTGTCGTGAGTCCTTACGACTGCTGGCTTCAACGCTTGTTTTTCGTTGATTCATGGCAACTTCAAGTTTTGAATCCTGAGTTTGCGCTTTGTGCTATAGAAATAGTTTCCAAGATCCACTTTACGAGGAATATTGCTCTTTATAACCATCATAAAGAAGATGGAGATGATATCTCATGTGTGTTCGAAGAATTTTCTTCGTGTATTATGTTTGCAGGTCATGTTTCCGGCCGCCTCGTGGTGAGGTGCAGCGCCGAAGTGACCGTGCTACCGTCTCGTAATGAACGGCGGAATTCTCCTCCAGCATCCCTGGAGGAGGATTTCTTGCCTCTTCGTTCTTGAACTCAAGGGGCTTGTCAATGGCCTTGTCTATCATGACAAGGAATCCATCACCAGAGGAATGACTGCTTCGCCTGTTTTGCAGGACAGCATATGTCGGAACAGGAGGCTCCTCCGGTGCCTATCTTGATCAGACAGAGGCTTTTGTCACCCCTTGGGGTCTTGGACGTATCATTTCGCAGATCTTGCTGCTAGGGGCGTAGCGAATGACAAGCTGATCTCTTCGCAGCAGCATCCCTTTTGCTATAGATCTTTGGCCGTAGATCTGCGTATTGCATAGCCGGTGTTAGGACCGTTAGGTTCACCCTTTTTCAGTCGGGATTCCCGCGATGTGTTACTTTGCTAGCTTGTCAGCTACTTTTCGAATGTATTGTAAGCCATGTTGGCTGCGTAGTTAGGTTCGAGCTTTTTCGCTTGTAAGCTGATATCTAGACAGATAAATTGTAAGTCTTTTTGACTCATAATGATAAATAGCCTTTGTTATCTGCTGTCTTGTTACAACAAAATACAACTTCGCATGCGTTTCGGCATATTTAGCCTTGCATAATGTTATGTAATGGTTTCGCATTTGCGATCTGCTATATGAATTCGCGGATGCTTCACTAGATCGTTCGAGATCATACTTTCGCAGTTGTGCCGTCTTGGCGGATGGGCTTGTGATTAGCCTTTGATGCACGTGCTATCATGTCAGATAGGCCTTTGTAGATCACTTAAGATCATTTTCACAATATTGCTATCGTATTCGTAGAATGCCTCCATCACCGCAGATAGGTTTGGAAGATTAATCAAGCTTGCTTTGCACGTAAGTTGCTATCGTAGCAGATAGGCTTTTCTAGATCAATTAAGATCATTTCCTGCATATGTTGCTATCATAACAGATAGGTTTTAGAAGATCAATCAAGATCGCATTTGTATGTGTTGCTATCGTAACAGATAGGCTTTAGAAGATCAATTAAGATCGCATTTGTATAGGCTGCTATCGTAACAGATAGGCTTAGATGATCGATTAAGATTGCATTTGCATAGGCTGCTATCGTAACAGATAGGCTTTAGAAGATCAATTAAGATCGCATTTGCATAGGCTGCTATCGTGACAGATAGGCTTAGATGATCAATTAAGATCGCATTTGCATAAGCTGCTATCGTAACAAATAGGCTTAGATGATCAATTAAGATCGCATTTGCATAGGCTGCTATCGTGACAGATAGGCTTAGATGATCAATTAAGATCGCATTTGCATAGGCTGCTATCGTGACAGATAGGCTTAGGTGATCAATTAAGATCGCATTTGCATAGGCTGCTATCGTGACAGATAGGCTTAGATGATCAGTTAAGATCGCAGTTGCGGATTGTTATTGTAGAGGATAACTCGCTGTTAACAGTTATAACAAACTGAAATAAAGTAAAATTGGCATGCAGAAATACAAAGTTTCTCATTTGGGAGAATTTTGTTTTTATTATAACGCTCTCATATGGGAGATGTGAGATTACAATCCTCTCATATGGGAGAGGAGATTGTGTAAATCGTAATCATACAAGAGATTAAGCGACGTTATAATAAAACGCACGAAATGAAAGAAGTTAGGGATAGTACTTCTTAATCCAGCGCATGTTGACTGAGCTCGGGGTTGAGGTTGCGCCATGCAACCTCCGTATGCTGCAGTAGCCACTGTCGAAGACTTCTGTGACTTCGAAGGGTTCTTCCCAATTAGCTGCGAACTTCGGGTGAGTTGCTTCTCGCATACAGTGGTCAGATGCGCGCAAGACCAGGTCTCCAACTGCGAAATCTCTTCGCTGGACCGTCTTATTGTAGGCGCGAGCGATTCTTTCCTGGTACCGCTTGTTGGTCCTTTTTGCTTGTTCTCGCTTTTCCTCCAGCAAGACTAAGTCATGATCGCGTTGATTTTCATAGAGTGCATGGAAGGCCAGCCTTGCCGAATTGACTCTAACCTCCGCAGGTACCACGGCCTCGGCTCCATAGCATAGTAGGAACGGTGAGGCCCCCGTGGGTGTCCTTGGAGAAGTTCGGTAAGCCCACAAAGCTATGCTTAGAGAGTCGGCCCACTTCTTGTGGTCATCCGCGACCATCTTGCTCAAAATCCTCAAAAGCGTTTTGTTGGTCGCTTCAGCTTGTCCGTTCCCCTTCGGGTAATAAGGGGTAGAACATATCTGCCTGATATTGTACTCTGCTAACTTCGCAGCTACCTGGCGATTAACAAAAGGAGTACCGTTATCTGAAAGAATGGTGTTTGGGATTCCGAACCTGCATACGATGTTTTCCTGAATGAAGTTGACCACAGCCAGCGCATTTGCCGTCTTCAGTGGTATTGCTTCCACCCACTTAGTGAATAGCTCCGTTGCGGTGAGAATGAAATGATTCCCGTGCGACGTTGGTCGGATGGGACCGATGAAGTCCAGAGCCCATGTGTGAAATGGCCATGGCGTCCCCAATGCATGTAGATCCACGGCGGGAGCGTGCACTAGGTTCCCTTTGAATTGGCACTCCTGGCAGCGTCGCACTTTGGTGCGGCAATCGACCTCCATCGTGGGCCAGAAATACCCAATTGAGAGGAGCTGTCTGCATAATTTCGCACCTCCTTGGTGTTCCACCTGATGAGAAAGGTCCATGACTTCTTGTGCTTCTCTACCGTCTAGACATCGCAGCAAGTTGCCCTCGTGACCTCTTCGCCAAAGCAGGTTTTCCTGTACTACGTATCGAGATGCTTTCCTTTTCAATTTCTCGGCTTCTTTTCTTGATTCGGGCAGGGTGCCCCGAGTGAGATAATCGAAGAGCGGCTTCCTCCAATATGTGTCATCTTCGGTTAGAGCGATGAGTAGAGAATCTTTGATTAGTGCGCAACTCTCGCACTTCCCTTGTATCAGGGCCGCGGCTGTTGACATATCCGGCCAATGAATGCCATATCTCTGAGCCTTCCGGTAGATTGACACCTCGCTTTCTCCGCAAGCATGTTGGTGAATCTTTTCTAACAACCGTTGTCCCTCTCGTTCGGAGACGCATCGCATGAGTATTCCGCCAGGACCCTTGTAGTAAAGGGTGTTGTCATGTATGCAGTACCCTTTTGTGAGTGCCCAGCTTTCACTGCTTGTGCCTTCCGCAATAGCTTGCAGGATTGCTTTCCTCCAGTCTGCGTCATCCATGTGTTCGTCGTCGCACGTATCCTCTGTCAATGCCGAAGATGTTCGCACTTCAATAGAGATCTTTGCGGGACATTTGTCAGTGCTGACCTTAGATCCCAAGGTTGCTAAAGCGTCCGCATGCCTGTTGTCTGCTCGGGGCTTGTGCTCGTACTTCACATCGCAGATTTGCTGCATCAGCTTTTGTACTAGGGTGCGGTAAGACAGGAGGTTGATCTCCTTCAAACCATACTCGCCCGAGGCTTGCTTAACAATCAGCTTGGAATCTCCCATGACCGTTAAGTTGCTTACTTCCAAAGCTTTCGCCGCACGGAGCCCTGCGATGAGAGCCTCATATTCCTCTTCGTTGTTTGTGACTGCGAAGTTGAGCTTTGCGGACATCTGTATGACTTCCCCGTCTGGCTTTTTCAAGACTATCCCAATGCCTCCGCCTTTCCTGGTTGACGAACCGTCGAAGTGGAGGGTCCAATAGGGCACGTCGATTGCGTAGATTTCAGGGCCTTCGAGCTCTTCTTCGATCACGGGTTCGTGGCTGTTGTCGGGGAACTGTGCCAACAGATCTGCTACCGCCTGCGACTTGATCGCTCGCGGTCGCACGCATGTGATATCGTATTGAGAGATGGTCATGTACCATTTCGCCAATCTCCCGCCCGGAGTAGTGTGAGTTAGCAAATATCGTATAGGGTCGCTCTTGGTCGCAGGGTCAGGCTCGATCCCTTGGCGATGAACCACGCATCCCAAGAATTTCCCTGATGTTACCCCGAATGCGCACTTCATGGGATTCATTTTCAGTTGAAAACATCTGCATCTATTGAACACCTTTCGTAGATCTGCGAGGTGGTCTGCTTCGTGCTTGGATTTGACAACCAGGTCATCCACATAGAATTCCACTTCTTTATGCATCATGTCGTGAAACAGAGCCATCATGGCCCGCTGATAAGTTGCACCCGCATTTTTGAGACCGAACGGCATCACTGTGTAGTTGAACACCCCCACCGGAGTGATGAATGCAGTTTTCCGCGCGTCTTCGGGATCCATCTTGATCTGATTGTACCCGCTGAAGCCGTCCATGAAACTGAACATACGATGGCCCGCCGTTGAATCGATGAGCAGATCGATGTTGGGCAGTGGGAAATCGTCCTTGGGGCAGAAGCGGTTGAGATCTCGGAAGTCCACACAGATGCGGAGCTGTCCGTTCTTTTTCACCACTGGCACGATGTTGGCCAGCCATGTGGGATGATGATTCGGCTCTATGAATTTGGCATCCAGGAGTTTGACAATCTCCTGCTTGATTTTCACGTTGAGCTCCGGCCTGAAACTCCTTGTGCTCTGCTTTACCGGTTTAGACCCTGGGATGATGTCTAAACGGTGCATGGTGATGCTTGTATCCAGACCTGGCATCTCGTCATACTCCCATGCGAACACATCCTTGTATTCAGTTAGGAGTTGTAGCAGCCCTTGCTCCTCTTCGCTTGTGAGATCCGCACTTAGAAAGACTGGCCTTTTCTTTTTCTCGTTCGGGCTGAGGAACACTTCCTTTAGTTCTTGCTTTTGCGGTCTGGGCCTATCCTCCATGCATTCAGGTGCTTCCTTGAGTTTCTCGTCTGGAGCGCCCTGTGTTTGCTCTTCCGTCAGCGCAATTTGCTCGATTTGATTGATTTGCCCAGGGATATCCCCATGCCCGTGTGAGGACATCCCCGCGTACCTTCATATGCGATAGCATTTCTTCCCATTGGCGTAGAAGCTCTCTATCTCCTTGCCTTCGGGGTCATGTTTTGCGATCCTCTTCAGAGTATACACATTCTTTCGATGATATGCGATACGCGGCGCCTCTTCGCGTGTAGGCGGCTTTCCCTTGGCATCTTCCCTTGTCACCATTACTCCCGCAGGTGACTCGTCCTTGATGTCCTCCCAGAGAGGCAAAGGAGTAGGGTTGAATGGTCCAGGCGTTTGCTCGTCCGCCATCTCGGTGAACCACACCGCCTCACTGAGATGTGCTTCGTCCAGGTTGAATGGGTTCGTCGAGGCCGGTATCTCGACTATTCTGTCGTTCCAGATAGCTTTCATAACCTGGTGAGCCGTTGAGGGAACTGCGTCGAAGCGATGAATCCAGGCTCGACCTATAATCATGTGGTACGTGGTGTTCGCGTCTATGACATAGAACTTTGCTGAGCACTTGATTTTGCCAATCTGAACGCCCAGGCGGATCCATCCGATCGTCATTCTAGAGTCGCTTCCGAATCCCATCAGCGGAGATGGACGCCTGACGATCTTGTGCTCGGGGATCCCTGCTAGCTTCAGTGTGTGGAGCGAAACGACGTTGACCGCTGCCCCTCCATCGACGAACGCTCGTTTGAAATCGACGCCATTGATGATGGCGGTCACGTACAGAGGCCTCTGGTGGCTCGCATCCGTCTTCTTGTCGCTGGCAGAAAAGGTCATAATCTTTTCTGTAGAGCGGGACGCCCTGATGACTTTCCCGTTAGAGACTATGAGGTCCTCCTCGTAGTCCTCCGCTATCCTCAAGATCGCTTTCGTCATATCTGTCCGGCACTTCTCGGAGAAGTTCATCTCGTCGAAGAATCTGCTGAAGCCGTGCGACCCTTTCATCCGGTCGGCACGTTCATCCTCCGCGTCTATGCTGTAGTCTTCGTCTTCATGGACCTCGGCAACGATGGGTAGACCATCCTCTGCGATTTCTTCCAAGTCTACTATCGAGATCATGGCGACCTCTTTGCCTTTTGAGCCTTGCTCCGTGTGAGCAGGAAGTGGGTTGTTGCGCACATCCTTCCTGTGATCACTGACGATTAGCTCGCCGTTCTTCATCTTCTGGTCGAATGTGAACCTGAGCTTTTTGCATTCCGCTGTGGGGTGCATGACCTTGTCGTGGTACTCGCACCACTTAGGGTCCCTCACCATCTCCTTGGAGGGAGTCTTCTCGAGTGGCGGTAGGACACCGTCCTTGCGCCACTGCCTGCAGAGGTCGCTTGCCTCCTCTACCGAGCACGGCAGGGGTGGCACGTCGAAGCTCACAACCTTCGCTTGCTTCTGGGGTGAAACTGTATTGACCTCAGCTTCGCGTCCCCTCTTGTAACTGAATCTCCCGACCTTGTAGGTGGTGCCGCTCGAAGATCGCTCCGGGGCGTTCTTCTTTTTCTGCCTTTCGACTATAGGCTCGATGTTCTTCGTGCACTCGATTAGCTTTGAAAACGTAGGTGTTTGCAAATTGATGAGCATACCTTTGTATTCATCTCGCATGCACTGCAGGCATATTTCTACGAGCCGGCTTTCGAGCATCGGATCTTTGCATTCCAAGGACTTCGCCCTGAATTTCTTGATGAAAGTGATCCCGTCCTCCTCGCGCTTCTGATACATTCTCGAGAGGTGGATCATCGTCACCTTTTCTTCCATCTGGAAGAACTTGGTGTAGAATTTCTGGACCATGTTGTCCCAAGTCTTCACGGATCCGGCTTCCAATGTTCGGTACCATTTGTACGCTACGTTCCCTAGAGATTTCGGGAATTCTCGCATCAGCAGTTTGGGATCAGCTCCGTACGGACCCATGACATCAATGAAACGCATGACATGCTCATGAGCGTTTCCGTTGACATCCTCGAACTTATCCCATTTAGGAGCCTTATACCCCGCCGGGTTAGGCATGAGATAGATCTCTCGTGGAATAGGTGGATCGTTGTCTAACTTCGGGATAATGGTATCCGCGAATGACTGATGAGCCAGAATAGTGTCCACGCGTTTTTGCAGAGACGTCATGCATTCTGGAATGCTCCCCTCGGTAGTTGACGGAGGGGCAGCCGCAGGTGGGGGCGACACATACGCCGTCGGAGGATTGGGAGTATATTGACTACTCGCGTTCCCCCAGATCGCTGTTGGAGGAGGCAAAGGGTATTGTAGAGTTGGGTTAGACGCCAAAGCCGAGGGCTGAGGAGTGTGAGCAGCGAGAGGCAACATCTGAGCTGTTGACCCTTGAATCGAAGGCAGCTGCGTGGTCGCCGGTGGAGTCTGCAGATTGGTGTTGGGAGGTGTGGTTGACACTCCCAGTCCCGGAGCGGTAGGAGCTCCTCCTCCTTGAGAGACGGCGGCGGGTGATGAAGGATTTGGCGCAAGGGTGCCCAGAACGGCCAAGATCCATTCCAATTGCGCAGATTGAGCCTTGAGAGCTTTCGCCTGACTTTTGACAGTGGCGTCCAAAGACTCTAGCGTCGGTGTCTCGCCGGGAGTGGTAGGAGTACGACGGGTTTCGTCTCCCGAGGGAGCTTCGGTGGAGGGCGATCTGTTGCTGATATCATCCTCCTGAGACATGGTTGCTTTTGTTGGTAAGTTCACGTCGGGTTCACCAAAATGTGCACAAGAGATTCCGGCGGGGAGACCTCCGTGTACACCATATGTAGTGGATCAGGGATCGCACAGGAAGAGTAGGGTTGTGTGTAGGGAGAGAGTAAGTCAGTAGTAATGTCTGAGAGAGAGACAGAGGTTTGGCAGAGCTTCCGCGTATGGCAAGTGTGTTCTCCTCTTTATGGAAAGGTTAACGTCCTATAATATATAGCAGAGAACGTGACCGTTATAGTGTGGTTAATGCGCCCATTAATGGCGGCTTAATTAGCTTAACCATAACGGCACGTTCGTCCGAGTATATAGGGACCGTTACAGCACGTGGTGCGCGAATACTGGAACCGTTACGAGGTTGACCGGGTTTGACCGGGTTTATGGAGCTCGTGCCATAAATCTCTCAAAACAGTTACTAAAGGTCGCGTGCGGGCTTGGCTCGCACGCGACAGGGCTTACTCTAGCCTCCAAACCACTAAGTCCCTACAAGTCCCGTGCAGTGGTATGCGAGGGCTCTGTCTCGCAGCCCCCACATGGATCAGCTCGGCTGGTGATCCAGTGTGTGTGGAGCACAATATGGTGTGCTGGATGGTTGCCACGTGGCCAAGATCTGTCAGCTCAGAAAGCACTATCTACACGGGGTTTCTATACGGTTACTTACTCGGATTAGGATTAGGGTCGAACCGTCAGGATTAGAGGGTCATATAAAAGAGTGTAAATTTCTCCAGATTAATTTAATCATATTTTTTGCCCTAATTATTTTTTTTCCTTCGTCCGTTCGTTGCTCCTCACGGCAGAGAGAGCACTGATCTTCGTTTCCATAGTTACCGGGGTAACACACACACACATATTGGTAGCAAATCTTCACATATATTTCACTCCTGTCCCGGACAACTTATATTTCACTTATCTAAAACACTATTTAGGTCATAAATATTATTTTTGGTCCAGTTTAGAGATGCTATGGTGTTCCAGAAAGCAGCTCCGTCGAAAGTGTTGTGAGGAAGCTACTGTAGAAACCCACTTAAAAAATGTTTGGTAAATTTTATTTATGACATGTTGTGGAATACCCCTCATTTGCATTTTGTGATTTGTAATTATAGCATTTATAGGAATTGTTGTAAGTTTCGAAAAGAAAAAATCAGACATGGTAGCGTTTTTTTGCAATTCGATAGTTACTTTTTGAATTTTTTGTTATGACATGGTTAAAATAGTAATTTATAAAAATATGAAAAAACATTTCCGAGAAAGCAAACCTTCCCATGCTTCTCAAAATTTGGGGTTGGAAAGCAGTTGTTATTTAGAAAGCAGAGAAATAACTATTACCAAACACAGTAACAACCTGCTTTAGACATCAAAAAGCATAGCTCTATAAAGAAAAATAAATAAAATAAATAAAAAAACACAACACCAAACAAGCCCTTAATTGGCCAGAAATTTGCATTTAATTTTGTTACAATATTTTAGCCCCCCACTATCGTAAATATATGAATCCACCCTGAGCATGGTTATAGATGATTAGTACCAATCAAGTTTATCATATATATTTTGTGCGGTAAACTAAATGTCTTTCTATGATTCGCAAAGAAATTCGGTGAAAGCCACTGTATTTGAATAACAACTTTTTTTTTCTGAACCCGTGCTTTAGCGAGGGGTATCGTCTAGTTTGTGTAATGCAGAATCGATGTATATTATTTTATATGAAGAATTTGGCATATTCAAATGTTATCCCGTGTGGGACTTTTCTTGGGATATCCTCGAATACATTGGTATAACCTATTTATCTTCTTACCTACCAATTCCTACATTAGAATAGAGGTTGGTTAGATTGAGAAATAAAGTGGTATGCACTAAGTGGTCCCTAAAGACTTGTTCTCTTCTTTGTAGATCATGTAGTTATATACTCTCTCTGTCCCGCACGTTACTTCAAATTTTTTTGAAGTTGCTTTATTAAGAATGTCACTTTTTGACTACTTTACCCCTTTCCTTTCTGATAATGACTCTCTAACAACAAGCCGATTAATCTCTTTCGTCTTCCTTTCTCACTTCTCCATCAGTTGCCAATAACATATCAACGAACATGAACTGTATCAAAATCAAATCAAAAGCAGATCAACAAAGATCAGCTATTGCTGCTGATGAACGGGGTAACAGTAATTTCAAGAGTAGAATCAGAATATACTCCAACATATTAACCAAAATTACAACAATATGGATAGATTTAAAGATCAAGAAGCAAAAAGAAGAAGAATCAATCATTACAGAGAACAAATTTGTCGGTTTCTCTGCCACCGTAGCCCTCTTCCTCTTCCTCTCCTATTTCAGATCTGCAAGCAGAGACTGGAAGACCTGCAGATCTGAGACAACAGAGATAGAGGGAGGGAGAAAATCGAAAATATTGAGAGAGAGAGACATGAGATCGAAGAGATGTTCAGATCCTTGCCGTCGGCATCATAGATCGAGGTAACCACCGGGGTCGCTGACCGAAGCCGCCTCTGTCGGAGTCGTAGAAGAAAGACGTCTTCGCCGTCGGAATCTTCCTCGTCATATGCGCTTCTGAATCGCCGTCTCTCTGATGTCTTCCATCTCTCTGCCGTTGGGTTTCTCCATGGCTCATCACCGATCTGCAGAAAACGACGAGAGATGAAGATGGCTCATCATCGATCTCTCTCTCTGAGCGGCTGAGGTGAAGAACAAGATGAGACAAGAGTGGATAGGGTTATGAGAAATGTGGGCTTGTTGGGTAGGGTTACGCTTGTGAGTAGGTTGTGAGGGTGGGTTAATTTGGGTTACTGAGTTCCTAATTAAAATTGGGCCTAATTGATTTAGTTAGTTTGCTACTTCTGATTAATTAGACCCAATTACAAAGATGTGTTGTTGGTTTTTATTAGGGGTAAGATGGTATTTTATATGATAAAAGTTACCATTTTAGGAAAGTTTGAAGAAACGGGTGGGACGTCCCAATAAGGAAATTTTGAAGAAACGGGTGGGACGGAGGGAGTATGCTGCAAAATAATTTTTTCTGGGTATGTGACATGAGACATAAACAAAGTATAAATGTTGCTTCATGACGACATTTTTGGTTGGTAGACCACTGTTTGACATAGACACAGTGAAATAGTACTTAGAATTAGTAAAACTCGAAACTAATTCTGATGGAAATGTGGAAATGACCGCCTTAGAGGCAACTAGTAATTTCCATATGTAGTCGCTTAAAAGTGCATTGCAGTTATATCATACCCGCAAAATTAATGTTTCAAATTGAACGGTTCTTCTGTCTGCGCTTTCATCATATAACAGCAATTGTCGCCACACATATTTTTACTTAAGGCGCCTGATAATTATTTATTATTTTTGTTGTTCTAGGAGAGGAGTAATCAAACAACAAAACAAAACAATTTACTTCCTTTCATGGTAATTCTGTTCAAGGGAAATACTGGTGGCATGATGACATGAAAATAGGTAGCCATCATGTGAATATAAGTCTTGTTTGGAGATTGATGTATATTTGAATTTCAGATTTTGATTATTTAAACATGTGGTTAAGATTAAGAAAATTGTCTCGACATCTCCATTTTAACTGTATATTGAAAAAAATAATTTTAAATATTCTATCTACATATCTTCGATCACCAAATGTACACAATCTTATAAATTTTGTGTAAAATAAAACAGTTATCTCAGCATGGACCACGAGCTTTATTGCAACTCCTATATGAAGGCAAGTATGAAGCTGTGAACCGAAAGTTCTGTTTTGTCTGCCTAGTTAGACCAAGAACCGGTGACATCTTAATGTCACCAACGGTTTTTCATCCTATTATGACATTACCTTTATTCTTGTACTCTCTCCCTCTAGAGACAGAAATGACATCTACACGCTCCTCCCTCCTCTACCAGACCATTTGTCGCACGATACGGGTCTTTGCCGGTCCTCGTGTAGGTGAGCTGAGCTGTCAACAAAAATATGAATTCATAGAGCGAATGCATAGCTTTTAAAACGACCAGGGAATTCTTTTCTTGTGGGGGTATTACATAAACACTTCTTTAGATTTGACTATATTTTGGTTGGTAATCGGGGATTGCGGATGACAAGAATGTGGTTTCGAGCTGTGATGGTAGAAGGAGGGGTTCTCCAATTTCTGGGGCGATTTTGTTTCTTTAGTCGAAGTTTGTTTGTCGTATATCTTTTAGAGGACATTGATCATAGTTTTTCTTTCTAAGTTTTAGTATGTCATCTAGTGAAGTCGTAGGACATTTCATAGTTTGGTTATGGGTTTATTTCTACTTTTAGTGCTGTGTTGGTTTTCTTTCCATACGATTCATTATGATCTATTTCAGTGGTTAAATCTTGACGTCGATAGCGGAATGCTATTAAGGGCATCTCTAATCATTGAATGGATGGGGAAAAGTGAAGGACAAGGGGTGGGGGTTGTCGTCGCCAATCGGTGAAGGTGAAGGGAAAGGGGAACGTGAAAGGGAAATGAAAGGGGAAGGTGAAACGATGGGGGTTAAAAAGCAGTGAAATAGGGACTGGGAAGAGAAAACCTCTTAGAGCATCTTCCACAGTGAATATCAAATTTTACATCAAATCTTATATTTGGTGGAGAAAAATAGTTCGGTCTCCCACAGTTGACCCTCAAAAACACCATTTCATCATTTTTGGTGGAAAAATAGCACTTTTGATCTCCTACAGTTTTCACCAATTTTTACATCAGATTGTTATTTCACCATTTCATCAAATTTTGAGAATGGTATTTTTAGCCTCCCACAAAAATCATCAAATTTATCACCAAATCATGAATTCCATAACACTCAAAATAAAAAAAAATATTTTATTACCATAACAATATTACACAAAATTGCAAAATGATTAAATAACACTTATTACCAAAAACAATATTACACGAAATTGCAAATTGAATAAATAACACTTCAAAAAATCTAATTGACCAGTCTAATCTATTTGGCCATGATTATCCCATAAGTGTGCAATAAGTCGTCTTCTTAGTTCGTTATGAGCTCATTGGCTTACCAAGTCTTGATGTCGACCTAAAAATTGGATAAAGTTGAATTAGTGATATCCCTAGCAACCGCAGCATCTGGTACAGATGGTGAACTTTCATAATCAAGATTTATGGGAATGTGAGAAGCATCAAAAGTGTAGGTGTTGAGATACTCGCTACGTTCCTCTTCGACTATCATATTGTGCATGATAATGCAGGCTAACATGATCTCATGAATGTCATTTTTTTTCCAAAAATCGAGTGGCTCCTCTAGCAATTGCAAATCGAGCTTGGACAACTCCAAATGCCCGCTCAAAGTCCTTGCGATAAGCTTCATGTTTTTGTGTGAAATATTGTTCTTGGGCATTTTTTGTTGTACGGATAGATTGTACTAAAGTCGACCATTTAGGATAAATTCCAACAGTTAGATAATAACCAACATTATAGTCCTTACCTTTGATTGAATAGTTTACTGGTATTGATATACCTTCGGTCTACGCTTGAAAGATGGTTGATTTTTATAGCACATTGACGTCGTTATTGGTACCTCGTAGTCCAAAAGACGCATGTCATATCCAAGTATCATATGACGCAACTGCCTCAAGTATCATTGTGCCTTTTTTGTTGCGCCCACGGTATGCTCCCGCATCACACGTTGGATAGTTCTTCCATTCCCAATGGATGCAATCTAGACTCCCTAACATTCCAGGAAATTCACGAAACTCTGCAACTTGTAACAATTTAGCAACATCTTCTGCATTTGGCTTTCTCAGATAAACATGCCAAAATATGGTGTGTATGGCACGACAAATTTTTTTAACAAAACGAGGTCTCCCATACGAAAGTATTGATCAAATGAGTCAGCAGAAGTGCCATAAGCGAGAAATTGTATGGACGCACACATTTTTTGATAAGAAGTAAAAACTGGGGTATTTGCACAATTTTGAGTCTATCAGAACGAGGATTTCAACTAGATTATCATGCAGATATGGCGCATTCCATTATTCTGTTACTTTGTTCTTCATTCTGCTTTCTTCATTTTCTTAGTTTGACTATGTGTTTTTTTTCATGCTAATAATGGGAAATATTTTTATTTTTCTGAGTTTATTATTAAGCATTGTTCATGTCGTCATTTTTGTTTATATTTTATTTTCTATCACTAAGATTAATTATATTAGTCGCCAAAAATAATTTTTAAAACTACTCATTTGGAAAATATGACATTATGTCTCCAATTATATAAAAGTAATGTAAAAACATGCCATAAACACTAATTAAAAATTTGGTGTAGATTACACCAAATTCTATTTTTGCCATCAAATTTGATGGTAAAAATAAGATTTGGTGATATAGGATAGGATTTGGGGGTACCGTGGGAGATGCACTTCACCATTTCACAAAAGCTACACCAAATATAGGATTTGGTGATTTTGTGTTCTTTAGGTCAACGACTGTGAGAGGCCTATAAAAAAATCACTATTTCCTTAGTGATGTGATGGTTTGGTCTTTTGTTGTGGGAGGCCAAAAACACCAAATTTTACCATCAAATATAAGATCTGTTGCGCTGTGGAAGATGGCTATCAAGTGTGAAAGGTAATAGTCTATTTTTATAATTGATTATTAATTATAATTGACGTTTATTGTATTTTTAATAGATTATAAATATTAAATAAAGATAACTAAATTTAAATAATTAAATATGTAATTGTTTTATTCATTTATGTTAAATTAAGGATTATTCATCGTAAACTTATACGATTATTATTTTTTTTACACGTAACCTACTGCATTATCAATTTACCACCTAACTCCTTATCTTATTCTAATTTTTGATAAAATTCTATTTTCCTCCATCTCCGTTATTGAGAGTAACGTAAGCCCAAAAATATTATTTTTTTGTTTAAATCTAAAACCTACATTTTTAAAATGGTTAAGAAATACTTTCACCCCCTCGGTTTTGATGAAAGGACACTTCCACAACTTCCAGTTTGGGAAATGACACTTTAAAAACTTGTTTAAAATCTGGTTTTAAACCATTCAAAAGTTTGGTAAGCCTTTGCAACGTGGGCTATAAAGCAGTCACTAAGATTGCGGTTGCTAGATTAAGAGGCCTCCTCGTGAAACTTATTGCTCCCAATCAAGCTAGCTTTTTCCCAGGTCGTAATACGTCTGATAATATTATTATTTTGCAAGAGATGATCCAGACCTTGAAAAATAAAAAAGGAAACGTATGATAGAATGTCTTGGGATTTTATTAAATATACTCTTCATGAGCTAAACTTTAATGAGAATTGGATCAATCTTATTATGTCCTTTATCAACTCTACGAGCTACTCTCTCTTGTGGAATGGCGAAAGCCTTCGACCCTTTAAACCGCGAAGAGGGCTGAGACAAGGGGACCCCCAATCCCCGTATATTTTTGTTCTCTGCTTACAAAGGCTTACAAACATGATCAATTTGAAAGAGAGTGAAGGGAAGTGGAAAGGCATAAAGATTGCCAGATCTTGCCCCACCATAACCCACTTGCTCATTGCGGATGACATGCTCCTCTTTTCTCAAGCTGACCAAAAGAGTTGTGATATTGTTATGAAAGTTTTGAATGATTTTGTACCATATCTGGACAAAAAATCAATCTCGAGAAGTCCAAATTGTTTGTCTCGGAAAATGTTAATCGCCAACATGCTAGAAACCTTAGTCACACTACTGGTATAAACCCACAATTTGGGTAAGTACTTAGGGGTCAAAGTCTGTCATGAAATGGTGAATAAAGAGCACTTCGGGCATATTATGGAAAATCTTCAGAAAAGGCTTTCGGGTTGGAAATCTGCGAATCTTTCCATCGCGGGGAGATTGGTGGTTATCAAATCTGTTGGCCACTGCTATCCCTGCCTACTCCATGCAGACTAGCGATTTACCCCTCCTCCTTTGTGATAAACTTGATAAAGTTAACCGAATTTTTTTATGGTGGGGGGGGGGGGAAACCGATAAGAGAAAAATACATCTCGTCAATTGGAAGCAAGTGTGTAAAAAGAAAGAAAGTGGGGGTCTTGGTATTAAAAGAATGGGAGACCAAAATATGGTTTTTCTCGGTAATCTGGGATGGAACATCCATGCCAGTGCAACTAATGAAAATGACTCTCTTTGGATCAAAATCCTCAAATGTAAATATTTGAGAAACCATGACATTTTTAATTGGCCAAGAGAAAGACCCGCGTCCCCAATTTGGAGAGGTATTGTTAAATCCAGTGATCTTCTCTACAAAAACACAAAGTGGAACATGGGGAAAGGTGATAAAATATCTATCCGGAAAGATTGGTGGGTAGGGGATAAACCCCTATGCCAAATCTATCCAAATATCAGTTTGCTGATGGTTTAAAAGTGGAAAATCTCATTACCCCGGATCGGCAATGGGATCTCTCAAGCCTTGAGAATCTCATTTCTCCTATTGAGTTGGATGAAATAAGAAAGCTGTATATTCCTCATTTTAATGAGTGTGAGGATACCGTTTTTTGGAATGGAAGCTCAAAAGGAAATTTTTCTATTTCTGCGGCCTATGACAGTATCACCCATGTTCATCCCTGATAACTCTCTATTAGAGTTATATTTCTTGCATACTTTTATATCGTTTTGCGTGATTCCGGGTTTGAAATATGAGTTTTACACTATAAATGTTGAGAAAACGTAGAAAGTTGAGTTTTAGCACTCTATTGTTAATCCGGGCGTTTCGATGCATATTTCGATGTTATTTGTCAAATATAATCGCTTGGTATGGTTGTTCATGTTTTCTTGACAGGAAAGGATGCTAAACGATGTTTAGGAGGCATGAAACGAACTTCGGAAGCAAAGCAAACTCAAGAGGAAGCATGAGAAGCAAAGTCGGAGGAGCAAAAGTGACCAATCTCCACTATTTTGATTGTATCTCGAGTTATACAATGAATTTTGGAGTGAGACCAGTGGCAAATGAAAGTAGACTCAAAGAGCTTTCCAACGATAGGTCACGGAGCTAAAACGGAGATCGGACGAGAAAGATATTGTCCGTCAAAGATGCCAAAATGGAAGAAAAACATTCTGCTGGATATTAAGAACACCAAACTGTGTCCGCACGAACACTCGAGTGTTCGTGCGAACAGCTGGGCCAGACCGAAATTTTGTGGGTTTTTTGGTGATTTTGTGAAACTTTAGAGACCATTGAAGGCTAGAGAGCTGGAGAAGAGAGAAGGAGGACGAAGATAGGGCTCAAGATCACCATTGAAGGCTAGGTTTTGATTTCTTCTTCTTCTTTCAAATCTTGTGTGGAGAAACTTGTAAGTTTTGTTTGGTTGATTACTATTAGCTAAACTTCAATGCTAGGCATCTATGTAGACGGATTATTTCCCGGATTCAAGTCTTTGTTTCATGCCTATGTCTTTGATTCAATGAATAAGTGTTAGTTTCATGATTAAATTGATGATTCTAGTCTATTGACACGGCTAGTGTAGGATTTGATAATCATTGAAGCTAGGGTTTGTTCTTGAATCATTGTATTGCTTAAAGTTAATACTTATTCTTGTTACATGTTCTTACACTATGCTTAATCCTTAGCAAGAATGGAGACTTAACCTAGTTGTGAAGAGTGTTTGAACACAATCCCGTATCACCGAGACCTAAAAGGAGAAATGTTAGGATTGGCCTTAGTGTGGGTAGATTCGGTAGGAGTATTCAGCTGTTCCTTGAAACGGTGGACCGACAGGACCCGTTATCGTACCAGTAGATGACCTGCTAGAACGGACCGGTAGACAACATGAGACCGAGAGGAGATTGTAGTCAATCGAGACGTAAAATGACATGAGACCGATAGGAGATTGTCTGTGCAATTACCCGGCTGAACTAGAATATGTTTAACGTGTTACATAGTTGAACCGGAATTCGTCTACAACCCTAGGTGATCTAGAGATTGCCTAGTTTCTCCATATCTTGTTTCCTAAATATAAAAAAAAAAAAAAAAAACAAAAATAGTAGCTTAGTTGTTATTTAAATTTCTAAAATCAATCAAATCTTTCCTCCGGCACCGTACAGATGTGACTACTGTCAAGAAGGTGTGGAGGACCTAAACCATCTGTTTAGAGAATGCAGAAGAAGTGTCACCATTTGGAATCATTGTTATGGTACACTCTGGATTACTCAGGGAAGCTCTACACCCTTTCCCACTTGGTTTGAAAATAACATCAATAAAAACCAGAGAAATGATATTTCAAGGAGAGAAACTACTCTGTTCATAGTAGTCTGTTGGCAAATCTGGAAAAATAGAAACAATTGGATTTTTTTCTCAAAAAGATGTTTACTTAGACAATTCTTTGTCTAGAGTTTACATTTATCAAGACGAAATCTACAAAGCCTTCAATCCGATTAGTCATAATGTGTCAATTGAGCAGCAACTAATGGATGTTTCAAATCTTGCAGGAAAGAGGAAACTCAATACGAATGGAAGCATGAGCAATGAAGGGAAAGCTAGTTTCAGAGGAGCTTTGAGAGATGAAGAGAACTCTTGGATTGAAGGTTTCTATGGAAATATTGGGCATGCCTCTGTTCTTGAAGCAAAGCTGTGGGCTATGTTTAGAGGGCTTGTGATCATTAGAAGCCAGAACTGGACTCAAGTGAAAATTCAGAGCGATGCCCTTGAAGCAATTATGATGGTGCAAGGAAGCAACCCAATGAACCCAAACTTCAAGAACCTGATTGGAGACATTAGATAGCTCCTCAGCGACAACAACTTCAACCTGATCTACATCAACAGGCGTGTCAACCAGGTCGCGAATGCTTTGGCTAAGAAAGGCGCAACCAACCATGCTGACTTCATGCTCTGTGAGGAGCCTCCAGAGCATATCAAGACCAGGGGCGGACCCAAGGGGGGGCTAAGGGGGGCCATGGCCCCTACAAATCAATTTTCGCTTCTTATTATGTAAGTATAAATTTTAGAAAATGTTGTACCCTTTTAAGCTTGGCCCCCTCATTTTTGGACAAAATATATAAAATAGAAGGAATGGTAGCTGTAAAATTGTAAATTACATCCCGTTATATAGGGAATCTTACCATCTTTGAGATCTATTTAAATATAATTTAATAGGTAGTCAACAATTAATTAGGAGATTTTAGAGTAACTTGAGTGAAAATAGGATTTGTGCTACAATAGCAGGAGTCGAGATCCTCTATATCCTTTGTGTGTATCCTTCCATGTATCCTTACTATGATTGGTATATTTCATAGTTTTTAATTGAACTTAATTGTTTCAAAATTCTATCAAATTGGATAAAAATATATAGAATATACCAATCATAGTAAGGATGCATGGAATGATACACACAAAGGATACAGAGGATCCGGAGTCGAGATCCTCTGTATCATTTGTGTGTATCCTTCCATGTATCCTTACTATGATTGGTATATTTCATATTTTTTAATTGAACTTAATTGTTTCAAAATTCTATCAAATTGGATAAAAATATACAGAATATACCAATCATAGTAAGGATGCATGGAATGATACACACAAAGGATACGATGATCCTCTGTATCCTTTGTGTATATCCTTCCATGTATCCTTACTATGATTGGTATATTTCATATTTTTTAATTTAACTTAATTGTTTAAATCTAAAACAATCCCTATAATTGATGATTTTTATTCTTTATGAATTGCAATAAAATAAATTCTAAAAAAAGTGAGAAAAATAAAATAAAGAAATCAATTTAACAAAACTATACCGAATACAACGTGTTGCTCCCCTTAGCAATTAATTTTGACTTTCTTAAGTTTTGTTTTAATTTTTTTCAACTACGTTTATGCAATTGTAACATTGTTGTTATGCTTCTTTTGCTTTCTAGCGATTCTAACTAAACTGGGTTTCGAAGACACCATGAGAACTTCATTTTTGGTTTGTTTGCTTGAATGCGTTTTATTTGGTTACTTGGAAAATTGGTTGTTGCATAGTTAAACGAATTAAATACGACTCGTGGTTTTTTTTAATCAATTGATAATGTATTCTAGTTTTTGGTTGGCTGAGCATTATTTGCTTTAGTGACTTTAAATACTACGTTGTGTCACTGTGCATTTTTGGCCCCCCTATGGTACAAATCCTACGTCCGCCACTGATGAAGACTTACCTCCTTAATGATATCCTAGGCAATCATGCTAGTACTAGTGCTAGCAATTAAGTCCTCTTCTTGAGGCATCTGTTGTTTGTTTTTTCTTCCAGACTATTGTTTTTTCAACTCCGTTGAAAAAAAAGTTGGTATCCCTATTTTTAAACAACTGTTTTTCCGAGAAAATCATTTGGAAATGTTGTTTTTTGTTTGTAAAAAAAAAAAAAAAAAAAAAAAAAAACAGAGTGAAAATCAGTTGTTTAAAATAACAGTTTAAAATAACAGTAATATTGGTTTTTTTTAGTGTTCTTTTTTTCATATTTTACGTGGTTAAAGTTATTTCAACCCTGATTCGATGGATAAAATTAAAAAGTATATGTCTGTATTGTACGTAAAATGATATAAGAGTAAATTTAGCAACTTTTCAAATATATTATTGATTTAAAACACTGCTTCTCAGCACGTACCAAACAATTTTTTTATTCTGTTTTAAACGTGTTTTCTCCTGTTTCTAAACGGACACCACACAAGCTCTAGGTTTTGACAGATAAAGTTAAATAGTACTACCTCGGTTCCTTCTCTATATCCTTGCACGATTGCGAGGGTCACTTTGACCCAGTGACTTGGTTAGCAAAACGATGTAAAAATTGGGAAATTAGTTTTTTGGGGTTGTAGAGTAAACTATGATGCACAATACCATAAAAAAATTACCAAATTCTCGCATCGTTTTCCTGACCAAATCACCGGGTTAAAGTGACCCTCGAAAATCGTGCGTGAACATAAAGCGAACAGAGGTAGTACTAGTAAAACTCTAAAACTAAATTCAGATGGAAATGTGGAAATGACAGCTTGAGAGGCAAAAGGTAATGTTTCCATACATGGTAGTTATCTCATACTACCTGCTAAACATACTACCTGCTAAATTAATGTTTCAAATAGAACCATTCTCGTGTCTGCGAATTTATCAGGCAGGGCAATATATAAGTTCTTAAGGCGCAGGATAATAATCATCACTCTGGAAGTTATTTACTATTCTTGATGTTCTACAAAAAAAAAAAAAAAAAAAAAAAAAAAAAAAAAAAAAAAAAAAAAATTACCAGTACTACTTACTTTCACGGAAAATACTGGCGGCACGATGATATGAAAATAGCTAGCCATCGTGTCAATATAAGTCTTGTATGGAGATTGAGGTAGTATATTCGAATTTCAGATTTTGATTATTTAAACACGTGGTTAAGAAAATGTATAGTCTCAATCTCTTCATTTTAAACGGCATATTAAAAGAATAAATACTAGATCTATGAATTCATATTTTATATAAATATTATTGCAACTCCTAAATGAAGGCAATTATGAAGTTGTGAACGGAATAATCTGTTTTGTCTGCCTAGCTGGACCAAGAACCGTTGACATTTTCGTACTATTGTCACATTTCTTTTATTCTTGTACTCTCTACCTCTACAGAGAGAAATGACATCTACACGCTCCTCCCTTCTCTACATTTGCCGCTCGATACGGGTCTTTGGCGGGCCTCGGTGAGCTGAGCTGTCTACAAAATATGAACTCGTGGCTTTTAAAACGATCAGAGAATTCTTTTAAAACGATTAGGTAAAACTTCTTTAGATTTGACTATGTTTGGTTGGTGTCCGGGGAATGTCGATGATAAGAATGTGGTTTCTACCTGTGACGGTAGACGAAAAACGGTTTTTTTTTTTTTTTTTTTTTTTTTTCATTTTATGGGGTTATTTTGTTTATTTGTCGAAGTTTCTTACTGAGTTTTAGTATACCATCTAGTGAGGTTGTAGGACATTCCTAGTTTGATTCCGGGTTTATTTCTACTTCTAGTGCTGTTGTTGGTTTTCTGTGTCCATCCGATCCATTACGTGGAAGTGAAGGGGAAGGGGTGGGGGTTGTCCGGGAGGGGAAAGGAAGGTGAAGGGGCGGGGGTTAAAAAGCTGTGAAAAAGGGACTTAGAAAATGAAAACCCCTTGCGCCATCCCTCATGAAAATGGCTATCGAGTAGTGTGAGGTAATTTTATTTAGATTAAGGACTTTAATTAACGTTTATTATTTTTTATTAGAATATAAATATTAAATAATTAAATACATACTACATATGTTTCTTTCCTTTCAGTTTACTTCACTTTTTGACAATATTTACTGGGTCACTTTGACCATGTGATTTGGTTAGCAAAACGAATTTCCAAAAGTTACATCGTTTTGCTATCCAAACTACCAAGTCAAAGTAACCCAATTACGAATAAAAAAGTCAACCGGAAAGATAAGAAACAGAGGTAGTAATTGTTTTATACATGTATATTAAATTTATATTTTTTTTTACCGTAAACCTATACACTTATTATTTTTTTGACACACATCTCCGTTATTGAGAGTAACGTCAACCCAAAAATATTACTTTTTTGTTGGTAGAGCATTTGAAGCCCCTGCATTATGTCCCATATTCGAACCCGACTAGGTAAAGGATATGATATAATTCCTCAAAATAAATTTCAAAATTACATTTTTAAAATGATTAAAAGACACTTTCACCCCCTCAGGTTTGATGAAAAGACGTTTTGACACCTTCTAGTTTGGGAAATGACACCTTCTCCCCTTCAGTTTTGCACACTAGAGGGGTGAAAGTGTGTTTTCCCAAACTCAAGGGGGGGGGGGAGTGTCTTTTCATCAAACTTGAGGTGGTGGAAGTGACTTTTGCCCTTTTAAAATTTGTCATTTAGATCTAATAATGGGAGTAATAATCTTCGATCCACAAAAATCGGTGGCCTCTCCATGGCCGCTGTACAGAGGGTCGAGGAAGACAATGGGGTGAGATCTGACTCATTTACCCCTGCAGACAAGAATGAAATTCTTGTGCCTAAACTATTGGGCTTAAGTCTGAACCTGGCTGGTTCTCCTGCTAAGTCACATGGGCTTGTTCTTAACCCGGAAATAGGCCTTGGAGCTTTCAATCCTCCTGGTGATGGTGCCGTGCCTTCGCCGTTTTTCTCTTCATCGTCCCCTGCATCTATCATCTTCTCGGCCACTGAAAACCCCCCACTTTCGCCAAGATTGATGAAGAAACTCGCCAACTCCCCGAAGGCTTCTATGTCCGAAGAGGTTGATCATGCCAAGAAGGGACGAAACTTGGCCCAGCTGCGAGTTCAAATCCGTGAAGGGAATCAGAAGATTCAAGCTAAGGAAAAAAAGAGTACAGTGCAGACAAAGAGGAGGACTGTGGAGGACTGCACTGAAACCAATTTTATAATTGAAAGACAAAGTGAGGAGAAAAGAGTAAGGCAGGAAAAATCAGCCACTATTTGTGAAGATGTTTCCCAAGAAACGACAGACAAGGCAGTTATCGAAGAGGTTGTAGATGGTATGCCCAAATCAATGATATCGGTGGTGAGTTCTGCGCACCACCGCTGGGATCAACGATCGGCACGTGCGGGGGTTGGGTAACCCTTGCGCGTTTCGTGCTCTCCGTGACCTCCTCAAGAGGGAGCGGCCAAATCTTTTATTTCTTATGGAAATGAAACAAAATGCGGAAGAGATGGAGAAGTTACGTTCTCAGTGTAATTTTAATAAAGGGTGTCATGTTAGTTGTCGTGGTCGACAAGGTGGATTATCTCTTATGTGGGATCGCTCTTTGTCGGTATCCACTTTGTCTTCTTCAAAATTTCACATAGATTGCTTCATAAAAATTGAGTGTTCGGATTATTTGTGGCACTTTACTGGACTTCACAGAGACCCGGTTGCGTCAAAGAGGGTGCATACTTGGACACTCATTGATCGTTTAAGAAGATCGGATGTTAAAAAACGGTGCATTATGGGCGATTTTAATGCCGTACTATCAAGCGACGAGAAGGAAGGAGGTAGAGGCTTATCGATTCAACAAATTTCGCCTTTCACACAAGCCCTCTATCGAAACAATATAAAAGACACTGGTTTTGCTGGACCACGCTCTACTTGGTCGAATAATAAATGTGACGACAATGCGATTAGGGAAAGACTTGACCGGGCTGTGGCATCTCCGGAATGGGTCGAGAATTTCTTAGGAGCTCGAGTTAATCATCTTAGTTCTTCAAGCTCTGACCATATTCTAATCCAGCTGATCTTGGATCCTAAGTTGGCACTGAAGTTGTGAAGTCCAAGACGCCGCTTTCACCTTGAAGCCTCCTGGATGGATCGTGGGGACATTAAGGAGGCCGTAAGTGATTCGTGGCAGTGTCGAGCTTATGGCTTGCCTAGTAAACTGGTACAAACTTCGCAAAAATTGAAGAACTGGAGCCGAACCCAATTCAACTAAGTACCTGGTCGGCTTTGGCAAATACGAAACAGGCTACCTGGATGGCGCAACAGCGTCCTTCACGGGCTGTTGTGAAGGAGGCTCGAGACCTATGCACTCCTTACAATTAATTTATGCGAACGGAGGAGGCTATGTTGCGAAAACAGTCGTGAATTTCTTGGCTTCGGCTAGGAGATAAAAATACTCGTTATTTCCATCATCGTGCCTCGATGAGGGGTGCACGGAATGCGTTGGTTGGAATTGAAGACTGTACGGGCTGTTGGAAAGAACATGACGATGATGTGATTGCGATCTTTCAGAAATATTTCTCTAATTTGTTTTCAAGTAGAGGTCCATTGGAAGATGAGGTGAACAAAGTGGTTGAGTGTATTCCACAAATTATAACACATGATTAGAACGTTTATGTGGATGACCTTTTCAGAAATTTGGGACGCGCTAATTACAATGGGCCCTCACAAGGCCCCGGGGGTGGATGGATTCCCGCCCATCTTTTTCCAAAAAATGTGGTCGATTGTTGGAGAGGAGGTGACTTCTTTGTGCCTAGACATTCTCAATCATGGTGCTGAGGTACGACCTATTAATCAAACTCTATTAGTTTTGATTCTGCAAGTTAAACAACCAAGACGTCCTGTCGATTTTAGACCAATCAGTCTTTGTATGGTTGTGTATAAAATTTTTGCTAGAGCGATCGCAATCAGACTCAAACGAGTGATGGATGAAATTATTTTACCAAATCAAATTGCATTTGTAGCGTGATACCGCAGCGTGGACTCCGACCGGGCTGCCCACTCTCTCCATACTTATTTTTGCTCTGTACTGAAGGCTTATCTCACTCTCTACTACGCCAACAGGGTCGGTTCCATTACATCTATGAAATTATCAAGAATAGCCCCCCATGTGTCCAACTTACTGTATGTGGATGATAGTATCTTTTTCACAAAGGCGGACCCTACTGAAACCTATCCTTTGCTCTGAATTCTTCAGAATTATGAGCGAGATTCGGGGCAAAAAATTAATTTGTAGAAATCGTCATCAATGTTCTCTAGGAATACACCTATCTCGGTCCAAGAGGAACATTGTGTGTTGGCAGGAATTCAACGGGTGAATATGTTTGATAGATATTTGGTTTTACCTTGGAATGGTTGCCGCTCTAGAACCATGAAGTTTTTAGGGGTGTTGGAACGTGTTAGAAAACGTCCCAACGGTTTCACGAAGAATTTCCTCTCGGTGGCGAGTAAGGAGGTCTTGATTAAGGCTGTAATACAAGCAATCCTGAAATATACGATGTCATGCATCCTCCTACCGTTATCACTTTGCGAGAGGATTGAAATCCTAGTGTGTGGTTATTGGTGGAATCGGAAGGATGGAAAGGGGATTTGTTGGCTATCTTGGGAGCGGATGAAGGAGTTGATGTGCAAAGGGGGTGTTGGGTTTCGTGATTTACACTCTTTCAATCTAGCATAACTGGCAAAGCAAAGCTGGAGGATACTCACTAGCCGAAAATCGCTTATGGCACGGGTTATCAAAGCGAAGTACTTTCCACGATCTGACTTATTTGAAGCACAACTCGGTAATAATCCGTCGCAGGTTTGGAGAAGAATTATTGAGGGAAGGAAAGTTCTTGACCGCTTAGCTTATCAACCGGTCGGTGATGGTACTGCGATTAACGCTCTAAAAGGACGATGGATCCCAATACCCCACAGTTTCAAGATGTGCACCAATAACCCATACACGGAAAATTTGAATGTGTCTGACCTTATTTGCAGGGACACCCATCAGTGGAGGCAAAACCGACTAGAGGCGATTCTCAATCCTATTGATCTGGAAGTGGTGAAACAATTTCCACTGAAAGTGACAACACAGAGTGATATGTGGGAATGGTTCTTTGACGGAAGAGGCCAATATTCCATGAAAACGGGCTATGTTGTAGCCGAAGGCTTACGCAAAGATAGTGGGAATGTTACATGACAATCGTCAAAGTCGTCCTATAATCTCTTTAACAAGATGTGGACTACCAAAGTGCAAGCTAAAGCTATTTTCACAACCTGGCGGGCTCTTCACGGTGCTCTTCCCACACGAGTGAATTTGTGGAAACGTGGGGTTAATATGAATTTATGTGCATGGTGTGGCAAGTGTGAGGAGTCGGAGAGTCATTTATTCCTCAACTTCAAACCCATGATCCAAGTTTGGTAGACTTTTCTGGGTATTCGATGACACCACCAAGTTCACTCAAATGTCAAAGATTGGGTATTGAATTCCATCCAAGAACTATGTGAGGAGGAGCGCGCGATCCTTGTTACAACGATTTGGAATGCGTGGAGGAGTAGAAATCGACGTATCTTTGAAAACAAATACAATTCCTCCGATGAGATGATTGCCCAGATTGTTCAACCTCGAGAAGATTTTAAAGTAGCTATGGCCATGGATGGGGGCAATGGCCTTCACTCCAATTTTGATGTAACCCCGACGATGCCTGAGATGAATGTCTGGAATCCACCAGATTTAGGGTGGTGAAAATTAAATTGTGATTGAGCGTGGAATGAAACCGAAGAGAAGGATGCGTTTGGCGTGGTGATTCATGATCACACTGGTTACACTATAGCGTCGATGGCTGGACGACTACCGTTTTTCAGCGCTGCTAAAGTGGCGGAAGGACTGGCGGCAAGAGAAGGCCTACAACTTGTGTGGCGTATAGTAGGTCGAAAGATTATCCAGAGGTCGATCTGAAGGGTATCACACAGCAGATTCGTGATGAACGCAATGGTGTCAGTGACTTGTCTCCATTCGGCGTCATAATAAAGGATTCCCGAAGGTTTCTCATTCGCTTCGGTGAAACGAAAACACTATGCTGTCCACGCTCATCAAATAGGCTAGCCCATCTTCATGCTCAATTTTGTTTATCCTTTCAAAATCCAGTAGTTTGGATAGAATCGCTCCCAAGCTGAGCACAGACATGTACCGAGACTGAGTTGTTTCGGTTGAACCTCACCTAATGAAGTCTTCTTTTTCTTCAAAAAAAGAAGACATATACGTCACAAAGAAATACGACATAGACTGAGAACCTAGAAATGGCTCCAAGAGGTGGGTGTGTGCTCTGAAGAATCACAAGCTTTTACGATTTCGTGTCCTACAAGTCGGTCCGTGCTGAAGAAAAAATCAAAGTACAATATGTGGCGAGAAAAGCATCAAGAATTGCTCTGCTTTCTATCGCCCAACAACATGAGTATGAATTCGTTTATGCGGTTCTATACCTAGTTTTTAATCTTTTGTGTATATTTATGTAGTAATTAATTGTTGGGATTGTTGTTAGGTTGGGTCTGTCAGTAAAAAAAGTTTCTTTAATTTTGGATTTTGTTAATGCGTAGAAAAATCAATCCCTTCCGAAGCTATACAAAATTTTGGTTTCTAGTACTTAGGAATAAAGAAACTACCTGGTCCTTGCTCAAATATTACCCAACTATTTACACATTAGTTGCAGAGCAGGATTAGTGGGGACTCCAACAATCAATTATTTAGAGATCAGACCTCAAAAGTACTGTCCTTAGAAATAATAGGATTTGTTTTTTCAATGGTAAGCTTTCAAATTATCGGGCACATACCCAGTTAATCCTAATTGTAAGTCAAAATGCATTAAGCTACCACTGCTTCTGCTATTTAGGTCATCAAACTTGACTATGTTACAGCAACTCGTACACTTATAAATAGTCTACAATGTTAGTTTTACCAAACTGGAAAAGGTGGAAGTGTCTTTTAATCAAACTTGAGGGGGTTAAATGTCTCTTACCCTTTTAGGAGTGTAATTTATAAATTAAAATAATAATAATAATAATAATGATTCTCGACTGTCGTTACTTTCAATAACGATGATAGACGAAAAATAAGCAAATTGTCACAAATTAGAATAATGAATTGGGTAAAAGACAAAAATCACCCTCCGTGTTTAAAATGAATTGTGGAAAATATCTTACCAAGTGATCTGCATCTCCACATTCATAGCAATTCATTACTTTAGGTTTATATGAATGTGAATAAGATTTACCTTTTTGATCATTGCTACTTGAGGATCTGAATTTTTCTTTGTTATAGTCCTTGTTTTCAAAGCTCTTTTTCTTCTTCAGAATTGTGGCCAAGGCTTTGGAGATCAAGGCTAAGGCTTCTTCATCATTATCATCATCATCCTGTTCAAGGCTTGGAGATTTCTTGTTGTCCTTTTCCTTGAGTGCCAGGTTCTTGATATTGTCAGTCATGTCACCATCCACTTCCTTCATTGGTATCTCACGATTGAGCAGTTTGCCTTGCAGATCATCTAGCTCTAAGATACTCAAGTCCTGAGCTTCCTCAATTGCAGTTGTCTTTGGCTCCCATTTGGATTTTGGCAAGCTTCTTAGGATCTTTCTGACTTTTTCTTCATTTGAGAAACCCTTTCCCAAAGATTCCAAGTTGTTCACAATATATTAGTAAACCTCTTGAACATGTCCTTGATGGATTCACCAGAGTTCATCTTGAACAGTTCATACTGCCTCATAAGGATATTTATTTTGGTCTACTTGACTTGGCTAGTTCCATCATAAGTGCCAGTCAATTTTTCCTAGATCTCCTTTGCACTCTTTGTACCTCACAGTTTCAAGGTGTGCACCAACAACCCATACATGGCTAATCTGAACACGTCTGACCTTATTTACAGGAACACCCATTAGTGGAGGCAAGACTGACTAGAGCCGATTCTCAATCCTATTGATGTGGAAGTGGTGAAACAAATTCCACTGCCCGTGACAGCACAGAGTGATATGTGGGCATGGTTCTTTAACGAAAGAGGCCACTATTTCGTGAAAACAGGCTATGTTGTAGCCGAAGGCTTACGCAAAGATAGTGTCAATGTTACATGGCGATCGTCAAAGTCGTCCTATAAGCTCTTTAACAAGCTGTGGACTACCAAAGTGCAAGCTAAAGCTATTTTCACAACCTTGAGGGCTCGTCACGGTGCTCTTCCACAAGAGTAAATTTGTGGAAACGTTGGATTAATATCATGAATTTATGTGCATGGTGTGGCAAGTGTGAGGAGTCGGAGAGTCATTTATTCCTAAAATTCAAACCCATGATCCAAGTTTGGGAGACTGTTCTGGGTATTAGATCACACCACCAAGTTCACTCAAATGTCAAAGATTGGTTATTGAGTTCCATCGAAGAGCTATGTAAGGAGGAGCGCGCGATCCTTTTTACAACGGATTGGATTGCGTGGAGGAGTAGAAATCGACGTATCTTTGAAAACAAATACAATTCCTCCGATGAGATGATTTCCCAGATTGTTCAACCTCGAGAAGATTTTAAAGTAGCTATGGCCATGGATGGGGGCAATGGCCTTGAATCCAATTTTGATGTAACCCCGACAATGCCTGAGATAAATGTCTAGAATCCACCAGATTTAGGGTGGTGAAAAGTAAATTGTGATTGAGCGTGGAATGAAACCGAAGAGAAGGATGTGTTTGGCGTGGTGATTCATGATCACACTGGTTACACTATAGCGTCGATGGCTGGACGACTACCGTTTTTCAGCGCTGCTAAAGTGCCGGAAGGAGTGGCGGCAAGAGAAGGCCTACAATTTGTGTGGCGTATGGGTGGTCGAAAGATTATCCAGAGGTCGATCCGAAGGGTATCACACAACATATTCGTGATGAACGCAATGGTGTCAGTGACTTGTCTCCATTCGGCGTCATAATAAAGGATTCCCGAAGGTTTCTCATTCGCTTCGGTGAAACGAAGACACTATAGTGTCCACGCTCAGCAAATAGGCTAGCCCATCTTCATGCTCAATTTTGTTTATCCTTGCAAAATCCAGTAGTTTGGATAGAATCGCTCCCAAGCTGAGCACAGACATGTACCGAGAGTGAGTTGTTTCGGTTGAACCTCAGTTAATGAAGTCTTCTTTTTCTTCAAAAAAAGAAGACATATATGTCACAAAGAAATACGACATAGATTGAGAACCTAGAAATGGCGCCAAGAGGTGGGTGTGTGCTCTGAAGAATCACAAGCTTTTACGATTTCGTGTCCTACAAGTCGTTCCGCGCTGAAGAAAAAACCGAAGTCCAATATGTGGCGAGAAAAGCATCAAGAATTGCTCTGCTTTCTATCGCCCAACAACATGAGTATGAATTCGTTTATGCGGTTCTATACCTAGTTTTTAATCTTTTGTGTATATTAATGTAGTAATTAATTTTTGGGATTGTTGTTAGGTTGGGTCCGTCAGTAAAAAAAGTTTCTTTAATTTTGGATTTTGTTAATGCGTAGAAAAATCAATCCCTTCCGAAAGCTATACAAAATTTTGGTTTCTAGTACTTATGAATAAAGAAACTACCTGGTCCTTGCTCAAATATTACCCAACTATAGATACTAATACTTTACACATTATTTGTAGAGCAGGAGTAGTCAGGACTCCAACAATCAATTATTTAGAGATCAGACCTCCAAAGTACTGTCCTTAGAAATAATAGGATCTTTATTTTCAATGGTAAGCTTTCAATTTATCGGGCACATACCCAGTTAATCCTAATTGTAAGTCAAAATGCATTAAGCTACCACTGCTTCTGCTATTTAGGTCATCAAACATGACTATGTTACAGCAACTCGTACACTTATAAAAAATCTACAATGTTAGTTTTCCAAACTGGAAAGTGTGGAAATGTCTTTTCATCAAAATTGAGGGGGTTAAATGTCTTTTACCCTTTTAGGAGTTTAATTTATAAATTAAAATAATAATTATAATAATTATAATAATGATTTTGGACTGTCGTTACTTTCAATAACGATGATAGACGAAAAATAAGCAAATTGTCACAAATTAGAATAATGAATTGGGTAAAAGACAAAAATCACCCTCCGTGTGTAGAATGAATTGTGGAAAATATCTTACCAAGTGATCTGCTTCTCCACAATCATAGCAATTCATTACTTTAGGTTTATATGAATGTGAATATGATTTACCTTTTTGATCATTGCTACTTGAGGATCTGAATTTTTCTTCGTTATAGTCCTTGTTTCGAAAGATCTTTTTCTTCTTCAGAATTATGGCCAAGGCTTTGGAGATCAAGGCTAAGGCTTCTTCATCATCATTATCATCCTCCTGTTCAATGCTTTGATATTTCTCGTTGTCCTTTTCCTTGAGTGCCAGGTTCTTGATATTGTCAGTCATGTCACCATCACTTCCTTCATTGATATCTCACGAGTGAGCAGTTTGCCTTGCAAATCATCTAGCTCTAAGATACTCAAGTCCCGAGCTTCCTCAATTGCAGTTGTCTTAGGCTCCCATTTGGCTTTTGGAAAGCTTCTTAGGATCTTTTTGACTTTTTCATCATTTGAGAAACCCTTTCCCAAAGATTCCAAGTTGTTCACTATATCAGTAAAACTCTTGAGCATGTCCTTGATGGATTCATCAGAGTTCATCTTGAACAGTTCATACTGCCTCATAAGGATATTGATTTTCGTCTACTTGACTTGGCTAGTTCCTTCATAAGTGACAGTCAATTTGTCCCAGATCTCATTTGCACTCTTTGTACGCACAGTTTCAAGGTGTGCACCAACAACCCATACATGGCAAATCTGAATGCGTCTGCCCTTATTTACAGGAACACCAATTAGTGGAGGCAAGACCGACTAGAGGCGATTCTCAATCCTATTTATGTGGAAGTGGTGAAACAAATTCCACTGCCCGTGACAGCACAGAGTGATATGTGGGCATGGTTCTTTGACGAAAGAGGCCAATATTCCGTGAAAATAGGCTATGTTGTAGCCGAAGGCTTACGCAAAGACAGTGGGAATGTTACATGGAAATCGTCAAAAGTCGTCCTATAAGCTCTTTAACAAGCTGTGGACTACCAAAGTGCAAGCTAAAGCTATTTTCACAACCTGGAGGGCTCTTCACGGTGCTCTTCCACACGAGTTCATTTGTGGAAATGTGGGATTAATATCAGGAATTTATGTGCTTGATGTGGCAAGTGTGAGGATTCGGAGAGCCATTAATATCATGAATTTATGTGCCTGGTTTGGCGTGGTGATTCATGATCACACTGGTTACACTATAGCGTCGATGGCTAGACGACTACCATTTGTCAGCGCCGCTAAAGTGGCGGAAGGACTGGCGGCAAGAGAAATCCTACAACTTGTGTGGCGTATGGGTGGTAAAAAGATTATCCTAGAGGTCGATGTAAAGGGTATCACAGCAGATTCATGATGAACGCAATAATGTCAGTGTCTCCATTCGGCGTCATAATAAAGGATTGCCGAAGGTTTCTCCTTCGCTTCGGGTAAAACGAAGACTCTATGGTGTCCATGCTCAGCAAATAGGCTAGCCCATCTTCATGCTCAATTTGGTTTATTTTTGGAAAATCCAGTAGTTTGGATAGGATCGGTCCCAAGTTGGGAACATGCATGTACCGAGAGTGAGTTGTTTCGGTATAACCCCACTTCATGAAATCTTGTTTTGCTTCAAAGAAAAGAATACATATACGTCACAAAGAAATACGACATAGACTGAGAACCTAGAAATGGCGCCAAGAGGTGGGTGTGTGCTCTGAAGAATCACAAGGTTTTACGATTTCGTGTCCTACAAGTCGGTCCGCGCAGAAGAAAAATCGAAGTCCAATATGTGGCGAGAAAAGCATCAAGAATTGCTCTGCTTTCTAATGCCCAACAACATGAGTATAAATTCTTTTCTGCGGTTCTATACCTAGTTTTAAATTTTTTGTGTATATTTATGTAGTAATTAATTGTTGGGATTGTTGTTAGGTTGGGTCCGCCAGTAAAAAAATCTTTCTTTGGGATTTTGTTAATGCGTAGAAAAATCAATCCCTTCCGAAAGCTATATGAAATTTTAGTTTATAGTACTTAGGAACAAAGAAACTACCTGGTCGTTGCTCAAATATTACCCAACAAAATATACTAATCCTATACACATTAGTTGCAGAGCAGGATTAGTGACCCAAACAATCAATTATTTAGAAATGAGACCTCAAAAGTATTGTCCTGAGAAATAATAGGATATGTTTTTTCAATGGTAAGCTTTCACTTTATCAGGCACATACCCAGTTAAGCCTAATTGCAAGTCAAAATGCATTAAGATACCACTGCTGCTACTATTTAGGTCATCAAACTTGACTATGTTACAGCAACTCTTACACTTATAAATAATCTACAATGTTAGTTTTACCAAACTGGAAGGTGTGGCAGTGTCTTTTCATCAAACTTGAGGGGGTTAAAATGTCTTTTACCATTTTAGGAATGTAGTTTATAAATTTTAAACAAATAATAATGATGATTTTCGGATTGTCGTTACTTTCAATAACGATGATAGACAAAAAATAAGCTTATTGTCACAAATTAGATGAATGAATTGGTTAAAAGACAGAAATCACCCTCGTGTTTGGAATCTAAACAAAAAAACCACTGTTCAGGGATATACAAAAACCACCCTGTCAGTGGATGGACGTTGGACAAATGCCGCCCTTCTGTTAGTGTCAGCTAGTAAATGGTACAATCTAATTTTTATGACCATTCTGGCCCTTTTTGTGTTTACTTTGTTCATGTTCTTGTGTACTTGGTGTTCTTGAACACCACCACCACCACCACTACCACCAACACCACCGCACCACCACCACCAACACTACCACCACCACCTCCACCACTGTGTTCTTGGGGTTCTTCTTCACAACCAGAAGCTACTGCCAATTCAAACGAACCATCAGCTACCTACAACCCACATCAGCCACCACAACTCCACCTTTCTCCCTCTCAGAACCACTGCAGACCACAAACCAAAACCACCTGTAACCCAATAGCCAACACCACCAACAATTAATTCGATGAACTCACCCCAATTTCCTACTCAAACTTTGTCGACCATCGCCACTTTCACCAAGAATCCACCGAACCCAAAACTCAATTCATCGCCAATCCACAAACGAGGACCTCCAAACCAACTACATCGTCCTCCACCTTTGAATTCACCGAATAAACCAACATCGCATACCTCCTTGAGACCACCATTAATTCAATATTCTTCAATATCCGACCAAGACCACCCAGTTCCTCCTCCTACAACTCCGACGAATTCAATCAGCCAGACCACCAATATGAAAGGTAAATTAGGGTTTCACCCCATAAACAGAGAGAACATAGAGAAGGCGAAAGAAAGAGGTTGTTGTATATACACTGATGAAATCTTAACCCTAATACATAAGAAAAAAAAAAATATATATATATATATATGAGGCTAGAATAACGGTATGAAACAGGTAGGGTTACACAAATGGGCTTGAATAATATGATGGGATTCTGTATAGGATTGGGCTTGAGTGTTGTAGAGGCCCAATCGCCTTCTAAAGATATTGGTCTTCACATCCAGTAGCTGATCCAGGTCCATTTCTCTAATACCTCTCCTCACGCTGAAGGTGCAGAGCGCACCATAAGCTTGGTCTTTAGATCTTCTAAGTGGGGTGCGGCCAATGATTTTGTAAAAATATCTGCGAGTTAGGCTGCACCAGAAAGAAAAGAAACATAAGCGCACGGTTTAAAACTTTCTCTCTAACGTAATGATAATCTAACTCAATGTGTTTGGTTTAGGCATGAAACAAAGGGTTGGCGGTGAGCGCCATTGCGCACTTGTTATCAGTCCAAAGGGTGGGAGGAGAGGGTAATAAAAAATGAAGATCATAAAACAATAATTTAAACCAAGAGCAATCAGCGGCAGCAGTAGCGAGTGCACGATATTCGGCTTCGGTTGAGGACCGAGCCAGCGTGGCTTGTTTCTTGGAGGCCCAATGAACTGGGTTTGGGCCGAGAAAAACAACAAGCCTAGTTGTGCTACGACGGTCCGTTGGGTTACCAGCCCAATCGGCGTCCGCAAAAAATTGAAGAGGAAGGTGACCAGACTGATAAAAAGTACCACGGGCCTTTGTGCCTTGAAGGTAACGTAATATGCATTTCGCACCAGAATAATGAACGTCAGTTGGTGAATGCATAAACTGACACAAGTGATTAAATGTAACAAAAATGTCGGGTCTAGTAAAATTCAAATATTGTAAGGCGCCAAGAAGTTGGCAAAAAACAGAGGGGTCTGGAAGGGGTTTTCTTTCCAAAAGGTTGTATTTTTGCCCAGAAGCTAGAGGCGTAGGGCAGGGCTTACAATGAGACATATGAAAACATGCTAAAATATCAGTGATATACTTTTCTTGATGCAGTAAAATACCATCAGTATTACGCTTAATTTGTAAGCCCAGAAGGTATGTTGGAGGGCCTAAGTTTTTCATTTAAAATTGAGAGCTCAGTTTAGGAACTAAGGCAGTAATAAATGTGCAATCATTGCCGGTGACAATGATGTCATCAACGTAAAGAAGAAGAGTAATTTTGTTGTGAAAGTGACGAATAAATAAGGAGCAGTCGGCATGAGAAGCAACAAAACCAAGAGACAATAAGGAAGTTGTAAATCTCTCAAACCAAGCACGTGGTCCTTGTTTCAGACCGTAGATGGATTTCCGCAGTAAACAAACAAGTTTTGGATAATTAGGGTCAATAAAACCTGTGGGCTGGCGCATATACACAGTCTCACGTAGGTTACCATGTAAAACCGCATTTTAACGTCCAATTGTTGCAAGAGCCAAGAGAACGAGGCTTCAAGAGATAAAACACAGCGTACGATGGCGTGTTTAACCACTGGGCTAAAGGTTTCGTCGTAGTCCAATCCCGGGGTTCGATGAAACCCTTTGGCTACGAGACGAGATTTAAAACGAGAAACTATCCCATTGGTGTTAAATTTGGTCTTATAGAACAATTTTTTTCCAATAATATTTGTGTGTGGAGGTGGAGGTGGTGGTACTAAAACCCATGTATGCTGTTTTTTAAGACTCCTAAATTCATCCGTCATGGCATCACACCAATGGGAGAATTGAGAAGCCTCTTTAAAAGAAGTAGGGTCAGAGGGAGTAGATAACAAAGGAGTAGTAGTAGTAAGAAACAACTTCTTTTTGCAAATACCCGACTTACTACGGGTTTGCATAGGATGTCCTTCATGAAGGGGAGGATTGGGAGAGTTGTTTGAAATCATTTAGAAAGGAGGGTGCGCCAGGCCAGAACTGACTGGTGTAGGCACATGATCAAGTGTAATAGAAGCTGGTGGCGTAGCCTGAACACCAGCAGTTGGATGCGACCCTTCGGAGCTCTCAGCATGATTATAGTGGGGGGGACAAGGGGGCGAGACAATCTGAAATTCCATGGGCAGTATATGTAGAAGAATTAAACAACCCAGGTGAGTAAGTAGACAAAGAGGATGAATCTGTAGTATTAAAGGAGTTCAATGGAGATGTAACAGGCGCAGTTTCTATAACAGTAGCATAAGGGAAAGAAAACTCATCAAATAGGACATCACGACTAACAAAAAAAAATTCTTTAGTTCTATCAAAACATAAGTAACATTTGTAACTGTCGGCGTAACCTAAAAAGACACACGTTGTGGTTTTGACATCTAATTTTGAGGTATTATAAGGAGTAAGACGAGGAAAACAAGCACAACCAATATTTTTTAAATGAGAATAGTCTGGTACAGTATTAAAAAGTAATTCAAAAGGAGATTTATTTGATGTGTATTTGCTTGGTAACCGATTAATCAAGTAAGTTGCTGTTGCAACAGCGTGATACCAAAAAAATTTGGGCAATGATGCAGTATTTAAGAGTGTAATAGCAGTTTCTATAATGTGACGATGCTTACGTTCTGAAATACCGTTTTCTTGCGGTGTATGTGGGCAAGACTTTTGATGAAGAATACCATTTTCAGCAAGGTATTTTTGAAAAATAAATGCAGTATACTCACCACCCCATTAGATCGCAAAATTTTAATGTTATATCCTAACAATTTTTCAATAAACAGCTTGTATTTAGCAAACACAGAATGAACTTTAGATTTTAAACGTAATGGAAAAATCCAAGTAAAGCGTCTATAATCATCAATGAACAAGACGTAGTAACGAAAACCAGAATAAGCTGAGGTAGAAGACGGACCCAAAACGTCACTGTGAACCACATTTAAAGGAGAGGTAGAGAAATAAGTAGATTGGTTATATGGCAATCTGGTCATTTTACCAGCTAAGCAAGATTCACACATAATACCAGGAGATTTAGCATGTAAAGAACAAGAAATACACTTAAAAAGAATATGATCAGTAGGGTGACCAAGACGCAAGTGCCATAGACTGGAAGACACACGTTCACCCAAAAAAGCTTGAGTACCAGTCTAAAGAGGCATAGAAGACAGTGGGTATAGACGGCTTTTACTTAGACCTTGGTAAAGAATTTTCCCCGTAGACATAGCCTGAATTGAAAACGAGGTTTTATCAAATATAAAGCGAACATCATGGTCACAACACAATTTATTTACAATAAACAAGTTAACAGAAAGTTCATGTACGTGCAACGTATTAGACAATTTAAAGCAAGAACGGGAGGTTGAGAGATAGGCAGTACCAGAGTGCCTTATAGGAAAAGAATATATATTACCCACTGTAACCTGATCAGTGCCAGAGTAGGGTTCAGAAAGAGAGAGATTGCTGAGTTCCGAAGTCATATGGTTGGACGCTCCGGTGTCGGTAAGCCAGATTTCAGACTGAGCTCAAGAGGATGCAACCATGGCTGAGAGGTGCTCTGGTGCGTGTCGTCCTTGGTAGGCGCAGTCCATATGATGCCAACAGTCAAGAGCGTTGTGAAATTCTAAACCATAGATTTGGGAAGTCACTGGTGCAGTGCTACCTCGTCCAGATCCAGAGGGCCGGCCTCGCCGACTTCCACGACGGTTAGAGCCATCCCGTGAAGAGAAGTGACCGGGTCCTGGACCAGACCCGTAACCATACCCGAGACCGGACCCGGATCCGAAAACGGAACCAGATCCGGATCCATTTGCTGACCCTGACCCGGATCCATACCGTCCGCCTCGAATGGAATCCGAACATCCTCCACCGTTTTGATTACCACCACGGTAGCCGGAAGGGTTCCGACCACCACGTCCGCCGCGCGTGGAGTGGTAAAAGGCGGTGGGGTTTGAGAGTTCAACATCTCGGGACTGCGACTCATGCGTCAGCTCCTCAGATAGGAGCAGAACATGGAGCTCTTCAAACGGCAAAGGGTCAGATCTGGTTCGAAGAGCGAAAGGAGTTGAACTCCACAGGTAGCCCATTCAAGGCATACAAGAGCATATCTTCGTCGTCGTTGAAAACCGAAGAGACGGCAAGGCGGTCACGAATCGACTTGAGCTTTTGCATGTATACATCAACCGAATCGGACCTCTTTTTGAGATTTTTAAGATCCAATTTAAGTTGCAGGATGTGAGATCTTATGAGAGATGCGTAGCGCCGTTCAAAGCACAACCAGGAAGATCTAGAAGTGGTGGAGCCGATAGTGAGAGATAGTGATTCTGGGGTGAGTGTGGCATTTAGGATCGTTAAGACCGCTTGGTCTTGAAGATGCCATGAGGTAAACGCCCCATTGGCGATGTTGGAACCATTATCAGAGATAAGAAACTCAGGCGGGCAAGGCAGAGAGCCGTCTAGATAACCAAATAGGGTATGAGTGCGGAATATGGATGAGATATGATGCCTCCATAAGACGAAATTTGTGCTATCAAGTTTGAAAGGTAGGAGGTTGGGTATGTTGGATAAGAGATATACCGGCGGAGATGTCGTCAGAGAAGAGAGAGCCATGGGCTCTGATACCATGAAATGTAAATTAGGGATTCACCCCATAAATAGAGAGACAAGAAGAGGAGGAAGAAAGAGGCTGTTGTATATACACTGATGAAATCTTAACCCTAATACATAAGACAATATATATATATATATATATATATATATGAGGCTAGACTAACGGTAGGAAACAGGCCTGGTTACATAAATGGGCTTGAATAATATGATGGGCTTCTGTATAGGATTGGGCTTGAGTTTTGTAGAGGCCCAATAGCCTTCTAAAGAGATTGGGCTTCAAATCCAGTAGCTGATCCAGGTCAATTTCTCTAATACAATCGACCACCATCCCTTCATCCCCACCTCCATTTCTGCTGGCAAAAACCCATAACACCTAATTCTTCCTCAATCTCTGACTCTGTCTCCACCAGATTTTCTTCCTCTCTTGATTTGCACAGAGAGAAGAGAGAATGAGCGAGAGAAAAATTTCAGCGAAAAACCCAGATCGGAATCCACAGTGTCTGCTAGGGCTGAGCACGGGTCAGGTCGGCCGGATTTTTGTGCCATAGGGCACCCGACCCGACCTCTCGGGTCTTGCAAAACTCAGTCCGACCCCGATCGAAACCCTTGTGAAACCTGTAGCTTTCGGGTTCATTGGGTTCGGCCGGGTTCGGTCGGGTTAAGCAATAAACGCCCTCAGTGAATAACTTGCCGGAAAAAATGGCGGTCGCCGGTCGAAAACGAAGAAGAAAGAGGAGAAGTGATGATCGGTGAGGGGATGAATTAAGGGACGAAGATGGTGACGGAGTCGCAGTGGACGAAGACGGTGAGGAGGACGACAATTTTCTCTCTTTTTCTTTCTCTCTCTCTGAATCGGAGAAACTCCCTCAAGGCCTCAACCGTCGCACGTCTCTCTCTCTCTCTCTCTCTCTCTCTCTCTCTCTCTCGTCCCTCTCTCTTATCTTGATAGTGACTGATACAATCTCTTTCTCTCTCTTATCTTGAAACTAACAACAATAGAATAGGGGGAGTGGGGTCATGAGTACTAGTGGATGATAATTAATAGGTATTAATTGTATTTTTATAAGTAGTGGTGTAGGTCGGCCGGGTTCGTTTTTCCGGGTTAAAATAATGTCAACCCCCAAATCACCCGAATTATGGCCGGGTTGGAGAGTTTAAACTCATACTCAATCAAAGTACGTTCGGTTTTGTGTTCTTTCGGGTTGATTCGGTTTGGGCCGGCCGGGTCGGCGGGTTTTTGCTCAGCCCTAGTGTCTGCAATAGTAGACCAGGGAAATAAAGACAAGTGGCTCCCGACGAAACCATAAGAACTGCTTGAGGAATGAGAGGAGGACTCAGGCGAGAGTTCCGAGAATCCATAGCCGGAAGTAACGACTGGCAAGGTCGGGTCGTCGGTGACAGGAACCGTAGGGCGACTTGCTCCACCGATGAATTATTAATTTGATTCGGATGCGTTGGTACTTCAGGCGACTTCAAATTGACGATCCTCTGATGAAGGAGAGTGAGAGCCAGGTGGGTTGATTGAATGAAACAGGTGGGTTGGTGACGGAGGAAGAATGTAGGTTTCCTTTCCTGTTTGTCTTGAATTTCAGAGGAGTGGGATAAGAGAAGAGAAAGAGAGAGAGAATAGAATAGAAGAGATGGAAATGAAGGGATAAAGAGAAGAAAGTAATTTTTTTTTCATTTTAGGGTAAAATGGTATTTAGTGTGTTCCGTTAGATGTCGTAAGTCACCGCCCACTGACAAGGGGGGGGGGGGTTTCTTAAACCCCCGATCATGAGGGTTGTTTTTGTATATATACCAAAAAGGAAGGGTGGTTTTTGTCTTTTACCCTAATGAATTGGAAGAATTTGGTGTTTGTTCAACTGTTGGTAGCATGAATTTTACTTGTGTTCGAGGTGAAGCAGATTATTGTTGTTGGGTGTAATGTTGTTGTTGATGTTCTTTTTCTGTAAACTAGAGCATAAGGTAAGTGCTGATTAAAGAGGGAGAGAGAGAGAGAGAGATTTATTATTAGTTAGTAATCATGTTAGCTGGCTAAGGGTATAGTAGACTTTTACTTATTTTATAGGTAAAATAGTCAAAAAATACTAGAATGTGGCTTCATAGACGGAACATAACAGAAGGGTGTCATGTGTCCTCATGTTTTCCCGTTACAAGGGTGCAAAGTTGAATTATTGTAAACATATGGGTGCAAGGTGTATTTTCTCTAAAGTTGAGGGTGATTATTGTCTTCTTATCCTTTCGTTATTCATTAAAAAATATTTATCATGACATAATCCTCAAGTGGTAGTTCCGACATTTCTTAAGGATAACATCCAAAATTGAGAGATTTATTATGAAATGTGTAATGGGACTGATGTGAATATCCACCACATAGATGGGTGTACTTGACCCGTGCTCGTAGGGCACTTACAAAAGAAATCATTCGACTTATACTTGAATTTTTGAAATATATTGAGATTATAAACGAATAGAAATTTAACTTATTTTTTCATAAAAGAAAATTTAACTTTTTTGAGCCAATAGATAATTAACGAAGATTATCTTGAATAATTAATGAGATAAGATAGAGATTATTTAACTATAAACAATATCTTATCTTTGATTTACTTTAAGTGGACTTATTTTTAATAAATTGTGTAAGAAAAAGAAATGATCAATCAAATTAACGCACCAGAATGTCTCAAGACATTTTCTAAGGATTCGATGGCTAGAATCGTCTCGTTTAGTTTTTTTTAGTGGAAAACACCTAGCTGATTATATTATATATATATATATATATATGTATATATTCTGGTAGAGAAGGTCCACATTATGCCTATATAAGGAGGCTTAAAGTTGAGTTAATAATATATGTGTGAATACAATTCTCTCTCTACATATTTTCCTTTTATTTTCTCGTCTCTCTCATCTCTCTATTCACAACACGTTATCATCACGATAGCGTTCAGGAGGAATATTCAGGATCAGGAACGTACAAATGTATTATGTATGTCTTAACCCTACATGAAACCAATGGAACGAGTTACTTTTTTAAGGAATAAATCTAGTTACCTAGTTGTTTCCAGGTCTTTACATTACCTCCACTACTTGCCCAAAGTCAACTAATTTTAACACTTTACCCAACTGGCCACGGCAATGCGGTATCACCGAAACCTTATATGACATATTGCCTATTGTTTTTAACTAAACAAAGCAAAGTGATCTTATAATATTAGATGGTAAACGGTGGTTAGTATATGCATATCACTCCGTCCCAGTTCTTTCTTCTAATCTGACTTTTTTGACTCGTATCTGGGTCATTTTGACCGGGTAATTTGGATAGCAAAATAATACGATTTTTTGATAATTTTTTCACCATATTATAGAGGAACTTTTACTCTACAACACCATGAAAAAAATATCAAAAAATTACATCAGTTTATTATTCAAATCACCGGGTCAAAGTGACCCAGAGAATAGTGACAAAAGTCAAATTGGGAAGAAAGAGCTGGGACAGAGTGGTAGTACTTAAACTGCTATGTTTGTCTGGGTTCAATCTCAACATAGCCAACCTTCTCATATGTTTTGCATATAGTTGTGTTTTAATATTTTTTAATGTCTTTGTTTATTGTCACTCAACCTTATTCCATAATAATGTATAGCATATGATGCACTATTTATTGCTTTATAAAATTGTCTCCTCTATCATGAGAAAATTGAGATCTTATTTCTCGGGATTCTAAAACATGTTGCTACTAGATCTCTAGAAGAGATTCTAAAACCTCTCGAAGAGGGTACATATGTCAATTTCACATTATTACTATCTCGGATTTACATTTTGTTAATACATTTTTGTTTTGTACTTATATAATTGATCAAAAACGAATTTTCAGAAGATGATTATTTATTTTAACATGTCCATATAAATTGTATCTGAAGTACGAAATTACATGACACTTTACTCATAACATGCAGTTATGATATATCTCCTGAAGAGATATCTATAAATTTAATAATTGATCAACCCTCCTGAAGAGGGCTGAATTACGTTTTTGTTTGTTTTCTTAGCTTGTTCTTCTGTACTTTTTTTTTTTTTTTTTTTTTTTTTTTTTTTTTATCAAAGTAGAACACCTAGAAGATGTTCTTAGTCCAGGTGTTTTGATTGAACCTAAGCTATTTATATGGTTATAAGTCATATTTTCATACCAGAAGTGATGAAAAATATGAAGATACTTATAACACAGTGTTATAAAGTTGTGTTAAAGACCTCCTTGGAGAGAATCTCCTGAAGATATTTTGTCTCCTATGTTTACAAAAATCATGTCTACGTAATTATTAGATCGTAGACAAGATTGTTATTGCTAATGACTGATTCATTTAAACTCATTGCCATAAGTGGATGGTAGTGCATTCCCTGAAGCGAATCACTTTGTTACATATGGTTGAAATTCACATGGTTATAGAGGTCGTCATGGTTGTGGATGTGAAAATTTCTAAAAGAGATCAAACCCGTGTAGTGGTTCATATCAGTCATTCTAACTTAATGAATCTTATGTTAGAGCTCTATGAGAAGTTAGAGTCTTCTTAGCTAACCCGGCCCGGAGGAGGTTTTATGTGTTTACATTTGAGCTTGTTGCTATTTGTGTCACCATACGTGACCAATCCCCGCACAAAACATATGAGATTCAATGTCAATGGTTGACAAAATGTTTGATTGAATTCAATATCAGGAAGATGGTAAATACAATTCATTTTCGGAATAAAAATATTGACATTTACGTCCTTTTTGGGTATAGACCCTATTACATGGCGCAAACAAGAAGAAAATAAGGATCTCCTGAAGATATTTTGTCTCCTATGTTTACAAAAATCATGTCTACGTAATTATTAGATCGTAGACAAGATTGTTATTGCTAATGACTGACTCATTTAAACCCATTGCCATAAGTGGATGGTAGTGCATTCCCTGAAGCGAATCACTTTGTTACATAAGGAATAAAATAAGGATCTCCTGAAGATATTTTGTCTCCTATGTTTACAAAAATCATGTCTACGTAGTTATTAGATCGTAGACAAGATTGTTATTGCTAATGACTGATTCATTTAAACCCATTGCCATAAGTGGATGGTAGTGCATTCTCTGAAGCGAATCACTTTGTTACATATGGTCGAAATCCACATGGTTATAGAGGTTCAAACCCGTGTAGTGGTTCACATCAGTCACTCTAACTTAATGAATCTTATGTTAGAGCTCTATGAGAGATTAGAGTCTTCTTAGCTAACCCGGCCCGGAGGAGGTTTTATGTGTTTACATTTGAGCTTGTTGCTATTTGTGTCACCATAAGTGACCAATCCCCGCACAAGACATATGAGATTCAATGTCAATGGTTGAAAAAATGTTAGATTGATTTCAATATCATGAAGATGGTAAATACAACTCATTTTCGGAATAAAAATATTGACATTTACGTTCTTTTTTGGGTTCTAAGGAGAAACATTGATTGAAGAACTACGACGTCCAAGAGATTGCTTATTGTTAATATTTTTGTTTGAATTTGAGGATTGGTTATACATGGTACATATGGGACAAATAGATGCTCGAAGCATCAACGATTTATCCTTACAATCATGATCACAATTTTCACGTAATGAGGGGGAGTATAAACCTAAGTCACCTAGAGCGGGAGCGCGAAAGCGACAAAAGGTGGAAATGTGAACTACTATTTTGGGAGTGAGAATTATAGGCGATTCGAGCTGAAAGCGCCGGAGCGAGGATTGGGAGCGGGAGCGAATCCCCTACAAGAGGTTTAAGTGATCTAGGTATAGACCCTATTACATGGCGCGAACAAGAATATCATTGTCTCTATTGGGTATGTACTAATGTAAGTCTAAAATTCGAACATGATGGATGTCTTACGGACTAATGGGGATTTTTTTATGGGTATACACATTAAGCATGAAAGTTGTGCTTGTGTAAATATTTTGATCCTCTAGAAGAGGAACATGAAATCAATGCATCCAAATTATGTTGGAGATGGGTATATCAATACTCTACAAATTAAGAGCGCAAGATTCTGGAGAAATCTTGAGTGTTCATATATACATCATTAATATGGATCAAAGCCAACATTAGTAATTGAATAGCCCTAAAAGAGGCTAATGACTCGAGAAGTAGCTAAATGTACCTTAATACAATAGTATATCCTACTAATAATGATGGTACAAGTGAGGAATGGCTATTAAAATAAATGATTATTTTATGGAAAGAATGGTGACTAAATAATTATTGGCCAAAAGAAAGTCAACAGATGCATAAAAAATTACTGGGGTAAATAAATTGAATACGTATAGAAAAAAATGTATTGTACCTAAATGTTGTTAAATCAGAGGTTAGATGATCTGGATTTGATTACCCCACTGCGTGTTTCTTCGGATCAGGGGCAGCAGAGGAGAGAAACATGGGTAGCGCCTCCAGTTACAACTACAAAAATTAAATTTTCATGGAGTTTGGGATGCGGCGACGGGGTCTTATCATTCAGGGATAGTGGCTCGGAATAAGGATGGCTCGCATCTGGCCGCTGTCTCGTTCCCAAATGGGATCAGTCCTTCGGCAAAGTCAGCCGAGGCGAAATCAATGAATTTAGCGATTGAGATGGCAATACATAGGTGCTAAGTCTGAAGCTCATGGACATTATGTTGTGAAAATACAAGAAGAGAGCTTAGCTCCTTGATGATGAAAGTCAGAAACACATGCATAAGAAATCGCCAAGTACCAAACCTTCAAAGATAGCAGTTCCTATATGATGAATTATCTAACGGTTTTTGTGCAGGTTTTGGTTATGTTTTGAATATGATATTGATTAATTATTTGATTTCATTAAGTAATCTATGTTCTAAGTTGATCATTGCAGGACTAAGTTGGGTTGAAAATCCAATGTTCATTCTGGTGAAGTTAGCAGGCAAAGCTTCAAAGCTTTGAGATATTCTAGTTACTCTTTACTGCTAAGCTCTTCTAATCATCTTCCTGTATGCAGGTGGATTCAGTGATACTTAGAACTTGATACATGGTGATATTGTGTAATCTATAATAGTTACTTGATATACTCATGAGATTGAATATATTTGTTAACTCAGAACTGTCAGCAGACAACTCTAGCATAGGTTTCTCATTAACTGATATTTGATGTTTCAAGCAGATCTTTTTGCTAGATTGTATTGTTATTTGTTTGATATTGTTTGCTGAGTATATGCCGGTTTGTAAGACATTCCAACGTCCATAAACAGATCAGAAAGGCATTCAATTTAAGCTGTTGATAGGAGCTTATCAGATAGGAGATATTTTAGGAATTCTGTTCGTGAAATATCTCAAGTCAGTTGAAGACTGAGATCAGCGACTTAAATTTGAATTGCGAAGAGTAATGAGATAAAGAGATCGTGTTTTTGAAGAGAGAAACTTACTAGGAAGATCAATTTCATACAGCTCTTCAAATCATTCAGGAATTCAACTCCAGCAGACTGAAGATCATTCAAATTCAGAAGAACTCTTCCAGGCTTAAACAACTTATCTTTTCTGAGTTCTTCTTATTGTACTCAATTGTATTATTTTTTCTTCATCTCTAAAACCTCACTAAACTTAGTAGTTTGGTTGTTCAAGTGAACAACAAGAGGTTCTTATTGTTTCAACATGTTGTATCCTGTAACTAGATAGGTTGGGAACCACAAGCTGTATAAGTGTAAGGTAGCTCACTTAGACTTGAGATCAAGGGCTAAATCTGGGTGATTAATAAGAATTGGTGTTTGAATCCTGGAGGGATTTGATTCCTCAGGCAAAGACTAGGTCCAATTGTGACTGAACTCTGTAGAATCTCTGTGTTCTTGCTATTTACTTTTGCTGCATTTGTTGGAATAGATGCCCTAGAGGCAATCTAGTTTAGTATGAACTTGTTTTTGGCTAGAACATTCATTGTATTATTTATTTGGATATTTAATATAATGAAGTCCTTAGATTTACAATTGTGCTGTTTATCTTAAATATCCCTAGTCAAATATAATGATTAATAGGACAATCATCTATAGACTAGTATGGGGTTGGATTGATATGGAGATATCATGATTCAACACATGGGTGTGCATTAAGGGTAATGGCGCACTGGATTGACCCATCTCCGAGAAGGCTACATAAATTTTACGTGTTGTCACAGGCGCTTCTCGTGGTGACAACGGTATTGTCATCCTTAGACTTGAAGTCACTAGATTGTCTAGTTGTGGATTATTGTGATTTTGGTAGCGTCAAACGCTACACCGTAACTGGGTAGCTATAAAGGCGTGTACCGAATACAATAAGATGCAAGCTTAGAAATCGTAGTAGACGTATAATTTGTCCCCCCCCCCACATAACGGGAGCAAATATCCGAGGCCACTTGAGGGATAGTGCTTATGGAATGTCTGGCCAGACTCAAATAAGTCAATATGGGATATTGATGTTATTTGCATGAATAAGGCTATTACCAGGATCGAGAAACTATGGATTGGATATATTTTGCATGAATAAGGCTATTCCCAGGATCCATAAACTATGGATTGGATATACGGTGTGACTTGTATGAATCGTGTCCAATCCGGATATGGAGAAAAAGAGATGTGACAATTACTTGCACAAGGTTTTTCGGATGACTATTCTATTATTTGGCTAGAATGGATGTTTTGCTAGAGACCGCTCCATATTAGCAAATTGTTGCTACCAACTAGATAGAACCTATGGGGTCACACGCTAGATAGAGTTGAACTAGATTTGAGAATTAATTAATATGATTAATTAATTAGAAGGATCACTTTGCAACACCTTGCAAACTTCGTAGGACTAATTTGGAAGGAAAGGACTAAACTGAATTCTAGTAGAACTAGAATAGGGCCTTTAGGTAGTTGACAATGATTTGTTGGACTATATAAAGGATGCTCCTTCCTTCCTTCCCATACTTATGAATCTATTATTCATAACTTGAGTGGGAGAGAACAAAAGGAGAGAGCAAGCAACAAGATGGCCGAACCGAACCCCTTGCGCCGCCCCCTACCCGTCGGCCAACAAAGGAGGCTCAAACCTCCTTGTTGCATTGTGTTGTGTGATTTATTCTTCCTCTTACTCCGGTCCAAGATATCACAAAGGATAATGAAGATCTAGATCTCAACTCTAGGCGTGGATCAACCGTAGAGACGTGACACAATTCGAGTTACAAGTCATCACAGGAGAAACCCTAAGGTTTGTAACATGCTTCTTCCTTTACCATCGTTATGCTTCTATTCCCGTGATCCTTGGAGGGTATTGAATGGATAGATTTTCTTTTTCCGCAGCGTATCCATGATCAAAACCCTACAACATTTACTTACAGTTTATTTTGGAAGTTTCAAAGCTTTGGAGCTTTCCAAGTCTCAAAGCTTTGGAGCCTCTATACTCTGTTGTTATATCTTTAAGCTTCTCAAATACTTTTTAAAGCTTTGAGATGTCAACATTTATCTCTACTTAAATTTCAAAAACTTGTGTTTTGGCAAAAGCTATCATACTCTATTCAAACCCCCCCCCCCTTCTAGAGTATTTATATACCTGATTACTGTTGGAATAGATGCCCTAGAGACAATCTAGTTTAGTATGAATTTATATATGGCTAGAAAATTTATTTATTATCTATTGGATATTCAATAGAATGAAGTCCTTAGATTTACAATTGTGTTGTTTATCTTAAATATCCCTAGTCCAGTATAATGATTAATGGGACAATCATCTATCGACTAGTATGGGGTTGGATTGATATAGAGATATCATGATCCAACATATAGGTGTGCATTAAGGGTAATGACGCACTTGATTGACCCATCTCCGAGAAGGCTACATACACGTTATGTTAAGTCACAAGTGCTTCTCGCGGTGCAATGGTATTGTCATCCTTAGACTTGAAGTCACTAGATATTCTAGTTGTGGATTATTGTGATTTTGGTAGCGTTAAACGCTACACCGTAACTGGGTAGTTATAAAGGCGTGTACCGGATACAATAAGAATCAAGCTTAGAGATCGTAGTGGACGTAGATAGAATTTGTCCCTCCCACATAACGGGATTAAATATCCTAGGCCACTCGAGGGATAGTGCTTATAGAATGTCTGGCCAGACTCAAATAAATCAGTATGGGATATTGATATTATTTGCACGAATAAGGCTATTCCCATGGATCGAGAAACTGTGGATTGGATATACGAGTGTGACTTGTATGTCTCGTGTCCAATCCGAATATAGAGACAAAGGGATGAGACAATTACTTGTACAAAGGTTGTCAAGATGACTATTCTATTAGTTGGCTAGAATGGATGTTTTGCTAGAAACCGCTCCATATGAGCAAATTGTTGCTACCAACTAGATTGAACCTATGGGGTCACACGCTATATAGAGTTGAACTAGATTTTGGAATTAATGAATTGGATTAATTAATTAGAAGGATCACTTTGCAATACCTTGCAAACTTAGTAGGGACTAATTTGCAAGGAAGGGACTAAATTGAATTGTAGTAGGAGTAGAATAGGTCCTTTAGGTAGTTGGCAAGGATTTGTTGGACTATATAAAGGACACTCCTTCATTCCTTCCCACACTTCTGATTCAATTGATCATAACTTGAGTGGGAGAGAACGATAGGAGAGAGAGCAAGCAAGCCAAGGAGCTCGCCGCCCCCTAGCTCGCCGCCCCCTTCCCGTCGGCCAACAAGGAGGCCGAAACCTCCTTGTTTCGGTCTCGTTTTGCGTGATTCTTCTTCCTCTTCCTCTTTCCGGGCTAGCACCAAGGATTGGAAGATCTAGAAATCAACTCTAGGCGTGGATCAACTATAGAGAACGTGACACAATTCGCGTTTGAAGTCATCAAAGGAGAACCCCAAGGTGTGTTAATTGATTTCTTCATTTACCATCGTTATGTCTCTTGACTTGTGATCCTTGGAGGGTTTTGCATGGTTTATTACTGTTTCCGTTGCGCATCCATGAATCAAAACCCTACAGTGGTATCAGAGCCACATGTCGTAGAGCATAAACGTGGTTTATGTGTTACGTTTTGGTAGTTTTACACCTTAAAATTGTTGTTTATCGCGTAAAACAAGACAAATCAAGCATGTGATGCAATTTGTCAATAATCTATCATAACAAGGCCTAGTTTTTGCATTCGATGCATGAATTAGTGAGTTTGAGAAATTTTAGGATCTTAGATCTAGGGTTTGGGCATCCTTGGGGAAGAAGGAGTTCTTTCCAAACAAGGAAACAACCAAACTTGGGCACCAAACAAGGGAGTTGTTTTGGAAACAACTCCCAAAGGAGGTTCGGCCCCCCTAGGGGACCGCCCCTCCTTTCTTGCCGCCCAAGCAAGGTTCGGCCTAGGGGTCGGGGCAGCCCTAGCCCGCGGTCTAGCCGTGTGGGCTAGGGGCCGGGCGGCCCTAGGCCTTTGTGGTTCACCTTTTGGGCCCGCGCAATTGGATTGTTGGGCCCCATGGACCGTTTTAACCCTAGAAAATCCTAAAATGAATTAAAATTGACCAAGCGCGTTAAAATTGGATTTTAACAGTTTATGTGCAATTCGCATGGTGATTGGATATGGCCTTAGGATGTGGTTTGTTGTGTATGTTTACTTTTGTGGTTTGGTTTACGGCCTGCGAGCTGATCAATTAATTGTAATAATTAATTAGAGTTTTATGGCATGCGAGCCATTTTTTTTCTCTCAACTTGTGAGATTTATTTTATTTAGTATAGTTGTTAGCTAGTGCCAGATAAAGTAGATTGTTAGCCAAGATTGAAGAAAAGAAGTCCAAAGCCAAAAGGAGCCACAAAAGATGGAGCATGGAGCATGGAGCATTCCACATGACTATGAAGGATGGACCAAAAGATCAAGACGCATGGAGATGTGTTTGCTTTTAGGGTTCATAGATAATTCCATTGGCTTGGAATTATCTTAGTTTAGAAAAGGCCATATCCACATCACGTTTTATTTATGTTTGATGGTTGTTTACTTTATTTTCTTATTATTTTGTGGTTGGTGTATGGATGATGCATGCAATTAGAATAATAAGATAATAGACAACCCCGGATCTATTATTTGGAGTTGTGCCCAAACTCAAATAGATAGATTAGTTGATATTGATCAACATAAAAAATTGAATTTAAAAATCCCTCAAAATTCAAATATTGTGTTCTTGCCTTCTTGTTATTTAAACACTCATTATCATCATGATTTATCAAGTTCGTGCGTGCCAAAGCATGGTCACTTGGTTCATAATGATAGAATGCGATGGCACAAGCTAGTAATGTGCAATTGTTTAAATAAGAGGTTGAACACAACTAGGCTATTAATGTGATTAAGAAACCTAGAGGCAATCAATTGGGATTATCCATATGGATGGATAAATAAGGAGTTATTTGCCCAATTGAAGCAAGAGTTGCATAAGGGATGCAATTAGAAATTGTTCCTACCTAAAGTACTCAAATTGTGGGTGACTTGCCAAAGCAATCTCATAAGGAGATGAAACATGGATCTTGGCCCACTAGATAATATAAGGATATTTTCCGCATTAATATCTTGAGGGTTATTAATCTGTAGAAAAATAGTGGGAGCTATATTTGATAAACTAGCCATTATTGAATATAGTCAAAAATTCACAAATACTAAAATTTGCGTATTTTCCTTTTGTAGAATTCCAAATGGCAAACAACTCATCGAGTTCACAACATTCCCTAGGATCTGTCCTTGAGAAGGACAAGCTCTCTGGAACCAACTTCCTTGATTGGTACAGAAACTTGAGAATCGTTCTCAAGCAAGAGAAGAAACTGTACGCAATAGAGGAGCATGTTCCAGCAGGTCCAGAGAACCAAACACCTGCAGCCCTAAAGGCATATCAAAAGCGTGTTGATGAACCTAATGATGCGGCCTGCCTTATGCTATGCACCATGAATTCTGAGCTTCAGAAGCAACACCAAAACATGAATGCTGTCGATATGATCGAGCATCTGAAGCAGCTCTTCCAAGAGCAGGCAAGGGTTGAGAGGTATGAGGTCTCTAAGGCACTATTCAAGTGTCATCTGGCATAAGGGAACTCGGTGGGAACCCATGTACTCCGTATGATCGGGTACTTGGAGAATCTTGCCCGAATGGGGTTCCCGGTCGGCCAAGAGTTGGCAACTGATCTCGTGTTGAAATCGTTGCCTGAGAGTTATGGACAGCTCATCATGAACTATAACATGAACGAGATCGTGAAACCACTGCCAGATTTACTCAATATGTTGAGGACAGCTGAACAGAGCATCAACAAGGGTAAGGGCAAGGCCATTTTGATGGTGCAGAAAGGAAAGGGCAAAAGGTTTGCCTCATCCTCCAAGGGCAAAGTCAAGTCAGTTTCCAAGTCCAAGGAACCTTCCCTTAAGCCTGATGGTGGCATTGCCAAAGGTGTGACTAAAGGTGAGTGTCACTACTGCAGTCATCCTGGACACTGGAGGAGGAACTGCCCAAAATATCAGGAGGACAAGAGGCTTGGAATAGTGATTCCACCACCACCAGGTATTTTTGTTGTAGATGTCAATTTAACTGTCTCTACATCATGGGTATTAGATACTGGATGTGGATCTCACATTTGTCGAAATGTGCAGGATCTAAAGAGAATTAAAAGATTGGCTAAAGGGGAGATATATCTGCGCGGTGGGAATGGAGCAAAAGTTGCTGCATTGGCCGTGGGCGTGTGCGAGCTATCTCTGCCTTCAGGATTAGTTTTAGAATTAAATAATTGCTATTTTGTGCCTGCTATGAGCAGAAACATTATTTCTATTTCTTGTTTGGACAAGGATGGTTTTATTATTTCAATAAAGAACAATTGTTGTTCCTTTTATTTGAATAATATTCACTATTTTAGTGCGCAATTATTTAATGGACTGTATGTCCTTGATCTAAGCAATCCTGTCTACAACATTAATACCAAGCGGATTAAAATAAATGATTTAAATCCTGCTTACTTATTGCACTGTCGTTTTGGCCACATAAACGAGAAATGTGTATCTAGACTCCATAAAGATGGACTACTAGACTCATTTGATTTTGAATCATATGAGACATGTGAGGCTTGTTTATTGGGAAAAATGACAAAGTTCCCTTTCAATTAGAAAGGTGAAAGGACTAGTGAGCAATTGGCGCTCATACATACTGATGTGTGTGGACCATTTGCCACGCCTGCCAGGGGTGGTTATATCTACTTCATTACATTTACTGATGATTACAGTAGATATGGATTTGTGTACCTCATGAGGGCAAAATCCGAATCCTTTGAAGTGTTCAAAGAATTCAAGAATGAAGTAGAGAAGAAATTTGGAAAAAGTATCAAGGCTCTACGATCGGATCGTGGAGGAGAATACTTGAGCCAAGAGTTTGACGACTATCTTAGAGAGTGTGGGATCGTGTCCCAACTTACTCCACCCGGAACGCCACAATGGAATGGCGTGTCTGAGAGGAGGAATCGAACCCTATTGGATATGGTTCGATCTATGATATGTCAAACCGATCTTCCATTATCGTTTTGGGGCCACGCTCTATTAAGTGCAGCTTTCACCATTAACCGTGTTCCATCTAAATCAGTCATGAAGACACCATATGAGATGTGGAGTGGGAGGCGTCCCACACTGTCGTTCATGAGGATTTGGGGCTGCGATGTCTATGTAAAACGTTTACATCAGACAAGCTAGGGCCAAAATCGGATAAGTTTAAGTTTGTGGGGTACCCTAAGGAAACTAAGGGTTACTACTTCTACAATCCAACCGAGAACAAAGTGTTTGTTCCTCGGACCGGCGTGTTTCTAGAAAGAGAGTTTGTCTCTAAAGAAGCAAGTGGGAGGATTGTAGAACTCGAAGAGGTTCAAGAACCACAAATCACTGAACCGATTATGGAACATGAGCAGGAACCACAAACAGTTATGGAGCATCCTGTTCAGGTAACATAAGAGCTTCGTAGATCTAGTAGAGTGCGCCAGGAACCCGAGAGGTATGGACTTCTCGTGACCGATTTCGGTGACACGATGCTCATAGATGATGAGCCTACTACCTATGAAGAGGCCATGAAGGGCCCAGACTCTCAGAAGTGGCTAGAAGCCATTAGATCCGAGATGGAATCCATGTATACCAACAAAGTATGGACTTTGGTGGAACCACCCGAAGGGGCGCGGCCCATAGTGTGCAAGTGGGTCTTCAAGAAGAAGATCGACATGGATGGTAATGTGATTACCTATAAGGGCCGATTTGTGGCTAAAGGATTCAGACAGATTCATGGTATTGACTATGACGAAACCTTTTCACCGGTCGCTATGACCAAATCCATCCGAATCCTACTTGCGATTGCAGCATACCATGACTACGAGATTTGGCAGATGGCATTCCTTTATGGGAATCTCCTCGAGGACGTGTATATGATACAGATGGAGGGTTTTGAGGATCCAAAGCAAGCCAACAAAGTGATTAAGCTGCAACGATCCATTTATGGATTGAATCAAGCTTCTAGGAGTTGGAATCGACGTTTTGATGAAGTAGTCAAAGAGTTTGGCTTCATCAAAAACGAAGATGAGTCTTGTGTCTACAAGAAGGTTAGTGGGAGCTCTGTAGCTTTTCTGGTCTTGTATGTGGATGACATACTACTCATTGGAAACGACGTTCCCATGCTGCAATCTGTTAAAGATTGGCTAGGGAAGTGTTTCTCAATGAAAGACTTAGGGGAAGCAGCCAATATACTCGGTATAAAGATCTATAGAGATAGATCTAAGAGACTGCTAGGCCTAAGTCAAAGTACATATATTGACAAGGTGTTGAAATGGTTCAACATGCAAGATTCCAAGAAGGTATTCTTGCCCATGTCACATGGAATCACTCTTTCGAAGAGTGGTTGTCCTTCCAATGAGATTGAGAAGGAACGCATGAGTAGAATTCCCTATGCCTCGGCCATAGGATCTATCATGTACGCCATGTTGTGTACTAGACCAGATGTGTCATATTCCTTGAGTATGACAAGCAGATACCAATCCAATCCGGGTGAGAGTCACTGGATTGCGGTCAAGAACATCTTAAAGTACTTGAGAAGAACTAAGGATGCTTTCTTGATATTTGGCGGTGAGGAAGAGTTGCGTGTAAGGGGTTACACTGATGCAAGCTTCCAAACCAACATAGATGACTTTAGATCACAGTCGGGATATGTGTTTTGCCTGAATGGAGCAGCGGTGAGATAGAAGAGTTCCAAGCAAGAGACGGTGGCTGATTCTACAATAGAGGCTGAGTACATTGCTGCAAATGGCGCAGCAAAGGAAGCTGTTTTGATCAGAAAGTTTTTTTCTGAACATTGTGTGGTTCCTAGCATTGCGGATCCAGTTGAGTTGTACTGTGACAACACTGGGGCGATCGCGCAATCAAAGGAACCCAGGTCGCACCAGAAATCCAAGCACGTGCTTAGGAAGTTTCATCTGATTCGAGATATTATCGATAGAGGAGACGTTCAGATATACAAGATTCCTACAGATGAGAATCTGTCAGACCCGCTTACAAAGCCACTTACGCAGTGGAAGCATGAAGGGCACACTAGGAGTATGGGAATACGAGATGCGCCAGATTGGCTCTAGTGCAAGTGGGAGACTGTTGGAATAGATGCCCTAGATGCAATCTAGTTTAGTATGAATTTATATATGGCTAGAAAATTCATTTATTATCTATTGGATATTTAATATAATGAAGTCCTTAGATTTACAATTGTGTTGTTTATCTTAAATATCCCTAGTCCAGTATAATGATTAATGGGACAATCATCTATAGACTAGTATGGGGTTGGATTGATATAGAGATATCATGATCCAACACATAGGTGTGCATTAAGGGTAATGACGCACTGGATTGACCCATCTCCGAGAAGGCTACATACACGTTATGTTAAGTCACAAGTGCTTCTCGTGGTGCAATGGTATTGTCATCCTTAGACTTGAAGTCACTAAATATTCTAGTTGTGGATTATTGTGATTTTGGTAGCGTTAAACGCTACACCGTAACTGGGTAGTTATAAAGGCGTGTACCGGATGCAATAAGAAGCAAGCTTAGAGATTGTAGTGGACGTAGATATAATTTGTCCCTCCCACATAACGGGAGAAAATATCCTAGGCCACTCGAGGGATAGTGCTTATAGAATGTCTGGCCAGACTCAAATAAATCAATATGGGATATTGATGTTATTTGCACGAATAAGGCTATTCCCATGGATCGAGAAACTGTGGATTGGATATATGAGTGTGAATTGTATGTCTCGTGTCCAATCCGGATATAGAGACAAAGGGATGAGACAATTACTTGTACAAAGGTTGTCAAGATGACTATTCTATTAGTTGGCTAGAATGGATGTTTTGCTAGAAACCGCTCCATATTAGCAAATTGTTACTACCAACTAGATAGAACCTATGGGGTCACACGCTATATAGAGTTGAACTAGATTTGAGAATTAATTAATTGGATTAATTAATTAGAAGGATCACTTTGCAATACCTTGCAAACTTAGTAGGGACTAATTTGCAAGGAAGGGACTAAATTGAATTCTAGTAGGACTAGAATAGGTCCTTTAGGTAGTTGGAAAGGATTTATTGGACTATATAAAGGACACTCCTTCCTTCCTTCCTTCCCACACTCATGATTCAATTGATCATAACTTGAGTGGGAGAGAACAAAAGGAGAGAGTGCAAGCAAGCCAAGGAGCTCGCCGCCCCCTAGCTCGCCGCCCCCTTCCCGTTGGCCCACAAGGAGGCCAAAACCTCCTTGTTTCGGTCTCGTTTTGCGTGATTCTTCTTCCTCTTCCTCTTTCCGGGCTAGCACCAAGGATTGGAAGATCTAGAAATCGACTCTAGGCGTGGATCAACTGTAGAGAACGTGACACAATTCGCGTTTGAAGTCATCAAAGGAGAACCCTAAGGTGTGTTAATTGATTTCTTCCTTTTCCATCGTTATGTCTCTTGACTTGTGATCCTTGGAGGGTTTTGCATGGTTAATTATTGTTTCCGTTGCACATCCATGAATCAAAACCCTACAACTACACCTACATTACATACTTTGAATTGGTATCAGAGGTTTTGGTCATAGTTTAAAGATCTAACAATCTTGTGACAATGTGTTTTATAGGTGAAGGAGGATTCTCACAGGGTAGGGCATCCAATATACCTCCCATGTTATGTGGTGATAATTTTGTGCATTGGAAGACATTGATGAAAATGTTCATCACAGATCAGGACATGAAACTATGGTCTATTATTGTGAATGAGCCAAACCTGTTATATACTATTGTCAATGGCCTTAGAACTGTCAAACCTGATCAAGATCTTTTCAGTTACTGAAATGGAAAAGGTATCAAAAAATTACAAATCTTTAAACTTATTATATTGTGCTCTTAGTGCAGATGAGTTCAACAGGATATCCAACTACAAAGATGCAAAGGAGATCTGGTATAAGTTGACTGTTACCTATGAAGGAACTAGCCCAGTCAAGCAAACAAAGATTAATATCCTTTTGAGGCACTATGAACTGTTTAAGATGAATTCTGATGAATCCATCAAAGATATGTTCAAAAGGTTTACAGATATAGTGAACAACTTAAAGTCTTTGGGAAAAGTATTCTCAAATGAAGAAAACGTCAGGAAGATTCTCAGATGCTTGGCTAAAGCCAAATGGGAGCCTAAAACTACTTATATTGAAGAAGCTCAGGATTTAAGCATTCTGGAACTTGATGATCTGCAAGAAAAGTTACTCACTCATGAGATCTAAATGAAGGAGGTTGATGGTGAATAGAGTGACAACATCAATAATCTGCCACTCAAGGCAAAAGACAATGAAAAATCCCAAAGCCTTGAACCAGAGGATGATGATGATGAGGAGGAAGCCTTAGCCTTGATTTCCAAAGCCTTGGCCAGAATTCTCAAGAAAAAGAGGAACAATGGGAATAAGGATTACAACAAAGAAAAGTTCAGATCCTCAACAAGAAAGGACCAGAAAGGTAAGTCTTCTTCACAATCATATAAACCTAAAGTTATGAATTGTTATGGATGTGGAGATTCAGACTACCTGGTGAGAGACTGTCCTCAAAACAAAAAGAACATATAATTTTCAAAGAAGGAAAATGACAACCATAGGAAGAAGGAAATGGTAGCCTCATGGAGTGATTCAAACTCTTCAGACTCAGTTTCTAATGATGAGCAAGCCAATATATGTTTAATGGCTGGGAATTAAAAGGACCATTCTACTGAGAATCCAATTGAAGACATGGTAAAAAAATCTCTTATCTAGTCCTTCTGATGTGTTGCCTGGAATTCTCAAAAGCATGTTTTTAAATGAGGAGAGTTACAGGAATGAGATTGATTCATTGAAAATGAAGTTTTATGAGAAGGCACAAGAAAATTTAGATTTGGTTCTTCAAAACAAATGTCTTGAAGCTACTAAGTTAAAAATTGATACTGACTTCAAATCCTTGGACAGTAGATTCAAAGCTTTGAAATCACAAGTCAAATAAGTAGTTGATCAAAACATTATTTTAACTGACAAGTTTGTTGATATAAAAAATCATTCTGATGATTTAGAACAACAAAACACTTCATTGACTAGTGATCTTCACGAATCCAAGAAAATTCTTTCAACTTTTGCTGGCTCATAAAAGAATTTAAGTCTCATGCTTGGAGGAAGTCTGCAGTCTGTTTACAAAAGTGGAATTGAATATAACCCGAATTTCCCAAGAAAAAGCCAAACCACTTTTGTGAAAGCAGGAAGCAGACATTCTCCAAAGTGTCATTACTACTGTAAAATTGGACATGTAAAAGTAACTTGCCCCTTTAGAAGGACAGAACCTCACATAATGAGGAAAACCTATCCTTATCAGCTTAAGGGACAAGTGAAACAGATTTAGGTTCCAAAAGGAGTTAGACCACCTAACATGGTTTACTCTGAGTATGAATCCAAATTCTGCACTTGGTCTAATAGCATGTTAAGGCATTGATTGAATTTTGGAGGATGTCATCAAAGCTTTGAAAGATCAGAAATGGATATTGGATAGTGGATGTTCCAGGCATATGAGTGGGAAGAAATCTTTATTCTCAGAGCTCAAATAGAAATCAGAGGGAACAATCACACTTGGTGACAAAGTAAAGTGCAGCATAATTGGTATTGGAAGTGTGATAGTCTGAAGTGTCTCAAAGCTTTGAAGGATGACTCAAAACTATGGCACAAAAATCTTGGTCATATAAGCATGCATTCTTTGAATAAGCTCATCTCAAAAGATCTGGTAAGGGGATTACCAATCCTCAAATTCAAGGATGATGAGTTTTTCAAGGCATGTACTCAAGGTAAACAAACCTGAAACTCATTCAAGTCAAAGAACTTTGTAAGTACCTCCAGACCCTTAGAATTGATGCATATGGACTTGTGTGGTCCTATGAGAGTTCAAACACCTAGAGGTAAGATATATATGCATGTTGTGGTTGATGATTACTCTCGATATACTTGGGTTATGTTTATTAGAGAAAAGTCTGAAGCATTATCTGAATTTTCTAAACTTTGCAAAGAGCTTCAAACCATGAAAAATTTACCTGTTGCATCTATTAGAAGTGATCATGGTAGGGACGTTGATCAAATTGATTTTGATTATTTTGTGCAAAGCATGGCATATCACACAACTTTTCTGCACCTAGAACTCCACAGCAGAATGGAGTAGTTGAGAGGAAAAATACGACTCTTGAAGATATGTGTAGAACCATGCTACTTGAAAGTAATTTGCCAAAATCTTTGTGGGCATAAGCTGTTAATACTGCAAACTATGTGCTCAATAGATGTTTAATCAGACCAATTTTGAAGAAAACCCCTTATGAACTGTTTAAAGGCAGGAAGCCTAGTGTTGCTTACTTTAAGCCTTTTGGTTGTACTTGTTTTGTGCATAACAATGGCAAAGATAATCTTGGTAAGTTTGATACTAGTAGTGATGAAGGTGTGTTTCTTGGTTATTCTCAAACCAGCAAAGCTTACAGGGTTTACAATAAGAGTTCCAAGATTGTAGAGGAGAATATTCATGTTACTTTTAATGAAAGTACTGATGATTCTCTGAGTGAAAGTTTTGCAGATCTTAGTTTGAATAAATATGAGGGTGATGAAGATCTTGAGAAAGCTAGAAAGAGAAAAACTAAGCAGCAAAAAAATTTAGAAGAATCTCAAGGCCTTGAACCCCCTGCTGATCCAAAATCTCAAAGCCTTGAGACTGAGATTGACAGGAAATATGATGCTCCTTCTACTGTATCAAGAGCTCAAAGCTTTGAGGGTCCATACACTTCGACACTCATAAAGAAGTTCAAATATCTCTCAGATCATCCTGCTGAGAATATTATATCAGATCCAACAACTGGAACTCAGCCAAGAGGTCAATTGAGAAATCTGTGTGCATTCAGTGCTTTTGTATCACTCATTAAGAATCACTAGAAGATGCAAACTGGATCGTTGCAATGCAGAATGAACTGAATGAGTTTGAAAAAAACAAGATTTGGAATTTAATTCCTAGACAAAATGATAAATCGGTGATAGGAACAAGATGGGTGTTCATAAATAATCTTGATGAAAAAGGTAAGGTTGTAAGAAACAAAGCAAGACTGGTTGCATATGGATACAATCAAGAGGAAGGTATTGATTATGAGGAAACATTTTCCCATGTTGAAAGGTTATAAGCTATTAGAATACTTCTTGCATTTACATCACATAATCACATAAAAATTTTCCAAATGGATGTCAAATGTACTTTTCTGAATGGTTATTTACAAGAAGAAGTATTTGTTGCTCAACCACCAGGTTCTGAAAATGACACCTTTCCTGATTATGTTTACAAACTGGACAAAGCCTTATATGGACTTAAGCAAGCTCCAAAGGCTTGGTATGACAGACTCTCAAATTTTTTTGTTGGAAAATGGTTTTAAGAGAGGTCTGGTTGATAAAACTCTTTTTATCAAGAGTCAGGAAAAAGATATCTTAGTTGTTCAGATATATGTAGATGATATTATATTTGGTGCTACTAATGATGCTCTTTCAAAAGAGTTTTCAAGTCTAATGTGCAGGGAATTTGAAATGAGCTTGATGGGAGAACTGAATTTCTTTCTTGGAATTCATGTACATCAAATGAAGAAAGGAATTTGTGTGCATCAAGAAAAGTACACCCTGGACTTTGTTAAACAAGTATAACATGTCACAGTCCAAGGTTGTAAAGAACCCTGTGAGTTCATCACTGTCTTTAGACAAGGACACAACTGGTAAGAGTGTAAATCAAAAAGAATATAGAGGTATGATTGGTTCACTTCTATATCTAACTGTTGGTAGACCAGATATAATGTTTAGTGTGTGCAAGGTTTCAGGCTGATCCTAAAGAAAATCATTTACTTGTTGTGAAAATGATTTTTAGATATTTGAATGGAACCAAAGACTTGGGGCTTTGGTATCCAAGAAGGTCTAAATTTTTGTTGAGTGGATATTCAGATGCAGACTTTGTAGGATACAAAGTAGACAAAAAGAGTACTTCTGGATGCTGCCAATTTCTTGGATCTTCATTGATGAGTTAGCATTCAAAGAAGCAAATTTCAGTAGTTCTGTCAACTGCAGAAGCTGAATATATTGCAGCTGGAGCTTGTTGTTCAAAGGTTTTATGGATTGCCCAGAAGCTAAGAGATCTTGGATATGATTTCAAAAAAGTGCCTATCAAATGAGACAATACAAGTGCCATTTATATTTCTAAGAATCCAGTCCAACCCTCAAGGACAAAGCACATAGATGTGAGACATCATTTTTTTTGAGATCACATAGAAAAAGGTGATATTGTTCCATCTTTTATTTCTACTTCTAAGAAAATAGCTGATATTTTCACTAAACCACTGGCAGATGAGAGGTTTGCATCCCTAAGGCTTAAATTGGGTATGTTAAACAAGGATGCATTGGTTTAGGGGGAGTAAATAGTTACTATGTGTATTATCTGTGTGATTTCAAAGCCTTGAGAGTATATTTTCTTGAGCCTTGAAAATATGGCTCAAAGCTTTGAAGTTTCTATGTTAGTCTGAAACTTCTCAAAGCTTTGAACTACGGTTTCACTGCTTTGATGAGTGGATTCGCATTGTCTTTAAAAAAATTGGATCTGAAATTTTTTGTTATATCTTTTTAGATAATTACATAATCTTTTCAAATGTTCAGAGATTTGATCAAAATATCTACAATATAATGAAAATCCTCTGAAATCTTTTTGCATGCAAATCTCTACTTTTAGTCAAACTCTTCTACCTACTTAAGTCAGCTTCAGGACTTATTTTCTCTCATTCTCTACTTATATCTCTTCGTATCTATCTCTCTCTCTTCCCATTCTCTCAATCTCTCTCAAACCCTAACCCAAATGGATCTAAAATCAGAAAGGATCAAGCAGCTAGGTCAGACCTCCAACAAGAGGGTGAAGAGAAAGGCCAATAGGAAGATCACCATCCATGGATCAGACTCAGAAGACACGGCCAATGTTCATGAGAATTCTCCTCCAACAAAGAGGACCAAGAAGGGGAAGGAAGTTCAAGAAGAAGCAAGGGTTGGGTTAGATTCAGAATCTGCAATAGAGGAAGTGGTGAAAGAAAAAGGGAACAAGGATCAGGAGGAAGAGTTAAGTAAGAAGAAGAAAGAAGTGACTGCTGAGAAGGAAAAGAAGAATGTACCATCTTCAAAAGAGAAAAAGGTTGGTGACAAGAAAGCAGAAGCAACTCCAGAAAAGAAGGGTGAAGCTTGAGAAGAAGAGGGTTAAGCACATTGCAGTGAAAACCAAGAAAGCCAAAAATTTGTTAAGAACCTCTTGCACTAATCTTGGTTTGTTAATTACGAAGTTAAGACTGTATGGATGGATGGATGGGTATGCATCATCCAAGTTTTCTTTTTGTATTCTGATAAGTAGTGAGTTATTGGAAATTTTTGATTTAAACTACATTAAGAGTTTGAGAAACTCATATGTTGGAAGTCTGTTGAACCCTCCTTCTGAAGCTTACCCTAGGTTAACCAGACTGTTTTATTTTAATCTGGTACAAGAACATGATGATAGTGACATATACATTCTCACTTCAAGAGTGGTTGGTGTAGACATTAGGTTAGATCACAAGGTGTTCTCCAAGGTTTTGGGAGTACCTAGGAAGTGTAAGGTTGGTGATTATCCTGATAGGAAAGAAATTATAGAGAAAGCCAAAGCCATGTTTTTCTTCGAGGGAACCACTTCTGAACCCAAGTAGTTAGCACATTCTGTGTTTAACTGTGAAGCCAAAATCATGTTCTCAATCATTATGAGATGTGTTGTCCCAAGAGAATATTCCAAAGAGTTGGTAACAGACAAGGTTCTGATCTTAATGTATTTGATTTGTCAAGGGTTTGAGGTAGACCTTCCTACTAGGGTGATGGAGGTATGGCCTATTGTGGAACTAGGACTAGGAACCACTCCCTACCCTATGCCAATGTCTTACCATTGTTTTTCAAGCATTTTGGAATTGCTATGGAGGATGAAGAGAAGATTACTACTGGTTTTAGGGTAGTTTATGAAGCATCTCTTCAAAGGATTGGGATTGTGTATACTGCTAAAGGAAAGTGGAAGTTCTATTCAGATTTGAATGTTAAGGAACTGAAGGAGAAGGAATTCATAAAACCTATAGTTGCTTCAACGCCTAAGGTGTCTGGTAATCTGGATTTTTCACAGATTATAGATAGATTAAAGTTCTGTAAGATGGTGTGGAGGATTTGAGACAAAGTATGTTTGACTTATCCAATGACCTGACTAAGTTCAAATGTTTGGTGCTCAATAAACTTGACCTGATCATCAAAGTTCTGGATCAGGAGAAAGTGCCTTCTTTAGAAAGCAGAGATACCAGCATTGATTCAGAGGAAGTTCTGGGAGAAGCTCTCAAGAAACGGAAGAAGAAGAAAGGTATTCCTGTTGTTCTGACATCAAAGGATCTCTTTGAACAATCTGAAGATGAGGAAAATTCTGAGGAAACTGCTGCAGAGAAAGCAGAAAAGGAAGCTGCAGATCTAGACAAGTTGGTTGATGAGGTTGTGGAGAAGATGGGAGCTGAATCTGTGGAAGCTGAAGAACCAGGAAGGCAGACTGAAGAACAGACCGAAGATGCAGAAGTCTCAGAAGAAGAGCAAGAGGAAACTCAGGGAAAATGCAAGGGAAAAGCAAAGTCCTCAGGATCTTTAAAGCCTTAAACCCATCCTCCCTATTCTTTCTACTCTTCTCAGTCCTGAAGTTTAGGTTATTTTCTTATTTTTTTTTCAAAACACTCTGAACAGATCCTACATTTCTTCTACTCTTTTGATGAAAGTCAAAAAGGGGGAGAAGATTATGTGTTTATGTGTTTAGTAGTTTTTATGTTCTAAGGATGTTTAGTATCTAGTTTTATGGTTTGTAATAAATTCTGGATTAGGTAGATGTTATCTATAGAATTATGTGGTATTTGCATTTCTGTTACTCATATTCTGTGATTTTTACTACTGATTGTAAGTTGCAGGATATCAGCGTCCAGATAATGTGTTTTGTCTTTCATCAAGGGGGAGATTGATAAGTCTGAAGCTCATGGACATTATGTTGTGAAAATACAAGCAGAGAACTTAGCTCCTTGATGATGAAATCCAGAACCACAAGCATAAGAAATTGCCAAGTACCAAAGCTTCAAAGCTTGAGGTACTGCATCAGTTCATATATGCTGAATTATCTAACTGTTTTTGTGCAGGTTTTGGTTATGTTTTGAAGATTATATGGATTAATTATTTGATTTCATTTAGCAATCTATGTTCTAAGTTGATCATTGCATGACTAAGTTGGATTGAAAATCCAATGTTCATTCTGGTGAAGTTAGCAGGAAAAGCTTCAAAGCTTTAAAATATTCTAGTTACTCTTTACTGTTAAGCTTTTCTAATCATCTTCCTGTATGCAGGTGGATTCCGTGACACTTAGAACTTGATACAAGCTGAATAGTGTCTATTATTGTGTGATCTATAATATTTACTTGATATACTCATGAGATTGAATATATTTGTTAACTCAGAACTGTCAGCAGACAACTCTAGCATATGTTTCTCATTAACGGATAGCTGATGTTTCAAGCAGATCTTTTTGCTAGATTGTATTGTTATTTGTTTGATCTTGTTTGCTGAGTATATGCAGGTTTGTTGGACACTCAAATGTTCATAAACAGATAAGCAATGCATTCAAATTAAGCTGTTGATAGGAGCTTATCAGATAGGATATATTTTAGGAATTCTGTTCCTGAAATCTCTCAAGTCAGTTGCAGACTGAGATCAACCACTTAAATTTGAATTGCAGAGAGTTCTGAGATACAGATATCGTGGTTTTTAAGAGAGCAACTTACTGAGAAGATCAAGTTCATACAGCTCTTCAAATCATTCAGGAATTCAACTCCAGCAGACTGAAGACCATTAAAATTCAGAAGAACTCTTCGAGGCTTAAACAGCTTATCTTTGCCGAGTTCTTCTTATTGTACTCAATTGTATTATTTATTCTTCATCTCTAAAACCTCACTAAACTTAGTAGTTTGGTTGTTCAAGTGAACAACAAGAGGTTCTTATTGTTTCAACAGGTTGTAGGCTGTAACTAGATAGGTTGGGAACCACAAGCAGTATAAGTGTAAGGTAGCTGATGTGCAGGTGGATTCCGTGACACTCAGAACTTGATACAAGCTGAATAGTGTCTATTATTGTGTGATATATAATATTTACTTGATATACTCATGAGATTGAATATATTTGTTAACTCAGAACTGTCAGCAGACAACTCTAGCATATGTTTCTCATTAACGGATAGCTGATGTTTCAAGCAGATCTTTTTTCTAGATTGTATTGTTATTTGTTTGATCTTGTTTGCTGAGTATATGCAGGTTTGTTGGACACTCAAATGTTCATAAACAGATAAGCAATGCATTCAAATTAAGCTGTTGATAGGAGCTTATCAGATAGGATATATTTTAGGAATTCTGTTCCTGAAATCTCTCAAGTCAGTTGCAGACTGAGATCAACCACTTAAATTTGAATTGCAGAGAGTTATGAGATACAAATATCGTGGTTTTGAAGAGAGCAACTTAATGAGAAGATCAAGTTCATACAGCTCTTCAAATCATTCAGGAATTCAACTCCAGCAGACTGAAGACCATTAAAATTCAGAAGAACTCTTTGAGGCTTAAACAGCTTATCTTTGCCGAGTTCTTCTTATTGTACTCAATTGTATCATTTATTCTTCATCTCTAAAACCTCACTAAACTTAGTAGTTTGGTTGTTCAAGTGAACAACAAGAGGTTCTTATTGTTTCAACAGGTTGTAGGCTGTAACTAGATAGGTTGGGAACCACAAGCAGTATAAGTGTAAGGTAGCTCACTTAGGCTTGATATCTAGGGCTAAATCTGGGTGATTAATAAGAAGTTGTGTTTGAATCATGGAGATATTAGATCCATCAGGAAGAGACTAGGTCCAACTGTGACTGAACTCTGTAAAATCTCTGTGTTCTTGCTATTTACTTTTGCTGCATTTACTTACAGTTTATTTTGGAACTTTCAAATTTTTGGAGCTTTCCAAGTCTCCAAGCTTTGGAGCCTCTATACTCTGCTGTTATATCTTTAAGATTCTCAAATCCTTTTCAAAGATTTGACATATCAACAGTTTGCTCTACTTAAGTTTCAAAAACTTGTGTTTTGGCAAAATCTAACATACTCTATTCAACCCCCCTTCTAGAGTATTTATATACCTGTTTACACCAACATTACACACTTTCAATAGGGGGTAGAGAAACGTAATTTTTTGGGGTGATGCTAAAATTCTGATTCAGGAAGTTTTGGATCGACATGGAGGTGCTACTGCAGCTGATATTTCTGAGATAGAAGATGAAATTTATTTCTTCCTTTCGTGAGTTGGTTACTTTGACGCTTGGTGCATCAATTTTGTTGCAAGAAAATGAAATAAGGTTTCTCACTCAGTAGCTGGTCTCTCCAAACTATCCGTTGTAGCTTTAGAATGGTTCTCTGATTTCCAAGTCGCATTTTAGAGCTTGCAAGCAGGATGTAATAGCTGAAACCTTGTTCCCGCCTTAGTGCGTTTTATATAATTCCATTCTTCTGAAAGATGTACTATGAACCCCAAGCATAAATTACAATCTATGCATAAATTACATATCCTCTTTTAAGCATGGGATTTATGTAAATATTATATATGCGTTGTTAAGAGTGGGAATTGAGACTACATATCCGCTGGTATGCGTGAGATTTGTCTTGAAGTTTATGTCCGCTTTTAAGCGCGTGAGTTGTAAAATGAGAACACGATATGGTATGAATCATGATTAATTCTTTTTAACATAATCATCTTGTGGTGAGAATAATCATAATGATAATATTGTGTTAGTATTGGGGACTAAGGCACAACAAAATATGAAAAGTAACTAGTTACTAATACGATCGTATGAATCACAATTTGTGAGATTCCATGGAGGTTGGTACCCATTAGTAATAATATTTTCCCGAAACTAATTTAAAGTTTACACTCGCGAGTAGTTTTAGGTGCATATGCATTTATTAAGTATGATTGTTAGTTGTATATTATTTGTATTATTGTTTTGCAATAAATATATTTGTCAGGTACAAAGAAGTTCAAATGAGGGGGATATCCAATGAGATTCTAGCAACGCGGCTCTCTTTTTACTTCGCTGATGTTTTTTACCTCAGTGTTTTTCCGAACAATGTTTAACGAGTCTGCGAAGATTATACAGATACGTTCCAGAAGAATGTCATCTCCAATGCTCAGCAAATATAATTCACCGATGTACTCTTTTTCCTTAGTCATTGATTTTTTCAACTGGGTTTTTCATATAAAGGTTTTAATAAGGCATCGTAGTGGTGAATCTTTAAGGGGGAATGTTATGAAATATGTATTGGACTGATGTGAATATCCACCACATAGTTTGGTGTATTTTGTATGATTGCATTCTGGCCTAGAAGACCCACATAATGCCTATATAAGGAGGCTTATGATTGAGCTAATAATACATATGAATACAATTCTCTCCTTACATATTTGTCTTTTTATTTTCTCATCTCTTGATTCCCAAGATTGACACTTTTTATACATTACTAGTGCATATCCCGTGCCCGAGGGCACGATAAAAAAACAAAAGTTACGATTTCCTAAGTTTGAATACATGAGATTGTCTTAATTGGGATATGGTGGGGATAAGCTATTGCATATGTCACATATTGAGGATGGCTTGTACCCATAACAACTTATTATGTAGATAAGGATAAGCTACTCCACATAACACATTTTGGGGGATAACTTATTCCCCATATCAGCTTATTGTGTAGATTTATTTTTATGTATATTGTGTAGATTATTAAATGTGAATGTTGACATTATAATTGTTAGGATAAATTTTTCATATGGTATACAAGACTAGTAAGTGACTTTGTAAGAATCAACAATTGCTTTGTAAAAATTAACTCGCTAATATATATATATTCTTAAAGTAAAATTTAAGACACCTATAGAATAATTTGTTTAAATATAATGTGCTAAAAAAATTTAGACGCCACTGAACGAACATGATCATTAATTCTTTATAAAAGTTAGACCAGTGTCTCGGCGCTTAAGCACGGGTAGCGTGTAGTTAACTATTAAATTCTCCCACAACGTTATATTACATGTTACTTTTCTTGAAGAAAAATCGATAAGTTACTGTGTCATTTTATAAGTGAAACCATCTCATGTTTTCACTGCACCTAATATATCAGACGGGCAATGGAGGATGCATAATTTCTGCAAAGTTGGAGACAGTTTGTCAATATACGTGACTTTTTATCTGTTGCAATGTTACAATTAGTTTACATGCGTGTTATATGTACATTAATATTTTTTTTAATAAAAAGTGAGTCGTTAATACTGTTTAGTTGATCAATGTGAATATTCTAACAAATAACTGATGAGCAATTTAGCATGCTAATCGCAAGTATACGAATTGAGTAGTACCGGGTGTATTGCAACTCGGATTATCGTTCCCACGAGGACTATTGCCGGTTTTTCAAGTAATCAGTTTTAACTAACAAAGTGTAAAAAGTAGGGATAATTTGAGTGTTTGTAACTACGAACTAAATATTAAAAGTAAATAACTGAAAAGTAAATATTTTTTGTGAGAATTTTCGGTAGAATTTTGAGTGTTGTAAATCTAAGGTTTTAAGGTACTAGGTTCCGGGATCCCCTAGGGCCTCTTCAACTTTTCGTTCTGTTCGATATGAAAGCACACAACAATCACTTATTCGTGCCACGTACCAGTTGCGTAGTATCTTTTTTTCTGCACGTTATCACAATTCTACAGATCTTTAGCCCCTGTTAAGATACCTAAATATGCAGTCTCGTTCTAAGTCTCCTACAGTTTCTAACCTGTCCTAAAGGCCTCGTTCAAAAATCTAACAGTTGGTCAAACGTTTTAAGCTAGTCCTATCTCCCCTTCTCTGTTTGGTCTATCGTCATAAGGTGTTAAATTATGTCTTCTCTTCCTAACCCTAACCAGCGGTTTTCACCTACCGGGTCGAGTCTGTAGTAATCCTGGTTAGCTACTCCGGTCATGCATAAACAGTAAAATCAAAGACAGAATAACGAATAAAAATTGCTGATATTAAGATCTGAAGATCATGAATCCATAGACAAAAATAGAACTAGATACTGAATACAAAACCCTACGTTCACCGAGAACCTAGGTAAAAAGTTTACTGAATGACATAATTAAATAACAATGTTCTAAAATAAAGAGAGAGAGAAATCAAACGAGTGTATCGGTTTCTGGATTCGCGCTTCCGTGCTCTCCGAGTATGCTCTAACTTTCTCCTTTGGTGTATTGTGTCTAAAAAACGAGCTCTGGACGTTCCTTTATACAGTGCTGAGAAACTTCCAGAAAACTGCCTAAAATTACAAAACTGCCAATGGCCAAAACCACCTCAGAAATAGGTGATGTCTGCGTGGCTGGAAGCTAGCTACGCACACAGTGACTTTGCCTGCTCCAAAAATCTCTCTCTAGCCCCCTGCCTGCGTGGATGCTACCTGGCTGGCAGCTAGCCACCCAGACAGGGTCTTCTGGCACCACAAAATCACTGTCTTTCCTCCCTGCCTGCGTGGCTGGCTGCTAGCCACGCAGACAGGGGTTTCCGGCTTGGATTTCTGCAGTTTTTCTCTCTCCTCTTGCTCTCGTCCTGCGTGGCTACTGCGCGGCTGGCAGCTAGCCTCACAGGCAGCAGCTTCCCGTCTTCATTCTTGCCTATATCCCGGACCCTTCCTGCTCGAGCTGCGTTTTGACTTGAAACTTGTCAAAATTACTAAAATACCCCTGGGTCAAACCGCTCTAAATTCCGCCCAATCCCGACTTTGGTATTAGGAAAACTGCTAACTGAATTTGGGCGCCAAAATCCAAATTCGACATCGAAACCCGGGCCCTCTATCAAAATTACCAAAATACCCCTGGGTCAGAATTGTCCTGGAAATCGTCCTGAATATGAAATAGCTTATCACGACTCCGGACATCGGGACTCGAGACTCCTACTTGGGTATGGCCTGTCTGGGACCTACACTTGGCGAGAGGTCAGCTTTTCGGCCGGAATCTGTTTCAGCATTATGACATGTTTTCGGAAAGCCCTTTACGTCTACTTTCTTCTGCCGCTGGTTTCACTTTAATACTCCAAGTAGAATTGAAGATATTGACAACCGAGTGTATCCCGTTCATCCTCGGTTCTGGCATTTTCGGCTTTCTCGGTTAGTTTTCACTGCCCGTTTTTTCCTCCAGTCTTTCCGTTTTCCATTCCGCTCTCCCTTGTACCAGCCTCGGCCAAATTCTGCCCTGAGCATTTTTGCACGTTTTCCGAGGCAAATCCGATTCTATCTCAGCACGCATCCCAATGCACTTCCCGAACATGTTCCAGTAATGACAACATGAACAAACCCGCGATCATATCCCAATATAAATATGAAACTAATGCAGAAAATACTCGAAGTCCCGATATTAGCTCAAATGCACGTTGTGTGCCTTACCGAGACTTTTAGTGCTAATACCGGCTCAAAACTCAAGAAAACTCGACAGTTTTATCTCAATTAATCAAAATAGATAATTCTTTTCTGGGAGTTATCAATAACAACCATAAAGTAGGAACAACATATTTATATAATGGGTGTATGGGATAGTAAAATTAAAATACTTGAATTTGTAGTGAAACAATGTATAATTCTAGAAATATAGAGGAACAAGTTAAAATTATTTAATTTTGAGGAGGCCAATGTAGGACTTTATCTAAAAATGTTTTTTTTTTTTGAGTAAATAAAAATGTTTGAATTATATAGGAGACTACTGAAAATGTAAAACGGGGCTGTAGCCCCGGCCCGCCCCTACATATGTCCGCCGCTGGCAAACAAGTGATGTAACAATTAGATAAAAGTATATACATTTTCTTGAGTTGATCAACGTATATACTTTAGGGAAGTACAAAAGAACAAGAACATAGCAAATCGACTATTTAAATTTTGTAGTTATAAAATGACATAATTTATAAATAAATGTAGAAAGTCGACAGGATCAATGCAACTTTTTGTGCTGCATCTATGCTTGATGAAATTTATATTGAGATTATTTTGAGGAATTATATTGAGGCATTAAATCAAGGTAAAAACATGTAGCATTTGCAAACAAGTTCTTTTTAATAGCACAATTTACTTGATCAATGAGATAATTTGTGGAGAATTTATTTACATTTTATACTTGTACTAAAGAACTACATATGTCATATAATAGTTAGTTCAAAAAAAGTTTTGTCTTATAATACAAGGATCTCAATAGAAGTCCCATAATACAAATTCTCCAAATTTGGACTAAAACCTTTTCACAGATGTATTTTTGTCGCAGTCATCAAACCTGGGTTAGACGCTAGTAGAATTGCGGTGTAAACATTCTTTCGCTAAATATATATTTTTGTTATTTTCTGTTCAGTCAAAGTTTTCTTTTTCTTTTCTAAAATTGAAACTATTTGTGAATCTAATAGAGACTATATCTCAGTGTTCTTAGCATTTAACCGGCCAAGTGGGAAGTCTACCAAACCCTGTACTACTAATAAGTTGGTGTGTAGTTGTTGTCACCAAATTGTGCACTCTTATTCTTCAATGTGTTAACTAATTTGTGTTATATACTAGTTTTTGTCTTCAAAATTTGTTTTTCCTTGATGATTTCCAATGTACCCCTATGTTTGACTTCTTCTATCCAAACTGCAACAAAGTTTGAATTAAACTCGTCAATTAAACCCCAAAGCAATCATCAAAGCGTGTAGGATTCGCGCTATTGCCATGGACACTACATCCACCACTTCCTTTAGAACAGGAGTACTACGAAATCATAATGATTGATAAGAGTGCATAATGACTACATCCACAACGTTGTGGATACCTTGTTCTTCGAGGGGAAAATGTTGTGAATACCTTTACTATGTGATTGATAGATGATCCTCATGGGCCAACACCAACTTTTTGTTTAGCATAACAAAATAAACTTGATTATAGTAAAGACTTGAGAAAACAATTGCAACGAAGTAAACTTTTTCTTCAGTTGAAAAAGATGTTGATGTTGCTTTTGATCGTCGTTAAAAACCCATAAAGAAACAAACTTTGACTTAGAAAGTTAGGGGAGGTTTTTTTTTTTTTTTTTTTTTTTTTTTTTTTTTTTTTTTTTCTGGGAGCTAAGCTTTTCTAACGTATGTGCGAAGGCAGATCCAACAAAGAAAATGATGAGGAACAAAAAAGAAAATAGTTGGCAAGGGTTGTTGAGGCATAGCAAAGTCATGCTCACCACCAACCACCACCACCACTTCTCTTAGAATTATGTAGGGGGTAGGTGAAATCTACCACATAACTAACTTACAACACTATCTTAATCTTAACATAAAACACACCATATGCATTATTTTATGTGTGTGACATATGAATTTGTATAAGTTCACAAAAAGAAGTGTTGTTAATTCAATGTAAAAGGTTTATGTGATAGTTGAATGTGGATATCTACTAAGGGCCTGTTTGGTACCAACTAAAGATCTAATAATTTGCTGAATTTTTTTTAAGATAATAAGCTGGCTGAAAATCTAAAGTAGTTGAAAATCTTAACGAAAGTTTGATATAAGTTTAAAATCTGCAGAATGTGAGAGAATCTGTATTAAATATTAAATAATCTGCATATTATTGGTCCAAAACAGATTTTAATTGAAATTGTAAAACAGTGTAACAAACGAAATTAAATTAAGATGACCGATTCTAATCATTATTGATTGTAGTTAGGGTGGTAGCTCAAGTGGTAGAGCGTTGTAAGCCCCTATATGAGGTCACTGGTTCAAACCCGTTGACGACAAAACAATTTCACAAAAAAAAAAAAAAAAAAAATCATAATTGATTAAAATTCGATTTCCTAAACAGGCACCAAGGACAAGGATAGGGATGTAAGGTATCATTGTTTCGATTATCCTTTTCATTATCCATCATCATACGCAAGCATGACAATAGGGTGAGTTTGGTCAGTGTCTTTTATTGGAAATTAGGTTTCAGATTATGGAATATCTTTTTTGATTTTTTTTGAGAGTTTATTTAAAATGGTATGTTCTGAAATATTCACTACATGTTGTAAGTCCATTTGTATATTGTTATTGACTCATTAACCCACCCTAATGTCTGTATAAGGAGGCGTAGAGTTAGAGAATAATACACATCTGAGAGCACTATTCTCCATGCATCTTGTCTCCCTTTATTTTATATATCTACCTCAATTATCGTTTCACAACACGTTATGAGGACGATAACGCTCTCGGGTCCATCAAAATTGGATGATACTTTCTCTTCAGTTGCATCCTATTACGAGCTTAGTATTTTTCTTTGTGCATATGAGAAAGAGGACAAGGAAAGCAAACTGCACATGGATTTTTTTTTTGAACAACTATTTAATGGGTAAACGACATTTTCCACCCTCCATTTATGGCCAAAATACATTTATCCCCTGATTTATAGAAAATACTTTTTGCATCCCTGTCAGTGGATAGAGGGTGGACATATACCACCCTTCTGTTACAATCCGTTAGTGGAGGGGTGCAAATTGACTTTTTGTGACTATTTTACCCTTACAAATTGTGGACAAATACTACCCTGTTCATCATGTTCTTGATGTTCTTGAGCACCACCTCCACTACCGCCAAAGCGCCACCACCACCACCATAAAAACCAGCAGAAAACCGAACTTAAAACTGAGCTACAGACCACCACTGCTACTACCTGCAAAGTCCAATCATAATCACCAATTAACCAACTAGAAATGCGATAAAAAAACTGCCACCATATCCACCACTACAACCACCATCTCCGTCCCCATCACCATCGTATCCTCCACCACAAACCGAGTTTCTGACACAAACACCAAATTCAAAACCATCAAACCGTAAACAAACACAAATACTAACTGAAAATGACATCAGCTTTGAGAGACAAGTATATGCAATTAGAATAAAAAAGTTTGCTTCAATATCTCAGAAAGACAACGTTTTTGTTCATGTGCTCGATTCAGGAAACACGAGAAATCTGCAGATCCAAAAAAAAATACCAACTAAACTTAAGAGAATATACCACCACCACCAACAACAAAAATGGTGATGGAGGCTCTTTAAGAACACATGGGTGATGGCAGTATGCTATGCACGTACCATCCTTACAAGAGTCGTAGCTCCCCAGGTGGGATCTGCGCCTTCTGCCTCCAAGAGAAGCTCGGCAAGCTAGTATCTTCCTCCTCTTCTCCGCCGTCCTTTAGATATGACTTCAGTACCACCACTTCCGCCTCCACCGACACCGCCACTCTCTCTATCAAACCCAATTCTTCCTCGATTCACCCCATCACTCGGACTACCACCACTACCAACACCAACACCAACAATTGTTGATTTCACGATCCAAATTTTGCCAGGAGGATCCGAATTCTGTTTCTACTGACCTATCGGAAGAAGAAGAAGAAATATCTCGCCGCTGCTCGGTCGGCGGCGGACCAGGGTAACTCGTCTTCAAGCGGAGTAAGCTGATTCCTACGCCTAGCCGGCGTGGCGGAAGCTGCAGAGATGGGGAGTTTTGTACCTGAAGCACTCCTGTAATCGGAGAATCAATAGCAAGCAGCCTCTATTGTCTTCGACACTGGGGCATTCTTCCTACAATGGGTCCTTCTCGCAGAGAACGACGAAGAAGAATAGGGAGGAGTTTGTGGCGGTAGACGGGAACGAGAGCCGACATCAAGAGAGAAGAGGCGGTGAGAGAGGGTGGTAGAGAGAGCCGATCTGAAGAGAAGATGGGAGGAAGAGAGAGATGAAAAGATGAGGTTGTTAGGTTTAGGAAATGAGGAAGAAAGACATTTATAATGGTGTAGTTATTTAGCATTTCAGGGGTACTTTTCACCCCTCTGTTAGTGTGGTATTAGTTTTTAACTCTGACAGCGGTGCAAAAAGTATTTTTCCGTGAATCAGGGGGAAAAATGTATTTTTTCCGTAAATGGAAGATGGAAAATGTATTTTACCCTTATTTAATTGATTGTTTGTTGTGCACAAGAGATTCCGGCAGGGAGAACTCCGTGTACACCGTAAGTAGAGGATCAGAGATGGAACAGGAAGAGTTGGGTTGTGTGTAGGAAGAGAGTAAGGCAGTAGTAATGTCTGAGAGAGAGACAGGGGTTTGGCAGAGCTTCCGCGTATGGCTTAGTGTGTTCTCCTTTGTATGGAAAGGGTAACGTCCTATATATAACGGAGAATGTGACCGTTGCAGTGTGGTTAATGCGCCCATCAATAGCGGCTTAATTAGGTTAACCACAACGGCACGTTCGTCCGCGTATATAGGGACCGTTACAGCACGTTATGCGCGAATACCGGAACCGTTATGGGGTTGACCGGGTTTGACCAGGTTTATGGAGCTCGTGCCATAAAACTCTCAAAAGCAGTTACTAAAGGTCGCGTGCGGGCTTGGCTCGCACGCGAAAGGACTTACTCTAGCCTCCAAACCACTAAGTCCCTACAAGTCCCGTGCAGTGGTACGCGAGGGCGCTGTCTCGCAGCCCCCACATGGATCAGCGCGGCTGGTGATCCAGTGTGTGTGGAGCACAATATGGTGTGCTAGATGGTTGCCACGTGGCCAAGATCTGTCATCTCAGAAAGCACTATCTACATTAGCCCCCTTTCTGCGCGTGAAGGCTCATAGCTGGATAGACTTCCATGCGCGGAAACCAACATTCGCGTCGCCGCCACGCACCAATTCAAATATGAGTAAATTCAGCCCCCGTGCGTGCCATTATGACCTAAAACCCCTAGAGTCATGCCGTCTGGCCTTTAGGGTTTTAGGGGTGACGTCAGCCTGTCCTGTGATTGCGCAATTCGACGGTGACGGTTGCGATTCGACTACTGAAAGGACGCAACCCTTCATTGTTTTTGGATAAATACTCTGTACTCTCCGTTGTTGCAAAGCATCACTTCTTTCTCTTAAAGTGAATGATACCCGGAAGTCTTCAAGAGCAGATTCAGATAATCAATCACCAGTTCAGAATTGCAAATCGTCTTCTTCAACTGTCTGCATCCAAGCAAGCTTTACAGAAACAAGGTTGGCCTTGTTCGATTTTGATTTAATATGCTAGTATATGCTTTGAACTGCGTTGGATCTGCAAACCCATGACATATTATCCGCTGAAAACTTGCGAAGAAACTCACAATCTTTGAATCCAATTTCGATTTAGTCCTCCGATGATAAAGACCTTGAATGTAGGGTTTTTGAAATCCCTGATAATGCAAACAATTCCAATCTCCAATTTCTGAAATTGGTACCAGACTGTTCATCTTTCTTTCCATAGATCTTGAATCTCGAAATTCAAACTGAAGTGTGCATATTTCTCCCCCATTTTTTCTTTCTTTTCCGCAGGAATGGCAAAGACAAATGGAACTAGACCCACCAAGGAGGACGAAGAAATACCTGATCTTCCGCAAGCTCTATGGCGAAAAGCCCCCTATCTGGGTGGCAAAGACTTCTACCATGCTAGGGTTAAGGCAAAGAAACTGCCTAATTCTGTCCCCAATGAGGGATTGCAAATATTAACCCCTCCAGTTAACTCGGCCTTGCTTGAGTTGATTGGCTCCGAAGACGTGGTTCGATTGGGAATCGAAAATGGGTACTTCCCGTACGCTGCGATTTCCACCCAAGCTTTTGTTCAGAAATTGGACTACGTGGATGAATGGATTGACCATGTGTTGACTCATCATACCATGACTTTAAATGAGGCCGGCGTATACTTCGCCGTTCGTGCTATGAAGGGTGCTGCCGTGAAGCTGGACCAGTCCATGCTTCTAAACCTTCTTTCCCGCTACTCGCCTGCGACTCACACTTTTCACTTTGCTGAGTTCGAGGCTGCCCCCACGCTCGAGGACGTGCACATGCTGTATGATCTGTCTCCCATGGGTGAGGTGGAACCTTTGAGTCCCTTGAGGACGGGTGCGGAGATTGCTTTGTACACGCAGATGGAGGAGTGCTTGTCAGAGGTAAAGAAAATCTCTACCCGGTGGACCACTACAAAAGCCCTTCCTGACTGGCAGTTGGTTGACACGTCTGCGAAGAATACTTGGAACAAATGGGTGCAGTACTTTTTCCGTGATTATGCGAACAGCAGCATCACCAAGAAGCTTCTGAGTCAAAACCCAGAGGCTAAGAACTATGTAGAGGGTAAGGGTTATCATTTGACCCTTTGTGCCTTCCTCTGTGCCTGGTTGTCGAGGTACTTAATCGATGGTCACCTGCACGATGGGGTCTTCTATCACGTTCTGCCCCTTGCTGTGAAATTGGCCCTCGGCCAGAAAGTCGCACTCGGACCCTTGGTCCCGGGCACGCTGTACTACAGACTGGATCAGCTGGTTGTGGCCATGAAGGAATCACGTGGCCGCCTCGACATACTGACTTTTGTTAACATTGCCTTCTTGACAATGTGGGTCTTTGAGCGATGGCCTTCCTATGCCCCCGTTGCTTCTAAACCCAACAAGTAGTGTCCCCCAGGCGCGGTGGAGGAGCGTAACAGTGGCAGAGCTGCAAGGTGGTTTGGGACAAATAATACCGAGTGCGTTTGGAGCCTGATATGCGACAATCGGCAAGAGTTCATAGCCAAGCCCTATGCCATGCATATTGAAAACGTGCGATGGTTTCCAAAGCTATATCCCTCTAAGGGTGTTGTCTTCTCAGAAGAGCTCCTCTTCGAAGATGGAGAGCATTTCCATGAGCGCTATCGCGAATTCTTTTGCTGGTGCCTGCGAGGTTCCCTTCCTGCTCTCACAGAGCATGTTCGTGAGCTCACGCCGAGGTATGAGAGGATTACTGTGGATGTTGATCCCACTCGCGGTTCTCCCCAATTTGGCTTTGATGCAGTGGCACCATCAATCTGGCCACAGTCTATTATCAGAGGCTACTATAAGCGTTTGTTGACAAAGGAGTGCAAAACAGTCTTGCTGAGCAATCTTCCCTTTGAGCAACCTGCAGGTAACCGCGAAGGCGATTGTTCCAAAAACTGGCTCACATACTGGAACGCCCAGCAGACAAGATTCGAGACGCAGTCGGTCCCCCAGCCAAGCAGAGCTCCTGTGATCAAAAGGAACTCCTTTCCTTTTCGTCCTAATTGCAGTCTGGACGAGTCTGAATATGGTTGCTACTCATTGTTGGATCACGAGAACCATTTGTGTCCCACCATCATTCTAGATGAAAAGATTGCTGCGGTTAGAAAAGGCGACTCGCATGTCATCAGATATAGCGAGACTTTTGCTAAGGTAAGCAACTTCTCTTGCATGTTCTAAGCTTCTTTACTTCCACATATTGACATCTTCATTTTACGCTTCTTGCTGTAGTTCCATGTGCGGAGGTTTGCATCTGGTGAGCGCTCCAAATCGCTGGTTAACAGCATCGTTACTACAATAAGGCAAGGACAGCCGTTTCGGCTTGCATCGAGAATGGATCCCGAGGTTGAGGCCAGGATTCGCGAGGTAATGAATGCTTTTGCTGATTCACTAATAGACAACACTCCGGCCTTGTCTCCCCCTAGAGATGATCCGTCTCCTCCAGCGACTGCCGCGCCAAGAGTGAAGAGACCCAGGCAAAGAGGAATTACAATTTCTTCCCCTAGAAGCGCTCCAACTTCCCCTCCTGCGAGGTCCCTTTCTGCCAAGGAAAAAGGCAAAGGTCGCATGACCGGTAAAGCACGGAAGGAGCTCGCAGTGGAGACCTTCGTTCCATTTAGCCAGGAGGAAGAAGAGGAGAGGCGGGAGTCAAGAGAAGGAGATGAAGAAGAAGAAGAAAGAGTAAATGTGATACATGAGGAAGAATCAGGAGGTATCTCAATCGCGTTTCCCTTCTCATTATCTTAACTCTTTTGCAACTTGATTTTGAACCATTCGTTTCTTCGCAGATGATGATGATGATGAGACCATCAGTGGCCTTTTGGCCAAGAGGCAGAAGAGGGGTGCTCATTCAGGAATTTCTGACGAACCCATAAGCGAGGACATTCTCGCCGAGTCCAGGAAGACAGCTGCGGAAGCTGCTGAAAGGAGAAGACAGCGAGAGAGGAGGAGCTCGAGCATGTGAGGCAGAGGAGCCTCGAAGAACAGCATGTTGACGACTTAGTGCGTCCAATTGATGAGGAAGATGTGCTTCCCGAAGAGATGGCTCCTCAAGCGGAAGAGGAGGATGCGGCTCCAGAAGAGGATGCGGCAGCCTTAGAGTAAGCCCAAGCAGATTTTGAAGAAATCGCAGGCGGCAATGAAGGTGAGATTTTTAATATCGCAGTAACTTATCGAGATGTTATTGTTGGTGCATTAAAGCATGGTGTGTCAAAAGCTGACATTCGCCGTTGGCTAGTAGGCAAGTGCGGTGAACCCTCATGTAATCACTTGAACGATATGCATGAACTAGGCTTAGCAACTCAAAACATTATCATGACTGGTTTCTTCGCGCCCCAGGTCACGCTCATCTTAAATACATGCTTAATGAAGACACATTAATAGGGCAAGGTTCCACGTCCTTAGCGTATGACGAGGATACTGCAATCCCACCTTCGCGTGGAGGTGCTTGCTCTTAGCTTAGCAAAGATAATAAAATAACATACGATACAAGTTACCTCACACCATTGCATTTTGTATCGCAGGCAATACTGATGAACCCGTGTTGGAGCAAAGGAGTCAACCTTCTGCGTCCTATGTCCCGGTGCCGAGTTCTCATACCGAGAAGCCCGTCGCAGCTGCTGAATATGCAGGAGAGCCTTTTGAGGACGTCATCGAACTTTCTGATGATGCCGAGGCTGACACTGTGCTAATGGAGGAAGATGTCCATGCTGGTGCTGAGGAAATAAGAACAAATGCTGTTGATGCTATCACATCTGAAAGTATCCCTCGCCAAGCAACTTCGGCTGCCACCACGCCTCCAGCAATGACTGAGTCGGCGGCACCTCTTCCTGCGTGGAGCTTTTGGGGCTCGCAGGTCGGGGCTGCGATCGCACCTGGTGCGGCTTATACTCTTCCCCCCAACTATGAGGAGTTAGAGCTCGCAGCTGATAGAAGGGCAATGGAGCGAGGGCAATCTTCAACCACCCCAGCAATGCGCATTCCTTCTCTGCGCGAGATCCTCGAAGGAACTGGTATGTCATGATTTGTTGTTCGCATCTCGCATTTGAATTTGTATAACTTAGCTTTGACATTGCTTCAGGCTTAAAGCAAGCCGATGTGGACTGGCTAGTTCGGATGCGCCTCACCTACCCCCAATCATTTGCGAGGTCTCTGGAGATAGGGCCCTTTGACAGGAGGTTGTTTCTTTCCGTAGCCATCTGTATTTTGGAGCAGCTGTCTGCGGCCACACCTGCGACCATTTCTCCTCAGAGTGCCGAATTGCTTTTTGGCATGTGCCAAAATCTTCTTGCCAAAGTTCAAGGCATGCTGGGTTTCAAATTTCTTATCAAAAGAGTTACCCTGATTCGTGCGGCCGTAACTTTGAAACGCGGCCACCAAAACCTCGCAGCTGAGAAGCAGAAGGTAGATCACCAAAAGAAAAAGGTTGAAGAGGCTATGAGGCTCTATCATGAGATGAATGCTAAATGCGAGCAATTGAAGCAGGAAGTGGAGCAAGTAGAAAATCTGAGCCGTCAATTTACTCCCCATGACTCCTTGATCAAGGGTTTATTTTGATTTTTGAAAGGTAGCAGATAAGTAGCAGAAACATTATTGTAATGTTGCTAGGGTTTCTCCCCCCTTTTTTTTCAAAAAGAATTGAAATGCCAGTTTTGCCTTTTCCGGGATTTGCTAGAATATCTCTGTGCATATCTAATTATGACGTCGGCAAATGATATTCTGCCTTGATTTTCGCGCTAATTGCTCATTAGATAAGCACGCTTTCCTTGGGAAGTCCATCCGTATCATGACTATCCGTCATTAATTAGGATACGCAACCGAATCGTCGTAGCCTTTAGTAGGGTAATTGATTGTTACCGCTTTTCAAGGCGTAAGTGATTGATCCTTACCCTCTTTTCAAATTCTGCTGACTCATCTTGGCAACTGAAGAGTCTCCACAAGGTCTATATAAACCTTGCCTTTTTCCATTTGGGTTCTTCATCCCAAAATGTGCTCTGCCGTGAGTCCTTACGACTGCTGGCTTCAACGCTTATTTTTCGTTGATTCATGGCAACTTCAAGTTGTGAAACCTGAGTTTGTGCTTTGTGCTATAGAAATAGTTTCCAAGATCTTCTTTATAAGGCTTATTGATCTTCATAACTATCATAAAGAAGATGCAGATAATACCTCATGTTTATTCGAAGAATTTTCTTCGTCTATTATGTTTGCAGGTCATGTTTCCGGCCGCCTCCCGGCGAGGTGCAGCGCCGTAGTGACCTTGCTACCGAATCGTAATGAACGGCGGGATTCTCTTCCAGCATGCCCGGAGGAGAATTTATTGCCCCCATGTTCGTGAGCTCAGGGTGGCGAGCCATTGTGCTCGTTTCCGTGGACAATGAGCCCCTGTCCCTTGGAGCTTCTGCTTGCATGTTGTACGCCGGAACTGGTGGTTCCTCAGGCACATCTCATGGGGCGTTGATCAGACAAGGGCCTTGTCAAATGCTGGGATCTTGAACGTTTTGCCGCATAGCCTTTGTGGCATCTGTAGGACGTTCATTTTATAGTGCGACCCTACTTGCTACAGATCTTTGGCCGCAGATCTGTGTATCGCCTAGCTGGTGTTAGGACCGTTAGGTTCATCCTTCTTCAGTTAGGATTCCCCCGATATGTAACTTCTTGCTTGTAAGTTACTTTTTAGATGCATTGTAATCCATGTGGGCTACGTAGTTAGATTTGAGCTTTTTCGCTTGTAAGCTGCTATCTAGACAGATAAATTGTAAGTGCTTTTGACTTATAATGGTAAATTGCTTTGTATGATTTGCTGTCTTGTTACAACAAATTACAATTTCGCATGCGTATTGGCAAATTTCGCCTTCTGTAGTGCTAAATACACACTTTGTATTTGCTATCTGCTGTATAAATCGCAGATATGATCTTAGATTATTTGAGATCGCATTTGCATGGCTTTGCTACCTTGGTAGATAGGCTTGTGGTTTGTTTCAGATGAAAGTGCAAGTGCTATCTCATCAGATAGACTTTTGTAGATCACTTAAGATCATTTTGCATAATGCTATCTGCTGTATAAATCGCAGATATGATCTTAGATTATTTGAGATCGCATTTGCATGGCTTTGCTACCTTGGTAGATAGGCTTGTGGTTTGTTTCAGATGAAAGTGCAAGTGCTATCTCATCAGATAGACTTTTGTAGATCACTTAAGATCATTTTGCATAATGCTGCTATCATGGTAGATAGACTTAAGAACGATTTTTTTTTTAAATCGCATTTGTATAATGCTGCTATTGCGACAGATAGGCTTGGAAGATCATTCACGATCATGTTCGCATGAGCTGCTATCATAGCAGATATGCTTGAAAGATTACTTGGGGTCGTACTCGCATAGGCTGCTATCGTTACAGATAGGCTTAAGAGATTATTTAATATCATGTTCACCTGAGTTGCTATCGTGGCAGATAAGCTTAAAAGATCGATTTAGATCGTTTTCGCATGAGCTGCTATCGTGGCCGATAAGCTTAGAAGATCAATTAAGATCATTTTCGCATGGGCTGCTATCCTGGCAGATAGGCTTAGAAGATCAATTAAGATCGTATTCGCATGAGTTGCTATCGTGGCAGATAGGCTTAGAAGATCAATTAAGATCATTTTCGCATGAGCTGCTATCGTGGCAGATAGGCTTAGAAGATCAATTAAGATCGTATTTGCATGAACCGCTATCGTGGAAGATAGGCTTAGAAGATCAATTAAGATCATTTTCGCATGAGCTGCTATCGTAACAGATAGGCTTAGAAGATCAATTAAGATCGTATTTGCTTGGGCTGCTATCGTGGCAGATAGGCTTAGAAGATCAATTAAGATCATTTCGCATGAGCAGCTATCGTAACAGATAGGCTTAGAAGATCAATTAAGATCGTATTTGCTTGGGCTGCTATCGTGGCAGATAGGCTTAGAAGATCAATTAAGATCATTTCGCATGAGCTGCTATCGTGACATATAGGCTTAGAAGATCAACTGAGATCGCATTCGAGTAAGTTGCTATCGCGGCGGATAGGCTTTTGCTAACAGTAATAATAAACAAAATGAAGCAATAAAACAACTAAAAGCATAAGTTTCTTCTCATTTGGGAGAAGTCTTTTATTATAGAACTCTCATATGGGAGAGATGAGGTTACAGTCCTCTCATATGGGAGAAGTGACGTGCGAATCATAGCTATACAGAGCATAAGGCAACGTTGTGATAAAACGCATAAAATGAGAGAAGTCAGCGATAGTACTTCTTAATCCAGCGCATGTTGATTGAGCTTGGAGTTGAGGTTGTCCCGTGCAACCTCCGTATGCTGCAGTAGCCACTGTCAAAGACTTCTGTGACTTAAAAGGGCCCTTCCCAATTGGCTGCAAACTTTGGGTGAGCCGCCTCTCGCATGCAATGGTCAGATGCGCGCAAGACCAAATCTCCAACTGCGAAATCTCTCCGCTGGACTGTTTTATTATACGCACGAGCAATCCTTTCTTGATACCGTTTGTTGGTCCTTTTAGCTTGCTCTCGCTTTTCCTCTAGCAGGACTAAGTCATGATCGCGTTGATTGTCGTACAATGCGTGGAAGGCCAATCTTGCTGAGTTAACATTTACCTCCGCAGGTACCACGGCCTCAGCCCTATAGCATAGGAGGAATGGTGAGACCCCTGTGGGTGTCCTTGGAGAAGTCAGGTAAGCCCACAGGGCTATGCATAAGGAATCAGCCCACTTCTTGTGGTCATCCGCGACCATCTTGCTCAAGATCCTCAACAGCGTCTTGTTGGCCGCTTCTGCTTGCCCAGTCCCTTTCGGGTAGTAGGGAGTGGAGCATATCTACCTGATGTTGTATTCTGCTAGCTTCGCAGCCACCTGGCGATTAACAAAAGGAGTGCCATTGTCTGAAAGGACGGTGTTGGGAATTCCGAACCTGCATATGATGTTTTCTTAGATGAAATGGACCACAGCTAGCGCATTTGCCGTCTTCAGTGGTATCGCTTCTACCCATTTGGTGAACAACTCAGTCGCGGTGAGAATGAAGTGATTCCCGTGCGAGGTTGGTCGAATGGGGACAATAAAATCCAGAGCCCATGTGTGAAAGGGCCATGGTGTTCCCAATGCATGTAGATCTACAGCAGGAGCGTGCACTAGATTTCCTTTAAATTGACACTCCTGGCAGCGTCGTACTTTGGTGCGGCAATCAGCCTCCATCGTGGGCCAGAAATATCCAATTGAGAGGAGTTGCCTGCATAATTTCGCACCTCCCTGATTTTCCACCTGGTGAGAAAGGTCCATCACTTCTTGTGCTTCCCTGCTGTCTAGACATCGCAGCAAGTTGCCCTCATGGCCTCTTCGCCAAAGCAGGTTTTCTTGCTCCACATATCGGGATGCTTTCTTTCTCAGTTTTTCAGCTTCTTTTCTCGATTCGGGTACAGTACCCTTGGTGAGATAATCAAAGAGTGGTTTCCTCCAATCCGCATCATCATCGGTCAGAGCAATGAGTAGAGAATCTTTGATCAGTGCGCAAATCTCGCACCTTCCTTGTATCAGTGCTGCGGCCGTTGACATGTTCGGCCAGTGAATGCCATATCTCTGAGCTTTCCGATAGATTGACACTTCGCTTTCTCCGCAAGCATGTTGGTGAATCTTTTCTAACAGCAGTTCTCCTTCTTGCTCGGAGACACATCGCATGAGTATTCCGCCAGGGCCCTTGTAGTAAAGGGTGTTGTCATGTATGCAATACCCCTTCGTAAGTGCCCAATTCTCGTTGCTTGTGCCTTCTGCGATGGCCCGCAAGATTGCCTTTCTCTAGTCCGCATCATCCATGTATTCATCGTCGCATGCGTCTTCTGTTAACGCTGACGATGTTCGCACTTCGATCGAGATTCTTGCAGGACATTTGTCTGTGCTAACCTTGGATCCCAAGGTGGCCAAAGCGTCTGCATTCCTGTTATCCGCTCGGGGCTTGTGCTCGTACCTAACGTCGCAGAATTGCTGCACCAGTTTTTGTACCAAGGTCCGGTAGGACAGAAGGTTTATCTCCTTCAGACCATACTCACCCGAAGTTTGCTTGACGATTAGCTTGGAGTCCCCCATGACCGTCAGGTTGTTTACTTCCAAAGCTTTCGCTGCACGAAGTCCTGCTATGAGGGCTTCATATTCTGCCTCGTTGTTGGTGACTGCGAAGTCAAGCTTTGCGGACATCTGTATGACCTCCTCATCTGGCTTGGTCAAGACTATCTCAATGCCTCCACATTTCCTTGTTGACGAACCGTCGAAATGGAGCGTCCAATAGGGTACATCGACTGCATAGATCTCGGGTCCTTCAAATTCTTCTTCAATCACCGGCTCGTGACTGTTATCGGGAAATTGTGCCAGCAAATCCGCCACTGCCTGGGACTTGATCGCTCGCGGCCGCACGCATGTAATATCATATTGAGAGATGGTCATATACCATTTTGCCAATCTTCCCCCAGGAGTGGTGTGAGTCAGAAGATATCGTATGGGATCGCTTTTTGTGACCACCACCACTTTGTGCGACGCAAAGTAGTGTCTCACCTTTTCTATTACGAAGAATAGGGCAAGGCAATGACGCTCGATGTCCGTGTACCTTGACTTGGCGGGCTGCACGATGCGAGAGATGTAGTAGATGGGCCTTTCTTGGCCCTCGTACTCCTGAGCCAAGAGTGCTCCTATGGACTTCCTCGTTGACGTCAGATACAGCAAAAGCGGTGACCATAACTGAGGCGCGATCATTATTTTTGAAGACGTCAGAAGCTCCTTTAGTTTCCCGAACGCGGCTTCGTGCTCCAGGGTCCAGCTGTATACGGCATCTTTCTTGAGAAGGGCACTAAAACAGCAGGTGATTTCGGCAATTGCTGGGATGAATCTCCGCAGATATGATAGCTTTCCCAAAAACGTCTTCAAGGCACTTTGGTTATGTGGCGAAGTCATGCCAGTGATGGCTGATACTTTCGCAGGATCAGGCTCGATTCCTTGGCGATGCACTACGCATCCCAAGAACTTTCCTGATGTTACTCCAAATGCGCACTTCATGGGGTTCATCTTCAGTTGAAAGCGTCTGCATCTATTGAACACTTTCCGCAAGTCCGCCAGGTGATCTGCCTCCTGCTTGGATTTAACCACCAGGTCATCCACATAAAATTTCACTTCCTTATGCATCATGTCGCGGAACAAGGCCATCATGGCTCGCTGATAAGTTGCACCTGCATTTTTGAGACCGAAAGGCATCACCGTATAGTTGAATACCCCCACTGGAGTGATGAATGCAGTTTTCCGCGCATCTTCAGGGTCCATCTTGATCTGATTGTACCCACTGAAGCCGTCCATGAAACTAAACATGCGATGACCCGCTGTCGAATCGATAAGCAGATCAATGTTGGGGAGCGGAAAATCGTCCTTGGGGCAGAAACGATTGAGATCCCGGAAATCCACGCAGATGCGAAGCTGTCCGTTTTTCTTTACCACTGGCACAATGTTGGCCAGCCATGTGGGATGGTGATTTGGCTCTATGAACTTGGCGTCCAGGAGTTTGACAATCTCTTGCTTAATCTTCACGTTAAGCTCCGGCCTGAAGCTTCTTGTTCTTTGCTTTACCGGCTTAGACCCCGGAATGATGTCCAAACGGTGCATAGTGATACTTGTGTCCAGACCGGGCATCTCATCATACTCCCATGCGAACACGTCCTTGTATTCAGTCAGGAGCTGTAGCAGTCCTTTCTCTTCTTCGCTTGCGAGGTCCGCAGTTAGAAAGACTGGCCTTTTCTTCTCTTCGTTCGGGCTTAGGAACACCTCCTTTAACTCTTGATTTTGCGGTCTGGGTTTGTCTTCCATGCATTCGGGTGCTTCTTTGAGCTTCTCGTCTGGAGTGCTCTGCATCGGTTTTTCCGTTACCGCAACCTGCTCGATTTGGTTGATTTGCTCAGGGATATCCCCATGCCCGTGTGAGGACACCCCCGCGCACCTTCATATGCGATAGCACTTCTTCCCGTTGGCGTAGAAACTCTCTATCTCCTTGCCTTCAGGGTCATGCTTTGCTATTCTCTTCAGAGTATACACGTTCTTTCGCTGGTAGGCGATCCGTGGCGCCTCTTCCCGCGTGGGTGGTTTTTCTTTGGCATCCTCCCTTGTCACCATCACTCCCGCAGGTGACTGATCCTTGATATCTTCCCATAGGGGTAAAGGAATAGGGTTGAATGGTCCCGGCGTTTGCTCATCCGCCATTTCGGTGAACCATACCGCCTCGCTGAGATGTGCTTCATCCATGTTGAATGGATTCGTCGAAGCTGGTATCTCGACTATTCTGTCGTTCCAAATAGCTTTTATCATTTGGTGAGCTGTTGAGGGGACAGCATCGAAGCGATGAATCCAGGCTCGACCTATGATCATGTGATACGTAGTGTTCGCATCTATGACATAGAACTTCGCTGAGCACTTGATTTTGCCGATCTGGACGCCGAGGCGGATCCATCCTATCGTCATTCTGGAGTCACTTTCGAATCCCATCAACGGAGATGGACGTTTGAAAATCTTGTACTCGGGGATCCCTGCTACCTTCAGTGTGTGGAGTGAAACGACGTTAATCGCTGCTCCTCCGTCGACGAACGCTCTTTTGAACTCGACTCCATTGATGATGGCCGTCACATACAGAGGCCTCTGGTGGCTCGCATCTGTCTTTTTGTCGCTGGCGGAAAAGGTCATAATCTTTTCTGCAGAGCGAGACGCCCTGATGACTTTCCCATTGGAGACTACGAGATCCTCCTCGTAGTCTTCTGCTATCCTTAAGATTTCTTTCGTCATTTCTGTCCGGCATTTCTCTGAGAAGTTCATCTCGTCGAAGAATCTGCTGAAGCCGTGCGACCCCTTCATCCGGTCGGCACGTTCGTCCTCTGTGTCTACACTGTAGTCCTCATCGTCATGGACTTCGGCAATGATGGGTAGACCATCCTCTGTGACCTCTTACAGGTCAACGATCGAGATCATAGCGACCTCTTTACCTTTGGATTCTTGCTTCGCATGGGCAGGAAGTGGATTGTTGCGCACATCTTTCCTGTGGTCACTGACGATCAGCTCGCCATTCTTCATCTTTTGGCTGAACACAATCCTGAGCTTCTTATAGTCCGCTGTGGGATGCATGACCTTGCCGTGGTACTCGCACCACTTCGGGTCCCTCACCATCTCCTTGGAGGGTGCCCTCTCGAGCGACGGTAGGACGCCGTCCTTGCGCCATTGTCTGCAGAGGTCGCTTGCTTCTTCCACCGAACATGGCAGAGGTGGTGCGTCAAAGTTCACATCCTTCGCCTGCTTCTGGGGAGAAACTGTATTGACTTCAGCTTCGCGTCCCCTCTTATAGCTGAATCTCCCAATCTTGAAAGTAGTGCCGCCCGAGGATCGCTCCGGGGCACTTCTCTTTTTCTGCCTCTCCACTATTGGCTCGATGTTCTTCGTGCATTCGATTAGTTTTGAAAATGTAGGCGTTTGCAGGTTGATGAGCATACCTTTGTATTCATCTCGCATGCACTGCAGGCATATCTCTACGAGCCTACTTTCGAGCATCGGATCTTTGCATTCCAAGGACTTCGCCCTGAACTTCTTGATGAAAGTTATTCCGTCCTCCTCGCGCTTCTGATACATCCGTGAGAGGTGGATCATTGTCACCTTTTCTTCCATCTGGAAGAACTTGGTGTAGAACTTTTGGACCATGTCATCCCAGGTCTTCACGGATCCGGCTTCCAACGTCCTGTACCACTTGTACGCTACGTTCCCCAAGGATTTTGGGAACTCTCGCATCAGCAGTTTGGGGTCGGCTCCATACGGCCCCATGACATCGATGAAACGCATGACATGTTCATGAGCGTTTCCATTGACATCTTCGAACTTGTCCCATTTAGGAGCCTTGTACCCAACCGGGTTAGGCATGAGATAGATCTCTCGCGGGATAGGTGGATCGTTGTCTAGCTTCGGGATGATGGTATCCGCGAATGATTGGTGAGTTAGAATGGTGTCTATGCGCTTCTGCAGGGACGTCATACACTCTGGAGTGTTTCCATCAGTAACAGGAGGAGGGGTTGCCGCAGGCGGAGGCGACACATATGCCGCCGGAGGATTGGGGACATATTGGGCATTCACATTGCCCCAGATTGCCGTTGGAGGAGGCAAGGGATACTGCTAAGCCGGGTTAGGCGCCAGAGCCGGAGGCGGAGGAGTATGAGTGGTGAGGGGCAACATTTGAGTTGTTGGCCCTTGAATTGAGGGTAGCTGCGTAGTCGCTGGTGGAGTCTGCAGATTAGGGTTGGGGGGTGTGGTTGACACTCCCAGTCCTTGAGCGGTAGGGGCTCCTCCTCCCTGGAAAACGGCGGTGGCTGGTGCAGGGTTTGGTGCAAGAGTCCTCAAGACAGCCATGATCCGTTCTAACTGCGCAGATTGAGCTTTGAGAGCCTTCGCCTGACTCTGGATGGTAGCGTCCAAGGTCTCTAGCGTCGGGGCTTCACCGGTGGCCGTAGGAGTGCGGCGGATCTCCTCCCCTGAGGCGGCTTCGGTGGAAGGCGATCTGTTACTGACATCGTCCTCCTGAGACATGGTTGCTTATGATGGTAAGTTCACGTCGGGTTCACCAAAATGTGCACAAGAGATTCCGGCAGGGAGAACTCCGTGTACACCGTAAGTAGAGGATCAGAGATGGCACAGGAAGAGTTGGGTTGTGTGTAGGGAGAGAGTAAGGCAGTAGTAATGTCTGAGAGAGAGACAGGGGTTTGGCAGAGCTTCCGCGTATGGCTTAGTGTGTTCTCCTTTGTATGGAAAGGGTAACGTCCTATATATAACGGAGAATGTGACCGTTGCAGTATGGTTAATGCGCCCATCAATGGCGGCTTAATTAGCTTAACCACAACGGCACGTTCGTCCGCGTATATAGGGACCGTTACAGCACGTTATGCGCGAATACCGGAACCGTTATGGGGTTGACCGGGTTTGACCGGGTTTATGGAGCTCGTGCCATAAATCTCTCAAAAGCAGTTACTAAAGGTCGCGTGCTTCTTGTAGGGTTTTGATTCATGGATCGCGCAAACGGAAGCATAATCAAACAAATAACCATGCAAAACCCTCCAAGGATTACAAGTCTAGATGCATAACGATAGTGAAGGTAAGAAATCATAAACACACCTTTGGGTTCTCCTTGATGACTTCAAGCGCGAATAGTGTCACGTTCTCTATAGTTTATCCACGCCTAGAGTTGATCCTAGAACTCCCAAACTCCTTGGTGCTAGCCCGGAATAAGAGGAGGGTGAAGGAATCACGCAAAACGAGACACAAAGAGGGTCTCGGCCCTCTTTTGGCCGACGGGGTGAGGGGCGGCGGCAAGGGGCGGCGTCGGCTCCTTGTTGCTTGCTCTCTCTCTCCTTTGTTCTCTCCCACTCTTGTTATGTTCACTAATGAGCATAAGTTATGAGGAAGGAAGGAACGAGGGTCCTTTATATAGTCCAAAACCTCCTTGTTAACTACCTAAAGGACTTATTCTAGTCCAACTAGAATTCAATTTAGTCCCTTCCTTGCAAATTAGTCCCTACTAAGTTTGCAAGGGTTTGCAAAGTGATCCTTCTAATTAATTAATCCAATTAATTAATTCCCAAATCTAGTACAACTCTATATAGCGTGTGACCCTATAGGTTCTATCTAATTGGTAGCAACTATTTGCTAATATGGAGCGGTTTCTAGCAAAACATCCATTCTAGCCAACTAATAGAATAGTCATCTAGACAACCTTGTACAAGTAATTGTCTCATCCCTTTGCCTCCATATCCGGATTGGACACGAGACATACAAGTCACACTCGTATATCCAATCCCTAGTTTCTCGATCCATGGAATAGCCTTATTCGTGCAAATAACATCAATATCCCATATTGATTTATTTTAGTCTGGCCAGACATTCTATAAGCACTACCCTTCGAGTGGCCTAGGATATTTGCTCCCGTTATGTGGGAGGGGCAAATCCTCTCTACGTCCACTACGATCTCTAAGCTTGCTTCTCATTGTATCCAGTACACGCCTTTATAACTACCCAGTTACGGTGTAGCGTTTAACGCTACCAAGATCACAATGATCCACAACTAGAATATCTAGTGACTTCAAGTCTAAGGATGACAATACCATTGCACCCGAGAAGCACTTGTGACTCAACATAACATGTATGTAGCCTTCTCGGTGATGGGTCAATCCAGTGCAACATTCCGTAATGCACACCTATGTGTTGGATCGTGATATCTCCATATCAATCCAACCCCATACTAGTCTATAGATGATTGTCCCATTTAATCATTATACTTGACTAGGGATATTTAAGATAAACAACACAATTGTAAATCTAAGGAATTCATTATATTAAATATCCAATAAATAATAAATGAATTTTCTAGCCATATACAAATTCATACTAAACTAGATTGCCTCTAGGGCATCTATTCCAACAGTCTCCCACTTGCACTAGAGCCAATCTGGCGCATCTCGTATGCCCATACTCCTAGTGTGCCCTTCATGCTTCCATTGCGTGAGAGGCTTCGTAAGCGGGTCTGACAGATTATCATCTGTAGGAATCTTGCATATCCGAACGTTTCCTCTATCGATAATATCTCGAATCAGATGAAACTTTCTGAGCACGTGCTTGGACTTCTGGTGCGATCTGGGTTCCTTTGATTGCGCGATCGCCCCAGTGTTGTCACAGAACAACTCCACTGGATCCGCAATGCTAGGGACCACACCAAGTTCAGAAACAAACTTTCTGATCCAAACAGCCTCTTTTGCTGCGCCATTTGCAGCAATGTACTCAGCCTCTGTTGTAGAATCAGCTACCGTCTCTTGCTTGGAACTCTTCCAGCTCACCGCTGCTCCATTCAGGCAAAACACATATCCCGACTGTGATCTAAAGTCATCTCTATCGATTTGGAAGCTTGCATCAGTGTAACCCCTTACACGCAACTCTTCCTCACCGCCAAACATCAAGAAAGCATCCTTAGTTCTTCTCAAGTACTTTAGGATGTTCTTGACAGCAATCCAGTGACTCTCACCCGGATTGGATTGGTATCTGCTTGTCATACTCAAGGAATATGAAACATCTGGTCTAGTACATAACATGGCGTACATGATAGATCCTATGGCCGATGCATAGGGAATCCTACTCATGCGTTCCTTCTCAATCTCATTGGAAGGACAACCACTCTTCGAAAGAGTGATTCCATGTGACATGGGCAAGAATCCCTTCTTGGAATCTTGCATGTTGAACCGTTTCAACACCTTGTCAATATATGTACTTTGACTTAGGCCTAGCAACCTCTTAGATCTATCTCTATAGATCTTTATACCGAGTATATAGGCTGCTTCCCCTAAGTCCTTCATTGAGAAACATTTTCCTAGCCAATCTTTCACAGATTGCAGCATGGGAATGTCGTTTCCAATGAGTAGTATGTCGTCCACATACAAGACCAGAAAAGCTACAGAGCTCCCACTAACCTTCTTGTAGACACAAGACTCATCTTCGTTTCTGATGAAGCCAAACTCTTTGACCACTTCATCAAAACGTCGATTCCAACTCCTAGAAGCTTGCTTCAATCCATAAATGGATCGTTGCAGCTTACAGACTTTGTTGGCTTGCTTTGGATCCTCAAAACCCTCCGGCTGTATCATATACACGTCCTCGAGGAGATTCCCATAAAGGAATTCTGTTTTGACATCCATGTGCCAAATCTCATAGTCGTAATATGCTGCAATTGCAAGTAGGATTCGGATGGATTTGGTCATAGCGACTGGTGAAAAGGTTTCATCATAGTCAATACCATGAATCTGTCTGAATCCTTTAGCCACCAATCGGCCCTTATAGGTAATCACATTACCATCCATGTCGATCTTCTTCTTGAAGACCCACTTGCACCCTATGGGCCGCGCCCATCAGGTGGTTCCACCAAAGTCCATACTTTGTTGGTATACATGGATTCCATCTCGGATCTCATGGCTTCAAGCCACTTCTGCGAGTCTGGGCCACTCATGGCCTCCTCATAGGTAGTAGGCTCATCATCTATGAGCATCGTGTCACCGGAATCAGTTACGAGAAGTCCATACCTCTCGGGTTCCTGGCTCACTCTACTAGATCTACGAAGCTCTTGTGTTACCTGAACAGGTGGCTCCACAACTGCTTGTGATTCCTGTTCATGTTCCATAGTCGGTTCAGTGATTTGTGGTTCTTGAACTTCTTCAAGTTCTACATTCCTCCCACTTGCTTCTTTAGAGACAAACTCTCTTTCTAGAAACACGCCGGTCCGAGCAACAAACACTTTGTTCTCGGTTGGATTGTAGAAGTAGTATCCCTTAGTTTCCTTAGGGTACCCCACAAATTTACACTTATCCGATTTAGGCCCTAGCTTGTCTGATTGTAAACGTTTTACATAGACATCGCAGCCCCAAATCCTCATGAACGACAGTGTGGGACGCCTCCCACTCCACATCTCATATGGTGTCTTCATGACTGATTTGGATGGAACACGGTTAATGGTGAAAGCTGCACTTAATAGAGCGTAGCCCCAAAATGATAATGGAAGATCAGTTTGACACATCATAGACCGAACCATATCCAATAGGGTTCGATTCCTCCTCTCGGACACGCCATTCCATTGTGGCGTTCCGGGTGGAGTGAGTTGGGACAGGATCCCACACTCTCTAAGATAGTCGTCAAACTCTTGGCTCAAGTATTCTCCTCCACGATCCGATCGTAGAGCCTTGATACTTTTGCCAAGTTGCTTCTCTACTTCATTCTTGAATTCTTTGAACACTTCAAAGGATTCGGATTTTGCCCTCATAAGGTACACAAATCCATATCTACTGTAATCATCAGTAAATGTAATGAAGTAGACATAACCACCCCTGGCAGGCGTGGCAAATGGCCCACACACATCGGTATGTATGAGCGCCAATTGCTCACTAGTCCTCTCACCTTTCTTATTGAAAGGGGACTTTGTCATTTTTCCCAACAAACAAGCCTCACATGTCTCATATGATTCAAAATCAAATGAGTCTAGTAATCCATCCTTATGGAGTCTAGATACACGTTTCTCATTTATGTGGCCTAAACGACAATGCCATAAATAAGCAGGATTTAAATTATTTATTTTAATCCGCTTGGTATTAATGTTGTAGACAGGATTGCTTAGATCAAGGACATAAAGTCCATTAAATAATTGCGCACTAAAATAGTGAATATTATTCAAATAAAAGGAACAACAATTGTTCTTTATGGAAATAATAAAACCTTCCTTGTCCAAACAAGAAATAGAAATAATGTTTCTGCTCATAGCAGGCACAAAATAGCAATTATTTAATTCTAAAACTAATCCTGAAGGCAGAGATAGCTCGCACACGCCTATGGCCAACGCAGCAACCTTTTCTCCATTCCCAACGCGCAGATCTACCTCCCCTTTAGCCAATCTTTTACTTCTCTTTAGATCCTGCATATTTCGACAAATATGAGATCCACATCCAGTATCTAATACCCATGATGTAGAGACAGTTAAATTGACATCTACAACAAAAATACCTGGTGGTGGTGGAATCACTATTCCAAGCCTCTTGTCCTCCAGATATTTTGGGCAGTTCCTCCTCCAGTGTCCAGGTTGACTGCAGTAGTGACATTCACCCTTAGTCACGACCTTGGCAATGCCACCAACAGGCTTAAGGGCTTGTTCCTTGGACTTGGCAACTGACTTGCCTTTACCCTTGGAGGAAGAGGCAAACTTTTTGCCCTTTCCTTTATGCACCATCATAATGGCCTTGCCCTTACCCTTGTTGATGCTCTGTTCAGCCGTCCTCAACATGTTGAGTAAATCTGGCAGTGGTTTAACGATCTCGTTCATGTTATAGTTCATAATGAACTGTCCATAACTCTCGGGCAACGATTGCAACACGAGATCGGTTGCCAACTCTTGGCCGACCGGGAACCCGAGCCGGGCAAGATTCTCCAAGTACCCGATCATTCGGAGTACATGGGGTCCCACCGGGTTCCCTTCTGCCAGATGACATTTGAACAGTGCCTTTGAGACCTCATACCTTTCTACCCTCGCCTGCTCTTGGAAGAGCTGCTTTAGATGTTCGATCATATCGACAGCATTCATGTTCTCATGTTGCTTCTGAAGCTCAGAGGTCATGGTGCAAAGCATTAGGCAGGCCGCATCATTAGCGTCATCAACACGCTTTTGATACGCCTTTAAGGCAACAGGTGTCTGGTTCTCTGGACCTTCTGGAACATGCTCCTCTATTGCGTACAGTTTCTTCTCTTGCTTGAGAACAATTCTCAAGTTTCTGTACCAATCAAGAAAGTTGGTTCCAGAGAGCTTGTCCTTCTCAAGGACAGATCGTAGGGAATGTTGTGAACTCGATGAGTTGTTTGCCATTTGGAATTCTACAAAAGGAAAATACGCAATTTTTAGTATTTGTGAATTTTTGACTATATTTAATCATGGCTAGTTTATTAAATATAGCTCCCACTATTTTTCTACGGATTAATAACCCTCAAGATATTAATGCGGAAAATATCATTATATTTTCTAGTGGGCCAAGATCCATCTTTTCATCTCCTTATGAGCTTGCTTTGGCAAGTCACCCATAATTTGACTACTTCTAGGTAGGAACAATTCCAATTGCATCCCATATGCAACTCTTGGTTCAACCGGGCAAATAACTCCTTATTTATCCATCCATATGGGTAATCCCAATTGATTGCCTCTAGGTTTCTTAATCAAATTAATAGCCTAGTTGTGTTCAACCTCTTATCTAAACAATTGCACATTGTTACGTGCCATCGCATTCCATCATTATGAACCAAGTCGCCATGCTTTGGCACGCACGAACTTGATAAATAATGATGATAATGTGTGTTTAAATAACGAGAAGGCAAGAACACAATATTTAGAATTTGAGGGATTTTCGATTCTTTTAATTGTTTTGTTGATCAATATCAACTAATCTGTCTATTTGAGTTTGGGCACAACTCCAAATAATAGATCCGGGTTGTCTAATTATCTTATTATCCTAATTGCATGCATCATCCATACACCAACCACACAAATAATAAGACAATAAATAAACAACCACAAAACAGAAATTAAACGTGATGTGGATATGGCCTATTCTAGACTAAGATAATTCCAAGCCAATGGAATTATCAATGAACCCTAAGCAAACACATCTCCATGCGTCTTAGTCTTTTGGTCCATCCTTCATAGTCATGTGGGATACTCCATGCTCCATGCTCCATCTTTTGTGGCTTCTTTGGCTTTAGGCTTCTTTTCTCCAATCTTGGCTAACAATCTACTTTATCTAGCACTAGCTAATATCTATACTAAATAAAATAAATCTCACAAGTTGAGAAAAAAAATGGCACGCAGGCCATAAAACCCTAATTAATTATTACAATTAATTGATCAGCTCGCAGGCCGTAAAACCAAACCACAAAATTAAACATCCACATCAAACCACATCCTAAGGCCATATCCAATCACCATGCGATTTGCACATAAACAGTTAAAATCCAATTTTAACGCGCTTGGTCAATTTTAATTGATTTTAGGATTTCTAGGGTTAAAACGGTCCATGGGCCCAACAATCCAATTGCCCGGGCCCAACAAAGTGAACCATAAGGCCCTAGGGCCGGCCCGGCCCAAAACCCGCAAGCTAGGCCCGCGGGTTAGGGCCGCCCGGCCCCTTAGGGCGGCCAAGCTTGGGCGGCAAGCAAGGGGGCGGTCCCCTAGGGGGCCGAACCTCCTCATGGAGGTTGTTTCCAAAACAACCTCCTTGCTTGGAGCCCAAGTTTGGTTGTTTCCTTGTTTTGGGAGAACTCCTTCTTCCCCAAGGATGCCCAAACCCTAGATCTAAGATCCTAAAATTTCTCAAACTCACCAATTCATGCATCCAATGCAAAAATTGGGTCTTGTTATGATTAATTGTAATTGCATCCCATGCTTGATTTGTCTTGTTTTACGCGATAAACAACAAATTAAGGTGTAAAACAACAAGAATGTAACACATAAACTACGTTTATGCTCTATGACCTGTGGCTCTGATACCACTGTAGGGTTTTGATTCATGGATCGCGCAAACGGAAGCATAATCAAACAAATAACCATGCAAAACCCTCCAAGGATCACAAGTCTAGATGCATAACGATAGTGAAGGTAAGAAATCATAAACACACCTTTGGGTTCTCCTTGATGACTTCAAACGCGAATAGTGTCACGTTCTCTATAGTTGATCCACGCCTAGAGTTGATCCTAGAACTCCCAAACTCCTTGGTGCTAGCCCGGAATAAGAGGAGGGTGAAGGAATCACGCAAAACGAGACACAAAGAGGGTCTCGGCCCTCTTTTGGCCGACGGGGTGAGGGGCGGCGGCAAGGGGCGGCGTCGGCTCCTTGTTGCTTGCTCTCTCTCTCCTTTGTTCTCTCCCACTCTTGTTATGTTCACTAATGAGCATAAGTTATGAGGAAGGAAGGAAGGAGGGTCCTTTATATAGTCCAACAACTCCTTGTTAACTACCTAAAGGACTTATTCTAGTCCAACTAGAATTCAATTTAGTCCCTTCCTTGCAAATTAGTCCCTACTAAGTTTGCAAGGGTTTGCAAAGTGATCCTTCTAATTAATTAATCCAATTAATTAATTCCCAAATCTAGTACAACTCTATATAGCGTGTGACCCCTTAGGTTCTATCTAATTGGTAGCAACTATTTGCTAATATGGAGCGGTTTCTAGCAAAACATCCATTCTAGCCAACTAATAGAATAGTCATCTAGACAACCTTGTACAAGTAATTGTCTCATCCCTTTGCCTCCATATCCGGATTGGACACGAGACATACAAGTCACACTCGTATATCCAATCCCTAGTTTCTCGATCCATGGAATAGCCTTATTCGTGCAAATAACATCAATATCCCATATTGATTTATTTTAGTCTGGCCAGACATTCTATAAGCACTACCCTTCGAGTGGCCTAGGATATTTGCTCCCGTTATGTGGGAGGGGCAAATCCTCTCTACGTCCACTACGATCTCTAAGCTTGCTTCTCATTGTATCCAGTACACGCCTTTATAACTACCCAGTTACGGTGTAGCGTTTAACGCTACCAAGATCACAATGATCCACAACTAGAATATCTAGTGACTTCAAGTCTAAGGATGACAATACCATTGCACCCGAGAAGCACTTGTGACTCAACATAACATGTATGTAGCCTTCTCGGTGATGGGTCAATCCAGTGCAACATTCTGTAATGCACACCTATGTGTTGGATCGTGATATCTCCATATCAATCCAACCCCATACTAGTCTATAGATGATTGTCCCATTTAATCATTATACTTGACTAGGGATATTTAAGATAAACAACACAATTGTAAATCTAAGGACTTCATTATATTAAATATCCAATAAATAATAAATGAATTTTCTAGCCATATACAAATTCATACTAAACTAGATTGCCTCTAGGGCATCTATTCCAACAGTCTCCCACTTGCACTAGAGCCAATCTGGCGCATCTCGTATGCCCATACTCCTAGTGTGCCCTTCATGCTTCCATTGCGTGAGAGGCTTCGTAAGCGGGTCTGACAGATTATCATCTGTAGGAATCTTGCATATCCGAACGTCTCCTCTATCGATAATATCTCGAATCAGATGAAACTTCCTGAGCACGTGCTTGGACTTCTGGTGCGACCTGGGTTCCTTTGATTGCGCGATCGCCCCAGTGTTGTCACAGAACAACTCCACTGGATCCGCAATGCTAGGGACCACACCAAGTTCAGAAACAAACTTTCTGATCCAAACAGCCTCTTTTGCTGCGCCATTTGCAGCAATGTACTCAGCCTCTGTTGTAGAATCAGCTACCGTCTCTTGCTTGGAACTCTTCCAGCTCACCGCTGCTCCATTCAGGCAAAACACATATCCCGACTGTGATCTAAAGTCATCTCTATCGATTTGGAAGCTTGCATCAGTGTAACCCCTTACACGCAACTCTTCCTCACCGCCAAACATCAAGAAAGCATCCTTAGTTCTTCTCAAGTACTTTAGGATGTTCTTGACAGCAATCCAATGACTCTCACCCGGATTGGATTGGTATCTGCTTGTCATACTCAAGGCATATGAAACATCTGGTCTAGTACATAACATGGCGTACATGATAGATCCTATGGCCGATGCATAGGGAATCCTACTCATGCGTTCCTTCTCAATCTCATTGGAAGGACAACCACTCTTCGAAAGAGTGATTCCATGTGACATGGGCAAGAATCCCTTCTTGGAATCTTGCATGTTGAACCGTTTCAACACCTTGTCAATATATGTACTTTGACTTAGGCCTAGCAACCTCTTAGATCTATCTCTATAGATCTTTATACCGAGTATATAGGCTGCTTCCCCTAAGTCCTTCATTGAGAAACATTTTCCTAGCCAATCTTTCACAGATTGCATCATGGGAATGTCGTTTCCAATGAGTAGTATGTCGTCCACATACAAGAACAGAAAAGCTACAGAGCTCCCACTAACCTTCTTGTAGACACAAGACTCATCTTCGTTTCTGATGAAGCCAAACTCTTTGACCACTTCATCAAAACGTCGATTCCAACTCCTAGAAGCTTGCTTCAATCCATAAATGGATCGTTGCAGCTTACAGACTTTGTTGGCTTGCTTTGGATCCTCAAAACCCTCCGGCTGTATCATATACACGTCCTCGAGGAGATTCCCATAAAGGAATGCTGTTTTGACATCCATGTGCCAAATCTCATAGTCGTAATATGCTGCAATTGCAAGTAGGATTCGGATGGATTTGGTCATAGCGACTGGTGAAAAGGTTTCATCATAGTCAATACCATGAATCTGTCTGAATCCTTTAGCCACCAATCGGCCCTTATAGGTAATCACATTACCATCCATGTCGATCTTCTTCTTGAAGACCCACTTGCACCCTATGGGCCGCGCCCATCAGGTGGTTCCACCAAAGTCCATACTTTGTTGGTATACATGGATTCCATCTCGGATCTCATGGCTTCAAGCCACTTCTGCGAGTTTGGGCCACTCATGGCCTCCTCATAGGTAGTAGGCTCATCATCTATGAGCATCGTGTCACCGGAATCAGTTACGAGAAGTCCATACCTCTCGGGTTCCTGGCTCACTCTACTAGATCTACGAAGCTCTTGTGTTACCTGAACAGGTGGCTCCACAACTGCTTGTGATTCCTGTTCATGTTCCATAGTCGGTTCAGTGATTTGTGGTTCTTGAACTTCTTCAAGTTCTACATTCCTCCCACTTGCTTCTTTAGAGACAAACTCTCTTTCTAGAAACACGCCGGTCCGAGCAACAAACACTTTGTTCTCGGTTGGATTGTAGAAGTAGTATCCCTTAGTTTCCTTAGGGTACCCCACAAATTTACACTTATCCGATTTAGGCCCTAGCTTGTCTGATTGTAAACGTTTTACATAGACATCGCAGCCCCAAATCCTCATGAACGACAGTGTGGGACGCCTCCCACTCCACATCTCATATGGTGTCTTCATGACTGATTTGGATGGAACACGGTTAATGGTGAAAGCTGCACTTAATAGAGCGTAGCCCCAAAATGATAATGGAAGATCAGTTTGACACATCATAGACCGAACCATATCCAATAGGGTTCGATTCCTCCTCTCGGACACGCCATTCCATTGTGGCGTTCCGGGTGGAGTGAGTTGGGACAGGATCCCACACTCTCTAAGATAGTCGTCAAACTCTTGGCTCAAGTATTCTCCTCCACGATCCGATCGTAGAGCCTTGATACTTTTGCCAAGTTGCTTCTCTACTTCATTCTTGAATTCTTTGAACACTTCAAAGGATTCGGATTTTGCCCTCATAAGGTACACAAATCCATATCTACTGTAATCATCAGTAAATGTAATGAAGTAGACATAACCACCCCTGGCAGGCGTGGCAAATGGCCCACACACATCGGTATGTATGAGCGCCAATTGCTCACTAGTCCTCTCACCTTTCTTATTGAAAGGGGACTTTGTCATTTTTCCCAACAAACAAGCCTCACATGTCTCATATGATTCAAAATCAAATGAGTCTAGTAATCCATCCTTATGGAGTCTAGATACACGTTTCTCATTTATGTGGCCTAAACGACAATGCCATAAATAAGCAGGATTTAAATCATTTATTTTAATCCGCTTGGTATTAATGTTGTAGACAGGATTGCTTAGATCAAGGACATAAAGTCCATTAAATAATTGCGCACTAAAATAGTGAATATTATTCAAATAAAAGGAACAACAATTGTTCTTTATGGAAATAATAAAACCTTCCTTGTCCAAACAAGAAATAGAAATAATGTTTCTGCTCATAGCAGGCACAAAATAGCAATTATTTAATTCTAAAACTAATCCTGAAGGCAGAGATAGCTCGCACACGCCTATGGCCAACGCAGCAACCTTTGCTCCATTCCCAACGCGCAGATCTACCTCCCCTTTAGCCAATCTTTTACTTCTCTTTAGATCCTGCATATTTCGACAAATATGAGATCCACATCCAGTATCTAATACCCATGATGTAGAGACAGTTAAATTGACATCTACAACAAAAATACCTGGTGGTGGTGGAATCACTATTCCAAGCCTCTTGTCCTCCAGATATTTTGGGCAGTTCCTCCTCCAGTGTCCAGGTTGACTGCAGTAGTGACATTCACCCTTAGTCACGACCTTGGCAATGCCACCAACAGGCTTAAGGGCTTGTTCCTTGGACTTGGCAACTGACTTGCCTTTACCCTTGGAGGAAGAGGCAAACTTTTTGCCCTTTCCTTTATGCACCATCATAATGGCCTTGCCCTTACCCTTGTTGATGCTCTGTTCAGCCGTCCTCAACATGTTGAGTAAATCTGGCAGTGGTTTAACGATCTCGTTCATGTTATAGTTCATAATGAACTGTCCATAACTCTCGGGCAACGATTGCAACACGAGATCGGTTGCCAACTCTTGGCCGACCGGGAACCCGAGCCGGGCGAGATTCTCCAAGTACCCGATCATTCGGAGTACATGGGGTCCCACCGGGTTCCCTTCTGCCAGATGACATTTGAACAGTGCCTTTGAGACCTCATACCTTTCTACCCTCGCCTGCTCTTGGAAGAGCTGCTTTAGATGTTCGATCATATCGACAGCATTCATGTTCTCATGTTGCTTCTGAAGCTCAGAGGTCATGGTGCAAAGCATTAGGCATGCCGCATCATTAGCGTCATCAACACGCTTTTGATACGCCTTTAAGGCAACAGGTGTCTGGTTCTCTGGACCTTCTGGAACATGCTCCTCTATTGCGTACAGTTTCTTCTCTTGCTTGAGAACAATTCTCAAGTTTCTGTACCAATCAAGAAAGTTGGTTCCAGAGAGCTTGTCCTTCTCAAGGACAGATCGTAGGGAATGTTGTGAACTCGATGAGTTGTTTGCCATTTGGAATTCTACAAAAGGAAAATACGCAAGTTTTAGTATTTGTGAATTTTTGACTATATTTAATAATGGCTAGTTTATTAAATATAGCTCCCACTATTTTTCTACGGATTAATAACCCTCAAGATATTAATGCGGAAAATATCATTATATTTTCTAGTGGGCCAAGATCCATCTTTTCATCTCCTTATGAGCTTGCTTTGGCAAGTCACCCATAATTTGACTACTTCTAGGTAGGAACAATTCCAATTGCATCCCATATGCAACTCTTGGTTCAACCGGGCAAATAACTCCTTATTTATCCATCCATATGGGTAATCCCAATTGATTGCCTCTAGGTTTCTTAATCAAATTAATAGCCTAGTTGTGTTCAACCTCTTATCTAAACAATTGCACATTGTTACGTGCCATCGCATTCCATCATTATGAACCAAGTCGCCATGCTTTGGCACGCACGAACTTGATAAATAATGATGATAATGAGTGTTTAAATAACGAGAAGGCAAGAACACAATATTTAGAATTTGAGGGATTTTCGATTCTTTTAATTGTTTTGTTGATCAATATCAACTAATCTATCTATTTGAGTTTGGGCACAACTCCAAATAATAGATCCGGGTTGTCTAATTATCTTATTATCCTAATTGCATGCATCATCCATACACCAACCACACAAATAATAAGACAATAAATAAACAACCACAAAACAGAAATTAAACGTGATGTGGATATGGCCTTTTCTAGACTAAGATAATTCCAAGCCAATGGAATTATCTATGAACCCTAAGCAAACACATCTCCATGCGTCTTAGTCTTTTGGTCCATCCTTCATAGTCATGTGGGATACTCCATGCTCCATGCTCCATCTTTTGTGGCTTCTTTGGCTTTAGGCTTCTTTTCTCCAATCTTGGCTAACAATCCACTTTATCTAGCACTAGCTAATATCTATACTAAATAAAATAAATCTCACAAGTTGAGAAAAAAAATGGCACGCAGGCCATAAAACCCTAATTAATTATTACAATTAATTGATCAGCTCGCAGGCCGTAAAACCAAACCACAAAATTAAACATCCACATCAAACCACATCCTAAGGCCATATCCAATCACCATGCGATTTGCACATAAACAGTTAAAATCCAATTTTAACGCGCTTGGTCAATTTTAATTGATTTTAGGATTTCTAGGGTTAAAACGGTCCATGGGCCCAACAATCCAATTGCCCGGGCCCAACAAAGTGAACCATAAGGCCCTAGGGCCGGCCCGGCCCAAAACCCGCAAGCTAGGCCCGCGGGTTAGGGCCGCCCGGCCCCTTAGGGCGGCCAAGCTTGGGCGGCAAGCAAGGGGGCGGTCCCCTAGGGGGCCGAACCTCCTCATGGAGGTTGTTTCCAAAACAACCTCCTTGCTTGGAGCCCAAGTTTGGTTGTTTCCTTGTTTTGGGAGAACTCCTTCTTCCCCAAGGATGCCCAAACCCTAGATCTAAGATCCTAAAATTTCTCAAACTCACCAATTCATGCATCCAATGCAAAAATTGGGTCTTGTTATGATTAATTGTAATTGCATCCCATGCTTGATTTGTCTTGTTTTACGCGATAAACAACAAATTAAGGTGTAAAACAACAAGAATGTAACACATAAACTACGTTTATGCTCTATGACCTGTGGCTCTGATACCACTGTAGGGTTTTGATTCATGGATCGCGCAAACGGAAGCATAATCAAACAAATAACCATGCAAAACCCTCCAAGGATCACAAGTCTAGATGCATAACGATAGTGAAGGTAAGAAATCATAAACACACCTTTGGGTTCTCCTTGATGACTTCAAACGCGAATAGTGTCACGTTCTCTATAGTTGATCCACGCCTAGAGTTGATCCTAGAACTCCCAAACTCCTTGGTGCTAGCCCGGAATAAGAGGAGGGTGAAGGAATCACGCAAAACGAGACACAAAGAGGGTCTCGGCCCTCTTTTGGCCGACGGGGTGAGGGGCGGCGGCAAGGGGCGGCGTCGGCTCCTTGTTGCTTGCTCTCTCTCTCCTTTGTTCTCTCCCACTCTTGTTATGTTCACTAATGAGCATAAGTTATGAGGAAGGAAGGAAGGAGGGTCCTTTATATAGTCCAACAACTCCTTGTTAACTACCTAAAGGACTTATTCTAGTCCAACTAGAATTCAATTTAGTCTCTTCCTTGCAAATTAGTCCCTACTAAGTTTGCAAGGGTTTGCAAAGTGATCCTTCTAATTAATTAATCCAATTAATTAATTCCCAAATCTAGTACAACTCTATATAGCGTGTGACCCCATAGGTTCTATCTAATTGGTAGCAACTATTTGCTAATATGGAGCGGTTTCTAGCAAAACATCCATTCTAGCCAACTAATAGAATAGTCATCTAGACAACCTTGTACAAGTAATTGTCTCATCCCTTTGCCTCCATATCCGGATTGGACATGAGACATACAAGTCACACTCGTATATCCAATCCCTAGTTTCTCGATCCATGGAATAGCCTTATTCGTGCAAATAACATCAATATCCCATATTGATTTATTTTAGTCTGGCCAGACATTCTATAAGCACTACCCTTCGAGTGGCCTAGGATATTTGCTCCCGTTATGTGGGAGGGGCAAATCCTCTCTACGTCCACTACGATCTCTAAGCTTGCTTCTCATTGTATCCAGTACACGCCTTTATAACTACCCAGTTACGGTGCGTTTAACGCTACCAAGATCACAATGATCCACAACTAGAATATCTAGTGACTTCAAGTCTAAGGATGACAATACCATTGCACCCGAGAAGCACTTGTGACTCAACATAACATGTATGTAGCCTTCTCGGTGATGGGTCAATCCAGTGCAACATTCCGTAATGCACACCTATGTGTTGGATCGTGATATCTCCATATCAATCCAACCCCATACTAGTCTATAGATGATTGTCCCATTTAATCATTATACTTGACTAGGGATATTTAAGATAAACAACACAATTGTAAATCTAAGGACTTCATTATATTAAATATCCAATAAATAATAAATGAATTTTCTATCCATATACAAATTCATACTAAACTAGATTGCCTCTAGGGCATCTATTCCAACAGTCTCCCACTTGCACTAGAGCCAATCTGGCGCATCTCGTATGCCCATACTCCTAGTGTGCCCTTCATGCTTCCATTGCGTGAGAGGCTTCGTAAGCGGGTCTGACAGATTATCATCTGTAGGAATCTTGCATATCCGAACGTCTCCTCTATCGATAATATCTCGAATCAGATGAAACTTCCTGAGCACGTGCTTGGACTTCTGGTGCGATCTGGGTTCCTTTGATTGCGCGATCGCCCCAGTGTTGTCACAGAACAACTCCACTGGATCCGCAATGCTAGGGACCACACCAAGTTCAGAAACAAACTTTCTGATCCAAACAGCCTCTTTTGCTGCGCCATTTGCAGCAATGTACTCAGCCTCTGTTGTAGAATCAGCTACCGTCTCTTGCTTGGAACTCTTCCAGCTCACCGCTGCTCCATTCAGGCAAAACACATATCCCGACTGTGATCTAAAGTCATCTCTATCGATTTGGAAGCTTGCATCAGTGTAACCCCTTACACGCAACTCTTCCTCACCGCCAAACATCAAGAAAGCATCCTTAGTTCTTCTCAAGTACTTTAGGATGTTCTTGACAGCAATCCAGTGACTCTCACCCGGATTGGATTGGTATCTGCTTGTCATACTCAAGGCATATGAAACATCTGGTCTAGTACATAACATGGCGTACATGATAGATCCTATGGCCGATGCATAGGGAATCCTACTCATGCGTTCCTTCTCAATCTCATTGGAAGGACAACCACTCTTCGAAAGAGTGATTCCATGTGACATGGGCAAGAATCCCTTCTTGGAATCTTGCATGTTGAACCGTTTCAACACCTTGTCAATATATGTACTTTGACTTAGGCCTAGCAACCTCTTAGATCTATCTCTATAGATCTTTATACCGAGTATATAGGCTGCTTCCCCTAAGTCCTTCATTGAGAAACATTTTCCTAGCCAATCTTTCACAGATTGCAGCATGGGAATGTCGTTTCCAATGAGTAGTATGTCGTCCACATACAAGAACAGAAAAGCTACAGAGCTCCCACTAACCTTCTTGTAGACACAAGACTCATCTTCGTTTCTGATGAAGCCAAACTCTTTGACCACTTCATCAAAACGTCGATTCCAACTCCTAGAAGCTTGCTTCAATCCATAAATGGATCGTTGCAGCTTACAGACTTTGTTGGCTTGCTTTGGATCCTCAAAACCCTCCGGCTGTATCATATACACGTCCTCGAGGAGATTCCCATAAAGGAATGCTGTTTTGACATCCATGTGCCAAATCTCATAGTCGTAATATGCTGCAATTGCAAGTAGGATTCGGATGGATTTGGTCATAGCGACTGGTGAAAAGGTTTCATCATAGTCAATACCATGAATCTGTCTGAATCCTTTAGCCACCAATCGGCCCTTATAGGTAATCACATTACCATCCATGTCGATCTTCTTCTTGAAGACCCACTTGCACCCTATGGGCCGCGCCCATCAGGTGGTTCCACCAAAGTCCATACTTTGTTGGTATACATGGATTCCATCTCGGATCTCATGGCTTCAAGCCACTTCTGCGAGTCTGGGCCACTCATGGCCTCCTCATAGGTAGTAGGCTCATCATCTATGAGCATCGTGTCACCGGAATCAGTTACGAGAAGTCCATACCTCTCGGGTTCCTGGCTCACTCTACTAGATCTACGAAGCTCTTGTGTTACCTGAACAGGTGGCTCCACAACTGCTTGTGATTCCTGTTCATGTTCCATAGTCGGTTCAGTGATTTGTGGTTCTTGAACTTCTTCAAGTTCTACATTCCTCCCACTTGCTTCTTTAGAGACAAACTCTCTTTCTAGAAACACGCCGGTCCGAGCAACAAACACTTTGTTCTCGGTTGGATTGTAGAAGTAGTATCCCTTAGTTTCCTTAGGGTACCCCACAAATTTACACTTATCCGATTTAGGCCCTAGCTTGTCTGATTGTAAACGTTTTACATAGACATCGCAGCCCCAAATCCTCATGAACGACAGTGTGGGACGCCTCCCACTCCACATCTCATATGGTGTCTTCATGACTGATTTGGATGGAACACGGTTAATGGTGAAAGCTGCACTTAATAGAGCGTAGCCCCAAAATGATAATGGAAGATCAGTTTGACACATCATAGACCGAACCATATCCAATAGGGTTCGATTCCTCCTCTCGGACACGCCATTCCATTGTGGCGTTCCGGGTGGAGTGAGTTGGGACAGGATCCCACACTCTCTAAGATAGTCGTCAAACTCTTGGCTCAAGTATTCTCCTCCACGATCCGATCGTAGAGCCTTGATACTTTTGCCAAGTTGCTTCTCTACTTCATTCTTGAATTCTTTGAACACTTCAAAGGATTCGGATTTTGCCCTCATAAGGTACACAAATCCATATCTACTGTAATCATCAGTAAATGTAATGAAGTAGACATAACCACCCCTGGCAGGCGTGGCAAATGGCCCACACACATCGGTATGTATGAGCGCCAATTGCTCACTAGTCCTCTCACATTTCTTATTGAAAGGGGACTTTGTCATTTTTCCCAACAAACAAGCCTCACATGTCTCATATGATTCAAAATCAAATGAGTCTAGTAATCCATCCTTATGGAGTCTAGATACACGTTTCTCATTTATGTGGCCTAAACGACAATGCCATAAATAAGCAGGATTTAAATCATTTATTTTAATCCGCTTGGTATTAATGTTGTAGACAGGATTGCTTAGATCAAGGACATAAAGTCCATTAAATAATTGCGCACTAAAATAGTGAATATTATTCAAATAAAAGGAACAACAATTGTTCTTTATGGAAATAATAAAACCTTCCTTGTCCAAACAAGAAATAGAAATAATGTTTCTGCTCATAGCAGGCACAAAATAGCAATTATTTAATTCTAAAACTAATCCTGAAGGCAGAGATAGCTCGCACACGCCTATGGCCAACGCAACAACCTTTGCTCCATTCCCAACGCGCAGATCTACCTCCCCTTTAGCCAATCTTTTACTTCTCTTTAGATCCTGCATATTTCGACAAATATGAGATCCACATCCAGTATCTAATACCCATGATGTAGAGACAGTTAAATTGACATCTACAACAAAAATACCTGGTGGTGGTGGAATCACTATTCCAAGCCTCTTGTCCTCCAGATATTTTGGGCAGTTCCTCCTCCAGTGTCCAGGTTGACTGCAGTAGTGACATTCACCCTTAGTCACGACCTTGGCAATGCCACCAACAGGCTTAAGGGCTTGTTCCTTGGACTTGGCAACTGACTTGCCTTTACCCTTGGAGGAAGAGGCAAACTTTTTGCCCTTTCCTTTATGCACCATCATAATGGCCTTGCCCTTACCCTTGTTGATGCTCTGTTCAGCCGTCCTCAACATGTTGAGTAAATCTGGCAGTGGTTTAACGATCTCGTTCATGTTATAGTTCATAATGAACTGTCCATAACTCTCGGGCAACGATTGCAACACGAGATCGGTTGCCAACTCTTGGCCGACCGGGAACCCGAGCCGGGCGAGATTCTCCAAGTACCCGATCATTCGGAGTACATGGGGTCCCACCGGGTTCCCTTCTGCCAGATGACATTTGAACAGTGCCTTTGAGACCTCATACCTTTCTACCCTCGCCTGCTCTTGGAAGAGCTGCTTTAGATGTTCGATCATATCGACAGCATTCATGTTCTCATGTTGCTTCTGAAGCTCAGAGGTCATGGTGCAAAGCATTAGGCAGGCCGCATCATTAGCGTCATCAACACGCTTTTGATACGCCTTTAAGGCAACAGGTGTCTGGTTCTCTGGACCTTCTGGAACATGCTCCTCTATTGCGTACAGTTTCTTCTCTTGCTTGAGAACAATTCTCAAGTTTCTGTACCAATCAAGAAAGTTGGTTCCAGAGAGCTTGTCCTTCTCAAGGACAGATCGTAGGGAATGTTGTGAACTCGATGAGTTGTTTGCCATTTGGAATTCTACAAAAGGAAAATACGCAAGTTTTAGTATTTGTGAATTTTTGACTATATTTAATAATGGCTAGTTTATTAAATATAGCTCCCACTATTTTTCTACGGATTAATAACCCTCAAGATATTAATGCGGAAAATATCATTATATTTTCTAGTGGGCCAAGATCCATCTTTTCATCTCCTTATGAGCTTGCTTTGGCAAGTCACCCATAATTTGACTACTTCTAGGTAGGAACAATTCCAATTGCATCCCATATGCAACTCTTGGTTCCCGGGCAAATAACTCCTTATTTATCCATCCATATGGGTAATCCCAATTGATTGCCTCTAGGTTTCTTAATCAAATTAATAGCCTAGTTGTGTTCAACCTCTTATCTAAACAATTGCACATTGTTACGTGCCATCGCATTCCATCATTATGAACCAAGTCGCCATGCTTTGGCACGCACGAACTTGATAAATAATGATGATAATGAGTGTTTAAATAACGAGAAGGCAAGAACACAATATTTAGAATTTGAGGGATTTTCGATTCTTTTAATTGTTTTGTTGATCAATATCAACTAATCTATCTATTTGAGTTTGGGCACAACTCCAAATAATAGATCCGGGTTGTCTAATTATCTTATTATCCTAATTGCATGCATCATCCATACACCAACCACACAAATAATAAGACAATAAATAAACAACCACAAAACAGAAATTAAACGTGATGTGGATATGGCCTTTTCTAGACTAAGATAATTCCAAGCCAATGGAATTATCTATGAACCCTAAGCAAACACATCTCCATGCGTCTTAGTCTTTTGGTCCATCCTTCATAGTCATGTGGGATACTCCATGCTCCATGCTCCATCTTTTGTGGCTTCTTTGGCTTTAGGCTTCTTTTCTCCAATCTTGGCTAACAATCCACTTTATCTAGCACTAGCTAATATCTATACTAAATAAAATAAATCTCACAAGTTGAGAAAAAAAATGGCACGCAGGCCATAAAACCCTAATTAATTATTACAATTAATTGATCAGCTCGCAGGCCGTAAAACCAAACCACAAAATTAAACATCCACATCAAACCACATCCTAAGGCCATATCCAATCACCATGCGATTTGCACATAAACAGTTAAAATCCAATTTTAACGCGCTTGGTCAATTTTAATTGATTTTAGGATTTCTAGGGTTAAAACGGTCCATGGGCCCAACAATCCAATTGCCCGGGCCCAACAAAGTGAACCATAAGGCCCTAGGGCCGGCCCGGCCCAAAACCCGCAAGCTAGGCCCGCGGGTTAGGGCCGCCCGGCCCCTTAGGGCGGCCAAGCTTGGGCGGCAAGCAAGGGGGCGGTCCCCTAGGGGGCCGAACCTCCTCATGGAGGTTGTTTCCAAAACAACCTCCTTGCTTGGAGCCCAAGTTTGGTTGTTTCCTTGTTTTGGGAGAACTCCTTCTTCCCCAAGGATGCCCAAACCCTAGATCTAAGATCCTAAAATTTCTCAAACTCACCAATTCATGCATCCAATGCAAAAATTGGGTCTTGTTATGATTAATTGTAATTGCATCCCATGCTTGATTTGTCTTGTATTACGCGATAAACAACAAATTAAGGTGTAAAACAACAAGAATGTAACACATAAACTACGTTTATGCTCTATGACCTGTGGCTCTGATACCACTGTAGGGTTTTGATTCATGGATCGCGCAAACGGAAGCATAATCAAACAAATAACCATGCAAAACCCTCCAAGGATCACAAGTCTAGATGCATAACGATAGTGAAGGTAAGAAATCATAAACACACCTTTGGGTTCTCCTTGATGACTTCAAACGCGAATAGTGTCACGTTCTCTATAGTTGATCCACGCCTAGAGTTGATCCTAGAACTCCCAAACTCCTTGGTGCTAGCCCGGAATAAGAGGAGGGTGAAGGAATCACGCAAAACGAGACACAAAGAGGGTCTCGGCCCTCTTTTGGCCGACGGGGTGAGGGGCGGCGGCAAGGGGCGGCGTCGGCTCCTTGTTGCTTGCTCTCTCTCTCCTTTGTTCTCTCCCACTCTTGTTATGTTCACTAATGAGCATAAGTTATGAGGAAGGAAGGAAGGAGGGTCCTTTATATAGTCCAACAACTCCTTGTTAACTACCTAAAGGACTTATTCTAGTCCAACTAGAATTCAATTTAGTCCCTTCCTTGCAAATTAGTCCCTACTAAGTTTGCAAGGGTTTGCAAAGTGATCCTTCTAATTAATTAATCCAATTAATTAATTCCCAAATCTAGTACAACTCTATATTGCGTGTGACCCCATAGGTTCTATCTAGTTGGTAGCAACTATTTGCTAATATGGAGCGGTTTCTAGCAAAACATCCATTCTAGCCAACTAATAGAATAGTCATCTAGACAACCTTGTACAAGTAATTGTCTCATCCCTTTGCCTCCATATCCGGATTGGACACGAGACATACAAGTCACACTCGTATATCCAATCCCTAGTTTCTCGATCCATGGAATAGCCTTATTCGTGCAAATAACATCAATATCCCATATTGATTTATTTTAGTCTGGCCAGACATTCTATAAGCACTACCCTTCGAGTGGCCTAGGATATTTGCTCCCGTTATGTGGGAGGGGCAAATCCTCTCTACGTCCACTACGATCTCTAAGCTTGCTTCTCATTGTATCCAATACACGCCTTTATAACTACCCAGTTACGGTGTAGCGTTTAACGCTACCAAGATCACAATGATCCACAACTAGAATATCTAGTGACTTCAAGTCTAAGGATGACAATACCATTGCACCCGAGAAGCACTTGTGACTCAACATAACATGTATGTAGCCTTCTCGGTGATGGGTCAATCCAGTGCAACATTCTGTAATGCACACCTATGTGTTGGATCGTGATATCTCCATATCAATCCAACCCCATACTAGTCTATAGATGATTGTCCCATTTAATCATTATACTTGACTAGGGATATTTAAGATAAACAACACAATTGTAAATCTAAGGACTTCATTATATTAAATATCCAATAAATAATAAATGAATTTTCTAGCCATATACAAATTCATACTAAACTAGATTGCCTCTAGGGCATCTATTCCAACAGTCTCCCACTTGCACTAGAGCCAATCTGGCGCATCTCGTATGCCCATACTCCTAGTGTGCCCTTCATGCTTCCATTGCGTGAGAGGCTTCGTAAGCGGGTCTGACAGATTATCATCTGTAGGAATCTTGCATATCCGAACGTCTCCTCTATCGATAATATCTCGAATCAGATGAAACTTCCTGAGCACGTGCTTGGACTTCTGGTGCGACCTGGGTTCCTTTGATTGCGCGATCGCCCCAGTGTTGTCACAGAACAACTCCACTGGATCCGCAATGCTAGGGACCACACCAAGTTCAGAAACAAACTTTATGATCCAAACAGCCTCTTTTGCTGCGCCATTTGCAGCAATGTACTCAGCCTCTGTTGTAGAATCAGCTACCGTCTCTTGCTTGGAACTCTTCCAGCTCACCGCTGCTCCATTCAGGCAAAACACATATCCCGACTGTGATCTAAAGTCATCTCTATCGATTTGGAAGCTTGCATCAGTGTAACCCCTTACACGCAACTCTTCCTCACCGCCAAACATCAAGAAAGCATCCTTAGTTCTTCTCAAGTACTTTAGGATGTTCTTGACAGCAATCCAGTGACTCTCACCCGGATTGGATTGGTATCTGCTTGTCATACTCAAGGCATATGAAACATCTGGTCTAGTACATAACATGGCATACATGATAGATCCTATGGCCGATGCATAGGGAATCCTACTCATGCGTTCCTTCTCAATCTCATTGGAAGGACAACCACTCTTCGAAAGAGTGATTCCATGTGACATGGGCAAGAATCCCTTCTTGGAATCTTGCATGTTGAACCGTTTCAACACCTTGTCAATATATGTACTTTGACTTAGGCCTAGCAACCTCTTAGATCTATCTCTATAGATCTTTATACCGAGTATATAGGCTGCTTCCCCTAAGTCCTTCATTGAGAAACATTTTCCTAGCCAATCTTTCACAGATTGCAGCATGGGAATGTCGTTTCCAATGAGTAGTATGTCGTCCACATACAAGAACAGAAAAGCTACAGAGCTCCCACTAACCTTCTTGTAGACACAAGAATCATCTTCGTTTCTGATGAAGCCAAACTCTTTGACCACTTCATCAAAACGTCGATTCCAACTCCTAGAAGCTTGCTTCAATCCATAAATGGATCGTTGCAGCTTACAGACTTTGTTGGCTTGCTTTGGATCCTCAAAACCCTCCGGCTGTATCATATACATGTCCTCGAGGAGATTCCCATAAAGGAATGCTGTTTTGACATCCATGTGCCAAATCTCATAGTCGTAATATGCTGCAATTGCAAGTAGGATTCGGATGGATTTGGTCATAGCGACTGGTGAAAAGGTTTCATCATAGTCAATACCATGAATCTGTCTGAATCCTTTAGCCACCAATCGGCCCTTATAGGTAATCACATTACCATCCATGTCGATCTTCTTCTTGAAGACCCACTTGCACCCTATGGGCCGCGCCCATCAGGTGGTTCCACCAAAGTCCATACTTTGTTGGTATACATGGATTCCATCTCGGATCTCATGGCTTCAAGCCACTTCTGCGAGTCTGGGCCACTCATGGCCTCCTCATAGGTAGTAGGCTCATCATCTATGAGCATCGTGTCACCGGAATCAGTTACGAGAAGTCCATACCTCTCGGGTTCCTGGCTCACTCTACTAGATCTACGAAGCTCTTGTGTTACCTGAACAGGTGGCTCCACAACTGCTTGTGATTCCTGTTCATGTTCCATAGTCGGTTCAGTGATTTGTGGTTCTTGAACTTCTTCAAGTTCTACATTCCTCCCACTTGCTTCTTTAGAGACAAACTCTCTTTCTAGAAACACGCCGGTCCGAGCAACAAACACTTTGTTCTCGGTTGGATTGTAGAAGTAGTATCCCTTAGTTTCCTTAGGGTACCCCACAAATTTACACTTATCCGATTTAGGCCCTAGCTTGTCTGATTGTAAACGTTTTACATAGACATCGCAGCCCCAAATCCTCATGAACGACAGTGTGGGACGCCTCCCACTCCACATCTCATATGGTGTCTTCATGACTGATTTGGATGGAACACGGTTAATGGTGAAAGCTGCACTTAATAGAGCGTAGCCCCAAAATGATAATGGAAGATCAGTTTGACACATCATAGACCGAACCATATCCAATAGGGTTCGATTCCTCCTCTCGGACACGCCATTCCATTGTGGCGTTCCGGGTGGAGTGAGTTGGGACAGGATCCCACACTCTCTAAGATAGTCGTCAAACTCTTGGCTCAAGTATTCTCCTCCACGATCCGATCGTAGAGCCTTGATACTTTTGCCAAGTTGCTTCTCTACTTCATTCTTGAATTCTTTGAACACTTCAAAGGATTCGGATTTTGCCCTCATAAGGTACACAAATCCATATCTACTGTAATCATCAGTAAATGTAATGAAGTAGACATAACCACCCCTGGCAGGCGTGGCAAATGGCCCACACACATCGGTATGTATGAGCGCCAATTGCTCACTAGTCCTCTCACCTTTCTTATTGAAAGGGGACTTTGTCATTTTTCCCAACAAACAAGCCTCACATGTCTCATATGATTCAAAATCAAATGAGTCTAGTAATCCATCCTTATGGAGTCTAGATACACGTTTCTCATTTATGTGGCCTAAACGACAATGCCATAAATAAGCAGGATTTAAATCATTTATTTTAATCCGCTTGGTATTAATGTTGTAGACAGGATTGCTTAGATCAAGGACATAAAGTCCATTAAATAATTGCGCACTAAAATAGTGAATATTATTCAAATAAAAGGAACAACAATTGTTCTTTATGGAAATAATAAAACCTTCCTTGTCCAAACAAGAAATAGAAATAATGTTTCTGCTCATAGCAGGCACAAAATAGCAATTATTTAATTCTAAAACTAATCCTGAAGGCAGAGATAGCTCGCACACGCCTATGGCCAACGCAGCAACCTTTGCTCCATTCCCAACGCGCAGATCTACCTCCCCTTTAGCCAATCTTTTACTTCTCTTTAGATCCTGCATATTTCGACAAATATGAGATCCACATCCAGTATCTAATACCCATGATGTAGAGACAGTTAAATTGACATCTACAACAAAAATACCTGGTGGTGGTGGAATAACTATTCCAAGCCTCTTGTCCTCCAGATATGTTGGGCAGTTCCTCCTCCAGTGTCCAGGTTGACTGCAGTAGTGACATTCACCCTTAGTCACGACCTTGGCAATGCCACCAACAGGCTTAAGGGCTTGTTCCTTGGACTTGGCAACTGACTTGCCTTTACCCTTGGAGGAAGAGGCAAACTTTTTGCCCTTTCCTTTATGCACCATCATAATGGCCTTGCCCTTACCCTTGTTGATGCTCTGTTCAGCCGTCCTCAACATGTTGAGTAAATCTGGCAGTGGTTTAACGATCTCGTTCATGTTATAGTTCATAATGAACTGTCCATAACTGTCGGGCAACGATTGCAACACGAGATCGGTTGCCAACTCTTGGCCGACCGGGAACCCGAGCCGGGCGAGATTCTCCAAGTACCCGATCATTCGGAGTACATGGGGTCCCACCGGGTTCCCTTCTGCCAGATGACATTTGAACAGTGCCTTTGAGACCTCATACCTTTCTACCCTCGCCTGCTCTTGGAAGAGCTGCTTTAGATGTTCGATCATATCGACAGCATTCATGTTCTCATGTTGCTTCTGAAGCTCAGAGGTCATGGTGCAAAGCATTAGGCAGGCCGCATCATTAGCGTCATCAACACGCTTTTGATACGCCTTTAAGGCAACAGGTGTCTGGTTCTCTGGACCTTCTGGAACATGCTCCTCTATTGCGTACAGTTTCTTCTCTTGCTTGAGAACAATTCTCAAGTTTCTGTACCAATCAAGAAAGTTGGTTCCAGAGAGCTTGTCCTTCTCAAGGACAGATCGTAGGGAATGTTGTGAACTCGATGAGTTGTTTGCCATTTGGAATTCTACAAAAGGAAAATACGCAAGTTTTAGTATTTGTGAATTTTTGACTATATTTAATAATGGCTAGTTTATTAAATATAGCTCCCACTATTTTTCTACGGATTAATAACCCTCAAGATATTAATGCGGAAAATATCATTATATTTTCTAGTGGGCCAAGATCCATCTTTTCATCTCCTTATGAGCTTGCTTTGGCAAGTCACCCATAATTTGACTACTTCTAGGTAGGAACAATTCCAATTGCATCCCATATGCAACTCTTGGTTCAACCGGGCAAATAACTCCTTATTTATCCATCCATATGGGTAATCCCAATTGATTGCCTCTAGGTTTCTTAATCAAATTAATAGCCTAGTTGTGTTCAACCTCTTATCTAAACAATTGCACATTGTTACGTGCCATCGCATTCCATCATTATGAACCAAGTCGCCATGCTTTGGCACGCACGAACTTGATAAATAATGATGATAATGAGTGTTTAAATAACGAGAAGGCAAGAACACAATATTTAGAATTTGAGGGATTTTCGATTCTTTTAATTGTTTTGTTGATCAATATCAACTAATCTATCTATTTGAGTTTGGGCACAACTCCAAATAATAGATCCGGGTTGTCTAATTATCTTATTATCCTAATTGCATGCATCATCCATACACCAACCACACAAATAATAAGACAATAAATAAACAACCACAAAACAGAAATTAAACGTGATGTGGATATGGCCTTTTCTAGACTAAGATAATTCCAAGCCAATGGAATTATCTATGAACCCTAAGCAAACACATCTCCATGCGTCTTAGTCTTTTGGTCCATCCTTCATAGTCATGTGGGATACTCCATGCTCCATGCTCCATCTTTTGTGGCTTCTTTGGCTTTAGGCTTCTTTTCTCCAATCTTGGCTAACAATCCACTTTATCTAGCACTAGCTAATATCTATACTAAATAAAATAAATCTCACAAGTTGAGAAAAAAAATGGCACGCAGGCCATAAAACCCTAATTAATTATTACAATTAATTGATCAGCTCGCAGGCCGTAAAACCAAACCACAAAATTAAACATCCACATCAAACCACATCCTAAGGCCATATCCAATCACCATGCGATTTGCACATAAACAGTTAAAATCCAATTTTAACGCGCTTGGTCAATTTTAATTGATTTTAGGATTTCTAGGGTTAAAACGGTCCATGGGCCCAACAATCCAATTGCCCGGGCCCAACAAAGTGAACCATAAGGCCCTAGGGCCGGCCCGGCCCAAAACCCGCAAGCTAGGCCCGCGGGTTAGGGCCGCCCGGCCCCTTAGGGCGGCCAAGCTTGGGCGGCAAGCAAGGGGGCGGTCCCCTAGGGGGCCGAACCTCCTCATGGAGGTTGTTTCCAAAACAACCTCCTTGCTTGGAGCCCAAGTTTGGTTGTTTCCTTGTTTTGGGAGAACTCCTTCTTCCCCAAGGATGCCCAAACCCTAGATCTAAGATCCTAAAATTTCTCAAACTCACCAATTCATGCATCCAATGCAAAAATTGGGTCTTGTTATGATTAATTGTAATTGCATCCCATGCTTGATTTGTCTTGTTTTACGCGATAAACAACAAATTAAGGTGTAAAACAACAAGAATGTAACACATAAACTACGTTTATGCTCTATGACCTGTGGCTCTGATACCACTGTAGGGTTTTGATTCATGGATCGCGCAAACGGAAGCATAATCAAACAAATAACCATGCAAAACCCTCCAAGGATCACAAGTCTAGATGCATAACGATAGTGAAGGTAAGAAATCATAAACACACCTTTGGGTTCTCCTTGATGACTTCAAACGCGAATAGTGTCACGTTCTCTATAGTTGATCCACGCCTAGAGTTGATCCTAGAACTCCCAAACTCCTTGGTGCTAGCCCGGAATAAGAGGAGGGTGAAGGAATCACGCAAAACGAGACACAAAGAGGGTCTCGGCCCTCTTTTGGCCGACGGGGTGAGGGGCGGCGGCAAGGGGCGGCGTCGGCTCCTTGTTGCTTGCTCTCTCTCTCCTTTGTTCTCTCCCACTCTTGTTATGTTCACTAATGAGCATAAGTTATGAGGAAGGAAGGAAGGAGGGTCCTTTATATAGTCCAACAACTCCTTGTTAACTACCTAAAGGACTTATTCTAGTCCAACTAGAATTCAATTTAGTCCCTTCCTTGCAAATTAGTCCCTACTAAGTTTGCAAGGGTTTGCAAAGTGATCCTTCTAATTAATTAATCCAATTAATTAATTCCCAAATCTAGTACAACTCTATATAGCGTGTGACCCCATAGGTTCTATCTAGTTGGTAGCAACTATTTGCTAATATGGAGCGGTTTCTAGCAAAACATCCATTCTAGCCAACTAATAGAATAGTCATCTAGACAACCTTGTACAAGTAATTGTCTCATCCCTTTGCCTCCATATCCGGATTGGACACGAGACATACAAGTCACACTCGTATATCCAATCCCTAGTTTCTCGATCCATGGAATAGCCTTATTCGTGCAAATAACATCAATATCCCATATTTATTTATTTTAGTCTGGCCAGACATTCTATAAGCACTACCCTTCGAGTGGCCTAGGATATTTGCTCCCGTTATGTGGGAGGGGCAAATCCTCTCTACGTCCACTACGATCTCTAAGCTTGCTTCTCATTGTATCCAGTACACGCCTTTATAACTACCCAGTTACGGTGTAGCGTTTAACGCTACCAAGATCACAATGATCCACAACTAGAATATCTAGTGACTTCAAGTCTAAGGATGACAATACCATTGCACCCGAGAAGCACTTGTGACTCAACATAACATGTATGTAGCCTTCTCGGTGATGGGTCAATCCAGTGCAACATTCCGTAATGCACACCTATGTGTTGGATCGTGATATCTCCATATCAATCCAACCCCATACTAGTCTATAGATGATTGTCCCATTTAATCATTATACTTGACTAGGGATATTTAAGATAAACAACACAATTGTAAATCTAAGGACTTCATTATATTAAATATCCAATAAATAATAAATGAATTTTCTAGCCATATACAAATTCATACTAAACTAGATTGCCTCTAGGGCATCTATTCCAACACTTTTGCTCTAAAGCTACATCCTTTTTTCAATATTTGGCATCGCCTGCTTCTGATTTTCTACTATCTCGTCAGAAGAATACTAATGGGTTTGTACTAGTTCCGATATATGTTAAGATGTGCTGCATATGTTGAATTTATCATGTTTATCTTGAAATCTCTAAACTAAATGAGGGATTCATGGCTTCTGCTCGGGTTTCAGATCTAAATTGAGTGTGTTTGTGGATGAAAAGGGGTTTTAAAAAGTAATGTTTTTTTTGAGGAAGATGGAGGGCTCTGAGTGATTTCATATCTGGATTACCACATGAGACATAAGCATTTTGTATGACGGTGATATTTTTTCTCATCATTATTTCTTAACAGTGACCAGAGGGGTTCAATTGATCTGCACATGTTTAATTTTTTTTTTAATAAGCTCTCGCCTCTCTCTAGTTCATAGGGAGAGAAACTCTCCTTTGGTTTGACCAGAGAGTTTCTTTGCAGGAGCTTCCTCTTTTTTTGGTTTCCTCGGATGGTGTTTTCGTTGGCGTCGTTGCTCTTTCTCCGCTGCTCTCACCCCTCACGGGCCATATTGTTTCGAGGATGGTTCTTCTCCAGCGACCTTCTCTTTGCCCTTCCCACATATTTTTTAGCAAACCCACTTTTGATTTTGCTCTATTCTCCCCACATGCCTTCAGCCTTTGCAAGCCAAATCAAGATGGGGTTTCTTTGGTTTTGTCTCTCCCATTTGCGATCAGCCATTAAGGGTCATATCTAGAAGGGGCTTCTCCCACTACAATAAATATGGCCTTTATTGGCAGCTTTTCTGTCGACAAGCAGTTTTGTGTAACTACTTACATGATTTATCTACAATATTCACGTTTGTCGATATATGTACTATCGTTTGTCAACATTATGACTAATTATGTATTTTAGATAAAAATTAGTTGAGCATTTTAGGCGCTAATATTTCCTGCCTTCGACAGTGACATGCAAATTTGTCAATTTGAACACATTAATTTAGAGGGTTATACAAAATTATTCCCGCGCACCAAAATATTGTTGGAGAGAGGGCACCCAAATTGATAGAGGGAAACCAAATTGAATTGAACTCTATATACAAAATTAGGACCGGATTTTCTGTTCATTTTTGTATACTTGGTCTCACCATTAGATCTGATTCAATCTGGCTCCCTTTCTCTCTGTCTCCCATCCCACTACCCATCTCACCATAAACTGCTCTCCCTCTCCCCCTTCGTCATATCTCCTTCTTTACTCAACTATCTCTTCATCTCTGTCTCTTCTCGAAATCAGCCCCTGTCGGACGACGCCGGCTACGATACTAAGTGGGATCCTCAGATGTTTGGCCTCTCCCTTCCCTATCTCGCAATCAGGTAAATCTGTTGTAGTACTCCATACTGTCGATTTTCTTCTTTTTTCCTTCTCTGCAATTCTAGGGTTCCTTCAAAATATTTCTGAAATTAGGGACTTACTGATTCAATACCAAGTGGGATCTTTTGATGTTTGGCCTCTTCAAGTTTGGATTTTGATTGATTTTAGTTTTGGCCGATTTAGGTTTTATTTGTCTGCAGATCCAAACGACAGATGTGTAATATTTCTTTGCTTAGGCATCGTCGTACAAGAATAAAAACCATGATCCACTTGAGAGACGGAAGAGCACGTGTACCTTATTTGGTATATTTGGTACATGGACCAGCTTCTCCGTTCTCCATCTCTCCATTCTAACCAGAGCATCTCCAGCAGTAAAGTGCAAATTTTACATAAAAATTGTACTTTTGCATTTTGCATAATGACAATTTCACACTTCTTCACCAACAGTAACAATGCAAAAACATTATAAAGGTGTATTTTTCCTTTACACGTCATTTTCTAAACAAATTAATAGTAGAGATGGGAGAGATATTTGAGGGACAACTATGTAGAAAATATAGGAGAAGTGGTTGAGAAAAATTAGGAAACATGGGTAAAATTAAAGAATCAAAATGCCGATGGTACAATTCTCGCCAAATTTGGCGAGGTGGATGCATGTTCTTCATTTTGCATGATAAGATGCCTCTTCTGCTTGATTATACTTTTTACACAAAATATGTAAATTTTGCATAAACAACCCATTTGCATAGACTGCTGGAGATGCTCTAACCAGGTTTGTGTTTTGTTCTCCTTTTCCATTAGTTTCAACTTTGAGAACGTGATCTATTTGGATGCATGGATAAAAAAATTGGAGATTTTCTGGTGGAACTTGATCCATCCCCGAAATTGGGTGCTTCCACCTATTTGGATGGGTTCCTTCTTTTTGTCTGCTATTATTTTATAAAACTTGTTTTCGTCTTTGTAAACCATATATTTTCTACCTTCTCAACTGAATTGAGTAGAGCTTGAAAGTATTCCTATTTAATTGAAAGTTTTCACTAGTTGATTTTGCAATTTTGTGGCTCCTACAATGTACTCTTTTCATGTAATCGCATAACTCCAAACCTTAAAAGTATGCTTAGTTGGATTTTTCTATTTCATATTGATAGATGGTATGTTATTAGAAATTGATTTCTACTTAATGTAAGGTGTTCTGTTGCTACATGAAGTGATTCTTTGAAATGTGCTAATCTTTCTTTGGCGTTTGAAATCTTATTTTAATTTCAAGTTCCATTGGATCAGTTTTAGAATTTTTCTCATCTTCACTTCTTTATTCTTATATCCCAATTTGGTGTTTTGAAGTATGGTTGGTGCCCAATATCGGGTCACATGTTACTTACCTGCTTTTGTGAGATGTAATTACGTGTGTTTCTTGATTCTCTAAACGTGGGCATGTAAGGTTGGTTCCTAAATCATAGTGTTCTTAACCATTTAATGGGGAAGTACGATTTTGCTTATTAGTCTGATTACAACTTTTATTTTATGTGCATAAAGGAATCAATTTGCTTATATATAGGAAGTACCAAACTTGGTTCCCAATATTGGTTCACGGGTTGTAATGCTGCAATGAGCATGAGCCGAGCAGAGAGTTTAAAAGTCAAATCGGTGTGCACTTGGAATAGAACTTCATTTATGCCCATGGAGCACTAGCTTGACTTTTCCTCAATCATCAAAGTTCTCTCTAACTTAGGATATGTATTATGTTTGGCCCAATTCTTAGTCTCTCTCGCCATCAGTGAAACATAATTGCCTTTAGTTTTTGCTTCTAATTTTAAGATTTATTTCACTATCTTTTTTTCTTATGCATGTGACAACATTAAAATAGCCAACCTGAACTCCAGTTTGTGGATTACTGCCACAAACACTCAGATCTTGGTTGATAACAATATACTGCCAGAACATGTACTCTTTCGTTCCCATTCATGATTAGATATGGAACATGGTACTTTCCCCTTGATTTGAAACATCTTTAAACTCTCCAGCAACTCACATTTACAACCAGTAGACCATGAGTAATTTTCTACTAATTTATCTGTTTTTTATTATTGGATGTATTTTTTTTTTTTGCGAGAGTATACACTAATTATTCTGTTTTATATTACAACTAATACAATGTTGTTGTAGTTATGATTCGAGGTAATTTTCTCCTTACCTAGATTTGAATTGTTAGTCTTTGTATTCTTCAATTGCAACTTCTGTTCTCCTAACTACTTTAAGCCAGTTCTGACCATCGCACCAAGAGCAATGAAGGCTTTTGATTTCAAATTACATATGGTTGTATTTTTTATTTATTTTTTGACCAAAGAGAAGTATATAAGCAAACAAAAGAAACCCCATACAATCTTTGGCACTTGCCTGCTATAACATAAGTCTGAAGTTACTGCTATATCCCTAGCTTATATTTAGTTTCTGAAGCAAGTCTAAGACAAATACACACTAAAATAAAACTAATAGTTGTGTATCAAGAAGCTATTGTACATTCATACACCACCAATGCCATAAGATAATGGAAAATACATTTATCACATAATGAAAGTTGCATAAGAAAATTCAGAACACACTTTGATACTTTTTTTTCCTTCCCAACTTTATGACTGTGTTCTGTTTTGCAGGGACTTAGTGAATGGAGTACGCTAGTTTTTTGGGCATGGAGGGAACCACTGTCAGTGAAAACTTTGTGTTGCCTCATCTTTTTTTTTACCTAGAACGAGCACGTATAACTCTTCTAAGTTTAATATTTATAGACGTTGAAACATGGACATGCTAACGGCGCAGTATAGTCTTAGTTGTAGATGTGAAAACCTAATGATGTAGTTTACTTTGTTTTTGATGTAAAATGTCAAGTTATGGCTAGTTGATTATGTATAACTTTGAGCATAGTTTCTAGGCAGATTAAGATTTATAAGATGTGTTTGGATTGTTGGTAATTTTGTTTAATATGCAGGGGTGTGTGTGTGTACACATTATTAATTTGTGATAAAGCCGACAAACAAGTATGTCACAATGCAGAGGAAAATGTCGACAAACTTATCTTCTAGTGACAATTTTGGACAGTCACTCATCAACATGAACATGTAAATGCACTTGTCAGGAGTTTGAAATGCGATAAAAAATGTTTGTTGTTAGATTGAAACTATCGACAAACATTGATGTCGCGCATTTTTTTTGCCGGCATATATAGCGCTTGTCGGATTGCAACAAGCGCTATCTAGTACCATATTCTTGCATTCCAACACGCCTTTTCATGACCAATACTACCATGTAAATTTAAGTTATATATATAACTTAAAACTTATTGAAACATATATTGATTTGGTGTAAGGCCAACACTTCTATTTCTTGCAACTTCTTTTAATTTCTATGTTTTTTTCTAATTCCACGCCCACTATTTTGGATAACGATTCATTCATCCAGGTCGATTACATGACTTCTGTCATTGCTCAATCTCCAATTGTTTGTTGATAGACTTGAACCCAGTTATTAAGAATGGGTTTTGGGTTTTGACATTTCTTCCTTGGATACCACCAGTGGCGGAGCCAGGAAATCAAGTCAGCCGAGGCAAGATTCATGAAGTCAAAAGTCAACAGCGAACAGTCAAAAGTCGTTATATTTCAACAAAAGAATACTTTACGCATTAGGTTGAAGTGTCGATTCTACGCTCGGCTTCTTTATCAAAAATTAATCCATAACTGTTGTGGACAAGAGATTCCGGCGGGGAGACCTCCGTGTACACCGTATGTAGAGGATCAGAGATAGCACAGGAAGAGTTGGGTTGTGTGTAGGGAGAGAGTAAGGCAGTAGTAATGTCTGAGAGAGAGACAGAGGTTTGGCAGAGCTTCCGCGTATGGCAAGTGTGTCCTCCTTTGTATGGAAAGGTTAACGTCCTATATATAGCAGGGAACGCGACCGTTGTAGTGTGGTTAATGCGCCCATTAATGGCGGCTTAATTAGCTTAACCACAATGGCACGTTCGTCCTCATATATAGGGACCGTTATAGCACGTTATGCGCGAATACCGGAACCGTTACGGGGTTGACCGGGTTTGACCGGATTGACCGGGTTCATGGAGCTCGTGCCATAAATCTCTCAAAGCAGTTACTAAAGGTCGCGCGCGGGCTTGGCTCGCACGCGACAGGGCTTACTCTAGCCTCCAAACCACTAAGTCCCTACAAGTCCCGTGCAGTGGTATGCGAGGGCTCTGTCTCGCAGCCCCCACATGGATCAGCTCGGCTGGTGATCCAGTGTGTGTGGAGCACAATATGGTGTGCTGGATGGTTGCCACGTGGCCAAGATCTGTCAGCTCAGAAAGCACTATCTACATTAGCCCCCTTTCTGCGCGTGAAGACTCATAGCTGTATAGACTTCCATGCGCGGAAACCAACATACGCGTCGCCGCCACGCACCAATTCAAATACGGGTAAGTTCAGCCCCCGTGCGTGCCATTATGACCTAAAACCCCTAGAGTCGTGCCGTCTGGCCTTTAGGGTTTTAGGCGTGACGTCAGCTTGTCCTGTGATTGCGCGATTCGACGGTGACGGTTGCGATTCGACTACTGAAAGGACGCAACCCTTCATTGTTTTTGGATAAATACTTTGTATCCCCCACTGTTGCAAAGCATCACTTCTTTCTCTTAAAGTGAATGGTACCCGGAGGTCTTCGAGAGCAGATTCAGATAATCAATCACCAGTTCAGAACTGCAAATCGTCTTCTCCAACTGTGCATATCCAAGCAGGCTTCGCGAAAACAAGGTTGGCCTTGTTCAATTTCTATTTAGAATACCAGTGTAGGCTTTGAACTGTGTTGGATCTGCAAACTCGTGAAACTTGTGAAGAAGCTTTGATCTCTGAACCCACTTTTGCTTTAATCTTTCAATAATAAGGACTTCGGATGTGGGGTTTCGAAATCACTGATGATGCAACCCTTTAATTTCTGAAATTGATACCAGAAACTGTTCATCGTTCTTTCCCATAGATCTTGAATCTCGAAATTCAAACTGAAGTGTAGCATATTTCTCCCCCCTTTTTCTTGATCTTCCGCAGGAATGGCCAAGACAAAAGGAACCAAACCCACCAAGGAGGACGAAGAGATACCCGATCTTCCGCAGGCTTTGTGGCGAAAAGCCCCCTATCTGGGTGGCAAAGATTTCTACCATGCGAGGGTTAAGGCGAAGAAAATGCCTGCTCCTGTCCATAATGAGGGATTGCTAACACTGACTCCCCCAGTTAACTCAGCCCTGCTCGAGTTAATTGGCTCCGAGGATGTGGTTCGATTGGGAATCGAAAATGAGTACTTCCCCTACGCTGCGATTTCTACTCAAGCTTTTGTCCAGAAATTGGACTACATGGATGAGTGGATTGACCACGTGTTGACCAATCATGCTGCGACTCTCGATGAGGCCGGCGTATACTTCGCTGTTCGTGCTATGAAGGGTGCTGCCGTGAAGCTGGACCAATCCATGCTTCTAAACCTTCTCTCCCGCTACTCGCCTGCGACTCACACTTTTCACTTTGCTGAGTTCGAGGCTGCCCCCACACTCGAGGACGTACACATGCTGTACGATCTGTCTCCCATGGGTGAAGTGGACCCTTTGAGTCCTTTGAGGACGGCTGCGGAGATTGCTTTGTACACGCAGATGGAGGAGTGTCTGTCAGAAGTGAAGAAAATCTCCACCCGGTGGACCACTACCAAAGCCCTTCCGAACTGGCAGTTGGTTGATACGTCTGCGAAGAATACATGGAACAAATGGGTGCAGTACTTCTTCCGCGACTATGCGAACAGCAGCATCACCAAGAAGCTTCTGAATGAGAACCCAGAGGCCAAGAATTACGTGAAGGGTAAAGGCTATCACTTAACCCTTTGTGCTTTCCTCTGTGCATGGTTGTCGAGGTACTTAATCGATGGTCACCCACATGATGGGGTCTTCTACCACGTTCTGCCGCTTGCTGTGAGGCTCGCCCTTGGCCAGAGAGTCGCACTCGGACCCTTGGTCTTGGGCACGCTGTACTATAGGCTTGATCAGCTGGTTGCGGCCATGAAGGAGTCGCGTGGCCGCCTCGATATACTGACTTTCGTCAACATTTCCTTCTTGACGATGTGGGTCTTCGAGCGGTGGCCGTCCTATGCTCCAACTGCTCTTAAACCCGACAAGTGGTGTCCCCCAGGCGAGACGGAGGAGCGTAACAGTGGCAGGGCTGCGAGGTGGTTCGGAGCGAACAATACCAAGTGCGTTTGGAGCCTGATATGCGACAAACGGAAACAGTTTACTGCCAGGCCTTATGCCACGCGCATTGAGAACGTGCGATGGTTTCCAAAGCTGTACCCCTCTAAGGGTGTTGTCTTCTCAGAAGAGCTTCTCTTCGAAGAAGGATCGCATTTCCACGAGCGCTATCGCGAGTTCTTTTGCTGGTGTCTGCGAGGTTCTCTTCCTGCCCTCGCAGAGCATATTCGTGAGCTCGCGCCAAGGTATGAGAGGATTACCGTGGATGTTGACCCTACTCGAGTTTCTCCCCAGTTTGGCTTTGATGCAGTGGCACCATCAATCTGGCCCCAGTCCATTATCAGAGGTTGCTATAAGCGCTTGCTAACAAAGGAGTGCAAGACAGTCTTCATGAACAATCTTCCCTTTGAGCAGCTTGCGGGTAACCGTGAGGGCGGTTGTTCCCAGAACTGGCTCGCATACTGGGTCGCCCAGCAAACGAGGATTGAGACACAGTCGGCCGCTCAGCCGAGTAGAGCTCCCTTGATCAAGAGAAACTCTTTTCCGTTTCGCCCCAATTGCAGCCTGAGTGAGTCTGAATATGGTTGCTACTCATTGTTGGATCATGAGAACCATTTGTGCCCTGACGTCATTCTGAAGGAAAAGATCGGCGCAGTCAAGAAAGGCGACACGCATGTCATCAGATATAGTGAGGCCTTTGCTAAGGTAAGCCATTTTTTCGCGTGCGTTAAGCTTCTTGATTTCCCCATGCTGATGCCTTTATTCTGTACTGTTTGCTGTAGTGTCATGTGCGGAGATTCGCATCTGGTGATCGTTCCAAGTCGTTGGTTAACACCATTGTTGCCACTAGAAGACAAAATCAGTCGTTCCTGCTAGCATGGAGGATGGACCCCGAAATCGAAACCAAGATTCGCGCAGTCATGAATGCTTTTGCTGACTCGCTGATAGATAATGCTCTGGCCGTATCTCCATCCAGAGACAATCCGTCTTCCCCAGCGAGTGCCGCGCCGAGAGCGAAGAGACCCAGGCAAAAGGGAATTACAATTTCTTCCCCTGGAAGCGCTCCAACTTCTCCCCCAGCGAGGTCCCTTTCTGTCAAGGACAAAGGCAAAGGTCGCATGCCCAGTAGAGCGCGGAAGGAGCTCGCAGTTGAGACCTTCGTTCCATTCACCCAGGAGGAGGAAGAGGAGAGGCAGGAGCCCAGAGAAAGCGATGAAGAAGAAGAAGAAAGAACCAATGTGATACATGAGGAAGAGTCAGGAGGTACCTCCATCGCGCTTCCCTTCTCATTATCGCAATTCTTTTGCAATTCTTTCTTAAACCAATCGTTTCTTCGCAGACGATGATGATGATGAGACCATTGGTGGTCTTTTGACCAAGAGACAAAAGAGGAATGCTCATTCTGGCATTCCGGACGAACCCATAAGCGAGGACGTTCTTGCCGAGTACAGGAAGACAGACGCGGAAGCAGCTGAAAGAAGAAGGCAGCGCGAAGAGGAGGAGCTCGAGCATGTGAGACAGCGGAGCCTCGAAGAGCAACATGTTGACGACTTAGTGCGTCCCACTGATGAGGAAGATATACTTCCCGAAGAGGTAGCTCCTCAGACTGAGGAGGAGGATGCGGCTCCAGAAGAGGACGCAGCAGCTTTGGAGCAAGCCCAGGCAGATTTTGAAGAAATCGCAGGTGGCAATAAAGGTGAGATCTTCAATCTCGCAGTAACTTATAGGGATGTTGTAGTGGGTGCATTAAATCATGGTGTGTCAAAAGCTGACATTCGCCGTTGGCTAGTAGGCAAATGCGGAGAACCTTCAGGTAATCATTTGAACGATATGCATGGTCTAGACCTTAGCAACTTGAAACAGAATCATTACTGGTTTCTTCGCGTCCCAGGTCACGCTCCTTTTAAAGACCTTCTTAATGAGGACACACTAATAGGGCATGGTTCCACGTCTTTAGTGTATGACGAGGATACGTCAATCCCACCTTCGCGTGGAGGTGCTTGCTCTTAGCTTTGGAAAAGATAGTAAAATAACATATAATGTGAGTTACCTCATATTATCACATTTTGTGTCGCAGGCAATGTTGAGGAACCTGTGCTGGAGCAGAGAAGTCAGCCTTCTGCATCCTATATTCCGATTCCGAGTTCCCATACTGAGAAGCCCGTCGCAGCTGTCGAACACGCAGGAGAGCCTCTTGAGGATATCATCGAACTTTCTGATGAAGCCGAAGCTGATGCTGTGCTAATGGAGGAAGATGCTCATACTGGCGCTGAGGAAGTAAGAACAAGTGCTGTTGATGCTTCCGCATCTGAGAGCGTCCCTCGCCAAGCAACCTCGGCTGTTACTTCGCCTCCGGCGGTGACTGAGTCAGCGGCACCTCTTCCTGCGTGGAGCTTTTGGGGCTCGCAGGTTGGGAATGCTGTCGCATCTGGTGCGGCCTATACTCTTCCTCCAAACTACGAGGGGTTAGAGCTCGCAGCTGACAGGAGAGCTATGGAGCGAGGAAAGTCTTCGACCACTCCGGCAATGCGCATCCCTTCTCTTCGTGAGATTCTGGAAGGAACTGGTAAGTAGAGATTTGTTGTTTGCATCTCGCATTATTCATTTGCGAGTTTGACATCATAACTTAGCTTTGACATTGCTTTAGGTCTGAAGCAAACTGATGTGGACTGGGTAGTTCGGATGCGCCTCACCTACCCTCAATCATTTGAAAGATCTCTGGAGATAGGGCCTTTCGACAGGAGGCTGTTTCTTACCGAAGCCATTTGTATTTTGGAGCAGCTGTCTATGGCCACGCCTGCGACCATTTCTGTTCAGAGTGCCGAGCTGCTTTTTGGCATGTGCCAAAATCTTCTTGCCAAAGTCCAAGGCAGATTGGGTTTCAGATTTCTTATGAAAAGAGTTACCCTGATTCGCGCAGCCGTAACTTTGAAACTCGGCCACCAAAACCTCGCAGCTGAGAAGCAAAAGGTGGAGCAGCAGAAGCAAAAGGCTGAAGAGGCTACAAGGCTCTATCATGAGATGAATGCCAAGTGCGAGCAATTGAAGCAAGAAGTGGAGCAGGTAGAGAAGCTGAGCCATCAGTTCGCGCCCCATGACTCCTTGATCAAGAATTTGCTTTCACTTTTTGGATTTGAAAAGTAGCAAGGAATAGCTGGAACATTAATGTAATGCGGAAACATTAATGTAATGTTGCTAGGGTTTCTCCCCCTTTTTTTTAACAAAAAGAATCAACTTGCCCGTTTTGCCCTTTCCGGGATTTGATAGGATATCTCTGTGCATATCCAATTATGACATCAGCAATTGATACTCTGCTTGATTTTCGCGCTAATTTCTCGGAAGATAAGCACGCTTTCCTTGGGAAGTCCATCCGAATCATGACCATCCGTCATTAATTAGGATACGCAACTGAATCGTCGTAGCCTTGAGTAGGGTAATTGATCGTTGCCGCTTTTCAAGGCGTAAGTGATTGACCTTACCCTCTTTTAAAATTCTGCTGACTCATCTTGGCAACTGAAGAGTCTCCACAGGGTCTATATAAACCCTGTCTTTGTCATTTGGGTTTTTCATCCCCAATAATGTGCTTTGCCGTGAGTCCTTACGACTGCTGGCTTCAACGCTTGTTTTTCGTTGATTCATGGCAACTCCAAGTTGTGAATCATGAGTTTGCGCTTTGTGCTATAGAAATGGTTTCCAAGATCCGCCTTATGAGGCTTATTGCTCTTTATAACCATCGTCAAAAAGATGGATACAATACCTCATGTGTGTTCGAAGAATTTTCTTCGTGTATTATGTTTGCAGGTCATGTTTCCGGCCGCCTCCCGATGAGGTGCAGCGCCGTAGTGACCGTGCTACCGATTCGTAATGAACGGCGGAATTCTCCTCCAGCATCCCTGGAGGAGGATTTCTTGCCTCTTCGTTCTTGAACTCAGGAGGCTCGTCAATGCCCTTGTCTATCATGACAAGGAACCCATCACCAGAGGAATGACTGCTTCCCCTGTTTTGCACGGCGGCATACGCCGGAACAGGAGGTTCCTCCGGTACATATCTTGATCAGACAGAGGTCTTTGTCAGATCCTGGGGACTTGGACGTATCATCACCCAGATCTTGCTGCTAGGGACGTAGCGAATGACGAGTTGATCTCCTCGCAGCAGCATCCCTTTTGCTATAGATCTTTGGCCGCAGATTTGCGTATCGCATAGCCGGTGTTAGGACCGTTGGGTTCATCCTTTTCAGTCGGGATTCCCGTGGTGTGTCTCTGCTGACTTGTCAGTTACTTTTCGAATGTATTGTAAGCCATGTTGGCTGCGTAGTTAGATTTGAGCTTTTTCGCTTGTAAGCTGCTATCTAGATAGATAAATTGTAAGTCTTTTCGGCTCATAATGATAAATAGCTTTTGTATTATTTGTTGTGCTGTTGCAACAAAATACAATTTCGCATGCGTATCGGCATATTTCGCCTTGCATAATGCTTGTATACATGTTTCGCATTTGCTATCTGCCATATAAACTCGCAGATATTTCATTAGCTCGTTCGAGATCGTATTTGCGCAATTGTGCCATCCTAGCAGATGGGCTTGTGATTTGCTTTCAATTTCAAATGTAAGTGCTATCACATCAGATAGACCTTTTGCCGATTACTTTAGATCATTTTTGCATGATGTTGCTATCACAATAGATAGGCTTAAGGACGAATTTTAGATCGCATTCGTATAACGCTGCTATAGCATCAGATAGGCTTGGAAGATTGTTTTATGATCACGTTACGCATATATTGCTAACGTGGCAGCTAAGTTTTGGAAGATCAATTAAGATCGTTTTCCGCATGAGTTGCTATCGTAGCAGATAGGCTTTAGAAGATCAATTAAGATCGTTTCGCGTGGGCTGCTATCGTGACAGATAGGCTTGGAGGATCAATTAAGATCGCATTTTCATAGGCTGCTATCGTGACAGATAGGCTTAGAGGATCAATTAAGATTGCATTTGCATAGGCTGCTATCATCACAGATAGGCTTAGATGATCAGTTAAGATCGCATTTGCATAGGCTGCTATCATGGCAGATAAGCTTAGATGATCAGTTAAGATCGCATTTGCATAGGCTGCTATCATGGCAGATAGGCTTAGATGATCAGTTAAGATCGCATTTGCATAGGCTGCTATCGCGGCAGATAGGCTTAGATGATCAACCAAGATCGCATTTGCATAGATTGCTGTTGTGGCGGATAGCCCATTGTTAACAGTTATAACAAACTAAAATGAAGCAAAATTGACATCCAGAAATATGAAGTTCTCATTTGGGAGAATTCTCTTATTATAATGCTCTCATATGGGAGAGATGAGATTACAATCCTCTCATATGGGAGAGGAGATTGTGTAAATCGTAGCCATACAAGACATTAAGCGACGTTATAATAAAATGCATGAAATGAGAGAAGTCGAGGATATTACTTCTTAATCCAGCGCATGTTGACTGAACTCGGGGTTGAGGTTGTACTGTGCAACCTTCGTATGCTGCAGTAGCCACTGTCGAAGACTTCTGTGACTTCGAAGGGTCCCTCCCAATTGGCCGCGAACTTTGGGTGAGCCGCTTCTCGCATACAGTGGTCGGATGCGCGCAGGACCAAATCTCCAACTGCGAAATCCCTTCGCTGGACCGTCTTATTGTAAGCACGAGCGATCCTTTCTTGATACCGCTTATTGGTCCTCTTAGCCTGTTCTCGCTTTTCCTCCAGCAAGACCAAGTCATGATCACGTTGATTTTCGTAGAGTGCGTGAAAGGCTAACCTTGCCGAATTGACTCTCACCTCCGCAGGTACCACGGCCTCGGCCCCATAGCATAGTAGGAATGGTGAGGCCCCCGTGGGTGTCCTTGGAGAAGTTCGGTAAGCCCACAGAGCTATGCTTAGAGAGTCGGCCCACTTCTTGTGATCATCTGCGACCATCTTACTCAAAATTCTCAACAGCGTTTTGTTGGTCGCTTCAGCTTGCCCGTTCCCCTTTGGGTAATAAGGGGTAGAACATATCTGCCTGATGTTGTATTCTGCTAACTTCGCAGCTACCTGGCGATTAAAAAAAGGAGTACCATTATCTGAAAGAATGGTGTTTGGAATTCCAAACCTGCATATGATGTTTTCTTGGATGAAGTTAACCACAGCTAGCGCGTTTGCCGTCTTCAATGGTATTGCCTCCACCCATTTGGTAAATAGCTCAGTTGCGGTGAGAATAAAATGATTCCCGTGCGAAGTTGGTCGAATGGGACCAATGAAGTCTAGAGACCATGTATGAAATGGCCATGGCGTTCCCAATGCATGTAGATCCACAGCAGGAGCGTGCACTAGGTTTCCTTTGAATTGGCATTCCTGGCAGCGTCGTACCTTGGTGCGACAATCAGCCTCCATCGTGGGCCAGAAATATCCAATTGAGAGGAGCTGCCTGCATAATTTCGCACCTCCTTGATGTTCCACTTGATGAGAGAGGTCCATGACTTCTTGTGCTTCTCTGTTGTCTAGACATCGCAGCAAGTTGCCCTCATGACCTCTTCGCCAAAGCACGTCCTCCTGCACCACATATCGGGATGCTTTCCTCTTCAATTTCTCAGCTTCTTTTCTCGATTCAGGCACGGTGCCCTGAGTGAGAAAGTCAAAGAGCGGCTTCCTCCAATCTGTGTCATCATCGGTTAGAGCGATGAGTAGAGAATCTTTGATTAGTGCGCAACTTTCGCACTTCCCTTGTATCGGGGCCGCAGCTGTTGGCATGTCTGGCCAATGAATGCCATATCTCTGGGCCTTCCGATAGATTGACACCTCACTTTCTCCGCAAGCATGTTGGTGAATCGTTTCTAGCAATAGCTGTCCCTCTTGCTCGGAGACGCATCGCATGAGTATTCCGCCAGGACCCTTGTAGTAAAGGGTGTTGTCATGTATGCAATACCCTTTTGTGAGTGCCCATCTTTCACTGCTTGTGCCTTCTGCGATAGCTTGTAAGACTGCTTTTCTCCAGTCCGAATCATCCATGTGTTCGTCGCCACACGCATCTTCTGTTAATGCCGACGCTGTTCGCGCTTCGATCGAGATCCTTGCGGGAAATTTGTCTGTACTGACCTTGGATCCCAAGGTTGCCAAAGCATCTGCATGCCTATTGTCTGCTCGGTGCTTGTGCTCGTACCTTACGTCGCAGAATTGCTGTACCAGCTTTTGTACTAGAGTCCGGTAAGATAGAAGGTTAATCTCCTTCAAACCGTACTCGCCCGAGGCTTGCTTGACGATCAACTTGGAGTCTCCCATGACCGTCAGATTGCTTACTTCCAAAGATTTCGCCGCACGGAGCCCCGCGATGAGAGCCTCATATTCCGCTTCATTGTTTGTGACTGCGAAGTTGAGCTTGGCGGACATCTGTATAACCTCTCCATTCGGCTTGGTCAAGACTATCCCAATGCCTCCACCTTTCCTTGTTGACGAGCCGTCGAAGTGTAGCGTCCAATAGGGCACGTCGATTGCATAGATTTCAGGGCCTTCGAGCTCTTCTTCGATCATGGGCTCATGGCTGTTGTCGGGGAACTGTGCCAACAGATCCGCTACCGCCTGCGACTTGATCGCTCGTGGTCGCACGCATGTGATATCGTATTGAGAGATGGTCATGTACCATTTCGCCAATCTCCCTCCAGGAGTAGTGTGAGTTAGCAGATATCGTATGGGATCGCTCTTGGTGACCACAACCACTTTGTGTGATGCAAAATAGTGTTTCAACTTCTCTATCACGAAGAACAAGGCAAGGCAATGACGTTCGATGTCTGTGTACCTTGATTCAGCAGGCTGCACAATGCGAGAGATATAGTTGATTGGCCTCTCTTGGCCTTCGTACTCCTGAGCCAAGAGTGCTCCTATGGATCTCCTTGTTGACGTCAGATACAGCAGAAGCGGCGATCCCAGTTGAGGTGCGATCATTATTTTTGAAGATGTCAGCAGATCCTTCAGCTTTTCAAATGCAGCTTCGTGCTCTGGAGTCCAGCTGTATATGACATCTTTCTTGAGAAGAGTACTAAAACAGCAGGTGATTTCGGCGATCGCTGGGATGAATCTCCGCAGATATGATAGCTTTCCCAAAAATGTTTTCAAGGCACTTTGGTTGTGAGGCGGTGTCATGCCAGTGATGGCTGATACTTTCGCGGGGTCAGGCTCAATTCCTTGGCGATGAACCACGCATCCCAAAAACTTCCCTGATGTTACCCCGAATGCACACTTCATGGGATTCATCTTCAGTTGAAAGCGTCTACATCTATTGAACACTTTCCGCAGATCTGCGAGGTGATCTGCTTCCTGCTTGGATTTAATCACCAGGTCGTCCACATAAAATTCCACTTCTTTGTGAATCATGTCGTGGAATAGGGCCATCATGGCCCGCTGATAGGTCGCACCCGCGTTTTTGAGACCGAACGGAATTACTGTGTAGTTAAACACCCCCACCGGAGTGATGAATGCAGTCTTCCGCGCATCCTCGGGGTCCATATTGATCTGGTTGTACCCGCTGAAGCCATCCATGAAACTGAACATGCGATGGCCTGCTGTTGAATCGATAAGCAAATTGATGTTGGGCAGTGGAAAATCGTCCTTTGGGCAGAAACGATTGAGATCCCGGAAGTCCACACATATGCGAAGCTGTCCGTTCTTCTTTACCACTGGTACGATGTTGGCCAGCCATGTGGGATGATGATTCGGCTCTATGAACTTGGCATCCAGGAGTTTGACAATCTCCTGTTTGATCTTCACGTTAAGCTTTGGCCTGAAGCTTCTTGTGCTCTGCTTTACCGGTTTAGACCCTGGGATGATGTCTAAACGGTGCATGGTGATGCTTGTATCCAGACCTGGCATCTCATCATACTCCCATGCGAACACATCCTTGTATTCAGTTAGGAGCTGTAGCAGTCCTTGCTCCTCCTCGCTTGTGAGGTCTGCACTTAGAAAGACTGGCCTCTTCTTTTCCTCGTTCGGGCTGAGGAACACTTCCTTTAGCTCTTGCTTTTGTGGTCTGGGCCTGTCTTCCATGCATTCAGGTGCTTCTTTGAGCTTCTCGTCTGGAGTGCTCTGCATTGGCTCTTTCGTTACCGCGATCTGTTCGATTTGATTGATTTGCTCAGGGATATCCCCATGCCCGTGTGAGGACATCCCCGCGCACCTTCATATGCGATAGCACTTCTTCCCATTGGCGTAGAAGCTCTCTATCTCCTTGCCTTCGGGGTCATGCTTTGCAATTCGCTTCAGTGTATACACACTCTTTCGCTGGTACGCGATTCGTGGCGCTTCCTCGCGTGTGGGCGGCTTTTCCTTGGCATCTTCCCTTGTGACTAATACTCCCGCCGGTGACTGGTCCTTGATATCCTCCCATAGAGTCAAAGGACTAGGATTGAATGGTCCGGGTGTTTGCTCGTCCGCCATCTCGGTGAACCACACCGCCTCACTGAGATGTGCTTCATCCAAGTTGAATGGATTTGTCGAAGCTGGTATCTCGACTATTCTGTCGTTCCAGATAGCTTTCATAACCTGGTGAGCCGTTGAAGGGACCGCGTCGAAGCGATGAATCCAGGCTCGACCTATGATCATGTGATACGTAGTGTTCGCGTCTATGACATAGAACTTCGCTGAGCACTTGATTTTGCCAATCTGAACGCCCAGGCGGATCCATCCGATCGTCATTCTCGAGTCGCTTCCGAATCCCATCAGCGGAGATGGACGCCTGACAATCTTGTGCTCGGGGATCCCTGCTAGCTTCAGTGTGTGGAACGAAACAACGTTGACTGCTGCTCCTCCATCGACGAATGCTCTTTTGAACTCGACGCCGTTGATGATGGCCGTCACATAGAGAGGCCTCTGGTGGCTCGCATCTGTCTTTTTGTCGTTGGCAGAAAAGGTCATAATCTTTTCCGTTGATCGAGACGCCCTGATGACTTTCCCGTTAGAGACTACAAGATCCTCCTCGTAGTCCTCTGCTATCCTTAAGATCGCTTTCGTCATTTCTGTCCGGCATTTCTCCGAGAAGTTCATCTCGTTGAAGAATCTGCTGAAGCCATGCGACCCCTTCATCCGGTCGGCACGTTCATCCTCTGTGTCCATGCTATAGTCCTCGTCTTCATGGACTTCGGCAACGATGGGTAGACCATCCTCTGCGACTTCATCCAAGTCTACAATCGAGATCATGGCGACCTCTTTCCCTTTCGAGCCCTGCTCCGCATGAGCAGGAAGCGGATTGTTGCGCACATCCTTCCTATGATCGCTGACGATCAGCTCGCCGTTCTTCATCTTTTGATTGAATACAATCCTGAGCTTCCTACATTCCGCTGTAGGATGCATGACCTTGCCGTGGTACTCGCACCATTTCGGGTCCCTCACCATCTCCTTGGAGGGTACCTTCTCGAGCGGCGGTAGGACACCGTCCTTGCGCCATTGCCTGCAGAGATCGCTTGCCTCCTCTACCGAGCATGGCAGAGGTGGTACGTCGAAGTCCACTACCTTCGCCTGCTTCTGGGGTGAAACAGTATTGACCTCAGCTTCGCGTCCCCTCTTGTAACTAAATCTTCCGATTTTGTAGGTAGTGCCGTTCGAAGATCGCTCCGGGGCGTTCTTCTTTTTCTGTCTCTCCACTATGGGCTCGATGTTCTTGGTGCATTCAATGAGCTTTGAAAACGTAGGTGTTTGCAAATTGATGAGCATACCTTTGTATTCGTCTCGCATGCACTGCAGGCATATCTCTACGAGCCGGCTTTCGAGCATTGGATCTTTGCACTCCAAGGACTTCGCCCTGAATTTCTTGATGAAAGTGATCCCGTCCTCCTCGCGCTTCTGATACATCCGCGAGAGGTGGATCATCGTCACTTTTTCTTCCATCTGGAAGAACTTGGTGTAGAACTTCTGGACCATGTCGTCCCAAGTCTTCACGGATCCGGCTTCCAACGTACGGTACCATTTGTACGCTACATTCCCCAAAGATTTTGGGAACTCTCGCATCAGTAATTTGGGATCAGCTCCATATGGTCCCATGACATCGATGAAACGCATGACATGCTCATGAGCGTTCCCGTTGACATCCTCGAATTTGTCCCATTTAGGAGCCTTGTACCCCGCCGGGTTAGGCATGAGATAGATCTCTCGCGGGATGGGTGGATCGTTGTCTAGCTTCGGGATAATGGTATCCGCGAATGACTGGTGAGCCAGAATAGTGTCCATGCGCTTTTGCAGAGACGTCATGCATTCTGGAATGCTTCCCTCGGTAGCTGAAGGAGGGGTTGCCGTAGGCGGAGGCGACACATACGCCGCCGAAGGATTGGGGACATATTGGCTACTTGCATTGCCCCAGATCGCCGTTGGAGGAGGCAAGGGGTACTGCGAAGCCGGGTTAGATGCCAAAGCCGGAGGCTGAGGAGTGTGAGCGGTGAGAGGCAACATCTGAGCTATTGACCCCTGAATCGAAGGCAGCTGCGTAGTCGCCGGTGGAGTCTGCAGATTAGGGTTGGGAGGTGTGGTTGACACTCCCAGTCCCGAAGCGGTAGGGGCTCCTCCTCCTTGAGGGACAGCGGTAGCTGATGAAGGATTTGGCGTAAGGGTGCCTAGAACGGCCAAGATCCGTTCTAGTTGCGCAGACTGAGCTTTGAGGGCTTTCGCCTGACTTTGAACAGTGGCGTCCAGGACTCTAGCGTCGGTGTCTCGCCGGGAGTCGTAGGAGTACGGCGAGTCTCCTCTCCCGAGGCGGTTTCGGTGGAAGGCGATCTGTTGCTGATATCATCCTCCTGAGACATGGTTGCTTTTGTTGGTAAGTTCACGTCGGGTTCACCAAAATGTGCACAAGAGCGGCGGGGAGACCTCCGTGTACACCGCATGTAGAGGATCAGAGATAGCACAGGAAGAGTTGGGTTGTGTGTAGGGAGAGAGTAAGGCAGTAGTAATGTCTGAGAGAGAGACAGAGGTTTGGCAGAGTTTCCGCGTATGGCAAGTGTGTCCTCCTTTGTATGGAAAGGTTAACGTCCTATATATAGCAGGGAACGCGACCGTTGTAGTGTGGTTAATGCGCCCATTAATGGCGGCTTAATTAGCTTAACCACAACGGCACGTTCGTCCTCATATATAGGGACCGTTATAGCACGTTATGCGCGAATACCGGAACCATTACGAGGTTGACCGGGTTTGACCGGATTGACCGGGTTTATGGAGCTCGTGCCATAAATCTCTCAAAGCAGTTACTAAAGGTCGCGCGCGGGCTTGGCTCGCACGCGACAGGGCTTACTCTAGCCTCCAAACCACTAAGTCCCTACAAGTCCCGTGCAGTGGTATGCGAGGGCTCTGTCTCGCAGCCCCCACATGGATCAGCTCGGCTGGTGATCCAGTGTGTGTGGAGCACAATATGGTGTGCTGGATGGTTGCCACGTGGCCAAGATCTGTCAGCTCAGAAAGCACTATCTACAACTGTATAATGCAAACAATACTACTGACAAGGAGGGGACTCGAACAGTAGTAGTTAGCATTACTAAGCATTACAACTAACCACTCGAGTAGTATGTAGTTTTGAACTTCAACGGGGGCAAAATGTTATATGGGTAACAATTAGTCATAAAAAACGAAGTCGGAAACAAAAATAATCTGTGTGGGAGGGGATTCAAACACGGGTGGAAAGCTTTACTAAGCTTTACAACTAACCGCTCGGACAAGTGGGTAGTTCTGAACTTCAGGGGGGAGGGGGGCAAAATTTAATATATTTTAACAATTACTCATAAAAATTCTAATAAAATATAGGTACTAATAGAAATTTTCAAATTCCAGGGGTGTTGCCCCCCCCCCCCCCCCCTACGTAGGTCCGCCCCTGAATACCACAACCGGATGATAAAAAAACACTCACTAAACTTGCACTGGGGTGAGTGTCGGCAAATTAAAGTCACAATCCAGGTTTAAATTGAACCAGATACTCCTGGTGGTGGAAACTTGCAATAAATGTGTTTTGTCAAGGTTGTCGTCATGCACTTACTACTGCAGGCTGCAGCTATGTGACAGACTCTTCCTCGCCATGCCTTGGTAACAGAGGTAAGAATCTGATGTTATACTTTGTTCATCTATGAATGGTTCAGTACCTAAACATCTGTTCACCCACGACCAGTACATCAAAAGTTTCAACAGGAAGGCAAGGTCAAGAGAAAGGAGAACCACTGCACTTAGAAACCCGAAATGATCGCGCCAGCCACTGAGAATAGGGTCTCTCGTGATTTTTACTGTACTCTAGCTACATGTTCATCCTAAAATCAAAATTGAGATGCCACAGAACATGTAGCCCTTGCTTTGAGCCACTCTTTCAACTTCACTTCTCCTTACACCTCTCTTAAAACATCTACGGAAAATCCGGACAACTGACGCTATAAAACTCACAAGACAACTGACACCACGGGACAGAAGATGCGCATACGCAACTGCACCCACACAGCCAGCTCTTTTTCACTTCTTGAAAGACCGTAGACGTCGAAACCATGCAAGAGGTGCATCAAACAACCTCCAGGCAAAACCTCCAAATTATTAGGCACTACCACTTACATGTTGCATCCCCACAGAGCTAGACCAAAAGAATATCATACAGATTTATCACCAGCCTCACATAAGGAAACACTACCCCAGTAAGGTGAATACATGAGCAATCCCACACAACTACCAGGATGCATAAACCTACATGTCAATGCACTACCAAGATATACTTGCATCAGTTGGTCAAGGTCTAGTTATGCCAGAAATACCATTTCCCAAGTGATCAGGCTCATCATGAAGAAACCCACATACAGCCATAAGAAAAATTCAGTACAACATTTCACATCAATAAACTATGTGAAATATAAAGTGACTGACATATTACTCAAAGTTTAAATGTTTGTGGTGAAATCGAGTCTTGTCACCAGAGCCTACTAACAGCTTGATATAAAGCTCAAACACAGTGACAGACAATTAAGATGTGTCTAATGCGTTCTCAGTGGCAGGCACTTCTGTAATTGGAAGGCAATGGGTGTTCACTTAGTCCTAGTACAAAAGAACACTGGCAACTCAACACTACACTTCTGAATATAGTAGTATTGAACACATTGTCTTATGGTGGTGATTATTGAACAACCAAGGGTTCGCAACTTCAACGACAATCTTCCAAAAGCTCAGAGTTACCCCTAATAATAAACCTATTTGACAAGCAAAATTATGACACACCAGCAGAAAGAGAAAGCCTTCACCTCAAAATATATGCATTATTAGAAACACCACCAAGACATAATAACAAAATAAAAGCACATCATCCCCTGACAGTGTGCAACTCAGTAAGTCGTACTTGCAAAGTACTTAGGTTTCCTCTTACTATTTCGAGAAGCCAGTCTTACAATTCCTCCTCTGTAGTCACTCCAACAACAATCTCTTGTTGCTCATGGATTCATTCTATATCTACAATTTCATGTCAGAATTACAGAGCAGTATCTATCTGGGATATGAATGCCCCCTGCCGAGGTTCTTACTGGCACCCTGTACATGAATGCCAAAATACTAACATGGCATCATTGCCACTCAAATGGCAGTTGGTACTCTGAGCTTCAGCCCAATTTCCTATAGCAACAATACATAGGGAACATTTAAGCACTCAAGTCTTGTACAAGGAAGCTTTTATGGCTATCTAGCCTCTCTACCCACCATCCATCCACTTTGCAGTGTTTCGGAGCTTCTACAATCTGCTAGTTCTCAGGCTAAAGCAAAGCTTTTTGATACTTACTGCCATGGATGATCACAAACAAATATACAGAATTATGCTATACCACAAAAAATGCGGCATGTCCATCAGTTCTGAGGGGCTCACTCATCAACACTAGCATAGTACTAGGGGAAACACCCTATATAAGAATGTCAAACTTGAATTTATTCTCTCCTAACTTCAAATATCAAGAGAGTATTGCATGAATGCTCACCCCGTACAAACTGAGAAATTTTTTAGTGCTCCAAAAGAGCACCATGTGGAGCCCTACGTTCAATGACAGTGCACCACTTATACAACTTGTCAGTGGTTGGCACATAATCATCGGTGGTAGAGCACCACGTGGCTCTTTTGGAGCACTAAAAAATTTCTCGTACAAACTTGTGCTGACAAGAGAAAAGCAGCTACACAGGACCCATTCCGGAAGTCACCTAAAATTTAGTAACAGTGTTTAAACAAGCTGCCAACCATGATACATTCTAAACAGCTGGACAGGTACTCATATCATTTGTACACACATCCAAATTTATACGACAGCATTTGACAATGAACTGAATTTGAAATCCTCAAATCATATAAAACCGATTCAACTTTCAACCGTTATTATACAATTTGTCTCATTTCAGGGCTTTTTCATAATGAATAAACTTGAACATCATGGACAAAGATGCCCTTCCTCTTTGAATAGCTTACAAAAGCAACACCTCCTCATAGTTCATCTTCGTAAGTTCTTTCCGAGGCAGTAGCTCTGGGCTATCTCATGAGTTCTAAACTTAAAAATCTACAGAAGAGTTAAGTTTATTGGCTACTCTTTATATAATGTGTACAAGGGAATTTATGGCGATATATCTTCCACCCATTTGCAGCGTTATAGGAGAATGTTTTCGGTGCACGCAAGTATACAAAAACGCAAACCTATGTAAATGTGTATTGACAATTGAAGGCGGCTATTCATAAGGCTTCATTTATGTTCTGTACACTATCTTTTGCAGATAACCAGGTGGATTTGTGAGGCCTTCCCTTAATCTGAGTTGCTTCTAGGAATCGCTACCGTAACCAATACTGCTAATTACTACACCAATTAGGCAACCAGTATCAAAGAAGACACACAAGGAGTCCATCGCAGACCTAGTAGCCGCAGACTAAATATATTCAACTAATAAAAACGAAGGAAGACATAGATATCAGAAAACATGATCCAACAAAGACATATATCAGAAAACATGATCCAACAATTTTATTATTTAGGATAACCAAAGTAGAAACACTGGCAACAGATCATAAGTATTATTTAGGATAACCAAAGTAGAAACACTGGCAACAGATCATAAGGCAGGCTACAACATGCCTTGACAATCACAAACATAACGATAAAAGAATTCATTGTTTTGGCCAAAAGAATCCACCATAACTAAAAACCACCACTTCAAACACATCCATCAAGACGCAAACCACCAAGCAGAATCAGAAATTACCACCACGCAGACGCAGAACAAGGTGAAGGGTTGATTCCTTTTGAATGTTGTAATCAGCAAGAGTGCGACCATCCTCAAGCTGCTTGCCAGCGAAAATCAACCTCTGCTGATCAGGTGGGATTCCTTCTTTGTCTTGTATCTTGGCCTTGACATTGTCAATCGTGTCAGAGCTCTCGACTTCGAGGGTGATGGTCTTGCCGGTTAGGGTTTTGACGAAGATCTGCATCCCACCGCGGAGACGGAGAACCAGGTGGAGAGTCGACTCCTTCTGGATGTTGTAATCTGCAAGGGTGCGGCCGTCTTCGAGCTGCTTTCCGGCGAAGATTAGCCTCTGCTGGTCCGGTGGAATGCCTTCCTTATCTTGAATCTTGGCCTTCACGTTGTCGATTGTGTCGGAGCTCTCGACCTCGAGAGTAATTGTCTTGCCGGTTAGGGTTTTCACAAAGATCTGCATCTGTTCAATCGAAATCACAAGATAAAATCAGACCTAGCTGAGGATAAAACTGATCGATCGCCTGATAAATCTAGGATTCAAATGCTTTAATTGATCGAGGGAGAGGTTATGTGAATTTTACCTTTAAAGATTGAAACGGAGGTTACTGATAGGGTTTCTTAGAGCTTAGGGTGTAGAACGTATGAGAATTGAATTTTTGATGCAAATAGGAGGAGGTGTGCATGGGTTTATATAGGAATGACGTGCGCGAACGAATAGGAGAACTAATCCGGAATTATCAAGAATACAAAGGCGGTGGATGGATGATGGGCATCAAACTAGCTTTCATGAAACTTCTAGGTTTTTCTTTTATGGGTAAAAAGGTTTTTCCACCCTCACACTATCGATTAAATATATTTTGTGTATCGATAAATTCTTTTTTAGTAGAAATCGATAATTAGAGTTAGAAACTAACATCACACTAACGGACAAAAAGACAAAATAATCCTCAAGTTTAATGAAATTACACCACTATAAATATCACTTCTTCTCATTCTCCTCCCATTTCCAACCATAGCAGCTCCTCTCTCTCCCATTGAAACCATTGAACACATTCATAGACACCATCATCTCAGTTGCCTCCTCTTCTCCACTGCAGCAACACATCTCCTTCTTTGCGCAGATTCTTACAGAAGGAACCAAAGACGATGGAAACCAATGCTCCTCCGTCGTCATTACCGTCGGTGACTCCCTCTGCCCTCATCGGAAACACGTCCCTTTGTCCTCATCGGGATTGGATCTGGTGTCCTCGCCGCCGCCGCTGCCGCCGTCCTTCTCTTCTTCTTCATATGTCGCCAACGAGATGAGATGAGATTGTGACGGGTGATGATTCGGGTCTATGTTTGGTCTCCTCCGCACACATCTCTAATATCCGACACATCTCTGGTCTTCTTCTTGGAGTACTGATATGGGCGAAAACAAATTGATGGGGGGTGAGATTCAAGTTTGGGATCCAGAGTTGTTGTTTGTTGTCCTTTCGAACTGCTCATGGTTCTTTGATGTCGTTGCTCTCTCTCTCTCTCTTTGTGTTGGAATCCAACCAGAAATTGGGACAGAGATGGTGTTTTGGTAGAAATTCTTCCGAACGCAAGGGGTATGCCTCTCTCAGCTTCATCTATCTTCAACTCCAAATTAAATCAGTATTGTTTTAGGAGGCAACTATTCTTGAATAGAAAAAAAGAACATGTACGATGATGGTGGTAAAGCCAGTGAATTGGGAGAGGTGGGTATAATGACAATATGTAAACAATATTGTTGATGGGTACTTAGTTGATTTAGGAAGATTTTCATTTTTTTAGAAACAATCATAAGCATCATGTCCATAAGCAACACCAGCAGTTCTTAACTACCACTCTGTTCCACCTTTTCCTTCCTAATTTGACTTTTATCACTATTCACAGGGGCACTTTGACTTGGTGATTTGGATAGTAAATAATGTAATTTTGGATAACTTTTTTCATGCTGTTGTAGAGTATAAGTTGCTCTATAACACGGTGAAAAATTATCAAAAAATCGCATCATTTTACTCTCAAAATTGCCCGGTCAAAATGACCAGATACGAGTTAAATGTCAGAATGGGAAGGAAGAGCTGGGATGGGGTGGTATCAATTTTGTAGACCTCCATATCGTGCGCAATACTTAATGATATGGAGCTATGTTTGTTCATGTGAATTCTTCGTATCTTTGGCTACAAGTTTCTTGTTAATCTTTTTTTTCAAATCAATCTCTGATACCCCTAAAGTTGGTATCAATGACTGCTACATGCCATGTTTCTTAACTATCAAAAGCTGAAAACTTCTAAGTGTTTGAGATAAATCGGCCTTTTCAAACGATCATAACTTCTTATAAACTTGATGAAATCTTGATTTGCTTTCTTATATTGAAAGTTGGCTTCAAAGCATCATCAATGAGTCATAATCAAGATCTTAATAGATTTGCCAGAAATCAAGCTCAAAGTAGCTTTCTTGTAGAAGTAAAACTTCATAAGATTTTTCAAGTGTGGATTCATGATTTCTACCCAACTTTGACCGGCTTGATTTCAATTATCATTTAGTTATTTTAGGGGATAAAACTTGATTTGCAAACTTCAAACATCTTTCTCAAAAAAAAAGAAAAAAAAAATCAAATGTTTGCCTTCTGTGTACGAGAGAATCCCTTGAGGAGGATTCAATATACACCAAGAACAGAGGATAAGAACACAGGAAGAGTAGAGTTGTGTGTAGGGAGAGAGTAAGACAATAGTACTGTATGAGAGAGAGACAGAATTTTGACAGAGCTTCCGCATAGTTCAGGTGATTCGTCCTTGTATGGAAGGGTTAACGATCCTATATATAACGTAGTTCAGGTGAACCGTTACGCACGTCGTCTGCGTATACCGGAACTGTTATGAGGTTGATCGGGTTTATGGAGCTCATGCCATAAATCTCTCAAAGCAGTTACTAAAGGTCGCGCGCGAGCTTGGCTGTCGCTCGCGCGCGACAGGACTTACTCTAGCCTCCAAACCACTAAGTCCCTACAAGTCCCGTGTGGTGGTATGCGAGGGCCTTGTCTCGCAGCCCCCACATGGATCAGCGCGGGTGGTGATCTTGTGTGTGTGTGGAGCACAGCTAGGTGTGCTGGATGATCGCCGCATGGCTAAGATCTGTCTGTCTAGAAAGCACTATCTACATTAGCCCCCTTTCTGCGCGTGAAGACACATAGCCGGATAGGCTTGAATGCGCAGGAACCAATGCACGCGTCGCTGCCACGCACCAATTCAAATACACGCAAAATCAGCCCCCGTGCGTGCCATTATGACCTAGAATCCCTAGAGTCGTGCCGTCTGTTCTTTTAGGGTTTTAGGCGTGACGTCAGCTTGTCCTGTGATTGCGCGATTCGACGGTGACGGTTGCGATTCGACTACTGAAAGGACGCGACTCCTCATTGTTCTTGAATAAGTACTCTATGCCTTCCATTGTTACAAAGCATCATTTCTCTCTCTAAAGTGAATGATACCCGGAAGCCTTCAAGAGCAGATTCAAGTAATCAACCATCAGTTCTTCCTTGTCAATCGTCTCCTTCAACTTGCTTCACCAAAACAAGGTTGGCTTTGCTCAATTCCATTAATGCATTAAATATCCTTTGAACTATCTTGGATCTGTAAACCCATAGCTATTTGGAATATACTGTTTGTTGAGAACTGCAAAAGAGGATTTTTTTTAAACCATGAACTGATTATCACCAGATTGTGACGATTTTGAATGTAGAACTTCTGAAATTCTGAGATTCTAAACCCAGAATTGACCCCGGACTGTTCATATTCTCTTGACAAATCATAATTGCTTCCTGAAACTGAACTGAAATTTGAACTGAAAGTGGGTATATTTCTCCCCCCTTTTTTCTTGCTTTTCTGCAGGAATGGCTAAGACAAAAGGATCTAAACCTGTTAAAGAGTCTGAAGAAATACCTGATCTCCCCAAGACCTTATGGAGAAAAGCCCCCTATTTGGGTGGAAAGGATTTCTATCATGCTAGGGTTAAGGTGAAGAATCTACCGATTCCTGCCCCCTCTGGAGAATTGCGTACATTGATCACGCCGACCAATGCATCCATGCTAGAGTTAATCGACTCCAAGGATGCGGTTAGGCTAGGAGTTAAAAATGGGTTTTTCCCTCACACTGCAATTTCCACCCAGGCCTTTGTCCAAAAGTTGGACCTGATGGATGAGTGGATTGACCATGTGTTGACCCATCATGCCATCGCATTAGAAAATGCTGGGATTTATTTCGCAGTTCGTGCTATGAAGGGTGCTGCCGTGAAGTTGGATCCATCCATGCTTCTAAACCTTCTTTTTCGCTATTCACCTGCGACTCACACCTTCCATTTTGCTGAGTTCGAGGCTGCTCCCACTTTGGAAGATGTGCACATGTTGTATGACATTTCTACCATTGGTGAAGTGGATCCCCTGAGCCCTTTTAGAACTTCTTCAGAGGTTGCTCTATATGCGCAGATGGAAGAGTGCCTACACGAGGTGAAGAAAATCTCCACTCGTTGGACATCTGCGAAAATTCTTCCTGACTGGCAGCTTGTTGATACTTCTGCTAAGAACACCTGGGGAAAATGGGTGTAATACTTCTTTCGCGACTATGCGAATGGTAGTATTACCAAGCAACTTCTATACAAGAATCCAAATGCGAAGAATTATGTGGAGGGGAAAGGATACCATCTAACCTTGTGTGGCTTCCTCTGTGTCTGGCTGTCGAGGTACTTAATTGACGGTCACCCTCATGATGGGGGTTTTTATCATGTCCTTCCCCTTGCTGTCAAATTGGCCCTCGGCCAGAGAGTCGCATTTGGGCCTCTGGTCTTGGGCACCTTATATCACAGATTGGACCAATTGGTAGTGGCGATCAAGGACTCTCGCGGTCGTCTTGATGTGTTGAATTATGTCAACATCGCATTCCTTACCATGTGGGTTTTTGAGCGATGGCCCTCCTATGCTCCTGTTCCTTCTAGGCCCAACAAATGGTGTGTCCCAAGCGCGGAGACTGAACTTTCCAGTGGGAGAGCTGCTCGATGGTTTAGAACCAATCTTCCCAAGTGCACCTGGAGCCTGATATGCGATGACCGGAGCAAGTATACAGCTAGGCCTTATGCCACACGTATTGAGAATGTGCGATGGTTCCCGAAGCTGTATCCCACCAAATCTCTTGCTTATTCAGAAGAACTCCTTCTCGAAGGTCATGAGCGCTATCGCGAATTATTCTGCTGGTGTTTAAGGGGTTCTCTCCATGCTCTTGCTGAGTATGTTCCTGAACTTACTCCCAGGTATGAAAGGATCACAGTCGACGTTGATCCAACTCGCGTTTCTCCCCAGTTTGGTTTTGATGCAGTGGCGCCTTCCATTTGGCCTAAATCGATCGTAAGAGGCTGCTACAAGCGACTGTTTTCTGGCGAGTGCCAAACGATCTTTCGGAGAAACTTGCCCTTCGTTCAACCTTCAGGTGGCCGTGAAGGTTGCCTCTCCAGAAATTGGACTTCTTACTGGACTACTCAGCAAGCCAGGTTTGAGACGCAGTCGGCTCCTCAGCCCAGCAAAGCTCCTACAATCAAGAGGAATGCCTTCCCGTTCCGTCCTAATTGCAGCTTGGATGATTCCCAGTATGGCTTCTACTCCTTGTTGGACCTTGACAATCACTTGTGCCCATCCACCATTCTCGTGGAGAAGATGACCGCTGTTAGGGATGGAGCTTCGCATGTTATCAAGTACAGCGAAGATTTTGCCAAGGTAAACAGTTTCCTTTGTGCGTGTTAAACTCCTTTCCTTTGATGCATTGAAACTTATTCCCCATTTTCCGTTTTAGTGCTATTTGAGGAGGTTCGCATCTGGAGAGCGCTCCAAGTCGCTGATCAATTCTATCGTTACCGCGAAAAGACAGGGCGAGAAAATTCTTTTAGCAATGGGAATGGCTCCCCAAGTAGAGACTCTGATTCGCGAGGTAATGGATGCGTTTGCTAGCTCGCTGATAGACAATACCCCAGCTCTGTCTCCTCATAGGAATGCTCCGTCTCGTCCAGCAGATGTTGCCCCAAGGGGCAAGAGACAAAAGCAGAAGGGTATTAAAATCTCCCCTCCTCCTAGGAGTGCTCCAACTCAGCCTCCCGCGAAGTCTCTTGCCTCTAAAGACAAAAGAAAAGGTCGCATGCCAAGCAAAGTGCGGAACGAGCTCGCAGTGGAGTCTTTCATTCCTTTTGGTCAGGAAGAGGAGGAAGAGGAAATCGAGGAAAGATAAGTAATAGAAAGAAACGATGAAGAAGAAAGAGATGAAAGCGAAAGATAAAAATAAAGAGGTGAGATACGATAAGAAGACTCGGAAGGTATCTCAACAAACTTGTCTTCTTCATACTTTATCTCTTCGCAATAGCTGCTGAACAGTTTGTTCTTTCGCAGGTGATGACACAGAAACCATCAGCGGCCTCCTGGCCAAAGAAAAGAAGAAAAACAAGGGTTCTCGCTCTGGCGTCCCTAGCGAGGCCATATATGAAGATGTCCTTGCTGAGTCTGAGAGAACGGTTGCTGAAGCCGCAGTGAGAAGGAGGAAGCTCGAGGAAGATGAGATCGAGCTCGTAAAGAGGAGAAGTTTGGAAGAACAACATGTTGATGACGCGGATGCAACTGCTTTGGAACAAGCCCAAGAGGACTTTGAGGAGATCGCAGGCGGCAAAGAAGATGAGATTTTTAACCTTGCTGTGACTTACCACGAAGTAAGTATTGATGCGTTAAAGCATGGCTTATCAAAAGCTGATATTCGCCGATGGCTAGTAGGAAAGTGTGGTGAACCCTCAGGTAATCATTCAAACAATGTTTGTAAACCCAGCTTGGTGATCCAATCATCGTTGTAACGAGTTTCTTCGCACCCCAGGTCACGCTCACCTTAAAGATGTGCTTAATGAAGATACTCTAGTAGGATATGGTGTCGCATCTTTAACATATGATGAAGATGCTGCGATCCCACCTAATGTGGAGGTGCTCGCTTTTGATCTATAAAAATAACAGAACACTGTATAATATAAGTTACCTCAACCTTTTCCTGTCTTGTATCGCAGGCGATGCTGATGAGGATGTGCCGGAACAAAGGGGTCAGCTCCCTACATCTTATGCTCCAGAGCGAAGCTCTCACGTTGAGAAGCCTGTCACAGCTACTGAGTATGCAGGAGAGCCTTTGGAGGATATCATCGAAGTATCTGATGATATCGAAGCTGACGTCGTGCTAATAGAAGAAGATGATGATGCTGCAGTTGAGGAAATGGAAACGGATGGTGCTGGAGCTGAAGTTCATGAAAATGAACAGGTCATGGAAGACATAGCATCACATGCAAATGTTGGTGTTCAAATGAATGCTCCCGAGCCACAAGAGCCCCTCGCAGTCGAAGAAGTTCCTGATCGAGCAGCAGCTACTACGGTTGACATTCAATCAACAGAGGTAGAGTTTCTAGAGGTTCCCCCAGCATGGAGTTTTTGGAGCTCACAAGTTGGAGCTGCCGTCGCACTTGTTGTGGCCTACACTCTCCCTAACAACTATGATGAGCTCGAGCTCGCGGCTGACAGACGAGCAATGCAGCGAGGGCATGCCTCGGCTTTTCCAGCAATGCGCATTCCTTCTTTGCGTGAGATCCTTGAAGGGACCGGTATGTTACCATCTTTCGAATTCTACACCCTTGTTTGGAAAGCTTTCATGCTCTAAACTTGAATCAACTTTTTCAGGAATGAAGCAAGCCGATGTGGACTGGCTGATTCAGATGCGCCTCTCATACCCCTGGTCATTCGTGAAATCTCTGGAGATAGAGCCGTATGACAGGAGGCTTTTCTTGACCGAAGCCATCTGGATTCTGGAGCAACTGTCTGTGGCCACTCCTGCGACCATTTCTCCTAATAGTGCACAACTGCTTTTCAGCACATGCAAGGGGCTTCAAGCTAAAGTTCAAGGCAGGCTAGGCTTCGGGTATCTTCTCAACAGGATCACCCAAATTCTCGCAGCTGTGAGTTTGAAACGCGGCTACCACAACCTTGCATCTGAAAGACGGAAGGTAGAGGAATAAAGGCAGAAGGCTGAAGAAGTTGTCAACCTTTTTCATGCGATGAATGTTGTGCACAAGAGATTCCGGCAGGGAGACCTCCGTGTACACCGTGTATAGTGGATCAGGGATCGCACAGGAAGAATAGGGGTGTGTGTAGGGAGAGAGTAAGTCAGTAGCAATGTCTGAGAGAGAGACAGAGGTTTGGCAGAGCTTCCGCGTATGGCAGTGTGTCCTCCTTTGTATGGAAAGGTTGACGATCTATATATACTGGAGAACGTGACCGTTGTAGTGTGGTTAATGCGCCTACTAATGGCGGCTTAATTAGCTTAACCATAACGGCACGTCCGTCCGAGTATATAGGGACCGTTAGAGCACGTGGTGCGCGAATACCGGAACCGTTACGAGGTTGACCGGGTTTGACCGGATTGACCGGGTTTATGGAGCTCGTGCCATAAATCTCTCAAAACAGTTACTAAAGGTCGCGCGCGGGCTTGGCTCGCACGCGACAGGGCTTACTCTAGCCTCCAAACCACAAAGTCCCTACAAGTCCCGTGCAGTGGTATGCGAGGGCTCTGTCTCGCAGCCCCCACATGGATCAGCTCGGCTGGTGATCCTGTGTGTGTGGAGCACAATATGGTGTGCTGGATGGTTGTCACGTGGCTAAGATCTGTCATGTCAGAAAGCAGTATCTACATTAGCCCCCTTTCTGCGCGTGAAGGCTCATAGCTGTATAGGCTTCCATGCGCGGAAACCAACATGCGCGTCGTCGCCACGCACCAATTCAAATACGGGCAAGTTCAGCCCCCGTGCGTGTCATTATGACCTAAAACCCCTAGAGTCGTGCCGTCTGACCTTTAGGGTTTTAGGCGTGACGTCAGCCCGTCCTGTGATTGCGCGATACGACGGTGACGGTTGCGATTCGACTACTGAAGGGACGCAACCCTTCATTCTTTTGGATAAATACCTTGTATCCCATTATTGCAAAGCATCACTTCTTTCTCTTAAAGTGAATGGTACCCGGAGATCTTCGAGAGCAGATCCAGATAATCAATCACCAGTTCAGAACTGCAAATCGTATTCTTCAATTGTGCATATCCAAGCAAGCTTCAAGGAAACAAGGTTGGCCTCGTTTACTTTTGATTTAAAATACCAGCGTTTGCCTTGAACTGCGTTGAATCTATAAATCCATGAAATTTGTGAAGAGGCTTTGATCTTTGAGCCCACTTCGTTTTAATCTTTCAACAATATCAGCTCCCCAATTTCTGAAATCGGTACCGGAACTGTTTGCTTTGGTTTGCATAGATCTCAAATTCCAAAATTCAAACTGAAGTGTGGTGTGGTATTTCTCCCCCCTTTTTCTTGCCCTTTTGCAGGAATGGCCAAGACAAGAGTAACCAGACCCATCAAAGAAGATGAAGAGATGCCCGAGCTTCCGCAGGCTCTGTGGCGTAAAGCCCCCTTTCTGGGTGGGAAGGATTTTTATCATGCGAGGGTGAAGGCGAAGAGGATGCCTGATCCTGTTCCAGTTGAGCGATTGTTGACACTGACTCGCCCAGTTAACTCAGCCTTGCTCGAGTTGGTTGGCTCCGAGGATGTCGTTCGATTGGGGATCGAGAATGGGCACTTCCCATACACTGCGATTTCTACTCAGGCGTTTGTCCAGAAATTGGACTATATGGATGAGTGGATCGACCACGTGTTGGATCATCACGCCGAGACTCTCGATAAAGCCGGCATTTTCTTTGCTATCCGTGCCATGAAGGGTGCTGCCGTGAAGTTGGATCAGTCCATGCTTCTAGACCTTCTGTCCCGTTACTCGCCTGCGACTCACACGTTTCACTTTGCTGAGTTCGAGGCTGCCCCCACGCTCGAGGACGTGCAAATGCTGTACGAGCTTTCCCCCATGGGCGAGGTGGATCCCTTGAGTCACTTGAGGACATCTGCGGAAATGGCCTTGTACGCGCAGATGGAGGATTGCTTAGCAGAGGTAAAGAAAATCTCCACTCGGTGGACCACTACAAAGCCTCTTCCGAACTGGCAGCTGGTTGATACGTCTGCGAAGAATACCTGGAACAAGTGGTTGCAGTACTTCTTCCGAGACTATGCGAACAGCAGCATTACTAAGAAGCTTCAGAGCGAGAACCCGGAGGCCGAGAATTATGTAGAGGGCAAGGGTTATCATTTGACCCTTTGTGCCTTTCTCTGTGCTTGGCTGTCGAGGTATTTGATTGATGGTCACCCTCATGACGGGGTCTTCTACCATGTGCTGCCACTTGCCGTGAGGCTCGCTCTTGGCCAGAGAGTCGCACTCGGACCCTTGGTCTTGGGCACGCTATATTATAGGCTGGATCAGCTGGTTCTGGCGATGAGGGAATCGCGTGGCCGCCTCGATGTTCTGACCTTTGTCAATATCAGCTTTTTGACAATGTGGGTTTTCGAGCGTTGGCCATCTTATGCTCCAACTCCCCTCCCACTTGATAAATGGTGTCCCCCAGGCGAGACAGAAGCGCGCAACAGCGGAAGAGCTGCGAGATGGTTTGGAGCCAGCAACACCAAGTGCATTTGAAGTTTGATATGCGACAAACGAAAGGAGTTTACTGCCAGGCCCTATGCCACGCGTGTTGAGAATGTGCGGTGGTTTCCAAAGCTATACCCTTCCAAAGGTATGGTCTTGTCAGAAGACCTTCTCTTTGAAAAGGGACCGCATTTCCACGAGCGCTATCGTGAGTTTTTTTGTTGGTGTCTGCGAGGTTCCCTTCCTGCCCTTGCAGAGCATATTCGTGAGCTCGCGCCAAGGTATGAAAGGCTTACAGTGGATGTTGACCCCACTCGGGTCTCTCCTCAGTTTGGTTTTGATGCAGTGGCCCCATCGATCTGGCCCCAGTCTATTATCAGAGGGTGCTACAAGCGTTTGCTGACAAAGGAGTGCAAGACGGTCCTCATGAGCAATCTTCCCTTTGAGCAGCCTGCGGGAACTCGCAAGGGTGGTTGTTCCCAGAACTGGCTCGCATACTGGGTTGCCCAGCAAACGAGGATTGAGACAGAGGCGGCGGCGCAGCCAGGAAGGGCCCCCTTGATCAAGAGAAACTCTTTTCCGTTTCGCCCCAATTGCAGTTTGAGCGAGTCTGAGTATGGTTGTTACTCGCTGTGGGACCGCGAGAATCATTTGTGCCCCGATTTCATTCTGAAGGAGCAAGTCGACGCAATCAAGAAGGGTGACGCGCAGGTCATCAAATATAGCAAGGCGTTTGCTGAGGTAAGCAATTTCCCTGTGTGCTTTAAGCTTTTTGACTTTTTCTTTCGCTGAAGCTTTTCGTTCTGTATTGTTTCAGTGTCATGTGCGGAGGTTCGCAGCTGGCGATCGCTCCAAATCGCTGGTGGACACCATTGTTGCCACCAGATGGAAGGGGGAGTCGTACCGGCTAGCATGGAGGATGGATGCCGAGGTCGAAACAAAGGTTCGCGGAGTCATGAACACTTTTGCTGACTCGCTGATAGACAACCCTCCGGCTCCGTCTCCTCCTAGGGATGACCCGTCCCCTCCAGCGACTGCAGCGCCTAGGCAAAAGGGAATTACGATTTCTTCCCCTAGGAGTGCTCCAGCTTCTCCCCCAGTGAGGTCCCTTTCCATCAAGGACAAAGGCAACGGTCGTATGCCCAGCAAAGTGCGGAAAGATTTCGCAGTTGAGACTTTCGTTCCATTCAACCAAGAGGAGGAAGAGAGGCAGGAGCCCCAGGCAAGTGATGAAGAAGAAGAAGCAACAGTTGTGATGTGCGAGGAAGAATTAGGAGGTACTTCCGTCGCATCTCCTTGCCTTTTATCTTGACTTCTCTGCAGTTCTTTTCTTTGAACCAATTATGTATTCGCAGATGATGATGATGAAGCCGTTGGTGGCCTTGTGGCCAAGAGGCAAAAGAGAGATGCCCGTTCTGGCATTTCAGATGATCCTATAAGCGAGGATGTTCTTGCTGAATCCCGGAAGACAGCCGCGGAGGCTGCTGAAAGAAGAAGGCAGCGAGAGGAAGAGGAGCTCGAGCGTGTGAAACAGCGGAGCCTCGAGGAGCAGCATGTTGACGACTTAGTGCGTCCAGTTGGCGAGGAAGACGAGCTTCCCGAAGAAATGGCTCCTCATGTGGAGGAGGAAGATGAGGTTCCCGGAGAGGATGCAGCAGAGCTAGAGCAAGTCCAAGCGGACTTCGCAGAGATCGCAGGTGGCGATAAAGGTGAGATCTTCAATCTCGCAGTTACTTATAGAGATGTAATTGTGGGTGCGTTAAAGCACGGTGTGTCAAAGCCTGACATTCGCCGTTGGTTGGTAAGCAAATGCGGAGAACCCTCAGGTAATTATTTTGAGTGATATGCGCATACTAGGCTGTAGCCACTTGAGGCAAAATCATGACTGGTTTACTCGCATCCCAGGTCACGCTTCTATTAAAGATTTGCTTAGTGAGGATACACTGATAGGGCACGGTTCCACGTCCCTAGTGTACGATGAGGATACCTCAATCCCACCTTCGCGTGGAGGTGCTTATTCTTAGCTTTAGTAAAGATAGCGAAATAACTTATACCACAAGTTACCTCACATTATCACATTTGGTATCGCAGGTCATGCTGAGGAACCTGAGCTGGAGCAGAGAAGTCAGCCTTCTGCATCCCATGTTCCAATTTTGAGCTCCCATACCGAGAAGCCCGTCGCAGCCGCTGGACACGCAAGTGAGCATCTCGAGGATGTCATCGAACTCTCCGATGATGTCGAAGCTGATGCTGTGCCGATGGACGAAGGTGTCCGTACCGGTGGTGAGGAAGAAAGGACAAGTGATGCTAATGTTTTCGCATCTGGGAGCGTCCTCCGCCCAGCGACTTCGGCTGTCCCTTCGCCTCCGGCGATGACTGAGCCAGAAGCACCTATTCCTGCGTGGAGCATTTGGGGCTCGCAGGTTGGGAATGTAGTCGCAGCTGGTGCGGCCTACACTCTTCCTCCTGACTATGAGAGGTTGGAGCTCGCAGCTGATAGGAGAGCCATGGAACGAGGGCAGTCTTCGAACAACCCAGTGGCCCGCATCCCTTCTCTTCATGAAATTCTGGAAGGCACTGGTAAGTAAAGATTTACCGTTCGCACGTCGCATTATTTGCTTGCGAGTTCTGACATTATAACCATTTTTGATGTCTCAGGTTTAAAGCAAACCGATGTAGACTGGGTGGTTCGAATGCGTCTCAGATACCCCCAATCGTTTGTGAGATCTCTGGAGATCGGACCTTTTGACAGGAGGCTATTCCTTACTGAAGCCATTTGGATACTGGAGCAGCTGTCTGCGGCTACACCTGCGACCATTTCGGCCCAGAGTGCTGAATTGCTGTGTGGCATGTGCCAAAATCTCCTGTTCAAAGTCCAAGGCAGACTTGGTTTCAAATTCCTCAAAGACAGAGTTACACTGATTCGCGCAGCTGTAACTTTGAATCTCGGTCACCAGAATCTCGCGGCTGAGATGCAGAAGGTGGAGCAGCAAAAGCAAAAGGTTGATGAAGCTTTGAAGCTGTATCACGAAATGAATGCCAAGTGCGAGCAACTGAAGCAAGAAGTGAAACAAGTGGAGAAGCTGAGCGAGCAGTTCGAGCCCCAAGACTCCTTAATCAAGAATTTGTTTTGACTTTTCGAATTTTGAAAAGAAAACAGGAAAATGGCTGAGACATTAATGTAATGTTTTGAAACATTAATGTAATGTTGCTAGGGTTTCTCCCCCCTTTTTTTTAACAACAAACAATGAGTTTGCCCATTTTGCCCTTTTCGGGATTTGATTGGACATTTCTGTGCATATCCAATTATGACATCAGCAATTGATTCTGCGCTTGATTTTCGCGCTAATTTCTCGGCAGATAAGCACGCTTCCGTTGGGAAGTCCATCCGAATCATGACTATCCGTCATTTATTAGGATACGCAACTGAATCGTCGTAGCCTTTAGTAGGGTAATTGATTGTTACCGCTTTTCAAGGCGTAAGTGATTGAACTTACCCTCTTTTTGAATTTTGCTGACTCATCTTAGGCAACCGAAGAGTCTCCACAGGGTCTATATAAACCCTGTCTTTGCCATTTGGGTTCTTCATCCCAAACATGTGCTTTGCCGTGAGTCCTTATGACTGCTGGCTTCAACGCTTGTTTTTCGTTGATTCATGGCAACTTCAAGTTTTGAATCCTGAGTTTGCGCTTTGTGCTATAGAAATAGTTTGCAAGATCCACTTTATGAGGCTTATTGCTGTTTATAACAATCATAAAGAGGATGCAGATAATACCTCATGTGTGTTCGAAGAAATTTCTTCGTGTATTATGTGTGCAGGTCATGTTTCCGGCCGCCTCGTGGCGAGGTGCAGCGCCGAAGTGACCGTGCTACCGTCTCGTAATGAACGGCGGAATTCTTCTTCAGCATCTCCGGGGAAGAATCCGTTGCCCTCACATTTGTGAGGTCGGGGTGCTCGTCAATGCCCTTGTCCAACATGACAAGGAGTCCATCACCAGAGGAATGACTGCTTCGCCTGTTTTGCAGAGTAGCATCTGTCGGCACAGGAAGCTCCTCCGGCGCCTATCTTGATTAGACAGAGGCTTTTATCATTCCTTGGGGTCTTGGGCATATCGCATCTCCGATCTTGCTGCTAGGGATGTAGCGAATGACGAGTTGATCTCTTCGCGGCAGCATCCCTTTTGCTATAGATCTTTGGCCGCAGATCTGCGTGCTGCACTGCCGGTGTTAAGACCGGTGGATTCTCTCTTTTCTTAGCCGAGAGTTCCCTAGTGCATCTCCGGCTTACCAGCCATTTTTCGAATGTATTGTAAGCCATGTTGGCTGCGTAGTTAGATTCGAGCTTTTCGCTTGTAAGCTGTTATCTAGATAGATAAATTGTAAGTCATTTGACTCATAATGATATGTAGCTTTTGTATTATCTGCTCTCTTTGCAACAAAATACAATTTCGCATGCGCTTCAGCTTGCTTTGCCTTGCATAATGCCATGTAATGATTTCACATATGCGATGTCAATTCGCGGATGCTTCGCTAGATCATTTGAGATGGTAATTTCGCGGCTGTGCCATCTTGACGGATGGGCTTGCAGTTGGTCGTTGTAAATCGTATGAGATCACGTTCACAACTTTGCTATCGTGACAGATAGTCTTTAACGGATCAATTAAGATCGTTGAGTGGTGCGAATTGCTATCATAGCAGATAGGCTTTATTAGAGAATTGCTTGAGATAGTTTCTCGCATAAATTGCTATCGCAGCAGATAGACCTTTAGAAGATCTAGCAAGATGGTTCTGCAGTTACGTTGCCATCGTAACAGACGGGCTTGGGTGATCAACTAAAATCACTTTGCGTATAAATTGCTATCGTAACAGATAGGCTTAAGAGGATCATATAAGATCGCACTTGCATGAACCGCTATCGTGAGAGATAGGATTTTGATGATCGATTGAGATCGTTTTTGTATTTTGCCGCTATCGTAAGAGATAGGCTTTGGATGATCACTTAAGATCGCATTTGCATTGGCTGCCATCGTAAGGGATGGGCTTTAGATGATCAATTAAGATCGTATTTGTGTTGACTGCTATCGTGAGAGATAGGCTTTGATGACCACTTAAGATCGCATTTGCGTTTGGCTGCTATCGTAAGAGATAGGCTTTTAGATGATCAATTAAGATCGTATTTGTGTTGACTGCTATCGTGAGAGATAGGCTTTGATGATCAATTAAGATCGCATTTGCGTTTGGCTCCCATCGTAAGAGATAGGCTTTTAGATGATCAATTAAGATCGTATTTGTGTTGACTGCTATCGTGAGAGATAGGCTTTGATGATCAATTAAGATCGCATTTGCGTTTGGCTGCTATCGTAAGAGATAGGCTTTTAGATGATCAATTAAGATCGTATTTGTGTTGACTGCTATCGTGAGAGATAGGCTTTGATGATCAATTAAGATCGCATTTGCGTTTGGCTGCTATCGTGAGAGATAGGCTTTAGATGATCGATTGAGATCGCGTTTGCTATCGTAAGAGATAGGCTTTGATGATCAATTAAGATCACATTTGTATTTGCTGCTATCGTGAGAGATAGGCTTTGATGATCAATTAAGATCTCATTTGCGTTTGGCTGCTATCGTGAGAGATAGGCTTTAGATGATCGATTGAGATCGCGTTTGCTATCGTAAGAGATAGGCTTTGATGATCAATTAAGATCGCGTATGTATTTGCTGCTATCGTAAGAGATAGGCTTTGATGATCAATTAAGATCACATTTGTATTTGCTGCTATCGTGAGAGATAGGCTTTTGATGATCAATTAAGATCGCGTTTGTATTTGCTGCTATCGTGAGAGATAGGCTTTGATGATCAATTAAGATCACGCTTGTATTTGCTGCTATTGCAGCGAATAAGTCATTGTTAACAGCAATAACAAATTAAATAGAGCAATATAAACGGCTAGGAATATGAACTTCTCATTTGGGAGAATTTTTTTATTATATTATAACACTCTCATATGGGAGAGATAGGATTACAATCCTCTCATATGGGAGAGGAGATTGCGTCAATCATAGCCACATGAGACATTAAGCAACGTTATCAGAAAACGTATGAAATAAGAGAAGTCAAGGATAGTACTTCTTGATCCAGCGCATGTTGACTGAGCTGGGAGTTGAGGTTGTGCCGTGCAACCTTCGTATGCTGCAGTAGCCACTATCGAAGACTTCTGTGACTTCGAAGGGTCCTTCCCAATTAGCTGCGAACTTTGGATGAGTTGCTTCTCGCATGCAGTGGTCAGATGCGCGCAATACCAGGTCGCCAACTGCGAAATCCCGTCGCTGGACTGTCTTGTTATAGGCGCGAGCGATTCTTTCTTGGTACCGCTTGTTAGTCCTTTTGGCTTGTTCTCGCTTTTCTTCCAGCAAGATTAAATCATGATCGCGTTGATTTTCATAGAGTGCGTGGAAGGCCAACCTTGCCGAATTGACTCTGACCTCCGCAGGTACTACAGCTTCGGCCCCATAACATAGTAGAAATGGCGAGGCTCCTGTAGGTGTCCTTGGAGAAGTTCTGTAGGCCCACAGAGCTATGTTAAGGGAGTCGGCCCACTTCTTATGGTCATCTGCGACCATCTTGCTCAGAATTCTCAACAGCGTTTTGTTAGTCGCTTCGGCTTGTCCGTTTCCCTTTGGATAATAGGGGGTAGAGCATATCTGCCTGATGTTGTACTCCGCGAGTTTCGTAGCTACCTGACGATTAACAAAAGGAGTACCGTTATCTGAAAGAATGGTATTTGGGATTCCGAACCTGCATACGATGTTTTCCTGGATGAAGTTAACCACAGCCAGCGCGTTTGCCGTCTTCAGTGGTATTGCTTCCACCCATTTGGTGAACAGCTCGGTTGCAGTGAGAATGAAATGGTTCCCATGTGACGTTGGTCGGATGGGGCCGATGAAGTCCAAAGCCCATGTGTGAAATGGCCATGGCGTCCCTAATGCATGTAGATCCACGGCGGGAGCGTGCACTAGGTTTCCTTTGAATTGGCATTCTTGGCAGCGTCGCACCTTGGTGCGGCAATCGACTTCCATCGTGGGCCAGAAGTATCCGATTGAGAGGAGCTGTCTGCATAATTTCGCACCTCCCTGGTGTTCCACCTGATGAGAAAGGTCCATGACTTCTTGTGCTTCCCTGCCGTCTAGGCATCGCAGCAAGTTGCCCTCGTGACCTCTTCGCCAAAGCAGGTTTTCCTGAACCACATATCGAGACGCTTTCTTCTTCAATTTGTCGGCTTCTTTTCTCGATTCGGGTACGGTGCCCTGGGTGAGAAATTCGAACAATGGCTTCCTCCAGTCTGTGTCGTCATCGGTTAGAGCGATGAGTAGAGAATCTTTGATTAGTGCGCAACTTTCGCACTTCCCTTGTATCAGGGCTGCAGCTGTTGACATGCTTGGCCAATGAATGCCATATCTCTGAGCTTTCCTGTAGATTGACACCTCGCTTTCTCCGCAAGCGTGTTGGTGAATCTTTTCTAACAGCTGTTGTCCCTCTTGCTCGGAGACACATCGCATGAGTATTCCTCCAGGACCCTTGTAGTAAAGGGTGTTGTCGTGGATGCAGTATCCTTTCGTGAGTGCCCAGCCATCGCTACTGGTGCCTTTCGCAATAGCTTGCAAGATTGCTTTTCGCCAGTCTGCGTCATCCATGTGTTCGTCGTCGCACGCATCTTCTGTTAATGCCGATGATGTTCGCACTACGATGGAAATCCTTGCGGGACATTTGTCTATGCTGACCTTAGATCCCAGAGTTGCTAAGGCGTCTGCATGCCTGTTGTCCGCTCGGGGCTTGTGCTCGTATTTCACGTCGCAGAATTGCTGCATCAGCTTTTGCACTAGGGTGCGATATGACAGGAGGTTGATCTCCTTTAAACCATATTCGCCCGAGGCTTGCTTAACAATCAGTTTGGAATCTCCCATGACTGTTAAGTTGCTCACTTCCAAAGCTTTCGCCGCACGGAGCCCCGCGATCAGAGCCTCGTATTCCGCCTCGTTGTTCGTGACTGCGAAATTGAGTTTTGCGGACATCTGTATGACTTCCCCGTCCGGCTTTGTCAAGACTATCCCAATGCCTCCGCCTTTTCTGGTTGACGAACCGTCGAAGTGGAGGGTCCAATAGGGCACGTCGACCGCGTAGATTTCAGGGCCTTCGAGCTCTTCCTCGATCACAGGTTCGTGACTGTTGTCGGGAAACTGTGCCAACAGATCTGCTACCGCCCGCGACTTGATCGCTCTTGGTTTCACGCATGTGATATCGTATTGAGAGATGGTCATGTACCATTTCGCCAATCTCCCGCCCGGAGTAGTGTGAGTTAGCAGGTATCTTATGGGGTCGCTTTTGGTGACCACCACTACTTTGTGCGATGCAAAATAGTGTCTCAACTTCTCTATCACAAAGAATAAAGCAAGGCAATGACGTTCGATGTCTGTGTACCTTGATTCAGCAGGATGCACAATGCGAGAGATGTAATAGATAGGCCTCTCTTGACCTTCATACACCTGAGCCAAGAGTGCTCCTATAGATTTCCTTGTTGATGTAAGATATAGCAGAAGCGGTGATCCCAGTTGAGGTGCGATCATTATCTTTGGAGATGTGAGTAGCTCCTTTAGCTTTTCGAATGCGGCTTCGTGGTCAGGAGCCCAGTTGTACGCGGCGTCCTTCTTGAGAAGAGTGCTGAAACAGCATGTGATTTCGGCGATTGCTGGGATGAATCTCCGCAGATATGACAATTTTCCCAAGAATGTTTTCAAGGTACTTTGGTTGTGAGGTGGCGTCATGCCGGTGATGGCTGACACTTTCGCAGGGTCAGGCTCGATCCCTTGGCGATGGACCACGCATCCCAAAAACTTCCCCGAGGTCACGCCGAATGCGCATTTCATGGGGTTCATTTTCAGTTGAAAGCTCCTGCATCTGTTGAACACCTTTCGCAGGTCTGCAAGGTGATCTGCTTCATGCTTGGATTTGACTACCAGGTCATCCACATAGAACTCCACTTCTTTGTGCATCATGTCGTGGAATAGAGCCATCATGGCCCGCTGATAGGTTGCGCCTGCGTTCTTAAGACCGAATGGCATTACCGTGTAGTTGAATACCCCCACGGGAGTGATGAATGCAGTTTTCCTTGCATCTTCGGGATCCATCTTGATTTGATTGTACCCGCTGAAGCCGTCCATGAAACTGAACATGCGATGGCCTGCCGTTGAATCAATGAGCAGATCGATGTTAGGCAGTGGGAAATCGTCCTTAGGGCAGAAGCGATTGAGATCTCGGAAGTCCACGCAGATGCGGAGCTGTCCATTCTTCTTCACCACCGGCACGATGTTGGCCAACCATGTGGGATGGTGATTTGGCTCTATGATGTCTAAACGGTGCATGGTGATGCTCGTGTCCAGACCCGGCATCTCATCATATTCCCATGCGAACACGTCTTTGTATTCAGTTAGGAGCTGCAGCAGTCCTTGTTCCTCTTCGCTTGTGAGGTCCGCACTCAGGAAGACTGGCCTTTTCTTTTCCTCGTTCGGGCTGAGGAACACTTCTTTTAGCTCTTGCTTTTGTGGTCTTGGCCTGTCTTCCATGCATTCGGGCGCTTCTTTGAGTTTCTCGTCTGGAGTGCCCTGTGTTGGCTCTCCCGTCAGCGCAACTTGCTCGATTTGATTGATTTGCCCAGGGACATCCCCATGCCCGTGTGAGGACGTCCCCGCGCACCTTCATATGCGATAGCATTTCTTCCCGTTGGCGTAGAAGCTCTCTATCTCCTTACCCTCGGGGTCATGCTTTGCGATCCTCTTCAGAGTGTACACATTCTTCCGATGATATGCGATGCGCGGCGCCTCTTCGTGTGTAGGCGGCTTTTCCTTGGCATCTCCCCTTGTCACCATCACGCCCGCAGGTGACTGGTCCTTGATGTCCTCCCAGAGAGGTAAAGGAGTAGGGTTGAATGGTCCGGGTGTTTGCTCGTCCGCCATCTCGGTGAACCACACCGCCTCGCTGAGATGTGCTTCGTCCAAGTTGAACGGGTTAGTTGAGGCCGGTATCTCGACAATCCTGTCGTTCCAGATAGCCTTCATCACCTGGTGAGCCGTCGAAGGGATTGCGTCAAAGCGATGAATCCAGGCCCGACCTATGATCATGTGATATGTGGTGTTCGCGTCTATGACATAGAACTTCGCCGAGCACTTGATTTTACCGATCTGAACGCCCAGGCGGATCCATCCGATCGTCATTCTAGAATCGCTTCCGAATCCCACCAGCGGGGATGGACGCTTGACTACCTTGTGCTCGGGGATCCCTGCTAGCTTCAGTGTGCGGAGTGGAACAACATTGACCGCTGCTCCTCCATCGACGAATGCTCGCTTGAATTCGACGCCGTTGATGATGGCGGTCACGTACAGGGGCCTCTGGTGGCTCGCATCTGTCTTCTTGTCGCTGGCAGAAAAGGTCATAATCTTTTCTGTGGAACGGGACGCCCTGACGACTTTCCCGTTGGAGACCACGAGGTCCTCCTCGTAGTCCTCTGCTACCCTTAAGATTGCTTTTGTCATATCCGTTCGGCATTATTCGGAGAAGTTCATCTCGTTGAAGAATTTGTCGAAGCCATGCGACCCTTTCATGCGGTCGGCACGCTCATCTTCCGTGTCCATGCTGTAGTCTTCATCTTCATGGACTTCAGCAATGATGGGCAGACCATCCTCTGCGACTTCTTCCAAGTCCACTATCGAGATCATGGCGACCTCTTTGCCCTTTGAGCCCAAATCTGTATGGGCAGGCAGCGGGTTGTTGCGCACATCCTTCCGGTGGTCGCTGACGATGAGTTCACCGTTCTTCATCTTCTGATCGAACGCGAATCTGAGCTTCTTGCACTCGGCTGTGGGGTGCATGACCTTGCCGTGGTATTCGCACCACTTAGGGTCCCTCGTCATCTCCTTGGAGGGTGCTTTCTCGAGCGGTGGCAGGACGCCGTCCTTACGCCACTGTCTGCAGAGATCACTCGCTTCCTCCACCGAGCATGGCAGAGGCGGTGCATCGAAGTTTGCAACCTTTGCTGGCTTCTGGGGCGAAACTGTATTGACCTCAGCTTCGCGTCCCCGCTTGTAGCCAAATCTGCCGATCTTGTAGGTGGTGCCGCTCGCAGGTCGTTCTGGAGCGCTCTTCTTTCTCTGTCTCTCGACAATGGGCTCGATGTTCATCGTGCACTCGATGAGCTTTGAAAACGTAGGTGTTTGCAAATTGATCAGCATGCTTTTGTATTCATCTCGCATGCACTGTAGGCATATCTCTACGAGCCGGCTTTCGAGCATTGGATCCTTGCACTCCAAGGATTTCGCTCTGAATTTCTTGATGAAGGTGATTCCATCTTCCTCGCGTTTCTGATACATCCGCGAGAGATGGATCATCGTCACCTTTTCTTCCATCTGGAAGAACTTGGTATAGAACTTCTGGACCATGTCGTCCCAAGTTTTCACAGATCCGGCCTCCAATGTTCGGTACCATTTGTATGCTACATTCCCAAGAGTTTTTGGGAATTCTCGCATCAGCAGCTTGGGATCGGCTCCGTATGGACCCATGACATCGATGAAACGCATGACATGCTCATGAGCGTTTCCATTGACGTCCTCAAACTTATCCTATTTGGGAGCCTTGTACCCCGCCGGGTTAGGCATGAGATAGATCTCTCGTGGAATGGGTGGATCGTTGTCTAGTTTCGGGATGATGGTATCCGCGAACGACTGATGAGCCATGATGGAGTCCACGCGCTTCTGCAAAGACGTCATGCATTCTGGAATGCTTCCCTCGGTAGTTGGCGGAGGGGTTGCCGTAGGCGGTGGCGACACATATGCCGCCGGAGGATTGGGAGTGTATTGACTACCCGCGTTTCCCCAGATTGTCGCTGGTGGAGGCAGAGAGTACTGCAGAGCTGGGTTGGACGCCAAAGCCGGGGGCTGAGAGGCGTGAGCAGCAGGGGGTAGCATTTGTGCCGTTGACCCTTGGACCGAAGGCAGCTGCGTGGCTGACGGTGGAGTTTGCAGATGAGGGTTGGGAGGCGTGGCCGACACTCCCAATCCTGGAGCGGTAGGGGTTCCTCCTCCCTGAGGGATAGCGGTGGCTGGTGGAGGATTTGGCGCAAGAGTGCCCAGAACGGCCAAGATCCGTTCTAACTGCACAGATTGAGACTTGAGAGCTTTTGCCTGACTTTGGACAGTGGCGTCCAAAGACTCTAAAGTTGGCGCCTCGCCGGGAGTCGTCGGAGTACGGCGGGCCTCGTCTCCCGAGGGAGTATCGGTGGAAGGCGATCGGTTGCTGACATCGTCCTCCTGAGACATGGTTGCTTTTGCTGGTAAGTTCACGTCGGGTTCACCAAAATGTGCACAAGAGATTCCGGCAGGGAGACCTCCGTGTACACCGTGTATAGTGGATCAGGGATCGCACAGGAAGAATAGGGGTGTGTGTAGGGAGAGAGTAAGTCAGTAGCAATGTCTGAGAGAGAGACAGAGGTTTGGCAGAGCTTCCGCGTATGGCAGTGTGTCCTCCTTTGTATGGAAAGGTTGACGATCTATATATACTGGAGAACGTGACCGTTGTAGTGTGGTTAATGCGCCCATTAATGGCGGCTTAATTAGCTTAACCATAACGGCACGTCCGTCCGAGTATATAGGGACCGTTAGAGCACGTGGTGCGCGAATACCGGAACCGTTACGAGGTTGACCGGGTTTGACCGGATTGACCGGGTTTATGGAGCTCGTGCCATAAATCTCTCAAAACAGTTACTAAAGGTCGCGCGCGGGCTTGGCTCGCACGCGACAGGGCTTACTCTAGCCTCCAAACCACAAAGTCCCTACAAGTCCCGTGCAGTGGTATGCGAGGGCTCTGTCTCGCAGCCCCCACATGGATCAGCTCGGCTGGTGATCCTGTGTGTGTGGAGCACAATATGGTGTGCTGGATGGTTGCCACGTGGCTAAGATCTGTCATGTCAGAAAGCAGTATCTACAAATGTCAAGTACGAACAGCTGAAGCGAGAAGTGGACCAAGCAAGATAGGCATCACTCTCGTTTTCTCCAGAAGACCCTTTGATCAAGGATTTGATTTAGAAACAAAAATATTTGTTTAAAACAAAATATTATTGTAATGCTAGTGCTTCTCCCCCCCCCCCTTTTTTTATCTGGAACTCTATGTCCCATTTTGCCCTTTTGGGGATTTGCACTAATATCTTTGTATCAATTATGACGTCACATGGTGACGTACCTGCCTTGATTTTTGCACTAATGATTTATTAGATAAGCACGATTTCCTTGGGAAGCCCATCCTTATTATGACCTTCCGTCATTAATTAGGGCGTGCCACCGAATCGTCATAGCCTTTAGTAGGGTAATTGAATTTTACCTCTTTTGAGATGTAAGTAATTGATTCTTACCCGTTTTCCAGGCTTTGCTGACTCAGATAGGAAACTGAAGAGTTCCCAGAGAGTCTATATAAACCCTGCCTCTTGCTGCTTGGGTTCTTCATCCCAAAATGTGGCTTGCCATGAGTCCTTACGACTGCTGGCCTCAATGCTTGTCTTTTGTTGGTTCATGGAAATTTCAAGTTGTGAAACCTGAGTTTGTGCCTTGTGCCATAGAAATAGCTCGCAAGATCTTCTTTATAAATCTTACTGTTCTTCTTGAATACTTTGAAGAAGATATACACTCATGCTTCTACGAAGATTCTTCTTCGTCTATTATGTTTGCAGGTCGTATCTGCGGCTGCCTTCCGGCGAGGTGCAGTTCCATACTGACCTTTTTACCGACTCGTAATGAATGGAGTGTTTCTCCTCTAGATTTCCTGGAGGAGAACTATTTGCCTCCACGTTCTTGAACAATGTGTGACGAGCCATGGTGCTCGTCTCTTTGCACAATATGTATTCTGCCCCAGGAGTTGTTCTCCACTTGTTCTTCACCGCCGCATCCGTTTGGACATGAGGTTCATCTGGCACATCTCTTGGGCAGAAGACCAATAAAGGGCCTTGTTCAGATCTAGGACCTCGACGATAGCGTCACATATCTTTTGTTAGCATTTGTAGGCCGTTCATTTTATAGTAATAATTTTCTTAGTATGAACTATTGCTTGTAAGCTGCTATCTAGACAGATAAATTGTAAGTCATTTTGACTATTAATGAAATGCACTTTAGCATTTGCTGTTCTTGTTTGATACAACAAATTGTAATATCGCATGCGTGTTTGCTATAAAACAAGTTATGTTTCTTTCGCGTTTTGCATTCGGCTATTCCCCTGAATAATTCTTTTTCTCAAGCTGATGAGTTTTGCGTCGCATGGAGGACGTTGTTGCTGTAGCTTGCTATTTAAGCAAATAGGCTTATAGATCAATTAAGATCATTTCTGCCATCTTGGCAGATGGGCTTTGGATTGCATAGGATCGTGTATTATGGCTTCTATCTAGGCAGATAGGCTCTTAGATCACTTAAGATCGTATTTGAACATTGCTGCTATCTCGGCAGATAGGCTTTGGATCGCATAGGATCGTACATTATGGCTGCTATCTAGGCAGATAGGCTTTTAGATCACTTAAGATCGTATTTGAACATTGTTGCTATCTCGGCAGATAGGCTTTGGATCGCATGAGATCGCATATTACGGCTGCTATCTTGGCGGATAGGCTTTTTGTTGTAAATAAGCATAGAAGTAAATAAAATGATAAGAGACGACTAAGGTAATAAAATTCTTCTCATATGGGAGAATTCTTTTATTAAAAGCACCCTCATATGGGAGATGCAAGATTACAAGTCCCTCATATGGGAGAGGCAAGATTACAAGTTCCTCATATGGGAGGAAACAACGCATGAATTTATCAGAGTACTATACATACATTTCAATAGACATTTGAATCCAATTTATGTAAAGAGAGAGAGAGTGAAAGAGAGAGAGAGATTAAGGATAATACTTTTTAATCCAGTGCATATTGATCGGACTTGGGGTTGTGGCAGTCCCATGAAGCCTCTGTATTGTGCAGTAACCACTGTCAAAGACTTCTTTAACTTCGAACGGTCCTTCCCAGTTAGCTGCAAACTTTGGATGGGCTGTCTCCCGCATGCAATGATCTGAAGCGCGCAAGACCAAGTCCCCGACCGCGAAATCTCGATGTTGGACTGTTTTGTTGTATGCGCGAGCGATCCTCTCCTTATACCTCTTGTTAGCCCGCTTAGCTTATTCTCGCTTTTCCTCCAATAAGATCAAGTCATGGTCACGTTGATTGTCATATAATGCATGAAAGGCCAATCTCACAGAGTTGACTTTCACTTACGCCGGTTCAACAGCTTCAGCTCCATAGCATAGAAGGAACGGGGAGACCCCTGTGGGAGTCCTCGGCGAAGTTCGATATGCCCATAATGCTATGTTCAGGGAATTGGCCCACTTCTTGTGATCGTCTGCGACCATCTTGCTCAGAATTCTTAACAGTGACTTGTTGGTTGCTTCTGCTTGACCATTCCCTTTTGGATAATAAGGAGTGGAACAGACCTGCCTTATGTTGTACTCCGCTAGTTTTGCGGCCACTTGACGATTTACAAAGGGCGTGCCATTTTCCGAAAGGATTGTGTTGGAGATTCCGAACCTGTATATGACGTTTTCTTGAACGAAATTGACCATCGCGAGCGCATTAGCTGTCTTAAGCGGTATTGCCTCCACCCACTTAGTAAACAACTCAGTCGCAGTCAGGATGAACTTGTTCCCATGTGAGGCCGGTCGAATGGGGCCAACAAAATCTAGAGCCCAAGTGTGAAATGGCCATGGCGTCCCCAACGCATGTAGGTCTACGGCAGGGGCATGTACGAGGTTGCCCTTAAATTGGCATTCCTGTCATCTCTTTACTTTGGTGCGGCAATCTGCCTCCATTGTGGGCCAAAAATAACCAAATGTGAGGAGCTGTCTCCATAGCTTCGCGCCCCCCTGATGCTCTACTTGGTGGGATAGATCTATCACCTCTTGAGCTTTGCTATCTAGGCATCAAAGTAGATTACCCTCATAGCCCCTTCGCCAAAGTATGTTTTCCTGTACCACATATCGAGCCGCCTTTCTTTTCAGTTTCTCGGCTTCTTTTCTTTGCTCAGGCTCGATTCCTTCTGTGAGAAAATCGAAGAGTGGCTTTCTCCAGTCCGTGTCATCTTCAACCAAAGTGATTGTTAAAGATTCTTTGATCAATGCGGAGCTTTCACAATTCCCTTGAATTATCGCAGCAGTCGTTGACATGTCTGGCCAATGAATCCCATATCTTTGGGCTTTTCGATAGATCGACACTTCACCTTCTCCGCAAGTGTGCTGGTGTACCTTTTCCAATAACGCTTTCCCCTCCTGCTGCGAGACGTACCGCATGAGTATTCCTCCTGGACCTTTGTAGTAGAGGGCGTTATCATGTATGCAGTACCCTTTAGTCGATGCCCAGTTCTCTTTGCTCGTTCCCTCAGCAATCGCATGTAATATCGGTTTTCTCCAGTCATCGTCATTCATGGACTCATCCTCGCGTGTGTCCTCTGTTAATGCCGGTGACATTCGGACTTCGATCGAGATTCTCGCAGGGCATTTGTCTGTACTCACTTTAGATCCCAGAGTGGCTAAAGCATCAGCATGCCGATTATCAGCTCTAGGCGTGTGCTCATACCTAACATCGCAGAATTGTTGTACCAGCTTCTGCACCAAATTCCGATAGGGTAACAGATTTACCTCTTTCAATCCGTATTCGCCTGAAGCTTGTTTGACGATTAACTTAGAATCCCCCATAATCGTCAGATTGCTTACTTCCAGTGCCCTGGCTGCACGGAGGCCTGCGATGAGAGCCTCATACTCCGCTTCATTGTTGGTTACCGGGAAATCAAGTTTTGTGGACATTTGGATGACCTCCCCATCTGGTTTAGTCAAAACGATTCCAATTCCTCCAACTTTCCTTGTTGACGATCTATCAAAATGAAGCGTCCAGTAAGGTAACTCGACTACATAGATCTCGGGTCCTTCCAGTTCCTCCTCGATCATGGGCTCATAGCTGTTATCTGGGAACTGTGCCAGAAGATCCGCCACTACTTGCGATTTGATTGCTCGTGGTCGAACATGCGTGATATCATACTGTGAAATGGTCATATACCATTTTGCCAATCTTCCGCAGGGAGAGGTGTGAGTCAAGAGATACCGTATGGGGTCTCTCTTTGTAACCACTACAACTTTGTGCGAGGCGGAGTAGTGTTTTAACTTTTCTATTACAAAGAATAAGGCAAGACAATGGCGTTCGATATCTGTGTACCTTGATTCAGCTGGTTGCACTATGCGAGAAATATAATAAATCGGCCTTTCTTACCCTTCATATTCTTGAGCCAAAAGCGCCCCTATAGACTTCTTTGTCGACGTCAGATACAACAAAAGCGGCGATCCAAGCTGCGGTGAGATCATTACCCTTTGCGATGTCAGCAGGTCCTTTAACCTCCCGAACGCGGCCTCATGTTCCTCTGTCCAATTATACACAGAATTCTTCTTGAGGAGGTCGCTGAAGCAAAAGTTTATTTCTGCGATTGCTGGAATGAACCTTCGCAGGTAAGATAATTTCCCCAAGAACGTCTTTAGGGCGCTTTGACTATGTGGTGTCGTCATGCTAGTGATGGCCGATACCTTCGCAGGATCGGGCTCAATGCCTTGGCGATGTATAACACATCCCAAAAACTTTCCCGAGGTCACTCCAAATGCATATTTCATGGGGTTCATCTTTAGCTGGAAACTCCTGCATCTTTCAAATACCTTCCGCAGGTCCCCCAAATGGTCCGCTTCCTCTTTGGACTTGACAACCAGATCGTCAACATAGAACTCCACTTCCTGGTGCATCATATCGTGAAATAGAGCCATCATTGCTTGCTGATAAGTCGCGCCCGCGTTCTTGATCCCAAACGGCATCACCGTGTAATTAAAGACTCCCACCGGCGTGATGAACGCGGTTTTCTGTGCGTCTTCAGGGTCCATTTTGATCTGGTTGTACCCACTGAAACCATCCATGAAGCTGAACATCCGATGACCCGCAGTAGAATCGATGAGCAGATCGATGTTGGGTAACGAAAAATCGTCCTTGGGGCAGAAGCGGTTGAGATCTCTGAAGTTGCCCATTCTTTTTTACCATAGGCACAATGTTGGCCAACTAGGTGGGATGATAATTCGGCTCGATGAACCTGGCAGTCAACAGCTTGACAATTTCTTGCTTGATTTTCACATTTATCTCCGGCCTGAAGCTTCTCGTACTTTGCTTTACTGGTTTAGATCCTGGGATAACATCTAACCTGTTCATAGTGATGCTCGTGTCCAACCAGGCATTTTGTCGTATTCCCAGGCAAACACATCTTTGTATTCAGTCAGCAGCTGCAGCAATCTTGCTTCTTCATTGCTTGTGAGGTCTGCACTCAGAAAGACGGGCCTCTTCTTTTCTTCGCCTGGGCTCAGGAACACTTCCTTCAGCTCCTGCTTCTGGGGTTTCGGCTTATCCTCCATGCATTCAGGTGCTTCTTTCATCTTATCCTCTAAAACCTCTGATGTTGGTTTGTCTACCTCCGTGACACGCTCGTTTTGATTTATTTTCCCAGGGATATCCCCATGCTCGAATGGGGGTACCCCCGCGCACCTTCATATGCGGTAGCATTTCTTTCTATTTGAGTAGAAACTTTCTATCTCTTTGCCTGCGAGATCATGTTTTACCACTCTTTTCAGAGTGTACACGTTCTTTCTTTGATAGGAGACCGTCTTTGCCTCTTCACGTGCGGACAACTTTTCCTTATCATCCTCCCTTGTCACCATCGCTCCCGCTGGCGATTGATCCTTGATGTCTTCCCATCGAGGCAAAGGAGTCAGATTAAACGGCCCTGGCGTTTGCTCGTCCGCCATTTCGGTAAACCACACTACTTCAGTGAGGTGCGCCTCATTTAGATTGAAGGGGTTTACCGAAGCCGGTATCTCCACTATTCTGTCGTTCCAGATGGCCTTCATCACTTGGTGAGCTGTCGAGGGGACTGCGTCGAAACGATGAATCCAAGCGCGCCCTATGATCATGTGATACGTAGTATTCGCATCAATGACGTAGAATTTGGCTGAACATTTTATTTTTCCTATCTGGACGCCCAGATGAATCCATCCTATCGTCATCCTGGAATCACTCCCGAATCCCATCAGCGGGGATGGGCGTCTGACAATCTTCTTCTCCAGGATTCCTGCCAACTTTGAAGTGTTGAGCGAGACCACGTTGACGGCTTCTCCTCCATCAAGAAATGCCCTCTTGAATTCGACATCATTAATCACCGCTGTTACGTATAAGGGCTTCTGGTGGCTCGAGTCTGTCTTCTTGTCACTTGCGGAGAAGGTCATAACCTTTTCTGTAGAGCGAGACACCCTAACAAATTTTCCATTGGAGACCACGATGTCTTCCTCGAAGTCTTCTGCTACCCTTAGAATCGCCTTTTTCATTTCTTTCCGGCACTTCTCCGAAAAGTTCATTTCGTCAAAGAACTTGCTGAACCCGTGCGACCCCTTCATTCGATCGGCACGCTCATCGTCCGTGTCTATACTGTAGTCCTCATCGTTGTGAATTTCAGCAATGATAGGCAAGTCGTCTTCCTCAATGTCTTCCAGATCCATAATAGCAATCATGGCTATTTCTTTGCCTTTTGACTCTTGCTCCGCGTGAGCTGGCAGCGGATTGTTTCGCACATCCTGTCTCTGGTCGCTGACAATCAACTCGCCCTCCTTCATTTTTTGGCTCACTATGTGCCTGAGTTTCTTGCAGTCAGCTGTGGGGTGCATAATTTTTCCATGGCACTCGCACCACTTCGGGTCCCTCATCATCTCCTTAGAGGGTATCCTTTCGAGCGGAGGCAAGATTCCATCTTTACGCCACTGTTTGCACAAGTCAGTCACTTCCTCTATCGAGCATGGTAGAGGTGGCGCATCTGATTTTGTAACCCAGGGCTGCTTGTGCGGCGAAACTGTATTAACCTCAGCTTCGCGCCCCCTCTTGTAACTAAACCTTCCAATCTTGAAAGTGGTTCCCCCTGAGGGTCGTTCAGGGGCGTGCTTCTTCTTCTGCCTCCCCACTATAGGCTCTATGTTTTTCGTGCATTCAATCAACTTTGAAAAGGTATGAGTTTGTAGGTTGATCAGCATACCTTTGTACTCATCTCGCATGCCTTGTAGACATATCTCCACGAACCTGCCCTCAAGCACTTCGTCTCTGCACTCCAAGGATTTGGCCCTGAATTTCTTGATGAAGGTGACTCCATCTTCCTCGCGCTTCTGATACATACGGGAGAGATGAATCATCGTAACCTTCTCTTCCACATGGAAGAATTTCGTGTAGAACTTCTGAACCATGTCGTCCCAAGTTTTAACAGATCCGGCCTCCAACGTTCTATACCAATTGTAGGCCACATTTCCCAAAGATTTCGGGAACTCGTGCATCAGCAACTTGGGATCAGCCCCATATGGTCCCATTACATCGATGAAACGCATGACATGCTCGTGGGCATTCCCGTTGACATCTTCAAACTTGTCCCACTTAGGAGCCTTATACCCTCCAGGGTTAGGCATGAGATAAATCTCACGTGGGATAGGCGGATCGTTGTCGACCTTTGGAATAATAGTGTCTGCAAATGGGTGATTGGCCAGAAAGGTTTCTATGTGCCGCTGCAGCGATGACATACACTCCGGTGCGCTCCCGCCAGCAGCATGAGGAAGGGTTGTAGCCGGCAGGGACACATATGCTGCGGTCGGGCTAGGGGTGTAAGTCACGTTGCCCAGCAGTGCCGGCGGAGGAGGCAAGGGGTATTGTGAAGAGGGGTTGGGTGCCACGGTTGGTGGTTGAGGAATATGTGTGGTATGGGGCGGTATTTGGGCTGTTTGCCCCTGAACGGAGGGTAATTGCACCATTGCTGGTGGGGTTTGCGAATTAGGGTTAGGTGGTGTGGGTACCACTCCAGTCCCCTGGGTGGTAGAGGTTCCCCCACCCTGAGAGACAGCAGTGCCCGATGTAGGATTCGGATCAAGGGTTCCCATGATGGCCATTATCCAATCCATCTGTGGGGATTGAACCTGGAGGGCCTTTCCCTGATTCTGGATAGTGGCGTTCAGAGCCTCCAATGTCGGAGTCCCACTGGCGGCCGCAGAGGTGTGACGGGTCTCCTCTCCCGAGGTTGTTTCTGTGGAGGGCGATCTGTTGCTGACGTCGTCTTCGTGAGACATGGTTGCTTGCAGTGGTTCGATTCACGTCAGGTTCACCAAATGTGTACGAGAGAATCCCTTGAGGAGGATTCAATGTACACCAAGAACAGAGGATAAGAACACAGGAAGAATAGAGTTGTGTGTAGGGAGAGAGTAAGGCAATAGTACTGTATGAGAGAGAGACAGAATTTTGGCAGAGCTTCCGCGTAGTTCAGGTGATTTGTCCTTGTATGGAAGGGTTAACGATCCTATATATAACGGAGAATGTGATCGTTGTAGTGGGTCAATGCGCCCATTAATGGCGGCTTAATTAGCTTAACCACAACGGCACGTTCGTCCGCGTATATAGGAACCGTTACGCACGTCGTCCGCGTATACCGGAACCGTTATGAGGTTGACCGGGTTTATGGAGCTCGTGCCATAAATCTCTCAAAGCAGTTACTAAAGGTCGCGCACGAGCTTGGTTGTCGCTCGCGCGCGACAGGACTTACTCTAGCCTCCAAACCACTAAGTCCCTACAAGTCCCGTGTGGTGGTATGCGAGGGCCCTGTCTCGCAGCCCCCACATGGATCAGCACGGGTGGTGATCCTGTGTGTGTGGAGCACAGCTAGGTGTGCTGGATGATCGCCACGTGGCTAAGATCTGTCTGTCTAGAAAGCACTATCTACACCTTCAAATTCCTGCAATCAGATTTTCGAAATTCTTTTCTAATTAGTCAGAATTCATCTTTAAAGTCGACTATGTGAACCAGTTTCACACTTAGCTTTGCCTTTCTGATTTTACTCTCAGGTGACCAATTTGACCATAATGTCCTTCACGAAAATTGTTTAAGAAAACGTTTTGCTTTTAAGGGTCAAGTTGAAATCCTAGTTGAACTAAACTGCATCGGAAGGACAAAATAATAATTTTATCACAATGTGGAATCGAGATCAATATAGTGATTTGGAGTGTGTTACCATGTCTTGTATGAAGTTTCATAACATTTGGAGTTGAGTTGACTAAAAGTCAATTGTAGGGGCCTTTAAAAGTTTTCAACCTTTGTTTTGTGCAGGTTGCAGGTGTGGTGCTATACAGGTGTTCTATCATTTTCACCGGAGTCGCAGTTCATAGCCGCTTTCGTCGCCGCCGTTCGCTTCTTAGTTGCTACAGCCTTTGCCGACTTCGCCATCCTACCCAGTACTGCACCGTCCACCTCTCAGTCTCGATGCCTCCACGGCCATTGTCAATCATCTTCATCACCACCGCCTCACTGCTGGCTTTTTTGGGAGTGCATCCATGTGTTGAGTTGTGGGCTTACCTGGAGCATTCAGGGCTTCATCAACCCATTTGTTAATATGTGTTATCTTTGCTTTGTTTTATCCTAATTTGATGTTTATCTTTTACTTCTGCTGCGGGATTGATGTTGTCTTGCAGGTTGGGGGTTTACCCTTTACATTGTAATCCTCTTTTATTTATGAAATTCTCAACGTTAATCTAAATATATATATATATATATGCAAATATATATATATATATATATATATATATATATATATATATATATATATATATAGATTTGCATATTACTGGTATGGAAAAATACTATACCAAGTTTTCAACTCAGAGTGTACAAGATCCATAATAAGTCCATTACTGCTTGATCTAAAATACATATTTAATATATTGGAGATTGGGACTCATATTTACTACCAGTTTGTCTCTCCTCTTTGTTCCCATTGCAAATGGGCACAGGGAACAAGAGGAAGACATTTTGGACAAATATACCCCTAACAGACTTCAACAATAACACACATGCCCTCACTCTCTCCTAACAACCACCACCACCGCCATCACCAACGACAGCCTTCTCTTACAATAATATATGACAGAGTTCTCCTTAGCCTCTTGGACTAGTCTTCGGTTGGACCTAAATTGGTGCACGAGCCAATGCAAACCGGCTACCAAGACTCTTTCTCCTGAGTTCACTTCCACTACCCGGACAGACCTAACGCCACCACCACCACCAACGACAACCACCACCGCTACCACCACCACAGAAACACCACAAAAAAAAGAAAAAAACCAGGTCTAAATTGAGGAGTCCGCCATGCCCTCTGCAATCCATTCACCAGTGGAATCAGAGTCTACCATGCCCTATTCGATCGTAACCCTAACCCACGCCGCTGCCTCTGCCGCCTACAAGCTTCAAGCCCTGTGCAAAAAAAAAAAAAAAAAAAAAAAAAAAAAAAAAAAAAAAAAAACAAACAAACAAACAAACAAAAATAGTAGAGACTAGATGAAGAGATCTAGAGATGGATAAACCCAAATAATAATAATAATAATAATAATAATAATAATAATAATAATAATAATAATACTAATAATAATAATAATAATAATAATAATAATAATAATAATAATAATAATAATAATAATAATAATAAGAAGAAGAAGAAGAAGAAGAAGAGAGAGAGAGAGAGAGAGAGAGAGAGAGAAACAAATCTGACCGGCATCGTCATCATCGTCTTCTTCTCATCTGGCGTCGTCGTCGTCTTCTTCTCCACTGTCGTCGTCGTCTTCTTCTCCAGCGTCGTCGTCGTCTTTTTCTACTTCTCCGGCATTATCGCTGTCTTATTCTTCTCCGCCATCATCCACCATATCAGAGCAGAAGTCGTCGGTCAACGACCTCTCATCAGCGTCTTCGACCGCTATCGCCACCGGCAACCTAGTCGGCGTCTTCGACCGCCATCAACGCAGTAGATTGGAGCATTGATCGCCATCACTGCCGGAGCATCCGCCTTCCTCTTCGCCTTCGTGTCCCGAAAACGCCTCCTCGTGGGAGTCTCTATCACCCTCCAGCCCAGATCTGGAGGCCCAAGGCTGCAACAGTGAGCTTCGGGACGGTGACGCAGAGGTAGCAGTTGAGTTATTCATCTCCATATTTTTCTCTCTCTCTCTCCTCTTACCGATGAAATCCAACCCAGATTTGCAGCTTGGACAGTGAAGGGTCTCGTTGGGTCAGCGTTTGTGGAGATGGAGCCATGGTGGATTCGGTGTTTGCGGTGGTTGGTTGCCGTTGTTGACAAAGGACGGAGGTGGGTTGTGTTGGAATAGATGCCCTAGAGGCAATCTAGTTTAGTATGAACTTGTTTTTGGCTAGAAAATTCATTGTATTATTTATTGGATATTTAATATATTGAAGTCCTTAGATTTACAATTGTGTTGTTTATCGTAAATATCCCTAGTCCAATATAATGATAAATAGGACAATCATCTATAGACTGGTATGGGGTTGGATTGATATGGAGATATCATGATCCAACACATGGGTGTGCATTAAGGGTAATGGCGCACTGGATTGACCCATCTCCGAGAAGGCTACATACATGTTATGTAAAGTCACAAGCGCTTCTCGTGGTGACAACAATATTGTCATCCTTAGACTTGAAGTCACTAGATTGTCTAGTTGTGGATTATTGTGATTTTGGCAGCGTCAAACGCTACACTGTAACTGGGTAGTTATAACGGCGTGTACCGGATACAATAATAAGAAAGCTTAGAAATCGTAGTAGACGTAGATAAAATTTGTCCCTCTCACATAACGGGAACAAATGTCTGAGGCCACTCGAGGGATAGTGCTTATGGAATGTCTGGCCAAACTCAAATAAATCAATATAGGATATTGATGTTATTTGCACGAATAAGGCTATTCCCAAGATCGAGAAACTATCGATTGGATATACGAGTGTGACTTGTATGTCTTGTGTCCAATCCGGATATAGAAACAAAGAGATGTGACAATTACTTGCACAAAGTTTGTCAGGTGACTATTCTATTAGTTGGCTAAAATGGATGTCTTGCTAGAGACCGCTCCATATTAGCAAATTATTGCTACCAACTAGATAGAACCTATGGGTTCACACGCTAGATAGAGTTAAACTAGGTTTGGGAATTAATTAATATGATTAATTAATTAGAAGGATCACTTTGCAACACCTTGCAAACTTAGTAGGACTAATATGCAAGGAAGGGACTAATCCGAATTCATGTTGGATTAGGAAGGGCCTTTAGGTAGTTGACAAGGAGTTGTTGGACTATATAGAGGTTGCTCCTAGCTTCTTTCCCACACTAATGCTCATAGCATAAGTGAGTGGGAGAGAACAGAAGGAGAGAGCAAGCAACAAGGAGGGCTGAACCCGACCCCCCTTGCGCTGCCCGTCCCCGTCGGCCAAAGCAAGGAGGCCGAAGCCTCTTTGTTACCCGGTTGTGTGATTTTTTCTTCCTTCTCCTCCGGTCCAAGCTAGCACAAAGGAGAAGGAAGATCTAGATCTTAACTCTAGGCGTGGATCAACCGTAGAGACGTGACACAATTCACGTTACAAGTCATCAACGGAAAAACTCTAAGGTGTGTAACATGATTCTTCATTTACCATCGTTATGATTCTCTTCCTGTGATCTTTGGAGGGTATTGAATGGACAATTTATCTTTTTCCGCTGCGTATCCATGATCAAAACCCTACAGCGGTATCAGAGCCAGGTTTGTAGAACATATACGTTTTTTATGTGTTACGTTTTGATAGTTTTACACTTTAAATTTGTTGTTTATCGCGTAAAACGGACAAATCAAGCATATGATGAAATTTTTCAATAATCAAACAAAACAAGATCTAGTTTTCGCATTGGAAGCATGAATTAGTGAGTTTGAGAAATTTTAGGATCTTAGATCTAGGGTTTGGGCACCAATTTGGAAACTAGTTTCAAATTTGGGAACTTTTTGGACTTGGGGAACAAGGAAGGAGTTGTTTTGGAAACAACTAAGGAGGTTCGGCCCTAGGACCGCCCCTCCTCCTTCCTTGCCGCCCAAGCCACCTAGGCCGAAGGCCTAGGCGGTCGGCCGACCCCACGGGTTGGGCCGACCGGCCTAGGCTCGGCCCGGGGCAGCTCCAAAGGGGTTGGGCCATATGATGGTGGGGCCCTTGGACCGTTTTAACCCTAAAAATCCTAAAATCAATTAAAAATTTACCAAGCGCGTTAAAATTGGATTTTAACTGTTTATGTGCGAATTGCATGGTGATTGGATATGGCCTTAGGATGTGGTTTGGTGTGATTGTTTAAATTTGGGGTTTGGTTTACGGCCTGCGAGCTGATCAATTTAATGTAATAATTAATTAGGGATTTTTTTGGCATGCGAGCCATTTTTTTTCTCTCAACCTGTGAGATTTATTTTATTTAGTATAGTGGTTAGCTAGTGCTAGATATAATAGATTGTTAGCCAAGATTGAAGAAAAGACACCCAAATTCAAAAGAAGCCACAAAAGATGGAGCATGGAGCATTCCACATGACTATGAAGGATGGACCAAAAGACGAAGACACATGGAGATGTGTTTGCTTTTAGGGTTCATAGATATTCCCATTGACTTGGGAATATCTTAGTCTAGAAAAGGCCATATCCATATCACGTTTTATTTTATTTTGTGGTTGTTTATTTTATTGTCTTATTGTTTTGTGATTGGTGTATGGTTGATGCATGCAATTAGGATAATAAGATAATTAGACAACCCGGATCTATTATTTAGAGTTGTGCCCAAACTCAAAATAGATAGATCAGTTGATATGGATCAACAAAACAAATAAAATTGAATTTTAAAAATCCCTCAAAATTCAAATATTGTGTTTTTCCTTCTCGTGATTTTAAACACTCATTGTCATCATAATTTATCAACTTCGTGCATGCCAAAGCAAGGCCACTTGGTTATAATGATGCAAAGCGATGGCACAAGCAAGTAATGTGCAATTGTTTAAATAAGAGGTTGGACACAACTGGGTTATTAATATGATTAAAACCTAGAGGCAATCAATTGGATTATCCATATGGATGGATAAATAAGGAGTTATTTGCCCAATTGAACCAAGAGTTGCATGGGATGCAATTAGAATTGTTCCTACCTAAAGTAGTCAAATTATTGGTGACTAGCCAAAGCAAGCTCAAAAGGAGATGAAACGTGGATCTTGTCCCACTAGAAAATATAAAGATATTTTCCGCATTGATATCTTGAGGGTTATTAATCCGTATAAAAATAGTGGGAGTTATATTTGATAAACTATCCATTATTGAATATAGTCAAAAGTTCACATATACTAAAACTTGCGTAGTTTTCTTTTGTAGAATTCCAAATGGCAAACAAATCATCGAGTTCACAACATTCCCTACGATATGTCCTTGAGAAGGACAAGCTCTCTGGAACCAACTTCCTTGATTGGTACAGAAACTTGAGAATCGTTCTCAAGAAAGAAAAGAAACTGTACGCAATAGAGGAGCAAGTTCCAGCAGGTCCAGAGAACAATACTCCTGCAGCCCTAAAAGCGTATCAGAAGCGTGTTGATGACGCTAATGATCCAGCCTACCTTATGCTATGCACCATGGCCTCTGAATTTCAGAAGCAACATGAGAACATGAATGTTTTCGATATGATCGAACACTTGAAGCAGCTCTTCCAAGAGCAGGCAAGGGTTGAGAGGTATGAATTTTCTAAGGCATTGTTCAAATGTCATTGACGCGATTTCTTAACGCGTATGCGCAAGTGCACAGTCAAGTAATATAGGGGTGGTATTTCAACCCCGAGTTATCGATCCCACGAGGACAGGCTTGAGATTATTTGATTAGTTATTTAATTTAGCGTACGGTGCAGGAGGAAAGATTTGATTCATTTTAGAAATTGAAATAAAAACTAATCTAATATTTTTGTATTTTTTATATTTAAGATATAAGTTTGGAGAAACTAGGCAATCTCTAGATCACCTGGGGTTGTAGACGATTTCCAGATTATCTGAGCAACACGTTAACTATATTCTAACTAAGCCGGGTAACAGCACTGACTATATCCTATCGGTCTCAAGTCATTCTACTTCACGGTAGACTACAATCTCCTATCGGTCTCTTGTGTCTACCGGTCCGTTCAAGTAGGCTAACGACATGCACGAAAACGGGTCATGTCGGTCCACCGTTGCACGAAACAGTCGAATTTCACCTACCGAATCTACCCACACTAGCCAATCCTAACACGTCTCTTCTCAGTCTCAGTGATACGGGATTGATGCTCATATCTTATCCTAGCTATTTAAAGTCACTGTCGCGCACTTCACTAGCCAACTAACGGTTCCGGTTAATTACTCCATCCCCATTAAGAATTAAGCATAGATTATGAACAATTGATTTAGAACTTAATCAACTTTAAGCATGATTCATCCTATGAGCAAACCCTAGTTAATTGATTATCAATTCCTATCTTAGTCGTGTCAATATACTAATATCCTTAACAATATTTAAGAACTAACATTCATTCAATAGAAGAAATCAATAAGCATGAAAGAAAGATTAAGAATCCGGAAAAAATCATCGTCTACATAACCCTAGGCTCTCTAGAGAAGCCTAACAATGGAGTTTAGCTAATATTAATCAACCAAACAAAACTTACAAGTTTCTCCATACAAGATTTGAAAGAAGAAGAAGAAGAAGAAGAAGAAGAAGAAGAAGATGAAACCCTAGATCTTCAATGGAGGAGGAATCCTCCTCTTGTGCGTGTCTCTCCTCTTCCTCCTTGCGTGAGTGATGAATAATAGATGAAGAGTGCCTCCTTAAAATCACAATTACGTGTATTAATTATTCCCAAACTAGGTTAGGAAATAACATAACACTAAACGACGTAGTTTTAGCTCAAAAACAAGCAAAATCGTGCATCTGGCTTCAGCAGATCGTGCGATCAACTTTCTGTGATCGTGCGATCTGGTTTGATCCTACGATCACAGAGGTGATCCTACAATTCAGTGCATTTTCTTATTTTTTTCTCTACAACCTTCGCCCACTTGATCGTGCGATCACATATTGTGATCCTGCGATCTGCTTCTGATCCTAGGATCAACTTTTGATCCTACACTTCAGTGGGTTTTCTTCTTTTTTTCTTCCGCTCAATTTTTCTAAGTCTCCTCTTCTACTCTTCATTGGGGGTATTAAGTGTCATTACCCAAACTTATGAAAATGACACTTTAACCCCCTTTTTCCATCTTTGTCCTCTTTTCTTCCAATTTCTTCCTCTCTCAAGCTTCCGCATATGTTCTGAAGTTCGTTTTCCTCCTCCTCTTGATCCATGAGCTCCGTTTCCTGTCGAACACAACACGAAAACACCCCGTGCGATCAAAAGTGACAAAATAAATGTAAATAATGTGAAAAACGCCCGGATTAACAATTAATCACTCAAAGCTAAACTTATCTAATTTCCTCAAGTTCATAGTGTATTTCTAATATATTCAACCCGGAAACTACACAAAACATTACACAAACGCAGAAGAAATATAACTCTAATATAGAGTTATCAGTCATCTGGCTGAAGGAAACCTTGTGGGACCTCACGTACTCCGTATGATCGGGTACTTGGAGAATCTCGCACGGCTAGGGTTCCCAGTCGGCCAAGAGTTGGCCACCAATCTCGTGCTGCAATCGTTGCCTGAGAGTTATGGACAGTTCATCATGAACTATAACATGAACGAGATCGTGAAACCACTGCCAGATTTACTCAATATGTTGAGGACAGCTGAACAAAGCATCACCAAGGGTAGGGGCAGGGCCATTATGATGGTACAAAAAGGAAAGGGCAAAAGGTTTGCCTCATCCTCCAAGGGCAAAGGCAAGTAAGTTTCCAAGTCCAAGGAACCTATCCTTAAGCCTGTTGGTGGCATTGCCAAAGGTGTGACTAAAGGTGAGTGTCACTACTGCAGTCAGCCTGAACACTGGAGGAGGAACTGCCCAAAATATCTGGAGGACAAGAGGCTTGGAATAGTGATTTCACCACCACCAGGTATTTTTGTTGTAGATGTCAATTTAACTATCTCTACATCATGGTATTGGATACTAGATGTGGATCTCACATTTGTCGAAATGTGCAGGATATAAAGAGAAGTAGAAGATTGGCTAAAGAAGAGATAGACTTGCGCGTTGGAAATGGAGCAACGGTTGTTGCATTGGCCGTAGGCGTGTGTGAGCTGTCTCTGCCTTCGGGATTAGTTTTAGAATTAAATAATTGCTATTTTGTGCCTGCTATGAGCAGAAACATTATTTCTATTTCTAGTTTGGACAAGGAAGGTTTTATTATTTCAATAAAGAACAATTGTTGTTCCATTTATTTTGATAATACTCACTATTGTAGTGCGCATTTATTTAATGGACTGTATGTCCTTGATCTAAGAAATCCTGTCTACAACATTAATACTAAGAGGATTAAAATAAATGATTTAAATCCTGCTTACTTATGGCACTGTCGTTTAGGCCACATAAACAAGAAACGTGTATCTAGACTCCATAAGGATGGATTTCTAGACTCATTTGATTTTGAATCATATGAGACATGTGAGGCTTGTTTAGTGGGAAAAATGACAAAGTCCCCTTTCAATAAGAAAGGTGAGAGGACTAGTGAGCAATTGGCGCTCATACATACTGATGTGTGTGGGCCATTTGCCACGCCTTCCAGGAGTGGTTACGTCTACTTCATCACATTTACTGATGATTTCAGTAGATATGGATTTGTATACCTTATGAAGGCCAAATCTTAATCCTTTGAAAGGTTCAAAGAATTCAAGAGTGAAGTAGAGAAGCAACTTGGCAAAAGTATCAAGGCTCTACAATCGGATCGTGGAGGAGAGTACTTGAGCAAGAGTTTGACAACTATCTTATAGAGTGTGGGATCGTGTCCCAACTCACTCCACCCGGAACGCCACAATGGAATGGCGTGTCCGAGAGGAGGAATCGAACATTATTGGATATGGATCGATCTATGATGTGTCAAACCGATCTTCCATTGTTATTTTGGGGCTATGCTATATTAAGTGCAGCTTTCACCATTAACCGTGTTCCATCTAAATCGGTCATGAAGACACCACATGAGATGTGGAGTGGGAGGCGTCTGATAACGCTCAATTAGGGGTTATCTTTTAGCCTGATTTCACGAGTAATTGTGTCGAAATTAGCAGTTTTTGCCGGAAAATGCCTTAGAATGCCTCGGGAATCTAGAACGAGACGTTTATTTGTACTTGCTGGATTTCTGCTTATTTCTTGCTATATTTGGATATGATCGCGGGTTTTTGTTCGTGTTGCCTTTTCAGGAACAGGTTCGGGAGGTGCATCGGGAAGCGTGCCGGGACCAAGCCGGGACCGTCTCGGGAAACGTGCACAAGACCGGGACACGACGGAAACACGGAAAAGCAGAAGTACACCGAAGAGGCAAACCGGGAGCGTCAGGCAGAAGAGTGGGACCCAGGGGACCAGACCTGGCCCACCAAAGGACCAAGTGGGCCCCACCTAGCCCCCACGGCCTGCGTATATACGCAGGCCCTGCGTATATACGCAGGCAGTGAGGGTGGTGGAGGTTGTTGGTTGGGCCCTGGTTGCGTATATACGCAACCCTGCGTATATACGCAGCCAGTTTTGACTTTTGGTCAAAGACGGTGGACCGATGGCAGATTCCGTAATTTCGAGCACAAGCGTTTTCGGGAAACAGCACTATTTAAAGACTCGTCCAGACTCGTTTTGAGGCATTCACGAAGACACAGTCAATTCTCAGCACAACCGAAGGACAAGTCAGAGCATTCACGGAGAGCACGAAAGCTCGATTCGAGATTCGAAGACTTAGTTTGATTTCGTTCTCTCTCTTTATATTCAGAAACTGCGTTTTGTATTATGTCTAGTCGTAGCTAAACTTTTCACCTAGGTTCTCGGTGAACCTAGGGTTTCGTACTCAGATTTTATGACTATGTCGTTTATGGATTCATGATGATTATCTTAATTCAGCAAGTTATATCTGTTATTCTGGTTTTGATTGTTATCGTATATGCATGATAGGATTGATCACCCAGGATTGCTATAGACCCGAGCTTGTAGGTGAAAACGTCAAGTTAGGGTTAGGAAGAAAAACCAGGATTTAGTACCTTACCCTGATAGACCGACCAGAGAAAGGGAGATAGGGCTAGCATCGAAAAACGTGCGACCAACTGTTAGAGAATTTGACCCGGGCCATTCGGACAGGTTAGAAACCCTAACAGGATTAGACCGAGACTGCAGACTTAAGGCAGCTTAACAAGAATCCGAAAGTCTGCAGGATCGGGATTACGTGTGGAATCTGAAAAGTCACTGCACAACTGGTACGTTGCACAGATACCGAAACTGCTGAGTGTTTTCATAATCGAACGTAAAACTGAAATCTGTAGAAACCCTAGGGGATCCTGGAACCTAGTCTTCATCTACTATCGTTACAACCAAATCAGCTTATTTCAGAAAAAGTCACAAAATTATTTACGTTTTTAATTTCTGTTTTTAGTTTAGTCAATACCATCAAAATCTACTCCTCCTTGTTACTACTCTTGGAAAACCGAAACAAACAACGTAAGTAAACCCATAATAGTCCTCGTGGGAACGATAACCCGAGTCTAATTGCACCCGGTACTACGAGATTCGTACACTTGCGATAGCACGTTAGTTTGCGCATCAAGTTTTTGGCGCCGTTGCCGGGGTTTTTAGGGTCTATTTAGTAGCCAGAATTAGTTTTCTGAGCTTTTTATTTATTTTCAGTTTTGTTATTTTTCTTGTTATCTCACTGTGTTTTCGAATCTGCGTTTTCAGGACTGTTTAGTTGATGCCCAGATTGCCTCGCGATTTGGTAACACCACTCGACAACCCGGAAAAGCTGTATACCGAACAGAATCGCAAAAACCGAGAAAGCAGGATGGCAACCAACGAGAGAGATCCACCCACGAACACCGAAGCCGGTGGACAGGAACGAGAGACACGTACCCCAGCCCAGATGGCTCGGTACATTGAGGAGCTTGTCACAGCGGGACTTGCTGCCCGAAGCAACCAGAGAACATATAACCGATCTGGGAAGGCGTTGGTGGAAAATTTCGAAGTCCCCACCGGGGGGCATGAGCGAGCCATTGTGGTGCCCGAGATCACCGCCGAGCACTTTGACATCAAACCATCCACCATCCAGACGGTACAAACTCTCTGCCCGTTTCATGGCAGGGCCGACGAAGACCCGAACGATTTTATCGGGAAATTCGAAGATTATTGAAACAAGGTCAGATACAAGGGGGTAGAAGCAGAGGCGCTCATGCTGATCTTATTCCCGTACTGTCTCTATGGAGTAGCCAAAGACTGGCTTGAATCCCGACCACCCCGATCCATCACCACATGGGAGGAGTGTGTCACCGATTTTCTGGCTAAGTTCTACCCCGCCTCCCGAGTCATACAGTTACAAAGCGAGATCCTGTCATTCAGACAGAAGATGGGGGAGACGGTGGTGGACGCATGGGACAGGCTCATGAGATTGGTCAAACGGTGCCCGAACCACGGTTTTGGAGATGCGAAAATCCTGCAGGTTTTCTACCATGCCCTAGACAGGGAGAACGCCGACAGGATTGACAGAGAGGCCGGGGGAAACTTCCTGTATCACGTAGACAAAGAAGGTGCGTATGACCTGATGAAGCAGTTGGCCAAGCAGGACACCCGACTGTTTGACGATCGCAGGATGGCGGCTAGAGCCGAACCTGCAGAAGATGACCGGATAGACAATCTGGCCAGGATCGTTCATGACTTGGTCACGAAAGTCTACTCAGATAAGAAGACTGTTGCAGCAGTAGAGGAACCGGATCTGGACACGGCCATTGAGGAGATCAGGACTGAAGATACCAATTACGTACAGCAGCAGTGGGACCCGAGCCGGTACCGACCGGGTACGAGAGACCATCCCGGGTTTCGGTACGGAAACCCGAACGCAGCAGTTTATGCACCGGGATTCCAGCACAGGCCACCAGCCCAGCAGGCTGCCCCGGCCCAGCAGGCTCAGTCAGTCCCGTCAGCACAGCAGTACGACGCTCAGATGAAAGAGATCAAGTCCATGTTCCAGACTATGGAATCCCGGTTCAAGCACATGGACACCTTGACGGCAGATATGCAGACAACCAAAACGTCACTGCGCGCTTTGGAAGTACAGGTGGGGCAGTTAGCACAGCAGCTAACGGAGAGACAGCCAGGAAACCTACCCTCGAACACAGTAAATAATCCACGGGCTCAGATCAATGCTATCTCCACTCAGAGTGGATTGGCACTGCAGGATCCACCGTATCCCAGCCACGCACGTGCAGAAAATTCGAAAGAAGTAGAACGCAACTTGTCGGGCCAGGATAACAGCACAGTCGATCGCCCCCAGCCGAAGGGCTCGGTTGAGCAGGATGCAGTGCAGAACAAGACAGGTGCAGAAACTGTACCCGTCTCCAAGGAGGTCCCGTACCCCTTGCGAACACGAAAGAGGGATGACAGCAAGGACTACGCCAGGTTTCTCGAGATGTTCAAGCAGCTGCAGATTAACATACCTTTTGCTGAGGCTTTGGCTAAGATGCCCACTTACGCTAAATTCCTCAAGGACATCTTGTATGGGAGGAGGCGAATGAGCGATTTCGAGACCATAAACCTGACAGCAGAAGTGAGCAATTGTGTGAAGAATGGGCTACCGAGGAAGAGAAAGGATCCTGGCAGTTTCGTTATTCCGGTTACCTTAGGGAACGCTTACACAGGAAAGGCTCTGTGTGACCTAGGGGCCAGCATCAACCTGATGCCATTGACGATTTTCAAAAGTTTGAAAGTCGGTGAACCCCGACCCACCAGAATCATGCTGCAGATTGCAGACAGGTCCGTGAAACAGGCCTACGGGGTTATCGAGGATATTCTGGTCAAGGTCGGCGAGCTTATTTTTCCGGCAGATTTCGTCATCCTGGACATGGAGGCAGGGGAGGTACCGCTCATACTTGGCAGGCCGTTTTTGGCCACAGGCGAAGCAATGATAAACTGTAAGAGCGGGGAGCTGACCATGCAGATTAACGAGGAAAAAGTAAAATTCAACGTTTTCAAAAATCTGCAACTGCCAAATTACTACGACCACGAGGACATCTTTGCTATCGATGTGGTGGACGAAGGCTGGGAAAACGAGGAGATGGACCAATTATGGGAAGAGATCGATAGCATGTACGGGGAAGAAAAGGAGAAGACTCGGTGCGAGCACGCCATGAGAGCCGAGGACTGGACCACTTTGCACCGGGATGAAGACGGCGGGCAAAAGATGATTCTGGTCCCGTCACTCAAGGAGCCACCCGCACTGGAGCTAAAACCGCTCCCGAGCCATCTCAGGTATGCATATATTGGTGAAAATAGTACTCTGCCCGTAATTGTTTCGTCTCGTTTATCTCAGGAACAGGAGCAGAAACTGCTGGAAGTATTGCGAGAGCATAAGGAAGCAATAGCATGGACAATTGCAGATATCAAGGGAATCAGCCCCTCCTACTGCATGCACAAGATCCGAATTGAAGAAGGCAAGAAACCGGTGATTCAGCCCCAGCGGAGACTGAATCCGAACATGAAGGACGTTGTGCGAAAAGAGGTCATGAAGTGGCTGGAAGCGGGAATCATCTACCCCATATCAGACAGCACATGGATCAGCCCGGTCCAGTGCGTGCCCAAGAAGGGGGGTATTACGGTGGTGCAGAATAACGATCAGGAGCAGATTGCACAGCGCACCGTTACGGGCTGGCGGATCTGCATGGACTATCGGCGGCTAAACGATGCAACACTGAAGGACCACTTCCCGCTGCCATTCATGGACCAGATGCTGGACCGGCTCGCCCATCATGCCTACTACTGTTTTCTGGACGGGTATTCCGGGTACAACCAGATTTGCATAGCCCCGGAGGATCAGGAAAAGACGACGTTTACCTGCCCGTACGGTACATTCGCGTTTCGGCGCATGCCGTTCGGGTTGTGTAACGCTCCGGCCACGTTCCAGAGATGTATGATGGCAATTTTTTCCGACATGATCGAGAAAAATCTGGAGGTCTTCATGGACTACTTTTCACTCTTCGGGGACAGTTTCGATGACTGCCTGTTCCATTTGGGCCAGGTTCTGATCCGATGCAAGAAGGCAAATTTGGTGCTCAATTGGGAAAAGTGTCACTTTATGGTCACCGAGGGGATCGTGCTGGGTCACAGAATTTCCAGCAAAGGGCTCGAGGTGGACAGTGCTAAGATCGAGGTGATAAAGCAGCTTCCATACCCGACAACGTAAGGGCGATCAAAAGTTTTCTGGGTCATGCAGGATTTTACCGAAGATTCATCAAAGACTTTTCCAAGATCACAAAGCCACTTTGCGCTTTACTCGGAAAAGACGTACCTTTTGATTTCGATGCAGCATGTCGGCAAGCTTTTGACCATTTGAAAGAGAAGCTGACCACAGCCCCGGTCATAACCACGCCGGATTGGTCACTTCCGTTTTGAGCTGATGTGTGACGCCAGCGACTACGCAGTCGGGGCAGTTTTGGGCCAGCGCAAAGACAAAGTATGCCACGTCATTTATTATGCGAGCCGGGTACTCAACGATGCCCAGCTCAACTATGGCACCACAGAAAAAGAACTGCTGGCCGTGGTGTATGCCCTGGACAAATTCAGGCCCTATTTGGTCGGGTCAAAAGTTATCGTTTTTACCGACCATAGTGCTCTGAAATACCTGCTGGACAAAAAGGACGCAAAACCGAGACTGTTAAGGTGGGTACTACTGATGCAGGAATTTGATGTGGAAATCCGGGACAAGAAGGGAGTTGAGAATGTGGTAGCGGATCACCTGTCCAGACTTGAGAACGTGAAGGTGGACCCGGTGCCGATCAAGGAAAACTTCCCGGACGAGCACATCATGGCAGTCAAAATCGGGAGACCATGGTACTATGCCATAGCCAACTACTTGGTAACTGGCACGCTTCCCGAGGATCTCACCCCGTCGCAGCGGAAAAAGTTCATTGCCGAAAGTCGACAGTATTTCTGGGACGACCCGTACTTGTTCAAACAGGGGGCCGATAACATCCTGAGAAGGTGTAACCCGACCCACGAGGCCTGAAACGTAATCCGACACTGCCACTCATCACAGTGTGGGGGTCATTTTGGGGGAACGCGAACAGCTCATAAAATACTGCAGTCCGGATTTTTCTGGCCGACAATCTTCAAAGACTGTCACGACTATGTGCAGGGATGCGATAGGTGCCAGAGGACAGGAAACACGTCACACCGGGACGAGATGCCGATGACCGTATGGCAGGAGGTAGAACCATTTGATGTATGGGGGATTGACTTCATGGGTCCGTTCCCGTCTTCGATGGGGAATCTGTACATTCTGCTGGCAGTAGATTATGTGACAAAGTGGATCGAAGCGATCGCGTGTCAGAAAAACGATGCAGCCACCGTTGAGCGTTTTCTGAAACGCAACGTTTTCACTCGTTTCGGGACTCCCAGGGCAATGATCAGCGACGAGGGATCTCACTTCATCAATCGAGTTTTTGCGAAAGTTTTGAAACAGTACGGCGTGTCATTTCATAAAGTCTCGTTACCCTACCATCCGCAGACGAACGGGCAAGCCGAGGTGTCGAATCGAGAGATCAAGAGCATACTCGAAAAAACAGTGAATCTCGGCCGAAAGGATTGGTCCGTCAGATTAGACGATGCGCTTTGGGCCTACAGGACAGCTTTCAAAACACCGCTGGGAATGTCACCATACCAGCTCGTTTTTGGGAAAGCGTGCCACTTACCGGTGGAACTGGAGCACAAGGCGTATTGGGCCATCAAACTGCTGAACTTGGACCAGAATCTAGCAGGGGATAAGAGGAAGATGGCACTGCTGGAATTGGAGGAATTCCGCAGAACGGCTTTCGAGAGCGCCAAAATTTACAAAGAGAAGACAAAGAAGTGGCATGATAACCGTATCACGCCAAAGCAGTTTAACGAAGGCGACAAAGTGCTTTTCTACAATACCCGGATGCGGTTCTTTCCGGGGAAGTTGAGGTCTCGTTGGTCGGGACCGTTCATCATCAAGCAGATTTTTGCCTGGGGGGCATTCGAGCTGGAAAATCCAAAAGACAACTCCAGTTTCAGGGTGAACGGGAACCGGATCAAGCCGTATCTCGAGACCGCCGAAGTCGTCAAAATAGACCCGGTCTATTTTGATGACCCGTGAGAGGTAACAAGGTCGGGCCGTCGACCGTAAATCACAAGGCGCTGTTTGGGAGGCAACCCAAAATTTATCGTTTATTTATTTAGTTTTGTTAGTTATTACGTTATTATAACAGTTCTGAATTTCGAGAGAGGCGAGATGAGCGGGTTTTTGAATTTGAATTTGAAAGTGTGCAGAGACAGAATCATCCAAAACAGCCAAGACCAGGGAAGCAGGGGAAGAGAGAAGTTTTGAAAAAAAAAAATTCATTTGCCCCCACGGACTGCGTATATACGCAGCCCCTGCGTATATACGCAGTCCGTGGGGGCAAATGCAATTTTTCTTTTTTTGGTTGTTTTCTGGTTGGGTATATACGCAGTACTGCGTATATACGTAAACAGGAAAGAAAAAAAAAATCGAAATTTTTTCAAAACCCCGGGGGTATTTTGGTCATTTTGACCAATTAGGGCTATAACCTAGTGAGGGGGACGGGTTGGCCATTGTTGGCACCTCCCTTTCTCTCTCTACCTCCATTTCCTCTCACTTGAAGAACAAAGATTTTGCCTCGGACCTCCAAATCAAAATCCGGGCACATTTCTGGAATCCCCTCGTCGAAAGGAGCAAGTATCATCCATCAAAATCCAGAAACAAGCGAAAATCGAGCGGGCAAATTCCATCAAAAAGTGAGGTGTTCTTGAGGAAAAGTGCAGATTCGAAGGTGTTAGAGCAGGAACTAGCAAAAACCGTACAAGGGAACGTGAACGAGGAGATCGAGGGCTTCGATTTGGTGTGCTCGGATTTCGATTCCGGGCAGTTGACTTTTCCGGCGACTTTTCCGGCGACCACCGGCGGTTTTCCAGCGACTTTCCGGGCAGAATCTCCGGTCTTCACCCCTGTTTAGGGAAGGTCGAAAATCTCATCCCTCGCTTTATTTTCCGTTTTGGCACGGCCCGTAGCCGGGCCCGTTATTTTCGGTAATTTTGCATTTGGAGCGGCACTTGCCGTGTGGACCTCTGGTAGATCGTAGGTGGACTATCTATTGAGACACACTATTTTGTGCACGTTTCACGTTTTTGCTTCGTTTCCCGAGTCGGCACGTTTTACGAGGTTTTGGTCTGTTATGGAGTTTCACGTGCCCGTCGTAGACCCTAACCGAGATTACATCCCTACTGACTATGAGGCGGATGAGCTTACCCCTTTGCTGTTTGACAGTTTTAGGTTCGTCAACCATCATGCCCAAAATTACTTTATGACCGGGACCGAAATGGGTCATAGCCTTCCCGTAGACTACTAGTTTGAGGTCGACCATACTTACATGCCGCCAGAGATGGCCGCTTATGCGAGTCGACCGGACATTTTCGGGACGTCCCTAGCGGGGTTTCCGGACTTGTCCGATACTGACTTGGTGCGTGAGTTCTACGCGAACCTCATGCACAAGGGGGAGGGTGAAGCCAATGGGGATGTCCGTTGGGTCTATATGCGGCGTACGTTTCTGTTGCTCACGGCGGATACCATCCGCCAAGCGTACCAGATTCCGATGCGCCATTTCTCGTGCGCATATGCTGAGTGTGCAGATTACCCGCCTAACGATGCTGAGCTTTTGCGGGTTGTGACTGGGGGGTACCCGGGTGCCCATTTCGAGAGAGAGGGGCCAGGCGAGATAGGCAAGAAATTGCATTCTCGTTTTATTGCTGGCCCGCCACGGTGGTGGGCCGAGTGGGTAGTGAACAGGGTCGTGGGTATTAAACACTTTACCTACCTTGACTTCGAGTACGTACTCTTAGTCTATTGCCTTGTTCTGAGACGAGAGGTTGACATTCCTCGTCGGATTTGGGTGTACATGCAGGAGCGGAACTGCTCCGGTAGCCATAAGGGATTGGGGTACGCCAACCTCATTGCCAAACTGGCACGGGAGTTTGAGGTTCCGATGGATGATTTAGAGGGTGACCTACAGCCTCCTGTGCCACGGCCTTATAGGAAGCTTATTGCTCGTCACCCGGGCCCACCACAGCCAGTCGTTGACCTCGATGAGGATGACGATTTTATGGAGGAGGACCCGGCTCCTGCACCTGCCCCTGCCCCTGCCCCTAGGAGGCGTTCGACTCAGGAGCGACCAGTCAGTCGCCAGGCATCGGCCGGACTTCGGCGATGTCGTACTAGTAGAGAGAGCGAGCGGCCCGAGTCGAGTAGGCAGGGGACTGAGAGGAATGCCCAGCCTCAGCCTGCCCGTCAGAGAGAGCAGCCGGCCCCACGGGCCACCCCGACCCCACGAGCTAGACCGGCCCCGCCCCGTAGACTACCCCGAGTGGATGAGAGATTTGAGGGCTGTCAGGGCGGACGCAAGTCCATAGGAGAGAAGGTGTTTGAGGGAGCGGGCAAGCTTTGGAGAGCGTTGACGCATATCCGCCGGACTCAGCGGAAGGTCACCAAGGACACCCAGGCTGCCCTAGCTAGTATTCGAGAGGAGCAGCGGGATGCGGCTCGGCACGCAGGCCGAGAACCGCCACTTCCGCTATATTTTCCACCCACCTACTCCAGCAGCTTTACCGAGGGATGGTCGGATGACGGGGACTCTAGCGAGTGCACGTCTGCTCCGCCACCTCCGACCCAGCCACCACCACCGACTCAGCCATCACCGCCACCTGCCAAACAGGAGAGACGGCAGCCTGGGACACGATCCCGGCAGCCTACAGGTCGTCAGACTGGGACCCGTACCCAGCAGACTGGGGCCCGTACTCAGCAGCCTTCGAGTGGCAGGACGACTTTGCCATCCCAGCCACCTAGCAGTTGGACTGGGTCCGAGTCGCAGTCCTCGGATTACCGGCCCCGTACACGGGCACGTCAGCCGGTATTTAGGACTGATTCAGAGATTAGCTCGCCGGGTAGCATATCCGGTACGTCCGAGACCGGGTCCGACCCGACATTTTTTCCGGACGATTGAGTGCCATGAGGGCATGCCACCTCTTAGTGGGGGGGGGGGGGTGGTAGTCGTGTCTGCATTAACCCGGTCTGCACGTTTTTTCGTATTTATTTTTATTTTTATTTTTATTTTTGAGTCAGCATATTTTCTTTATTTGAGTCAACCCACCATAATCATTCTGGCCATGCATTGTATATAATTAAAAAAAAATAATAAAAAATAAAAAAATTAAAAAAAATTTTATGCTGCTGGTTGGGTATATACGCAGACCTGCGTATATACGCAAACAGCAAGTATAAATTATTTTTCAAAAAAAAAAGTTTAAAATCAGAAAATTTTGAGAAAGGGCAATCGAGATAACGAAAACAGTGAAGAAATTGAGTTTGAATCCTTTGAAAGAGAAGAAAACTTGCACCGAGGTATAGTAGATAGGTGAGAGCCAGTGACCTTTGGAATCCGCAAGTAGTTATCAACTGAGCGACAAATCCGACTAGTTGCTACACCACCGTCACATAGGTAGTCGACAACCCGCCCACGGGCGCCGTCACGGTCATCGCATTTTTCGGTGGAGTGACTGGCTATCAAGGGACCTCACGTCCTGTTTCTTACCACTAGGTCCAATGAGTCAACCCGTTTGAAGCCAATTACCCTCTTTCTTCATAGCCACTTTAGCCTAGGCAGCCTTCTTTGAGACCTCATCAGTCGATAGTTGGCTATTCTACGTGTTATGACGGAGGGAGTGAGTAGGGACAGGTTTTAGATAGGGGAGCTTCATGAGTTATCAGTTTTGGACAGTTTCGATTTTGACACGTTTTTCGAGGGATGGACAGGGTGAGTGAGAGGCGACAGTGCATTAATTTGCGGAGGTGGATCACTTCATTACATAGTGACCACAGGAGGAGTTAGTCGCGTGCGAGCATCTTTTCGCACAAAACGGGGTTCCGGGGGGTTGTAGGGTCAATTGGTGGCTGTACATCTTTGGTGATGAGGAGGTTCGGCGGGACTGCACAGTATTATCTTGACTACAGGATCAGCGCTTCAGGATTAGTGTGGGGGTACTTCACACGAGGACATTTTGCGTACCCCACGACAGAGATTTATTTTCACTCATTCAACTTTAGTCAGTTTAGTATTGTCAGTATTCGTGTACGTTTGTATATGTAGTTATCTTAAAAAAAAAAAAAAAAAAAAAAAAAAAAAAAAAAGAGAGAAAAAAAAGAAAAAAAAAATTATTATGATCCAGTTTTTAGTGTGTTTTGTGTTTTTGTTATTTAAATAAAAAGCTAATGAGTGGCACAATTTTCGAGACGTTTTGCACCGCTTCACATTTGTGGCCGCGAGCACGGCAAAGACACACCGGGGGACAGGAGAATTGGGAAAGCAGGAACTTAGGTGTTTCGGACAGTTTTTCGGGATCTCGGTGAGGGGTGTGAGTTTGGTAAATTGTGAGAATGTCATAACATGTAGGATTAGGCCGTACCTCAATACATACATTTATCCTACCTGATTAGACATAGATCCTTTTTGGAAACAGCTCGGATGGTAAGTTAGCTAGGGATTTGCTCAATTTGATAACCAAAGTAATAGTACTTCGGTCCAGTGCTTAAATCCACCATATAAATCTGTTCAGACTTACCGATCGCTTGCAGGGAAGTAGATTCTGAAAAGGACGAGATCACGAGGACACACTGTTTATGTTTTTGAGGTTGCCCGATCTCGCCAAAAATATTTTTGTCACTAGTCTGTTTTGAGTCGTTTGAGTCTGTGTATATTCTATCTGAGTCAGTTTTTCTATCGAGTCGTCTGGTTGAAAGGTTCGGGTCGAAAGTGTATGCAACGGTAGGGTATGTACAGAGTCAGTCACGAGGACAGAAATGCAGGCTAGAGTTGGCAGGATTGCTCGGGACGAGCAATGTTTAGTGCGGGGGTATTTGATAACGCCCAATTAGGGGTTATCTTTTAGCCTGATTTCACGAGTAATTGTGTCGAAATTAGCATTTTTTGCCGGAAAATGCCTTAGAATGCCTCGGGAATCTTGAACAAGACGTTTATTTGTACTTGCTGGATTTCTGCTTATTTCTTGCTATATTTGGATATGATCGCGGGTTTTTGTTCGTGTTGCCTTTTCAGGAACAGGTTCGGGAGGTGCATCGGGAAGCGTGCCGGGACCAAGCCGGGACCGTCTCGGGAAACGTGCACAAGACCGGGACACGACGGAAACACGGAAAAGCAGAAGTACACCGAAGAGGCAAACCGGGAGCGTCAGGCAGAAGAGTGGGATCCAGGGGATCAGACCTGGCCCACCAAAGGACCAAGTGGGCCCCACCTAGCCCCCACGGCCTGCGTATATACGCAGGCAGTGAGGGTGGTGGAGGTTGTTGGTTGGGCCCTGGTTGCGTATATACGCAACCCTGCGTATATACGCAGCCAGTTTTGACTTTTGGTCAAAGACGGTGGACCGATGGCAGATTTCGTAATTTCGAGCACAAGCGTTTTCGGGAAACAGCACTATTTAAAGACTCGTCCAGACTCGTTTTGAGGCATTCACGAAGACACAGTACAATTCTCAGCACAACCGAAGGACAAGTCAGAGCATTCACGGAGAGCAGAAAGCGCGATTCGAGATTCGAAGACTTAGTTTGATTTCGTTCTCTCTCTTTATATTCAGAAACTGCGTTTTGTATTATGTCTAGTCGTAGCTAAACTTTTCACCTAGGTTCTCGGTGAACCTAGGGTTTCGTACTCAGATTTTATGACTATGTCGTTTATGGATTCATGATGATTATCTTAATTCAGCAAGTTATATCTGTTATTCTGGTTTTGATTGTTATCGTATATGCATGATAGGATTGATCACCCAGGATTGCTATAGACCCGAGCTTGTAGGTGAAAACGTCAAGTTAGGGTTAGGAAGAAAAACCAGGATTTAGTACCTTACCCTGATAGACCGACCAGAGAAAGGGAGATAGGGCTAGCATCGAAAAACGTGCGACCAACTGTTAGAGAATTTGACCCGGGCCATTCGGACAGGTTAGAAACCCTAACAGGATTAGACCGAGACTGCAGACTTAGGCAGCTTAACAAGAATCCGAAAGTCTGCAGGATCGGGATTACGTGTGGAATCTGAAAAGTCACTGCACAACTGGTACGTTGCACAGATACCGAAACTGCTGAGTGTTTTCATAATCGAACGTAAAACTGAAATCTGTAGAAACCCTAGGGGATCCTGGAACCTAGTCTTCATCTACTATCGTTACAACCAAATCAGCTTATTTCAGAAAAAGTCACAAAAATATTTACGTTTTTAATTTCTGTTTTTAGTTTAGTCAATACCATCACAATCTACTCCTCCTTGTTACTACTCTTGGAAAACCGAAACTGACAACGTAAGTAAACCCATAATAGTCCTCGTGGGAACGATAACCCGAGTCTAATTGCACCCGGTACTACGAGATTCGTACACTTGCGATAGCACGTTAGTTTGCGCATCAGCGTCCCACACTGTCGTTCATGAAGATTTGGGGCTGCGATGTCTATGTAAAATGTTTACAATCAGACAAGCTAGGGCCAAAGTCAGATAAGTGTAAGTTTGTGGGGTACCCTAAGGAAACTAAGGGTTACTACTTCTACAATCCAACTGAGAACAAAGTGTTTGTTGCTCGGTCTGGCGTGTTTCTAGAAAGAGAATTTGTCTCTAAAGAAGCAAGTGGGAGGACGGTAGAACTTGAAGAAATTCAAGAACCATAAAACACCGAACCAACTATGGAACATGAACAGGAACCACAAGATGTTGTGGAACAGCCTGTTCAGGTAACACAAGAGCTTCCTAGATCTAGTAGAGTGCGCCAGGAGCCCGAGAGGTATGGAGTTCTCGTAACAGAATCTGCTGACACTATGCTCATAGATTTTGAGCCTACTACCTATGAAGAGGCCATGAAAGGGCCAGACTCTCAGAAGTGGCTTAAAGCCATGAGATCCGAGATGGAAGCCATGTATACCAACAAAGTATGGACTTTGGTGAAACCACCTGAAGGGGCACGGCCTATAGGGTGCAAGTGGGTCTTCAAGAAGAATATCGACATGGATGGTAATGCGATTACCTATAAGGGTCGATTGGTGGCTAAAGGATTCAGACAGATTCATGGTATTGACTATGATGAAACATTTTCGCAAGTCGCTATGACAAAATCCATCCGAATCCTACTTGCCATTGCAGCATACTACGACTATGAGATTTGGCAGATGGATGTCAAACAACATTACTCTACGAGAATCTCCTCGAGGACGTGTATATGATACAGCCGGAGGGTTTTGAAGATCCAAAGCAAGCAAATAAATTATGTAAGCTGCAATGATCCATTTATGGATTAAAGCAAGCTTCTAGACGTTTTGATGAAGTAGTCAAAGAGTTTGGCTTCATCAGAAACGAAGATGAGTCTTGTGTCTACAAGAAGGTTAGTGGGAGCTCTGTAGCGGTTCTGGTCTTGTATGTAGATGACATACTACTCATTGGAAACGACGTTCTCATGCTGCAATCTGTTAAAGATTGGCTAGGGAAGTGTTTCTCAATGAAAGACTTATGGGAAGCTGCTAAGTGTGAAGACTGTTTTGTAACCTAGTCTAAATTAGAGGGGCTTACAAGCAATTTCATATTAGTTATCTCTATATATATTAACCTAGCTCTAGGTTTAGGGTATCACATCACAGAGAGAGGCCGAGAGATCTTTTTTACTTTTCATTCATTCATCATAGTGAAGTGGGTGTGGACCGTGGATGTAGCCAATTTGGTGAACCACGTAAATCGTCGTGTTCGTGTTCGTTTAATTTCGTTTTGCTTTTCGTTGCATTGTTGAATCGCTCCAGAAATGATCCTAACAGAAGCAGCATATATACTTGGTATAAAGATCTATAGAGATAAATCTAAAAGACTGCTAGGCCTAAGTCAAAGTACATATATTGACAAGGTGTTGAAACGGTTCAACATGCAAGATTCCAAGAAGGGATTCTTGCCCATGTCACATGTAATTACTCTTTCGAAGAGTAATTGTCCTTCCAATGAGATTGAGAATGAACGCATGAGTAGAATTCCCTATGCCTCGGCCATAGGATCTATCATGTACACCATGTTATGTACTAGATCAGATGTGTTATATGCCTTGAGTATGACAAGCAGATACCAACCCAATCCGGGTGAGAGTCACTGGATTGCAATCAAGAACATCCTGAAGTACTTGAGAAGAACTAAGGATGCTTTCTTGATATTTGGCGGAGAGGAAGAGTTGCGTGTAAGGGGTTACACGGATGCAAGCTTCCAAACCGACAGAGATGATTTCAGATCTCAATCGGGATATGTGTTTTGCCTGAATGGAGCAGCGGTGAGCTGGAAGAGTTCCAAGCAAGAGATGGTGGCTGATTCTACAACAGAGCTGAGTACATTGCTGCAAATGGCGCAGCAAAGGAAGCTGTTTCGATTAGGAAATTTGTTTCTAAACTTGGTGTGGTTCCTAGCATTGCGGATCCAGTAGAGTTGTACTGTGAAAACACTGGGGCGATCGCGCAATCAAGGGATCCCCGATCACACCAGAAATCCAAACACGTGCCCAGGAAGTTTCATCTTATTCGAGATATTATCGATAGAGGAGACGTTCGAATATACAAGATTCCTACGGATGAGAATCTGTCAGATCCACTTGCAAAGCCGCTTGTTCAGTGGAAGCAGGAAGGTCAAACTAAGAGCATTGGCATACGAGATGCATCAGATTGGCTCTTGTGCAAGTGGGAGACTGTTGGAATAGATTCCCTAGAGGCAATCTAGTTTAGTATGAAGTTGTTTTTGGCTAGAACATTCATTGTATTATTTATTGCATATTAAATATATTGAAGTCCTTAGATTTACAATTGTGTTGTTTATCTTAAATATCCCTAGTCCAATATAATGATTAATAGGACAATAATCTATAGACTAGTATGGGGTTGAATTGATATGGAGATATCATGATCCAACACATGGGTGTGCATTAAGGGTAATGGCGCACTCGATTGACCCATCTCCGAGAAGGCTACATACATGTTATGTAAAGTCACAAGCGCTTCTCGTGGTGACAATGGTATTGTCATCCTTAGACTTGAAGTCACTTGATTGTCTAGTTGTGGATTATTGTGATTTTTGTAGCGTCAAATGCTACACCGTAACTGGGTAGTTATAAAGGCGTGTACCGGATACACTAAGAAGCAAGCCTAGAAATCGTAGTAGACGTAGATAGAATTTGTCCCTCCCACATAACGGGAAAAAATATCCGAGGTCACTCGAGGGATAGTGCTTATGGAATGTCTGTCCAGACTCAAATAAATTAAAATAGGATATTGATGTTATTTTCACGAATAAGGCTATTCCCAGGATCGAGAAACTATGTATTGGATATACGAGTGTGACTTGTATGTCTTGTGTCCAATCCGGATATAGAGACAAAGAGATGTGACAATTACTTGCACAAGGTTTGTCGGATGATTATTCTATTAGTTGGCTAGAATGGATGTCTTGCTAGAGACCGCTCCATATTAGCAAATTATTGATACCAACTAGATGGAACCTATGGGGTCACACGCTAGATAGGGTTGAACTAAATTTTGGAATTAAATAATATGATTAATTAATTAGAAGGATCACTTTGCAACACCTTGCAAACTTAGTAGGACTAACATGCAAGGAAGGGACGAATCCGAATTCATGTTGGATTAGGAAGGGCCTTTAGGTAGTTGACAAGGAGTTGTTGGACATAAAGGATGCTCCTAGCTTCCTTCCCACACTAAGGCTCATAACATAAGTGAGTGGGAGAGAAAAAAAGGAGAGAGCAAGCAACAAGGAGGGCCGAAACCGACCCCCCTTGCGCCGCCCGTCCACGTCGGCCAAAGCAAGGAGGCCGAAGCCTCTTTTTTACCCGGTTGTGTGATTTCTTCTTCCTCTTCCTCCGGTCCAAGCTAGCACAAAGGATAAAAAAGATCTAGATCTCAACTCTAGGCGTGGATCAACCGTAGAGACGTGACACAATTCACGTTACAAGTCATCACAGGAAAAACCCTAAGGTGTGTAACATGATTCTTCCTTTACCATCGTTATGATTCTCTTCCTGTGATCCTTGGAGGGTATTAAATGGACAATTTATCTTTTTCCGCTGCGTATCCATGATCAAAACCCTACAGGTTGTTCATCGGTGGTGTTTCGAAAGTCACAACAGCAGTGGCACCACTCTCTCTCTCTCAGTTTCTATTGTGGGGGTTGCTAAGTGATAAGAGAGGATAAGGTTTTGTGTAAAATGAGAGAAATGGGTAGAGTTGGGTTGGGAAAAAAGTATTTAGGGTATTATTTGTGAGGGTAAGGTGGTCATTTTAACTGTTAAGGTTACCAAAAATGGCAATGGAACAAAGAGGAGAGACGTACCAAAAACAAAATTGGGAACAAAGAGGAGACGGAGTGGTAATCAGTTATCTCTGAAATTCAATAGGTTTTTGGATTGAACCCCTTGATTGGAACATGTTTTAAATTAGTTTTTGACTTTACACATTGGTTGTTTATATTGAGGAAAGATAAAAACCTCCATAAGAGGTCTTACCACATGGCTATGAAGCCATTTAAAAGAAAAGTCATGTGCTTATATTGTCACGTTTTCACACATGAATTTGTGAATTACATGATGTTTGGATCGTAACTTAAAGTTACGATAATTTTTTTATGACCTGGAGTATTACAATATTATTATTAGATAACCGGAAGAGATGTCTAAAGCGCTTTCTATTATTAAGCTTCCTGAAGAGGCTGCGTTCTGATTGCTTTATTTTACTTTTCCGTTTTTAAATTTTTGTACTATAATTTTTTTTAACTTATTTTGGATATAAACGAATTTCCGAAAGAGGTTTCGTATGGGATATTGACATTTATCTATAGCCATGTAATTTGTTCTTGGAGTAACAATACTCATAACCCGTAGTTATGACTTTCATAACCTGAAGTTATGAAATAAATAGTGATCACCTGAAGAGATTGCTACAATTCGAATATTGACCAAACCCTCCTGAAGATTGAAGAGGTTATATTATGTTTATATCTTCTATCATATACGCATTTTTTAATCTTGTTTAGTACTTTTCTGTTTATACACTTATTATCGTTTCAAGTAGAGCATCCAGAAGACGTTCTTAGTCCATGAGTTGGACATAAGCTATTTATATGCATAAACAACCGTTTTCATACCAAAAGTTATAAAAAATAACTTATAACATGGTGTTATAAAGTGATGTCGAAAGATCTCCCAGAAGAGGTAATCTACACTCATCGAATCAGAAGCTTCGATTGCTTACTTTCATTTTTTAAATTTATATTTCTTTGAAGTTTTATTATTTTTCTCCTATTATTGTTAGTACGTTAAAGGAAAAAAAAGTATCTCCGGAAGAGATTTGTAGTTTGGTACTTGTTGGGTTTTGACGTAGGTAACGCAGCGGAATAACAAAAAATTAATCCTACTCAAAGCCCACCAAGGATCACAAGAAGAGACATCATAACATGATGAGAGACATAGAAGATGTGTACCTTTGTGATTTGGGAGATCACACGAAGAATAGTGTCCTCGTCTACGGTTGATCCACGTCTAGAGGTGAGATCTAGATTCTTCCTTCAACAAGTGCTAGCTTGAACCGGAGGAAGAGGGAAGAGGAATCAAAGCAACAAGGACAAGGAGGGGTTCGGCCCTCCTTTGGCACAGACGGCCTAGGGGCGTGCGCTTCTAGGCTTGTCTTGCTCTCTCTTTTACTCTCTCCCACTCTCTTTTGTTATGTTAACATCAAGTGTGGGAAGGAAGCTAGAGCCTCCTTTATATACTCCAACAACTCATTGTTGTTTCCATAAAGGTCCTTCCTAGTTCTTCATGAACTTGGATTAGTCCCTTCCTTGCAAATTAGTCCTACTAAGTTTGCAAGGTGTTGCATAATGATCATTCTAATTAATCAATCATATTAATTAATCCCAAATCTAGTTCAAATCTATTTGACGTGTGACCCCATAGGTTTCTACTTAGTTGGTAGTAACTTACTACTAACATGGACCGGTGTCTAGCAACACATCCATGCCACCCAAATAATAGAAATAGTCAGTGATCCCGACACACCTCTTGTGCCCAATATCTCATATTCCACTATCCCTTTGTCTCCATATCCGGATTGGACACGAGACATAAATAGTCACACTTGTATATCCAATCCATAGTTCCTCGATCCTGGGAATATGCTTATGCTAGCAGATAACATCAATATCTCCATTTTGATTTATCTGAGTCTGGCCAGACATTCAATAAGCCTCATCCCTCGAGTGGCCGCGGATATTTTCTCCCATTATGTGGGTGGGACAAATCCTATCTACATCACCACGATCTCTAAGCTTGCTTACTCATGTCTAATAGCTATCTTTATGATTACCCAGTTACGGTGTAACGTTTGATAACATCAAAGCACAATATTTCACAACTAGAGTATCTAGTGACTTCGAGTTTAAGGATTGCAATATTATTAGCACAACGAGAAGCGATTGTGACTTCAACATAATCTAATGTATCCTTCTCGTCATGGGTCATCCAGTATGCCATTACTCCTAATGCATACCCATGTGTTGGATCGTGATATCTCCATATCAATCCAAACCCATACTAGTCTATAGATGATTGTACCATTAATCATTATAATTGACTAGGGATATTTAAGAATATAATACTTACATTCTAAGGACTTCATTCATGTTAACATATCTCCATATCGATAACATATTGAATCGTAAATCCATATATTTGTCACAATAAATTGATTGTCTCTAGGGCACAATTCGAACACTCTCCCACTTGCACTAGATTCAATCTCCTGCATCATATGCCTATTGATCTAGCGTGTCCCTCCACGCTTAGACTGCGTAGGGGCGAGACATCTGCTGGTATCTTGCAAATATTCACATCTCCTCTATCAAAAATTTGATTGAGATTGAATATTATGAATAAGTGCATCTCATGATATAATTTACTCAGTTCTCTATGTTTGAATCAATGACTGAATCTTGCATGGATCCTTTCCAGCTCACAGTCACTCCCACTAGTGCAAAACATAAAACTTGACTATAAACTGAAATCTTCTTTGAAGTTCGCATCACTGTAAATCTTTACAGTAAACCCTTCCTTTTCTCTATTTATCAAGAATTCATCCTTTATTCCTTCTCGAGTACTTACGGATAATCTTGATAATTATCCAGTGACACTTCACCCGAGTTTATTGGTATCTATGTGTCATACCATATGACATGTCTGGCCTAGTACATAATATGGCGTATTTCATGAATCTCATTCATACGGCCCTTTCTCAATCTTATTGGAAAGACAATTAGTTCTTCCAAAGACTAATTCCATGTGACATAGATAGAATCCATATTCCATACATGTTGAACTATTTCAACACCTTTGCCAATATATGTACTATGACTCCAGCTGAACAACTACTTGATCTATCTCCATAGATCTTTATATATTGTTCCGACTAAGTCCTTCATTGAAAATCAATTCCCTAGCCAATATTTACAATATTGCTGAGTAGAGACATTATTCTCAATAATTATTATGTCTCTACATACAAGACCAGAAATTTAACTATGCTCCCACTAACCTTCTTGTAAACAAAAGCTTTATCTTCAATTTTGATACAACCAAACTCCTTCGATTGTATCAAAAATTCAAAGAATCCAACTCCAAGAAGCTTGACTCAATCTATAAATAGATTGCTACAAGCAAGATGCGAATAGATTTAAGCATCACAACTGGGGAAAGATGTCGTCATAGTCTATACTATGAACTCACATGAAACCCTTTTTAAACCAGTTGTCCCTTATAAGAAATCATATTAACATCCATGTTGGTTTCTACATAACCCACTTGCACCCTATGGATCCTACCCTTTCAGGTGATTCCACCAAAGTCCATACTTTGTTGGTATACATGGATTTCATATCGTATCTTACGGCTCCAAGCCATTTCTGATAGTATGGCCCACACGTGGCCATCTCATAGGTTGTAGGCTCATCTCGATGAGTAATATATCATGGTTTATGAGAAATCCTTATTTATGTAGTCCCTTGACATATCCTACATAACCTACGAGATTCTTGTGTTATTTGAGTAGGTTTCTCCACAACATCTTGTGATCCTGCTCATGTTCCATCAAACGGATCAATGTTCTATTGTGGTTCTTGAACTCCTTCAAGTTCTACAGTGCTCCCACTGTCTCTTTTAGAGACAATCTCTATCTATAAACACAGCGATTCAAGCAACAAACAATTTTGTTCTCGATTGGAGTGTAGAGATAATATCCTTTGTTTCCTCAGGATATCCCACGAAACATTTATCCGTTTTGAGTCCAAGTTTATCTGTAAACTCCTTTACATAAACTACATAACCCAAATCATTATGAACGACCTACTAGGACACTTCCTAGTTCATATCTCATATGGTGGTTCTCATAATTTATTTGGATGGAACAAGGTTAACGGCGAATTTTGTTGTAATTAGAACAAAGCCCCTAAAAGTAAACTGGAAGTTCTGTTTGACTCATCATGGACCGAACCGTGTCCAACAAGGTCCGAACTCTCCTTTTAGACACGCCAAACCCATGTGGTGTGCTAGGTGGAGAGAGTTTGGATCATATCCAATACTTCCCATAGATGCTTGTCAAAATCTTGGCTCAAGTACTCTCCTCTCCGATCCAGTCGTGGAACCCTAATACTTTTGTCATGCTGTCTCTCTACTTCATTCTTGAATTCTTTGAACAATTCAAAGGATTCGGATTTGGCCTTCATAAGGTAGACAAATCCATATTTCTCTGATCCTGTCAGTAAATATGACGAAGTATTGAAAACCACCTTTAGCATTTGTGCTTAGCGGCCTACACACATCAATATGTATGATTCACAAAAGATCATATCTTTGCCAAATAAATAAGTCTTAGATATCTCATATGATTCAATAACCGAATGAGTTCCAGAAATCCATCCATATGGAGTTCTAGGTATGTATCTCTTATTCATGTGGCCTAAACGATAATGCTAAAGATAAGTGAAGTTCATATCATTATATGCAAACCTCTTGGTATCAATGTTATAGATGAAATTATCGTGATCAAGGATATACAATCCATTTAGACAAAATTGCATTACAATAATGCATATCAGAATAAATGGAACAACATTTGTCCTTTATTATGATAGAGAGATTTCTTATCCAAACAAGAAACTATGATAATGATACTACTCACTATAGGAACACAATCACTTTTTTCTAATTCATGAACAATTTCATACAGGTAAACTAATTCCCTACGGCTAATTCAGCAACGCCTTGCTTCATTGCCCTGCGTGGAGGATTATTTATTCCTTATCCAATTGTCTTTATCTCTTAAGATCCATCACAATTCTATAAATGTGATATCCTCATCAAGTATCATATACTAATGATGATGAGATAGACATATTGACTTCTATAACAAAATTACCTAATTTGGAATTCATAATTCCTTTATTATTTCCTTCCAGGTACTTTAGGCAGTTTCTCTTCCTCCATGCCACCTATGGGACCTTTAAGGCAAATTGATTTAGCAACAAGCTTGCTCCATATCCATGGGGTTGGTACAAACCTTTTGCCCTTGCCCATGCTGTTAACCATTAACATGTTTTGCCTTTAGCCCTTTATAAGTGCTTTGTATAGCGTTCTCAATCATACTGAGAAAATCACTTTTGAACAAACACTATAATTGCATCCAATGCAATTTTTGGTCCATTTGGGAGAATAACTATTTATTCTTTATCTATCTCATATATAACTCCCAGTCGCTAAACTTTCAATCCTATTGAAGTAGCTTAGTTGTGGTTTACATCTTGCTTCAGCAGTTACACATTACTAGCTTGTGTCGTCGCGTCATATCTTGATGAACTTAGTCGCCTTGCTTTGGCAAGCCCGAACTTATTCCATCTTGACCATGACGAGTGCTAAGCAAGAGAGTGCAAAGTGGAGCAACACTTCAAGCCTTTCATGACAAGCTCTCTCTTTGAAAGAGCTTCTTTAACGTATGATCATATCACACGCCTCCATATTTCTCATCTTGCTTCCAAAGCTCAGAGTTCATGAGAGCTGACATGAGACAAGTTACATCTAAAGAACCATTCTTTGATGTTCCTTCCATAAGGCTTTTAGTGTGTCTAGGTAGTCGGTGGGAAGAGAACTTTTACGTTCTACGATGTACAACAATTTCTCTTTTATTTGAGAACAATTCTCAATTTTATACCAATCTAGAAAATAGAGTCCAGACAGCTTGTCCATCTTATGGACATAAAGTCGCGTTTTGTTTGTTTAATGCGATGGGTATTCAATACAAAATGATTTATGCAAAATATTGTGACGTTTAACTATATTCAACATGGATTTAAATTGTCAAACATAGCTCCCACTATTTTTATCGGATTAATAGCCCTCACCATTAATGCGGAAAATATCTTATATATTTTCTAGTGGGTCCAATATCCCTTTTTCACTTCTTCTTGAGCTTGCTTTGGCAAGTCACCCAAGAATTGGTTATTTAGGTAGGAACCATTCCAATTGCATCCCATGCAACTCTTGGTCCAATTAGGTGAATAACTCTTTTATTCTTTATCCTTAAGATAACGCCTAATTGTCATGCCTCTAGGTTCATCAATCCAATTGAGTCTTACCTAGTTGCGTCCAACCTCTTGCTTCAACATACACACATTACTATCTTGTGTCGTCCGCAACACACCATGGTAAATTGAAATCGCCTTGCTTTGGCAAGCCCGAATTTTAACGAACCCTGGTCATGAAGGGTGTTTTGGCAAGAGAAGGCAAAACGCAATATTTAATTGAGGGATTTTTTTTCTTAATTTGTTTGGTTGATCTTATCAACTTGATCTACTTATTTGGATTGGGAAATCCACAATAAAAGACCAACCTTGTTTATTATTATCTTGTTAACGTTTTGCTAGTATCGCCATACACACAAAAATAAATAACAAGACATAAATAATAAACATCCACAAAAGAAAAATTAACGTGGCATGGATATGGCCCCTAGACTAAGATATTACCAAGCCAATGATAATATCTATATGCCTTAAAGTGGCAAGCTCATCTCCATGTGCTCCACGATAGCTGCGCGCCTAGGGTAGGGCCTCGTCGTCTTTTGTCTTCTTTGGTTCTCCGGTCTTCTTCTCCATGCTCTTGGCTAACATCTAAATATTTCTAATTCTAGCCTAACATCTAGAATAAATAAATAAATAAATAAAGACTCACATGTCGAGGAGAAAAGACGACTCGTAGGCCGTAAAACCTAATTAATTATTACATTAATTTGATCGGCTCGCAGGCCGTAAATCAAACCACAAAAACATAAAACATCCACAACTTAGGCCATATCCATCCACCATGCAACAAAGCACATAATACAGTTAAAACCAATTTTTAACGCGCTTGTTCAATTTTTAGTTGTTTTGGACATACTAGGGTCAAAACGGTCCAAGAGATTTACCAAAGAATGGCCAAAATCAACCAAGGAACCGTCACGCTTGGCCCGGGCCGGCCGGCCCCTAGCCCACACGGCTAGGCCGTACGCTAGGGTGCGCCGGACCCTAGGGCCGCGTGTCTTGGGCGGCAAGCAAGGAGGTGGGCGGTCCAATGGGCCACCCTTCCTCTTTGGAATTGTTTCCATAAACGTGTCATTGAGTTGTTTCCATAAACAATTAATGGAATTGTTTCCATAAATAATTTATGGAATTGTTTCCATAAAAATATATGGAATTGTTTCTATAAACAATTCCTTCCTTGGTTCCCAAGTTTAGCTGTTTCCATAAACAACTTCTTACTTGTGCCCAAGTTTAGTTGTTTCCAAAACAATTTCTTACTTGTTGCCCAAGTTTAGTTATTTTCATGCTTGGAAAACCCCTTTTCCAAGCATGTGCCCAAACCCTAGTTCTTGATCCAAAATTATTCACATCATATGTTACAAAACTTACTAATTCCTACATCCCATGTAAAATTAGATCTTGTTTATTGCATCTACTATGCCAATTATTTTCAGTTTTCGCGTAATAACAATAATACGGTGTATAAACTGAAATCGTAACACATAAAATCATGTTATGCTCTACGACCTGTGGCTCTGATACCACTGTTGGGTTTTGACGTAGGTAACGCAGCGGCATAACAAAAAATTAATCCTACTTAAAGCCCACCAAGGATCACAGGAAGAGACATCATAACATGATGAGAGACATAGAAGATGTGTACCTTTGTGATTTGGGAGATCACACGCAGAATAGTGTCCTCGTCTCTACGATTGATCCACGTCTAGAGGTGAGATCTAGATTCTTCCTTCAACAAGTGCTAGCTTGAACCGGAGGAAGAGGTAAGAGGAAACAAAGCAACAAGGACAAGGAGGGGTTCGGCCCTCCTTCGGCGCCGACGGGAAGGGGCAGACGGCCTAGGGGTGTGCGCCTCTAGGCTTGTCTTGCTCTCTCTCTTTTACTCTCTCCCACTCTCTTTTGTTATGTTAACATCAAGTGTGGGAAGGAAGCTAGAGCCTCCTTTATATACTCCAACAACTCCTTGTTGTTTCCATAAAGGTCCTTCCTAGTTCTCCATGAACTTGGATTAGTCCCTTCCTTGCAAATTAGTCCTACTAAGTTTGTAAGGTGTTGCATAATGATCCTTCTAATTAATTAATCATATTAATTAATCTCAAATCTAGTTCAACTTTATTTGACGTGTGACTTCATAGGTTTCTACTTAGTTGGTAGTAACTTATTACTAACATGGAGCGGTGTCTAGCAACACATCCATGCCACCCAACTAATAGAAATAGCCAGTGAGCCCGACAAACCTCTTGTGACCAATATCTCATATTGCACTATCCCTTTGTCTCCATATCCGGATTGGACACGAGACATAAATAGTCACACTCGTATATGCAATCCATAGTTCCTCGATCCTGGGAATATGCTTATGCTAGCATAACATCAATATCTCCATATTGATTTATCTGAGTCTGGCCAGACATTCAATAAGCCTCATCCCTCGAGTGGTCGTGGATATTTCCTCCCATTATGTGGAGGGACAAATCCTATCTACATCACCACGATCTCTAAGCTTGCTTACTATCATGCCTGATAGCTATCTTTATGATTTCCTAGTTACGGTGTAACGTTTGATAACATCAAAGCACAATATTTCACAACTAGAGTATCTAGTGACTTCAAGTCTAAGGATTGCAATATTATTAGCACTACGAGAAGCGATTGTGACTTCAACATAATCTAATGTATCCTTCTCGTCATGGGTCATCCGGTATGCCATTACTCCTAATGCATACCCATGTGTTGGATCGTGATATCTCCATATCAATCCAACCCCATACTAGTGTATAGATGATTGTCCCATTAATCATTATAATTGACTAGGGATATTTAAGAATATAATACTTATATTCTACGGACTTCATTCATGTTAACATATCTCCATATCGATAACATAATGAATCATAAATCCATATATTTGTCATAATAAATTGATTGCCTCTAGGGCACAATTCCAACAGTACTAGGAGTTGGTTCTGAAACTCACTGCTTGCAGCTTTCCTCTTCATCATTGTCATTCACTTTCTTGAGCTCCACCCATTTCCGAAGTTCGCTTCTCCTCTCCCCTTAATCACCAAATCATTGTTTCATGTCAAAACAACACGAAACACACCGGTGCGATCAAACGCGAAAAAATACATAAAATAATACGAGAAACGCCCGGATTTAGAATTTAACGCACAAAGCTACACTTATACAATTTGTCAATATTCATAGTGTAAAATTAAGATTATCAACCCGGAACACATGAAAAATGATATAAAACGTGTTGCAATAGGGTCCCTAGAGGCAATCTATATTTAGTATGAACAATGTTTTGGCTAGAATATTTATTTATTAATTATTGCGATATTTAATGAAATGAAGTCCTTAGATACAATGTGCTGTTTATCTTAAATATCACTAGTCCATTATATTGGTTAATAGGACAATTAAATATAGACTAGTATGTGTGTAGATTGATATGGAGATATCAATTTTAACACATGGGTATGCATTAGGAGTAATAGCATACTGGATTGACCCACGACGAGAAGGATGCATTAGATTATGTCAAAGTTACAATCGCTTCTCGTAGTGCCATTTATATTGTAATCCTTAGACTTGAAGTCACTAGATACTCTAGCTGTGAAATATCATACTTTGATGTTATCCAACGGTGCGCCTTAACCGGGCAACTATAAAAATAGCTATCGGGCATGATAGGAAGCAAGTTTAGAGATCGTAGTGATGTAGAGAGGATTTGTCCCTCCCACATAATGGGAGTAAATATCCATGGCCACTCGAGGGATGGTGCTTATTGAATGTCTGGCTAGACCCTGATGAATCAATATGGAGATATTGATGTTATCTGCTTGCATAAGCATATTCCCAGGATCGAGAAACTATGGATTGGATATAAAAGTGTGACTGTTTATGTCTAGTGTCCAATCCGGATATGGAGACAAAGGGATAATAAAATATGTGATATTGGGCACAAGGTTTGTAGGGATCGCTGACTTATTTCTATTAGTTGGGTTGCATGGAAGTGTTGCTAGACACCGCTTCATGTTAGTAATTAGTTACTACCAACTAAGTAGAAACCTATGGGGTCACACGTCTAATAGAGTTGAACTAGGTTTGGAATTAATTAATATGATTAATTAATTGGAAGGATCACTTTGCAACACTTGCAAACTTAGTATGACTAATATGCAAGGAAGGGACTAATCCAAATCTATGTAGGATTAGGAAGGGCCTTTATGTAGTTAACAACGAGTTATTGGACTATAAAGGATGCTCTAGCTTCCTTCCCACAACTAATGCTCATAAAATGAGTGAGTGGGAGAGAAAGCAAGAGAGAGAGAGATCACAAGGAGGCCGAAGTCCCCCTGCGTCCGTCCCTACCCGTCGGCCACAAAGAGAGGGCTGATCCTCTCTTTGTTCTTCGTTGCTTGATTCATTTTTCCCTCTTCCTCCGGTCCAAGCTAGCACTAGGAGAAGGAAGATCTAGATCTCACCTCTAGATCTGGATCGATCATAGAGACGAGGACATTATTCTTCGTGTGATATACCGAACCAAAAAGGTACACATCTTCTATATCCCTCATCATGTTATAAATGTCTCTTCCTGTGGTCCTTGGTGGGCTTTGAGTAGGAATTAAATTTTTGTTATTCCGCTGCGTTACCTACGTTAAAACCCAACAAAACGTGAAATAGATATAACTCTAATAGAGAGTTATAACCGAGAAATAAAAGTTTGCTTCGTCATGCACCAAGGATTAAGTAAGTCACCTAAGAAGAAACTTATCCAGTAGTGGATCGTCTACTGATGGATCACCAGCCCAATCAGCATCGGAGACCCCATGGAGGATGGAATTGGACTCAACAGTAAGGCAGTGACCACGAAACACGATACCCTTCATATATCAGGGAATTCGAAGAACAACAACATAACAGAGCGCAGAGTAGTTAGAAACTGACTCACCTGATGAGTAATATAAGCTATATCACGACGTGTAACTGTAAGGTAAGCCATGCTACTATATCTAGTAGGATCGAATAGTGGTTCCCACTCCAGGGAGTCAAGTTTAGTTTTGGCTCCAATGTAGTGGATTCAACCTTAGAATCATATAGTATTGCACAAAGAAATAATATCATATACATATTTGGCATGAGAGAGGGATTACCCACCAGCATCTGAAGTAACTTCAAGACCCAAGAAGTAATTAAGAGGCCCCAAAAAATTTCATCTCAAACTGGTGATTGAGGGATGCGTATGATTTAATAATCTTTTTTGTACACAAAATGTACATAAAAGATTGGCATCATATATGTTAAAAAAATTCATAGCACGTGTAGTTTACAGTTATAGTAAAAGCATTTGAGACAAAACCCATCATCTGAAACTATAGGTTCCATATACAGACATGATGAACATAGTACCACCAGATTATCCTCACTTAATCAGGTCACGAAATAGTAATTTTGGCCTAGTGTTAGCTCATAATTAAACTATAATATAGCAAAACCTTTGTCAATAGTACTGCCTCTGCAACTCAATACATCCAACGATAAGATTTTCAGGCACTGAATCGACCACTTGAAAAGCTTTCAGTGTGCCGTAAATTGTGAAAAAGCATGCAAATTTCTTGGAATTTCTTAGAATTATTGAGCGTATTATAGACATTTGTTCAACCCACTCATAACCATGCAATTTTGTTTTGATTTTCATAAAGAACATCCGTTCAACATGAAAGGATAATACAATAAAGGTACACCAGCCATACAACCATAGCTAAGAGTACTAAGAATACAACATAAATAAACTAAAACTAAAACGACATAGGAGCACCAAGAAACAAAGTCAAATGAAAAGGAGAAGAACCGGCAGACCCCTTCAACGCAAACTCCGGGAAGATACACCACCTGAAAAGCAAAACAAACAAACAGCATACCAAGCAACAACTTGACCAAACCACTAACCACAGGATCTCCGAAGCCGGGATGCTGGAAAAAAGGAAGGGCACCAAAATGCCATGGGACCAGCGGGTGACCGGAACTTCAAAGAGAGCTTGTGTTTTTTGGCGGAACAAAAATATTCATAAGGCAGCTCCCACAAGACGTCACAAAGTCGTTTCTTGACCTGTATCCTTTGAGAAACCACTAGATTGTCAATGGCCATCATGTTGAAAATATGTATGCCCAAGGTTAGAAACGAGTTTAGATTCGGAAAACGATGTCATGATTCGGGTCGGGATAATGGGATGTTGCAGGGTCGGGTTGCGAGATGGGTCGAGGCTTACTTCATGGATGGGGTCCTGGAAATGGGTTGATTTTGGAGTCCGGTTCTCAAACTGGGTTACGAAGTGGACCGAGATATTACCTAGATCTTCATCCTTTGCATATGAAGAGGGTTGGGTACAATTGGATGACTGCAATGTAACATGAGATTGAGAAAACTTGCTCATATGAACCCCTTTCTTTCCCAAGAGGATCCGACGGAAGGTAGAATACTTGATCCGAAATGACCTCGTATAATTCTCATGAGGCTGACAAGATCGTCGAATTTGCCTCATATACCACGATCTATCCACGTGGATCACCTGATTAGCCCCTCTATTAACGAGGACGAGCCCCTTCTGCTGGTTAGGATCACAAAAGATACCCAATGACTCATTTACCTCTCTGCAGGAATTTCTTATCTCCTTTGATGGCGGATGGAGGAACCTGAGACTGAGCAGACCCGATATTGTGTAAAAACAAACCTTCTATGAAGATTTGCATACCAGGTTTTGAAAGCATGTTTCCTTCCGTCGTTTTGGTCCTGGAGCCTCCAAAACGCAAGAACGATGTCTTTTTCGGATAAGCTTCTTCTCCTGTGGGAGGGTGGCATGAATTGTGGTGCTTCGAAGGGAAGATTGAACAACCTCCCTCGCTTGTTCTTGCAGTGATGCCTGGTGGGTAAGTAGCTAAACTGATAGATACTCATGATAATCAAGAGAAAAAAGGGATGAAAAAGAAAATTGTAAATTGCAGGAACAAATGAATAACAATAGAAAACAAGTACAAATGGGAGACGGAAATTAAGACAACCAAAGATAGATCCAATATATAGACGAATTGAAATGCATAAAAAACAAACAGACGCGGTAAATAGAATAAAACAGAGGCTAAAGAAAGACTAAAAATACTATTAGAGATTGAAGATGACCGGATCGAACTGCAACACAAAGACGGAAAGAAAAGCAGAAATTCGCAATAAACTGAAAAGCAGGTTAGCAAAGATGAAAGGGGAGAGAAAAGGGCAAAACACATGGCAAATCAATCATGTGTAGCGATGACCAATAATTGATGAGACAACGTACGAGAAGGGATATGAGCTTCTGTGAAAACAGGAAGGCGAGACTTCAATGGAGAAACACTAAGACAGAGAAACTCGTCAAGAAACGAGTTAGAAATGGCTGGATCTGAAAGATCTGAGTCTGATCCAGAGAATGGAGGGTAGAATGAAGGTGGCGATGGAGAACCTGTTGATGCGGCGACGGCGAAAATATACACTACTACTAACACAAGGAGAAGGTAGAACTAGATTTCCTAACGCATGGAGGGAGAAGAAAGAATTTTATCTCTGTAAAGCGCGAACCCTCCATAAATATATAACCATGCACTTTTTGTATCTGATGTATACCACCTGAGGTGGGTTATGTTTCAAGGAAAAAATTGGGGTTGGGAATATTGGGATAATATCCCCTCCGTATACCATCACCCAAACATACGGGAATATCATATCTTATCCCCTACCCAAACAAGACAAAACGATTAAACTCATTTCAGTCTCCACATTTGTTTCTCTCCTACACATCTCTCTCTCTCTCTCTCTCTCTATATATATATATATATATATTCACTTGTCTGTCTCTCTCTCAATTGTCAATATTGTCTCTTCTTTTACTGTTCCATATTTCACCAGAAATGTTCGTTGGGGTACTGTTTTAAGTCTCCGTTCTCCAGCCATTCCATACCGAGATGATAATGATAATAATAATAATAATAATAATAATAATAATAATAATAATAATAATAGTAGCTGGCGACTTACTATAAATGCCCGATCACCGGATAAATTTAATAAAAATCTATCTTTCAAAGCGGTAAGTAGGCATTGTTGTCTAAACCTATACATCGCCCTTCAGTATGAGTGCACAAATTGTGGGAGAAGGGCCAAAATATTTCCTAAACACAATAAATGTAATAGGCATGATTGATTAGGACATAAGAAAAGTAGTGGTTACGAAGACAAGATTTAAAGAGGGATTGGTTTGAGACCAAACAATTACTCTGTGGACACAATCCTCGCTCAAACAAGAATTTGTGACAAGAAAATGATTATATGTATGGAGAAAATATTGTAGGTCCAAACAATCGGTAGATAATTGTATCACTTAAAAATCACGATTTTGGTTTTTTTTGCTATGACGTGCGAGCCCGTTGCTCTTTAGACGGGCTTGAGATAAATCTCATTTTTAGTACAATAATCCGCAAATCACATTAAATAGGTAAATTACAAAAAAAAATTGAGCTGACACATATTCACATTTGTAAAGATCAATAGACAATTCTTTTTTTTTACAAACAATAGACATCGCTTGAGTAACTATACTCCTTGTGTATTGAGGCAGAGGAGACTACTTTTGAGAGCTGTATTTAGCAACGCATGTGCATAACTCACTAGTAACTACTATACCATTTCTTTTTGTTGATGCCAAAACTCAAAACTCCCATCTTTCATGCAGTGAGCAAAATTTAAAATATTATCAAGATTTAAAATTTTTGTAACTATTCTTTTGTCGCAACTCTCGAACATTACTAAAAGACCAACAAGCTGTTTCACTATTATTTTATTTACTACTCAAAGTCATATTAACTAAGGGTAAAAGACACTGACCACCTCTGAGTTTAGGTAAAATTCCACCCGCTACCTTGTGTTTTGGAAAAAAACACTTCGCACCTTTTTTTGGACGGAGACTAACAGTTGACTAACAGCATGATAGGAAAGACTATTTTACCCCTGAAATGTAATAAAATTACCCTCTATATATATCCTAACCCCACCCTCTTTTTCATTTCTAACCCTAACCTTTCTCTCTTCCCCTCTTGCTCTGATGAAACAGCCGCCTCCCCTTCTACTTTATTTCCTTCTTCCTCTCTCTCTAATAGATAGCAATTGAATAACACAGATCGGCATCATTTTCTTCATCTCTTCGACGGATCTGAAGAGGACGGTGCCTGCGGCGAAGAAAAGATTTCGACAAGAAGGGTGACGAATTCATTGATTTGAAGGAGTTCGCCGAGGTTTTTGGCGGCTCTGCCGACGAGAAGAGTCGGTGGTGGCGTCAAGGCTTGTTGCTTTCGTTGCCACTGATGTTGCCCTATCTCTTGCTTCTGTTTTGTTTCGCTGGGTCCGAGAGGAGACAGAGAGTGAGAGGGAGAGAGATGGAGGGAGCGGGAGACAGAGAGAGGTGTGTTGCGGTGGTGGTGGTGGGTTTCGGAAAAACAGATGACAATATCAATAACACTGATCTAAGGTATGCTCCAGAAACTAGATCAATCACACTGATCTAAAGTGTGCTCCAGAAACTTCTTTGATTTTGACTAAATTTGGGGGCTTTAATTTTCAATTCAGGGGTTTCATCTTGGGTCTGTGAGTTAAAAAATTGGGGTTTTGTAGTTGTTATGGTGGGTTTGAATTGGATCTTGGAAAAAAAGGTTTGAATTGGAGCTGGGGTTGACTTTTGGTGGTGTGCGGCTGTATAGTTGGTTGGAATTGGAGCTAGTTGTTGGGGGTGGGGTGGGTTTCACTTGACTGCTAACAAAGCAAATCCTCCCCTAGTTGTTGTTGTTGTTGGTGGTGGTGGTGGTGGTGGTGTAGATAGGTGTTACCGGTGGCCATTCGGTGGTGGTGGTGGTGTTGGGTGAAGGAAGATAAGGTTGTTGTTTGGTACCACCATCTAAGTTAAGTTCGTATCCGAAATTTTCTCTTCCTTATAGGTTTTTTAATTTCTCTTTAATCTGAAATTGTGGTGAAATTGTTTGGTTTTGTGTACTTGATGTTTTTCGTGTTCTTTGAATTCGTATTCTTGAACACTAAGATATCAACACAAAAATATGACACCAAAGGGTAATAGTTGTGGTTCGTTGATTTGTTAGGTTTCAGTAATTTTATTCATCCTCGAAGATGTTCTTCATTTGTTGTTGGTGTTTAGGATTCAAAATAGAAGTTGTTCTTGTTGGGTTTGAATGATGATGTTCTAAGTGATAAAGACGGGCAAATAAGTCAAAAAAAATATACAGGGACAATATGGTCCAAAAAAATCAAACCACCCACTATGCTAACGGATCATAACAGAGGGTGGTTTCTGTTCAAGGAATATTCCGTTAATTGGGTGCGGAGTGTCTTTTTCCAAAACCCAGGGGTGCAGGGTGGAATTAGTCCTAAATTCAGGGGTGGTCAGTGTCTTTTATCCATTAACTAAAAGGTCATCATAGAAGAGAAGAGAAAAGTTCTCAAATAGATGCTACCTTAGTGGTAGAGCATTTGAAATGCCTGCATGAAGTTCTAGATTCTTACCTGACTTTATGATGTAATTTCTCAAAAAAAAGTCTTAAAAAAATCACATTAATAAATTAATTTTATCACAAAAATCATATTAATTAATTTGACTGAAAAATCAGATCACACATAAAAAAGTTGGGGTAAAAGACACTTTCACCCCCTTTAGTTCAATTGAAGTACATTTTCACCCTTTCCAATTTGGGAAAAAGGACGCTTTCACCCCTTCAAAAGTGGCAAATTTAGGAAACTTACACCCCTTTACTGTGGCGCCATTAGTCTGAAGTGGAGTTTGTTGTTAAAAATGTTTTTTGAGAGAATTTGCTCACATACTATACAAGATGCCGGTGTTATCCGAGGGTGTAATGGACTTTTTTCATGACATGGGGAGCAAGTTTGTCTAAAAAATATTTTCAGTGATGAATTTCATTCTTAGACTAATTGCATCACAATCACATAATCAAGTTATTTCAAGGTTTCTCACAGAAGGGGTGAAAGTGTCTTTGTTCAAACTAGAAGGAGTAGAAGTGTCCTTCAGTCGAACTATGTCTTTTACCCAAAAAAACGTAGGCATAACAAGTTTTGAATACACACAACAGTAGACAAACAACGCTTCTGATTGGCGGTTTCATCTGCCACTCTCTCCCCTCATTTGTTCCCTTCCTCGCTTGCTGATGAGTTCTCTTCGATTTTCACGCCTCTGTATATGAATTCCCCCTCTTATCTCCATCCTTTTCTATCTGGGTTTTTAAACACTCTCAGTCCTTTTGGGTTATTATCAATCAATCGTTGATTTCACCGGAGAAATTTAATGGGTTTCTTCAACAGTGTACTGGAAATTCTGGGTTTCGGTATTGGTATCCCCCTCGGACTCCTAGTGGGATTCTACTTGTTCGTCTATTCTCAGCCCATAGATGTTGAGGTAATACTGCTTTTCTGGGCTCTGCTGATTTGATTGATTGTTTGAAGTTCTAAATCTCCACTTCTGTTGCTATTCTGTAATTTGTCTTGCATGCATGCTCTCTGGCAAATTGATTTTCAGTGCTCTTTCACTGAATCCATATTGGGGTTTATGTTGATTTGTGAGGGTTTGAGTTGATTTTTATATTGGAGTATGCATGTGCAATGAGGGTGGTTATTGCTTACTGATGAAGCCCAGAGAGAATTTGAATTGGGGGTGTTCTTCATGCATCACAATATACCCAAAATGTTGCACAAAATGTTTGAATTGAGGTTATTTAAGTAGTGAAATTCGATAAAAGGCCGCGACATCATTTGGAGGCAAACTAGCTTGCAGCTTCTGGGGAAATAGATTAATGATTCAGTATCCTAGTGGCACACAATTTAGTTGGAACCGTTTAGTTAGTGAGTTTAATGTTGAGAGATTACTTAAGTTTTCTATTTGGTTTTGGAGTCTCTAGCAAATGGTTTTCAGCCTGATCATGTTTCATGAATTACTAACTTTTTAGTCTATTAACTGGATCGAGCGAGGTCAAATTCGTCATTCCACATGTCTATCTAACTATTAAAAGACAACACTGCTTTTGTCTTTGATGTTTATTTAATCTGACTTCTAGTCAGACATCTTTTGATTACTATATTGTAATCCTATCACAGAACTACCTCAAAGTTCAAACAATGTTTTGCCTTGTCATTAGGAAATTAATAGAAGTCTGAAACCGCTGGCCGATGCTTTTAATTGTCAATTTATGACCTCTTTTGTTTGGGATTTCCGTAAGAGTCGAGGGGAAATAGTGTTGAGGATTGACCATGAGTAAAATAGTCAATGAAGGACCATTGCAACATCCTGGATCAGTTAGACATCAACAGCAAAAGAAGCAGAGATTGGGAAAAATATTGTTTGTAAAACAAGAGCAAGTTTCACAGATTAGTGAGTGTATTAAGATATTCTGTAATCAAACAATCGAAGCTACGCGAAGTATATGTTTATGAAAAATGGTGCTAAGACCAGGCTTGATGTCTACTGTTTCCTAATATGGGTGTGCTTAATAAAATAAGAATGCCGAGACTGACAAGATTGTAGACATAAAGGATATAAAATTAACATACTCGCGTCGTCCCAAAATGAGTGCCTTGTTTTTTTAACCATTTTGAGGAGATTATTAGACTATCAAAAATGATACCGAAACTTGGTTCTTTTCATAAAGTCATAGAATTAAGATTACTCTATTTACATTATGAAAAGATCAACCTTGTATTGTTTTGCTACTCAATTCACCTCCTCGAAATACTTGGAAAAAAACAGCGGGACACTCTTTTTGGGACAGGGAGTAATCAAGTGGGAAAACCTTGAGAATTGCACTAAAAAGAAGATAACATGATTGAAATAGACCAAAGGTGGTTTGGTATTGTCCTCCATAAGCTCCTTGATGTGATGCGAAAGAATGACTTGGTTGCATACAAGGATAGCATAGTTCGATTCAGTTTGTATTTAAATGAGAACTTTCCTTTGAAAAATATTGTATTGATCTAGGCAGGTGACCCACGTCCGCGTGCTTGGTTACATGAACGTGGGTGCGGGTGTCATGTTGCGTGTGTATCCAAGAGTGGGATTTGCTCCCTTTCTGAAATTGAGGATTTGGGGACTCGGCTCAAAAGTGTCCAAATCTTTGACACGGGTGCGGGTATAAGGTGTCATTGCATTTGTTTTGCATAATATGTATATAATTCATAAACTAAGCCTAAACCTGAATGATTGTTTTGACCGGAAAGAGACTTGAGTGTTTGCAACTCATCAATTGATAAGAAAGAGAAACATGTCATTGAGGTTAGAGGATCGTCAGTGAGATTTAGATTACAACAACTTTGAACAAGGCAATGAAATGAAGGTCAACAGCAAGGGGAAAGAAGAAACTGGCCTAGTTATTGGATAGAATATTGAATGTGTGGTTGAGATGAGTAGAGAGAAACAAAAACACTTCATCTCAACCACTCATTCAATAATCTATCTAATAATCTATCCTTGCCAAACTAAGCCGCTGAAGCACCAATTTTCTGTATGATCATGTTTTCAAATCTTGGTGTGTCGGATGGATGGAGGACACATCCTCCACATATCCTATACCCTTATCCACAAGGATCATGTTCAACACGGGTACGGTGCCGAGATTAAAGAGTCCGGCTAACTTAGAGCTAGTTTGGCTAGAGAGTAGAGATAGTTTTTGGTTTTTTATTGTATAAAGATCTGTTTTTCTTAGTTCAAAAACCGACGAAGAAAAAGTAACATGATTTCTGCAAAAAACCAAGAAAAAACCTAACCCAACCAAACATCTCAGATTATAGTTTTAGAAAAACCAAAAACAGACTCATCCAAACGCACCCTTAGTCCGCGTGTATAAAGTTATTTACTCAAGTTGGTTTGATATTTGATATCATCATCTTGTGTTCTATATCTGAATCTTGTGCTATCCATTTAGTTTGTGCAGTCTACTAGTGATCTTATTTCTCTAATGGTTTCTATGATTATCCTTTTCGCAACATGGATTGATGACATGGTGCCATCGGTTTCCGCACTCTTATCAGATCCTTTTACCCCGTGACTAGTTTCATGCTTTCTGACTGGAACATCCTCTTATAGTTCGATCATGAACAATCAAAAGAACGAGATAAATAAGTGCCAAGTCTTCAAATGACCTGTTCCTACTTGATTGAAGTTGTAATGGAATCTGAACAAGCTGTTCTCTTACTTATCAATTACAGGATCCAGTTGTTAGACCCCTTCATCAGATGGATACGACAGATATCAAGGAACTTTTACCCGAGATTCCTCTGTGGGTCAAGAGCCCAGATTATGATCGGGTATGTTCTGAATTTATGTTACTATTTATTAATAAGAACATTTTATCTAGTGCATTCTTCAAATGCAGACCAATCCTGTGACCCCTTAGTAGCAAATGCCACTTGGTTGAAGGTTTTGAAGTTATATTTAACCAGTACGATTTCTTGAACAATGCAGGTAGACTGGTTAAACAAATTTGTCTTCCACATGTGGCCTTATCTTGACAAGGTAATTTCGGGTTGAACGCATGTCTTTGTGGCCAAAAGTTTATACATTCTATTACATGCAATAAGGTCAACATTGCAGGCAATATGTGGTACTATAAGAAGCATGTCACTGCCTATCTTTGAGGAGTACATTGGGAAGTATCAGATAGAATCAATTGACTTTCAGAATCTAAGTCTTGGAACTCTTCCTCCTATCATTCATGGTGAGCTTTCCTCGTGCTGAATTATTCTGAGTTAATAGACGACTTTGTGAAACTGGAAAACATGCCAGGAAAGAGCGAAGAAACAATAGACAACTTAAGATTACCCAAAAAAAAAAACAATAGACAACTTAAGTCTATGTTTTATTTATTTTACTCTTTGCAAGAGTTCTAAGGAACCCAAGCTCTATATGGACCTGGTCATTTCCAATTAGTCTTAAGTTTCTTTGGACTGCCATTTTTACTGGTGTATGTTGGATGTCAGCTGCAAGCAGTGTCCTTATCCATTATCATCAAATTTTGTTAGATACTACTAACATTTAGTTTAAAATTGAGTTGGTAGGTCTGAAAGTGTTCGAGACTAACGAGAGAGAACTTGTTATGGAACTCGCATGTAAATGGGCTGCGAACTCCAATATTGTTTTGGAGTTACAAATGTTCTCCCGGAGGATACCGATTCAGGTAAGAAGAGCATAAAGACATAATACCTAAGAGATGAGTTAGTTTAATATAGTACCTTTAAAGGGGATGTTTCTCTTGGGAGATTAATTGTACTTGTTCGCAGTTGGTGGATGTACAAGTATCTTCAGCTGCTCGGGTAACTTTGAAGCCTCTCGTGCCTACTTTTCCGTGTTTCTCCACCATTGTGGTATCATTAATGGACAAGGTATGCTAAACTAGGGTTTAATCTTACTTCAATTGTAAACCTCCACTCATCGGCAACTGGACCTAACTTTCTTTCTTTCTTCTTGCAAAATAACGGACTGCTATGTTCAGCCGCAAGTAGATTTTGGGATGCCAGTACTTGGAGGGGACATTATGTCCATACCGGGCCTTTACCGATTTATTCAGGTGCTGTAATGTTTATTTTCATGGGTCAGAACTCGGGGTTGATTAATTTGTAGAGTATTGGTATGGTTGGGTATATATTCGACTTCCATAAGAGCAGTTTCAACACTAAGCAAGTGCTTTAACTGCTCATATATCTTGCAGGAGACCATTAAGAAACAAGTTGCAAACCTTTACCTGTGGCCGCAAACTCTTGAAATTCCTATCCTTGATGCTTCAACGTAAGTTTCCTATGGGACATATCAACTTCTTATGATTTTCTTACTCAATCTTTTTATGTTTTACGTTCCCTTTGGCTTCATGTTTCACCACATTCATCTTTCTCGAATTTCTGTTTAGGTGTGTAAAGAGGCACTGGTGTATGGGGAATGAATTTAATGCGGGGAACCATCAATCCATCATAGGGGTGAAACTGAACAGACAAGAAACTTTTTAGATTGGTTTTTTATTGCAATTTCATTAGTGGATCTATAATTTCAATTGGAACATGTGCAATTTCGGGGGGTTTTCTCACTACATTTAGGGGCATAGTTCAGGACCTACTATAAAACTTGACGTCAAAGTTTTGATTTCGTGATCAGATGAAACAGACCTTGACTTCAAGAAAGCAAGGGGTGGGGGGCGTTCCCTCTATTCTGTTAATAGAATACACATGCATGTAGGAGGAAAGGTTTATCGTTGATTTATTCAATAGATTTGAAATCTACTGGTGCATCTTGTAGTTGTGAATTATACCATTGAAGAATTTTGGTTCTTACTTTCTTCAGAGTGGCAAAGAAGCCTGTAGGCATACTACATGTGAAGGTTGTGCGGGCCATCAAACTTTTAAAGATGGACTTATTAGGGCTATCTGATCCCTATGTAAAGCTCAACCTCAGCGGAGAAAGACTGCCAGCGAGGAAAACAACCATTAAGAAGAGGACTCTGAATCCTGTGTGGAATGAGAATTTCAAGCTCATTGTCAAGGACCCACAATCTCAAATCCTTAATCTAATTGTGTACGACTGGGATAAGGTATGTTTATTTCAGCTGATCTTCTATGAAATCCAATTATCATAAGCTCGGTGTAAATTTGGTTGCACTACCTCTCTAGGATTTAATAAAGGAATATGAACTGGGCATAGTTGTATGTCTCTCCTACTTAAGAAAACACGTGTTACTTTTCCAGTCAAGAAACAGATAAAAGTAACTTGGAACTAAACCTCTGAATTTCAACTCATTTCATTACATTTCTTCTCACTATTCCTATGTTTGCTAAACACAAAAGAGGGTAATTTCTTCTCTTCTCAATCCTTTACCATAACCAGAAACCAAGCATAGCAAGAAAGTTCCAGAGATATTTTCTGAAGTAATACATTTCTTTTTCTCTAAGAAACTAAATACAGGAGTTCCCTGAGTTGTTGAATATCAAATTTGTGGCCAACTTAACGAGATTTATACTTTCCCTTTATATGTGGTGTTCTTCCCAGGTTGGTGGACATGACAAGTTAGGAGCGCAAGTAGTCCCTTTGAAGCTGCTAACAGCCAACCAGAAAAAGCAATTTACACTTGATTTGCTCAAGAACACAAATATTAATGAGCATCAAATGAAGAAGCCACGAGGCCAAATTGAGTTAGAGATGACGTATGTCCCTTTTAGAGAAGATACCGAAGAGTTTAGCGGGCTTCTGGTTGGATATGGGAGGAAAGAAAGTGCTCTTGATAAGTCATTTGGTAGAAGCCCTACTGGAGCAGGTTTGCTTATGGTCACCGTTCATGGAGCAGAGAATGTAGAGGGTGAGCGCCACAACAATCCATATGCCCTAGTTCTGTTTCGAGGAGAAATGAGGAAATCCAAGGTGAGAGAGCTTACCTTTGATAATGTTAGGGCCTAGTTTGGTGCATGATCTCTCTTCTGAAAAGCTTTTCTTCACAACGATGCAGAATTCATACAAAATTCTCGATTTTTTTGTCAATCAGTCAGAGAACCAAAAAGAAACCAAAGAGAAAACTACCATTTTCTTTTCACAAACTACGAATATAATAAAGTTACGATAACTTGAACTAGGAAAGAACCAGAAACATGAGTTTTTATTATATTAATTTTACAAGCTTTTAGAGTAAATTAAATTGAACTTACTGAGTTTGTTACTGACCATGCTCGGACATGGACTATAGAGGAGACGTATTCCAATGTATACCCGACGTATGAAGGGCTGAAATATGTGAGGGTCCACATATCTTACGAAGAAAAGTCCAATATCATTGGGCTTTGGGCTTTTAAGTAATGTATCATTGGGTATAGTTTTTGTGCCAGCTGATTGTTTGCATTCAGTTATCGATTGACTTAAATAGCATCAAACGCAAGTTTCACTTAGATGTTGTCTTAGACTCTCTCCATCAAGAAGTACAACCAAATTACAAACAAAAATTTGAGTTTTAGTGTCAGCTCATGTATCCAAAAAATTTCATGTTATCTGAAGTAGTAATCTCCTTTTGATTTTCCAGATGATCAGGCGAACTCGTGACCCACTCTGGAACGAGGAGTTTCAGTTCATGTTGGAAGAGCCTCCAGTGAACGATAAGATCCATATTAAAGTAATGAGGAGGCAGACGGGCATTAGGTTCAGGTCAAAGGTATATATGTCGTTCCGCTCTTGTCAAAATAGTTTGCCACTGAACTTAAATTTGGAAATTACAATCCGCTAATTGTGTAACACAGGAGAGTTTGGGACACGTGGAGATTAAGCTCGTTGATGTAGTGCACAATGGGCGTATCAACCACAAGTACCATTTGATCGATTCAAAGAACGGAGTGATTCATGTTGAGCTGGGCTGGAAAACAATTTAACAATCCGGAGGATTTGGTCGACATTGGTGGTGTGGTCTTGTTAAAGAAAATAATCTGAAGCTTTTGATTTATGGGAGTAGTTGGAGCATTATAGAAATAGAGTAGATGGAAATGAAACTTGTAACTATGTGTAGTTCGGGCGCAATAGTTGAAGAATGATCCATACATGTATAGAATTCGCTGGATAAACCATCATGTTGACTGTTTGTGGATCTAAGTATGGCTTTGCCCAGGAAGAGAAGAATGAGAAAGGGTTAGTCGTATTGCAAGGGCCCTCACGTTTCATTTCATATATCCCAATTTAGGGTTTAAGGTTTAAAAACGTCTTTATTTACGTGAGAAACACAACTCAATACATCCAAACTCTCTTAGGCACGACCTCGGACCCTTTTATAGACATAAAAGAACGTAACTTACTGCCAAAATAATCTGAAACCGCCCCAAAGAAACAAGGAAACAACCTAGAATTGCCCAGCCCCAAAAAATTTCACCCAAACACCCTTGTGTTGAATTGTTGTCCGGTTCGTGCAAACACTACTCTTTTCGCATGAAGTCATGCTCCATCTAGAAAGCTACAACCTTGTCTTCTTCGTCCTTCTTCGTCGAGTGTTGGATGTTTTGACTCAAGGCACTGCTAACAACCTATTCAGAACTACTACAAACAGTTCTTTCAGCTAATGTGATCGTTAGTGAACCACTTTAATTTTTTTGTGTCTTGATCTTGTTCTTCTCGTTTTATCCGTTCTTGTCTCAATACGCCTCCTTTATCACATAGGTAAAGAGTATACATCACGCACTATGACATGATCATTACCGGTGTAGGGTCGAGAGAGAGAGATTTCGAAGATCTGCGGTCATTTGGTTTGAAGCTCCGTATCTGTGAGCGTGTGGAGGCATAGTGGACTGTTGTAAGAATGTGCTTCATTTGGTAGTCTAGCTATTGCACCCTCCTGGGTTTGGAACTATTGTCCATCGTTTCCCCCCTTTCTTAGAAAGCATGAAATTAAAGGAGATGAATGTTTAAGATTGTTGATGAGAAAGGAATTCATTGTAGGTTTTGCTCTTTGATCAGAATGTGGAGTGTTTATGGCAATGTAGTGATTTGATAGGAGTAATCGAGTAAGGCAGGGTAGGAGCGGGTCCGAGTTTGGGTAAAGGCAGGTAAGAAGTGTTCGGGTATGGGCTGTGATTCGGGTATAATTGAGTTTTGCCTTCTTCGAGTTCTGGCAAGGGTCCGGTTCGCCAAAAGTAGCCCCAATCCCCGGCCCGCCTGACTGCCTCTTGGCATTTTTTTGTTTGAGAAATTGTTTTGTCATCAATTGGTTTTGAAACCGGAACCTCATGCAGAGACTTTCAATGCTCTACCACTTGGACTACCACCCTAGCTGCCCTCCTGAAAATCTCGCATGTAAAGCACCAAGCATTAGACGAGTTCAATTTCACCCCATACCAAAAGTACGGACGGATGCAGGAATTTCATATCAAGGGCACGACTGGTACTAAAGAACACACAACATAATATAGATCACGTTTTTATAGATAATATCCAGCGAAAATAACTAATATTTCCCAATATTTTAATATAATGCAATATTAAAGATTCTTTTCACAATAGGTAAGTACACTGTAATTTAAGATATTAGTCCCTATTAGATTGCGAATGAGATTTTTCACAGTATTCATGAAAGAAAATAATCTCCCGTGACAATTGCAAATAGCGAAATTAAATCTATCTTCACAAGTGTACAACACAACTTGATATGTTTTTATTGGACATCAATTAGCTTTAAATGCTAGTGGATTTCATGTCATAACCTGATGGATTCCATGTAATAATCCTTTCGTTGTCATAACTTGATGACCCCTCTAGTTTGAGTAATGATAAGTAGCCCACTCCCGTAGCCAGAACCGTAGCCCGAATATGATGTGGCATGCCACATCAACACATTGAGAGAGGAAAAGAAGAAGATAAAATATTTTTTTTTCATTTGTTATTAATTACATGCATTTTCTTTCTAATTTGTTTTGATTTCTTACCTTTTCGTTTTGTTTTTTTTTTCTTTTCCTTCATCAATGTGTTGATGTGGCATGCCACATCACATTCGGGCTACGATTCTGGCTACGGGAGTGGGCTACTTATCATTACTCCTCTAGTTTTCATACGTATTTTATAAATGGGTGCTAGCTTTAAGTGGTAGACCGTTTAAGAATCCCTTATGAGATTCTGGGTTCGAATTTAGTAGACGACAAACATGTAATTCTAAAGAAAAAATCTTTATTAGTACTTTAAGATTGTGATTTCACTAATGAAACAGAACAAAAATTCGTATAATTTACATAATGTCAAGATTATACTTGAACATTTAACAAGTTCTGTATAATCTCATTAGTGGAATCAACACTTTGAAATAAACCCAAAAGTTCGAGTTAAAAATGTCAATCCATCAAACAAAATGTACAACATGTCAAATTACTCATCATGTAACTTCCACATTCATAATTCTAGATTAATTTCTTTATTTTTCTAATGAATATGCTCCACTAATTATTCATTCGTGAATGGCAAGTTTCCCTGAAACATACCAAGAAAATACATTCTTAGAAATAATAAACTTTCTTCGGAAGCAAATATGGTAAGAGAATTCAAAATACTAAGATTATATGATCCAATGTTTAAAAGAATTATAATGAATCATTTACAACAAAATAATTTATAAATTATTGTGAAGTATTACAATTTTTTTAATTCTAAAAAAAAGAAATATTAACTTCTTTTATGCCCCTCAATTAATCTCACAGGCCAGCGTGAAATTTGACTTTGATGAATTCAGTAAAGTCGTCAAGTGAAAAAAATTTATTATCACTAAGCCGATTTCTTACAAATACATAACTAACGAAAATATATGCACAATGTGCATTCAATTTTTGTTTTACATATTTATGTTCGTAGTTTATTTTATGAATAACATGAAAGAGAAACTATAACGACTAAATTTAACATGTTTATGTTCGCAATGTTTTTAATTGCTTAGCGACAATGTAATGAAGTACCTTCTGGGAGTGTACTCATTCGTCGGATTGCTATTAGTTTCCAAGAGTTTGATTGAGATAAAAAGATTAGCGAAATATTATTCTAGAAAAACGTATGACATACAAGTTTATAAGCAAGTTGATATCGTAGCGCGGGGTAACGCCTAATATAACTTAACATCTCAAGGTCAATGTTGAAACGACCATTAACTAGTCTTTCATATAGCGGCGTCTCGTGCACACTGTATTTTTAAGCTTTTGCTTCTTTCCTTCCGCACCATGGAAATTGAACCTAGGGCTGACATATTTCTCATAATAACCAGTTAACCAAACCTCTTACTCTTGTAATAAATATGAGAAATATTCTGAGCAGAAACCAAAACCCGATTCACAATATCTTTAGCAAGCAAGCATCCTTGCTTCACGGATCCAAAATTACTCCGAGTATTGCCAAATCCCAAATGGAGGAGATCTAAAGGAGCTATGGTCTCTCACGAAAAAAGAGATTAATATCATAATTATTAATTATGGCATCGTCTCCAACTTTAGTTAACAATAATAATCATAGTATATAATAATGTTATCATGCTTGAAATGCCACGCCGGAACAAGTTAAGAAAAGGGTGCTAATCTAACTACTGATAGGTCCATGACACTTCCAAGTCAATACTTAGATGTCTCAACTCTATAGTCAAATTTTGTTGCTTTTACATTATGGATTTTTTTGCTTAGATTAGTCATTCATGTAACCACAAACGACAGTAGATGATTAATAAAATGTATTTTACACTAATCAAGCCAAAACACACACAAGTATTTATGGTATCACCCAAGTGGAGGGGCACCATTAGAGGATATGTTCCCTTACAAAAGAGGGTTCAGCTTTCTAGTTGACTCTTGCATGCCCTAAAACAAAAAACAAAAAACAAAACAAAAGTCTCTGCCATGATTTTATCAAAGGTGGTGAAAGAGAATCCTATCCTCCTCATCTCCTTCAAAGGGAGAGAGTGGTGGAGTTTTTAATAATAGTGATCATCACTATGTAACCAAGCTAGCTAATGGATCTCCATCTCATTGACATGAATCACTCTCTCAGGGTGGGCTCTCAAAAGGAGTGGTGATATGAGGGGACTCACTACTGAGGTTGTATGGTAGGTAGTTCATGTTGTTTTGTGGGGCAGAGGAATATAACTTCTCTTTTCTGTCCATTTTAGAAAGGAGGGAGCATTTTGTTTCTCACTTTCTTTTCCTTCCAAAGGTTTTGTCTTTTGAGGGCAGTAATGAAACAAAGTTTGAAAATGTGGGAAATAATTGGAGGAAACTCCACCCGATGTTTAGAAGAATCATGTTGTATATATGTAGTGCATGCCATGGATTATGTGCTTGCCAATGCTTGCCAACCATGTTTTCAACCAAATTTGTTTAAACGTAGCATTTTTCGATCAAAACAACACGTCTAATTTGCAATAACACAGCTATGTTTTTCAAGCTGGGTTTTAATTGAAAACACTTTGTGTCTAAAAATACCGATCTTTGTGTATTTTGAATTGTTTTTCTTATCTTTAAACAGGTACTCTCTACATATGTATAACTCTTTAGCCTACACTAATAGCCATCTCTTGGGAGAGGACTTTGTTGGGTCAAGATTCTTCTCTCTATATCCATTTGAGAGGGGAGAGAGATTTGATGGCATTTGTTCTCTACAAATTCAAAGTGGGAGAGATTCCTCCACCTTGGGTAGCTCCCTTGTTTTGTAACCTACCGATAGCACTCACACATCCCACTATAGCTACTACTATAGAAGAAGAAAAAAAATATATGAAAGAATCCTGAATTTTTATCTCATTTGGAATCATAGATATTCCATCCACGACTCTTGTTTTGTTCTTTGTGTTAAAAAAAATGTTGACAAGATAGGGTTCAAAGTTTGAGCATTCTAATATCTAAGTATGACATTTCGAATCGAATTTGAAAGTCAAATTTAGAACTCATATCCAAAAGAATATGTCTCCGATTGTCCTCAACTTTTTAATTTGACATTGTAAAATACTCTTTTACAACATGCATGAATGATATTTTCTCTCAACTAGGTTAAATCATGCACTATAGTAAAATCTAACATCCTGTCGAGTTAGGGTCCATAATGTTACATTCTTTTTGTGTGTCGGACGGTTTATATATTTGTTTTGATTCTCAAATTGATAAACTTTGTTCTTTTAAAATGATTAAGTTTAGAATGAAACTTTTTGCATAGTAATATGGAGTTTTCTTTGGACTCTAAAACTGTATATGTTCTTATTTTATTCAGTCTCAAATAATAAGTGTCGCAGTCTCACCAAAATAGACATTCATTTTATTATTATTGTAGTAAGCTCATAATAATACAAGTAATGCTTTTTACCATGAAAGCTCGGGCAAATGTAATGATCAATCTTTCCTCCCAATGACTCATGTTTTACTATACTTCTACTTATATTTTAGTATCGTCTTAAACTAACAAAATTTTGTTGAAAAAAAAGTGGTCAAAACTAATGAATGGTTGAAAGGACCACCTTTTCAATGCAAATAGAGAAAAGAATGCACAACTGAAAATGGTGTTGAAGAGAAAGATCAACAATTGGCATATTTGGAGAAGTTATAAGTTTCACAAGTATTGAAAAATTCATATTTCAACATCTGCAAATGTCAACAAAACAAACTGTGAGAGAGTAGTACTAAAATAAGAGAAATTGTTTTTGATACTCAAGTATGTCTATTTGTCAACAAAAAACACATCTTCCTATCTGGAAAATTCAGCAATATCATACTTATCCAACCTAGCTTAGTTATGGTCGCGCCCGTGTTGGAGGGACCGACAAGAGAACACGGTAATGAATATAAATAATTTTTTATTTACTTAAATTGGCACGCAATCTTCCAAAATCATAGTCAAGGAAAACCCATAACAAACATAAAATTCATGATTCATGAGCTAAGAGCCTAAGAATAGCTGACGGTTTTGAAACTTATGAACTGAACCTATACGGCGATGAAATATGGAGACAACATATAATTATTATCTTAATATAATCATAATGTCTAGAATAACTTGCGTGCACATCGGCTAAGGCTAAATGTGTCGAGCATAACATAATATAGAGTACAAGAAACTTAATACAAGAAATGAAATAAATCATAATGAAATATCATGCCTCTAAGACTAAGAGTATATATTTACATAACTCCAACAGCTACAAGAGTGTTTGAATCGTTCTAGCATCTACAATACTATTAGGTAAATTTGTGGAAAAATATACATAGAATTAGTGATTTGCATTAGAAATAAAAGTGATTTGCATTAGAAATAAATGTGATCTCCAATAGTGGTTATGCAAAAAAAAAATGCTAGTGGGGAGAGAAAATAGGAGAATTCACATTTGAATGGATTTATCACATATGAAGTTGTAGAAATTGGGATATAGTGTAAGCAAATGTAAGAAACAAGTGAGAAAACTTAGGACACATACATGATCCAAGAAATTAGCAGAGGCAATCTGAGTTTGCCTAACAAAAAATTATTGTCAAACTTGGCGATGAGGATCACTATTTTGTATTTTGTCTAACAAAATGCTTAATCTATTGAAGCCTAATATTTTCGAACTTTCTCTATAATTTTCCACAAAAAACCTATATATTACCTATTGGAGATGTTTACATTATATATTATCAAATTTAAAACCTACATAGTTTCTCCACACAACAGAGCTATTTCGTTATCACACCCTCGCCTCACGAACAATGAACGAATCAAGCAAACAAACGATTTACTTGGTTCGTTAGCACAGAGTATGCTAGCTATGTAAACGACGAAGAAGATCATTTATTTACCAAGAGGCACAATTACAATTGATTGCATAATAGTTCTGGACCCGAAATGACTCTTTTATATATAGTGCCCTAATCGTTCCCGAACCGAACTAACTAAACTAGGAAATCTAATGCAACGCTGCCTAGAATCCATTTGTGCGGAAGACAAATTCATTCATACGAAAGTGCAGGGTTCCTTTCATTCGCACGAAAGGAATCCCTCAGTTTCTTTCTTGGGTGATTTCTTCTTTCTAGGCATAATCTAAGAAAACTCCACCTTGCTTGAATTCTCTCGCCAAAAAGTAATTTTCCCCTCTTCTCCTAAACAAAGTTCATCTTCTTCGCGCCCAATGTCTCTCATCACAAAGACTCAATAGACTCCCACTGGTCCCATAGCCCCGAAAGGCTTAAGTGGCTCACAATGTTGAGAAATTCAAGACAATGTTAGAACTTTCCCTCCGGAACAGGATTCATGCATATATGCGGCGTTGTTAGTTGTCCCTACCTTCTTAACCTTGATTCTGCCCTCGCTCTCATAAAATGATACCTGACATTGATGTTCTTTGTTCTTTCATGATGAACCTGATATTTATTCAAGCATATCACACTCAAGCTATCACACTAGAATATCGCTTGATCTTGAAGTAGGCCTAGATCATTGACCATTCCTTTAAGCCAAATTCCCTCCTTTGATGCTTTTGTCAAAGCCATGTACTCCACTTTCTTGGTAGAGCTGTAGCGTCGCCTTCCAGCTCACTACCGAACCTCCCAGAGTAAAAACATAACATGTCATTGATCTACTGTTTTTAACATCACCTTCATACTCTGAATCTGAGAATCCAGCAACCAAGATATCCTGGTTGGCTCCATAGCATAGGCCAATGTCTGACGTACCCTTAAGGGAACTGGAATATGTGTTTTACCGCATTTTAGTGATCCTTTCTTGGTTGAACCATAAAATGACTCACCACACTAACATCAAATTTTATGTTCGATCGAGTGTAGACTATAGCATACATCAGGATTCCAACAGCTCTAGCATATGAAACTTTGGGCATGTACTGTAATATTCCGTCCCACATTGAGATATTGTGGATTGATATTATGAATTAGATGTATATATGGTTGGGAGATTATGATATCATGTCCCACATTGGAGAGTTTGACATCTGGTATATGGTAAACCTTGTGGATTACTACTACCACCTCCAAGGCTTAAGCATTTCTATCCCGTGGTACTGATAAAGAAGTTGTTGGGACAGTATTCCACTCAGATTGTTACAACTTGTATCAGAGTTGACCATGGTCCTGCAAGGGCTCTGTGGCAGTGCGTCGCCAGCCAAGGGGATACGTGGTTGGGCACACTCGACGAGGACGTCGAGTATATAACGTGGGTATCCCGTCCCACATCGAGATATTGTGTATTGATATTGTGGATTAGATGTATATATGGTTGGGATATTGGGATATCATTTCCCACATTGGAGATTTGGAAGTTTGACATCTGGTATATGGTAAATGTTGTGGATTACTACTAGCACCTTCAAGGCTTAAGAATTTTTATCCCGTGGTACGGATAAAGAAGTTGTTGGGACAGTAATCCACTCGAATTTATAACAATTACTCCTTCATCCTCAGATAAAATGGTGTACATTCATAGCTTGTTGTTAGTCGCCATAGGAGTGTCTATAGCCTTAGCTTATAACATCTCGAATCTGCTTAAGATGTTCCCGATGTATCCCTATTTTTAAAAGAAAATATTCTTCTTCTTCCTCCTGTTTATATAAATCTCAACTCCTAGAATTTTCCGAGAAGCACCCAGATCCTTCATTTTGAATTCCGCGCTGAGAGACTTTTTAAGTCCTTAATGTCCTCCATATTCTGAGTTACAATCAGAATATCATCCACATACAAAACTAGGAAGATACGTGAATCAGCTTGAAATAGCTTGTGATACACGCATCAATTATACTCGCACTCCTGGTAGCCAATATTCAACATAAACCTGTCAAATTTATGTACCATTGCTACAAAGACTTCCATATAGAGATCTTTTTTACTTGCACATGTAGTCTTTTCCCAGGATCTTGGAATCCTTCTGGTTGGCTCACGTATATCTTCTCTTCCAACTCTCCATGTAGAAAATTTGTTTTCACGTCTACCTGTTCGAGTTCCAAGTTCTGGTGTGCGACCAGCGTTAGCACCACCCGGATTGAAGTATGTCTGACAACCTGCATGAAGATCTTGTTGTAGTCAAGTCATTCTCTCTGACTGAACCCTCTTGCAACCAGTATTTTTTTATACTTGACTCATTTTCTAACTGTAGTTCCTTCCTTTCTTCTAAAATCCATTTGCAAGTGACTAATTTTCTCCTTGTCTGGAAATTGTACAAGCTCCCATGTCGAGTTCTTGCTAAAAGACTCCATCTCTTTTCCCATTACGGTAATCCATTGTGCTAACTCAGAAGTAAAAAATCGCAGCCTTGTAGGTGGACGGCTCATCCTCCACCTCTTCGGTTACTTGAAATGCATAATGTTGTAAGGTTTTGATGCAGGTAAAGCAGGGGAATAACAATAAAACTCCTGATCAAATCCCTCCACGGATCGCAGGCAAGCATTCATAACATGATGAAATTAAACGAATTGTGTACCTTGTTTGTATGAGTGATCACTACACATAATGATGTCCACGTCTCTATGAGTATCCACACCTAGGATTGCAATCTGGAATCATTCTCAGGTATTTTTCTAGCTACGCAAAGAAGGAGGTAGAAAGAGATCACGCAAATTGAGGCACCGGGGGGCTGTGCGCCACACTGTGGCCGATGGGTATGGGGTGGACGGCTAGGGTTTCGGCTCTAGCTTTGTCTCTCTCCTTGCTTTGTTATTTCTCACAATAATGACTCTTGTTTTGAAATAATAATCTTGGAGTCCCTTTATATAGTTCCCCAATACTAATTATGTACATCACAGATTACTCCACCTTGCAAATTGGTCCTACTAACTTTGCTTGTGGTTGCATTTTTTATCCTTTAATTTATTAGTCCAACTAATTAATTGTTGGAATTGTGCCCTAGAGGCAATCAATTTATTGTGACAAATATGTGGATTTACGATTCATTATGTTATTGATATGGAGATATGATAACATGAATGAAGTTCTTAGAATATAAGTGTTATATTTTTAAATATCCGTAGTCGATTATAATGATTAATAGGACAATCATCTATAGACTAGTATGGGGTTGGATTGATATGGAGATATCATGATCCAACACATGGGTATGCATTAGGAGTAATGGCATACTGGATTGACCCATCTCCGAGAAGGCTACATACATGTTATGTTAAGTCACAAGCGCTTCTCGTGGTGCAATGGTATTGTCATTCTTAGACTTGAAGTCACTAGATTGTCTAGTTGGGGATTATTGTGATTTTGGTAGCGTCAAACGCTACACCGTAACTGGGTAGCTATAAAGGCGTGTACCAGATACAATAAAAAGCAAGCTTAGAGATCGTAGTGGACGTAGATAGAATTTGTCCCTCCCACATAACGGGAGCAAATATCCTAGACCACTCGAGGGATAGTTCTTATAGCATGTCTGGCCAGACTCAGATAAATCAATATGGGATATTGATGTTATATGCACGGATAAGGCTATTCCCATGGATCGAGAAACTAAGGATTGGATATACGAGTGTGACTTGTATGTCTCATGTCCAATCCGGATATAGAGACAAAGGGATGAGACAATTACTTGTACCAGGTTTGTCAAGATGACTATTCTATTAGTTGGCTAGAATGGATGTTTTGCTAGAAACCGCTCCATATTAGCAAATTGTTGCTACCAACTAGATAGAACCTATGGGGTCACACGCTATATAGAGTTGAACTAAATTTGGGAATTAATTAATTGGATTAATTAATTAGAAGGATCACTTTGCAATACCTTGCAAAGTTAGTAGGACTAATTTACAAGGAAGGGACTAAACCGAATTCTAGTAGGACTAGAATAGGTCATTTAGGTAGTTGGCAAGGATTTGTTGGACTATATAAATGACACTCCTTCCTTCCTTCCCACACTTATGACCTTATTGATCATAACTTGAGTGGGAGAGAACCAAAAGGAGAGAGCAAGCAAGCAAAGAAGAGCCGTCGCCCCCCTTTGCCGCCGCCCGTCCCCGTCGGCCCACAAGGAGGCCGAGACCTCCTTGTTTCGTCTCGTTTTGCGTGATTCTTCTTCCTCTTCCTCTTTCCGGGCTAGCACAAAGGATTGGAAGATCTAGAATTCAACTCTACGCGTGGATCAACTATAGAGAACGTGACACAATTCGCGTTTGAAGTCATCAAAGGAGAAACCCCAAGGTGTGTTATTGATTTCTTCCCTTACCATCGTTATGTCTCTTGACTTGTGATCCTTGGAGGGTATTGCATGGATTATGTTTGTTTGTGTTTCCGTTGCGCGTCCATAAATCAAAACCCAACAGTGGTATCAGAGCCACAGGTCGTAGAGCATAAACGTGGTTTATGTGTTACTTTTTGATAGTTTTACACTTTAAATTTATTGTTTATCGCGTAAAACAAGACAAATCAAGCATATGATGCAATTTGTCAATAATCAATCATAACAAGACATAGTTTTTGCATTGGATGCATGAATTAGTGAGTTTGAGAAATTTTAGGATCTTAGATCTAGGGTTTGGACATCCTATGGAAAGAAGGAGTTCTTTTCACACAAGGAAACAACCAAACTTGGGCACCAAGCAAGGGAGTTGTTTTGGAAACAACTCCCAAATGAGGTTCGGCCCCCCTAGGGGACCGCCCCTCCTTGCTTGCCGCCCAAGCAAGGGACAGCCTAGGTGCCGGGGCAGCCCTAGCCCGCGGCCTAGCCGCATGGGCTAGGGGCCGGCCGGCCCAAGGCCCTTGCGGTCCTCTTTTTGGGTTCGGGCAATATGATTGTTGGGCCCAATTGACCGTTTTAACCCTGGAAAATCCTAAAATCAATTAAAATTGACCAAGCGCGTTAAAATTGGATTTTTAACTGTTTATGTGCAAATCGCAAGGTGATTGGATATGGCCTTAGGATGTGGTTTGATGTGAATGTTTAATTTTTGTGGTTTGGTTTACGGCCTGCGAGCTGATCAATTAATTGTAATAATTAATTAGGATTTTATGGCCTGCGAACCATTTTTTTTCTCAACTTGTGAGATTTATTTTATTTAGTATAGTTGTTAGCTAGTACTAGATAGAGTAGATTGTTAGCCAATATTGAAGAAAAGAAGCCCAAAGCCAAAGGGAGCCACAAAAGATGGAGCATGGAGCATTTCACATGACTATGAAGGATGGAACAAAAGATGAAGACGCATGGAGATGTGTTTGCTTTTAGGGTTCATAGATAATTCCATTGGCTTGGAATTATCTTAGTCTAGAAAAGACCATATTCACATCACATTTTATTTTGTTTTGTGGTTGTTTATTTTATTGTCTTATTATTTTTGTGGTTGGTGTATGGATGATGCGTGCAATTAGGATAATAAGATAATTAGACAACTCAGATCTATTATTTGGAGTTGTGCACAAACTCAAATAGATAGATTAGTTGATATGGATCAACAAAAACAATTAAAATTGAATTGAAAAATCCCTCAAAAATTCAAATATTGTGTTCTTGCATTCTCGTTATTTAAACACTCATTATCATCATGATTTATCAAGTTCGTGCATGCCAAAGCAAGGCGACTTGGTTCATAATGATGGAATGCGATGGCACAAGCAAGTAATGTGAAATTGTTTAAATAAGAGGTTGAACACAACTAGGCCATTAATATGATTAAAACCTAGAGGCAATCAATTGGGATTATCCATACTGATGGATAAATAAGGAGTTATTTGCCCAATTGAACCAAGAGTTGCATAGAGAAGCAATTGGAATTGTTCCTACCTAAAGTAGTCAAATTATGGGTGACTTGCCAAAGCAAGCTCATAAGGAGATGAAACATGGATCTTGGCCCACTAGAAAATATGAGGATATTTTCCAAATTAATATCTTGAGGGTTATTAATCCGTAGTAAAATAGTGGGAGCTATGTTTAACAATTTAAATCCTTGTTAAATATAGTTATACGTCACAAACTTTGCATAATCCTATTATGTTGAATACCCATGGCATTAAACAAACAAAACACGACTTTATCTATTTTCTAGACTGGTATAAAATTGAGAATTGTTCTCAAATAAAAGAGAAATTGTTGTACATCGTAGAACATAAAGTTCCCTTCCTACCAACTACCAAAACACACTAAAACCTAATGGAAAGGAACATCAAAGAATGGTTCTTTGGATGCGACTTGCCTCATGTTAGCTGCCATGAACTCTGAGCTTTAAAAGCAAGATAAGAACATGGAGGCGTATGATATGATCATACATTGAAAGAAGCTCTTTCAAAAGAGCGAGCTAGACATGAAATGTTTGAAGTGTTTCTCCACTTTGAGTTATGCAAATAAACTAATTCAATATGATTGAAACATTAGTGAATATGCATTATCTATGGGATAGATAAAGAATAAACGGTTATTCACCCAAGTGGATCAAGAATTGCATTGGATGCCATTATAGTTTTGTTTTAAAGTTGATTTACTCAATATGATTGAAAAATCACTAAACAAAACACTAATAATGGGCATGGGAACAGTTGTTAATGGATAACATGGGTAAGGGCAAATAGTTTGCGCCGACCCCATGGGTATAAAGCAAGCTTGTTGCTAAAACCAAGTTGCCTCGAAGTCCCATTGGTGGTGTAGAGGAAGAGAAACTAACCAAAGTACCTGGAAGTAAATAATAAAGGAATTATGAATTCCGATTTGGGTATTTTTTTGTTATAGAAATCAATGTGTCCATCTCATCATCACAAGTATATGATACTATATGATAATCTCACATTTATAGAAGTGTGGAGGATCTCAAGTTACGAAGACAATTGGATAAGGAAGAAATAATCCTACACGTGGGGCAATGAAGTAAGGAGTTGCTGAATTAGCCGTAGGAAATTATTTCTACCTTTATGAAATTGTTCATGAATTAGACAAAAGTAATTATGTCCCTGCTATGAGTAGGATCATTATCATAGTTTCTTGTTTGGACAAGAAAGCTCCTTATCATAATAAAGGACAAATGTTGTTGCATTTATTCTGATATGCATTATTGTAATGCAATTTTATCTAAGAGGATTGTATATCCTTGATCATGATAGTTTCATCTATAACATTAATACCTAGAGAGTTGCATATAATGATATGAACTTCACTTATCTTTAGCATTATCGTTTAGGCCTCATAAATAAGAGATATATATCTAGAACTCCATAAGGATGGATTTCTGGAACTCATTTGATTATTGAATCATATGAGACATGTAAGACTTATTAGGCAAAGATATGATCTTTTGGGAATCATACATATTGATGTATGAAGGCCGCTAAGCACAAATACTAAAGATGGTTTTCAGTACTTCATCATATTTACTGATGGGATCAGGGAAATATGGATTTGTGTATCTTATGAAGAAAAACAAATCGGATAGGAATGAAGTAGAGAACCAACTTGACAAAAGTATTAGGGATCTACGATTGGATCGTAGAGGAGAGTACTTGAGCCAAGAGATTGACAAGAATCTGTGAGAGTGTTGGATATGATCCAAAACTCGCTCCACCTAGCACGCCACATGGGTTTGGCGTGTCTAAAAGGAGAGTTCGAACCTTGTAGGACACGGTTCGGACCATGATGAGTCAAACAGAACTTCCAGTTTACTTTTTGGGACTATGTTCTAATTACAGCAAATTTCGCCCTTAACCTTGTTCCATCAAAACAGATTATGAGAAACGCCATATGAGATATGGATTAGGAAGTGTCCTAGTATGTCATTCATAAAGATTTGGGGTTATGAAGTTTATGTAAAAGAGTTTACAAATAAACTTGGACCCAAGTCAGATAAATGTTTTGTGGGATATCCTGAAAAGGATATTATTTCTACAACCTAATCGAGAACAAACTGTTTGTTTCTCGAACCACAGTGTTTCTAGGTAGAGATTGTCTCTAAAAGAACCAGTGGGAGGACAGTAGAACTTGAAAAGTTCAAGAACCACAACAGAACATTGATCCTTTTGATGGAACATGAGCAGGATCACAAGGTGTTGTGGAGCAACCTACTCAGAAAACACAAGAACCTCGTAGGTCAGGTAGGATATATCGAGGGATTAGAGAAATGAGGATTTCTCATAACCCGTAATATATTGCTCATCGAAATGAGCCTACAACCTATGAGATGGACACATGTGGGCCATACTCTCAGAAATGGCTAGGAGCCATGGGATACAAAATGGAATCCATGTATACCAACAAAGTATGAACTTTGTTGGAACACCTAAAAGGTGCAAGTGGGTTATGAGGAAACCAACATGGATGGTATTATGATTACCTTTAAGGGACAATTGGTTGGGTAAGGATTTCCTGTGAGTTCATAGTATAGACTATGACGAAATCTTTCCAGTTGTGATGCTTAAATCCATTAGTATCTTGCTTGTAGCAATCTGTGTATAGATTGAATCAAGCTTCTAGGAGTTGGATTCTTTGAATTGATGATGCAATCAAAGGATTTTGGTTCCATCAAAATTGAAGATGAGACTTGTGTTTAAAAGAAGGTTAGTGGGAGCATAATTATGTTTCTGGTCTTGTATGTGGAGACATACTAATTATTGGGGATGACGTCCCTACTTGGCAATCTTACGTAGATTGACTAGGGAATTAATCTTCAATGATAGACTTAGGCGAAGCAACCTATGAAGATCTATGAAGATAGATCAAGATGGTTGTGCTGCTTAAGTCATAGTACATAAATTGACAAAGGGTTTGAAATGATTCAACATGTATAGAATATGGATTCTACCTATGTCACATGGAATTGGTCTTTTGAAGACTAGTTGTCTTTCCAATTAGATTGGAAAATGGACCGTATGAATAAAGATTCACGAGATACGCCATGTTATGTACTAGTCTAGATGTGTCATATGGTATACACAAATATACCAGTCATATCCGGGTGAGCGTCACTGGATAATTATCAAGATTACCCTTAAGTACTTGAGAAGAACTGAAGGATGAATTCTTGATAAATGGAGGATAGGAAGAGTTTACTGTAAGGGGTTACAATGATGCGAACTTCAAATCTGACAAAGAAAATTTCAGATTATAGTCAAGTTTTATGTTTTGCACTAGAGTGAGGGACTGTGAGCTGGAAAGATTCCAGGCAAGATTCAGTCACTGATTGTAACATAGAGGACTGAGTAAAGTTAATGCATAAGATGAATTTACTCAGAATATTCAATCTCAATCAAATTGTTGATGGAGGAGATGTGAATATTTGCAAGGTGCCAACAGATGTCTCGACCCTGCGCAGCGGAAGCGTGGAGGGCTGCGCTAGATCAATAGGCATATGATGCAAGAAATTGGCTCTAGTGCAAGTGGGAGACTGTTGGAATTGTGCCCTAGAGCCAATCAATTTATTGTGACAAATATGTGGATTTACGATTCATTATCTTATTGATATGGAGATCTGATAACATGAATGAAGTCCTTAGAATATAAGTGCTATATTCTTAAATATCCCTAGTCGATTATAATGATTAATAGGACAATCATCTATAGACTAGTATGGGGTTGGATTGATATGAAGATATCATGATCCAACACATGGGTATGCATTAGGAGTAATGGCATACTGGATTGACCCATCTCCGATAAGGCTACATACATGTTATGTTAAGTCACAAGCGCTTCTCGTGATGCAATGGTATTGTCATCCTTAGACTTGAAGTCACTAGATTGTCTAGTTGGGGATTATTGTGATTTTGGTAGCGTCAAACGCTACACCGTAACTGGGTAGCTATAAAGGCGTGTACCGGATACAATAAGAAGCAAGCTTAGAGATCGTAGTGGACGTAGATAGAATTTGTCCCTCCCACATAACGGGAGCAAATATCCTAGGCCAATCGAGGGATAGTGCTTATAGAATGTCTGGCCAGACTCAAATAAATCAATATGGGACATTGATGTTATTTGCACGGATAAGGCTATTCCCATGGATCGAGAAACTATGGATTGGATATAAGAGTGTGACTTGTATGTCTCGTGTCCAATCCGGATATAGAGACAAAGGGATGAGACAATTACTTGTACAAGGTTTGTCAAGATGACTATTATTAGTTGGCTAGAATGGATGTTTTGCTAGAAACCGCTCCATATTAGCAAATTGTTGCTACCAACTAGATAGAACCTATGGGGTCACACGCTATATAGAGTTGAACTAGATTTGGGAATTAATTAATTGGATTAATTAATTAGAATGATCACTTTGCAACACCTTGCAAAGTTAGTAGGACTAATTTGCAAGGAATGGACTAAACCGAATTCTAGTAGAACTAGAATAGGTCCTTTAGGTAGTTGGAAATGATTTGTTGGACTATATAAAGGACACTCCTTCCTTCCTTCCCACACTTATGACCTTATTGATCATAACTTGAGTGGGAGAGAACCAAAAGGAGAGAGCAAGCAAGCAAAGAGGAGCCGCCGCCCCCCTTTGCCGCCGCCCGTCCCTATCGGCCCACAAGGAGGCCGATACCTCCTTGTTTCGTCTCGTTTTGCGTGATTGTACTTCCTCTTCCTCTTTCCTGGCTAGCACCAAGGATTGGAATATCTAGAATTCAACTCTAGGCGTGGATCAACTATAGAGAACGTGACACAATTCGCGTTTGAAGTCATCAAAGGAGAAACCCTAAGGCGTGTTATTGATTTCTTCCCTTACCATCGTTATGTCTCTTGACTTGTGATCCTTGGAGGGTATTGCATGGATTATGTTTGTTTGTGTTTCCGTTGCGCATCCATGAATCAAAACCCAACATTAATGTCCGAATCCAGTTTAATCCATAGGTTGTGAGATCTCATATGTTTTTACTTAATTGGTAGTAACAATTATAAACATAGATCGCTGTCTAGAAACACATCTATGCCACCCAACTAATAGAAATATTAAGTGATCTGACAAACCATGTGTCCCATGTTACCGTGTTGTATCTATCCCTTTGTCTCCATATCCGGATTGGACACGAGACATAATTGTTACACTAGTATATCCAATTCATAGTTTCTCGATCCTGTGAATAGGCTTATCTATACAGATAACATCAATATCCTATATTGATTTATCTGAGTCCGGCCAGACATTCTTTAAGCACTACCCCTCGAGTGGCCATGGATAATTACTCCCATTATTTGGGAGGGAAAATCATCTCTACATCACTATCATCTATCAGCTTGCTTCCTATCATGCCCGATTACTATTTGGTTACCCAGTTACGGTGTAACGTTTGATAATATCAAAACATGATATATCTCAACTATAATATCGAGTGACTTCAAGTTTAAGGATTACAACACCATTAGCACTACGAGAAGCACTTGTGACATTGACATAATCTAATGTAGCCTTCTCGTTGTGGGTCATCCAGTATGTCATTACTCCTAATGCATACCCATATGTTAGACTTGATATCTCCATATTAATCTACCCACATACTAGTCTATAATGATCGTCCCGTTAATTAATATAATGAACTAGAGATATTTAAGATAAACAACACATTGCAATCTAAGGACTTCATTATATAAAATATCTCCATAAATAATAAATGAATATTCTAGCCAAAGGCAATGTTCATACTAAATATAAATTGCATCTAGGGCATCCACTCCAACAAATGCACCATAGATTCATCTATATATCTTGTTGGAGGCTTTATCACTCTCCTTGATATTCCTTCAGCAATACTCTGATGTGTAAATTCATCTAGTAGCGATGCATCCTCACCAGACTCTTTTGCTACTTGCTCTTTGGTTTTTGACAAGGATGGTGGTAATTTGGGCTCCTTAGGGTCATCAGGACTTGAACTTGCCTCCACCTTATTCTCTGCAGCTCCAACCTCTATCTCCATGGTATTTGACTTTAGCATCGAACTCTCATCGAAGACTACACTTCTGTTAAGTATAGTCTCTTTTTCAGACCAAACCTTTTTTCCCTTCACATGTCACATAGCCCATGAATACTCCTGTCTTGGTTCTAGCTTGCCATCATCCAAATGATAATAGGTAACACAACCAAATACTTCATATTCGAGTAATCTGTTGCTTTTACGGGCCATACCTCAATAGCAATCATGCATCCGATGCCTATGTGCGGGCTCCAATTTACGAGATAACAAACCATAGCAACTGCCTCTCAGTGCAAACCTCTAGTATTGCATTCAAAAGAATAAATTTTGCCTTCACTATAAGTGTATAGTTCATCCTTTCAGCTACACCATTCTGATGTGGTGTATGTCGAACCATGCAACGGCAAGAAATTCCCCAACCCTTGTAGAAATCATCGAACTCTTATGAACAAAACTCTGAGCCGTTGTCAGTGCGCATCCTCTTCACCTTCTTTTCAGCCCGATTCTCCAGTAGGGTCTTCCACTCCTTCAATTTTCCAAAGGCTTCACTTTAATGCTTCATCACGAATATCCAAGTCATTCTTGAATAGTCATCAATGACACTTAGAAAATATTGTAAATGCCTATCGCCTCAATTCAAGATGGACCCCAACAATCCGAATGGATATAATCCAAAGTTCCTTTTCGTCCTATGAACTGCCTCTGGAAACTTGCTACGATGTAACTTTCCATACACCTAGTGCTCACATAACACTAGGCTCTTGGCGTGTTCCTTGTGAGATAGCCTTTCTTTTGAAGTTCCTGCATTCCACGTTCACTCATATGACCGAGTCTCAAATTCCACAAATTGGTTTTGTCAGCTTCTTGTCCGCGAATTTCAAGCAAAACGTCAAGAGCTTGGGGGGAGCTTTAGAGGCTTTGTGACTTTGATCATAATAGCAATGGTGGTGGTTCCATTGAGAGGCGTGCTTGCTTGCGGATCCAAGTTGGGGAGCTCTGCTAGAGTACGAGCTAGGTGATATGCTCACTTATTCGAAAAATGCCACTCTTTGTGTGCTTCGAGACATGTTTATCTGGACAATCATATCGGGGGATGTAAATTCGGGAAATCTTAGCCACTGTCCCTGCAACAAAGAAACAACCGAGAAGAGGGAGCAACCATTCCTGCTTTCCTTGCTTGTAGAACAAGTCTGGCGCTGGATTGGTGATTGTCGTAAAAAGGTTTAGCAATACGTCAGGAGAAACCTGCGGATCCAATTATCTTGAAAAGGACTAATAGTTTTCCCATCTCTCGAGATCAAAAAATGACCTTTCTGCAGAAGTTCTTTCGCCCAAAGAATGCTTCGCCAACCCCAGTAAGAATTGGCCGATTTGGATAAATTGCGGAAGGCATGAGTTTGGTAGTATTTCCCTCCAAGGACCCTTGACAGGACATTGTTTGGTTTTTTGTACAATTCGGTCAACCGTCTTTGCCAAAAAGGCTTTGATTGAGGATTTTTAAGGAACGAAACCCTAGGACGCCTTCAGATGTAGGTTTGCAAAGGTCGTCCCATCGTTTCCAGTGGATGCCTTTTTGTCTTCTACCTTTCCATAGGAAGGCTATAAGAATCTTTTGCAGTTTCGTTAGGAAATAGGCGGGGGGGGGGGGGGGGGAATACGGAGAAAGAGGTAAATTGGGATAGAACTGAGGCAGTTCTTAAAATGACAATAATACACTTGAATTTCAAAACATTACAAACGATATAAATGCTTATGTTTAATAAAATAAAGAACAGAAGATCAAAGATGGAGAAGGAAGAAAATAGTAAGGAGAAGAACGTTTTCAAATCTAATCTGGTTGTCTTTTGCTCTAACTTACCAGATCTGGTACATCATTATCAGATTACATTTTTCTAAGAAAGAAAAAATAGTATAAGATGAGAATATAATATCTAGGAGAGGAAGAATAAGTTGAGGGGGAAGGAGTAAGATGAATAGAATAAGATGGAAAATAAGTAGGATGATGGCCGGAGGAGGCCGGCGCCGTCCGCGAAGCCGCCCCCATCCGCCAGTGCCGATGCCGTCCACAAAGCTACACCTATCATCGTCCCCGATGCCATTGTAGCCGCTTCTTCTGGGAGAGGAAAAAACATGAGAAATGAGAAAGAGGGTGTCGACTTCACCCACCTGTGTTGCTGCATACACCTCTGTCGATCTCTGCCTCCGTCGCACTGTCGGTGTTCTTATCTAGGCTACATATGACCCTCGACCATAGGGTGTGAGTGAGAAAACATTGAATAAGGTTGTTTAGTGATACTATATATGTGAGGATATTTTCTTCATTTCACAGAGTTTTTACCCGAAATATCGTCCAGCGCGCAAAGACGAAATCACTGGGTGAATTTTGACAACATTTAAAACCTCAAGGAGATGCTCTGCACAAACACCCCTAAGAGAGGGGGTAAAAATGCAATTAACATTTAGTTGAATTTATTTAAATCACCATTAACTTTGAAGTTGTAAATAAGGTCAAACCATGAGGGCAGAAAGGGAATAAAACAGAGGTAGAGCACAATGCACAGCATTTCCTCTTCTCTGTTGTTTGCACAAATTTCAATGTCTATTACAGACAGCCAACAACCCAACCCCCAAGGTCAAATCCCAATATCCCTCTCTCTCTCTCTCTCCCTCTCTCTCTCCCATTTCTCTCTCTCTCTAAACACACAGACATCAATGGCCGCCAATACAAAGAGGTAGAGTAAATCAACGCCTTCCACACCCATAACTCTCCCAAAACTCAACGCCTCTCTCTCTCTCTCTCTCTCCCATTTAAAACTCTCTATCGTTTTGTGTGTTCCATTTCTATTAATCTCCTCCCCAGAGCTACTTTTCTCAAACTCACCACCACTGACTTCTCTCCCTCTCTCTCTACCTTTACTTTCCTTGTCTCTCAGATAGACAGAGTGGTGGTACTAGTGAAAGAGAGCATTTTGAGATCTGGGTTGGGTTCCAAATGGGGAGTAAATGGAGGAAAGCGAAGCTGGCGCTTGGATTGAACCTATGTGTTTATACTCCCGCCGCCATGGACGACGACGACGACCAAGAAACCTCTGTTCCTCCTTCTCCGGCGGTGTCCACGCCCACTCCGTCGTCTCACGGTCTGAGGTTGTCCAAGAGCTTGAGCAGCAGATCCTCTAAGGTTAGTGAATCCTCCTCATTTTGGGTTCTCTGGTGCATTTGCAGAAATTACAAGTAATTGAATCTGTGAAAGTGATATTGAGCCCTTTCTCATTTAGTTCCCCAAATTAATTTGCTTATTTTTTCTTTCTATTTTTGAGAAACCTAAGGTGGAACCATGAAACTATTGAATTGATGTCTGCCATGGTTCATGTTCATCTTGTATGCTTTCTTGATTAATACTATGATTTGTCTGCTATTCATGATGAATCATACATAATTAGATAATGGATGAATAATCAACTATCCTCTAGCTGATTCACAAGTATAGTGCTATGTTCAAGTGTTTGTAATTGGTACAAGAATTTTTCACTTATAATGTGGTGGGTAATAGCTAAATTTAGTATAGCAAAGCATACGGCAATTCGATTCAAGCCTCTTTGAAAATGTTTATAATCATCATTCTTTTATTGGTGGTATTGTTGATGTCTCTAAAAAACTTATATTTAGATCTCCATAGTTTGGAATAATGTTTTCACTAATGTGTTAGGTATTGGATTTCTTGTTGTTTTCCACTCTTTGGATTGTATGATTGACAATAATTCCCTTTCGATCGCTTTGGCTTTCCTCTTGAATAGTGAAAAGAAGACTACATTATACCTCTCATTTTCATACTTTGCTCAAAGTGACAGAACAGCTTTATTTTGGTGGCCACATCTGTTGACTTATTGTTTTCCAATCTCTCTTTTGTGTTTTAGCTTCATCCAAGAAAAGCAAATAAGTGGAAGGGGAGCGATAATTCTTGATTCGCGTCACTTTAATTATCCCATTTTTCTTCCGATTTTTTTTCTTCTCCGGGGCATTTCTCGTTGAAATATCCATGTGAATTTTCAACGTGCCTTTAGTAAAAGACGACACTTTTCGTTCAATGATTCCCTTTCTGATATTTCAACTCCTGATCTACTTTTTATTTCATAATATTCCTTCATTTTTCCCAATCGAGTAAAGCAATTGACCTAAACGACACGAGAAAAGTCAACTTAGATGTCACTTTATTTGATGATATATCCCTGGTGTTGTGTTTCAACTTCTCTATTAAGTAAGCACTTAATGTAATCACGACACCAAAAGCTAACTAGATATAATAGAAAGACAGATAGATAATACATTATATTTGCTGGATACAGCTTGCAAGACATAACTTATGGTAGAGAAGAATCAGAGACTAAAGAGTCCCTCAAGTGCATATTTTCTATCGTTGATGAGGATCATATCACCTAATGTTCATTCATTAGCTTAGAACATTTCTATCCTTTGCTATTTTTCCGAATCTTATGATACTTTATCTCGTTGTTGTTACTTGGCACGGCATGTATTCCCTGCTGACCTAACTACAACGGTACAACCTCTAATACATGTATGGGGGGGGGGGGGGGGGGAATATAGTTGAACATCTAAGTAGAATTTAGAATATTAGAGAATATAGTTTGTAAAACTTAATCGTCTGACAATGTTTCTCTGAATTTAGTTTTCGATGAAGAAATTAAATTGTAAGATTGTAGTAAAGCAAGCCTAGAAATGGAAGAGGATACGAAGTCATGTTATGAGGTATGATGCAAATTTACATTGGCCACTTCTGCTCAAATTCCCTATCCTTTGATACTACTGTTAAATTGGGGTTATTTGATTTGCCCATGTAGTATCACATCTCACTTGGTATCTGAATTCTATCTCAATCTCCAGATCCACTTTGTGAGTGCATTTTAGACGCGATCCCTGTGTTATTACAAGCCCTGTGATTATCTTCAAAGATCGCACAGAAAGACTTGCTGTGCGATCATTGAAGATATCTTTTCTTGGAAGTGTATATTTACCTAAACTGCAGTTTTGTTCTGCTCTGTGATTCTGACTTGATTTTGTTCCCAACTTGCAGAAAACTTGCTCGATATGTTTGGGCACAATGAGGCGCGGTGGCCACGCAATTTTCACCGCAGAGTGTTCGCATTCCTTCCATTTTCACTGCATTGCTTCAAACGTGAAACATGGCAACCAAATCTGTCCAATCTGCCGAGCCAAGTGGAAAGAAGTCCCCTTGCAATGTCCCACTCTAGAACATCCATCAGGAAAGGCAAGAATAACTCCTGTTAACTTCCCTCAAAACAATGCTTCCATGACATTGATCCGCCCACCAACTCTTCGCTCAAATCCCAACAGGCCCACAATTCCCTCATATCAAACTCCTGAACCAGCCATCTTTTGTGACGACGAAGCTTTAGATCATCAAACTGAACTCCTATCCAGAAGCTCGTGTAGTAGTGGCAACGTTGCAGATAATGAATACCTAAGGACGATAAAAATTGAGACCTACCCTGAAGTGTCCGCCGTTGCTAAGTCCAAATCTTATGATAACTTCACGGTTCTGATTCATCTCAAAGCTCCAAATTCCGGGCAGTCCGGGCAGAGTGGAAATGTTACTCGCGCTACCTTGCCTCAAGTTTCTCAAACCCCCCGCGCACCGGTGGACCTTGTCACTGTACTTGATATCAGCGGCAGCATGGCGGGGACCAAGCTCGCGTTGCTAAAGCGGGCCATGGGTTTTGTGATACAGAATCTGGGTCCCAATGATCGCCTCTCAGTGATTGCTTTCTCTTCAACTGCCCGGCGTCTCTTTCCCCTCCGCAAGATGTCTGAATCAGGAAGGCAACAAGCATTGCACGCTGTCAACACTTTAGTCGCTAGCGGCGGAACAAATATCGCCGAAGGGTTGAGAAAGGGTGCCAAAGTTATGGAAGACCGGAGAGAAAAGAATTCCGTGGCAAGTATCATACTTTTATCTGATGGGCAGGACACTTACACTGTCAGCAGCTGCGGTACTGGTGGTAATCGCGAAGCGCCTGATTACAAGGTACTCCTCCCCTTGTCTATGCAAGGGAATGAAAGTGCAGCAGCGGCATTTAAGATCCCCGTGCATACGTTCGGGTTCGGCACGGATCACGATGCGTCGTCGATGCACGCCATTTCGGAGACTTCCGGAGGTACCTTCTCGTTCATCGAGACCGAGTCTGTTATTCAGGACGCGTTTGCGCAATGCATTGGCGGGCTTTTGAGTGTCGTGGTAAAGGAGCTGCAAGTGTGTATAGACTGCGTCCATAATGGTCTCTCCATAACCTCTATTAGAGCCGGGAGTTACCCTAACCGCGTGGTGGATGATCGGCACAGGGGTTTCATTGACATCGGAGATTTATACGCCGACGAGGAGAGGGATTTCCTGGTTTCGGTCAACGTCCCTGTTGACTTTTCGAGTTCAGAAACTTCGTTAATGAAGGTAAGATGTGTTTACAGCGATACGCTGGCGAATGAAATGGTATCTCTGGAGAGCGAAGATGTTAAGATTGTTAGACATGAAAGAGATGGGCATGAGACCCTATCCATAGAGGTGGACAGGCAAAGGAACAGGTTCCAAGCGGCGGAAGCGATGGCGGGAGCACGAGGTGCAGCCGAACAAGGAGACCTCGCCGGTGCAATTTCTATCCTCGAGAAATGCCGGAGGGCGTTGGCTGAAACCGTGTCGGCGAAATCGAACGACAAGCTATGCGTCGCGTTGGATGCCGAGATGAAGGAGATGCAGGAGAGGATGGCGAGCAGGCATGTGTATGAGTCGTCGGGTAGAGCGTACATTCTTTCGGGAATGAGCTCGCATTCGTGGCAGCGAGCAACAGCGAGAGGCGACTCCACTGACGGTTCGAGCCTTGTGAGTTCGTACCAGACGCCGTCGATGACTGAGATGGTGACTCGGTCCCAGGCCACGTTGCTGAGCAGTCCGTCGGCGGCTCAGAGGCTTGTCCGACCAAAATGGTCGTTCGCATCGCAACCGAAGCCAAGGTGATCTGGCATGTGGATTTTTTTTGTTGCCTAATATTTTTGTTAGTTTATGGGGGGTGGGTATAGATTGGAAAGATAAGAAGAGGGGTTTTTGGGGGTGTCAATGGGGGGGTTCCTATCTTTGAATGATGTAAAGGGAATAAATGTGCAATGGGAGATTTTGGGGGGGAGGAGAGTAGAGTTAGTTAGGGTTGGTAGCAACTTCTTGTTTTGTTAGACATTGTCATTTTTGGTAATGTACAGATGATATGGGGTTTTTACTTTTTTGTCAACAAAACTGGGTAAATTTTCATTGTGGGAATGGTGTTGTTGGGTGAGTTTCTCACCTTTTATTTATGAGTACTATGTTTAATGTGATTCTTTTGAGTCTCTGTGATGCATCTGCTGATGTTTATCTTAAAACCTCCAATTTGACTAAAACAACATTACTGGCCAGAAAGATACCAGTATGCTTCGTTCTGAATCTCAGTGAATCCAACATGTATAATTTTGAATGGAGATCGCAGTTTTGGCCGGCATGGTCCTATCATCATAGAGCAGATAAGATCTGATCCGTTTCGAAACCAATGGATTCAATTTTTTTTTAATATAGGTTGATCCAGTCTAAACTCAAAATGTTGTCATCCATACTTGGGATTCTCATGGAACATCGGACATTTGTAGGTAGTAACAGAGTTCTAAATCTCAATGAATGGCTAAATCCTATCAGGTAAAATGCAGATTAGGAATCGTCAAGAGTACTTCACTAAATTTGGCAAATGCATCGTCAAATATAACGCCGTACAACATTCACATACAATGTGGTACTGTCAGAAATTGAACTTGGACAAGATCATGCTTGTAGCAATTTTATACGCATACTGAAAGATGTCAACTTCGTTACAAACCAAGGAATAAAACTAAATCTGATGCAGTCCTGCTGCTTCTTCAATTGTCTCTGAGTGAGGGTACCACCGCCTAGTGATACTAAGGTGGGTTTGAAAGAAATCATGCGACATGAATTGATATTGATCACTGCCAAAGGGTAATCAGCTTCGTGTTCAAGTTTCCTCACGAGCTCATCATCTAACTGGTATTGCGTTAGCCCTTTCAGCAACCACTTGACTAACAATTCACCATCCTCTATGGTCGGCTGTTTGACAGAAGAGTTAAAGTAAGTGGGATTGAAGTTCCTGAAACGGAAGGGGTACTTGGCGACATCCCACTCAAGTTCAATCCTATGCTTCCTCGCCCAAGACCAGTTGTCGTAATCCTCCAGTAGCCACAATTCGATGAATCCAACCCTTATAGAACAGAGTGTCAACTGTCCATCCATTTCCAATAGAAACATAGTCTCGTGTAGTTTCTTCCCCGGGCAGCAGTCGTCAACTTCAGGAGGATAAACCATTAAACTGAATTTCTCCGATACCATGTCGAACGTAATGATGGGTGTTTTGCAAGGCTGAGCAGTAGCATGATGTCGTAACTGAAAATTTACACAGTAACTGCACGAAGCCATCCAGTGTAGGGTGTTATTTAGAATCACCGGATTCACTAGTGTTGACGGTAAGTGGTCAAAGATAGAAAGATGTCTCCATGCATTATCCTTGAAGCTGTATATTGAAAACTGAAACGACTCAACATATGGACGTATCTGGCGCCAGAAAAGCATCCTGTAGTCTCCCATCGGTCGATGAAAGAAAATACAATAAATTGCTCCCTTGCGTCGTGGAGACGGTGATGGTGGCGCTTCGACAATAAGTTGCTCTCCCGTAACCACGTTGCAAACAAGATAGTTTTTAATGAGTGCGAACACAAGTAAACCATCAGCAGATGCGACAATGGTTGGCAAATCACCCCTCATGATTTTTGTAGCCACAGGACCATTGACGACTCTCTTAAACATGTGTTTTTTATCTTTAGCATTTTCATCTAAGACACATAGATTCAGTCGAGCCCAATCCAAATCCAGCGGGAGGAAAATCCCAAAATCGTATTGGGCAACTAATAACGGAGCTGCCCTTCTGCAGTGGATCTCAGCAAAATAAGGCGATGAAGTTAAATGTAGCCACTTCTTACACACCCTTCGGAATTTCAGAACACTCTTTGCTGGGAGTCGGCTGAGAATTTCAAAGATAATCTCGTCTGGAATGTATGGACAGTTCTTCTTCTGTCGAATTTGAAGCCTTGGTATGCAAGTAAATCCCCGGGGATTCATCGTTGAAGATGGCAAAGAAGTAGAAGCAAAGCACGATTTGATCAAACTTTTCTGGTCTGTAGGAAGGTCTCAACTAGAAGTATAGATCCGACAGTTATGTCCCCATACGTCAGTAACGTTCGAAAGAGACCATCATATCACAAATCCGGAAGCATGTATCAGATTTCTGAAGTGTTAATCGGAACATCTGATAGATTGAAGCATCTTCTTCATCCAAGAGCACATATTTCCAATCTGTGCAATCAATGAAAAAGAATGGTTCATTTAGCGACCTAAAAAGGGAACTAAACAAATTAATGACATAAAAGAAAATATTCATGTACATAGTGATCCAATCTTTCTAGCACATAAAGAATGCTAATATTAAGATTAGGAAAAGCAAACAGCTCAGCATATCATGTACCAAAAAAACTCAGTATCTAAAGCGAATTAATTTCATGAAATGGTACACTATGTTTGGCATTAATATACCTTAACAACATCCTAAGCACTTTTAATAATCACAGTAAAGAAAATACTACTAGCAAAATCTAACCAAATTGGGTGACTGTTGGAATTGTTGCTGGTAGCGATAACAACAACAGTTGAAGCAACCACAACCAGCATTGACTGAAGATGCAACATGGAAAGTTATGAACCAAGGTGGAGGAAGATGAGAGCCCTTTTCCTCTTATCAGAGCTTTCTATGCACTTGGGGGAGCCAGGAATCAAACTCGAGGGAGGGGGGGGGGGGGGGGGGGGGTGTTCAAAAGTCAAAAAATACAGTATAAGGCATCAAACATTTTTCGCTTTTACCAAAAATGCTTGTAATAAATACTCCCAGATTGTTGCAAATTTGAAGTTAGAATAATGAGTGTGTAGTACATGATGCAGGAGCAAGACACAGGCTGCAGAAACAGCAACTCAACTTTCGGAGGTTCTACATTATCTGGAAACAATCAATCAAACTAGTCGGTCCACTGGTACGAGTTCCTTAAGCATGACAACTTGTTTTTGAAAAAATAAACCCCACCATCTTATGTATTCCAAATATGAATCCGAGAAGAAAAAGATTACGAGCAGTAGAGAACATGGGATGATGTAGAGTTACTCTTACTGTCTGACATACATGTGCGTGTGTATTCCTCTAATGTTGTAAGCCAAAATTTGTTCGATAACAGAGGTTTAACCCCCATACTGACAGAACAAATAACTAGGTCTAGAAGCAAGACAATTCGAAATGAATAATCAAAGGGTCCAGAATCCACAATGATCAATTCAGCATTACAAATTTGAGATAGCATTCTAATATTTCATTCAAGAATCAAGACAACCCATGATTTTTTATTTTCAATAAATCACATTTTTTTGTTTTATGAAAAAAAAATCCCCAATTCATGAAGAAACCCTTTCAGACATGACCAATCACTAACGCACTGAAACTAGTGTTACTTCAATTCGATTCAAATCAATCTATAAGAGCAACGAAGGAGTAGTATAGAAGAAGGATGACACTTAGAGACCAGAATAAGAAGAAGACGACTGATTCATAAACTGAGATATTGCGTTAGGGTTTACAAAACCTGGATCTGTAGAGCAAGAAGATCAAATTCAAGTGAAGATAGTCGTACTCCGGCAAGGAGAGCGGCGTCCTTCCATTTGCTCGTCCGTCGACCGACTTTCACGACGCCCCCTGCGCTTGCGAGTTGGTTCGTTACTCGTCTGTCGAGCTCTGCTATAGAGACACAGAGCAGCAGATGCAGAGTAAAAAAATTGGGGAAGAAACCACGCCCAGGAATTGGTATTAACATCGGCTCTTTTTTTTAAGTGATTGGCTTCATTTGTGGTTTGACCGGAAATTACATCACAACTACTGAGAAATTAATACTACCTCCGTTTCTACTATATCACACCATATTGACTTTTGTCACTATTTACTGGGTCATTTTGACCCGACGATTTATGGGGCCAAATGATGTAATTTTTTAATAATTTTTTCGTGGTGTTGTAGAGTAAAACTTGATCTATAACACGGTGAAAAAATTATCAAAAAAACACATCGTTTTGCTATCCAAATTACTCGGTCAAAGTGAGTCAGATACGAGTCAAAAAGTCAAACCGGTGTGATAGAGAAGAAACGGAGGTAGTACTACTCATCCCATTTTAATAGTCATATTTGACTTTTGAGAAAACTTTGACTAGTAAATTTGAGTAGCAAAATGATATAAAAATTTGTCAAACTCTTCTTCATAATGTTGTAGAGTTATGACAACTCTACAATATTGTGAAAAAATTATATTCCTCAAAAAAAAAAAATTATAAAGTTCTTGTATCATTTTCCTATTCAATTTAGCTAGTCAAAGTGGTCTGAAAAGTCAAATAAGACTATTAAAATGGGACGGAGGGAGTAGCTCTGTTTCTTCATAGTTTGACCTTACTGACTCATTTTGACTTGATGATTTGAATAATAAAACGATTTAATTTTTTTGACAATTTTTCTATATTATTGTAGAGTACGACCCATGTAAAGATCAACAAATTCTTGTATCGTTTGACGAATCTTCGTTCAAAAAAAAGTTTGACGAATTAAATGACTAATGTCGTCATATGAAGTTTGAGACTTGAGATTTGACGAATGAAGCTAACTTTAACTAATTGACATTTTTGACAAACGTCATATGAAGTTGGGAATCTTTTAATCATTGACTGGTCTTATGATTGAGTTCGAAACTTGCAAGGTTTGAGAATCAAAGTCAAGAGTTAATCTTAACGAGGCTCTTGTCCTTGGTACTTATGTTCAATTGGCTACAGAGCCAATCAAATGGGTTTATTTTCGTTAGGAGAGAATTTTCAAAGTTTGCTATCGTTGTGGAATGATAGGTCACACAAACAAGAATTGTACCTCGAATCTGGTTGAGGTTTTGGAAAGATTGGAAATGAGATATCTGCAATCCCACTTTCTCTCGAGCCTACCCTTTCATGTGAATCCCCAAAGGTGGTTGTTCACTAATCTGCTGAAAGCTCATTCCAAGTATGGTCCTTATCGAACCATGAAGTTTGACACTAGTATCAAGCCAACCTATGATTTCTCTGAACCCTGTCTATCTCAAGATCCAAACCAGACGCCACCCCATGGATTTGTCTTTTCTATTGATGATGTCTCTTCCGCATAAGAACCCTACTATACACCATGCTCTCAATCTCACCCCTGTGTTCACCATCAAAACCCAACCACTCATCAAGGATCTCAATTTATAAAAGTAGCCTCAAGTAATCATACATGTGCCTCTTCATTATCTCAGATGGATTTTCAGTGGCCAGAGAGATTAAATGCTGCAGTTGCAGGCCCCTCGGTTGTCCATCACTTGAATCAATTCAATGCATGTGTCTCCCAAGAATTGAATCCCTCAACCACATCTCCTTTGGAATCTAATATGCATGCACCACCGATTCATCTTCAACCGTCTCTTGGAACCGTCACTTCGGTTTTCAATGACACTCTTCAACACGAATTGCTTCAGTTACCAAGAATCATCACTACAAAAGGGAAAGAAGTGGTTACCAATGAGATATTGCTAGTTTCTCAACCCCGTAACCCCATTTTACCCTCCCAAGACATGTGCACTATTAACTCACCCAACATGCGTACCCTTCCCACCACATTTAAGCTTCTGTGTCACTCTAGCTTTGTGATGAAAGCACCAGATTTCTCTCCTTCAGTCACCACAGAGACAGATTTGGTTAAGTCTCAGAAACAGCAAGATATCAAAGAGTTGGATCAGTTTATTATCGGATCTTCAACAATGGTGCCTCTCAAGCCACGAGCCAAGAGAAGCAACAAAAAAGTTGGAGGAAGTGTGCAGAAAGATGGAGGGATGGTCATTAAGAAAAATAAGGAGTTCAAACTCAAGGCTGGCAAGGAAGTTAGCATACAGAAACCACCCTAGAAGAGAGATGCTGATACCTCGCAGAAAGTCTCACAAGACAACAAACCCAAGGGTAAGAAGCAGAGGATAAATATTATCAAAGCCATGCAGGAAGGCAACTCTTTTGCATTCACTTTTAATCCTTTCTCCCCCCTTTTTCTGAATTTCAAGTTTAAAAAAAGACTTAGAAATGAGGAATCTGTGGATGATTTTCAAACAAAATTATTTAAATCTAATTCTGGGTTCAAGATGGTTTTCCCAAAACAGCCATCCAAATCACCATGAAACTTTTAAGTTCGAACTGCAGAGGTCTTGGCCAAGACTTTGCAATTCAAGAAGTTTTTTACTTGGCCAAAAATTCAAGCCCTCTCTTTTATTATTTTTAGAAACTAAGAAATATATATGTTTCTTATATTAATAGGAAATTAGGAAATTAGGGTTTTTTTTTCATCAAGTAGGTGTCAATCCAATAGGATGTAGTGGTGGTTTGTGGTGTGTTTGGAATCAAATCTGATTTTGATTGCACCACATGTTTCTCTTCTAGTAACTTAATTCTTCTTAAAATTAAGGATGCAGGTCTAATTTATGGTTCTCCTTATTTAGAATCCAGAGACGTGGTTTGTAATCTTTTTGATTATGTTCTTCCACAAATGAAACTTTGGTTGTGTTGGGAGACTTCAATCAAGTTCTTTCCTCACAGGATAAAACTAGTCATTGTTCTTCAGTCATTAGGGGTGCTAGCTCTTTTATTACTCATCTACAAAGGTGGGATGTGATAGAAGTGAAAAATGTGGGGCCTTGGTTCACATGGAGCAACAACAGGTGGAGTTCACAACCCACTTTTGAAAGGTTTGACAGGGCTTGGTGTAATATGAAGTTCAGAGACTGTGAATCCATTGATGATGGGCCTGGTGGTTTCACAGACTTAGGAAGGAGAATTTCTTGTTTTGAAGCCTGGTGGTTAAGGTTCCCTGAAGTGTTTAATTTAATTGAGTATGTGTGGTCTCTTCCTATTCCTGGTTCTCCTCGCTTTAGAGTGGCAAACTGATTTTTATCACTCTTCAAACTCTTAAAACATGGGCCTCTAGTCGACCAATTCTTAGTAGTCAAATAACTCACGCTAAAAATGATCTGTTGCATGCTCAATCTCAGCTTCCTGACTCCCAAGCCATTCCTTTCTTTCGTAAAAAAAAAAGAGTGAGCTTCACAAGTTACTGCAATGTGAGGAAACTTATTGGGCTCAAAGAGCAAGATGCTCTTGGCTTAGGGAAGGTAATAGAAACACAAAGTTTTTTCATGCTTACACTAAATTTAGGAATCATCATAACTCTATTAGATCGATTATTGACTCTAGTGGTAATCTTTTAACTGATTCCTTCAACATCTCCAATGCTTTCATGAGTCATTTTCAAAATATTTACTCTGCATCTTCTCCTTCTTTAACTGAACTTTATGAAGAGAATGATCACTTGTTTGATTTTGACCTTATTTTTAATGTGACTAATACACTCTCTATTGATCAGCAAAAGTTTCGTAATGAACCCTTCATTGTAGAAGAAGTAAGAAGAGCAGTTTTTTCTCTTTCTCCTCTTAAAAGCTCCTGGTCCGGGTGGTATCCAGGCTAATTTTTTATCAAAAGGCTTGGCCACTTATTGCCACTTCAATTGCAACAGCTATTATATCCTTTCTTAATTCATGTCATCTTCTTAAAGAATTTAATAAAGCTCTTATAGTCTTAATTCCTAAATCTCACAATCCTAATTCTGTTAATGACTATAGACCTTTCAGTTTATGTAATGTGGTATATAGAATTATAGCTAAAATTCTAGATGAGAGAATCAAAATTGTCATCCCCTCATTGGTCTCATGCTATCAAAATGGATTCGTGCCCCATAGACTTATTCAATACAATATCCTTATTGGTCAGGACTTAGTTCATACTATTTACAAAGCCAATTTTCCTGATCAGGTCAAATTAGGAGCCCTCAAGTTAGATATTTCAAAAGCTTTTGATAGAGTTATGTGGGACTTCATGAAAGCTGTTATGCATCAGTTTCATTTCCCACCCAAGTTTATCAATCTTATTATGCAATGCATAACTACTGTTTCCTATCAGGTTATGGTTAATGGCTTTGCTTCTCCTCCCTTCAATCCTAAGAGGGTTCTTAGGCAAGGAGATCGTCTTTCTGCTTTTTTGTTCTCTCTTTGTGCAGAAGTTTTTTCTAGCACTCTTTCTACTGCCCAATATGAGGGCCTTATTAAATGCATCCCTTATACTATAATTCATAACATTACCCATTTACAATTTGCGAATGACACACTTTTGTTCTCCAAGATACCCCTTCAGTAGGAGACAATCTTAATAACATTCTGTTCTCTTATGCTAGGCAATCTGGTCTTTGTATTAATGTTAATAAATCTTCCTTACTTTTAGTCTTAATTGTGATAAAAATGATATTAATGCTATTTATGCAGTTCTTAACATCCAGGTGAAACCTGATATTGGTAAATATCTAGGGGTCACTTTGAATCAAAATGGTGATAATTCTGATATTATTAGAGATACAATTAATAAAATTTCAGATAGATGCTCTAGTTGGAAGGGTCTTCTTCTTAATTTTATGGGAATGTGTGTTTTTGATCAAATCTGTTCTTTATAGTACATTAGTTTACCCCATGTCTATTAGCAGCTTTCCACTTAAGACCTGTAATTTAATTAGCAGCATGCTTGCTAGGTTTATCTGATTTGGTAATATTGCCAAGAAAGGGATTCACTGTCTTTCATGGGATTTTCTTTGCAACAAAACTAATAGAGGGGGATTGGGTTTCAAAAACTTACCCTGTTTTAATAATGCTTTGTTGGCCAAGAACAGCTGCATAATGATTTCCTCCACTTCCTCCATTTTCTCAAGATATATTTCACAGCTAAATATTGCAAAAGAGTTCCCTTTACTGGTTTAAAAGTTAATCCATCAACTTCTTATGCTTGGAAATCTATTTCTAAAGGTAGAGACACTCTTAACAGAGGTTTAAGATGGAAAATTGGTAATGGAAACTCCATCTGATTGAGATCATCAGGATTGTCTCCTTCATTGCCATCTGGTTCCATCACAGAGATTCTTAATTTTTCCGATCCTTCTAAGAGATTCAAAAGAGTCTCTCAGCTCTTGGATACAAATATTGATGGTATGAATCATTGGTGCTCAACTACTTTGCAGCAGATTTTTCCTTCTTGGCTAAGTAACATTGTTCTTAATCAGGAATGTGGATACTTTGATAGTGAGGATGCCCCCTTTTGGCATGCCTCCTCCAATGGATTATTCACAGTGTCTTCTGCCTACTCTCTCCTTAATTACAGTAAATCATCTCCTAATTTATCTTCTTCTAAGATACAATTCAACTCTACTAGTCTCAATTTTAATTGGTCAAAACTTTGGAAAAGTGGTCTCCCAAACAATATAGTCTGTCTTCTCTGGATAATCCTCACTGACACCCTTCCTACCCTTAATAACCTTCGCAATCGAATTAGTAGCTGTAATCCTCTCTGTTCTCACTGTAACATGAATATTGAAACTTCCACCCATCTTTTATTCACTGCCCAAGGGCTCAAGGTCTATGGCACAAGGCTCACTACTTTTTCCCCAATAATAATACTACTGATATTAATTATTGGATTAATAGTTGGTTAAGAAATAGTAAGGGTTTGCAAGCTAGTCCTAATTGGTATTGGCCCCCAGCCATTTTGTGGACTATTTGGCTTGCAAGGAATCACTTGATCTTGAACAAGGAGAAACTCATTATTGACCCTATGTTTTATCTGGCCCAGGATCTCAGTTATGCAATTAAATCTTCTAGTATCTCTAATCCGAGTACTTTATGATTTTACCTTCAGAAATCCCAGTTTTGGTTGAGGTTTCAGTGGATCACGAGTCTTCTTCTTGGGTCAATGCTCATTTTCAATTTGCGTCCAAGTCTTCTTTGGAGCCTGTGTATGAGGCATTGCCTCTTGCTGTTCTCCCTCCGGTGGTCTTCTCTTCTTTTGGATTTGCAGTATTTGAGATGCCATCACAAGCTGCATTTGTTAATCCGGTGAATATCCCAGTTGGTTTCAGTGCTGCTCCCAGCTCCTCTGCTTCACCCCCAGTTGTTGGTGATGTGACCTTTCCCCCTCTGCCAGAATATTCAGTGAATGTTGATGCCATTTCCCTTTTATTATGGATTAGAGTTTGTCTTAGTCTTGGTTGTTTGGTTTGGACTGGATGATTGCCTTTAGTTTAGTTTGGATGTCTTTTGGCCTTGTTTTGGCCATGTATCTATTTTGGGATGTTTGATTTGTTTACTTTGGGTCCTGTCGTTTTGGACTTGTTCCTGGATGTATGCTTATTATCTATCTAATGAAGTTCTTTAGTATTGCAACAAAAAGAAAGTTTTCATTAGCCTTCCCATGTATGTGAATCTGGACTGAAGTACACCTACGCAATTGTTGAATGTTTTTCTCGAGCTTCAATTTCTTTTGACTACGCCTAACAGCTGGAGCGATATGTACTCAGCTTGAACTTATTTTGGGTGCTAAAGTTTCAATTTTTTCCGACGTGTTTTCAATTTCCCCCAAGCAAACTGCTTCTTATTTTCTCAATTAAAGTATAGCGTATTTTATAGAACTATTTTGAGGAATATGTGAAATTTTTTCTCGACCAATTCTGTGTAATGGAGATTGTTGATCAACAATTTTAGTTGATTCAATGACGTGAATTCTTATCTAATTTTACAAACGTGCCTTTAGGCACGTGAAATACCTAGTGTGCTTATAAATTGGAGGGTAGAAATACAATTTTGAGTTCGGGCAAGGCTTTAAAACAAAACGTAGTTTCAAAGAAAGGCATACATCTAATCTCTCCAATACAAAGAGAAACATACTTGTTATGTGTTTTTAGTTGTCCTATTTATAATTCGGTATTTTATTTAGTATTTTTTTTAAAAGTGGACTTCCCGATAACCTCTTTTGATGACACATTATTCTAAGAATTCTTCCGAAAAAAGAGTGAAGAATTTGATGTGTTTCTAAGATGGTTTATCACAAAAAAGACCCCACTAAACTTAACTTTTCATTTGTACCGTTTTTTCATGAAAATGAAAACCCTTCACCTTTCAAACCCTTCCTCCAACCGACTCATTGACAATGCTTAACTCTGACGTACGTTATGAAGTGATAAATTTTAGGATTGCCTGCATCTTTGTTCGTGAAGATCCTGAATTAACAAAACATCACCCTTGACTATTGTATCCGTTTGTTTCACTATAGGTAATAGAAATCACTGCCTAATCGTCGATTTTGTGAAAGCAAAGCCACGGTCCAATTTTCATCAAGACCGTTGCAGGGATGGTGTTCGTGGTGGTGGTTACTATTATGTACAATAAGATTTCAAAATTGTTGGACTGAGGAAGGTGATCTCAACCCTACCGATCAGATTCTCATGGCTAGACACCTCCTTGAAGTCACTCTTTATGGGTATGAAATCCCCCTATGTCTATTCAATCCATAACTAAAGTGATAACAAAATTACGTGAATGTGGTTAATGCATATCTCGCTAAAAATAGCACAAGAAATGAAAAGCCAATCTAGGTGATTAGAGATCCCATGAACTAGGTTCAAGAGGGAAAACGTACTGTTTGTGCAAATACCAAAATCACTACAAAAGAAATTATATTTCCAACCCATTATTATGGCGACCAATGATGGAGCCAAGGTAAGCTATGCTTTTGATGAGATCACATATTAAGATGAGTATGAATAGATACCCATAAATGTGTCACCTATGTGAGTAGAAAGTGGGTCCAGTTCTAGAAGGACGACAAGACACTTCACTAAGACTACTCATGATAATAAGGCAACAACGTCTAAGGATAGCACAACCATGAGAACATACTATGCTCATTTATTAATTGTGTGGTTACTATAATTCGGTATATACCACAGAAAAGCAGTTCACGCTTCGCACAATGACTAATTCAGTATACCCTATAAATACTATGGCTACATTTCTTTAGACAACTAATCACCAACTAAGAGAATTGCACCCACTTACTTTTTGACCTTTTGACTTCTATGCTGATTTGTCATTCAAGTTGGGGATTGTTGGAGAAAATAGATTTTGAACACTACTTAGACCCAGTTTAACAAGAGCTCACATGAGAGTCGCTCTAACAAACATGTGTATAAACTAGGGTAATCGAGTATCGATTAAGACCTCACTCGGAAAAAAATATCAAGTGAAGAATGAGAAATAAGTCGTTGATGTTGGACGCCTCTCATCTCCGGAATGTGAAATGTGCCACATCAAATGAGGGTGAGGAGTTGGGATTGTATATCTATCACAAGTTTGGCCTATAAGGGCAAGCCCTTTGAACATAGCAAAAATTGTACCAGTGTTAGGAATTAACTCATCTGTAAGACGTTATAATTTTATATTCTTCTACATTTTCTGTTCGGATTATATAAACACATATTCGGGTTAATACTTTCCCATACAACCAAGAAAAAACAACAATCTTTCACAAATCCTAAAATGCTTAAATTTCTTTTTCCTACGTGTGTCCCATAACAGTTGCTGATAGAAGTGAAACTCGCCTTAAAAGGAAATACATGATAGAAAACGTTTCTATGGTTGCGCTTCTTATGTCGTCATCCATTTTCTTCACAACATTACTGTCTAAATGACATCGAAACAACCACACATTTGGCCAGACGATCATTAACTCACGATTAGCGATATAGCACAGTCTTTTCCATAAGTTAGAATGAGTGGATTCGGGCACATAAGAAATGAATATGTATGGGAACTTTTTTTGCGGCCAATCAAGGTTATAACTTGTTTTCCATGTTCAATTATCACATTCTTCAAGCAACCAAATGCAAATTGCTCTTTCATAAATTACACAACATTTCAATCGTCCTTCCATCTTCATAAGAGTCATGTGCTTGTGTTGAAGCCAATATGGACACTCAATACCAGGATGAGGCAAAGCACGAAAGTTGTATCCTTCGAGGCTGATGGTTAGGATGGAATTGTCGCAAGGAGCACTAATAAGATCAGCTCCATAAACTTGATCATTATAACGTAGATCAGTACGAGTCATCCAGTGGTAAAACCCGTTGAAGATGACTGAAGTCGGGGAAAATGCAGACTGGTAAGGAGAATCAGCAACTTGTCGCCATAACTAACTCTTTAAGCCATATATGAAGATTGGATATCCATCGTCATCGACATTTCTATCCAAAAAAAAAATGATCATATACTCATCCGCGATACGGTTGCAAAAGATCCCACAAAATATTGATGGTACAGGTGGCTTTATAATAACTTTTTCTCGTGTGATGAGGTTGCATATGAAATATCTATGGCCAAAATAACCGCGGCTTGAACACAATTAACCCCTCACAACATCCAACTAGTTGTGCCCCGTACGGTTGGTCTAGTACAACACGGCCACTATGCATTTTACGCAACTTGTACTTACTTCTAGTGCCCTCGTCCGAGCATATAGAATTCGCTCCTTTTCTTCAAGAGTGGATGAGAAAGAAAGCTGCACGAGTAATGGGGGGTTGTTCTTTTAAGGTGTTTATTAGCGAAATAAGGACATGAAGTTACCGCTAACCATTGCATGCAAACTGTTCGGCAATTTAAAACAGATTCCGGTGGCAATCCAGCGAGGATCTTGACACCGATGTCATCCGAAATATGTCTGGAGCAACCTTTCGGGTCAAAGAGGGAAATGAACTTTTGAATCCATGTGAAGCACCGCAAGACCATTATTGTAACTGGAAAAGAATAAAATGCATTTGAATCATATTGAAGATTGTTGGTATTGTATATGAAACGAAAAAATATCAGGATGTTCAAATCAATCTAGAAAATATCCAATCAATCCTCACTATTTATTTTGATATCACCAAAAGGAAAAATTCCAACCATTGCTCAACTATGACACATAAAGAAAGAGAATTAACTTCTCCTTTCGCCACATGTAATTTGACAAGTTCTATTTGAATGCCATTTGCCAAGTTTTTCCTCCAAGTGGCACATACATGGAATGTTTATACCAATTAAATCTTGCCAAGTAAGAATTCGGTGCCATGTAACCTTAACAAGGGGAACTGTTGGTTTTTGTGTCATTTAATTTCCATTGAAGATGACACTTAAAGATCAAAATTTTAAATACTGGAATAAGTATGAAGTTCAATGTATTTCATTGTATGTAGGAATACCAAGTTTTTTTTTTTTTTTTTTTTTTTTTTTTTTTTATTTGAGGGAGTAGGAATACCAAGTTCATTGAACTTAAAAGTTTACTTAGAACCTCTCACCTTTGTAATGCAGATGCAATACACATGTTCAATATATTGATTCGATGAACATGAGCCATTGTGCTCATTAAGGTGTGTGTGTGTGTGTGTGTGTGTTTTTTTTTTTTTTTTTTTTTTTTTTTTTTTGTTTTTTTTAACAAGGTAGGAGGTGCTATAAAAAAGGAACGTGGCATTGTCTTTGTCCAGACCTCACAAGTCATAACCTCTATGAACAATCAAATGGTAACCGAGTAGGCGAGTAGAGCCTCACACAAAAGAGTTTATCATGTAAAATTCGGAACTTTAAATCACAATATATTGGTGCCTTTTTTTTGAAATGCAACAGCATATTGGTGCTTTACTACTACCTTACGCTTCCAATAAGTGTCTCTCTAGGTGTATCTTCAATTAATTCCCACTCAGTACAAATTTCAAGTCACAGAGTTTTTATAATTGTCACGGGTTTATAGTTTATGAATTTGGGTAAACATATAAAATAAATGCAATTTCTATCTCTAAACGATCCTGAACTTTGGTAAATGAAAAATGATTCTTTGTCTCTAAAAAAATTATTCTGAACTAACAACTGCTCTTTTAAAATTTCTTTCATAAGGCCGTTTTTCATTCCTGTAAATTAAAGTCTCCTTGGAAGTTTTCCAACATGTATGGAAGTTCGATTTCCTAAACCATACACAGGGCCGGCCTTAAGTTTTTTGATGCCCTAAGCAAACACCACATTTAGTGCCCTTTATATACTTTAACCCAAAATGATGTAAAATTGTAACTTTCTTTTGAGCAATGTGAAAATGCAACTTTCTTTCACTGATAAGTGTTGTTTTCTAGAAATTTTCTTTTCTAGTACACATTTTATAGGTTTTTCTCAAAGGATACTTTTTTTTTGAGAAATTGTTTTTGTCGTCAAAAGATGTTCATGTATGAATTTTTTTTTTTTTTTTTGAGGGAACCTACCTTGTGGTAGGGCGGTATAAACCCCGCTTATATTTATGTAATTGGGCTCCCAACCCATAAAACAAGTGGGGGGACATAAACCTGACCCACTGAGTTTGTAGTCCATTAAACACAAGCCCAATAACTACAACAGATAAAGCCCAAAAAACAAAACAAATAAACAAACAGACATAATAAGAAAACAAAGAGATGTTCATGAACCCTAACACTGCTCTCCAGACGCTTCCGACTCATCCGTTTCCTGTCTATGTTCAATGTCTTGCTGAAGAGTAGTAATGAGGAATTTCGGCGGATGAACTGAATACACGCTTGCAGATTCATCTTCCAGTCCCTTCGTTCCCATAAGATGCGCCGCTTGATTACCTGTTCTTCTTATATAAACCACCTTGCTTTTCAGTTGATCTGTGATGATGCAGCGAAGCTCTGCCAAAATGTCCTCCCATTCATTAAACCACCTTTGAGAGCTGTACATCCTTGTGCAAACGTTTATGGAGTCAATCTCAAAGACCTTCTTTTCCTGAAGACAACCCAGATCTCGAATCATTCTTGCTGTTTCTAATAGAGCTCTTGCTTCTCCAATACTGGAATCAGTCGCTAGAGGAATAGGTATCGAGATTGCCAAAATAAAATCACCTTTATCGTTTCTGCAAACTGATCCAGCAGTAGCTCTACGATTGATTTCGGAGACAGCAAAGTCAACATTAATCTTGACTGTACCCTGTGAAGGAGGAGTCCAAGAATCAGGTAATTTCTTCTGAATCTGAATTGACTGTTTGTTATCTTCCAGTTTCCAGTCATGAACTGTACAATCAATCCATTTAAAAAGTTCTTCCTGATTCTGTGTTTGATTTGCAAAAATCTTCAGGTTTCTGGACTTCCAAATGATCCACAAACAAGCCACAAAATCTATCTGGATATTTGCAGAATTCTGATGCAGAACATTACAAACCCAATTTCTGAAACAGAAGTGGTTTCCAGATAAGTCAATGACTGACCTGTATTTCTTCCAAACAAATTTAAAGTGTCTGCAATCTCTGAATAGGTGATCTTGTGTTTCTGCAGGATGACGACACATAGGACAACTCGAATCAACATTAATACCTCTGTGAAGAAGATTACTCCTAACAGGTAAGTAATTTGAACACATTCTCCATAGGAATAATCTGATTCTTTGAGGCACTTTAGTAGACCAGATACATCTCCAATCTGCCTGAGTTGTTCCTGAACTGGAATCCCCTATGTATAGGGTGTTGTCTCTTACACATTTCATCTGAAAGCTTCTGTGGTAGCCTGATTTCACTGAATAATCACCATTAGTTGTGTAACCCCAGCATAATCCGTCTTGATTGTTTCTAGGATTTATAGGAGTGTGAATAATGCCTTGAAGATCATCTTGATTGAAGTGATTGGAAATGGAATCATAATTCCACTGCCTGTCTTGAGTAATCAAAGTATTGACAGTTGTATTTATAGGCAGAGTAGGATAACTGTAGGCACTTCTTCCTCCCTTGTCCAAAATCCACTTGTCCTTATAGACAAGGATATTTTCTCCACTACCAATAGTAAATCTGCAACCATCCTTTAGAACTGCTCTGGCTTTATAAAAGCTTCTCCAAATCTGAGAGGGAGAGCATCCCAGATCAGCAGTAAGAATTGAATTCTCTCTGAAATATTTAGCTTTCAGCACTTTAGAAACAAGCAAACTAGGATTTCTGAAGACCCTCCAAACTTGTTTTGCCAGGATTGAGATGTTGAATGAGGCCATGTCCCTCATACCAATACCTCCATTGTCTTTGTATTGACACAATTTTTTCCAAGTAGACCAATGCAGACACTTCTTGTCAATGTTTTTTCCCCACCAGAAATTAGACATAATACTTTGAATGTCTTTAATCAGAGAGTTAGGGAGTAAAAAACAAGACATATAATAAGTGGGTAAGGCTTGGACAACAGACTTAAGTAGTACCTCTTTTCCTGCTGGAGAAAGAAATTTTTCCTTCCAAGTAGACACCTTTTTCCAAATTCTGGATTTGAGGTTGCTAAAAATTCTTTTGCTATCTCTGCCAATAGCTGTAGGCAATCCTAGGTATCTTTCATGACAAAGACCAATAGGAATTTCAAAAATTTCCTGCAGAGATTCCTTTGCTATTTCTGGAACATCAGGAGAGAAAACCAAAGCAGATTTATCACAGTTAACTCTCTGACCTGAAGCAGAGCAGTAGATATCAATAACACCTTTAAGAGTCAAAGCTTCTTCAGGTGTAGCTTTTCCAAAAAATATGGAATCATCAGCAAAGAATAGCTTGGTAATAATAGGTCCATAGCCCACAGATCTGTAACCCTGTAGTCTTCCTTCTTCCAAAGCTTTATTAATAAGAGCTGTAAACCCTTCAGAACAAATTAAGAACAAGTATGGAGAAATAGGATCACCTTGTCTTAGACCTCTAGTAGGTTGAAAAGACTCAGTTCTACCACCATTAATAAGAATGGAGTATGTAACTGAAGTCACACAATTCATAACAAGCTGGATAAATTGATCAGGAAATCCCAACTTTGTCAAACACCCTTCATGAAAGATCCATTCAATCCTGTCATAAGCTTTGGACATATCTAATTTCAAGGTGAAATAGCCACTTCCTCTCCTGAATTTCTTCATAGAATGAATGGTTTCAAAGGCAATTATGACATTGTCTGTGATTTGTCTGTGAGGCACAAAAGCACTCTGGGACTCATCAATGATGTCTGGTAAAACTCTCCTGAGTCTATTTGCAATTACCTTTGCAACTAATTTGTAAATAACATTGCAGAGGGCTATAGGCCTGAAATCAGTAGTTTCTTTAGGAATCTCCACTTTAGGAATCAGAGCTATGCAAGTTTGATTAATAGCAGACATGTCTTGTCTGTTATTCAGAATGTCCAAAACCAGTTGAGTTACCTGAGTTCCTATAACAGGCCAGTAGTGTTGATAAAAAATTGCTGAAAGACCATCAGGACCAGGTGCTTTAAGAGGGTGCATCTGCTGTAAAGCCTGAATAACTTCTTCTTTCTCATAATGAGCAAGTAAAATATCTTTCATGTCATTTGTAACCTTATGAGGAATTGCATTTAAAACAGTATGCAAATTGGACACATTTTCAGAAGTGTAAATATGTTTGTAATAATTCAAACATACCTTAGCAATCTCATTTGGTTCAGAAACCCAGTTTCTGTCTGTGTCATTAATACCCCTGATTTGATTTCTCTTTCTTCTGGAAGAGGCTTTCTTATGGAAATAAGAAGCATTCTTATCACCCTCAGACAACCACAGAGCTTTTGACTTCTGTCTCCAATCCATCTCTTCCTTGAGAAGAATGTTATTGATTCTGTCTTGGATGACTTTAATTTGATGAATGTTGTCCTCATCTGGATATTGATTTCTGAGATGAGTCAACAACTTTTGAAGTCTGTTGATTTCACTTCTCTTATTCCTTCTATTTCTTCTATCCCAGTTTTGAATATTGCTAGAAATGTCTTGAACTTTTCTCTGAAAAGAAGAAATAGAAATATTTGAATCACCATCATTCCAGCAGTTGTGTATGAGATCCTTGCAATAAGCTTCCTTTGTCCAACTATAGGCAAACTGAAATCTCCTATTCTGAATAGGAATATGCTTCTTGCTCTGAAATTTTATAATCGGAGGATGATGGTCACTACTACTCTTTTCCTGAACTTCAACTGTGGCTTGATTAAACATGGTCAAGAAAGAATCATTAGCCAAGGCTCTGTCTAGTTTTTATTTGGTATGATACTTGCCATGTCTGTTATTAGACCAAGTGTAAAAACTACCACTGGTTGGTAAATGATACAATCCACAACCTCTGATACAATTTCTGAACATAGACATTTGAGTTTCACTTCTCAGAGAAGAACCCCAATACTCATGATGGCCAGTAATTTCATTAAAATCTCCCATTACAATCCAAGGGATTGAAGGATCAGGGGGTTTGATTCTTCTTAGTAGATCCCAAGAAAGGCTTCTATGAGAAATGTTGGGGTCTCCATAAAAACCAGTCAGATAATACCACTTAGATTGATCTTGAGAATCAGTGACTTTGCAGTGAATAAAGAACTTGTGGTATTTTATAATCTGAAGGTCCACATCTTCTTTCCAAAGTAAAGACAAGCCTCCAGAAAGACCTTGTCTAAGCACATGAAAAGCATTTTTGTACTGTAATTGCAACCTCAGAGTTTCTGCTTTCTTCTTCTCTAATTTTGTTTCTATAAGAAACACAATTTGAGGTACCTCCACCCTCACTTTGTCTTTGAGGGCTAGGAATGCACGAGTGTTCCCCAAACCTCGTACATTCCAACTCAAGGTTTTCATTGTTTCCGGCAAGGGTTGTCATCAACCCCCGCCGATATCTCATCAAAAAAAGACAAATCTGCCAACCTTTCATCACTTCTGCTTCTCTTGTTGTCTTTGGCAAAAGAAACAATGTCAGAGTCATTACCTTGGATCCCATCCTTGGTTGAATACTTCTCCACAGTGGCTGATGGAGAGACACTGGAATTGGTAAGTTTAGAAGCAAGAGTCTTCCTTTTCTTTTTCTGGACTTCATTGCAATTGGAAATAATGTTTGTAACTGCAGTATGAACATTAACCACTTCTTTTCCTTTGGTAGTTGACACCTTGGCAGTGGAGGGGTTGGAAGTTTCTGCAGTCTTCATTTTTCCTGAATAATCAGGTTCTGAATTGCCCCCAGTACTAGTGTTATCTTCTTGATTTAAATTTGGTTTCTGAAAAGGCATGTTGCTAGGATTAGCAGGGTTCTGTGCACTTCTCAGCCAGTTGCCATACATGTAAGAAATTTGTACTCCAAGCCTCTGATTTCTCTTGAGCACTGTGCACACTTTGATGTCATGACCAATTAGACCACAATACTCACAGTGAAAAGGGAGTTTCTCATACCTGATGTCAACCCAGACAAGTTTACCAGTTTTAGGATTTTTAATTTTGATACATCTTGGCAGGGGTTTATTGATTAACATGCCAACCTTCACCCTGATGTATCTTCCATCCCAACTAGTTCTTTCAGGTATTTCTACACTGTGTCTAATTCCCAAAACATCAGCAATACTTTCCCCCACCTTTGTAGTCAAACACTCTGAAGGCATATGTTTTAGATGCAGAATACAGATAGCATTGTTGTAATCCACTGTTAACATATTTTCCCCTTCTATCCAGGTTTTCATGACAATCAAGCTTCCATTAAAGAGCCATGGTTGATCATCTAAGATTCTATTCATGTCATCTTTGTTAGCAAACATGAATTGGAAGAGATTTTTTCCCAAAGAGATAACCTGGAAACCTTCAGGTTCACCCCAAAGATTGCTAAGAGAAGTGTACAATCCATTGGAGTTAATAGGTCTATTGTGATAGATCTTACCAAATATGCTGTTGATGCAGTCTTTAATTCCTTCATCCAGAGAGTCTTCAGGTAATTCAACAATTTGCTCTTCTTCTTCTGTTAAACTCATGTTTTGCATAGACCAATTGATGTCTGGTTCTGTATTTGATTTTGCAGAGCCCAGTGGTATTCCTTCCTCCATTCTTCAGAAAGTTGAAAAGAAGAGGGTAACAATAGCGAAGTGAAGTCAAGAAAAGTGTGGATAAACTCTCAATTATCCAGAAAACTGGATGATGGTGCAGCAGATTCAGGCAAACTAATGCCAGAAACTGCCTTACATGTTTGAAAAATTGGAAGTAACTGCCAGAAACAGGTGGCTAACCGTTGGAAACAGGCTGTAAGAAGGTAGTTAACTGACAGGAGAAGGTGGCTAACTGCAAATAACCGCTGGGAAGGTTAGGAGAGAGGTCAGAGCGATTTTTGGGTGGGGCGAACAAGGAGTTGGTAGGGCAGCAAACTATTATCCTGTTCATGTATGAATTAATTCATAGGCAGTTAACTTATTACCCAGTATTATTTCAAAATAAAAAAGTATTATTTCAAAAGAGTATTATTTCAATAAAAAAAAAGTATTATTTCAAAAGAAAAAAAAAACTTATTACCTATTATTTGGCATAGTATATCGTCAAGAAAATCGATGTACCTAAAAAAATGATCCACTCAATATTTTCATTATGATTAAATTTACTTGATTTTGTAAATGGTTGTTGGCATATTGGAGATAACAACGGGGACTAGTAATTTCAGAAATTCAAATCATAAATAGAAGCGGAAAAATTGAGAGAGAGAGTCGCATTAGTGATGGGGATTGACAATCAAATTTAACAAATATTATTGTTGAGATATTTAAGGAGAGAAAATTGGAAAGAGAAAAGTGGATTGGTGAAAAATTACACTGGGAACGACATATATTAGGAAGGAAATTCAAATTTATGTTAATTATACCGAAATTACTAAACCACCCATCCTTTTTACGAATTTGGTGCCCCTAATAAATGTGCGGCCCTAAGCAAGCCAATTAATGGCTTAGCATTAGAGCCAACCCTGTTTACAGGTAAGGTAAATCTCTATAATTACGCTATCACTATAATTACACTATCGCTATAATTATGCTATCGCTATTAAATCCATGCAGTCGGAACGGGAGAATGATGAACGTTCAGACTGGAGCGAAATCTTTCAACTAACTGATGAGGGAGACCTTTGATGAACATATTCGCATACTGAAAATCAGAGGGAATGTAAAGAACCCGAAGTTGGCTGAGACGAACCTTTTCCCAGACAAAATGAAGATCAATCTCAATATGTTTTGTGCGTTGGTGCTAAACCGGATTACCCGATAAGTAGACCGCACTGACATAAGGTTTCTGATAATAGAGGGAGTTAAGAAAACATGCTTAAAGTGCAGGGCGCGGATATTGGTATGGATGGTTTGGTTACCAGACCCACAATTGGAATACTGGAGCCATCACCAACCATCATATGAGAAACAGGTGATTTAGTAGAAATGGATGACAAGTTACCTGACTGAGATGTGAGATGCGCAGATGCACCGAGTTCATGTACCAAGTCGGGTCTGGAGCAGCGAAAGACAAGCTGGAGAAGTCAGCGATGAGATCAGTAGGCTGGGGATATGACCCGGATGTGACAGCAAAGACCTGTGGCCGCTGTCCTGGAGCAGCACCCAAGACGACTGCAGTGGGACGGAGGAGGTTCTCATCCCGAGGCAGTGGGGTACGAGTAGGGTGGTGGTGAGGGGCACCAGACCCAGCGACCATGATGAGAGGGCTGCGAGGGCGGTGGAGGAGTCTGCTGAGAGCGACCACAGTTGCTGTTCTGACCTCACTTTCCGTTCCTGGATCCATTCTTGCGCCGATTCTGACTGTTCTGAATGTTGGAATAGATGCCCTAGAGGCAATCTTATTTAGTATGAACATTACTTTCGGCTAGAATATTCATTGTATTATTTATGGAGATATTTAATATAATTAAGTCCTTAGATTGCAAATGTGTTGTTTATCTTAAATCCCTAGTCAATTATATTGATTAATAGGACGATCAACTATAGACTAGTATGATGTTGGATTGATATGGAGATATCACGATCCAACACATGAGTATGCATTAAGGGTAATAACATACTTGATTGACCCAAAAAGAGGAGGCTACATACATGTTATGTAAAGTCACAAGTGCTTCTCGTAGTGACAACGGTATTCTATTCCTTATACTTGAAGTCACTAGATCCCCTAGTTGTGGAATATTGTGTTTTGATATCGTCAAACGCTACACCGTGACATGGTAGCAATAAAGACGCTTATCAGATACAATAGGAATCAAGCTTAGAGATGGTAGTGATGAAGATATAATTTGTCCCTCCCACATAACGGGAGACAATATCCACGACCACTCGAGGGATGGTGCTTATAGAATGTCTGGCCAGACTCAGATAAATCAATATGGGATATTGGTGTTATCTGCATGGATAAGAATATTCCCAGGATCCAGAAACTATGCACTGGGATATACGAGTGTGGCTTGTATGTCTCCTGTCCAATCTGGATATAGAGACAAAAGGATGAGACAATACTTGCACAAGGTTTGTCGGATTACTGACTATTTCTTTAGTTGGGTGGCATGGATGTGTTGCTAGACACCACTTCATGTTAGTAATCGTTACTACCAAATAAGTAGAAACCTATGGGGTCACACACCATATGGATTAAACTAGACTTGGGAATAAATCAATATGATTAATTTAAAAGGAGGATCAATACGCAACTATTTGAAAACTTTGTAAGACTAATTTGCAAGTTGGACTAATCCGTGTATGGACATGATTAGGAGAATGGTCAATATGTAGTTAACAAGGAGTTGTTAGACTATATAAAGGACACTCCTAGCTTATATTATCACTAATGCTCATAACATACATTGAGTGAGAGATAACAAAGAAATGAGAGAGAGAGAGAGCAAGACAAGAAAAGGCCGAAGCCAAGTCCCGTCCGCCCCCTCTACCCGTCAGCCAAGAAGAGGTCGAGCCTCTTTTGGTCTCCGTTGCGTGATTCTTCTTCGTCCTTCTTCCACCGGTTGCTAGCACAAGACGTGGAGGAATCAGGATCTTGATACTAGGCGTGGACTAGCCGTAGAGACGCGAACAATATTTTGCGTTTGAAGTCATCCAAGGAGACAAACAAGGTAATTGTTACTAGAACCTTTACTATCATTATGATGTCTCTTCCTGTGATCCTTGGAGGGTCTTGTGCGGATCTTAATTATTATTTTTCCACTGCGTAGTCCGTTACAAAACCCAACAGTGGTATCAGAGCCACAGGTTGTAGAGCATAACATACTTTATGTGTTACGATTATGTCAATTTTACACTTTAATTATTGTTTATCGCGTAAAACAGACAAATCAAGCATTAGTAATGAACTTTGAATATGATTCAACCAATCAAGATCTAATATTACATGAGATGTAAGGATGAGTGAATTTGGATCACATATGATGTGTAATTTTGGATCTTGAAAACTTAGGGTTTGGGCACAAATTTGAAAAGGGTTTTTTCAATTTTGAAACAACTAAACTTGGGCAACAAGGAAGAATGAGTTATTCTGGAAACAGCTCCCAAAGAGGTTCGGCCCCCCTAGGGGACCGCCCCTCCTATTCCTTTCCGCCCAAGGTAGCCAATGACAAGGGGCCGGGCCTCCCTAGCGCACGGCCTAGTCGTGTGGGCTAGGGATCGTCCGGCCCCAAGGCTTGTGGCAGTTCTTTAGGGGTTCGACCATAGTGATGGTGGGCCCTCTTGGACCGTTTTGACCCTAGTTCATCCAAAATCAACTAAAATTGACCAAGTGCGTCAAAATTGGATTTTAACTGTTTATGTGCTTTTCGCAAGGTGATTGGATATGGTCTTAGATGTGGATGTTGTGAATGTTTAATTTTTGTGGTTTGTTTTTACTGTAACACCCCCGATTTCTAGAGGAGCCGAAACCGGTTGGTGCCCTCCGTACAGGGGATTTTACCCTTTCGTACAAGGAGTGGTAACCAAAAACAAGTGAAAGGAAACATCCAACTACTGATTCATTACGATAAAAGTTTACAACGTTCGTGACTGGTTCCAAACTGGACACAAAGTCTAACAAAATATTTTACATTTAAAATGAGCTCTCCGGTTAATAAAACTCTACTGTTTGCATGAGAGAACGTGTTCGTGATCCCAGCGCGTTACCCCAAGCAACCAATCATAAAACTGCGGGGAATTTAAAAGAAACAAGGAGGCAGTTTTTGGAGTATCAGTAAAAACTGAGTGAGTAAACACCTTAGCATGTCAAACAAAGTGGCTAAGAAAGGTTACCGGGTTTACATTTGACATAGTTTAAACAGTAAAAAAGTATAAATATAAACATCAGAGTAAAGACTTGAGCTATTTTCAGAAATATAAGTACGAGTAGAAGTCACGATTATCAGAGTTCTCAGAAGTTATTGTTTCTAAACTGAGAGTTATTATGAGTAGCCGATTCGTTTACCGAGATATTCATACGTTTCCAAACGTGAATATGAAACAATTAATATTATTATGTCGCAGTAACCAGGGGAGACCAGGGTGAAGTATATCATCTCAGATCGGATATCTAGATCAAGAATTGGGAAAACCTTTCCCGGGGAAACCTTCCCAGCGTAGGACGACAACGAGAGAGAAAACCTTTCCTCCGTGCCTGGCGTTATGGAAAACCTTTCCCGCCCCCACTATAATAATAAACTACGTCACAATTTGGGAAAACCTTTCCCGATGTAGGACGGCAACAAGAGAGAAAACCTTTCCTCCGTGTCTGGCGTTATGGAAAACCTTTCCTGCCCCCACTATAGTAATAAACTATACTAGGCTAAGAGTCGTGCCATCTGAGAGAAAAATTAATGCCAACTGAGGGGGTTCCAAGTAACAACCAACTGGTTCCGGTACATGCGATCTTTCACTTTACGTTGTTAATGAATTCTGACAGTGACAGTTGAACAATGAGTTTTTCGCTTTGAAGACGAGTAGTAAAGTGACAATTTCAAAGCAAGTACGACAAGTTTAGAAATTTTGAAATAAGGTGTGTCAATTATTTTCAAATAAAACAAGTATATCACATGAAAGGAATTGGCACGCAAAACTAAGAATATATTTTGAGACAAGACATAAATCACGTTTTGACACGAAAAAAGATAAGCTCACGAGACTAAGCATGAATACTCACCGTGAGAGCCAAAAGTGCTATCTAAGCCGCTACTCGTAAACAACGTCCGGTTCAACTAGGTCGTCGAAGGCACGCTCTACAAGCATACACATAAATTCCTAATCACAAAAGAGTTCGTATCGCAAATAGACAATGCATATGTCCTATATGATATGAAGGCGAAAACCTAATCGAATACCCCCGACGTATTTATAAACTCCAAATTTATTTTTGAAAATTAACCAATAATTTTAAGGAGTGAAAACTATTTAATATTCTAATTAAACGAATTTACTTGTTGATAAAATAATATCAAGTTGTACACTTTATTGAAATATTACTAGTAATATAATGAAAACGAAACTTAGAATTATTTCATCTTTTCAACAATATAATATTTATCGAATATATATTTAAACATGCACAAAAGTATATTTTTACTAACATATTTTTCAACAACTAAATATAAATATATAAACATAACTAATCTACAATTTTCATAAATTTATATTTTTATTTTATGTTACAAACTAATTTATTTTTAATTATAACTAGTATATAAATTAACAAAAACTAAATAAAGATTTATACTAACTAAATACAAAGTAAATACATGTATATATATACAAAAAAATGCAGTTTTGGTATAAATACAGCAAGCACCCCCCACTACACAATAATAAACTTTGACATGTGACAGAACATGCCCCTGAAGTCTCATATAGCACAAGAAAACCCCCCTTTAACAAGTTTATATTCACTTATGCCATCTTCTCCAACACAACTCAACCTAAAACACGAATCTAGCAATCAAGACATGATTTTGATGAAGCTAAATGGATTAATAAGGAGTTGAGAGCGTACACAAACGAGAAGTAGAATTGGACAAGGGGAGCTCCGGGTCGCGATTTCGTCGGAGCTTTGACGGTATTGGAGGCGGTGATGGTTCTGGGTATTGGTCGCCGGTTTAATCCGGTGGCTGGGCTTCGTCGGAGCTCGACAGGGAGGCGGAGAGAGAGGCGAACAGAGGTGGGGGAGGAAGCCGCCGATTGCAGCGGCGGTGGCAGCGTCGGGGCTATGTTCTCCGGCGTCGCTGCTGCTACTTGCAGCGGTTGCCGCTGCTCCTATTTGTTTCTGGGTTGCTTCCGAGGCAGAGAGAGGAGGGGGAATAGTTGGGTGAGGATGGTGCTGCGTGGTGTTGGTGATTTGAGGTGGTGATTGGCGGTGCTCTGTTTTGCCGGGTTTCTTCTCGGCAAAAACAGAGTATGGAGATGGAGGTGGATGATGGTGGTGTTGGGTTTTCTCGGCAAAACAGAGAGAAAGGCAGAGAGGGAGATGGAGATGAGAGATGGAGGGAGCAGGTGGTGGTGGTGAATGGAGGGAGGTGGCAGTGGTGGTGAATAGAGGGAGGTAGCTGGGTTTTCTTCTTGGCAAAAACGAAAAAAAAAGAGAGAACAGAGGGTTGGAGGTGAAGAAGAAGGAGAAGAGAAGATTAAGTGGGTGAAGAGGAGGAGGTAGGGGGCTGATTTGATTTGAGAGGGTGTAGGCTTCTAGCTACGCCGAGCGTGGTTTGAGCAGGAGGAGGGTACGGAAGAAAGGGTGGGCTGGTCGGTGGCTGTTGCAGAACACAGCAGAAGGAAGAAAAAAGAGAAAAAGAAAAAAAGAAAAATAAAAGGATGTGATGGGAGAGAGAAAATGATTCGGTGTGGCCGGGTCACGAAACTACGCGGTGGTTCGATACGCGAAAAGTGACTAAAAATGTAACGAATAATTAAAACGCGAAGTAATTTTTAGACGTGACGAATACGTTGAAGCGTGACGAAAATTAATACGAGAGAAATAATTTATATAAAAATAAATTGTTTTGGACTGAAAGATTAAACGTTGACTGATAACGTAAGTTTGTCTAAAACAGTGAAATTCAACTGATAAAATAAACTTCTGACTGACAAAGTAGATTTGGACTGTTTAATAATAATAATAATAATAATAATAATAATAATAATAATAATAATAATAATAATAATAATAATAATAATAATAATAATAATAATAATAATAATAATAATAATGTGACTGATAAACGAAATCCGACTGAAAAAAAAAAAAAAAGTTTGACTAATAAAACAAGATTTCATTATAAAGCAAAAGTTCGACTGACGAACGAATTATGACAAAACGGAGTTCGACTAGAAAACGAAAGTTGACTGACAACTGTTAAAAATAATTTGACTAATGTTTTTAATAAAAGTTCAAATATTAATTTTGAGAAAAACTCTTCAATTATTTTAATAAACATTTACTACACTATTAATTTAAAATTTATAGTTAACTTATTATTTAAAACGAAACGATATTATTAAATAACATTATAGGAATATATAAATTTATCAAGATAGTTATAATCGCAGAGTTGAACACTACGACATAAATCACACGCTATATATGTAGCGTCTTATTACGACTAACACTAATATGAAACAATACGATTCTCGCATTTTCGAATAATAAATATAGTGTTTGAAATTACTAAAATAACCCTATAGTAAAATACGGGTTGTTACATTTACGGCCTGCGAGCCGGTAAAATTAATGTAATAACTAATTAGGTTTTACGAAGTGCGAGCCAGTCTTCTTCTCAACTTGTGAGATCTTTCTATTTAGTATAGATGCTAGCTAGCTGTGTAAAGAAGGATCCTTGGAGGAAGATCCAAGGGTAAACCTGTAATAGAGAATAGGAACAAGCACAAGAAATTAAGCACATAGAGTGAGGGTACAAGCGTAGGGGAAGAGTGAGCTTTTGTCAACTGCTTAAGAGAGAGACAGTCTGATGATCAGCAAGAGATTCTAGAGTTTCTAGGGAAAGCCAACGTTCCTATATATAGGGCAGTGCCGTTACGAGGGGTTAATGCGACCGTAACGGACGGCGAGATAACCGCCTCGTTCACAACACATTACCTGTACATATAGGGAACGTTACACGAACATCCGTGTTTGTAGGGAACGTCCCACCGGTTATGCGTGTGTATAGGACATGTGTTCATCAGATCTCTCAAACAGTTAACAAGGGTCGCACGCGAATGTCGATGTTCACGCGCGACGATCCTTACTCTAGCCTCCAAGCCACTTGAACCCTACAACTCCCGGGCGGTTAATATCGCGGGCAGCCCAGTCTTGCAGCCCCCACATGGATAAGTATGAATATAAGGACAATTATCAAGTGATACAGGAGTACCATCAGATATGCTCGATGACTGCCACGTGGATGATGACCGATCTGCTCAAGATGCACTATCTACATTAGCCACCTTTTGCCCGTTTTTCACGAGCGTCGTCGCATAGACGCGCAAAACCAACCGTGCATGGCTCCACGCAGATCCTCGTATTAATTCGAATAATATTCGAATCCCTAGCCCCAAAAGTAGCCATGGTTGTCTAGGTCTCCGAGACGTCGTATAGCCTTTAATGTGGCGTGAGCGTGATGTGGATTGCGTGGATTGCGACAATATCCACATATTTCTGCTGACTACCGAGGCGACGATTGCGACGATTGATCCGAAAAGATTTTTGAACAGTCACGACTCTTCAGGGGAGCTCCATATATAATCTTTTGCCTCAACAATCAGAACTTTTCACACAGTTGTTTTTGCAAAGTTTGTGAGAAGAGAGCTGCTGGATTTTGACATAGGTTACACAGCGGAATAGCAAAAATTATTCTACTCAAATCCCACCAAGGATCACAGGAGAAGCCATCATAACATGATAAGAGCATAGAAGATGTGTACCTTAGTTTGGGAGATCACACGAAGAATAGTGTCTTCGTCTCTATGAATATCCACACCTTGGATTCTTGATTGGATTCCTTCTCGCCCCGATGTGCTAGCAACGGAAGAAGGAGGAATAGAATCATGCAAACCGAGGAGAAGGCGCGGCCAGGAGGAGGCCGGCGGCTCCAAGGAGGGGGCGGACGGGGTTGGCTTTGACCTTCCTTGTCTGTCTCTCTCTCTCTTGGTTTGTTAAGTTCTCTCAATAATGACTTCTGTAGAGAATTAACAAGCTAGAGATCCTTTATATAGTCATAACTCTTTATTAACTACATAAAGGGCCCAATATTAATCATGTCCTTACATGGATTTAGCCCACTTGCAAATTAGTCCTACCAAGTTTGCTTGTGGTTGCGTTATGATCCTTTTATTAATTAGTCCAACTAATTAATACCTATATCCATTTTAATCCATCCGGTGTGTGACCCCGTAGGTTTCTACTTAGTTGGTAGTAACTACTTACTAACATGGAGCGGTGTCTAGCAACACATCCATGCAACCCAACTAATAAAAATAAGTTAGTGAACCCGACAAACCTTGTACCCTATAATCACATATTGTGATATCTCTTTGTCTCCATATCCAGATTGGACACGAGACATAATAGTCACGCTTGTATATTCAATCCATAGTTTCTCGATCCTGGGAATATGCTTATGTGAGCAGATAACATCAATATCTCTATATTGATTTATCTGAGTCTGGACAGACATTCCTATAAGCACCATCCCTCGAGTGGCCCATGGATATTTGCTCCCATGATGTGGGAGGGACAAATCCTCTCTATGTCACTACGATCTCTAAGCTTGCTTCCTATCATGCCCGATAACTATCTTCATAGTTACCCGGTTAAGGCGCAACGTTGGATAATATCAAAGCACGATATTCCACAACTAGAGTATCTAGTGACTTCAAGTCTAAGGATTACAATATTATTAGCACTACGAGAAGCGATTGTGACTTTGACATAATCTACTGTATCCTTCTCGTCGTGGGTCAATCCCGTATGCCATTACTCCTAATACATACCCATGTGTTAGACTTGATATCTCCATATCAATCTACACACAGACTAGTCTATAGTTGGTCGTCCTATTAATCAATATAATGGACTAGGGACATTTAAGATAAACAACACATTGTATCTAAGGACTTTATTATATTAAATATCACAATAAATAATAAATAAATGTTCTAGCCAAAAACATTGTTCATACTAAATATAGATTGCCTCTAGGGCACCTATTCCCACAAGAGCAAACTCTTCGAGAGCAGATCCAAGTCTTCAATGTCATTAATGCGTAAGTTGGAAAAGAGTGACAATTTCTCAAAAAAAAAAAGTTGGAAAAGAGTGTTGAATTGAATTTCGACTTCCAATTTCTTGCACTGCAAATATTTTTTCTTTTGTACGGTTTATAACTTCATATATAATGGAAATTTCGGGAGCAGGTACACATTTTCACACATGGAGGTTTGGTAATTCATTGTAAACATCATATTGAAAAAATATTACATTGTGTTCTAAAAATCTCATACTTCAGCTTTTTGTGTACCGGTAAGAAAATAAATGTAAATATACAACTTAAATATATTATAGAGTAAAAATTCTATAAACTAATGATCGTGGGACTGGGATATTTTATTAATTTAGTGAGATATATTATATTGATAAATTAATAATTTATTAATGTAAAGAGGTTTTATGTATGACCTTTGAATTTTCAAGTCCAATGTACGTACTAGTTACAATCTACCGTAAAGCCTCCATAATTAATTACGTTGGGATCGAAATATTCCATTAATTTAGCAAGATATTATTATATCGATGAATTAATAATTTATTAATTTAAAGAGGTTTTACATATGACCTTTAAATTTCCATGTACATATACTAGTTACAATGTGTATTAGTTAGAGGTGAAAAATATATTAGATAAAAAAGTTCCAATACACTTTCAATGAATGTACATTCACAAATTGAATTTGTCGAGTTAATTATTTCTAAGTAAATAGTTAGTTTATGGTACGAAAAAGTTGGTCTATGACACCAACACAGTACAATAAACATGCTTAGAAATTGATCACTATAAATGTTCATTGATTTTTTTTTAAATCACATCAACTATAGATTTATTATAGATTTCAAGTTAAACGAAAAAAGTGACTATAAATTCATTTTTTCTAGACAATCATATAATTTGAAATATTTAAGTAATTACTAATTTATAGTAGTAGTTTATTTGGGACTAATATAAATATACACTTGGATTTCAAAAAGTTTTTTCTTATTTATAGACTGGGTTTAATTTATTAATGGTCCCAAGTTGAGCCTGGACATTATTAACTTTATCAAGGTTATTAATTTATCAAGGTTATTAATTTATCAAGTGTTAATTTATAGAGGTTTTACTGTATAATAGTTATAGATGAAAAAATAATTACAAAAAAACAAGTTTCAAGACGCATTTTATGAATGTACATTCACAAATAAATTGCAAGCGAACAGCTCTTCACAAGTTTTTGTTGCAATACGATAAGACAATGCCCTAACTCTTAAGTACAATGAGGATATTTAAAGATGAACTCATATTGATTTGAAGTTTATTATAAACAAGTCACTATGATTGAATTGGTACTAGAAAATCATAGAATTTAGAATCCTATAATAATTATGAATTTCTAGTTTCATTAGGACCAATACATCTACAATGAGATTTCAAAAAAGTTATTATCTTATTATTTTATCGATTGTGATCGAAATTTGTACTTGTCCCAAGTTGGGACCGGATAAGTTGTTAATTTTATCGAGGTTATTAATTTATCGAGGTTATTAATTTATCGAGTACTAGGGGATAGCCCGTTCCCGAGGGCACTCCCCGCCCCCCCCCCCCCCCCCCCCAAACAAATAAATTACAATGGTTCACCAATTATAGAGCACCCGAAGAAAGATAGAAAAATTAGTCCTTTATGAACAAAAATACAAATGAAACAATTGATTAGATTCTTCGACAGTTATTACCATTAATCATATATTTAGAAATTATGTATGATTATTGCATGGAAAATATGTATGGTTACTATGCTTTAATTCAACTAGTTTTCCAAGAAAGAGGGTAAATTTCTAAGTGGTGGGTAGTTGTTTCTACATAGAGCAGGGTTCTAAAAGTGATAAAAATGTGGGTTAATACCCTCCTTAAATTTTGGTAATTATATAACTATAAATGGGTGGTAGGTGCGATCTAAGGGCTGGAGATTATTTTAATCTAAAGGCTGTAAAGACATTTTAAAGTAAAACCATGTTGTTTTATAAAATAGACGATAAATTTATAGATGTTTTACTACAAAGTTGAGAATTGTTTTTAGAGGTAGGTTGAGCATCTGAATGTTGATATCTTAGACGACATTTACAATTTTATTATTTTGTATGATTTTGCACTGAAGGTTGTGTAATTTTTCGCCATCATTTGTTTTCAACATGTCTTCATTTTCTTACTAACCTATGTATTTTAGTTCAATAATGTTCATCTATTCTATTATACCAATAAAAAGTATAGTTTGACTTTCAAATGTCTTTTCAGTCTTTGGATTAAATCAATCCTTGCCCTTAGATCTCACCTACCACCCACTTAAATACCAACTACTACGTACTGATACTTAACTACCCACTTCGCTACCCACAACTTGAATATTTACCCTTTCTCTCGGATTAATTTATGTAACTTGATGAAACGTGTTTTTTTGGTAGTGCCCTAGAGCACGGACAATCCCCTAGTAAGTTATTAATATTCAAAACCCTTCGGATTGTAGTTCAGTTGGTCGGGTGAGCATTCTGAATACTTTGGGCATTTGCCTTGAGGTCTCGAGTTCAAACCTTGGGGCAAAACAAGGACTGCCTATTGGCCCTCTTGGAGCAAGCAATAATTACTCCTCAATTGTGAGCCTGTCAGCCCGGATTTTCATAGGCTTTTTTGCCTCTCCACTGTGGTTTGTAGGCTATTATACTAGAGCGGGGGTGACACGATCCAACCGCAAGTGTACGGGTGTCGCGTGTAGTAATATCCGGTAATCCGGGTTTGTCGAACCCAAGGGACTTGTCGTGAATTAATTAGGATGACTAACTTCGTGTGGGCAAGCAATTGGATTGTTTTACTAAACTAATAATTTAAATAACAAACTGATTATTAAAAGTGAGATTAATACGAGGGACAAGTATCGGGATATCTCTTCGGGTTCACTAGGGATCTCACACCACTTATGATTTATGTTCAAGTAACACGACGTCTTTTACTTAGCCAAACGAGCACCTATGCTTTGAAGATTCCTCAACCAAAGCCTATATTCAAACTCTTGTACCTGATTCCTCTAGCCTACTCAAGTTCAAATAAGCATTATGTTGTTGTGGTCTACTCTTAGTTCTAGCTAACTAGCAAGATTCCTCAACCCTAGATACGGCTAGTGCTTGATTCAAGTTTCCGGGTAGAGAATGTTGATTCCTCTAACATTCTATACCTATAATCATCCTATTGAGAGCTCAAACAATAGGAACGATAGAATTAAGTACATAAATCAAGCATAGCTAAGAAAAACACATTCAATTAAGCTAAAAGCATGAAAAAGATTCATAAATCACCAACATGGTGTTCAAACCCTAGCTACCTATGAGATATCCCGAATAGAAAGTTTAGCTACTCATAGTTGGGAATACAACGAAGAATTTCCAAGTATTCATCAAAAACAAGAGAGATAGAGAGATCAAACGATGAATCCTTGATCCGGCGGGAATCCGAGCTCTCCAATGGCTTGGGAGCTGTCTCCTCCCTTCCTCCAGCATCTTCGTTCCCTGTTTTAGGTCTGAGAATTCGTTTCATAAGGCCTGGGCACGTTTTTTAATGAACTTTGGCCGAATTTGCACTTCAGCCCCTCCAGTTTGTAATTCCCGGACAGAATTGTAAGCTGATTTTGCGCGGGCTGTATCTCCTTCATCCGAACTCGTATTCGGGCCTACCATATATCGTTGGAAAGCTACAGATGTCTACTTTCTAATGCCGCAGTCCTTGCTCCAAAATTATGTATATATTTTACTGAGCATCGAAAATAATACAGGCTGGTCAGGAGTGAATTTTTCAACTTTTCTTCGTCGTTGCGTCTTCTTTTCTCCTCTTCATCTAGCTCCACACCAAGTGTATCCAAGCCTCTCATAAGCCCCATTTCACCTATTTTACCTGAGAAACACAACAAAATACTACTCGTGCAATTATCATCGCAAATATGATAGAAATCATGCTCAAATAAGCTAGAAACACAACTTTTGACTCTTAGGCTTATAGATCGTCAAATTCACATATTTGTGCAAATATAACATATAAATCATGTGAAATAATCCTTATAAAAGTAATATGGAAGTATATTAATAGCTCTTAAAAGAGAGTTATCAAATACCCCCACACTTACCTTTTGCTCGTCCCGAACAAATCACCGTTTACTAGCCAACTCAAGACGCAAACGAATCAACACGACTCTCGACTATGCAACTACATGAACTAACTATAATGCAACTCGATTATAAACAATGTAAAGATTGAACCAACACAATTTTTTTTTTCTTTTTACGAGATTGGGCAACCTCTCTATCATAAACCGAAATCATCAAATCCTCACAAACTCACTTTGAAATTTCACGACACGCAACAAGAAATATGATATGTTGATCCTATGCACAAACTCACTAAGGCGTCCCCAAACATCCACCAAATCATTCCAAGACACGGCACGTCTTTTGACTCAAAGCGTCTAGGCATCTCAAGCTCTAACTGATCTTCCTTCGTCAAGTCATTTGAGGTTTTCAGACCCTCTTAGTCGTTATTGCTTTGAATGCAAATTGTCCCATTGCTGGGAGACACAACTCCTGTGATATACGGCTTGACTTTAGTTTCCCTCTTAAGCTCTACGCTGGATTGAATCCAAATTTTCCGCTCAAACGGAAGCACAATAGGTTATTTCATCTTTGAAGCTCAATTATATGTTTTTTTTTTTCATTTTTTTTTTCATTATTCTCCCCTGTTTTTACAACCGTGCAATAGAGCTTAAGAGTGTGAGTTTTTTCGGATTTTCTCTTAGAACCACCTTAAGGGATGGTGGTGCACGCTCCCCGACTTCGCTTAGGCCGAAGACTCGTACCACATGAAACCGACTCTACATGAAGGTCCACCCCAGATTCTAAGAGTCCACAAGTTTCCACCGGAAACGGAATAATCAATCACTTAGAGACTCAATTCTCCCAGCACAATAAAGGAGTCAAAAGTATGCCCGTAATCTTCCTTCACCATTCCCTAGATACCCGGGACGTCCCTTCGTGAGACTTGTGCACAAGATACTAGGATTAAAGTCTCCATGCTACGGTGCTTTCTACTCTCATGAGCTCTTTCACTGGATTCTCTTCGGTTTCTAGGTCTTACGTTGCCCTTTTACTAATTTTTTCATTTTTTTTATTTTCCTTTTTTTTTCTTATTTTTATTTTTCTAAACTCTATATGCTTTTGGCCAACTCGATTAACCAACACATTTGGGGTAGGAGGACTCAATAAATAAAAGTGCAGCAATAATATATACAATGCAACAAATTAAACGTGCAAATGCGAACCGAACTGAATGACACCTACATGCAAGACTGACTCACTAAACTATATTCTATTCTAAATGTAACTGGTGATGCAAGACACGGACATGGCTAGCAAGTAGGTAAAAATCCCCCCACAGTTGAGTGCTCCGTTGTCCTCAACGAATTTAGAGATCAACCAAGAAGACTCGGCATTCAAATGCAAGGGACGGTGAATCTACTCGGAGTCAAAGTCATTGCACAAGAAGGTAGTTCAACAAATTTAGAGCTAAAACGAACTACGTGCACATGACAAGTTGTGTGTACCGAAATTAAGCAAGTACTCAAGTATTCCCTAAGATTCTAACAGCTAATCCAAGTGGCGACTATGCACCGTGACAAAGTAGTCAAAATAAAATCCTAGAGCAAGTACGATGTGCCTAAACGGTAAGTAAAGAGAGAGAAAAAAATACTCACAACCGACACAAGGTCGGGGACGAAATCCGAGAGATGCTGACTGAGATAGCAAGAACAATCCCCAAGCAAACATTGTGCGCACCAATGCTAACTCCCTTGCGGTCGAGTGTGTGTAACACACCGGGGTCGATTGATCAGTTGCTGCTGACGAAAAAAAAACGAAGAATCCCCGAGCTTGTATCGCGTACGCCAATACTAGCTCCCGTGATGGTCGAGTGCGTGGTAGCACACCGGGGTCGATATCTTCATCCAATTTCTTATTTTTCTTCTTTCTGACTCTGACGAATTGAAACTGGTCCATGCTTGTTATTATCACATCAGAGATTCCCAAATATTGTACTGGAGGAGTAACAAGACCAAGACCACAATGATGCTTCATACCCTTGGCAATTCTCAGCACAATTCTGACTTCCCCATTTTTTATTTTTATTTTCAATTTCTCATTACTCAATCTCAATGTCTTCTTCCTCCTTCCTACACCCATATACAACATTTTACTCTCAAAAACCAACACGACGTTTACTCTCAAAAACACCCCCTGCGTATTGGTATGCGAACAAAGCACTTTAAAGCACTTTATCACCCCCTTTTTTTTCAGTCGATACACAGGGAGAGACGGTGGAAGGATGTTTGGTTGTGAATCAATCGCCGAATGAGAGAAAGAGGGCGCACTGGAATTGGAGCTCAGGTTCCCGAGTTGAACAGAGAGCTGGGGTGAAGCAGTAGTGGTGGCTGGGTGAATCAGTGGTGTCTGGGGTTTGATCGGAGATGGTGAAATCAAAGAGAGGGAGTGGAATTAGGCGGTTTTGGTCAGGATTGGGTCGGTTTCTCAATCGGAGAGAGAGATATGGGGTCAGTTTCTCTCGATCCGGGAAGAAGAAGGTGGGTTCTGATCGAATCTGGTTCATCGTGGTCGAGGAAGAAGCAACCCGCCGGCTTTAATGGCTGCCGGCGGCTGGGTTTGATTGGGGCGGTTCACAGGTGGTTCGGTTGTGGTGATCGGAGAAGGGAAGATATGTTTCTCTTTGATGGCTGTACAGAGGAGGGCGATGGTTGTGGGTGATTCAAGCCGGTGGTGGCGGGCTAATCGGAAGAGAGGATGACGGTGGCGATGGCTGGGCTTTGAAATTCTATGTCGGCTCTGTGTTTGTGGTCGGCGGCTGGGTTTTGTTGGTTGGGGTTTCTGGTGTACGGAGAAGAGAGGGATGGTGACGCCGCCGGCTTTAATGGCTTCCGGCGGCCGGGTTTGTTTCTACGTATTCTTTGGATGGGGTTTCTGGTGGTGTTGGAGTTTCGATGGTGAGTTCGGCTGGATTCAATTGGCTCTGTGCTTGTGGTCGGCTATGGTGGAGAGGGGTTTCAGTCGGCGATTAGGGCTGTACAGGGGTAGGCGGTGGTTGTGGTGATCATAGAGGAAGGGGATTGCCTGACCTGTAGGGAGTTTCTGATTTCACAGAGAGAAGCTGCAAGGGGGGTCTAGGGTACCCAGGTGTACTTTTCAAAGTTCTTCAAATATTCACTTGCCTCCCCCAAAGCTTAAACAGCCTGAATTTCACATAACACCAGACATTCTGAAAAACTGTCACAGCAGCCCCTGTTTGACAACGAGTTTTTCTCGCCATTTCTTCTTCTTCCACCATCTTTGTTCTTTCAATTTCTTCTCAATTGAGCACAAACAAACTCTCACAACGATCGCATATCTCAACAAGGATGAACCCGGATTGCAAAAGTGAAAGCTCTCCGCAACCTTTTTCTTCTTCTTCCAATTCATGAGAATTCTTATCATAACGATTTCAACAATAAGCTCAAGTATCCCATGTCGTAAGAAGAGATTGATGTCATCTTTGATCATCTTTTCAAATTGCAACATCTTTACTAAAAATTGAAACGACAACTCATAAATTATGAATGATTGTGTGCCTTCATCTTCTCCATATGAATTAATCGAATCATCTACAAAGTCAATATTGACGTCTTGTTCATCTTTGTTGCGCCCACACGTGAGATTATCCATCAAATTCGCAATCGTAGAGTCAAGCTCGTCAAAGTTGATTCCATGAATGAGACTTTCAATCTCACTGAAAACCGCATCATGTTTCTCCCTCATACTAGACTCAAGCAATGAATCGATGTTTGGACATGGTGGGATACACAATGGCTCATCATCCTCTTCTTTAAGCGTTGGAAAGGTTAGAGCATCCTCTTGATTTGAATGGAGAACAAATTGTGCGTCCATGTGTGTTGTCTCCATTCCCATTCTTGTAACTCGTTGTCGCCATTCTTTCACATTAGGAATCATCTCCTCAAGCATGCAACCAAGGAAGAAGAGTAACTTAGTGGGAGGGGTTGAGTCATTAGGACGAAAGGTATAACGTTGTATTTCCATGGCTACCCTCTCTCTAATGCCATTCACATGGCACTCCTTCACGAATTGCTCATATGCAAGGTTGCATGCTTCAAATATGCTCGCAAAACGACGATATTTCTCATCCTCCATGCTTAGAGTTGAATGCCTGCACACATAAATCTCAAGTAATACCGTGAGGTAATAAGAATAGAAAATAACACAAAAAATAAAATTCCCTAAAGCTAATGATTCTAACTAATTCAACCGAAGTCCCCGGCAACGGCGCCAAAAACTTGACACGATCCAACCGCAAGTGTACGGGTGTCGCGTGTAGTAATATCCGGTAATCCGGGTTTGTCGAACCCAAGGGACTTGTCGTGAATTAATTAGGATGACTAACTTCGTGTGGGCAAGCAATTGGATTGTTTTACTAAACTAATAATTTAAATAACAAACTGATTATTAAAAGTGAGATTAATACGAGGGACAAGTATCAGGATATCTCTTCGGGTTCACTAGGGATCTCACACCACTTATGATTTATGTTCAAGTAACACGAACGTCTTTTACTTAGCCAAACGAGCACCTATGCTTTGAAGATTCCTCAACCAAAGCCTATATTCAAACTCTTGTACCTGATTCCTCTAGCCTACTCAAGTTCAAATAAGCATTATGTTGTTGTGGTCTACTCTTAGTTCTAGCTAACTAGCAAGATTCCTCAACCCTAGATACGGCTAGTGCTTGATTCAAGTTTCCGGGTAGAGAATGTTGATTCCTCTAACATCCTATACCTATAATCATCCTATTGAGAGCTCAAACAATAGGAACGATAGAATTAAGTACATAAATCAAGCATAGCTAAGAAAAACACATTCAATTAAGCTAAAAGCATGAAAAAGATTCATAAATCACCAACATGGTGTTCAAACCCTAGCTACCTATGAGATATCCCGAATAGAAAGTTTAGCTACTCATAGTTGGGAATACAACGAAGAATTTCCAAGTATTCATCAAAAACAAGAGAGATAGAGAGATCAAACGATGAATCCTTGATCCGGCGGGAATCCGAGCTCTCCAATGGCTTGGGAGCTGTCTCCTCCCTTCCTCCAGCAGCTTCGTTCCCTGTTTTAGGTCTGAGAATTCGTTTCATAAGGCCTGGGCACGTTTTTTAATGAACTTTGGCCGAATTTGCACTTCAGCCCCTCCAGTTTGTAATTCCCGGACAGAATTGTAAGCTGATTTTGCGCGGGCTGTATCTCCTTCAGCCGAACTCGTATTCGGGCCTACCATATATCGTTGGAAAGCTACGGATGTCTACTTTCTAATGTCGCAGTCCTTGCTCCAAAATTATGTATAGATTTTCCTGAGCATCGAAAATAGTACAGGCTGGTCAGGAGTGACTTTTTCAACTTTTCTTCGTCTTTGCGTCTTCTTTTCTCCTCTTCATCTAGCTCCACACCAAGTGTATCCAAGCCTCTCATAAGCTCCATTTCACCTATTTTACCTGAGAAACACAACAAAATACTACCCGTGCAATTATCATCGCAAATATGATAGAAATTATGCTCAAATAAGCTAGAAACACAACTTTTGACTCTTAGGCTTATAGATCGTCAAATTCACATATTTGTGCAAATATAACATATAAATCATGTGAAATAATCCTAATAAAAGTAATATGGAAGTATATTAATATCTCTTAAAAGAGAGTTATCAGGGGGTCGGGGGTTTATAATACTGTTTGGTAGAGTATGAAATGTTTTTTCATACTCACGCCTCCCTGGCTATAAAAGGAGATTCCTATGCCTGAAGTTATTCATTCCGAGAGTGCTCCTCTTCTCTTCTCTTGTCTTATCTTCTTTCATTCTTCTGGCAAAGACGATGCTCCGGCGTAACGGAGATGTCCTACGCTGCGTAGCTCTTTTGTGGGTTCAAGAAGTAAAACCACAATTTATTTGCCTCTTGATCCTTCCAACGACCTAGTCGTCGTCGGGTTGTTGAAGGCCTCCGGTGCCTTATCCGGTAAGGGTCGTGATGTCAGAGCTGTCATTCCCGTTCGCTGCTCATCTGTTAGAATTCTTGAATCCACCAAATGCAGGATTGACGCTGGCTCCTTGCGGCAAGCAATTATCACCGATGAGGCTTTTCCCTGCCTACGTCACCATTGAGCCCCAGCTCGAGGGGTTCAAGTTTTTCAGCATTTGGGGCTGTTCGTCTACTGCCTGATCCAATCCATTCAGCAAGATGTGGTTATTGGATTGACGGAAGTTGGATGCGAGTTGCTGGATGTTGCGTCAAGTTACGCATGCCTGTTTCCCCGTACTTAGGACGCTCCTTCCGGTGACCTGTTGGTGATTTGAGATGGAAGACGAAAGTGCCCTCGACCACCGCCGATGCGGACCAGGTTGAGAACTTCTTCTCAGTCTTCCTCTCTTGTGCTTTCATTTTGCGTCATCAGTACGTGAGTCATCAGACTTTTTCTATTGATAGGAGTAGAATTCTTCATCTCAAAGTGTAATCACTTTTTTGTATCCATGTCGGGATCTTCATTGTGCGAATGTAATACAATTGCTTAACTGCGAAGTAATAAAAAAAGACTCCCATCTAGGGTGGTAGCAAAGTGTTGGTAGCCCCTGAATGAGATTCTAGGTTCAAATCCGGTTGAAAGAAGGAACAATTTCTCAAAAACATATTTAATAGAAATAAAAATCTAAGCGGTAAGATATATAATTCGGGCTATAAAAACGGTTGAGAGTAGAGACACACTTACAAGTTGGTGTGATGAAAAATATACTTTTATAATGAAACAAAAAAAAAATGTTTGGCATGTGTTAAAACACTGTTTAAAACCGAAAAATAAAATTTGGCAACATTAAAACTCTCGTTGCTCGTATACATATAATAAGCTGTTATGGGAAATAAGCTACTTCCAAAATGTGAGATGTGTTTCCTCAGAAAAAAAAAGTGATGTGAAGTTCCTCAAAAAAAATGTGAGATGTGAAATAGTTCATTCCCAGATGGGAATGAGGATTCCCATATGGGAATGAGTGTTTTCATAAAATGTTGGTTCATTCCAATCTTCATTGTGCGAATGCAATACAATTGCTTAACTGCGAATATGGTGTAGAATACACCAAATAGGACAAGCCTAACAAAACAGGCATACCAGATGAGTTTAAAAAAATTTGTTTTCTAATATTAAGTATCACATACTCCAGTTTAGATTTTTTTTTTTTTTTTTTTTTTTTTTTTTTTTTTTAACAAAGAATGTAGCTTTCATTAAACAAAAGGCTATCACAGCCAATACAAGACCAGAAAAAATCTGGAAGCCAGAGTAGTACAGCCCACTAACTCTGCAGAAGTGCAGAGAGTGTTCCAAAAAGAACAAAAATAAAAAACAATGAAAATATTCTCAATGCAAGTTGAAAATAGAACTCCATTAAAGCTTTTTGCATGCTGGCACGAGATCCTAAATTGTTAGAAAATATTCATAGCATATACCAATGAAATAATCAGAGATGTGTAAATAAATAAAGGATCACATAAATATTAAGAGAAGGTTAGATATGGCCTGTGATTAGTGGTCAAGGCGCAGTGAATTTAATCGTTGCTAACCTTAGAGAAGATTTGTCTCTTCTGCACGGGGTTTCTACAATCCGCTCTAAGAATACAACGACCTTCAGAACCGTTCTGGTGCAGCGTAGTAGGTTCCACGAATTCCAAATTTCCCAACACTCAAATGATAACTTGATATGTAAAATAGTAAAAGTAGATAAAGTACTTTGATCTCTATATTCTTTTTCTACTACCTCAAAAACCACAGTCTAACGATATATAAATAGAGAGTAAATTATTGTAGTTGATAAAAAGGTGGAAACTAACCATAATAATAGTAGGACCAAATGTGGACAGAATAATTTGGAATTACTCTGCTAATGGAGCTTTTACTACCAGTCCAGATAAAATAATATAGAGTTACTCTGTTAATGGAGTTTTTACTACCAGATCAGCTTACAAATTCATCAAAAGCCAACTTGATGATAATTTAATCATGGGTTCTGGTTCTAACAGCTTACTCCACTGGGATCGACTTTGGAGTCTACCAATTCCTCAAAAAGTGAGAATCTTTTTCTAGAAATCTCTCCAATATTGTCTTCCTTGTGCAGCTGCTTTAGCTAGAAAAGGATGTATGAATGATTCTATATGTGGAGTTTGTGGTGGAAGCATTGAAACTGAAACTCATAGTTTGAAGGAATGCCCTGTGGCCTTACAGGTTTGGAAACTATCTCCTCTGAGATTTATTCATACTCTTCCTCTTAGCTTGTCACTTCATGAATGGTGGAATTCCATCAATGAGGAGGCAAAATGCTCAAAGCCAAAGATGGTGATCTTAGGGCTTGTAGCTTCTATATGTTGGGAATTATGGCTTGCTAGAAATGATTGCATTTTCAATAATATTGGATGGGGAGCTAATCATATAATCTCAACAGTAATTGTGCTTCTTCACAGATTAATGGTTCTCGTGATGTCTTGGATTCCACAATTACCAGGGGGATTAGAGTTTACACATATGCTGCAGTGGATAAGAGGCGAAATCTGAGTAGTATTGCAGCAATTTTTAAAGACAATAATGACAATCTTCTGGGAAGATTTTTGACGCCTTGTGCAAAAAAAAAATAAAAAAATCTCCAGTTGTATTGGAAGCAGAAGCAGTTATAGAAGCTCTCATTCTTGCACAGTCCAAGAACTTTTCAGGCATAGATATTTTTTCAGATTGCATATCTTGTCTGGAAAAGAGTATCATTGATCCTCCTTCAAGTATTGCAGCTGTAGTTCATGATTGTAAGAGATTAGCTACTTATTTTTCTTCTTGTTTTTTCTGTTTTGTTCCTAGGAATTCTGAATTCCATGGCTCATTGTAATGCCAAATCGGCTTTTGAATCTTCCTCTGTTATTGAGGAGTGGCTGTAACCCTTTTGGGCTCTCTTAATTTTAATGAAATCCTACAGTTTTAGGTAAAAGAAAAGTTTGTTGTTTGTAATCATCTACTACTGTAACTACAATTGACTAGATAAAAGACAATTCTGAAAATATTTCTTTACAAGTAAACCCCCCAAATTATTAATTTTTAATATATATATTGAATTTTTCCAACAAGAACTTGAGAAAAGGGACCGCCAGAGAGAGCAATCCAAAGCAGTTCCGACCACGGGGAAAAAAAACTCCGGCAGCGACCCCCACCATTGAAAAAACCATCTGGATAAACTCAAAGCATTGGTGCTTACTTTTATAGCCAGTGAAGCCCGCTAGGGGTATCGCGATAATTATACTAGTGTCCTTTGACAATTTAAACAATTGTGCAAGAACTTGTGGTGAGCAATACCGATGGGCGGTATTTATTTTTGTATCCGGGCTTGTTCTTAGATTTTTTCGCTCACGTCTTAGATTTTTTGCGCTCACGGCGCTGCCAGTTTGTAATGTAAGAATCCACGGGATTCCACGTCAAAGCCAATTGGCAGTGAGGGAAGTAGCCCAGAACACTCATTAGTCTTCTTGTTCTTTTTGAATGCCTGATGTGGGACTTCTCAACACGCTCCCTCACGTGTGGCATTCTTTTGTCTACACATGGATCTTTTGTCATGACATAGTGCCATAAGATATTAGCAAACCCTTCCTCCGTCGTTATGTTATTAGCAAACTCTTCACCCAAATCCTGGCTCGCGTACGGTATGGGCTGGTTCATGCGAAATAATATTATCCAATTAAAAACGTTTCAGTGGATGTTTTGTTAAGACTTAGACAGTCACTACAAGTTTGGAACAGCAATAACTAAACCACACTAAACCACAAGTACCACTAAATAATAACAATACAGAAATACCTACCGTTAACCTAAACAGATAATTTAATATGCAGTTGATCATCAGTTACCCTTGTCACTTGTAGCCTCGTCAATTGTAGAAAGTGTCATGGATGATTTATCTGAATTGTATATGCTCGGTGTTGCTCGACAAGCACCTGGATAGACTGTATACCAGATGGGTTTGCCTGTGTGGGGTTACAGACAAGAACGTCTACTACATCCTTCTTATCCGTTCACTGTCTCAGCTGCACTTTGACCTCCGAAGTTCCGTACCTACTTCCGACCCTTGGTGGCCTAGGTCAGACCAAATATTTTCTATTCAACTACCACTCTGTCCCTACTCTTTCTTCACAATTTGACTTTTGCCACTATTCACTAGGTCACTTTGACCCGGTGATTTGAATAGCAAACCGATGCAATTTTCGAAAATCTTTTCATTGTCTTGTAGAGTAAAAGTTGCTCTATAATACGTTGAAAAAATTATCAAAAAATCGTATTGTTTTGATATCCAAATCACCCGGTCAAAGTGACCCAAATACGAGTCAAAAATTCATATTAGGAAGAAAGAACAGGAACAGAGTGGTAAAATTAGTGGAGCAATTAAAAAAATGAGATCTAGAAGTATCATTGCGAGGGGCTACTTCATGATGAAACATCATTGCGAGGGGCTACGTCCGTATAGTGAATAGAAACACGAAGAAAGTGTTTTAGAAAAACCAAAAACCGACCCATAATAACATGAAGAACTACTAGTACCATAGTTACGAATTCCGTTCCGGTCGCCGTTCCGTTTTGCTCTAGTGGGAAGGAACAATCCGGGATCCGGACGGAACGGCGATCCGTTCCGGATTTACCGCACTTTTCTTTTACAATATACATACATAATATATGAAACATATTTCTTAAAAAATATATATGTATAAATATATGTAATATACACAGTTACACACATCATAATACTAATAGCCAACAAACTGATAGCAAAATGTCATCAACATTATCACCAAGCCAACAAACTAACTAAGAGCAAAATGTCATCAACATTATCACCAAGTACCAACAGACCATAGCCAACAAACATTCAGCAATGGTTTATGCCCTGCAAAATTTAGCAAGGGAAGGAATTAGAGCAGTATTTTGATGTTCAGTTTGTTGATTTATGCCCTGCAAAATTCAGCAATTTTACTTAATTTTTTTTGTTGTCATGGTAACAAGGAAGATATGAGAATCAGAAGTGAGCTATTAAATGTGAATTCAAAGGATTCAGTTTAAATCATAAAACTGAATAGATAGATCCGTAGACAACTAAAACATGAATTTCATTGATCAAATGAAATCAAACTACTTTGATTGATGGAAAACAGGTAATTAAAGATATGCCTAATTGCCTATAACAAATTAAGGGAAGGATTGGAGCACAAAAGAAGAGGACGGAGAAGAATGGAAGAAGATAACGACGAAGAAGAAGAAGAAGGAGAAGAGATGAAGAAGAAAGAAAGACGAAGAAGAGATGGAGAAACCCGTACCTGGAGAAATCCCCATGGAAATCGAACTCCAAACCTTCAAATAATCGAACACCAGAGTACTTGATCAACATATATCGATGAAATTGATTTGATTTTGGGTCTGATTTGCCATTTTCGCCTGAGAGAGAGAGGGACACAGAGAGATTAGCGGAGCGGCTAGGGTTCGTGTTTGAGAGTAACGATGGAGTTCACTGACCGTGTGTTCTTGGCTTTTTATTGGGGACGAACTTTTTAAAAATTACGTTATGACCCCCGAGCGAAATATACCGAAATGACCCGGAATTTAACGAAATTACCGGAACAGACCGGAACAGACCGAAACAGACCGGATTTTAGACCGGTACGAATCAAAAGAAGTTCCGTACCGTTTTAGCTAAAAACCGGAGCATTCCGGCCGTTCCGGACCGGAACGGAACGGAATTCATAACTATGACTAGTACTGCCACATAATACTATAATAGTATTGGTCATATTCAAATAGAAAACTTACGTACGGTACGTATTACTACTACTACCATGGTGATTGTTAAGAGGGGCCTACTGTATGTAAAGTGGTACTGGTTGTACATCTGGGAAGAGTCCTCATCACCATCTCAATCTGTTACCGTGAGCGAAGTCTAGACTCTAGATCCACTTCCTTTTCCAGCTTCTTTCTTTCTTTTCTCACTTGTTCCAGAACCTCCGATGTTTTCCCCTCCTTGAGCATAGACCAGCATAGAGACTTCTTATCGTTGGGGATGGGAGAACTTTCAGAACCCTCTTTCAGTTCTTGCAATATATTCGAGTCTACAACAAGTAATCTCTTCTTCAGAGCAATGATTTCACGGAAAATGGCCATATCCTTCTCCATCTTCTTTCTTTCTTTCACTAGTTCCAGAACCTCCGAGGATTTCCCTCCCTTCAACTTAGACATCCATAAAGAAATCTTGTTAGGGTCCATGTTAAAGATTATGTTTTAACTGCGGGTCGATTTGGTAGATTGTTTAACACGGAGGTTCTGCCCTGATTTATGAATTATCAGGATCTAGAAAATAGAATGCATGTGGTTTGCAGAATAGTGAGGAAGTTATATCAACATTTATTTATATGAATAGCAAAGAGATGTCAACTCATTTCCCGAAACGTTGAAGTAGTATTTACTATTGTTCTGTATTTATTATTGCTCATCCCCCCGTAGAGTCTAATACCGTGGCTTTGCCACGGTAGTGGAACAAGGCTACGGCTAGATGTTGTCATCAGAGTTCATCCTTCAATACATTGATGACTAAAACATGAGACATTATGAGCCGACGGAATGTGATGGTTGAGTGACTTTTCGGGAATGTTTAAATGCAATGAATAGAGGTGAGTAAATCAGTCTAACCGTATGTAGGATAGATTGGTGAACATTTCCTTGTTTTGAACTCCAGTACTACTATAGTTTTGTGCAAAATTGATGGTTCTGAACCTCATTAAAGATAAGCGTGCTGAGAGAGGACATGCCCCACATTATTTTGCCTTCTCGAAATTACAGCAACATTGATGGTTCTGAACCTCTCATAACCTCAGCGCTTCTTCGATGAAAACGCCAGCGAGAGATCTATCATCAACCGAAGAAGAAAACTACTCCTTTTATATTTATCATTTATGTACAAACTCACTACTACTTGCAAACAATATTATTGTCAAACAGTGTTATTTTACTAAATAAAAGGATTCTTTATTGTTGATATTGAAATTAACTGTTATTTCCTTCTTCTTCTTCTTCTTCTTCTTCTTCTTCTTCTTCTTCTTCTTCTTCTTCTTCTTCTTCTTCTTCTTCTTCTTCTTCTTCTTCTTCTTCTTCTTCTTCTTCTTCTTCTTCTTCAGGTGTGTTAATATTTGATCTTTTTAATCTTGATCTGAATGCCATTGTTCTTGGTGCTGGCTTGGTGGTGGTGATTGTGGTGGTTGTGAGGTTGATTGTGGGAGAGACAGAGAGAGAGGAAAGAGAGAGAGACAGTAATTACATGAGACTAATGAGTGTAATATTGTCAAAAGCACACGTTTCTTAAAAGTGTGCCTCTTTTCTCTCACTTGAAAGAAGAGAAACAAAGGTAGTACGTATGAATCAGTGGTATTGTTGCTAAGTCCTTAAGAGCAACTCTAACAGAAGGAGCAAAACACCATTTGGACCAAAAAATGCTCTACATCAGGTAAAACACAGCTCCAGCAGAAGGAGCATCTGTTGGAGCAAAACCAAGAACAATGAAATGGAGGACAAAACCTGAGACTTACTGTTCATAGGCGCAAAACATAAAAAAAACTAACTTTTAATCAAAAAATTGATTCCACCCTCAATTTCATAGGAGCATGGCAAAAATCTGCTATGAACGGAAGTACGAAGGAAAATTGTTTCTATTCTTCGACAGTTATTAGCCTTTGATCAATTATTTGAAAAATATGTGGTATGATTATTACATGAAAAAGTGTGAGATGTTTAGTGCTTTAAGTTTTAAGTTTTAACAGTTTTTTTGCCCTTGTAAAAATAGGAAATTTACAATAATCATTAATATTATTTCTGAAGAGTTGGGACTATTCGAATTACAATAATATTATTTTGGTAGTGTCTTGCTACTTGTTTCCCTTCCGGCTTTATCCGTAACTGGAAGGAATGGGAGTACTATTGTCCAGTCCATGTACTTATTTCTTTTGAATTCGTTTTGTGCCTCTGTCATTAAGTTGTGTGTTTCTCTCTCCTCACTAACTTAAGTTGTGTGTTTCTCTCTCCTCACTAACTTATGGTGCGAGTTAAATGTATCAATGTCTTTCTGAGTTCCATTCGTCTAGACTCTAGATATCCCATAATTTGACTATTCACTAACTGAAGGAAAGAGAGAGAGGAAGAGATGGTGGGGAGTTGGGTGGGACCGTGTCAACCATTAACCCAAAAATAAATATTGATATGAATTCATTTCATGGCCTAGTGTCACCATGTGTCACCAGTCATTTTTCTTTTGTCACCATGTGTCACCAGTCATTTGTATTTTGTCGTTTTGTAGGTATTTTGATAAATATTGGCAAACTGTTGGTTAAATTGTACAAACAGGAAAAATAGCTGGGAAAAATTAGTACGCAAATAGCCTTTCATAAAGTACAACTAACACCCCTCTTGTTTGGATAGAAGACATCTAGTTCCAATTTATTTGAATAAAGACAAGAGCCTACCCTTATAGTTTGATACTAGCCAATCAAACCCCTACAAGTTTCATAACGTTCACAACTAACCCCAAGGTTTACAACGAAAACCAACACAACCAATTGAGTTTCAAGGCAACCAAACTAACAATTGAACAAGAGTAGAGTTGGGTTTACCGGAACAAGGACGGGAAGGCGACGACGGCGACGGCGCACAGTGGCGGCGGGAAGGATGGCGGAGCAGCGGCGGAGCTGGGCTTCAGCGCTCGTCAGACCCGACTGGGTCTTCTTCGGCAACCCGAACGAGAGAGAGAGAGAGAGAGAGAGAGAGAGATTGAGAGGGAGAGATTTTTTGGTGTTGGTGTTGTGAGATTCTCTGATTTTGAGGGGATTTATATAAGCTTTTGGGTGAAGAATACGACGAAGACAAGGAGTGTTACCGGTTGATTTTGAATTTCGAATTGAGCCATAATTTTTGGGAAATTGAGTTTCTCGGTGAGAAGGAATTGGTCTTTGGTGGATTACGACCGAATTGGGTCAGAGATTCAGGGAGAAGGAGGAGATGGAGATGTAGATGCAGAAGATGAAGGTGAAAAAATTACGGTGTGGCTGGAGCACTGCGTGGCGCGGTGGCTGGTCACGTAAATAAAACAATAACTTCTCGTTTTGATTACGTTAAAACGTTTTACGTTACCAGTATGTAACTTTCTAACAAATAAACACTTAGTAAACTATGTACTCATATAAAAGACACTTATCCCCCACTTAGCCTAGGTAACAGACACCCAACACCCCCTAATTTAATAAAAAGAAACTAATTAATTTTTGTAAAAGTCACAAAACCCCAAATACTTTAATAACAATAAAATTAACCCCCATTACTTATAATAATATCACAAAGAGAGCTTCGTCCTACAAAACGGGGTATTTCATCCTTCCCCCCTTAAAGAGAGCTTCGTCCTCGAAGCTTACACCAACTTCTCAACACCTATTAAGGTATGAGTCTCCACTCTAGGGTATATCTACTAAATGCAAACCTAAGGTCATGTACGATGAGCAATACACTATAATGAGTACTAAAAGGACGTATTTAAAACTATAGGATTACAGTTTGAGCTCAAAATATCCAGTTTTTGTGTTAAAACATGTCGTGTTGGGTTCAGGTGTAAACATGTGTCTTGTTTTGAAATTGCGGATTATGCATGTTTATAATTGGGTTTTGCATGTCAACACTCTTGCGACCTGTTAAGCATCGTGTTAAATCGTGGCGACACGTTTATGACCCAAACCCTATAACTTCTTGCAGTGTTCGTGTCGGGTCATCGTGTCAGTACTCAGAGCATCTCCTACGGACGGACCCAATTTCCACCGCAGAACAAATTTGGTCCAAAATACAGAGAAGGGTGCTCCAACGATGGACCAATTACTGAACCAAAACAGGTTCAGCAGGAAGAGGAGGACCAATTTGAAGACTATACTGTTCACAGGACTAAATATTAACAAAATCTGATTATACATTTGCGTTGAGTTTTGTTGTATTGCGGTAATATTTTATTAATAATTAAGTAGAAAAATGCTAATTTCGTTATGTTTAACTATATAATTTTTTTACCCTCTTAATTAGAAAAAATGGGTCGAATATTATATCATTTTGACTTTATAATTCTTTTATCATTAGTATTTTATAACTAATTCACCGGCATTGTTTTTTTGTTTTAAATGAAATTTATTTCTTTTGGTATAAACTTAATGTATAATATAATTGTTCGATGATAAGTAAATAAAATTAATAACATATTAATTGAGGAGTAAATTTGGTCCTCATTGTTGGAGCAAAATATGGAAAGTGAAGGACCAAATTTTGGTCCAGGACTAAATTTGGTCCAAAATTACAAATATTTGCTGCCCTCCGTACGAGATGCTCTCATTTTGTCAGCCTTAGTTTTTTATGTTAGAAATTTCAGGAGCTGATAAACATAAAATTAATAAGGCTTTAACTCGGGTTTTTCTTTTCACACATGGAGGTTTGGTAATTCATTGCAATCAACATATTAAAAATAATGTACATTGTGTTCTAAAAAATATATAATATTTCACCCGATTTTCTCAGTGTTAAAAAAACACACATATCACTTTCATTATCATATTCTTTTGTATTTTCATAGTGCATAAGGTAATTTCTTTTGGAGGAACTTTATTTTAAAGGTCGGTGATGGATGGTTCATGTTGTGCTTGGAAGATGTATGAAAATAGGCGAAAGTTGAGCATTTGAGTGTTGACATGTTAGATTAAATTAACAATTTCATTATTTTGTGTATGATTACTGAAAGTTATGTAATTGTTCGATATTTTAATATCAATGTCTTCATTTTAATATCAATGTTCAACAATATTCATAAGTTGATATTAAAAAAATATTAAATATACCGTGATTGTATATATTAGTTATCCTTCGTCTACATTTTATCTTTATTTTTGGAGAATAACATTTCATCTTAATATTTGTATTAAAAAGAAGACAATCCAGCAATACAATTATTTATCTTGTTTGCAAATAAATAAATAAATTTATTCTATAAAACAACATAGTTTGACTTTATTTCAGCCTATACATTAAATCTACACAAGCTTTAGACCACACTCATTTATAGTTAGAATTTTCAAAAAATATGGGGAGGAGGTAAGTTGTTAGTAGTGGGCCCCACCACAACTTACTCCATGTTTCCTCCCTTTTTTTGAAGCCTCCGCTCATGTTTTGGTCTGACATTATTAGTTTTGAAATGTATAAATAATGTAGTAATAACTAAGATTATATGGGTTTGGTATGACTTATTTTCAACTTTTAATTTACTATGAATTTTTAATAGTTTGAACTTTTCTGAAAGGTTTTGGTATAAATTTTTCTGTGTCAGCTTTTGGATTTTGACTTTTGGCTTGTAGTGTAAAACTGAACTCTAAAAAAAGTTGGGTTTCATGAGCTTTTTTTGGACTTTCTGTTCTTAAACAATAAAAGTGATCAATTTACCCCTATTTTTTTTTGTATCAACATACTATGACATCTAATTAGATCCACTATAACTTTATTAGTAAATTTAAAAATGTAAAGTGATAATTTTCACTAAGAAACAAAAATGTTGCATCACTAAATTTTTAACAGTATATCTTTTTTCACCAATCTCATTCATATTTTTTTTCAACATCTTGTCACGAACTTTGTTCACAACAACTAAAAAGTCGACTTAAAAGTCTAAAAAGTCATACCAAACCCATTGTTTTGAAATGTCTTTTTAAGCATATGAATTTCTTTTAAAATAAAATTGAGAGAGAACATTTAAGAAAAAGTTTATAATAATTGTAATTATAAAATCAACCTAATGTAAACGTGTACCTTTAAAATAATGTGTTTAAAGTTTATGCATGAGTAAAGTACTTTTGATGACATTACAATTGGTGAAACATTCTTATTGATATAGTTTGACTTTATCTCTCCGCACGCTTCTGTAGCAGGCCTTGAAATTCAAACTCATATAAATATGTAATTGACGAAATCATTTTCTAAAGCGTCGCGCCTTAAATATCCCTGACACGTATCTCTGAAACGTGTAATTATCGCGACCGTTCGTTTGGGTCGGTTAGGATCTCCAAACTTGGCGCCCCTGGCTATAAAATGAGATGCCAGTGCACTTCCTCATTACGAGTGTAATCTTATACTAGTACTACCTTGTATTTCTGTCTTCTAGCAAAGACGATGTTCCGGCGTAAGGGAGATGTACCTCCCTGGCCTAGCTTTCTCTGGGTTGAAGAAGAAAAATCACAATCGTTTTGCTTCTTGAACCTCCCAACGACCTAGTCAGCGTCCAGCTTTTCAATGCCGCCTGTTCCTTCTCAGGTCAGGATGGTGATGGCAGATATGTTGATCCATTTTGCTGCTCATCTGTTTGACTTCTTGAATCCGCCAATGATGCGTCACGGCCCATTATTGAAGCCAAACAGCCCAAAAGCAATGTAGTGCAGGCCAAGACTGATGTGAATCATACTTTGCTTAGTGTGGAGTCAAAATTTGTTTTTTACCATCCCACTAAGTGGTTTAACTATTCAGAATATCATTTAGTCAAAGTATTAGTCATTGCTTATTATGAAGTCATTAATTATGTGTTGGGAGCTGTTTTGGGGTTGGAACTAGCTTAGTAGTTGCTACATGTTTTCAAGACATTTAGTATGGTTTTATCCATTCCTGGAGGGTTGTTACAAGATACATTAGGGTTGTAACCAACTCATGGATTATTCAGACTTTTATTATTATTCGGTTTAACCCTTTGGATTACCTCTCTAAATTCTTGATGATATATGTTAGATTATTAGAGTGGTGAATCTAATCCGAGTCTGTATCTTAAGGTGCATTCCTTAAGTGGTGAGCCGTTTATCTCATGTACTCTATCTTAGAGTGGATTCTCGAAGTGGTGAGGGCTGGTTATGTACCTTAGAGTGTATTCTCTAAGTGGTGAGCCTATTTCTCCGTTGTTAATAGTTTGTACTTTTCCATCCAAACACAATTTGTCACCATATACCGTTTCCTAAAACCAAACAGTATCAACAAAACACAGGCTGTCTGTTTGGGACTCAATCAGTTGCACCTGCCTCCTCACGGCAATAAATTGTGACTGTTGAGGCGTTTCCTGCCTACTTCACCCTCGATCCTCAATTCCAGGGCTCAAGGGCTCAAGTTTTGAAGCAGTTGGTGCTTCTAGTCCTCTGTATTCCATGTGATTTGTCTTGAGGTCATCAAGGGTTCCCCATGTACGTTTTCCTTTTTATGCGCACTCGGGAAACTCTTTTCTGTGATCTGGCGGGTAATTTACAGGGGAAGTCGAAGGTGCCCTCAAACACGCATCCATTACACCCATTGCGAGAACTTTTTTCTAATCTTCTCCCATGGTCTATGTACCAGTACTTCGCATCCTAATTCTGACACAGCTACGCGACATTAGTTGCAAGAAGCATCATCGCACTGTCTTTGGGTCGAACCATTTCATTTGCGCGGCTTAGTACATATTTTTTATTTATGGAAGGCTTCATGTCAAATTAGTTGTAGAAATTTATTTGTATTCACTGTCAGTGTCTTTTTTTGCAAATGTAATAATTTTCGAATTAATAATTTAAAGACTTTGTTGCAAATATAATGCTTGCAGTTTTGGTGCTTGTACTTCAGTCATGAAACAACTTCGTCTTCATATATCCCTTTGAGTAGAGCTCAATTTCGACAACTTGATGAGTCTCACCAATGGCTGCAAGGCTGAGAGAGCGGGAGGACAAAAGAAGGGTATAATTGTCATTTACATGAGTTTCTTAATCCCCATGCAAACAGTGAATGGAAGAAAGTAAAGGTACAGAGTTAATCCTTCAATGATGCATTGATGGCAATTTTTAAATAATGGTGTGGCCGAGAACGCAACACTCGAGTCGAGACAGTTTACGAGCTCGACGGGATGCGATGGTTGAGTGACTTTTCAGGAACGTAAAGCTGCAATGATCAATCTAAATAATACCAATACTAGTACTACCGTAGATGTCAACATTTAAGTGGATTAGAGCTCCACGTGTAATTTTCTCTATTCTAACCACTTTGTAGTTAGAATTCCCACAATTTTCGGGAGGGTTTTAAAATCCACGTTTTTTTTCACTTTTAAAACCCCCACTTAGAAACAAACCATAAATATTTATAGGACTCATATTTCTAGTACCGTCTATGAATTTTCATCCTCCGACTAACATACATTAATTTGGTGCATCTCATTTACTAGGTACGAGTCCCAATACTAGGACTTGTAAAGTCATAATCTAGAAACTAGGGGTGAGTTTGGTAGAATAGTTTCTGGTGGAAAAACTGGTCTTTAGATTGTGGTGATTTTTTTTTTTGATTTTTTTAGAGATTCTGTTTAAACTAGTGTGTTTGGTAGTAGTTTTTAAACTAGATTTAAAACTGGAGAAATGTGTTTGGTAGGGGTTTTTAAACTAGATGGTGTATATTAAATTACAAATTTACCCTCAACTTATTTTTCTTTTATAGTTTCAAGAAAAATGAATGTGAGGCAAAAAGTTAACGATTTCATATGTTGCAACGGTTTCATGAAAGTTAACAAATTGAAGAACAAATTAACTATATTTCTGTCATCCAAAAAATCAAATTTTCATACTAATTTAATAAAAAGTTAACGAAAAAAGCAAAATTCATACTCAACAAAGTTCAGAAAAATCTTAGTCGTACAATTGAAGCAACCATGGTACTGTGAGAATGAAGGGTCAAGTTGTCTACTTATAAATTCTCTAATATTTGAAGGATAAAATTAAGAAAGTTTAGATATGTAACTGCTTCATCTGAGTAAAAGCAAAGTGCTTGATGTAGAGAAGAAACTGGGAGGGCTTCAACCTGAGAGAGGTCTCAACTTAATTTCAAACCCCAAAATGCTCTTCCCCAGCTTTATTAATCTGACAACTGGGGATTCAACATATCCGAGGTGTAAAAGAGGCCCATAAGAAGATAATGAGCAACAAAAGTTGATAAGGATGATAAACAGATGACCTATATGAGTTTGGTAATTTTAAGAATATATGAGGGTATTATGGGGTTACCAAAAAGAAGGAAAAAACTGGAAGAAAACCACAAAAAGATGATTTTCTTCCACATGCATAAACTTGAAAAAAACTGGTTTAAAAACCAGATTTTAAACCACCCCAGCCAAACACAAAATAAAAACCATTTGTTTTTTCCACCAAAAAAAAACCAATGTGCCAAACACACCCTAGAAAATATGTTGAACAAAATAGTTAGAAATATATTGGGTAGGTTTGTTATGACATTTTGGAAAATAGTTGTTGTGAAAAAGATGTATGTGTTTGGTTAAAAAAGTTATGCTGTCAAAAAATTAGTGATGCGACGCTTTTGTTTGTTAGTGATAATCACCATTTTATAGTTTTAAATATACTAATAAAATTATAGTATGTCTAACTAGTTGTCGTAGTATGTTAATACAAAAAAAGTATGTGTGAATTTATCATTTTTAGTGTTTAAGAAGAAAAAAAGTCTAAAATAAAGTTCATGAAACCCAACTTTTTTCAGAACTCATTTTTACAATTCAAAGCAAAATGCCAAAATCCAAAAGCTAGCACAAAAAAAAGTCATACTAAACCTTTCAGATAAGTCCAAAACAGATTGAAAGTCCAAAGTGGATTAAAAGCTGGAAATAAGTCATACCAAATGACGCGAATTCTTTACGCGCTTAAACGCAAGTATACGTTCAAGTAGTATTTATGAGTATTTTACGACTCCGAGTATCGAACCCAAGGGAATTTACGATTATTAGTTGACCAGAAAGTAAATTTAAGAGATCTAAGTAGTCGGTAAAAAGATGTTTGATTTTGTAACGTTGTCGCCCACAAACAAGCGACGTAAATTAAAGGACAAGTAACTAAATATTTTTGTAGGGTTTTCACTTTAACAAAGATAAATTGTGATTGATTACGATTAATAAGAAAGAACTAGGTAATTGATGATCCCTAGGGTTGTTAACGAGTTCCGAAATTATGCATGAAACACTCTACTCACGTTCTAGTTATATCGGGTAATGCTCATCACGATCTTCTCTCGATCTCACGTGAATTTGTGCAAATAATAGCTTTCGGGTCCTCTCGGTCCACCTCCGTCTATTACTACAATCTAGTTGATTTGCTAGGCTTGTTCACCGATTCCTATCGGTCCACCGAATTCACTAAGTTCTAACACAAATCAACCGAAATTACCCTCACATGATTAATCAAGTTTCTATCTCCTCTCGGTCTCAAGAAACTACAAGATCACCTAACTATTCTTTAACACGTCTCAAAGAATTCACTTTCGTGCAACCCTATCAACAAGTAACGTTCTAAGGGTGATCAAGCGAAGAATATTAATAAATAAAGTACAAGAATAGTTTGGATAACAAGAACGTTCATACAATTTAAGCAAACGCATGCATCAAGTCCAAAATCTGGAAAACATCAACAAACCCTAGTTTTCATCAATCACCTAGCTATGAAAGCTTAGCTAGACATAATATTGTTCAACATAAGCAAAATAATGGAGTTCATAAAGAAAATAAGAAGAAACGAAGATCAAACGCAAAAATCTTCACTCTTGATGATCCCCCAAGCTCCAAGCGTTCTTGATCTTCTCCTCCAGCTCTCTAGACTCCGAACTTGTGTGAATACCCCTTTTGGATCGTCCCCCAACGTTAGAATAGGGCTGGAGTCTCTAAAGTTTCACAAAATTACCAAAAAAACACAAAATTTGCGTCTGGCCCAACTGTTCGCACGAACACCCGACTGTTCGTGCGAACAGTGTTCGTGCGAACAGTTTTGGGTGTTCTTATGGTCCAGCAGTTTGTAATTCTTCCATTTTGGCCGTCCAAATTTCTTCTAAGGCATTGTGTTCGTGCGAACACAGCCTTGTTCGCACGAACACCTCTTCAATCTTCAAAAATTCTCTTCTTTTCTTGATTCCTCGTCTCTCTTCTCCATTCCCAAGCATATCTTTGAGCTATCCTTGTGTTCCGAAGTTCGTTTCCGCTCCAAAATCATCGCTCCAAGCTCCCGGTTCCTGAAATACACAACACAAAAACATACCGGAAGATCACATGCGATAATTAATGCATAAATCATACGAAAAACGCCCGGATTACGAAATAAAGCTCAATAACTCACGTATGCTCAAAACAACCCGGATTTGGCCAATTTCTCACGTAAATACACCGAAACGCTCGCAAAACGGTCGTGGATCGTAAACAATATAACTCCTAATGTGGAGTTATCAAACACCCCCACACTAACCTATTGCGCGTCCCGAGCAATCCAATCCAAGTATAACCAAAATACGGCCACAATCCAACCAAAATATCTCCAATGAAACACATCCCCACAAGTGATACGAGTCGAGAATTGCATACTTACTAGAAACACCGTTGCATACAAATACTAGCTAGCCGACTCAATAACGACACAAGACTCGACAATGCAACAATATGATGCAAATGCAAACTACAACTCGATCCTACACAAACACATATATACACAAAACACACTTTTTATCTTTTTGGTTGAGATTGGGCAATCTCCATTGGCTTAAATCGAATATCATGAAGTGATGAGAATCCTAGGAACAAAGCATGAGTTGAAACTAAACTCGACAACGAGACTCTCCCCTAGTTAGTATAGAAAGCCTAACTTTACTAAGTACAAGAGTACGCTACCTCTTCGCGTGTGCCACGAAATAAGAGACTACGCTAGGCAAAGCCGCATCCAAGGTCCGAGCTCCTAATCCGCTAACGGTTTTCACATGATGAGGCTTAGGGACATAAAGATAATCTCGTCGAAATCAAGTCCTAAGCGTCACATTCTCACATCAAATCCCACATCTCACACACCCTCACCACGATGATAGGAACCGAAACCCAAAGCTCACCACCTCCGACCCTCAATTCCCTCAAACCCCGGTACACTAGTGATCTCCGTGGCCATCTTCGTTCGTCGTGCATGAAACGTGAACCGTCGTCGTCAAAGTAGCTCCACCACTCGTTCCAATTCAATTCCAACTCAAAACTTTATTTCATCTCTCCTTTTTCTTTTTCTCTCTTTTTTTCTCATTTTCTGTTTTTTTTTTTCTTTTATTTTTTATTTTTTATTTATTTTTCACAATTCTCTCATAATACCATCAAAATCGAACAAAAATATCCGAGTGGTCTTCAAATAATAATCAAATATGCTAGGAGAAAGAAACACGTAAATCGATGAATGAATATCACATAAAAATATCATCTCCTCCTAACTCAATCAAAGTCCATATCAAGTCCCAGCCGTGAAATCAATGAAGTACATGTGTGGGAGTGGAGTCGTCGCAAGCTCTCACTCAATGTACGGAGTCGAAAGTCGACACCCCCACACTCGATTGTAACCATATCCCCTCTCAAGTAGTCTCGAAGATGAATGTATCTCGTGCCTAATCCAACCGATCCTCCTACACCAAAGTTATCAAAACCAGTACCTAGCACGATCCACCAATTAAGTTCACCTAAACCAATTCCGTGCGTATTAGATTCACGCACTCACGGCTCTCCACAACTGTGTCCACGATGTAATAGCATGGATCACCACCACACCGAAGTGCGCAAGCCTACTCACTGACCCTCGCATCCCCTCATAGATAGTCAATGAAGTGCAAGCGAGATGTAGAAATTAATGAAATGTATAATCACTCCCTCATCGAACCCCCTCAACTACACAACTCCCTGGTGTTGCACTAAAGTGGTGATTCTAATCAATTTGTGATGAAGGCCAAGAATCGTCACCCTAGGTCCGAAGGCTAGCAAGAATCCAAGGTTCAAATTGGGGCGTCTAATGGTCCTACAAGTTGAGTTCTAAAAGCAGTGAGTGCTCTAATACACACCTCGCACAGCTGTTTCGTGTGCCACTACGAGGCGGGTTGGCGACTACCTAAGACGTACATATGGATGTTGGGCTTGTTTAGCTCAAACCTAGCTCAGCTCTTGTAAGAAAATAGGCACACACTTTGAGTTTGAAAATCACGTAAGTGTTAAAAATCTCTCTATACCTACTAGGGGGGACTCACGTCGTCACTCTCGGTCGCAAATCATGCTCTACGCCTAAAATCGTCACACTTCGCGATTTATCAAATTTTAGCCTCTTTTGATTGCCCTTTTCTCAAAATTTTCACTTTTTTTTTTTTTTTTTTTTTTTTTTTTTTTTTAATTTTTTTTGGTTTTTTCAATTTTTTTGATTTTTCTGATTTTTTTCATAATATTTCTAACCTACATGCAAGCCGACACGAACGAAACTACACAAAACATTCAATAGGGTAGGTAGACTCAAATAAGAAAACGTGCAATATTAAACACAAACTCAAACAAGTATATACACGACTAACACATCACAATACGATACACTATCACAAAAACACGACACGGACCACATAAATAGACACAATACGACACGAACATACTATATGCAGACATGGCGATGCAGACACTGACTGAATAGTCAAGACTAAAACTCCCCCCACACTAGAATACCTCGTTGTCCTCAACGAATTTAGAAGTAAAACCGAAGGCTTAGCATTTCTAATTTGAGGGGCGGTGGATCTACTCGGAATCGGAACCCTGATCCTCAGACTCCTCGTCTGCTGAACCAGGCTCCTCGTCTGCCGAACCGGCCTCGGCCTCATCGAAATCACTCGACTCATACTATAAGTGCTCACTGTCAGGGCTAGGGTCTAGGTCCACATTGCTCTTGTGAGCCAACTGAGCTACCCACTTCCCTAGAGTCTTTACGGAGTCTCCTAATTTCTTTCGGCTGCTTCGGTCATGAGAAAACCGCCTCTCGTTCTCCGCCTTAGACTCTAACATCATCTTATGCATGCTCTGCAAAAGAGTGTCGGTGCTCGAAGACTCACCTGCCTTCTCCTTGCCCTTCCTATACCTAGACGCCCTCTCGGGTTTCAAAAACTTCGACCACTCGCGCTCGGTGGGTGGCTAGATTTCTAACTCCCCAACCTCTACCCTGGCGTCGCTAGCCAATTTGGTCAACAAACACGTGTGACCCGGGGCCATCCTATTTCCCTCCGATTTGCGCTCCATGATGTTTAGCCAAATCATGCGAGGAATGTCAACCCCCTGCCCTAGCCAAACACACATGGACATGCAACAATGACAGAAAGTGAATCGGGGGTTCGGTGTGATTCCCAAGACCCAATTCTCAAGCATCTCACAAAACCACCTAGCACGAGGGAGTAGACACTTCTTCTCCACCGTCCACATTGTCACCTCGGCTTTCGACTTATCCCAAGGGTCCGCCCCCTCACCCGGAAAACAAAAGGCATTGACCATAGGTACTACATCGGGTCGCCTAAGCATGTCGTGTAACTGACAAGGGGTATTGGGGTCCAAATCTCGAAACTTGAGGGCCTTGCTAATGATCTCCGGTGTTATACGCACCCAAGTACCCCGAAAATACACCACCCTATCGTCCTTGCTCTCCCCCTCGTCCCCGAACCGGAGATTAACGTAAATCTCCCTCGCAACTTGAGAACTAGACGATCCACACAACTCGAACCACTTATGCAACCGCTCACGTTCATGAATGGCTATTAGTTCGGTAGGCATTAGTTTCAAGTTGTCTATGGGGTAGGGTTTCTCGGCCGTACCTCTTAGCTTGAGGTATCGGTCGCGAAACGACGCAACGTGAGCATGAAAACTCACGAACCGATACGTGCAATAATTGGTTGGCGACACATTCGCATTGGCTATCTTTAGCCGTTTGTCCGACCTACCCTTTCTCAAACGGGGTTTAGGGGGCATTGGTTTGTTGAGTATGGAGTGTGGCGGAGATGCCGGCACCACATACTCGGGCTCTTCGGGTGGTACGATAGGTGGGTCCTCGACTACCATTTCATCTACGTTAGACGGCCCTACTCTCCTAATGGGGTGAAAGATGGGTTCGTCAAACGTGGCGGCTTTTCTTTTCGACTTTGTAAACGAGCAAATCAAATCCAACAACTCACTTTAACAATTCAATTCAACAACTAAAACAAAGAAAGTGCGGAAATAAAGATAAGGAATTAGGAGTACCGAAGAAATTTGCAGAAAATTACGGCAAGCGAGACCGAATTTGTCGCCGAAATTTTTCGTTGGCTTTGTCCAATTGAATGATGCTCCTAGCTTCTTCTCGTTGTCCCCGTCAATTCTTCCTTCTTCGTCGAGAGTTGAATCGAACTCTTTCCTCTTCAATTTCAATTTCCCCTTCAAAAAAACCTAGATGGGTTCTTCTTGAATTTCAGCCTTGTCCTTCTTCAATGGGTCTCAAATCCGATGAAGTGGTGTTAGATACGTGCTCAGAACACCGGAAAAACAACCCCAATCGCCGGAGAGAGAGATGGTGGTGGTTTGTGGTGATGAAGCCGTCGGATGGGAGAGGGTGAGGAAGCTGCTGCCGCTGCTGTAATTGCCGGAGAGAGAAGAGGCCGCCGGAGTAAGAACTGGCCGGAGACGCGACGGCAATCCACCAACAGTCGCCGGAGAATCGAGGGGGAAGCTTCTGGGATCGAGAGATGTGAAGGACTTGAAGGTTTGTGGTTGAAAGAGGAAGAACAACCCCTGGTATAGCCCGATGATATGAAAAATTTGACCCAAATTTCCTCTTTTACCCTCGAAACCCATCAGAATTCCCCTTTTTACCCCTGTTCGTGCGAGCAAAATAGTGTTCGCACGAACACTGTTCACATGAACACCCCTTTTTGTTCGTATTTCTCAACAGATAGTTTTTGGCCCTCTTTTGTTCGTGCGAACAATGGTCTGTTCGTGCGAACAACACTGCTTCCAAATATTTTTTTTCGATCCGCTTCGTTTGCGTTATCTTCGAGGTTCCTTAGATTTGAATTACTTGTTCCTCTTTGTGTTCTTGAGCCAATTTTTCGTGACACGCTTCCCAACATCCTCGGGAATCTCGTCGTGATCACATCTTTCTCGTTCCGATTCCGCCTTTCTTTTACGTCTGAACTCTGATGCGCGCCTTTCTATGCGAGTGTACGCACATCAAGAAGGGGAGTCCGAATCGCGTAATAACCTGTAATCCTGCGGAGACTCAATTCAAATGTCAAATTCTTGCTCTCTCACCCCTCAGATAACAAAATGGAATTAAAAACGCACCCAACCGTATTTAAAACACACTATCTATCTAATGCATAAAATACGTTGGGTTGCCTCCCAACAAGAGCTTTGTAATTTACGGTCGACGGCCCGACCCAGTTACCTCAAGAAGATCACGGCTCGTCAAAGTAGATAGCATCTACTTTGGCCGGAATTAGCGCGGATTCCAAGTACGGCTTAACCCTGCTTCCATTGACGCGGAAGCATTCCTTTGTATGGGGATCTTCTAACTCGACCGCACCCCAAGGATATATTTGGTTGATCCGGAACGGCCCGGACCATCTCGAACGAAGCATTCCCGGAAAGAGCTTCATGCGTAAGTTGAATAGCAAAACCTTTTGTCCCACACGAAGTTCCTTCGGTTTGAGACGACTGTCATGCCATCTCTTCGTCTTCTCCTCGTAAATCCGGGAACTGTCATAGGCCTGTAATCTCCATTCCTCAAGTTCAAGAAGCTTCATCTTCCTTGCTTGTCCTGCTAACTCAGGATCCATGTTCAACCACTTAATCGCCCAATATACCTTGTGCTCTAGCTCAACAGGAAGATGACATGCCTTACCGAAGACGAGCTGAAATGGTGACATGTTCAACGGCGTCTTCCATGCGGTACGGTATGCCCACAATGCGTCATCCAGTTTCACAGCCCAATCCTTGCGTCCAGTGTTGACGGTTTTCTGAAGAATCCCCTTAATCTCCCTGTTCGAAACTTCCACTTTCCCGTTGGTTTGGGGGTGATAAGGTAGGAAAACCTTATGGATAGACACCCCGTACGTCTTCAAGACTCTGGCAAACACTCGGTTTATGAAGTGTGAACCTTCATCGCTCACCATTGCCCTTGGTGTGCCAAACCGAGTAAAGATATGTTTCTTCAGGAACTTCTCAACCGTTGCTGCATCATTCTTGGGACACGCAATTGCTTCAACCCATTTCGTCACATAATCAACCGCAAGTAGGATGTAGAGATTACCGTAAGAAGGAGGAAACGGTCCCATGAAGTCTATGCCCCAAACATCGAAGGGCTCCACCTCAAGCCATTCAGACATTGGCATCTCATCTCGCTTGGAGATGTTACCCGTTCTTTGGCAGCTATCACGCCCTGCAACCCAGTCATGACAATCCTTAAATATAGTTGGCCAAAAGAAACCGGATTGTAGTACCTTCATAGCGGTGCGAGGTGCGCTAAAATGGCCTCCACTAGGTGCTGCATGACACTGCTTGTTCACATCATAGATCTCATGGGTAGGCATACACTTCCGAACGATGTTGTCGGCTCCCATCTTGAATAGATATGGATCCTCCCAAAAATATTGCTTCACCACATACAAGAACCGCTTCTTCTGCTGCAATGTCCATTCTTCCGGAATCTTCCCATTGGTGAGATAGTTAGCAATTTCCCAATACCAAGGCTCAGTATCCCCCAAAGACATCAACCTCTCGTCAGGGAAGTTGAATCGGCACCTTCTCTACCACTCCATTCTCGAGTCTTGAGAGGTGGTCCGATACTACATTCTCAACAACCTTCTTGTCGCGGATCTCAACATCAAATTCCTGCATCAAAAGAACCCACCGCAACAATCTTGGCTTGGCATCCTTCTTATCAAGAAGATATTTCCGCACCGAATGATCTGTAAAGACAATCACTTTCGATCCCACAAGATAAGGCCGGAATTTGTCAAGAGCAAAAATCACAGCTAATAACTCCTTCTCAGTAGTGCCATAGTTTAGTTGAGCCTCATTAAGAACTCTACTAGCATAGTAAATAACATGGCATACCTTTTCCTTGCGCTGCCCCAACACTGCTCCAATGGCAAAATCACTGGCATCGCACATGAGCTCAAATGGAAAACTCCAATCCGGAGTTGCGATGATAGGAGCTGAGGTGAGCTGTTCCTTCAAAACGTCGAAGGCCTTCTTGCACGCTTCATCAAACACAAACGGGACATCTTTCCCAAGCAACTCACACAAAGGCTTGCAGATCTTTGAGAAGTCCTTGATAAACCTGCAATAGAAACCTGCATGTCCCAAGAAGCTTCTGACCCCCTTCACTGAAGTCGGATAAGGGAGTTGCTTGATTGTCTCTACCTTCGCTTGATCAACCTCCAAACCTCTGCGTGAAATCTTGTGACCAAGAACTATCCCCTCTGTGACCATGAAGTGGCACTTCTCCCAATTCAGCACAAGATTAGTGTCTTCACAACAAACCAAGACACGGCCGAGATGATGCAAACAATCCTCAAATCTGTCACCAAATAAGGACAAGTCGTCCATGAAGACCTCTAAATGCTTCTCAATCATGTCTGAGAAGATGGCCATCATACACCGCTGGAAAGTAGCCGGTGCATTACATAATCCAAATGGCATGCGGCGGAACGCAAATGTGCCATAGGGACATGTAAAGGTAGTCTTCTCCTGATCTTCTGGGGCAATGGCGATCTGGTTGTAGCCTGAATAACCATCCAAGAAGCAGTAGTACTCGTGGTGAGCCAAAAGATCAAGCATCTGATCAATAAACGGAAACGGAAAGTGATCCTTGAGCGTGGCTTCATGTAGCTTCCTGTAATCCATGCACACACACCATCCAGTAACTGTCCGTTGAGAAATCTTCTCATGTTTGTCGTTCTCTACCACAGTCATTCCTCCTTTCTTAGGCACACACTGGACCGGGCTAGTCCAAGTGCTGTCTGAGATCGGAAAAATAATACCATCCTCTAGCCACTTCATGACCTCTTTTCTCACAACTTCTTTCATATGCGGATTCAATCTCCGCTGTGCTTGGATCACTGGCTTCTTTCCTTCTTCTACCTGGATTTTGTGCTGGCAATACACGGGGCTGATCCCCTTAATATATGCGATAGTCCATTCAATTGCTCCCTTATGCTTCCTTAGCACATCCAGAAATTGCTCCTCCTGTGCCTGAGATAAACAGAAGAAACAATTACAGGCAATGAGTTATCAACACCAAGAAAAGCATACCTGAGATGGCTAGGCAATGGCTTAAACTCAAGCACGGGTGGTGACTTGAGTGAAGGAACAAGAGCTAACTTCTTCTCCCCTTGCTCATATAGATCCAGCTTGGTCCAGCTACTCATGTGACACAAATCCATGAGGGGACTCGGATCTTCATCCTTGTACATGCCATAAATCTCCTCCCACATCAAATCAGCTTCCTCATCGCCCATGTCATCATCAAAAATCTCTACACTAAAGCAATCTTCATAATTGAAGCATGAATGCATTTTCATTGCCTTGAACACATCGAAGACTACCTTCTCATCATTGATTTGCATAGACAACTTTCCACTCTTCACATGAATCATAGCCTCCCCTGTAGCTAGGAAGGGCCTGCCAAGAATGAGAGGTACTTCGCCAACCTCAATGTCTAGGATGACAAAATCTGCAGGAAAGATAAGAGTACCAACTTTGACCAAAATGTCTTCAATCACCCCATATGCTCTACGGATCGACCTGTCAGCCATCTGCAAGGTAACTCGGGTGGGACGAGGCTCCCCCACACCTAGCTTCCTGAATACGGACAAGGGCATCAAATTGATGCTTGCCCACAAATCACACAATGCAGTCATAGTGAGAGAATCACCAAGAGTAACCGGTATCAAAAAGCTCCCAGGGTCTTTCTTCTTCTTAGGCAATCCATTCCTGACGCATTCAGAAGTCTCAGCAGACAAATTCACCTGTGCAAAATCACTCATGCGTCTCTTTCCTAAAAGAATATCCTTGAGAAACTTGGCATATGTAGGCATTTTAGAGATAGCCTCTGCAAAAGGAATCTTAATCTCCACCTTCTTGAATATATCAAGAAACCTCTGAAAATCTCTAGAATCATCCCTCTTTCTCGTTCTCAACGGATATGGAACTGCCTTAGAAACAGTAGTATCAATACGTACCTCATCCTTGTCTTTCACCGCCTCCTCATCCGTCGCGCCCTTTGATTGGGGGATCACAACATTAGTATCATCATCAAATATCTCATGCTTTTTAGCCTTAGAAGCATCGGCTCTAGCATGGGTGGGATATGGCGGATCTTTCAATGCAACCCCGCTTCGAGTAGTGATTGCATTGATTTGACGAGGATTTTCTTCTGTGTTGGATGGCAAAGAACCTGGAGCTCTAGATGAGAGCTGAGTAGCAATCTGACCCACATGTACCTCAAGAGAACGAAGAGAAGTCTTTGTAGCCTGTAAATCCGCAGACACAGCAGTAACCTGCGTGGACATGTTGTTCACATGGTGGTCATAGTATTCATATTGTCACTCAGTTGTGCCAATGCCTTCATCAACTCAGAGATGTCTGAACTTGGTGCTGCAACAGCTGCTGGTGGAGCCTGCGAAACCGTTGGCCTATGCTGGAACCCTAGTGCACATGTCACTCCGGTCTGATCCCCAAACCTAAAGCCTGGATGATCTCTCGTGCCTGGCCTGTAGTTCCCTTGATTCCAGTTCTGTCTCTGTCCGTGTGCCCCCACATAGTTCAAATACTCATTTGCCATGTGTGCCATTGCTGCATCATATTCTGGCTCCTCAACACTTGCTACTGTCTTCTTGTCCTTATAAACATGCTTGGCCAAGTCTGACACCATCTTGCTGATCCCATCCTTCCGCTCATTATCTTTCGCTTCAGGCAACGCCAATTGTCTTCTAGAATCATAAAACTGCGTATCCTGCTTGGCTAGCTGTTTCATAAGTGCAAATGCTCCCTCTTTGTCAACTGGGTACATGAAATTTCCTCCAGTTGACAAAGAGTCTAGAATCATAAAACTGCGTATCCTGCTTGGCTAGCTGTTTCATAAGTGCAAATGCTCCCTCTTTGTCAACTGGGTACATGAAATTTCCTCCAGCTTCCCTGTTAACCAACTCCTAGTTATGGCGTTCTAAGCCATGGTAGAAGACCTACAAAATTTTGTAGTCCCCAAAATCGTGATTTGGGCACTTCCTGATCAAATGCATAAATCTATCCCACGCCTCTACCACGGTCTCATGGGCCTGCTGCTGAAAGCCAAGAATATCACCTTGTAGCTGAATCACCCGCTGAACTGGGTAAACCTTTGCCATGAATTCATCCACACATTGAGCCCATGTAGTGATTGAATCCGGAGCTCTCGACTCAAGCCACTTCTCAGCTGCACCTTTTAGACAATAGGGAAATAGAATAAGTTTCAACGCCTCTAGAGTCATGTTCTTATACTTCATAGTCTTGATATAAGCATTGAACTTCCCAATGAAATCATTGGGATCCTCATCCTTGTTCCCATAAAACTGGAACTGATTGGTAACTGTCTGGATCGTAGCTGGCTTGAGATCAAAATGCTCAGCCTGTATGTAAGGCACTACAATTGCCGGATTGTGTCCATACGTGGACGTCTGGAATTTCTCCACAATAGCCTACCCAGACTTGTTGTACGGTGTATGGGCGTTGCGATCATTCAAATGTTTCAACAACTCTTCCATTTTCTCATTGAGCTGCGCGTTGGTCAATTGATCACCCATCTTGCTCTGTTTCTGTATTCTCCTCTGATCTCTGAATAACTGTTCCGGGTCTTCAAGTGGGGGCACAAGTTCTCTAGGGATCCTGGGCATACACTGACGACCTGAAAAGCAGAATCAAATACAAGTGAGAAAACAAATAGCTAATTAAACAAAAAGTAAAAGAGATATCCTAAATCAATTTCTACTAAACTAATAAACCGTTAAAGTCCCCGACAACGACGCCAAAAACTTGACGCGAATTCTTTACGCGCTTAAACGCAAGTATACGGTCAAGTAGTATTTAGGAGTATTTTACGACTCCGAGTATCGAGCCCAAGGGAATTTACGATTATTAGTTGACCAGAAAGTAAATTTAAGAGATCTAAGTAGTCGGTAAAAAGGTGTTTGATTTTGTAACGTTGTCGCCCACAAACAAGGGACGTAAATTAAAGGACAAGTAACTAAATATTTTTGTAGGGTTTTCACTTTAAACAAAGATAAATTGTGATTGATTACGATTAATAAGAAAGAAATAGGTAATTGATGATCCCTAGGGTTGTTAACGAGTTCCGGAATTATGCATGAAACACTCTACTCACGTTCTAGTTATATCGGGTAATGCTCATCACGATCTTCTCTCGATCTCACGTGAATTTGTGCAAATAATAGCTTTCGGGTCCTCTCGGTCCACCTCCGTCTATTACTACAATCTAGTTGATTTGATAGGCTTGTTCACCGGGTCCTATCGGTCCACCGAATTCACTAAGTTCTAACACAAATCAACCGAAACTACCCTCACACGATTAATCAAGTTTCTATCTCCTCTCGGTCTCAAGAAACTACAAGATCACCTAACTATTCTTTAACACGTCTCGAAGAATTAACTTTCGTGCAACCCTATCAACAAGTAACGTTCTAAGGCTAATCAAGCCAAGAACATTAATAAATAAAGTACAAGAATAGTTTGGATAACAAGAACGTTCATACAATTTAAGCAAACGCATGCATCAAGTCCAAAATCCGGAAAACATCAACAAACCCTAGTTTTCATCAATCAACTAGCTATGAAAGCTTAGCTAGACATAATATTGTTCAACATAAGCAAAATAATGGAGTTCATAAAGAAAAGAAGAAGAAACGAAGATCAAACGCAAAAATCTTCACTCTTAATGATCCTCCAAGCTCCAAGCGTTCTTGATCTTCTCCTCCAGCTCTCTAGACTCCAAACTTGTGTGAATACCCCTTTTGGATCGTCCCCCAACATTAGAATAGGGTTGGAGTCTCTAAAGTTTCACAAAATTACCAAAAAAACCACAAAATTTGCGTCTGGCCCAGCTGTTCGCACGAACACCCGACTGTTCGTGCGAACAGTTTTGGGTGTTCTTATGGTCCAGCAGTTTGTATTTCTTCCATTTTGGCCTTCCAAATTTCTTTTAAGGCATTGTGTTCGTGCGAACACAGCCTTGTTCGCACGAACACCTCTTCAATCTTCAAACATTCTATTCTTTTCTTGATTCCTCGTCTCTCGTCTCCATTCCCAAGCATATCTTTGAGCTACCCTTGTGTTCCGAAGTTCGTTTCCGCTCCAAAATCATCGCTCCAAGCTCCCGGTTCCTGAAATACACAATACGAAAACATACCGGAAGATCACATGCGATAAACAATGCATAAATCATACGAAAAACGCCTGGATTACGAAATAAAGCTCAATAACTCACGTATGCTCAAAACAACCCTGATTTGGCACGTAAATACACCGAAACGCTCGCAAAACGGTCGTGGATCGTAAACAATATAACTCCTAATGTGGAGTTATCACCAAACCCAGCCAAAATAAAGTTTAAAATATTTCAAACAAGAGAAGGATGGAAGCAAAGAGAGAATAAATAAGGCACATGGCCGGTTGCAGGAGAGAGAAAGAGAGAGAGAGAGAGAGAGGGAGAGAGAGAGAGAGAGAGAGAGAGAGAGAGAGAGAGTGAGAAAGAAATCATGTGGGACGGAGAGAGAGAGAGAAAGAGTGATAGAGAGGAAGGCATCACGTGGGAAGGAGAGAGAGAGAGAGAAAGAGAGAGAGAGAGAAAGAGAATAGTGATAGAAACTGAGTAGGGGAAGGAGGTCTCTCTTTGTGGGTGATATGTAATTCACTTTGTAAGCCCTCAAATAGGCCTAAGGTCTGCCCTGCTCGGGCATCCATCGCATATAGAATATATTGAAAAGAAAGAGGTAAAAAAAGCCTAAAAGAACAGATCTAGAGCTTAAATCTGCGTCATGGAAGAAATATCAAGACAAGCTATAGTGGCAGGAGGACCACAAAGATAAATTCAGACACTTCTTGAAGCCCAGTACAGCAAAATAAAGGGATTCACCGAGTCGCCGCTGCCAGCAGCGGAAAGGGATCCAATTCACAAACATCCAAAGAGCCTCTTCTATATTGAGAACGGAGAGAGCAGGAAACGATTCTTACATACAATAGCGTAGTACTGGAAGTAAGGAAAAAAAATACGAAAACAATCTCCCAAACATTATAAATTACACATCTCACTAAGGTAACAACAGACTAAAATTACAATATCGAGTAGTCGCATATCCAAAATATACTACAACATGAGTTCTAAAAACTAAATCGTAAAACAAAGCGCATTTTGACCCCATCCGTGAACCTTATCTTATCAATCTTTAAAGGGATCGAGGGGTGTGGTCTACTATATATGCTAGAACTGACCAGGAATCTTCATCACTAGTGGCGATTGATATACACCTTGTTTCGTTTACAATTAAAGAGCTTAATCATAGACATTTTGCCTCTAACATCCACTTACACATGTCACAAGGATAAGGATAAGTATCGTTTTCATGGGAAGACCTATGGCTGTAGGGTTTTGATCATGGATACACAGCGGAAAGATATAATTTATCCATTTAATACCCTCCAAGGATCATAGGACAAGAGACATAACGATGGTAAGGGAAGAAATCAAGTTACACACCTTAGGGTTTCTCCTGTGATGACTTGTCACGTGAATTGTGTCACGTCTCTACGGTTGATCCACGCCTAGAGGTGAGATCTAGATCCTCCAACTCCTTGTTCTAGCTAGGAAGAATGGAAGAGGAAGAAGGAATCAGTCAACAATGGAGCACCAAGGTGGCGGATCCCTTTATGGCCGAAGGGTAGGGGGGCGGTCCCAAGGGGGGGTTCGGCCCTTCCTTTGGGACTTGATCTCTCTTTCTCCTTGCTTTATTCTCTCCTACTCTATCATATTGATGTGTGTAGAGAAAATAAGATAGGAGTGTTCTTTATATAGTCCAACAACTCCTTGTCCTACTACATAAAGAACCCCTCTCCTAATCCTACTCAAATAAGGATTAGTCCCTTTTGCAAACTAGTCCTAATCATGTCCATACATGGATTAGTTCTCTTTGCAAATTAATCCTAATCATGTCTCTACATGAATTAGGCCACCTTGGCAAATCCTAATCATGTCTATACATGGATTAGTCCAACTTGCATATTAGTCCTACTAAGTTAGCAAGTTGTTGCGATTTGATCATTTTAATTAATTAATCATATTAATTAATTAATTCTCAAGTCTAGTTCACCCCAATATGGCGTGTGACCCCATAGGTTCTATTTAGTTGGTAGTAACCACTTACTAATATGGAGTGGCCTCTAGCAAGACATCCATTCTAGCCAACAAATAGAATAGTCATCATGACAAACCTTGTGCAAGTAATTGTCTCATCCCTTTGTCCCAATATCCGGATTGGACACGAGACATACAAGTCACACTCGTATATCCAATCCATAGTTTCTCGATCCTGGGAATAGCCTTATTCGTTCAAATAACATCAATATCCAATATTGATTTATTTGAGTCTGGCCAGACAATTTATAAGCACTATCCCTCGAGTGGCCTAGGATATTTGCTCCCGTTATGTTGGAGGGACAAATTCTATCTACTTCCACTACGATCTCTAAGCTTGCTCCTTATTGTATCCAGTACACGCCTTTATAGCTACCCTGTTACGGTGTAGCGTTTGACGCTACCAAAATCACAATAATCCACAACTTGACAATCTAGTGACTTCAAGTCTAAGGATGACAATACCATTGCACCACGAGAAGAGCTTGTGACTCAACATAACATGTATGTAGCCTTCTCGGAGATGGGTCAATCCAGTGCGCCATTACCCTTAATGCGCACCCATGTGTTGGATCATGACATCTCTATATCAATCCAACCCCATACTAGTCTATAGATGATTGTCCCACTAACCATTATAATTGACTAGGGATATTTAAGAATATAATACTTATATTTTAAGCACTTCATTCATGTTAACATATCTCCATATCGATAACATTATGAATCGTAAATCCATATATTTGTCACAAGAAATAGATTGCCTCTAGGGCACAATTCCAACAATAGCTATAGAGATTTCTTACAAATTCATGCCGCGCCGAAAATGCTCGCTCCAAGACATTTGATGAGTTGTATATAGACAATATATTATCTTAGGTTCATCAAATAGCCATTCCAATGCACCATGCAAATAAACATGCCATATGACACAATTGGCCTAGTACATAACATGGCGTATCTCATGAATCTTATTCATACGGTCCCTTTCCAATCTAATTGGAAAGACAACTAGTCTTCAAAAGACCAACTCCATGTGACATAGGTCGAATCCATATTCTATACATGTTTGAACCATTTCAACACCTTTGTCAATTTATGTACTATGACTTAAGCCACACCACCATCTTGATCTATCTCCATAGATCTTCATAGGTTGCTTCGCCTAAGTCTATCATTGAAGATTAATTTCTTTGTCAATCTACGTAAGATTGCCAAGTAGGGACATCATTCCCAATGATTAGTATGTCTCCACATACAAGACGAGAAACATAATTATGCTCCCACTAACCTTCTTGTAAACACAAGTCTCATCTTCAATTTTTGATGGAACCAAACTCTTTTGATTGCATCTTCAATTTGAAGAATACAACTCTAAGAAGCTCGACTCAATCTATAGACAAATTGCTACAAGCAAGATACGAATTGATTTAAGCATCACAACTGGGAAAGATTTCGTCATAGTCTATACTATGACCTCACAGGAAATCCTTACCTAACCAATTGTCCCATAACGGTAATCTTATTACCATCCATGTTGGTTTCCTCATAACCCACTTGCACCTTTTAGGTGGTTCCAACAAAGTCCACACTTCATTGGTACAATGGATTCCATTTCGTATCCCATGGCTCCTAGCCATTTCTGAGAGTATGGCCCACACGTGGCCATCTCATAGGTTGTAGGCTCATCTCGATGAGCAATATATCACGGGTTATGAGAAATCCTTATTTCTTTAGTCCCTCGATATATCCTACCTGTCCTACGAGATTCTTGTGTTTTCTGAGTAGGTTGCTCCACAACACTTTGTGATCCTGCTCATGTTCCATCAAAAGGATCATTGTTTTGTTGTGGTTCTTGAACTCCTTCAAGTTCAACTGTCCTCCCACTATTTCTTTTAGAGACATTCTCTACCTAGAAACACTGTGGTTCGAGCAACAAACAGTTTGTTCTCGATAGGGTTGTAGAAATAATATCCTTTTCAAGATATCCCACAAAACATTTATCTGACTTGGGTCCAAATTTACTTGTAAACTTCTTTACATAAACTTCATAACCCCAAATCTTTATGAATGACATACTAGGACACTTCCTAGTCCATATCTCATATGGTTTTATTCATAATCCTTTTTTGATAGAACAAGGTTAATGGCGAAATTTGCTGTAATTAGAACATAGTCCCTAGAAGTAAACTGGAAGTTTTGTTTGACTCATCATGGACCGAACCATGCCTTAAAAGGTCCGAACTCTCCTCTTAGACACGCCAATCCCATGTGGCGTGCTAGGTGGAGCGAGTTTTGGATCATATCCAACACTCCCATAGATTCTTGTCAAACTCTTGGCTCAAGTACTCTCCTCTACGATCCAATCGTAGAGCCCTAATACTTTTTTCAAGCTGGTTCTCTACTTCATTCCTGAATACTTTGAACAATTCAAAGGATTCTGATTTGTTTCTTCATAAGATACACAAATCCATATTTCTCGGATCCTATCAGTGAATATGATGAAGTACTGAAAACCATCTTTAGCATCTGTGCTTAGCGGCCTTCATACATCAATATGAATGATTCCCAAAAGATCAAATCTTTGCCTAATAAGTCTTACATATCTCATATGATTCAATAATCAAATGAGTTCCAGAAATCCATTCTCATGGAGTTCTAGATATATACCTCTTATTTATGAGGCCTAAACAATAATGCCAAAGATAAACGAAGTTCATATCATTATATGCAAACCTCTTGGTATTAATGTTATAGATGAATTTATCATGATTAAGGATATACAATCCACTTAGAAAAAATTGCATTACAATAATGCATATCAGAATAAATGGAACAACATTTGTCCTTTATTATGATAAGGAGATTTCTTGTCCAAACAGGAAACTATGATAATGTTCCTACTCATAGCAGGGACATAATCACTTTTGTCTAGTTCATGAATAATTTCATAAAGGTGGAAATAATTCCCTACGGCTAATTTAGCAACCCCTTGCTTCATTGCCCCATGTGTAGGTTTATTTCTTCCTTATCCAATTGTCTTCATCTTTTGAGATCCTCCACATTTCTATAAATGTGAGATCCTCATCTAGTATCATATACTCATGATCATGAGATAGACAAAGTGATTTCTATAACAGAATACCTATATTGGAATTTATAATTCCTTTATTAGTTACTTCCAGGTACTTTGGGTAGTCTCTCTTCCTCTATACCACCTATGGGACTCCAAGGCAACTTGGTTTTAGCAACAGGCTTGATTTATACCGATGGGGTCGGCGCAAACTATTTTGCCCTTACCCATGCTGTTAACCATTAACAGCTTTGCCCATGCCCATTATGAGTGTTTTGTTTAGTGATTTTCAATCATATTGAGTAAATCTCCTTTGAACAAAACTCTAATTGCATCCAATGCAATTCCTGGTCCACTTGGGTGAATAAACGTTTATTCTTTATCTATCTCATAGATAATTCCCATTCACTAATGTTTCAATCATATTGAATTAGTTTATTTGCATAACGCAAAGTGGAGCAACACTTCAAACCTTTTCATGTAAAGCTCGCTCTTTTGAAAGAGCTTCTTTTAATGTATGATCATATCATACTTCTCCATGTTTCTCTTCTTGCTTCCAAAGCTCAGAGTTCATGGCAGCTAGCATGAGACAAGTCATAACCAGAGAACCATTTTTTGGTGTTCCTTTCATAGGTTTTAGTGTGTTTTGGTAGTCGGTGGAAGAGAACTTTATGTTCTACGAAGTACAACAAATTATCTTTTATTTGAGAACAATTCTAAATTTTATACCAGTCTAGAAAATAGATAAAGTCGTGTTTTGTTTATTTAATGTCATGGGCATCCAACACAATAGGATTATGCAAAGTATTGTGACGTATAACTATATTTAACAAGGATTTAAATTGTTAAACATAGCTCCCACTATTTTACTACGGATTAATAACCATCAAGATATTAATGCGGAAAATATCCTTATATTTTCTAGTGGGCCAAGATCCATGTTTCATCTCCTTATGAGCTTGCTTTGGCAAGTCACCCATAATTTGACTACTTTAGGTAGGAACAATTCCAATTGCATCCCTTATGCAATTCTTGGTTCAATTGGGCAAATAACTCCTTATTTATCCATCTTTATGGAGAATCTCAATTGGTTGTCTCTAGGTTTTAATCCTATTAAACACCTATTTGCGCCCAACCTCTTACTTAAATAATTGCACACGAGGTGTGCCTTCGCACCACATCATTATTAACCAAGTCACCATGCTTTGGCACGCACGATCTCGGGAAAACATGATGATGATGAGTGTTAACGAGAAGACAAAAACACAATATTTGAATTTTGAGGGATTTTTCAATTCAATTTTAATTGTTTTTTGTTGATCTATATCAACTAATCTGTCTATTTGAGTTTTGGCACAACTCCAATAATAGATCCGGGTTGTCTAATTATCTTATTATCCTAATTGCATGCATCATCCATACACCAACCACAAAATAATAAGACAAGAAAATAAACAACCACAAAACACAATAAAAGGTGATGTGGATATGGCCTTTTTTAGACTAAGATAATTCCAAGTCAATGGAATTATCTATGAACCCTAAAAACAAACACATTTCCATGCGTCTTCATCTTTTGGTCCATCCTTCATAGTCATGTGGAATGTTCCATGCTCCATCTTTTGTGGCTTCCTTTGGCTTTGGGATTCTTTTATTTAATCTTGGCTAACAATCTATTCTATCTAGCACTAGCTAACAACTATAATAAATAAAATAAATCTCACAAGTTGAGAAAAAATGGCTCGCAGGCCATAAAACCCTAATTAATTATTACAACAAATTGATCAGCTCGCAGGCCGTAAACCAAACCACAAAAATTAAACAATCACACCAAACCACATCCTAAGGCCATATCCAATCACCATGCGAATAGCACATAAACAGTTAAAATCCAATATTAACGAGCTTGGTCAATTTTAATTGATTTTAGGATTTTTTAGGGTTAAGACGGTCCATGGGGCCCAACAATCTAATTGCCAGGACCCCAAAAGAGGACCGCCAAGGCCTTGGGCCGGCCGGCCCCTAGCCCACACGGCTAGGCCGTGGGCTAGGGCTGCCCAGCCCTTTGGCCGACCCTTACTTGGGCGGCAAGCAAGGAGGGGGCGGTCCCCTAGGGGGGCCGAACCTCCTTTGGGCGTTGTTTCCAAAATAACTCCATTGCTTGGTGCCCAAGTTTGGTTGTTTCCTTGTATGAAAAAACTCCTTCTTTTCATAGGATGCCCAAATCCTAGATCTAAGATCCTAAAATTTCTCAAACTCACTAATTCATGCATCCAATGAAAAAAGTGGGTCTTGTTATGATTGATTATTGACAAATTGCATCATATGCTTGATTTGTCTTGTTTTACGCGATAAACAATAAATTTAAAGTGTAAAACTATCAAAACGTAACACATAAACCACATTTATTCTCTACGACCTGTGGCTCTGATACCACTGTAGGGTTTTGATCAGGGATACGCAGCGGAAAGATATAATTTATCCATTCAATACCCTCCAAGGATCACAGGACAAGAGACATAACGATGGTAAGGGAAGAAATCAAGTTACTGTTGGATTTGTGCCCTAGAGGCAATCAATTAATTGTGACATTTATGGATTTACGATTCATTATGTTATCAATATAGAGATATGTTAACATGAATGAAGTCCTTAGAATATAAGTGTTATATTCTTAAATATCCCTAGTGAATTATAATGATTAATAGGACAATCATCTATAGACTAGCATGGGGTTGGATTGATATGGAGATATCATGATCCAACACATGGGTATGCATTAGGAGTAATGTCATACTGGATTGACCCATCTCCGAGAAGGCTACATACACGTTATGTTGAGTCACAAGCGCTTCTCGCGGTGCAACGGTATTGTCAGCCTTAGACTTGAAGTCACTAGATATTCTAGTTGTGGATTATTGTGATTTTGGTAGCGTCAAACGCTACGCCGTAATTGGGTAGCTATAAAGGCGTGTACTGGTTACAATAAGAAGCAAGCTTAGAGATCGTAGTGGACGTAGATAGAATTTGTCCCTCCCATATAACGGGAGCAAATATCCTAGGCCACTCGAGGGATAGTGCTTATAAAATGTCTGGCCAGACTCAAATAAATCAATATGGGATATTGATGTTATTTGCACGAATAAGGCTATTCCCAGGATCGAGAAACTATGGATTGGATATACGTCTGTGACTTGTATATCTCGTGTCCAATCCGAATATTGGGACAAAGGGATGAGACAATTACTTGCACAAGGTTTGTCATGATGACTATTCTATTTGTTGGCTAGAATGGATGTCTTGCTAGAGGCCGCTCCCTATTAGTAAATAGTTACTACCAACTAAATAGAACTTATGGGGTCACACGCCATATAGGGGTGAACTAGACTTGGGAAATAATTAATTAATATGATTAATTAATTAGAAGGATCAAATCGCAACAACTTGCTAACTTAGTAGGACTAATATGCAAGTTGGACTAATCCATGTATAGACATGATTAGGATTTGCCAAGGTGGCCTAATTCATGTAGAGACATGATTATGATTAATTTGCAAATAGAACTAATTCATGTATTGACATGATAAGGACTATTTTGCAAAAGGGACTAATCCGAACTTGAGTAGGATTAGGAGAGGGATTCTCTATGTAGTAGTTGGACTATATAAAGAACACTCCTAAATTATTTTTCTCTCTACACATACACACATCTATATGATAGATTAGGAGAGACTAAAGCAAGGAGAGAGAGCAAGTCCCAAGCAAGGGCCGAACCCCCCTTGGGACCGCCGCCCCTACCCGTCGGCCAAAAGGAGAGCCGCCCCACCTTTGGCACTCCATTGTTGTCGTGATTCTTCTTCCTCTTCCTCTTTCCAGGCTAGCACCAAGGATTGGAAGATCTAGATCTCACCTCTAGGCGTGGATCAACCGTAGAGACGTGACACAATTCGCGTTTGAAGTCATCAAAGGAGAAACCCTAAGGTGTGTTATTGATTTCTTCCTTCACCATCGTTATGTCTCTTGACTTGTGATCCTTGGAGGGTTTTGCATGGTTAATTATTATTTCCGTTGCGCATCCATGAATCTAAACCCAACAGTGGTATCAGAGCCACAGGTCGTAGAGCATAAACGTGGTTTATGTGTTACGTTTTAGTTGTTTTAAACCTTAAATTGATTGTTTATCGCGTAAACAAGACAAATTAAGCATGAGATGCAATTTGTCAATAAACTTTCATAACAAGATCTATTTTTTGCATTGGATGCAAGAATTAGTGAGTTTGAGAAATTTTAGGATCTTAGATCTAGGGTTTGGGCATCCTTGGGGAAGAAGGAGTTCTTCCAAAACAAGGAAACAACCAAACTTGGGCACCAAGCAAGGGAGTTGTTTTTGGAAACAACTCCCTCAAGGAGGTTCGACCCCCTAGGGGACCTCCCCTCTTGCTTGCCGCCCAAGCCTTGGCCGCCCTAGCCCGTGGCCTAGCCGCGTGGGTTATGGGCCGGGCCGGCCCTAGGGCCTTGCGGTTCACCTTTTTGGGCCCGGGCAATTTGATTGTTGGGCCCATGGACCGTTTTATCCCTAGAAATCCCAAAATCAATTAAAATTGACCAAGCGCGTTAAAATTGGACTTTAACTGTTTATGTGCAATTCGCATGGTGATTGGATATGGTCTTAGGATGTGGTTTGATGTGGATGTTTAATTTTTGTGATTTGGTTTACGGCCTGCGAGCAGATCAATTAATTGTAATAATTAATTAGGGTTTTATGGCCTGCGTGCCATTTTTTTCTCAAGTTGTGAGATTTATTTTATTTACTATAGAAGTTAGCTATTGCTAGATAAAGTAGATTGTTAGCCAAGATTGAAGAAAAGAAGCCCAAAGCCAAAAAGAGCCACAAAAGATGGAGCATGGAGCATGGAGGATTCCACAAGACTACGAAGGATGGACCAAAAGATCAAGACGCATGGAGATGTGTTTGCTTTTAGGGTTCATAGATAATTCCATTGGCTTGGAATTATCTTAGTCTAGAAAAGGCCATATCCACATCACGTTTATTTTGTTTTTTGTGGTTGTTTATTTTATTGTCTTATTATTTTGTGGTTGGTGTATGGATGATGCATGCAATTAGGATAATAAGATAATTAGACAACCCGGATCTATTATTTGGAGTTGTGCCCAAACTCAAATAGATAGATTGTTGATTCTGATCAAAAAAACAATTAAAATTAAATTTAAAATCCCTCAAAATTCAAATATTGTGTTCTTGCCTTCTCGTTATTTAAACACTCATGATCATCATTATTTATCGAGTTCGTGCGTGCCAAAGCAGGGCGACTTGGTTCATAATGATGGAATGCGATGGCACACCTCGTGTGCAACTGTTTAAGTAAGAGGTTGAACACAACTAGGCAATTAATACGATTAAGAAACCTAGAGGAAATCTATTGGGATTATCCATATGGATGTATAAATAAGGAGTTATTTTCCCAATTGAACCAAGAGTTGCATAAGGGATGCAATTGGAATTGTTCCTACCTAAAGTTGTCAAATTATGGGTGACTTGCCAAAGCAAGCTCATAAGGAGATGAAACATGGATCTTGGCCCACTAGAAAATATAAGGATATTTTCCGCATAAATATCTTGAGGGTTATTAATCCGTAGAAAAATAGTGGGAGCTATGTTTAACAATTTAAATCCTTGTTAAATATAGTTAAAACGTCACAAACTTTGCATAATCTTATTGTGTTGAATACCCATAGCTTTAAACAAACAAAAACACGACTTTATCTTTTTCTAGACTGGTATAAAATTGAGAATTGTTCTCAAAAAGAGAATTTGTTGTACTTCGTAGAACATAAAGTTCTCTTCCACCGACTACCAAAACACACTAAAACCTATGAAAGGAACACCAAAGAATGGTTCTTTGGTTATGACTTGCCTCATGTTAGCTGCCATGAACTCTGAGCTTTGGAAGCAAGAAGAGAAACATGGAGAAGTATGATATGATCATACATTGAAAGAAGCTCTTTCAAAAGAGCAAGCTAGACATGAAAGGTTTGAAGTGTTGCTCCACTTTGCGTTATGCAAATAAACTAATTCAATATGATTGAAACATTAGTGAATATGCATTATCTATGAGATAGATAAAGAATAAATGGTTATTCACCCAAGTGGACCAAGAATTGCATTGGATGCAATTATAGTTTTGTTTTAAAAGTTGATTTACTCAATATGATTGAAAAATCACTAAGCAAAACACTAATAATGGGCATGTGCAAAGTTGTTAATGGATAACAACATGGGTAAGTGCAAATGGTTTGCGCCGACCCCATGGGTATAAAGCAAGCTTGTTGCTAAAACCAAGTTGCCTCGAAGTCCCATAGGTAGTGTAGAGGAAGAGAAACTACCCAAAGTACCTGGAAGTAAATAATAAAGGAATTATGAATTCCGATTTGGGTATTTTTGTTATAGAAATCAATGTGTCTATCTCATCATCATAGGTATATGATACCAGTTGAGGATCTTGTAGGGTTTTGATTCATGGATGCGCAACGGAAACACAAACAATCATAAACCATGCAAAATCCTCCAAGGATCACAAGTCTAGAGACATAACGATGATAAGGGAAGAAATCAATAACACACCTTAGGGTTCTCCTTTGATGACTTCAAACGCGAATAGTGTCACGTCTCTACGGTTGATTCACGCCTAGAGGTGAGATCTAGATCCTCCAAATCCATTTTCTAGCTAGGAAGAATGGAGGAGGAAGAAGGAATCGCCAACAATGGAGTGCCAAAGGTGGGGCGGCTCTCCCTTTGGCCGACGGGTAGGGGGCGGTCCCATAAAGGGGGTTCGGCGTCTTTTTGGGACTTGCTCTCTCCTTGCTTTGTCCTATCCTATTCTATCATATAGATGTGTTGTGTGTGTAGAGAGAAAAATAAGCTAGGAGTATTCTTTATATACTCCAACAACTCCTTGTCCTACTACATAAAGAACCCCTCATAATCCTACTCAAGTTCGGATTAGTCCCTTTTGCAAAATAGTCCTTATCATGTCAATACATGGATTAGTTTTATTTGCAAATTAATCCTAATCATGTCTCTACATGAATTAGGCAACCTTGGCAAATCCTAATCATGTCTATACATGGATTAGTCCAACTTGCATATTAGTCCTACTAAGTTAGCAAGTTGTTGCGATTTGATCCTTCTAATTAATTAATCATATTAACTAATTATTTCCCATGTCTAGTTCACCCCTATATGGCGTGTGACCCCATAGGTTCTATTTAGTTGGTAGTAACAATTTACTAATATGGAGCGGCCTCTAGCAAGACATCCATTCTAGCCAACAAATAGAATAGTCATCATGACAAACCTTGTGCAAGTAATTGTCTCATCCATTTGTCCCAATATCCGGATTGGACACGAGACATACAAGTCACACTCGTATATCCAATCCATAGTTTCTCGATCCATGGGAATAGCCTTATTCGTGCAAATAACATCAATATCCCATATTGATTTATTTGAATCTGGCCAGACATTTTATAAGCACTATCCCTTGAGTGGCCTAGGATATTTGCTCCCGTTATGTGGGAGGGACAAATTCTATCTACGTCCACTACGATCTCTAAGCTTGCTTCTTATTGTATCCAGTACACGCCTTTATAACCACCCAGTTACGGTGTAGCGTTTGACGCTCCCAAAATCACAATAATCCACAACTAGAATATCTAGTGACTTCAAGTCTAAGGATGACAATACCGTTGCACCGCGAGAAGCGCTTGTGACTTAATATAACATGTATGTAGTCTTCTCGGAGATGGGTCAATCCGGTGCGCCATTACCCTTAATGCACACCCATGTGTTGGATCATGATATCTCCATATCAATCCAACCCCATACTAGTCTATAGATGATTGTCCCATTTAATCATTTTAATCGACTAGGGATATTTAAGAATATAACACTTATATTCTAAGGACTTCATTCATGTTAACATATCTCCATATTGATAACATAATGAATCGTAAATCCATAAATGTCACAATTAATTGATTGCCTCTAGGGAACAATTCAAACAGTCTCCCACTTGCACTAGAGTCAATCTCCTGCATCATATGCCTATTGATCTAGCGCGGCCCTCCACGCTTACACTGCGTAGGGGCGAGACATATGCTGGCACCTTGCAAATATTCACATCTCCTCCATCAACAATTTGATTGAGATTGAATATTCTGAATAAATGCATCTTATGCATTAATTTACTCAGTCCTCTATGTTAGAATAAGTGACTGAATCTTGCCTGGAACCTTTCCAGCTCACAGTCGCTCCCACTAAGGCAAAACTCAAAACTTGACTTATAATCTGAAACCTTCTTTGTCAGATTTGAAGTTCGCATCACTGTAACCCCTTACAGCAAACTCTTCATATTATCTATTTATCAATAATTCATCCTTAGTGCTTCTCAAGTACTAAAGGATAATCTTGACATTTTATCCAGTGACTCTCACCCGGATATGACTGGTATCTTTGTGTCATGCTTTATGACACGTCTGGCCTAGTACATCTCATGGCGTATCTCGTGAATCTAATTCATACGGTCCATTCCCAATCTAATTGGTAAGACAATTAGCCTTCCAAAGACTAATTCCATGTGACATGGGTAAGAATAAATATTCTTTTCACGTTGAACCATTTCAACACCTTTGTCAATTTGTGTACTATGACCTAAGCTATACAACCATCTTGATCTACCTCAATAGATCTTCACAATTTGCTTCGCTTAAGTCTACCATTAGAAAGTCAACTCCCTAGTCAATCTACGTAAGACTGCCAAGTAGGGGCAACATTCCCAATGATTAAGTATGTCTTCACATACACGACCAGAAACATAACTGTGCTCCCACTAACCTTCTTGTAGACACAAGTCTCATCTTCAATTTTGATGGAACCAAACTCCTTTGATTACATCATCCATTTGAAGAGTCCAACTCCTAGAAGCCTGATCCAATCTATAAATACTGCTACAAACAAGATGCGAATGGATTTAAGCATCACAATTGGGGAAAGATTTTGTCATAGTCTATACTATGAGCTCGTATGAAATCCCTTTCTTACCAATTTTCCCTTAAAGGTAATCATATTACCATCCATGTTGGTTTCCTCATAACCCACTTGCACCCTATGGGTCCTACCCTTCAGGTGGTTCCACCAAAGTCTATACTTTGTTGGTATACATGGATTCCATATCGTATCTCATGGCTCCAAGCCATTTCTGAGAGTATGGCCACACGTGGCCATCTCATAGGTTGTAGGCTCATCTTGATGAGCAATATATCAGGGGTTATGAGAAATCCTTATTTCTCTAGTCCCTCGATATATCCTACCTTACCTACGAGGTTCTTGTGTTATCTGAGTAGGTTACTCCACAACACCTTGTGATCCTGCTCATGTTCCATCAAACGGATCAATGTTCTATTGTGGTTCTTGAACTTTTCAAGTTCTACTGTCCTCCCACTGTTTCTCTTAGAGACAATCTCTACCTAGAAACACTGTAGTTCGAGCAACAAACAGTTTGTTCTCGATTGGGTTGTAGAAATAATATCCTTTTCAGGATATCCCACAAAACATTTATCCGACTTGGGTCCAAGTTTATTTGTAAACTCTTTTTCATAAACTTCATAACCCCAAATCTTTATGAATGACATACTAGGACACTTTCCTAGTCCATATCTCATATGGCGTTATTCATAATCCGTTTTTGATGGAACAAGGTTAAGGTCGAAATTTGCTGTAATTAGAACATAGCCCCAAAAGTAAACTGGAAGTTCTGTTTGACTCATCATGGACCGAACCGTGTCCTACAAGGTCCGAAATCTCCTTTTAGACACGCCAAACCTTTGTGGCGTGCTAGGTGGAGCGAGTGTTGGATCATATCAACACTCCCATAGATTGTTGTCAAACTCTTGGCTCAAGTACTCTCCTCTATGATCCAATCGTAGAGCCCTAATACTTTTGTCAAGCTGGTTCTCTACTTCATTCCTGAATACTTTGAACAATTCAAAGGATTCTGATTTGTTTCTTCATAAGATACACAAATCCATATTTCTCGGATCCTATCAGTGAATATGATGAAGTACTGAAAACCATCTTTAGCATCTGTGCTTAGCGGCCTTCATACATCAATATGAATGATTCCCAAAAGATAAAATCTTTGCCTAATAAGTCTTACATATCTCATATGATTCAATAATCAAATGAGTTCCAGAAATCCATTCTCATGGAGTTCTAGATATGTATCTCTTATTTATGGGGCCTAAACGATAATGCTAAAGATAAGTGAAGTTCATATCATTATATGCAAACCTCTAGGTATTAATGTTATAGATGAAATTATCATGATCATGGATATAGAATCCACTTAGACAAAATTGCATTACAATAATGCATACCATAATAAATGGAACAACATTTGTCCTTTTATTATGATAAGGAGCTTTCTTGTCCAAACACGAAACTATGATAATGGTCCTACTCATAGTATGGACATTATCGCTCTTGTCTAATTCATGAACAATTTCTTAAAGGTAGAAATAATTCCCTATGCTTTTCAGCCACCCTTTGCTTCGTAGCCCCACGTGTAGGATTATTTCTTCCTTATCCAATTTTCTTCGTCTCTTGAGATCCTCCACATTTCTATAAATGTGAGATCCTCATATAGTATCATATACTCTTGATGATGAGATAGACACATTGAATTTTATAACAAAAATACCCAAATCGGAATTAATAATTCCTTTATTATTTACTTCCATGTACTTTGGGTTGTCTCTCTTCCTCTACACCACCTATGGGACTTCGAGACAACTTGGTTTTAGCAACAGGCTTGCTTTATACCCATGGGGTCGGCGCAAAACATTTTCCCTTACCCATGCTGTTAACCATTAACAGCTTTGCCCATGCCAATTATTAGTGTTTTGTTTAGTGATTTTTCAATCATATTGAGTAAATAAACTTTAAAACAAAACTATAATTGCATCTAATGCAATTCTTGGTCCACTTGGGTGAATAACCGTTTATTATTTATCTATCTCATAGATAATTCACATTCACTAATGTTTCAATCATATTGAATTAGCTTATTTGCATAACGCAAAGTGGAGCAACACTTCAAACCTTTCATGTCTAGCTCGCTCTTTTGGAAGAGCTTCTTCCAATGTATGATCATATCATACTTCTCCATGTCTCTCTTCTTGCCTCTAGAGCTCATAGTTCATGGCAGCTAACATGAGGCAAGTCACATCCAAAGAACCATTCTTTGATGTCCCTTCCATTAGGTTTTAGTGTGTTTTGGTAGTTGGTAGGAAGAGATCTTTATGTTCTACGATGTACAACAATTTCTCTTTTATTTGAGAACAATTCTCAGTTTTATACCAGTCTAGAAAATAGATAGAGTCGCGTTTTTATTTGTTTTATGCCATGGGTATTCAACATAATAGGATTATGCAAAGTTTGTGACGTATAACTATATTCAACAAGGATTTAAATTGTCAAATATAGCTCCCACTATTTTACTACGGATTAATAACCCTCAAGATATTAATGCGAAAAATATCCTTATATTTTCTAGTGGGCCAAGATCCATGTTTCATCTCCTTATGAGCTTGCTTTGGCAAGTCACCCATAATTTGACTACTTTAGGTAGGAACAATTCCAATTGCATCCCATATGCAACTCTTGGTTCAATTGGGCAAATAACTCCTTATTTATCCATCCATATGGATAATCCCAATTGATTGCCTCTAGGTTTCTTAATCATATTAATAGCCCAGTTGTGTTCAACCTCTTATCTAAACAATTGCACATTGTTACGTGCCATCGCATTCCATCATGATGAACCAAGTCGCCATGCTTTGGCACGCACGAACTTGATAAATAATGATGATAATGAGTGTTTAAATAACGAGAAGGCAAGAACACAATATTTAAATTTTGAGGGATTTTAAATTCAATTTTAATTGTTTTGTTGATCAATATAAACTAATCTATCTATTTGAGTTTGGGCACAACTCCAAATAATAGATCCGGGTTGTCTAATTATCTTATTATCCTAATTGCATGCATCAACCATACACCAACCACAAAATAATAAGACAATAAAGTAAACAACCACAAAACAAAAATTAAACATGATGTGGATATGGCCTTTTCTAGACTAAGATAATTCCAAGCCAATGGAATTATCTATGAACCCTAAAAGCAAACACATCTCCATGCGTCATGATCTTTTGGTCCATCCTTCATAGTCTTGTGGAATGCTCCATGCTCCATCTTTTGTGGCTCCTTTGGCTTTGGGCTCCTTTTCTTCAATCTTGGCTAAAAATCTACTTTATTTAGCACTAGCTAATATCTATACTAAATAAAATAAATCTCACAAGTTGAGAAAAAAATGGCACGCAGGCCATAAAACCCTAATTAATTATTACAATTAATTGATCAGCTCGCAGGCCGTAAAACCAAAACACAAAATTAAAAATCCACATCAAACCACATCCTAAGGCCATATCCAATCACCATGCGATTTGCACATAAACAGTTAATATTCAATTTTAACGCGCTTGGTCAATTTTAATTGATTTTAGGATTTCTAGGGTTAAAACGGTCCATGGGCCCAACAATCCAATTGCCCGGGCCCAATAAGATGAACCACAAGGCCCTAGGGCCGGCCCGGCCCAAAACCCACAAGCCTAGGTCCGCGGGTAAGGGCCGCCCGGCCCCTAGGGCGGCCAAGCTTGGGCGGCAAGCAAGGGGGGGGGTCCCTAGGGGGGCCGAACCTCCTTATGGGAGTTGTTTTGGAAACAACTCCCTTGCTTGGTGCCCAAGTTTGGTTGTTTCCTTGTTTTGGGAGAACTCATTCTTCCCCAAGGATGCCCAAACCCTAGATCTTAGATCCTAAAATTTCTCAAACTCACCAATTCATGCATCCAATGCAAAAATTGGATCTTGTTATGATTAATTATTGACAAATTGCATCGCATTCTTGATTTGTCTTGTTTTACGCGATTAACAATCAAATTAAGGTGTAAAACAACTAAAACGTAACACATAAACCACGTTTATGCTCTACGACCTAAGGCTCTGATACCACTGTTGGGTTTTGATTCATGGATGCGCAACGGAAACACAAACAATCATAAACCATGCAAAACCCTCCAAGGATCACAAGTCAAGAGACATAACGATGGTAAGGGAAGAAATCAATAACACACCTTAGGGTTCTCCTTTGATGACTTCAAACGCGAATAGTGTCACGTCTCTACGGTTGATCCACGCCTAGAGGTGAGATCTAGATCCTCCAAATACATGTGCTAGCTAGGAAGAATGGAGGAGGAAGAAGGAATCGCCAACAATGGAGTGCCAAAGGTGGGGCGGCTCTCCCTTTGGCCGACGGGTAGGGGGCGGTCCCATAAAGGGGGTTCGGCCCTCTTTTTGGGACTTGCTCTCTCCTTGCTTTGTCGTCTCCTATTCTATCATATAGATGTGTGGTGTGTGTAGAGAGAAAAATAAGCTAGGAGTGTTCTTTATATAGTCCAACAACTCCTTGTCCTACTACATAAAGAACCCCTCATAATCCTACTCAAGTTCGGATTAGTCCCTTTTACAAAATAGTCCTTATCATGTCAATACATGGATTAGTTTTATCTGCAAATTAATCCTAATCATGTCTCTACATGAATTATGCCACCTTGGCAAATCCTAATCATGTCTATACATGGATTAGTCCAACTTGCATATTAGTCCTACTAAGTTAGCAAGTTGTTGCGATTTGATCCTTCTAATTAATTAATCATATTAATTAATTATTTCCCATGTCTAGTTCACCCCTATATGCGTGTGACCCCATAGGTTCTATTTAGTTGGTAGTAACAATTTACTAATATGGAGCGGCCTCTAGCAAGACATCCATTCTAGCCAACAAATAGAATAGTCATCATGACAAACCTTGTGCAAGTAATTGTCTCATCCATTTGTCCCAATATCCGGATTGGACACGAGACATACAAGTCACACTCGTATATCCAATCCATAGTTTCTCGATCCATGGGAATAGACTTATTCGTGCAAATAACATCAATATCCCATATTGATTTATTTGAGTCTGGCCAGAAATTTTATAAGCACTATCCCTCGAGTGGCCTAGGATATTTGCTCCCGTTATGTGGGAGGGACAAATTCTATCTACGTCCACTACGATCTCTAAGCTTGCTTCTTATTGTATCCAGTACACGCCCTTATAACCACCCAGTTACGGTGTAGCGTTTGACGCTACCAAAATCACAATAATCCACAACTAGAATATCTAGTGACTTCAAGTCTAAGGATGACAATACCGTTGCACCGCGAGAAGCGCTTGTGACTTAACATAACATGTATGTAGCCTTCTCGGAGATGGGTCAATCCGGTGCGCCATTACCCTTAATGCACACCCATGTGTTGGATCATGATATCTCCATATCAATCCAACCCCATACTAGTCTATAGATGATTGTCCCATTTAATCATTATAATCGACTAGGGATATTTAAGAATATAACACTTATATTCTAAGGACTTCATTCATGTTAACATATCTCCATATTGATAACATAATGAATCGTAAATCCATAAATGTCACAATTAATTGATTGCCTCTAGGGCACTATTCCAACAGATCTCACATTTATGAAAGTGTGGAGGATCTCAAGAGACGAAGACAATTGGATAAGGAAGAAATAATCCTACACGTGGGGCAATGAAGCAAGGAGTTGCTGAATTGGCCGTAGAGAATTATTTCTACCTTTATGAAATTGTTCATGAATTAGACAAAAGTGATTATGTCCCTGCTATGAGTAGGAACATTATCGTAGTTTCTTGTTTGGACAAGAAAGCTCCTTATCATAATAAAGGACAAATGTTGTTCAATTTATTATGATATGCATTATTGTAATGCAATTTTGTCTAAGTGGATTCTATATCCATGATCATGATAATTTCATCTATAACATTAATACCTAGAGGTTTGCATATAATGATATGAACTTCACTTATCTTTAGCATTATCGTTTAGGCCTCATAAATAAGAGATACATATCTAGAAATCCATGAGGATGGATTTCTGGAACTCATTTGATTATTGAATCATATGAAACATGTAAGACTTATTAGGAAAATATATGATCTTTTGGGAATCATACATATTGATGTATGAAGGCCGCTAAGCACAAATGCTAAAGATGGTTTTCAGTACTTCATCATATATTTACTGATGGGATCAGGGCAATATGGATTTGTGTATCTTAGGAAGAAACAAATCAGAATCCTTTGAATTGTTCAAAGTATTCAGGAATGAAGTAGAGTACCAGCTTGGCAAAAGTATTTAGGCTCTACGATTGGATCATAGAGGAAAGTACTTGAGCCAAGAGTTTGACAAGAATCCATGGGAGTGTTGGATATGATCCAAAACTCGCTCCACCTAGCACGCCACATGGGTTTGGCGTGTCTAAGAGGAGAGTTCAAACCATGTAGGACACAGTTCGGTCCAAGACGAGTCAAACAGAACTTCCAGTTTACTTTTGGGGCTATGTTCTAATTACAGCAAATTTCGCCCTTAACCTTGTTCCATAAAAAACAGATTGTAAATAACGCCATATGAGATATGGACTAGGAAGTGTCCTAGTATGTCATTCATAAAGATTTGGGGTTATGAATATTATGTAAAAGAGTTTACAAATAAACTTGGACCCAAGTCAGATAAATGTTTTGTGGGATATCCTGACTAGATATTATTTCTACAACCCAATCGAGAACAAACTGTTTGTTGCTCAGACCACAGTGTTTCTAAGAAGAGGTTGTTGATAACTCCGTTTTCGGAGTTATTTTATGCCTTTTATTTCTACGTTTTGCGTGCTTATAATGGAGAATTTGTCGTCTTTTGAGTAAATTGAGCGTAAATGTGAAAATACGAGTTCATGTGCAATACTTGGTAAATCCGGGCGTTTCTTTAGATTTTTGAGCTTTTTATTGTGATATGATCGCGGGTTGTGTTTTCGTGTTGTGATTCGCAGGAAAACAGGGCTTGGAGGATCGTGCGGGATTTGGAAGCGAACTTCGGAAACAAGGAACTCAAAGGCAAGTCAAAAGGAAGAAGAAAGTCAAAGAATGGAAGAGAAAAGTCAAAGGAGGCAAAAAGAGGGCTGGAACAAGAGGTCTTCGTGCGAAGACATTTGTCTTCGTGCGAAGACAAAGACTTAGCCAAAATTTCAGTCTGCAACATTCTCTTCGCAAACACACTTGCAGTATCTCAATGAGAAGGCCTTCGCACGAAGAGGCAGAAGTCTTCGTACGAAGACTCTTCGTGCGAAGACAACTGTCTTCGTGCGAAGAGGTCGTGGGACAGAGCAGATTTTTTGGGGCTTTTTCGTATTATTTCCAAACTTTGTAATATTATTATGGGAACGTATTTAAGGCTTTTAGGTCGACTTTTTCAGTATTTTTTGGAGATTAGAGACATCTTTGGAGATCAAGAAGCCTTGGAGAGAGCTTAGGAGCTTTTGGATCATTCGTTTGAATTCTAAACTCTCGTTTTTCTTGATTTTTATGCTTAAACTCATTATAATTGTCGTTTTGATTATGAATATGAGTAGCTAAACACCTTTTGCTGGGAATTCTCGTTTGGTGTAGCTAGGGTTTGATTTAAAGTTGATGTTTTGATGATTGTAATGCATGCTTTAGCTTAATCTCTCGCGATTATTCACTATTATGGATTATTTGCGTTCTTAAATCTTATTATCTTTGCGAGTAGCTAACGTAGAGATAGAATCAATTAGTTTCACGCGGTAACTCCGTGATAATTAGTCGGTAAATTGAATAATCCACCTAGTCGTATCAATGTTTGGTAACTCGGCATTGTTAACTAGGATCGTTAAAGTAGAATTATGTTATTAATGCGTGCTTAAAGCTAAATTAGGCTTGGTAACTCGGTCTAGTTTAACCTAAGTATAGTGGACTTGATTGGTAACTCGTTAAGTTCAACGTTGCTTGATTAATAGTGAATAATACGTGGTTGTTTTACAAATCAAAACATAAATTTAGATCGATCTAGTGAACCTAGAGAATTCCCGGTACTTTTCCCTTATTGATAAAAACCTCCAATTATTCATTCTTTATTAATCGTGAATTATTTCACTTGGTTAATTGAGATTATTGCATTTATTTTCTTAGACTTAGATAAAAACACAAATTGCGACTTGCCCACATAAGGTTTAGAATAGTAATTAATTTAAACAAAGTCCCTTGGGTTCGACAACCCGGATTTCCGGTTTATTACTACACACGACGGCTGTGCACTTGCAGTTGGAACGTGTCAAGTTTTTGGCGCCGTTGCCGGGGACTTCGGCTAAATTAGTTATAATTCCTAGCCTTAGGGATTTTAATTTATTGTTTATATCCGTTACTCACCTACGTTTTGCGTGTTTCGTGATTTCAGGTTGATTTACACGGTGCATGACCCGTTCTCGAGACGAGCCTTTGTATCCAACGTTTGAAGACCCGGAATCCTTATTAAAAGCACAGCGTAGAGACAAGAGGAATTCAAGCTCAGTAGGTATGGATGAAGAAACGAGAGCTGAGTTTGAGAGGATCCGCAAAGGGATGCAGGATGCGGAAGCAGCTAGAGTTGCAGCTGTAGAGGAGGCTGCACAAAGAGCCGCAGAAGCTGAGGAGGTGAGAGCTCAAATGGCTGAGATGCAGGCAAGGATGGATCGCATGGTCCCCCCAAACCCACAACCACGTCATGGTGTGGGGGCACAAGTAGCGAACATCGGTGGGAACAACAATGGTAATAATGGGGAAAACAACAGGCAGAACAATGCTGAGAATGAAGAACGCCCGATGGTGGATTATTTCAGGACTACTCCAGCATGTTATCAGCCTACCATTGTCAGGCCACAGATCAATGCCCAACACTTCGAGTTGCGCCAACATATGATCAACATGGTTCGTGATGAGTGCGCATTCAACGGAGCTCCAGGAGATGACCCCAATCACCATCTGCTGGTATTTGAGCAAATCACATCAACCCTGCACGATCAGCGCGTTCCAGATGAAACAGTTAAGCTTTTACTATTTCCATTCTCCTTATCTGGAAAAGCCAAGAAGTGGCTTATGGAGCTGCCAGCTGGAAGCATAGTGACATGGGCAGACTGTTGTCATGAGTTTCTGAGGAAGTATTTGCCACCATCCAGAGTCGCGCAGCAGATGGCAGAGATTGCAAAGTTCACTCAGGATGAAGACAGCTCTTTGGGACATGCATGGAGGAAGTTCAGCCGAATTCTCCGTAGATGTCCGAATCATGGAGAGCCATGGCACAAGCTCTTCCATTATTTCTACACTGCATTAGACAAGGAGACAGCTGACCAGTTAGATATGCTAGCTGGAGGTAATTTTATGGGACTTGGAGCACAGCGAGCTCAAGATTTGCTGAACAACGCGTCAAAGAGAGAGACTACACGATCTGAAACGCGTAGGTACTCCAAACCGGGGGATACATCTTTAGTCAACAAGATTGAATCGATGGAACAAAAGTTGGAATCCATGACTTCAGCATTTCACGGTATGCACCCTCCAACTCAGAAGCCCATGGGTGAATTACTAGCAGATGAAAGCCAGGGATATGATAACAGTGTTGAAGATGTGAATTTTATGCGACAGCAGCAATGGCCTAACACCTATCATCCCAACAATCGTAATCACCCTAACTTCAGCTATGCCAATCCAAACAGTGGATTATATGCACCCGGACAGAGACCCAATGTTCCATATCAAGCGAGGCAAGCTCCACAACAGCAGGCTCCACCAAAAGAAGATCAAGAGACAAATGCCTTATTGAGAAAGCTCCTAGCTAATCACGACAGGATGGAGAGCGCGATTGTCTCAATACAAGCAACAATAAAAAGCCATGAGACTCAGATTTGGCAGATCGCCAATCAAAATGTCAAACTTCCACCAGGCATGCTTCCAGCAAATACCATCACTCCTAACGAGCAGCTAAATGCCATCACAACTCGCAGTGGCATCACTACTGAGGATCCCCCATATCCTAGCCACGCGCGAGCTGAGGCGACTAAGGCCACTGAGAAAGCTTTGGATGAAGAGATTCCCGTGCCTACCGTGAGTCCCCAATCAAAGGACACGGTGAGGAAGTCGGATGAGAAACAGAAGCCTAGGGAGGAATACAGTGTGCGAGTGCCATACCCGCAGAGATTGAAGAGCCAAGAGGATGCCAAGCATTTCAAGAAGTTTGTGGATATATTCAGGAAACTTCACATTAATATACCTTTTGCGGAGGCAATCTCACAAATGCCTAAATATGCCAAATTTCTCAAGGACCTCCTTTCTAATAGGAGGCGCATGGATGACTTTGAAACCGTGACTCTAAATGAGGAGTGTAGCGCCGTTGTGCAAAAAGCGTTACCAAAGAAGATGAAAGATCCAGGCGGTTTCATCATTCCTGTTACATTGGGAGACGCATTTCATGGGAGAGCCTTATGTGACCTTGGTGCGAGTATTAATTTGATGCCTACATCGGTTTTTGAGCAACTTGGTGTGGGAGATCCTAAGCCTACCAGGATGTGCTTGCAGATGGCTGATCGCACAATAAAACGCCCGAGGGGTGTTTTAGAGGATGTATTAGTGAGAGTTGAAGGACTCATCTTCCCAGCGGATTTTGTGATCTTAGACATGGAGGCCGACGATGATGTTCCTCTTATTTTGGGCCGTCCATTCCTGGCCACTGGGAGAACTATCATTGATGTGGCCAATGGAGAGCTGACTATGCAGATCAACGATGAGAAGGTGGCCTTCAATGTATTTGAGGCTATGAAGTTTCCCGCATATGCGGTGAGCGAGCAGTGCTTTGGGGTGGAGGCATACACGCTGGACGAGGAGGACGATATTTTGTTGGAGCAACTATATGAGGAGCTTGCTCTATTTGATTCCAGCGAGAAAGAGCAAGCCTTGGATGTTCATTGGCGCTCACCATTACCCCTCTTTAATGAGGGAAGCAGGAAGATTCTCACTCCTTCTCTTGTTACTGCTCCTGTTTTAGAATTAAAGCCTTTACCTGTTCATTTGAAATATTTATATTTGGGATCTAATGATACTTTACCTGTGATTGTATCTGCATGTTTGGACAGGGAACAGGAGGAGCAGCTTCTCGAGGTACTACAGAAGAGGAAAGCAGCTATGGGATGGACAATAGCAGATATTAAGGGGATCAGCCCCACAGTTTGCCAGCATAAGATCAGGCTCATGGAAGACAAGAAGCCGGTAGTTCAATTTCAGCGCCGCCTCAACCCTCACATGCAGGAGGTGGTGAAGAAAGAGGTGCTTAAATGGTTGGAAGCAGGTATCATTTATCCGATTTCCGACAGCACGTGGACTAGCCCGGTACAATGTGTTCCCAAGAAAGGAGGTATAACTGTGGTGGAAGGGGAAAAAGGTGATCAAATTGCCACACGTACCGTTACTGGGTGGAGAGTTTGCATGGATTACCGCAAACTCAATGATGCCACTTTGAAGGATCACTTTCCCCTCCCATTCGTGGACCAGATGCTTGATAGGCTAGCTCACCATTCACACTACTGCTTTTTGGATGGATATTCTGGGTATAATCAGATAGCGATTGAGCCAGCTGACCAGGAGAAGACGACATTTACTTGTCCATATGGGACGTTTGCATTTAGACGCATGCCCTTTGGGCTATGCAATGCCCCAGCTACGTTTCAGAGGTGTATGATGTCTATCTTCTCAGACATGATGGAGCAAAATTTTGAAGTCTTCATGGATGATTTTTCACTTTACGGTGATGGGTTCGAAGACTGTCTCCAGCAGCTAGCTCGGGTACTGGACAGATGTATTGACACCAACCTAGTGCTTAACTGGGAGAAGTGCCATTTCATGGTGACCGAGGGAATAGTGTTGGGGCACAAGATCTCCAGTAAAGGTTTAGAGGTAGACCGGGCGAAGATTGAGGTGATTGAGAAGCTTCCTTACCCTACGTCTGTCAAAGGGGTACGGAGTTTCTTAGGACATGCAGGTTTCTATCGGCGCTTCATTAAGGACTTTTCGAAAATCACAAAGCCTTTATCTGGTTTGCTTGAGAAAGATGCCGTGTTTGATTTCAATGAAGACTGCAAGACAGCTTTTGATTTGCTCAAGAAGAAGCTGATTAGTTCTCCCATTATAGCCACTCCAGACTGGACCCTACCGTTTGAACTTATGTGTGATGCCAGCGATTACGCGGTGGGAGCAGTGCTGGGACAGCGGAAAGACAAGGTAGCTCATGTTATTTACTATGCTAGTCGTACTCTTAACACTGCACAGGTTAATTATGCCACCACGGAGAAAGAGATGTTGGCTATTATCTTCGCATTGGACAAGTTTCGTCCATATCTTGTGGGTTCTCAGGTGACTATTTTCACGGACCATGCAGCCCTCAAATATCTTCTTGCTAAGAAGGATGCAAAGCCTAGATTGATCCGATGGGTATTGTTAATGCAAGAGTTCGACATAGTGATAAAGGACAAAAAGGGTGTAGAGAACGTTGTTGCAGACCATTTGTCACGACTGGATAACGAAAAACAAGAAGATGTGCCGATTAGAGAAGATTTTCCAGACGAACAACTTATGGTAGTGGTAGCAGCTGTGCCTTGGTTTGCGGATTTGGCAAATTTCAAGGCGCTCAAAATTGTCCCGAAAGACATGACGTTCCATCAGAAAAAGAAATTTTTCGCAGATGCACGACACTATTTCTGGGATGACCCTTATTTGTTTAGGTTGGGAGCTGACAATGTGTTGAGAAGATGCGTAGCTGAGCCGGACACTTTGGACATTCTTAGACACTGCCACGAATTGAATTGCGGAGGACATTTTGGCAAAGCGCGTACTGTGGCAAAGGTATTGCAAAGTGGATTTTACTGGCCTACTTTACATAAATATGCTCATCTATTTGTGCAGCAATGTGATCGATGTCAGAGAACCGGCAATATCTCCAGCCGAAACGAGATGCCTCAAAATTTCGTGTTGGAAGTAGAGCCCTTTGATGTCTGGGGCATCGATTTCATGGGACCATTCCCGTCTTCACTTGGCAATCTTTATATACTGTTAGCTGTGGATTATGTGACCAAGTGGGTGGAGGCAATGGCTTGCCCGAAAAACGATGGAGCCACTGTAGAGAGATTCGTGCGGAAGAGCATTTTTACACGGTTTGGAACTCCCAGAGCCATAATCAGTGATGAAGGATCGCATTTTGTGAATAAAGTCTTTGCCAATGTCTTGAGCAAATATGGGGTAAAGACGCATAAGATATCACTGGCCTATCATCCGCAGTCAAATGGACAAGCAGAAGTTTCTAACCGAGAGATAAAAGGGATTCTGGAGAAGACAGTCAACCCGGGACGCAAGGATTGGTCTCTGCATTTAGACGACAGCTTATGGGCGTATAGGACTGCTTACAAGACTCCTTTGGGCATGTCTCCCTACCAGTTAGTGTTTGGGAAGTCGTGTCATCTTCCGGTGGAACTCGAGCACAAGGCATTCTGGGCCTTGAAGAAGATCAATTTGGACGCTAAGCTCTCAGGTGAGCTACGAAAGCAAGCGCTACTTGAACTTGAAGAATTTCGATTGATGGCGTATGAAAGTGCGAAAATCTATAAGGAGAGGACAAAACTGTGGCACGACAGGCACATCATCCCGAGAGACTTCAAGGTAGGACAGAAAGTATTGATCTTCAATGCAAGACTAAAGCTGTTTCCAGGGAAATTGAAATCTAGGTGGAGTGGTCCCTACACGATTACTGAAGTTTATCCATGGGGATCTCTTGAGGTAGAGGATGCAAATGGGAACAGGTTTAAGGTGAATGGTCAGAGAGCAAAACCGTACGTTGACGGGAATTTCATTGGAGTCATTGAATGGCTTCATGCAACTCCCGCAACTTGAGAAGTCTCTGAGGTAACTGGGTCGGGCCGTCGACCTTAAATTACAAAGCGCTTGTTGGGAGGCAACCCAACCTATTTAATGCTTTAGGATAGATTTTAATACTGTTTTGTAATTTTTATTCGGTTTGATGTTATTGAGAGGTGCGAGAGAGTGGATTTAATATTTCCAATGAGTATGTGCAGGAATACGAGGTGAAAGGCCTATTTCGGATCCCCCTTCTTGATGCGCGCGTGCGAAACAGAGTAAAAAGTCCAGATTTGCAGCTAAATACGCGTATCGGGATCCGAAGTGAAGGAATTGAAGGTAGAAGCCATTTCTGCATCTATTCAACACACGCACCTGGGGAAGATCATGTTCCCGGACTCCCCGTCTTGATTTGCGCAAGAATTTGATTAGTGAACGGAGAAAGCTATCACGCCGGCACGGATTACGAGGTGAAATTTTGAAGGACAGACTGAAATGAGAATTGAACAATGCCAACGTGTGGGGGTGGTCGAGAGCTTTCTGTAGACAGGTGGATCGCGCAAATCGGAGTCCGGATGAGAAAGTTACGCCAAAAAGGATGTTTTAGCAAGTAAAACGAGGCCAAAAGCATCCGGAAATGCAAAACGTGCCTTGGGACGCGTGAAAGTGACAAATAAAATATTCCCCGGATTTTGGGAATGTTTTAAGGTGAAAAGGGAGTCTCGAGGTCGAGGAGATCCTTCGGAAAGCAAAGGCACGATCGAAGACGCGAAAAATCGATAAAAAGGATGTTTTTGGCACAATTCAGCATTGTCTTCGTAGGAAGACATTTTACTTAGAAAAAATTTCAAGCTCTGAATTTGTCTTCTTATAACAAGTTGCAGTATCTGTTTGAGAAGACCTTCGTGCGAAGACAGATTGTCTTCGTACGAAGACTCTTCGCACGAAGAAAAATGTCTTCGCACGAAGACATCGCGCAGAATGACGGATTTGTCCAGCACGGATAACAGCTTGTGGATTATATCTTGGGGGTTTTTTAGACTTTTTGGCACGAAATTGAAGCTTAACCAGCTGTTAATCGATTCACTCTTCATTCTTCATCTTCAAACTCCATTCTTCTCCTCCATAGCCGCACGAGCTCAAGTTCACCCCTCACTTGATTCTTCACCAAAATCAACATTCTACCTAGGGTTTTGCTCGCAATTCCAAGGAGAACAAGATTCTACAGGAGTTTTTGAGTGAGAGTGTGAGACAAGAGAGAAATCAGAGGAGAAAGGAGCTAGGGTTTTGAGGAAGAACTGAGAAATTGGACGAGCTACAGCTTGATTCAGCTTTCGGACAAGAAGGAAACACTAACGGGGACTACGCAAGGAGTACGGAGCAGCAAGCAATTAAAGATTTCGACAATTTTTTCCGGCACCATCAAAATCAGTCGGGGTTGGTCAAATTCTGAAATTTTTGCGTCCGTAAGACTTGCTCCGGACGCGTAGGTACTATCTAAACTTCGTATTTTCATATTCGAGTCTTAGGCACATTGAGTAAAAGCCCGGTTATTTGTTGTTGCGCTTAGAAGCGTACTTTGGGGGCGATTGCGTAAAGTCCTAGGAACTATTTGTCTACGTGCCTACGTGTTTCGTTTAGTATACACTTCTTGTTCACGTGCACAAAATTTGAATTGCTTGTTTTACTTGAAATTGAATTTTAAATGGCGGGTGGAAAGAAACGGAAGACGGGAGAGGGTCCTTCGCAAGAAGCATCGGGATCGGGCGATCCTCAATTAGAGATACCGCCTACTCCCCAATATGCCATCTTGAATGCCCCTTTTCCGGCTAAACCGGGTATTGTCGGCCGACGAAAGGCCAAGGCTAATTTGAAAGAGAGAAGTATTGGGCCCGGATACTATGATAGTTTCCGTTTCGTTACTCATGAGGCCCATCTTGACTCTCGAAGAGATACTTATTTGACTAAGAACGGGCAGCCCGAAAAGGCATTTCCATTGCACGAGGACATGCCTCAAGCAATTAAGGAAATTTATGAGCGCGAGAAGCTTGACAATTGGTTTAAGCTAGTAGGGCAGTCTAGTTCACATATTACGCGAGAGTTTTTGTTCAATTTGCGTTATGCAAAGGATGGTGAGAGTCAAGATCCTCGTCTCGTTTACTGTCGGAACGAGTGGATAGTCTTCACGCCAGAGACTATCGCTCTCGCCATGGGTTTTCCCGCTTTGAAAGAGGGTTGTGGGTTAGAGACGGTTCTTCGTAGTGAGAATCTTTGGTCTCGTCTAAATGCTTTTTGCTTTGCGAAGGGGGTTGATCCATGGGACAGGAAAGGAGAGGTGCTTCATTGGAAGGCCGAGAAGAGGTTTTATAGGCCGGAGGCTAGGTGGTGCTGTGAAGTGTTAGAAAACTGGGTTTTGGGAATCACACGAAACCCTAGTTATACTTTCCGCCTCTCGGTTTGGGCCCTTTGTCTTTACACCGGGGTTAGAATTAATATCCCCAAACTGATTTGGGAGAACTGTCTTGAGAGGGTGTCGAGGACGAACAAATTGGGCCCCGGTCATACTTGCTTGATCACTCACCTGGCCAAAACTGCTGAAGTAGTCATAGGGAGAGATATGGACTTGAAACCGTTTACTGCTAGGAAGTGGCATAGGTTTGATGAGACAGCGAGGAAGAAGGGCAAGGGTAGGAGGATGAACACCTCTAGGTTTGACAACCAGGTTGCCTACGACCACCTGAGAGAGGAGATGGCCCGGGATAGACTCGAGAGGAGACGCCAGTTTGCCCACACTCGGGACAATCAGGCGAAGCTGGGGGGATTAATCCAGATGGTGGGCTAGTGGGTTATACAGTCTAGTGGTCAGGCGGCGGGGGAGTTTGTTCCACCGGTCCCGACGGCGGATCCGTGGTTCCAGGAGGATGAATTTGAATATGAGGTTCCGCCGAGTGAGGATGAGGAAGAAGAAGATGATGAGGAACAAGAGGAAGATGAGGAGGAAGATGACGAGTAGTGGAGTGTGCCCTCATGCTAGAATTGTTGAGTCCTCGTGTTATCGTTGAGGACAACGATGCATTCTAGTGTGGGGGTGGTTGAATCCTTTTTACTAGTCAATGTCGTGTCTTTGCATCGCCAGTGTCTGCATGTAGTTAGAGGTTTTTGGTTATGTCCTTATTTTTTTTTTTATTATTCATCTTTTTGCACGTTTTGGTATTTTTGAGTCAACCCACCATTGTTGAGTCGTTAGTCGAGTTGGCCTTGCATATAGTGTAGGTAAAAAAATAAATAAAAAAAAAAAAAACTAAAAATGTGAAAACACCAAAAAAATTAAAAATTTGAGAAAGGGCAATTGATAAAAGCTGAAAATTCGGTAAAATCGAGAAGTGTGAGACTTTTAGGCGTAGGGCGTGAATTGCGATCGAGAGTGACAATGTGAGAGTCCCTTAGTAAGTATAGAGAAACTCTCTTTACGGGAATGCGTGCCTATTTTACACACGAACTTAATTCTTTCAAATTTAAAGTGTGTGCCTAATTTTCTTACAAGAGTTGAGCTAGGTGTGAGCTAAACAAGCCGAACGTTCTTGTGTACGTCTTAGGTAGTCGCCAACCCGCCTCGTAGTGGCACACAGAACAGCTGTGCGAGGTGTGTATTAGAGCACTCACTGCTTATAGAACTTACCTTGTAGGACCACTAGTAAACCCGTATTTGAACCATGGATTCTTTGACAACCTTTGGACTTAGGGTGACGATTCTTGGCCTTCAGCATTGATTGGTTAGAATCACCGCTTTAGTGCGTCACGAGGGTGTTGTAGTTGAGGGGGTTCGATGAGGGAGTACTTCATGCTATATTTGTGTGAGTCTTACATATCGCATGCACTTCATTTGTGATCTTCGAGGGGAATGCGAGGGTGAGTGAGAGTAGGCTTGCGCACTTCGGTGTGGCGGTGTTCCATGGCATTACAACATGGACACAAGTGAGGAGAGCCGTGAGTGTGTACCATCTAATACACACAAAACTTGGGTTGGGGGAATTTAATAGGTGGATCGTGCTAGGTACCGGATCTTACTCATCATGGTGTAGGAGGTTTGGTTGGATTAGGCACGAGACAGACATTTGATCGACTACTTGAGAGGGGACAGGATTACATTCGAGTGTGGGGGTGTCGACATTTGACTTCGGACATCGAGATTGCGTTTGCGACGACTCCATCCCCACACATGCTCGTTTATGTTAGCGGCTTTGTTGATTTACACCGAGGATTTCATTGAGATAGGGAGGGACATTGATTTGTGATTTATACGTGTTGATTTAGATATTGTCTCTCCTTACGATTATATGTTAGCTTGGCACTTGGAAGACCACTCGTGAAAGATATTGAAGGAGTTGTGCAGAATTTTGAGAGATAAAAAAAAAAAAAAAAAAATCAGAAAAAAAAAAGAAGAAAAGAGAGAAAAAAAGGAGAGATGAATAAGGGAAGAATGAAAAGTTTGTGGAAGAACGAGTGGAGAAGCGACTAGTTCACGAACGGGAGATTTTTGGTTTATGCATCATTCATGACAATAGCCGCGGAGATCGTAATTGTACCGGGGTGTGAGGGGATCGAGGGCCGGAGATGGTGAGTTTCGGGCTTGGTTTCCATCATTGTTGTGAGGGTGTGTGAGCTATGGTATTTGTGAGAATGTGACGCTTTAGGACTTGTATTTGATTCTTATCCTATTTGTCCCTAAAGCCTCATCATTTTAAACCCGTTAGCGGATTAGGAGCTCGGACCTTGAACGTGGCTTAGCCTAGCGTAGCCTTTTATTTTGTGGCACACATGAAAAGGTATTGCATTCTTGTACTTAGTAAAGTTAGGTTCTCTATACTAGCTAGGGGGAATTCATGTTGACGAATTTGATTTCGAATCACTCCTTGTGTCTAGATTTCTCATCGCTTCGTGTGAATCGGTTTAAGCTAATGGAGATTGCCCAATCTCACAAAAGAAAAAGAAAAAAATTTGTATTTCAATACTTGCATTGTGAATATTGCATTTGCATATAGGTGCATTGTGTATAATCGAGTCGTGTCGACTAGTAGGAAGGATGGTTGGTGAATGGTTCTACTCGGATTAGTATGCAAGAGTTCTTGGTTTTGTATGCAATGTAAGGTGATAGTATGCAATTGGCGTAGGGAAGTTATGCAATGAGTAAGTAGGGTAGTATGCAAAGTTGGATGGATTGCGGAAAAGCGAAAGAAGTTTTGACTTGAGAGAGATGGAATTGACTTGGGAGATTTGCTCGGGACGAGCAAAAGGTAGTGTGGGGGTAGTTGATAACTCCGTTTTCGGAGTTATTTTATGCCTTTTATTTCTACGTTTTGCGTGCTTATAATGGAGAATTTGTCGTCTTTTGAGTAAATTGAGCGTAAATGTGAAAATACGAGTTCATGTGCAATACTTGGTAAATCCGGGCGTTTCTTTAGATTTTTGAGCTTTTTATTGTGATATGATCGCGGGTTGTGTTTTCGTGTTGTGATTCGCAGGAAAACAGGGCTTGGAGGATCGTGCGGGATTTGGAAGCGAACTTCGGAAACAAGGAACTCAAAGGCAAGTCAAAAGGAAGAAGAAAGTCAAATAATGGAAGAGAAAAGTCAAAGGAGGCAAAAAGAGGGCTGGAACAAGAGGTCTTCGTGCGAAGACATTTGTCTTCGTGCGAAGACAAATACTTAGCCAAAATTTCAGTCTGCAACATTCTCTTCGCAAACACACTTGCAGTATCTCAATGAGAAGGCCTTCGCACGAAGAGGCAGAAGTCTTCGTACGAAGACTCTTCGTGTGAAGACAACTGTCTTCGTGCGAAGAGGTCGTGGGACAGAGCAGATTTTTTGGGGCTTTTTCGTATTATTTCCAAACTTTGTAATATTATTATGGGAACGTATTTAAGGCTTTTAGGTCGACTTTTTCAGTAGTTTTTGGAGATTAGAGACATCTTTGGAGATCAAGAAGCCTTGGAGAGAGCTTAGGAGCTTTTGGATCATTCGTTTGAATTCTAAACTCTCGTTTTTCTTGATTTTTATGTTTAAACTCATTATAATTGTCGTTTTGATTATGAATATGAGTAGCTAAACACCTTTTGCTGGGAATTCTCGTTTGGTGTAGCTAGGGTTTGATTTAAAGTTGATGTTTTGATGATTGTAATGCATGCTTTAGCTTAATCTCTCGCGATTATTCACTATTATGGATTATTTGCGTTCTTAAATCTTATTATCTTTGCGAGTAGCTAACGTAGAGATAGAATCAATTAGTTTCACGCGGTAACTCCGTGATAATTAGTCGGTAAATTGAATAATCCACCTAGTCGTATCAATGTTTGGTAACTCGGCATTGTTAACTAGGATCGTTAAAGTAGAATTATGTTATTAATGCGTGCTTAAAGCTAAATTAGGCTTGGTAACTCGGTCTAGTTTAACCTAAGTATAGTGGACTTGATTGGTAACTCGTTAAGTTCAACGTTGCTTGATTAATAGTGAATAATACGTGGTTGTTTTACAAATCAAAACATAAATTTAGATCGATCTAGTGAACCTAGAGAATTCCCGGTACTTTTCCCTTATTGATAAAAACCTCCAATTATTCATTCTTTATTAATCGTGAATTATTTCACTTGGTTAATTGAGATTATTGCATTTATTTTCTTAGACTTAGATAAAAACACAAATTGCGACTTGCCCACATAAGGTTTAGAATAGTAATTAATTTAAACAAAGTCCCTTGGGTTCGACAACCCGGATTTCCGGTTTATTACTACACACGACGGCTGTGCACTTGCAGTTGGAACGTGTCAGTTGTCTCTAAAAGAAACAGTGGGAGGACAGTAGAACTTGAAAAGTTCAAGAACCACAATAGAACATTGATCCGTTTGATGGAACATGAGCAGGATCACAAGGTGTTGTGGAGAAACCAACTCAGATAACACAAGAACCTGTAGGTCAGGTAGGATATGTCAAGGGACTAGAGAAATAAGGATTTCCCATAACCCCTGATATATTGCTCATCAAGATGAGCCTACAACCTATGAGATGGCCACGTGTGGCCATACTCTCAGAAATAGCTTGGAGCCATGAGATACGATATGGAATCCATGTATACCATCAAAGTATAGACTTTGATGGAACCACCTGAAGGGTAGGACCCATAGGGTGCAAGTGGGTTATGAGGAAACCAACATGGATGGTAATATGATTACTTTTAAGGGAAAATTGGTAGGAAAGAGATTTCATGTGAGCTCATAGTATAGATGACACGATTCAACCGCAAGTGTACGGCTGTCGCGTGTAGTAATATCCGGAAATCCGGGTTTATCGAACCCAAAGGACTTGTCGTGAACCAATTAGTATGATTAACTTTATGTGGGCTAGCAATTAAGAGATTTTTCTAAACTAATTAATTAACAAGACAAAACGAGTATTTAAATATTAAGATTTAATATGGGAGAAACAACCAGGACACCTCATTTGGGGGGTTGTTAGGATTCTCTTGTTGACGTCGTTCTACGATTTGTGAAACACAGACGAAGTTTACTTTGCTAATCGAGCAATACTAACTCACCGAGTTACCAAGTGAGCATCCTACGCCTAGGTTAGATTAAAACCGAGTTACCAAGTTCTAATTATCCCTAAACATGCATTAACGATGAATTCTACTCTAACGATCCCATTCGACGTAGCCGAGTTACCAAGCCTATGAACGGGTGATTGTTTGATTTTCCGGTTTAACAATGACCGAGTTACCAAATAATTGCAAACTAAGTTCTAGCTAACAAGACGTCTCCAATTAACGAGATAGGATGAAGATCACAAAAACAATCATAGCAAACGTAAAATCATCAATTAGGTTTATCAAAACATGAATCTCAATTCATAAAACGCATAATCAATGTGAAAATCCTAACCCCAAATTCGGGTCCTGATCTAAGAAGTTTAGCTACGCATATTCATGATCACAAATACAAGCGTTCGTGTGATCATGATCAAAAACAAATAAAAGAAGGAGAAAAGAGATCAAACAAGGTTTCCGAAGCTCCACGATGTGATCCAAGCTCCCAGTTGATGTCCCGTCCTTCAAAAATGCGTCTCTCCTCTGAAAATATGACATAATATGTCTAAAATACGTTCCCTAAGAGTCCCGAGTCGATTAGGAAAGTTTTAAGCATCGTTTCCTTAATTTTGGCCGCCTCTGCACAGTGTCTTCGTAGGAAGACTTTTCTCTTCGTAGGAAGAGTCTTCCTGCGAAGACATTTTCTCTTCGTAGGAAGGGTCTTCGTAGGAAGAGTCTTCGTACGAAGACTTTTTCTCTTCGTAGGAAGGTCTTCCCAGATAGATACTGCAAGCTGTTTTAGGAAGACATTTTAAGCAACTCAAAATTTGGCTAAGTATAATCTCTTCGTACGAAGACAATTCTCTTCGTACGAAGAGAAGTCTGGGTCACCCAAAAACATCCTTTTTCGACTAATTTCCGATTCCTTGCCCGCGCCTTTGCTACCTTAAGTATCTCCTCGACCTCGAGAATCCTTTTATGCTATAAAACATTCTCAAATTCCGCGGAACCCTTCATTCATCAATTTAGCTCCTCGAAAGGCGTATTTGGAATTTCCGGATGTTTTGGCCGCGTTTTATCTCCTTGAGCATCCTTTTTGACATAACTTTTTCGTTCGGATTCCAATAAATGTGATTTTTGCACCTTTGGATTCCTTTTGCGACGTAGACTTCATCCATATAGAGAAACTCTTCTTTTCCGGATCATTTCCTCGTGTTTCTCAATTATTGCCCAATATTTGGTGAAAACATCCAAAACGCGCCAAATTCGTCTTTTCTTCTATTCCGAAGCTCGTTTCTTCTCTCCACTTGATTCCCGCATACGTAATTCCTGTCAAACAACAACACGAACACTACCGCGAAGATCAAATGTGATAAATTATCAAAATCATACTCAAAACCATTAAGAAACGCCCGAATTGTACTTTAAAGCTCAAAAACATCCAAATGTGCATTTTCTTATTATTTTGGCTCAAATCTCGGCACTTTGCACCGAAACGCACACAAATAACAATATAAAGTGTATATAAGATAACTCTTATTAAGGAGTTATCAAATACCCCCACACTTGCCATTTGCGCGTCCCGAGCAAAGTCTCATCTACTGCATCCAACTGTATACTAGCCAACAAGATACAAACGACTCTAACATGACTCACGACACTACTAATGCAGCAAGATGATGCAAATGCAAATCTAGACTCGATCTTAAACACATAAAACACAAATTACATTCTTTTTGGGAGATCAGGCAATTTCAATCCACGTTAGACCGGTGCTCCTGGAGTGATGAACAAGTTAGGCAAGACGTGTGAATCGCAACTAAACTCGACAAAAAGTAATTCCCCATAGTTATTATAGAAAGCTTAACTTTACTATAAAGAACAACCTACCTCTTCATGTGTGCTGATAAAAATAAGAGGCTAACCAAGGCTAAGCCACGTTCATAGTCCGAACTCCTATTCCGCTACAGGTCTAAATATGATGAGGCTTAAGGACAAAGGATATAATTTGTATGACGAAAGAAATCCTAAAGCGTCACATAAAGTCACCAAACCCCATATCTCACAAACCCTCACCATGATGATAGGAATCCACAACCCGAATCTCACCGACTCCGGCCCTCAATCCTCTCAAACCCCGGCACCATGTCAATTCTGTGGCCATCAAAGCAAATAATGTGCAAAACTCATCTTTGTCTTCAATCCGGAACTAAGAACTTTCACCACTCGTTTTCCAATAAGCACCACTGTATTTATTTATTCCTCTCCTTTTTTTTCTCTCTTTTTTTTTCTATTCTTTTTATTTTTTTTCTATTTTTTTTTCTCGCTAAAACAACAATAATACAATAAAAAAATGTACGAGTGTTCTCCTCCAAGAATCAAACAGCAGTAATAATATCAGGGGAAGGAAAGAAAACAATGAATAAGTATCACAAGAATAATTCATCTCCCCCTGACTCCATGAAGCGCAAGATGCCACCAACTATCCAAGTCAAAGCGTGTATGGGGGTGGAGTCGTCAATGCACAATCTCTATGTCCGTAGTCAAAAGTCGACACCCCCACACTAGAATGCAGTCACATCCCCCTCTCAAATAGCCTAATAAGATATGTCACGTGCATAATCCAACCAAACCTCCTACACCAAGATGATAGAAATCAAGTACCTAGCACGTTCCACCAATCAAGAACAACCAATCCCATTTTTGTGCGGATTAGACGTCACGCACTTAGGCTCCCCACTACTGTGTCCATGGTGTAATGACATGGAACACCGCCACACCGTAGTGTGCAAGCCAACTCACTCACCCTCGCATCCCCTCGTAAATATCAAATGAAGCATATGCGATATGCAGAACTCACAAAAATCTGTAATGAAGCACTCCCTCAACGAAACCCCCTCAACTATTGCTCCCTCGTGACGCTCTAGAAAGGTGATTCTAACGATATATGTTGAAGGCCAAGAATCGTCTCCCTAGGTCAAAGAGGCTAACAATGAATCCAAGGATCAATTAGGGTATTCTAGTGGTCCTAAAAGGTAAGATCTAAAAGCAGTGAGTGCTCTAATACACATCCTCGCACAGCTGTTCTGTGTGCCACTACGAGGTGGGCTGGCGACTACCTAAGACGGACAACATGAACGTTCGGCTTGTTTAGCAAACACCAAGCTCAACTCTTTTAAGAGAAAAACAACCCACACTTTAGCTTTTAAAATTTAATTTTAGTTTAAAAATAGGTAGGCATTCCCGTAATGAGATTCTCTCTATACTTACTAGGGGGAACTAAAAATGTCACTCTTGGTCAAAATTCACACCCTATGCCTAAAATTTTCACATCTCACTAAATCAACCAAGTCTATACTTCTTTCAATTGCCTTTTCTCAAAATTTTCAATTTCTTATTTTTTATGAATTTCCTCTTTTTATCATTTTTTTATATTTTTCTTAATATCCTAACTCTATATGCAAGGCTTAGACTCGAAAAAATTTGACACTACACAACTAACTTTGTTGGTGGGTATACTCAATTATGTAAAAGTGCAAACCAACTATAAATCTATCCTACACAATACGACAATATACATAAAAACTCAACACAAACCACTTTCTCTACGCACAATACAACCTAGACACATCCTACATGTAACTGGCTATGCACTAGTAAACAGATAAATCACACCCCCACACTGAATGCTTCGTTGTCCTCAACGAATTTAGAGATCATGTAGAGAACTCAGCAATCAAATGCGAAAGGCCAGTAGATGAGTTGGAGCATGACATATATAATAAAAGTGACACAAAATCCAGCAAAAGAAAAAGATACTCACAACCACCTCAAGGGTGGGGACGAAATCGTGTACAACAGTCCCCAAGCACAGTAGTGGCGCCACCATGCTCCCAACGGTCAGTGTGTACTCGCACACCGGGGTCGACTGCCTCCTCTATGCTAAAATATGTGTCTTGGAGAATCCCCAACTCGCATACACGAGTCCCCATAAAGGTCGTGTGTGCCGTGACACACCGGGGTAGACTCTCCCATATCCTGCTCAAATATGTCACTAGGAAACATCATTAGTCCCTCTCTCTCTCATCTCTCCAAATAACATAGTAAAAACACAAAACATAACTGTATTAAAAACAAACTCCCTAATCTAATGCAAATAAATAGGTTGGGTTGCCTCCCAACAAGCGCCTTGTAATTTAAGGTCGACGACCCGACCCAGTTACCTTAAAAATGTCAAGGAGGTTTAGCGCGACGTGCCTCCTCCTTCAGTTTCTTGCTCTTGATCTTTTGCACCACATCATGCGCACCAACAATAATTGGCTTCTTTTCTGTATCGGGTGGATCGGGTTGCAAAACTGTAGACAACCCAGGTGTAGGATCCACATCTTTCTCTCTAAATTTGATCATCGCCAATCTATTCTTCCCTTTGTCCGGAACAAATGCCTTAAACACAAGCGATGAATCTAGAGCTTTGATAGTGAGCTCCTCAGTCTCTAAATCCACATTTGCGCGCATTGTCTTCAAAAGCGGTCTTCCAAAGATAAGTGGCACATCGCGATCCTCCTTGATGTCCACTATCACAAAGTCAGCTGGAAAGACAAATGCACCCACTTTAACAAGCAAGTTCTCAATAACCCCCTTTGCTGTAACAATAGAATTGTCTGCCAGTTGCAGACCCATCTTCACAGGGGTTGGCGCACCAATGCCCAATCTCTGAAATAGGGACAATGGCATGAGATTAATACTCGCTCCTAAATCACAGAGCCCATGCGTGTGATATCCACCCCCAAGAGTACAGCCTAAGATGACACTGCCTGGATCTCTCATCTTGGGAATATCTCGCTGTATCACAGTACTACATGTCTCTGTCAGCTTCACTGTGGCATAAGGGTCTATGCTCTTCTTACCCCATAAAATTTCCTTGAAGAACTTCTTATACTTGGGCATCTGAGCAAGTGCTTCCACTAATGGGATGTTTATATGCAGCTGCTTGAATATGTTCAGAAATTTTCCAAAGTGTTCCTCATCATCCTTCTTTATTGCCTCCGGATATGGTACCCGTGGCTCATAAGTGGCCGGATTTGGAGTGTTCTTGGGCTCTTCTTTCTTCTCAACCGTGTCCTTTGATTGGGGACTCACGGATTTGGGAAATTCTTCACCCAATTCCTTCTCTGTGGCCTTTGTAGCTTCAGCTCTCGCATGGCTAGGATATGGAGGATCCTGAGTAGTAGTGCCACTGCGAGTAGTAATAGCCTTGAGCTGCTCAGTAGGAAGAATGGTATTGGAAGGAAGCACACCTGGCGGAAATTTAGCATTCTGATTGGCAATCTGCCCAATCTGAGTCTCGTGGCTCTTTATTGTTGCTTGCATTGAGACAATCGTGCTCTCCATCCTGTCTTGATTAGCTAGTAACTTTCTCAATAAAGCATTTGTCTCTTGTTCTTCTGGTTGCTGAGCCTGTTGCTGTTGAAATTTCCCTTGAGCTTGATACTGAGAGTTCGGCTGCTGTCCGGGCGCATATAACCCATTGTTAGGGTTGGCATAGCTAAAGTTTGGGTGATTGCGGTTGTTGGGATGATAAGTGTTAGTCCACTGCTGCTCTCGTGGTGGACCCATGTAATTCACATCTTCAATGAAACCATATCCCTGATTCTCATCCGCGAGTAACTCACGCATGGGCTTCTGTGATGGAGGGTGCATGCCGTGAAATGCTGAGGTCATGGATTCCAGCTTTTGTTCCATAGATTCAATCTTGTTGACTAAGGCTGCATCCCCCGGTTTGGAGTACCTACGAGTTTCAGTTCGTGTAGACTCTCTCTTTGACACGTTGTTCAGCAGATCTTGAGCTCGCTGTACTCTCAAGCCCATAAAATTTCCTCCAGCTAACATATCTAGCTCATGTGATGTTTCCCTGTCTAGAGCATTATAGAAATAATGGAGGAGTTTATACCACGGCTCTCCATGAGTAGGGCATCTGCGAAGAAGTTGGTTGAATTTCCTCCATGTATCTCCTAGAGAGTCATCCTCTTGCTGAGTAAAATTCCTAATATCAGCCATGAGCTGAGCAACTTTGGATGGCGGCAGATATTTTCTCAGAAACTCATGGCAACACTCTGCCCATGTTGTAATTGATCCTGCTGGAAGCTCCATGAGCCATGTCTTGGCTTTCCCAGATAAAGAGAAAGGAAATAGCATCAACTTCACTGTTTCATCTGGAACTTGCTCATTATGCAATGTTGAAGTAATTTGCCCAAAGTTAAGCAAGTGGGCATTCGGATCATCTCCCGGAGCTGCTGTAAATAGGCACTCAGTACGCACCATATCAATCATCTGCTGACGCAACTCAAAGTGAGCAGCATTAATCTGTGGCCTCACAATGGTAGGTTGGTATCCAGCTGGCGTGGTTCTGAAATAGTCCACCAAAGGACGATCATCTTCCTGTGCCACATTGTTCCTTTGTACCACTAGCTGAGCTCCATTAGGCGGATTCGGAGGTATCGGAGGGTTAACAACTAATGTATGTGCAGCAGCTAACTGAGCTCTGAGCAACTCAGTTTCCCTCAATGAATTGGCCACTCTGGCCTCGGCAGCGACTCTAGCGGTCTCTGCATCTTCCGCAAGCTTGCGGAGTCTTTCCAACTCGGTTCCCTGTTGGTCACCCATTGGAACTGATTTCCTCGAGTCTCTACGCTCGTTGTGCAAAAGTGATTCCGGATCTTCTAACTGTGGCTACAATAGCTCGTTTTAAGAACGGGTCCTACGCCGAGAGATTCACCTGAAACACAAGCCACACTAAAACGAAGGTGAGTAACAGATATAAACAGAAAATAAAATCCCTAAAGCTAACAATTCTAATTAATTCAACCGAAGTCCCCGGCAACGGCGCCAAAAACTTGACACGATTCAACCGCAAGTGTACGGCTGTCGCGTGTAGTAATATCCGGAAATCCGGGTTTATCGAACCCAAAGGACTTGTCGTGAACCAATTAGTATGATTAACTTTATGTGGGCTAGCAATTAAGAGATTTTTCTAAACTAATTAATTAACAAGACAAAACGAGTATTTAAATATTAAGATTTAATATGGGAGAAACAACCAGGACACCTCATTTGGGGGGTTGTTAGGATTCTCTTGTTGACGTCGTTCTACGATTTGTGAAACACAGACGAAGTTTACTTTGCTAATCGAGCAATACTAACTCACCGAGTTACCAAGTGAGCATCCTACGCCTATGTTAGATTAAAACCGAGTTACCAAGTTCTAATTATCCCTAAACATGCATTAACGATGAATTCTACTCTAACGATCCCATTCGACGTAGCCGAGTTACCAAGCCTATGAACGGGTGATTGTTTGATTTTCCGGTTTAACAATGACCGAGTTACCAAATAATTGCAAACTAAGTTCTAGCTAACAAGACGTCTCCAATTAACGAGATAGGATGAAGATCACAAAAACAATCATAGCAAACGTAAAATCATCAATTAGGTTTATCAAAACATGAATCTCAATTCATAAAACGCATAATCAATGTGAAAATCCTAACCCCAAATTCGGGTCCTGATCTAAGAAGTTTAGCTACGCATATTCATGATCACAAATACAAGCGTTCGTGTGATCATGATCAAAAACAAATAAAAGAAGGAGAAAAGAGATCAAACAAGGTTTCCGAAGCTCCACGATGTGATCCAAGCTCCCAGTTGATGTCCCGTCCTTCAAAAATGCGTCTCTCCTCTGAAAATATGACATAATATGTCTAAAATACGTTCCCTAAGAGTCCCGAGTCGATTAGGAAAGTTTTAAGCATCGTTTCCTTAATTTTGGCCGCCTCTGCACAGTGTCTTCGTAGGAAGACTTTTCTCTTCGTAGGAAGAGTCTTCCTGCGAAGACATTTTCTCTTCGTAGGAAGGGTCTTCGTAGGAAGAGTCTTCGTACGAAGACTTTTTCTCTTCGTAGGAAGGTCTTCCCAGATAGATACTGCAAGCTGTTTTAGGAAGACATTTTAAGCAACTCAAAATTTGGCTAAGTATAATCTCTTCGTACGAAGACAATTCTCTTCGTACGAAGAGAAGTCTGGGTCACCCAAAAACATCCTTTTTCGACTAATTTCCGATTCCTTGCCCGCGCCTTTGCTACCTTAAGTATCTCCTCGACCTCGAGAATCCTTTTATGCTATAAAACATTCTCAAATTCCGCGGAACCCTTCATTCATCAATTTAGCTCCTCGAAAGGCGTATTTGGAATTTCCGGATGTTTTGGCCGCGTTTTATCTCCTTGAGCATCCTTTTTGACATAACTTTTTCGTTCGGATTCCAATAAATGTGATTTTTGCACCTTTGGATTCCTTTTGCGACGTAGACTTCATCCATATAGAGAAACTCTTCTTTTCCGGATCATTTCCTCGTGTTTCTCAATTATTGCCCAATATTTGGTGAAAACATCCAAAACGCGCCAAATTCGTCTTTTCTTCTATTCCGAAGCTCGTTTCTTCTCTCCACTTGATTCCCGCATACGTAATTCCTGTCAAACAACAACACGAACACTACCGCGAAGATCAAATGTGATAAATTATCAAAATCATACTCAAAACCATTAAGAAACGCCCGAATTGTACTTTAAAGCTAAAAAACATCCAAATGTGCATTTTCTTATTATTTTGGCTCAAATCTCGGCACTTTGCACCGAAACGCACACAAATAACAATATAAAGTGTATATAAGATAACTCTTATTAAGGAGTTATCAATAGACTATGACAAAATCTTTCCCCAATTATGATGCTTAAATCCATTCGCATGTTGCTTGTAGCAATCTATTTATAGATTGGATCAAGCTTCTAGGATTTGGACTCTTCAATTGATGATGAAATCAAAGGAGTTTGGTTCCATCAAAATTGAAGATGAGACTTGTGTCTACAAGAAGGTTAGTGGGAGCACATATATTTCTCTGGTCTTGTATGTGGAGACATACTTAATCATTGGGAATGTTGCCCCTACTTGGCAGTCTTACGCAGATTGACTAGGGAGTTGACTTTCTAATGGTAGACTTAAGCAAAGCAACTTGTGAAGATCTATTGAGGTAGATCAAGATGGTTGTATAGCTTAGGTCATAGTACATAAATTGACAAATGTGTTGAAAAAAATATTGATTCTTACCCATGTCACATGGAATTAGTCTTTGGAAGGCTAATTGTCTTCCCAATTATATTGGGAAGGGACCGTATGAATAAGATTCATGAGATACGCCATGTTATGTACTAGGCCAGATGTGTCATATGGTATGACACAAAGATACCAGTAAAATCCAGGTGAGAGTCACTGGATAAATTATCAAGATTATCCTTTAGTACTTGAGAAGCACTAAGGATGAATTTTTGATAAATAGAGGATATGAAGAGTTTGCTGTAAGGGGTTACAGTGATGCAAAATTCAAATCTGACAAAGAAGGTTCAGATTATAAGTCGAGTTTTGAGTTTTGCCCTAGTGGGAGCGACTGTGAGCTGGAAAGGTTCAAGGCAAGATTCAGTCACTGATTCTAACATAAAGGACTGAGTAAATTAATGCATAAGATGCATCTACTCAGAATATTCAATCTCAATCGAATTCTTGATGGAGGAGATGTGAATATTTGCAAGGTTCCAACATATGTCTTGCCCCTACGCAGTGTAAGCATGGAGGGCCGCGCTAGATCAATAGGCATATGATGCAGGAGATTGACTCTAGTGCAAGTGGGAGACTGTTGGAATTGTGCCCTAGAGGCAATCAATTAATTGTGACATTTATGGATTTACGATTCATTATGTTATCGATATAGAGATATGTTAACATGAATGAAGTCCTTATAATATAAGTGTTATATTCTTAAATATCCCTAGTCAATTATAATGATTAATAGGACAATCATCTATAGACTAGCATGGGGTTGGATTGATATGGAGATATCATGATCCAACACATGGGTATGCATTAGGAGTAACGGCATACAGGATTGACCCATCTCCGAGAAGGCTACATACACGTTATGTTGAGTCACAAGCGCTTCTCGCGGTGCAACGGTATTGTCATCCTTGGACTTGAAGTCACTAGATATTCTAGTTGTGGATTATTGTGGTTTTGGTAGCGTCAAACACTACGCCGAAACTGGGTAGCTATAAAGGCCTGTACTGGATACAATAAGAAGCAAGCTTAGAGATCGTAGTGGACGTAGATAGAATTTGTCCCTCCCACATAACGGGAGCAAATATCCTAGGCCACTCGAGGGATAGTGCTTATAAAATGTCTGGCCAGACTCAAATAATCAATATGGGATATTGATGTTATTTGCACGAATAAGGCTATTCCCAGGATCGAGAAACTATGGATTGGATATACGAGTGTGATTTGTATGTCTCTTGTCCAATCCGGATATTGGGACAAAGGGATGAGACAATTACTTGCACAAGGTTTGTCATGATGACTATTTTATTTGTTGGCTAGAATGGATGTCTTGCTAGAGGCCGCTCCCTATTAGTAAATAATTACTACCAACTGAATAGAATTTATGGGGTCACACGCCATATAGGGGTGAACTAGACTTGGGAAATAATTAATTAATATGATTAATTAATTAGAAGGATCAAATCGCAACAACTTGCTAACTTAGTAGGACTAATATGCAAGTTGGACTAATCCATGTATAGACATGATTAGGATTTGCCAAGGTGGCCTAATTCATGTAGAGACATGATTAGGATTAATTTGCAAATAGAACTAATCCATGTATTGACATGATAAGGACTATTTTTCAAAAGGGACTAATCCGAACTTGAGTAGGATTAGGAGAGGGGTTCTTTATGGTAGGACAAGGAGTTGTTGGAATATATAAAGAACACTCCTAGCTTATTTTTCTCTATACACATACACACAACTATATGATAGAGTAGGAGAGACTAAAGCAAGGAGAGAGAGCAAGTCCCAAGCAAGGGCCGAACCCCCCTTGTGACCGCCGCCCCTACCCGTCGGCCAAAAGGAGAGCCGCCCCACCTTTGGCACTCCATTGTTGGCGTGATTCTTCTTCCTCTTCCTCTTTCCGGGCTAGCAACAAGGATTGGAAGATCTAGATCTCACCTCTAGGCGTGGATCAACCGTAGAGACGTGACACAATTCGCGTTTGAAGTCATCAAAGGAGAAACCCTAAGGTGTGTTATTGATTTTTTCCTTCACCATCGTTATGTCTTTTGACTTGTCATCCTTGGAGGGTTTTGCATGGTTAATTATTATTTCCGTTGCGCATCCATGAATCAAAACCCAACAGTTACACAACTTAAGGTTTCTCCTGTGATGACTTGTCACGTGAATTGTGTCACGTCTCTACGGTTGATCCACGCCTAGAGGTGAGATCTAGATCCTCCAACTCCTTGTGCTAGCTAGGAAGAATAGAAGAGGAAGAAGGAATCAATCAACAATGGAGCACCAAGGTGGCGGCTCCCTTTATGGCCGACGGGTAGGGGGGGGGGGGTCCCAAGGGGGGTTCGGCCCTTCCTTTGGGACTTGCTCTATCTCCTTGCGTTATTCTCTCCTATTCTAGCATATAGATGTGTGTAGAGAAAATAAGCTAGGAGTGTTCTTTATATAGACCAACAACTCCTTGTTCTACTACATAAAGAACCCCTCTCCTAATCCTACTCAAATAAAGATTAGTCCCTTTTGCAAACTAGTCCTAATCATGTCCATACATGGATTAGTTCTCTTTGCAAATTAATCCTAATCATGTCTCTACATGAATTAGGCCGCCCTGGCAAATCCTAATCATGTCTATACATGGATTAGTCCAACTTGCATATTAGTCCTACTAAGTTAGCAAGTTGTTGCGATTTGATCCTTCTAATTAATTAATCATATTAATTAATTAATTCCCAAGTCTAGTTCACCCCTATATGGCGTGTGACCCCATAGGTTCTATTTAGTTGGTAGTAACCACTTTCTAATATGGAGCGGCCTCTAGAAAGACATCCAATCTAGCCAACAAATAGAATAGTCATCATGAAAAACCTTGTTCAAGTAATTGTCTCATCCCTTTGTCCCAATATCCAGATTGGACACGAGACATACAAGTCACACTCGTATATCCAATCCATAGTTTCTCGATCCTGGGAATAGCCTCGTTCGTGCAAATAACATCTATATCCTATATTGATTTATTTGAGTCTGGCCAGACATTTTATAAGCACTATCCCTCGAGTGGCCTAGGATATTTGCTCTCGTTATGTGGGAGGGACAAATTCTGTCTACGTCCACTACGATCTCTAAGATTGCTTCTTATTGTATCCAGTACACGCCATTATATCTACCCAGTTACGGTGTAGCGTTTGACGCTACCAAAATCACAATAATCCACAACTAGACAATATAGTGACTTCAAGTCTAAGGATGACAATACCATTGCACCACGAGAAGCGCTTGTGACTCAACATAACGTGTATGTAGCCTTGTCGGAGATGGGTCAATCCAGTGCGCCATTACCCTTAATGCACACCCATGTGTTGGATCATGGCATCTCTATATCAATCCAATCCCATACTAGTCTATAGATGATTGTCCCATTAACCATTATAATTGACTAGGGATATTTAAGAATATAACACTTATATTCTAAGGACTTCATTCATGTTAACATATCTCCATATCTATAACATAATGAATCGTAAATCCATATATTTGTCACAAGAAATAGATTGCCTCTAGGGTACAATTTCAATAATGGCTAGAGAGATTTCTTACAAATTCATGCCGCGCCGCAAATGCTCGCTCCAAGACATTTGATGAGTTGTATAGAGATAGTATATTATCTTAGGTTCATAAAATAGCCATTCCAACGCACTATGCAAATAAACAAGCGGATATTCGTCCCTTAGCTCCCGGAGGAACCGATCTGAGTCAGGATTGTGTTCGCCGTGAATACGGGAGAGAAGACCCAGTACTAACTTCGCCAGGAAATGCCCCCAATTATTCGCATCCGATAGATACTTCTTTGCTTCCTTCCAGTTGTCATACTTGAGAAATACACATTGCAAGTAGACATCAAGAAGACAGTTAAAGATTGTATATATGACTAGCAGTAACGGATTCACAAGGTATGTGATGACTGGAGAGACTTACAAGTCCAAGCCAGAAGGTGACGTCCAGATTTTGCGCCCTCCAACAGTCTTCAAAAGTTCTTCGTGCTTCAGAGCCCATTCCGACAAGTGGGTTAGAGGGTAAATGTTAGGTGACTTAAGGTAGAGGAATATGTCCTCTTCAAGCAGTCGCAGATTCATGGTCTTGCTTGTTGCACTCAGCGAGATGAAATCCCCAAACGAATTTTCAGCAACACGTGTTGTTATGACTCTCAACACATCATATTGTGCAGTTTCTAAAATAGACTTCTTCGAAAGATCCTCCTCCATTACTGTAATTTTGTCAAACTATGGCACATGGAAAGAAACCTCAGGTTTACTTTTATGGTTTATATAAAAACTTCAAGTCTCTTTCCTTCGTTCACCCTATATGTGCCTTCTCGAGCATTGCTCTAGCCTAAAAATTTTTAACCGGATACGGGTCGGGGACTATCCGGATCCGTGACAGTCCCAACGTGGTCCGGGTGGAACAAAAAGAGGAAGGGAGACTTCTAAAAAAACGGATGGGAGGAAGGAGTTGTGGGCCCACTACAAACAACCAAACCCTCCTATATGTTGGAAATTCAAACTACTATAAGGGTGGATGAGATCTAAAGGTTGAGGTTGATTTAATCTAAAGGCTGAAGTAATGTCAACCGTCATGTTTTATAGAATAGAAGACTAGGGGTTGCCCGTGCCACTACCACTAAAAACACTAAGAACGTGCCATCAATTGTAATGTCATCAATCAAGATAAGAACTTTATCCACAAACTTTAAACACGTTATTTTTAAGGTACACATTTACATCGGGTTGCTTTTATAATTGCAATTACTGGAAACTTTTCTTAAATGTTCTCTCTCAATTGTATTTTTAAAAGAATCTACATGCTTAAAAGACATTTCAAAACTAATAATTTTAATTGTAAAAAAAACACTGCTAATGTTAGACATTACAGCATTATTTATACATTTAAAACTAATAAAGTGAAACCACAACAGGAAGAGGGAATTTTCAAAAAAGGAGGGAGGAAGTTGTATTGGGGCCCACTACTAACAACTAACCTCCTCTCCTTATTTATTAGAAATTCTATTAAGTATGTGAGATCTAAAGGTAGGGGTTGATTTAATCTAAAGACTGAAATAAAGTCAACCGTCTTGTTCTATATCGACTGATAAAATATTGGGTGTTTCCCTTCTAAGGCTGTACAACTCTGATTAATCTCTTTCCCATCATCCTTACTTTTTGACGCGTATCAGGGTCTCTTTGAACGGATGATTTGGATTGCAAAACGATACAATTTTTTATTATTTTTCTATCGTCAACTTTTAATGTTCAACCCAAGAAAAGACTGCCAAAATAATTTGCATCATATTGCTTGCAAATCCGCAAGTCAAAGTGAGCTAATGAATGGTGATAAAAGTCTAATTTATTGGAAAGAGAAGAATTAGTGTGTTATGTGACTCTGATACTGTTAGAGGTGATGACTGACGTACGTGAACCAAAGTTTTAAAAATCTATAAAACAAGCATGATTAAATTTTTGGCAGATTTTAATCTCCAATGATATTTTAATCTCCAACCAAACATGCACCAACTCTTTGCAATTTTGTGAAAGCACCATTGTTCGATACTTTGATACAACAAAACCAAGTGAAATTTTTTGTATTTCATCTGAGCCAGCTTAATAGGCCTTCAACCCTCGATAGATGAAGTATTTGACAATCGTTGTAATCTGAAAGTTTGTAATGTAAGTGTAAAACATGATCTAAATACTCTAGAAGAGGGAGGGGGGGGGGGGGTTGAATAGAGTATGCTAACATTTGCCAAAATACAGTCTTTTGAAAATTCGTGTAGTGAAGACAGATGATATCTCAAAAGCTTGGAAACATTTTTAACAAACATGAAGATATAACTGCATAGCACAGAGGCCTCAAAGCTTTGAGTTTGGAAAGCACCAAAGCTTTGAAACTTCCTGTTTAAACTGAATGTAACGACAAAAAAAGTAAATAACAGAGACACAAGGATTTTATAGAGTTCAGTCACAATTGGACCTAGTCACTTCTTGAGGGATCTAATCCCTCAAGGATTCAAACACAACTTCTTATTAATCACCCAGATTTAGCCCTAGCTCTCAAGCCTAAGTGAGCTACCTTACACTTATACATCTTTTGGTTCCCAACCTATCTAGTTATAGGCTACAACCTGTTGAAACAATAAGAACCTCTCGTTGTTCACTTGAAACAACCAAACTACTAAGTTTAGCGAGGTTTTAGAAATGTAGAATGAATAATACAGTTCAGTACAAGAAGAAGAACTCAAAAAGAATAAGCTAATGAAGCCTGGAAGAGTTCTTCTATACTGATGAATGATCCTGCTTCTGCAATGTCAATGGCCTGATTAACCTTGAATATTTGAATGATGTCAACTCTCCTATTTGTAGCACACTTCAAATCTCACGAAGATCAGTCTTTTTCTCAGTGTCTCTGCTCAATTCAAAAAGCTGATCTCTTGAAATAACAGTCTGCAACCAACTGAGAAATTTTAGGAACAGAAATACTATGAATCCTCTTCCACGATATGCTTTCAACAACTATGTTTGAATAGATATCTGATTTGTTTATGAATGTTGGGACACCCAACAAACGTGCATAAATTGAGCACACAAGATCAAACAACATCAATACGATCTAGCATCAAGATCTGTTTAGCATAATGCTAACAGTTCATGAGAAAACTGGGTTAGATTTGTCTTGTAATAAACTTATATAATCAAGCTGTTGAATATGTTAAACATGTTATATACTTAGAAAAACAGAAGAGAGACAGTATCTGGAGGAATATCAAAAGCTATTTATTCTCTACCAAAGCACTCTTTATATAGAGTGTGGGAGCCAATCATGATCCTATATGAGTCAATCATAATCTATTAGGAGTCCATCATAATCTACTAGGGATTATTCATTATAAAATTCCATAAAAAAATAACCAAAATAGAACAAGTGTTATTGGACAATAATCAACTCATAACAAGTTCTAAGTCTTACAGGAATCACCTGCATACAGAAAGATAATTAGATGAACATAGCAGTAAAGAATAATCATAAAATCTCAAAGCTTTGAATCTTTGCCTGCTAGTTCATCAGAGTGAACTTGGATTTTAATCAAGCTGATTCCTGCATTTGTTATAGCTTAGAACACATACTATTAAAGCATTTAAATAGTTATCCAATATCAAAACCAAAACCTGCACAAAAACAGTTAGACAAATAAACATATAGGCACAACTACAGTAACTCAAAGCTTAGAAGCTTTGGTACTTAGCAGTATTTCCTGCTTGTGTTTCTGGATTTCATCATCAAGGAACTAAAGATCTCTGCATATACATTCACAAAACAATATCTATGAGCTTCAGACTTATCAATCTCCCCCTTGATGAAAGACAAAACACATTATTTGAAATCCTGATTTCCTGCAACTCACAATCATAAGTAATATTCATAGAATCACAGATAACAAATACTACATAATCAAAATAGAAAACACAACAGAATAGCATAGATAGCATCCTACCATCCAACAATATCCAGGAATTATTACAAAACTGTAATCCATAAACTAACACAAAAACACATAAAACTAACACAAAAACACATAATCTTCTCCCCCTTTTTGACTTTCATTAAAAGAGTAGAATAAATGTATGATGTGTTCAGAGTGTTTCAAGGCTTTAAATGACAAAATAACTTCAGGACCTAGGAAGAGAAGAATAGAGAGAAAAGGTTTCAAGGCTTTGAAGATTTTGCTATTCCTTTGCCTTTGTTTTGAGCCTCCTCATGCTTTTCCTCTGAATCTTCTTCATCCTCAGCTTCTTCTTCTCCTATCTCTCCTTGTTCTGTAGCTTTCTTATCAGCAGATTCCTCAATATGCATCTTCTCAACAACTTCATCAACCAACTTGTCCAAATCAGTAGCCTCCTTTTCAGCATTCTCAGCAGCAGTATCTTCCGCACCAGCCTCATCTTCAGATTGTTCAAAGAGATCCTTTGCTGTAAGAACAATAGGAATTCCTTTCTTCTTCTTCTTCTGTTTCTTAAGAGCTTCTCCTAAAACCTCATCTAAATCAATGCTGGTTTCTCTACTCTCTGAAGAAGGTACTTTTTGCAGATCCAAACCTTTGATGATGATGTCAAGTTTGTTGATCACCAAACCTTTGAACTTTGTGAATTCAGAGGATAGATCAAATAAACCCTGTCTTAAACTCCACTCCATATTCCAGAACTTCAACCCTATCCATAACTTGAGAAAAGTACAGATTTTCATACACTCTGGGGGTTGAAGCATCTCTAGGTTTGATAAAATCTTTCTCTTTTAGCTCCTTAGCATTCAAATCTGAGTAAAAATTCCACTTCCCTTTTGCAGTGTAAACTATCCCAATCATTTGAAGTGATGTGTCATCAACTACTCTAAAACCAGTAGTTATCTTCTCCTCATCCTTAAAAGAAACTCCAAAATGTTTGAAAAACAATGGTAAGACATTGGCATAAGGCAGGAAATGGTTCCTAGTCCTAGTCCCACAGTATACCATGTGTTCCATCACAAAAGTAGGAAGGTATACCTCAAACCCTTGACAGATCAAGTACATCAATATCAACACCTTGTCTATCACCAGCTCTTTGGAAAACTCTCAGGGAACTACACATCTCATAATGGTTGAGAACAAAATTTTGGCTTCACAAGTAAACACTGAATGTGTTAACTGCTTAAGTTTAGAAGTGGTTCCCTCCAAGAAAAATATAGATTTGGCTTTCTCCAAAACTTCTTTCCTATCAGGGTAATTACTGACCTTATACTTTCTAGAAACTTCCAAAACTTTGGAAAACACCTTGTGATCCAACCTAATGAACACACCAGCCACTCTTGAAGTAAGGATATACCTATCACTATCATCTAGTTCTTGAACCAAATTCAGATAAAACAATCTGGTTAACCTAGGGTAAGCCTCAGAAGGTGTGTTTATCGAACTTCCAACAGATGAATTCCTCAAGTTCTTATTGTAGTCTAAGTCCAATATATCCAACAACTCAGTACTAATCAGACTAAAAAATGAGACTTTGGATGATGCATACCCATCCATCCACACAGGTTTAACTTCAAAATTGACAAACCAAGATTCGGGCAAAGTATTCCTACCAAAATTGGTTGCCTTCTTGGTCTTCACAGCACTGTGTTTCACCCTCTTCTTTGGAGTTGCTTCACCCTTCTTCTCTGGAGTTGATTCTCCTTTATTTTCTTTTGAAGATGGAACACTCTTCTTTTATCCTTTCTCAGCAGTAGCTTCCTTCTTCTTCTTACTTGATTCTTCCTCTAGAACTTTACACCCCTGATCTTTTTCCTTCACCACCTCCCCTGTAGCAGACTCAGATTCTGACCCAACCTCTGGTGCTTCTTGAAATTCCTTACCCTTCTTGATCTTCTTTGAGGGAGGAGAATTCTCATGAACACTGGTTGTGACCTCTGAATCTGAACCATGAATGGTGGTCTTCCTGTTAGCCTTCCTTTTCACCCTCTTGTTGGAGGTCTGACCTTGCTGCTTGATCCTTTTAGATTTTCGCTCCATTTTGGTAAGGGTTTGAGAGAGTTTGAGAGAAAAGAGAGAGAGAGAGAGAGAGAGAGAGAGAGAGAGAGAGAGAGAGAGAGAGAGAGAGAGAGAGAGAGAGAGAGAGAGAGAGAGAGAGAGAGAGAGAGAGAGAGAGAGAGAGAGAGACGAAGAGGTAGAAGTTGAGAATGAGAGAAATAAGTCCTTAGCCAGCTTAAGTAGGTAGAAGAGTCTGATTAAAAAGAGAGATTTGCATGAAAAAAGATTTCAGAAGATTTTGAAGATCTTTCGAGATTTTCTCTGAACATTTGAAAGATTATGTAATGATCTAAAAATATATTACCAAATATTTTCACGATCCAATTTTTTAAAGATTAAAACATATCCACTAATCAAAGCAGTGTAACAGTGGTTCAAAGCTTTGAGAAGTTTCAGACAAACACTGAGACTTCAAGGCTTTGAGCCATACGTTCAAGGCTTCAGAAAGTATGATCTCAAGGCTTTGAGATCTACACAAGTAATACACATAGTGACTAATACTCCCCCGAAACCAATGCATCCTTGTTCAACATACCCAATTCAAGCCTTAGGGAAGCAAATCTCTAATCTGGCAATGGTTTAGTGAAAATATCAGCAATCTGCTTAGAAGTAGAAATAAAAGATAGAACAATATCACCTTTTTCAGCATAATCTCTAAGAAAGTGATGTCTCACATCTATGTGCTTTGTCCTTGAATGCTGAACTAGATTCTTATAAATAGAAATGGCACTTTTATTGTCACAGTTGATAGGCACATTCCTGAATTCATATCCAAGATCTCTTAGCTGTTTAGCAATCCACAAAACATGTGAGCAGCAAGCTCCAGCTGCAATGTATTCAGCTTCTGCAGTTGATAGAGCTACTGAATTTTGCTTCTTTGAATGCCAACTTATCGATTAAGATCCAAGGAATCGGCAACATCCTGAAGTACTCTTTCTGTCTACTTTGTATCCTGCAAATTCTGCATCTGAATAACCACTCAACATAAAGTTAGATCTCCTTGGATACCAAAGCCCAAGTCTTTGGTTCCATTCAAATATCTGAAAATTATTTTAACACCAATAAAATGAATTACCTTAGGATCATCATGAAATCTAGAACACATGCATACACTAAACATAATATCTGGTCAACTAACAGTTACATTTAGAAGTGAACCAATCATACCTCTATACTCTTTTTGATTCACACTCTTACCAGTTGTGCTTTATCTAAAGACAGTGATGAACTCATTGGAGTTTTAAGTAATTTGGACTGGGACATGTTATACTTGTTTAACAAGTCCATGGTGTATTTCCCTTGATGCAGAAAAATCACTTTCTTCATTTGATGTACATGAAGTCCAAGAAAGAAATTCAGTTCTCCCGTTAAGCTCATATCAAATTCCCTGCACATTAGACTTGAAAAATCTTTTGAAAGAGCATCATTAGTAGAACCAAATAGAATATCATTAACATATATCTGCACAACTAAATAATCTTTTTCCTGAATTTTGATAAAAAGAGTTTCGTCAACCAGTCCTCTCTTGAAACCATTTTCCAGCAAAAACTTGGTGAGTCTGTCATACCAAACCCTTGGAGCTTGCTTAAGTCCATATAAGACTTTATCTAATTTGTAAACATAATCAGGAAAGGTGTCACTTTCAAAACCTGGTTGTTGAGCAACATATACTTCATCTTGCAAATAACCATTCAGAAAAGCACATTTGACATCCATTTGAAAACGTTTTATATGATTATGTGATGCAAATTCCAGAAGTATTCTTATAGCTTCTAACCTTGCAAAAGGGGAAAATGTTTCCTCATAGTCAATACCTTCTTCTTGATTGTATCCCTGTGCAACCAGTCTTGCTTTGTTTCTCACAACTTTACCTTTCTCATCAAGTTTGTTTCTGAACACCCATCTGTTGGGTTTTGACGTAGGTAACGCAGCGGAATAACAAAAATTTAATCCTACTCAAAGCCCACCAAGGATCACAGGAAGAGACATCATAACATGATTAAGGTCATAGAAGATGTGTACCTTTTGATCTGTGAGATCACACGAAGAATAATGTCCTCGTCTCTACGGTTGATCCACGTCTAGAGGTGAGATCTAGATTCTTCCTTCTCCACAAGTGCTAGCTTGAACCCGGAGGAAGAGGGATGAAGATCAAAGAAACAAAGCAACAAAGCATAAAGGAGGCGGCGGCCTCCTTTTGCCGTCGGGTAGAGGGGAGGACGGGGGCTAGGGTTTCGGCCCTAGCTCTTTGTCTTGCTCTCTATTTTTGCTCTCTCCCACTCTTGTGTTATGTCTAATAATAACTCATGTAGTGGGAAGGAAGCTAGAGCCTCTTATATATATACTCCAACAACTCCTTGTTGTTTCCATATTAGAGTTTTCTTGTTCAAGTAGGACTAGAACTATTCCCTTCCTTGCAAATTAGTCCTACTAAGTTTGCAAGGTGTTGCACAATGATCCTTCTATTAATTAATCCATATTAATTAATCCCAAATCTAGCTCTACTCTATTTGACGTGTGACCCCATAGGTTTCTATATAGTTGGTAGTAACTAGTACTAACATGGAGCGGTGTCTAGCAACACATCCATGCCACCCAACCAATAGAAATAGTCAGTGATCCCGACAAACCTTTGTGCCCAATATATCATATTGCATTATCCTTCCATATCCGGATTGGACACGAGACATAAATAGTCACACTCGTATATCCAATCCATAGCTCCTCGATCCTGGGAATATGCTTATGCTTGCAGATAACATTAATATCTCTATATTAATTTATCTGAGTCTGGCCAGACATTCAATAAGCCTCATCCCTCGAGTGGCCGTGGATATTTACCCCCATTATGTGGGAGGGACAAATCCTATCTACATCACTACGATCTCTAAGCTTGCTTCCTATCACGCCCGATAGCCACCTTTATAATTACCCAGTTGCGGTGTAACGTTTGATAACATCAAAGCGCAATATTTCACAACTAGAGTATCTAGTGACTTCAAGTCCAAGGATTGCAATAATATTAGCACTACGAAAAGCGATTGTGACTTCACATAATCTAATGTATCCTTTTCGTCGTGGGTCAATCCAGTATGCCATTACTCCTAATGCATACCCATGTGTTAGACTTGATATCTCCATATCAATCTACCCACATACTAGTCTATATTTGATTGTCCTATTAATCAATATAATGGACCAGGGATATTTAAGATAAATAACACAATTTATCTAAGGACTTCATTATATTAAATATCGCCATAAATAATAAATGAATATTCTAGCCAAATCATTGTGCATACTAAATCTACGATTGCCTCTAGGGCATCTATTCCAACAGTCTCCCACTTGCACTAGAGCCAATCTGGCGCATCTCGTATGCCTATAGATCTGGCGTGCCCTTCATGCTTTCGCTGCGCAAGAGGTTTCGTGAGCGGATCTGACACGTTGTCATCCGTCAGAATCTTGCATATCTTCACATCTCCTCGATCGATCATATCACGAATAAGATGGAATCTCCTAAGTACATGCTTTGACTTTTGGTGCGATCTTGGTTCCTTTGCCTGTGCGATTGCCCCAGAGTTGTCACAGTACAACTCCACGGGATCCACTATGCTAGGGACCACACCGAGCTCAGTGATAAACTTCTTTATCCATACTGCCTCTTTCGTCGCTTCCGCAGCAGCAATGTACTCAGCTTCTGTTGTAGAATCAGCAACTGTGCCTTGCTTGGAACTCTTCCAGCTCACAGCTCCTCCATTCAGGCAAAACACGTATCCAGACTGCGATCTGTAATCATCCTTGTCGGTTTGGAAGCTTGCGTCAGTGTAACTCTTTACACTTAGCTCTTCCATTCCTCCAAATATCAAGAATACATCCTTAGTTCTTCTCAAGTACTTTAGGATGTTCTTGACAGCAATCCAGTGACTCTCACCCAGATTGGACTGATATCTGCTCACCATACTCAACGCGTATGATACGTCTGGTCTAGTACATAGCATGCCGTACATGATGGATCCTATGGCCGAAGCATAGGGTATCCTGCTCATGCGATCCTTCTCCATCTCGTTGGAGGGACAGTCATTCTTGGAAAGAGTGACTCCATGTGACATGGGCAAGAATCCCTTCTTGGAATCTTGCATGTTGAACCTTTTCAACACCTTGTCAATGTATGTACTCTGACTTAGGCCAAGCAACCTTTTAGATCTATCCCTATAGATCTTTATACCCAGTATGTAGGCTGCGTCTCCTAAGTCTTTCATCGCAAAGCACTCTCCTAGCCAATCTTTAACAGATTGCAGAGTAGGAATATCATTGCCAATGATTAGTATGTCATCCACATACAAGACCAGAAATACTATAGAGCTCCCACTAACCTTCTTGTAAACACAAGGCTCATCTTCGTTCTTGATGAAGCCAAACTCTTTGACCGCGTCATCAAAACGTCGATTCCAGCTCCTAGAAGCTTGTTTTAATCCATAAATGGACCTTTGCAGCTTACAGACTTTATTGGCATTCTCTGGATCCTCAAAACCCTCTGGTTGTGTCATGTACACATCCTCAAGGAGGTTCCCATAAAGGAACGCTGTTTTGACATCCATTTGCCAAATCTCATAGTCGTAGTATGCTGCAATAGCAAGTAAGATTCGAATGGATTTAGTCATGGCGACTGGTGAAAAGGTCTCATCATAGTCAATACCATGAATTTGTCTATAACCTTTGGCCACCAATCGGCCCTTATAGGCAACTACCTTGCCATCCATGTCGGTCTTCTTCTTGAAGACCCACTTGCACCCTATGGGTCGAGCCCCTTTAGGTGGTTCCACCAAAGTCCATACTTTGTTGGTGTACATGGAATCCATTTCGGATCTCATGGCTTCTAGCCACTTCTTAGAGTCTGGGCCACTCATGGCTTCACCATAGTTTGCAGGCTCATCATCCATGAGTGGTACGTCATCGGGCTCAGTCACGAGAAGTCCATACCTCTCTGGCTCATGACGCACTCTTCCTGATCTACGGAGTTCCTGTGTTACCTGAACAGGTTCTTCCACAACTTCTTGTGGTTCCTGTTCATGTTCCATTATCGGTTCAGTGGTTTGTGGTTCATGAATTTCCTCAAGTTCTACAACCCTCCCAGTTGCTTCTTTAGAGAATAGTTCTCTTTCTAGAAACACGCCGGTCCGAGCAACGAACACTTTGTTCTCGGTAGGGTTATAGAAGTAATATCCTTTAGTCTCCTTAGGATATCCCACAAACTTACACTTATCCGCTTTAGGCCCGAGCTTGTCTGTTTGTAAACGCTTTACATAGACGTCGCAGCCCCAAATCTTCATAAACGACACTTTGGGACGCCTCCCAGTCCATATCTCATATGGCGTCTTCATGACTGATTTGGATGGAACACGGTTAATGGTAAAAGCTGCCGTCATTAGAGCATGTCCCCAAAAGGATATCGGAAGATCTGTTTGAGACATCATAGATCGCACCATATCTAATAGAGTGCGATTCCTCCTCTCAGATACACCATTCCATTGTGGTGTTCCGGGTGGAGTGAGCTGGGATAATCCCTCACTCTCCAAGATACTCATCAAACTCTTGGCGTAAGTATTCTCCTCCACGATTCGATCGTAGAGCTTTAATACTCTTGCCAAGTTGCTTCTCTACTTCACTCTTGAATTCTTTGAACAATTCAAAGGATTCGGATTTGGCCTTCATAAGGTATACAAATCCATATCTACTGAAATCATCAGTAAATGTGATGAAGTAGGTATAACCACCTCTGGCAGGCGTGGGGAATGGTCCGCATACATCAGTATGTATGAGTGCCAATAACTCACTAGTCCGCTCGCCTTTCTTATTGAAAGGGGACTTTGTCATTTTTCCTAATAAACAAGATTCACATGTCTCATATGATTCCAAATCAAATGAGTCTAGAAGTCCATCCTTATGGAGTCTAGATATGCGTTTCTCATTTATATGGCCTAAACGACAGTGCCATAGATATGTAGGATTTAAATCATTAGTTTTAATCCTTTTAGTATTTATGTTATAGATTGAATTATTTAGATCAAGGATATACAATCCATTAGACAAATGCGCACTACAATAGTGCATACTATCAAAATAAATGGAGCAACACTTGTCCTTTATTGAAATAGAAAAACCTTTCTCGTCCAAACAAGAAACGGAAATAATGTTTCTGCTCATAGCAGTCACATAAAAGCAATTGTCTAATTCTAAAATAAGTCCAGAAGGCAAAGATAGCTCATAAACGCCTACAGCTAATGCAACAACCTTTGTTCCATTCCCGACGCGCAAGTCTATCTCCTCTTTTCGCAATCTTCTACTTCTTTTCAAATCCTGCACATTACGACAAATGTGAGAACCACATCCGGTATCCAATACCCAGGATGATGAAATAGAGAGATTGACGTCTATAACATAAATACCTGGTGGTGGTGGAATCACTATTCCAAGCTTCTTATCCTCCAGATATTTAGGGCAATTCCTCCTCCAATGACCCGGCTGGCTGCAGTAGTGACATTCACCTTTAGCCACGCCCCCACTAGGCTTTAGGGCATCCTTGGATATCACAACTTTCTTGCGTTTTCCTTTTGAAGTAGATGCAACTGACTTGCCCTTCTTCTTGTGTACCATCATTATGGCCTTGCCCTTGCCTTTATTGAACTTTGCTCAGCTGTCTTTAGCATGTTCAATAGGTCTGGCAAAGACTTGTTGATCTCGTTCATATTATAGTTCATAATGAACTGATTATAACTGTCAGGCAACGATTGCAAGACGAGATCAGTCGCCAAGTCCTGGCCGAGTGGGAACCCCAGTCTCTCAAGGTTCTCTATGTACCCGATCATTCGGAGTACATGAGGGCCTACTGGATTCCCCTCTGCAAGACTGCTTTTTAACAATGCTTTAGACACTTCATAGCGCTCATGCCTTGCCTGTTCCTGAAACAATTGTTTCAAGTGTCTGATCATATCATAGGCTTCCATGTTCTCGTGTTGCTTCTGAAGCTCACCAGTCATGGTACAAAGCATGAGGCAAGTCACGTCATTAGAATCATCAATATGTTTCTGACGTGCCCTTACTTCCGCTAATAGAGACTCATCTTGTGGTGGGTCTGGAATCGGAGTGTCCAAGACGTACAGCTTCTTTTCTTGCTTGAGGACAATCCTCAAGTTTCTGTACCAGTCAAGGAAATTTGTTCCAGACAATTTAACCTTCTCAAGGACAAATCGTAGGGATGAACTCGATGCGTTGTTGTTTGCCATTTGGAATTCTACAAAACGAGAAATATGCAATTTTAGTATTTTGAACAATTTGACTATATTTAACAATGGCTAGATCATTAAATATAGCTCCCACTATTTTTCTCGGATTAATAGCCCTCACTATTAAAGCGGAAAATATCTTTATACTTTCTAGTGGGTCCAAGATCCCTTTTTCACTTCTTCTTGACCTTGCTTTGGCAAGTCACCCAAGAATTGGTTATTTAGGTAGGAACCATTTCAATTGCATCCCATGCAACTCTTGGTCCAATTAGGTGAATAAATTTATTTTATTCTTTATCCAATTGGATAACTCCTAATTGTCATGCCTCTAAGCTCATCAATAAAATTGACTCTTGCCTAGTTGCGTCCAACCTCTTGCTTTCAACATACACGCATTACTAGCTTGCGTCGTCCGCAACACATCATGAAAAATTAAAATCGCCTTGCTTTGGCAAGCCCGAATTTTAATAGGCCATGATCATGAAGGGTGTTTTGGCAAGAGAAGGCAAAACGCAATATTTAATTGAGGGATTTCTTTTAATTTGTTTGGTTGATCTTATCAACATGGTCTACTTATTTGGATTGGGCCATCCACAATAAAAGACCAACCTTGTTTATTATTATCTTGTTATCGTTTTGTTTGTAGCGCCATACACACAAAAATAAATAACAAGGCATGAATAATAAACATCCACAAAATAAAAAAACGTGGCATGGATATGGCCCCTAGACTAATGATATTATCAAGCCAATGATAATATCTAATTGCCTAAAGTGCCGAGCTCATCTCCATGTGCTCCACCATAGCTGCGCGCCTAGGGATGTCTTTTGGCTCCTTTGGTTCTCCGGTCTTCTTCTCCATGTACTTGGCTATCATCTAAATATTTCTAATTCTAGCCTAACATCTAGAATAAATAAATAACAAAAGCCTCACATGTCGAGGAGAAAAAGAACGACTCGCAGGCCGTAAAACTTAATTAATTATTACATTAATTTGATCAGCTCGCAGGCCGTAAACCAAACCACAAAACAATAAACATCCACAATCCTAGGCCACATCCATCCACCATGCAATAAAGCACATAATACAATTAAAACCAATTTTTAACGCGCTTGTTTAATTTTAATGAAATTGGGTAACTAGGGTTTCACAACGGTCCAAAGGGTCCAAGCCAACAAGTGGCCCGAACCCTAGGACCACCGCACGCCTAGAGGCCCGCGGCCTTGCTTGGCGCGCAAGGGAGGGGCGGGCGGCTAGGGTTTCGGCCCTAGTCCCCTTCCTCCTTCCTTGTTTCCCAAGCAAGGTTGTTTCCATATGGATTTATTTCCTTATTTTTATTTCCATAATTGAAAACCCCTTTTCAATCATGTGCCCATGAACCTTAATTTTTCAAGAACCCAATTATTCACATCCTATGTGATTAAAATCACCAATTCTAACATCCAATGTTAAACAGTGTCTTGTTTGATTGAATCAAATTCAATATTGCATCTACTATGCCAATTTTTCAGTTTTCGCGTAATAAACAATAATACGGTGTATGAACTGAAATCGTAAACACATAATATCATGTTATGTTTTACGACCTGTGGCTCTGATACCACTGTTGGGTTTTGACGTACGTAACGCAGCGGAATAACAAAAATTTAATCCTACTCAAAGCCCACCAAGGATCACAGGAAGAGACATCATAACATGATTAAGATCATAGAAGATGTGTACCTTTTGATTTGTGAGATCACACGAAGAATAATGTCCTCGTCTCTACGGTTGATCCACGTCTAGAGGTGAGATCTAGATTCTTCCTTCTCCACAAGTGCTAGCTTGAACCCGGAGGAAGAGGGATGGAGATCAAAGAAACAAAGAAACAAAGCATAAAGGAGGGGGCGGCCTCCTTTTGCCGTCGGGTAGAGGGGCGGACGGGGGCTAGGGTTTCGGCCCTAGCTCTTTGTCTTGCTCTCTCTTTTTGCTCTCTCCCACTCTTGTGTTATGTCTAATAATAACTCATGTAGTGGGAAGGAAGCTAGAGCCTCTTATATATATACTCCAACAACTCCTTGTTGTTTCCATATTAGAGTTTTCTTGTTCTAGTAGGACTAGAACTATTCCCTTCCTTGCAAATTAGTCCTACTAAGTTTGCAAGGTGTTGCACAATGATCCTTCTATTAATTAATCCATATTAATTAATCCCAAATCTAGCTCTACTCTATTTGACGTGTGACCCCATAGGTTTCTATATAGTTGGTAGTAACTATTACTAACATGGAGCGGTGTCTAGAAACACATCCATGCCACCCAACCAATAGAAATAGTCAGTGATCCCGACAAACCTTTGTGCCCAATATATCATATTGCATTATCCCTTTGTCTCCATATCCGGATTGGACACGAGACATAAATAGTCACACTCGTATATCCAATCCATAGTTCCTCGATCCTGGGAATATGCTTATGCTTGCAGATAACATTAATATCTCTATATTAATTTATCTGAGTCTGGCCAGACATTCAATAAGCCTCATCCCTCGAGTGGCCGTGGATATTTACCCCCATTATGTGGGAGAGACAAATCCTATCTACATCACTACGATCTCTAAGCTTGCTTCCTATCACGCCCGATAGCCACCTTTATGATTACCCAGTTACGGTGTAACGTTTGATAACATCAAAGCGCAATATTTCACAACTAGAGTATCTAGTGACTTCAAGTCCAAGGATTGCAATAATATTAGCACTACTAAAAGCGATTGTGACTTCACATAATCTAATGTATCCTTTTCGTCGTGGGTCAATCCAGTATGCCATTACTCCTAATGCATACCCATGTGTTAGACTTGATATCTCCATATAAATCTACCCACATACTAGTCTATATTTGATTGTCCTATTAATCAATATAATGGACCAGGGATATTTAAGATAAATAACACAATTTATCTAAGGACTTCATTATATTAAATATCGCCATAAATAATAAATGAATATTCTAGCCAAATCATTGTTCATACTAAATCTACGATTGCCTCTAGGGCATCTATTCCAACACCATCATGTTCGAATCACTGATTGATCATTTGGTCCTGGAATTAAATTCCAAACTTTGTTCCTATCAAACTCATTCAGCTCATTCTGCATTGCAATGACCTAATTTCATATTCTAGTGCTTCTTTTGCATTATTGGGCTCAATGAGTGATACAAACGCACTGAAAGCACATAAGTTCTTCAATTGGCCTCTTCTCTAAGTTCCAGTAGTTGGATCTGATATGATATTCTCTGCTGGATGATCTGATAAATATTTAAACTTCTTTCTGGGTGTCCAAGTGTATGGAACTTCAAGGCTTTGAGTTCTTTATACAGTAGAAGGAGCATCAAATTTCCCGTCAGTCTTAGTTTCAAGGCTTTGAGATTTTGGCTCAGCAGGGGGTTCAAGGCCTTGAGATTCTTCTGAAAGTTTATGCTGCTTAGTTTTGCTTCCACCGACTTTCTCAAAGTCATCATCAGCCTCATATTTATTCAAACTAAGATCTACAAAACTTTCACTCAGAGAATCATCAGTACTTTCATAAAAGATTACATGAATACTCTCCTCTACAACCTTAGTTATCTTATTCTAAACCCTGTAAGATTTGATAGTTTGAGAATAACCAAGAAACACACCTTCATCAAACTTACCAAGATTATCTTTGCCATTGTTATGCACAAAACAAGTACAGCCAAAAGGTTTAAAGTAAGCAACACTAGGATTTCTGCCTTTGAACAATTCATAAGGATTTTTCTACAGAATAGTCCTGATCAAACATCTATTTAGCACATAGTTGGAAGTATTAACAACTTCTGCCCACGAAAACTTTGGAAAATTACTTTCAAGTAGCGTGGTTCTAGAAATGTCTTTAAGAGTCCTATTTTTCCTCTCAACTACACCATTCAGCTGAGGAGTTCTGCGTGCAGAAAAGTTGTGTGAGATGCCATTCTTTGCACAAAATAAATCAAAATCAAAGTTGATCAAATTCCCTACCATGATCACTCCTAATAGATGCAATAGGTAAACTTTTCAAAGTCTGAAGCTCTTTGAAAAGTTTTGAAAATTCAGATAATGTTTCAGACTTTTCTCTAATGAATATAACCCAAGTAAATCTAGAGTAATCATCAACTACAACAAGAATATATCTCTTAAATTTGGGTGTTTTTACCCTCATAGGACCACACAAGTCCAGATGCATCAATTCTAAAGGTCTAGAAGTACTTACAAAGTTCTTTGGCTTGAATGAACTTCTGGTCTGTTTACCTTGAGTACATGCCTTGCAAATCTCATCATCTTTGAATTTGAGGATTGGTAATCCTCTTACCAGATCTTTTGAGATGAGTTTGTTCAAAGTATGCATGCTTATATGACCAAGCTTTCTATGCCACAACTTTGAGTCAACCTTCAAAGCTTTGAGGCATTTCAAAATTTTACCTGCAACTTTGTCAGTACATAGTGCATAAACATTATGTGACCTAAGAGCAGTGAGGATGCAATTGCCTAATTTTTCATCTTGCATCACACCTTTCTCCTTGTCAAATACTACCTTATTACCTTTCTCACAAAGCTGAGAAATACTCAATAAATTATACTCATGACCATCAACTAAATAGACATCAGAAATTGAGTATGAAGAATTGTTACCAACACTCCATATACCAATTATGTTGCACTTTGCTTTGTCACCAAGTGTGATTGTCCCCTCTGATTACACTTTGAGCTCTGAGAATAAATATTTCTTCCCACACATGTGCCTGAAACATCCACTATCCAAAATCCATTTCTGATCTTTCAAAGCTTTGGTGACATCCTGCAAAATTCAATCAATGTCGTAAGAGGCTATTAGACCAAGTGTAGAATTTGGATTCATACTCAGAGTCAACCATGTTAGGTGGTCTAACTCTTTTTGGATCCCAAATCTATTTCATTTGTCCCTTAAGTTGATAAGGATAGGTATTCCTCATTATGTGAGGTTCTGTCCTCCTAAAGGGGCAAGTTAATTTCACATGTCCAATTTTGCAACATTAATGACACCTTGGAGAATGTTAGCTTCCTGATTTCACAAAAGTGGTATGGTTTCTTCTTGGAAAATTTGGATTATAACCAATTCCAGTTTTATATACAGAATGCACACTCCCTCCAAGCATTAGATTTAGTTTCTATTCTGAGCCAGCAAAAGTTGAAAGAATTGTCTTAGATTCTTGAGGATTACTAGTCAATGAAGTGTTTTTTTGTTCTAAATCATCAGAATGATTTTTTAGATCAACAAACTTGTCAGTTAAAAGAGTGTTTTGATCAACTATTTCTTTGACATGTGCTTTCAAAGCTTTGAATCTGAGGTCCAATGCTTTGAAGTCACTATCAATTTTCAACTTAGTAGCTTCAAGACACTTGTTCAAAAAAACCAAATCTAGATTTTCATTTTCAAGGAATCAATCTCATTCCTGCAACTTTCCTCATTCAAAAGGATTTCAGGTAAGACATCAGAAGGACTAGATAAAAGATTCTTTACCATGTCTTCAATTGGCTTCTAAGTAGAGTGGTCTTCTTGATGTCCATCCATTAGACATAGATTGGCTTGCTTCTCTTCAGAATCTGAGTCTGAAGATTCTGAATCACTCCATGAGGCTACCATTTCCTTCTTCGTTATGTTGTCATTTTCCTTCTTAGGAAATTGCATGCTTTTCTTCTTTTGAGGGCAATCTCTTACCAGTTGATCTGCATCTCTACATTCATAGCAATTCATAACTTTGGGTTTATATGAATGTGAAGTAGACTTACCTTTCTGATCCTTACTGGTTGAGGATCTGAATTTTTCGTTGCTGTAGTCCTTGTTTCCAAAGTTTCTCTTCTTCTTCAAAATTCTGGCCAAGGCTTTGGAGATCAGAGCTAAGGCTTCTTCATCATCATCATATTCATCATGTTCAAGGCTTTGGGATTTTTCACTTTCTTTTTCCTTGAGTGCTAGATTTTCGATATTGTCACTCAAATCACCATCAACCTCCTTCATTGAAATCTTATGAGTGAGCAGTTTTCCTTGCAGATCATATAGTTCCAAAGTGCTTAGGTCTTGATCCTCTTCAATTGCAGTTGTCTTAGGCTCCAATTTGTCCTTTGGCAAGCTTCTGAGTATCTTCCTGACCTTTTCCTCATTTGAAAAGGCTTTTCCCAAGGATTCCAAGTTGTTCACAATATCTGTAAACCTTTAACATATCTTTGGTGGATTCATCTGAATTCATCTTAAATAATTCATACTGTCTCGAAAGGATATTAATATTTGTCTGCTTGACTTGGCTGGTTCCTTCATAAGTGACAGTCAGCTTGTCCCATATCTCTTTTGCACTTTTACAGTTGGATATCCTGTTGAACTCATTTTCACTAAGAACACAATATAATAAGTTCAAAGCTTTGTAATTCTTTGTTACCTTTTCCATTTCAGTAACTGAGAGATCTTCATCAAGCTTGACAGTTCTAAGTCCATTGACAGTAGTATAGAACATGTTTGGCCCATTCACAACAATAGACCATAGTTCCATGTCCTGGTCTATGATGAACATCTTTATCAAAGCCTTCCAATGAACAAAGTTATATCCACAAAACAATGGGGGTCTATTGGCTTCTTTTCCCTGTGATAATCCTCCATCACCTACATTAATCATTGTCACAAGATTGGTAGATCCTTAAACAGTGACCCAAACCTCTGATACCAATTGAAAGTTTGTAATGTAAGTGTAAAACATGATCTAAATACTCTAGAGGGGGGGGGGTGAATAGAGTATGCTATCTTTTTCCAAAACACAGTCTTTTGAAAATTAGAGTAGTTAAGACAGTTGATATCTCAAAGCTTTGAAACTGTTTGAACAAACTTGAAGATATAACTACACAGCACAGAGATTTCAAAGCTTTGAGATTTGGAAAGCACCAAAGCTTTGAAACTTCTTGTTTAAACTGAATGTAAAGAAAGCAAAAGTAAATAACAGATACACAAGGATTTTACAGAGTTCAGTCACAATTGGACCTAGTCTCTTCCTGGGGGGGGGGGGGGGTCTAATCCCTCCAGGATTCAAACACAACTTCTCATTAATCACCCAGATTTAGACCTAGATCTCAATCCTAAGTGAGCTACCTTACACTTATACAACTTTTGGTTCCCAACCTATCTAGTTACAGGCTACAACCTGTTGAAACAATAAGAACCTCTTACTGTTCACTTGAAAAACCAAGCTACTAAGTTTAGTGAGGTTTCAGAAATGTAGAATGAATAATACAATTCAGTACAAGAAGAAGAACTCAGAAAGAATAAGCTAATGAAGCCTGGAAGAGTTCTTCTGATCTGATGAATGATCTTGCTTCAGCAATGTCAATTGCCGGATTAACCCTGAAGATTTGATGATGTAAACTCTCCTGTTTCTAGCACAATTCAAATCTCACGAAGATTAGTCTATTTCTCAGTGTCTCTCCTCAATTCAAAAAGCTGATCTCTTTAAATAACAGTTTGCAACCAACTGAGAGAATTTAGGAACAGAAATCCTCTAAATCCTCTTCCCTAATATGCTTCTTTAAAGAGCTATGTTTGAATAGCTATCTGATTTGTTTATGAACGTTGGGACGCCCAACAAACGTGCATAAATTCAGCACACAAGATCAAACAACATCAAGACAATCTAGCATCAAGATCTGTTTAGCAGAATGCTAACAGTTGATGAGAAAACTGGGCTAGATTTGTCTTGTAATAAACTTATATAATCAAGTTGTTGAATATGATAAATAACCAGTATAAAACAAGTGGTATTAGAAAATATCAACTTATAAAAAGTTCTAAGTCTTACAGAAATCACCTGCATACAGAGAGATAATTAGATGAACATAGCAGTAAAGAATAATCAGAAAATCTCAAAGCTTTGAAGCTTTGCCTACTAGTTCATCAGAGTGAACTGGATTTTCAATCCAACTCAGTCCTTAATTTGTTATAGCTTAGAACAAAGACTATTAAAGAATTTAAATTGTTATCCAATATCAAAACCAAAACCTGCACAAAAATAGTTAGACATATAAACATATAGGCACGGCTACAGTAACTCAAAGCTTTGAAGCTTTGGTACCTAGCAGTATTTCCTGCTTTTGTTTCTGGATTTCATCATCAAGGAACTAAAGATCTCTGCATATACATTCACAAAACAATATCTAGGAGCTTCAGGTTTATCATAATCTCTTCTATTTTAAATACACATAAATGAAATGGGATCTAACAAGGCGGTGAATTGCTTCAGCAACCAATGATACTCTTACATATCAACAATCTCCTTTGGCCATGCACCATTGCACTTGGACTTGACCACTGTAAACTGTTCGTTGGGCGTTGCATGAAATATGGCTACGTATAGCTCGCCTCTTTTTTCCTCCCAACTTTACCAAGACGCCGGCTCGAAAACGTAATTTCGAATCTCTTTCGTTAGCATATTGATCGTCTTCTTCAACTTCTTTAATTTCCTGATTTCACTCCGCTTGTTGACTTTGAAAGGTGGTTTCCTCGTCCGCTCCATGCTTGAGTGTTTGTTGAGTTGCTGGAGGTGCAGAATGAACAATGGATTGGGTGTACATAACTTTTATATCCAACTGAAATGGTGGCGGGAAAGTGGTCCATGACACATGTCTTGGCGGGAATGTTTCTGAAAAGACTTATCTACTCCCATTTACTAATTTTCCTTATTGTTAGAAAAGGATACAAAATGTTGTGAAACTCTTAGATACAACTATGAAATAACTTTCCAATAAATTTATTAGTACCAGTAGTAGTTTTCTTCCTAAAGAAGTTGGATGTGTGCTTATCTTGAAACCCATAATCATCAGAAAAGTTGTCAATGCTTTGGGCAAAAATTTTAAACTCGATAGCCTTACTAAGAAAGGTCTCAGACCAAAATTTTCTAGGCTCTGCATTAAACTCTCAGTTTCACTGGGTTTCCTCATGCTGTTGGCAAAGTAGAAAATCATGTGCAAACGATTGTTTATGAAAACCTCTCCAAAATCTGCAATTCTTGCAAATTCATTGGGACACCTTTTGAAGAATTTTCCTTCCCTGTTGGGATCAAGAGTTCTACTCAAGACAACTCAACTAATTTGTTGGAGAGAAGAAGACTTGTTCTATTGCTTGACTTTTATTTTCACACCCACACTCCTACACTACAAGTACATGTGTATTTATAGGAATCATGTATCTAGTACCTTTTATGACTTTTCATCCTTCCACTAACTACATTAATTTGGTGCATCTCCCAAAAACATCATTTACTAGGTGCAAGTCCCATTACTAGGACTTGTAAAGTCATTTTATAGAAACTAGCTAGTGCCACACTAGGAAATGTGACACTAAAAATCAAGTTTAATTTCTAACATGCCATACTTTAGGGTCTGTTCTTTCTCCACAGACCTCACGAGAATGAAATACTACACGTCTACACGAGAAGAGTTTATTGACAAAAACCTACACTGGAAGTTGTGAGGGACGACAATAATATTTGGAGTAAATTGGAAGGTCAATAGTCCAGACTCCAAAATCAATGCGTTCTGCATGCCCCCACCCCCGCCCCCCACACAAAGATCACTGTATCTTCCATTAAAACAATGTTAGGATTATGAAAAACTATCTTGTCCTTTGGGAACGGACACAAAGATCGTTTGTTAATAACTTGTAAGACAATTTAAATTCAGGTCTGGACAAAAACAGAAGAATAATCTATGTTGGGATTCTGCTACACTTTAGGAGACACTCTATACAAATTTGTGAAAAATATAATTTCACAAATAACTTGTTGGGAATCGTGAGGTGCCTTGAATGGACTCAAGCTTGGCGAGGAATTGGCGACGAAGCGGGGCAAGAAGCGGACCAAAAGGAGGAGCAAAACGAAGAGAAAAAAATCAGGTGGAGCAGAGTCTTCGTGCGAAGACGTTTTGCTTTCGTGCGAAGGCCTTCGTGTGAAAGTTTTTTCCTTGTTCGTTTAGCTCTGTTTTGATATTTCTTGGGTACCAAGCTGTATAGTAGGACTATATAAAGGCTATAGGTCGTGCTCTACTGGTGTGGGTTGTATTTGTGTGTTACTCTCAATAAAATTGGCGTTTTGCGGGTCGTGGAGGTAGCTAGCTCATCGCTAATGAACCACGTTATATCGGTGTGTTCTTGTTTCATCGTCATCGCTTTCTAAGCTCTGCCTGGGTCATAACATAACTCTTGATAGAAAGTTATTTAGTACATGAAAATGATTTAAAAAAAAACAACCAGAAAAAATATCCCAAAATTTAATAAGACATAAACAGTGATGAATATCAACATATTATGTTTACATATTCTAACATATGGAAATCTATATCTCTAGGCTTAGTGCTGTTTGGACTGAAATTCAATTTTAATTGTTTCATGAACTTTTTTGTGTCACATTCTATATTAAGTTGGTGAATAATGTGCAATTTATATGATCTGCAATATTAGTGTAACTTTTTTTGTTGGAGGGATGTGTATGTTGGTACAGGTAGCATTGCTCTTTAACAATTCATTAATCTTAAAAAAATTAAATTTCATACGTTTGGTATTAAAACGGGTTTTCACTATTTTTTCCAAAAAAGAAGTGATGTTAAAGTTCTGCTCTAAAATTTACCCATACACTTTACTAAGGTCGAAGATAAGTCACCAAGGGTGTAATTATAAATCTATGTTAAGGCCATTACTGTAATATTTCGGATTTGGGAAAACAGTTCTACAACAATCATCATAAAACCCGTTTTTCCTTCCTTCCACCTATTTAACACTACAAGTCAAAAAAATAATCCAACACCTAACCAAAAACTTGGCTCGAGTTCATGTCCATCTCCAAAACATACGTCAATGTCAAACTGGGAACGAAATCCAATCATCAAATTCGAACCCGACGAAGGTATTTTCATAAAGTGTACATCGTCTATGATACAATCGCATAAACTTGAAAATTATTTCAAGTTTATAATTTTTTTCTTCTTATGAATCATAATTGAAAATAGTAAATAATACTTTAAAAAATTTCCGTATTCTTGGGTATAGTTGGATAGTGAAGTACAGTACTACTAGTAGTAGTAACTGTAGTATAGTACCACTAGTGTTGTTGGCTCTCCAAATATAGGGGTTTTACTGTTATAATTAGTGTTGTTGGCTACCCAAATATCCCTGAGATCGAAGACAAATCATAGGCTGAGATATAAAGCTCTAGGTACTAAAAAGTCTTCGGTTTTATTATAGACCTCTCGGCTTTCTCCTGCATCTCTCACCTCTCATCTCTCCCAGCTCTCTCTCATCTCTCGTAGATCTCAGATGGAGATGGACATGGACTCGAACCATATAACAGTTGAAGGAGACAGTGTTCAGCTGGAGATGGACATGAGCTCGAACCGTTCAACATATAAAGGAGAGAAGGTTAGGGAGAATCGAACCGAACTGCATCTTGCGCATGGTGGCTGTGGGCTCTCAAATCAGCCAAATCGAATGTCACAGTACAGACTCAGTGCTCGGGTACGTAATAATAGGTTCTCAAATATGGTTACTTGTTTTCGACTTAGATGATTTTTGTCTATTTTCCCTAATATTCCAACCCATCATTCTTGTTATGTGTACCGCATCCAAGACTACAATCCGGAAAGGGCGGTCCTTTATTTGGAGATATGTTCTAGCCCTTGTTCGGAATCCTTCGAAACCTTTGAATCCGTCGGTTCTAATAGTAAGTTTCTGACAATTTTTACATTTTTTGTTGTTTACAAACTGGACTTCATGAAAAATCAGAAACTAAGGAGGGGGCTCATCAATGGCACAGTGATTGTAATATGGTACTAGATAATTTCGTGCATGTACCAGATTAGAACGGCTAGGAATAACTTTTGGAGAACTAAATCCTTGCAATGTCTCGCTTTTACACAGGAGAGTTAGATATATGTCGAAGAGCCTCATAATGACTTAAAAAATCTGTGTTCTTGTCCAAATCATAATAAACCCACTAATCCCCTCAGCTCCACATAATTGTTGTCCTGTTGTAATGTGGGTATTGGAGATGTTGCTTCTCTTTTATTGAAAGGGTATATTAATGGTTATAATGATCCTCTTGAAGGAGATTTGCACATGGATTCTGCTGCCTGTAGTGGTACTCTGCATTGTACTAGGAACCGTTGGGCTTGTTACGGCTGGATCAGTGACAGCGATGACGATGCTGAGGATAGCAAGGAGACATACTTTGTGATGCTTCCCTGCTGTTGAGACCAAAGCTGGGCCGGTAAACGTCTTTATTACTTATCATTCTCTACTACGATAAGCTAGAAATATAAGTTACAATCTCTTTTTTCATATAAATTAGACAAACTATCATTAGAATAGCCATGTAAGAATAAGGATACATCACATATCGGTACCGTTTGGATCAGCTAAAGTCTAGAGTAAATGAGTAATCCGGCATTTTGAAAACAAGAATCCGAGAAAGGTTGGCAAAGTTCGGAGAAGGCGGCAGAATTCAGATAAAACAGGGGAATTATGGTAATTCTCTGTTACCCTTAAGTTGTTATGCACGTCGACTACAATGTAGTACCATTATAATAATACGTCGTAATCCTTTTTTTGCAATTACAGATTCCGGATAACTATTTTTTCGTAATTTATTTTAAAAACAAACACACTAGATCATATTTAAATCTACCCTATCCAAACACCGTAGATTTAATTAGCTTTTGTGATCAACCTGTCGTTTCTTTAAGCTCATCCAAACAGCGTGATGTAAGCCCTTGGCTGCGACAATATATTGTGGTTTATTGATATCATACATGATAATTAGTTTGATTTTCATGTATGCCTTACTTGGTACTTAATTATATACACTTTTCTTTGAGCCATCAATTCTGAAAGAGCAGACATAACCATTCGACTATACTTTGTCCGTTGTAGCGATTCTACACGGATTCACTACTTTTGATGCCTAAGTGTCACGATTGAGATTAGAATGGCCATAGTACTTGAATGATATGAGCCCAGGGCTTGAGATGGTGTTATGGAGGGGTCGAGGACCCTCGTATTTTGAAGTAAATTCTTTACCTCTTCACTTAAGTGAATGCTTGCTTGAATTATGTTATTCTTATTACTCTTTATTTTTGTATTAACTGTGAAGCAAGCATAGTTGAAATAATTAACCATGGGATTTGGCACTTGTATATATATTGTATGTTTCTTAAACTAACAAGGGGTTAACTACGTGCTCACCAGACTTTGAAGTCTTACCACCTTTTAATGACTGCCCTTTCAGGTTCCAAGGAGAGGAACGAGCCAAGTAACCAAGCTGCTTAATTGCCATATCATGTTGTTGGATATTTCATGCATTGTGCTATCCGTAATCTCTTGTCTTGTTTATATATGGTATTACTTGGAGTATTTCTATGGGTATATCTTGCATATTTAGTACGCACTTGTTAGAGACCGCTACGGTCATATTTGGAAACGAGAATCTGTAACCCCATGAGGGGATATCTCGTGGTTCGTTAGCGGGACTATTTGAGCTGAATTGTGGCATTTTGTGAATGGATTATATGTAATCGTGACTGAACCTTGAAGGATTTGACTTTGAGATCAATTTCTACCATGGAGGATTGAGAATCTCAAGGTGTTGGAAGAGAGAGGTGATAAAATTTGCATAGGTTAAAGGATGCTTTCTTTGATTAGTTTGGCTAAACAACATGTGTTCCTTTACAAGTTTTGGAAGATCAATGTCATACTAATTCATAACCAGATACATTAGGTATAGCAACCTCTCAGTGATCAACTCCTTGGAATGTTCCCCTGGAAAAATACATCTCATCAAGATAGTGAATAAAACTTTGGCTCCAACATTTAACACAGAGTGTGTTAACCGTTTGGAAGAGGTAAGGGTGTTGGGTTGAAAGAACTCTTCTTTTGCCAACTCCAAAGCTTCACTCTTGGGAGGATGGTTTGTTGTGTCATACCTCTTAGGACAACCTAGAACAGTTGCAAACTCAGCATGATCTAGTTCCATATTGATACCAGCAACTCTAGTTTGAATTACTAGATGTGCAGTGTTCTTAATTTACTTCATGTTGAGGTAGAAGAATGTGATAGGTATTGGATAGGCTAGCTCAGGAGGGTTTAACATGAACCAAAGAGATCTTTTCCTTAACATTGTGATGCAATCAGATTCATTCCATGCAACATAGGAAGTCTGACCAAGCTACAGAATGCAATAGGTCTAGAAGCAAAACCATCTAACCACTGACCTTTGGAAGTGTTTGTGATGAACCAAGTTTCATCAGGAGCTGAAATTTTAGAGTAGATCTTCAAAGCTTTTTCAACATTTTCTTCTGGTTCCTCTACTGTCACCTTTCATTTTCCTTTTTTAGCTTGAGAATGCTTCTTCTTTTTCTTCAGCTTCTTGGGACTTGAGATCTGTGTTTCTGGTTGCTATTCTACAGTGGAATTCTCTTTCTTCTTATTTTTCTTACTTGAAGATGATGTCATATCCTTCTCATCTTTCTTCTTGGGTGGAGGAAGTTCTGCAATTGCTTCTGCACTGGGGGTCTTAGATCTTGAATCCCCACTAATTGTTTGAACCTCTTTTCTTTTCTTCTCTGCACCAGACTTTGAACCACCAGCCATCTTTTTTCTATCAAAGGCTCTTCATGTTCTCATTAAGGTTTGGGAGAAGAATAGAGAGAGGTAGGAATGATACAGAGAGAAAGAGAAGAGAAGAAGATAAATACTAAAAGAATTTGATTTTGAAAAGGAAACTTCAATATCAGTCTGATCTCAAAAGATTTGAAATAATCATAAAAGATTCAATCTTTGAAGCCGTTGGAAATGAAATATTTTAATACTATACTTGGTTGAAATGAGATTTTGAAAAGGTTAGGGGCAATATTGAGCAAATATCTACAGAGATAGCACCCAATATTGAATGATCCAAGAGTTAATGTCTAAACAGTTATCAGACTTATTTTCAAGGCTTTGAAATGGATTTCAAGGTCTTGAAAAGCTGTTTTACTGAAAAAAATAAAATAAAAGCTTTGAAAAGATTTTCAAGGCTTTGAAAATCAGTTCAAACCTTTAATAAACATAATAACTTACCTTCCTTACTTGACACTCCCCCTAAACCAATGCATCTTTATTTTGCATACCCAATTCCAGTCTTAGAGCTGAAAATCTTTCATCTTGCAATGGTTGAGTGAAGACATCTGCAAGTTGCATGTTAGTAGAAACAAATTCAAGAACAATATCACCTTTCTCAGCATGATCTCTGATGAAATGGTGTCTGACATCAATATGCTTGGTTCTTGAAAGCTGAACTGAATTATTTGTGATTCATATTGCACTAGTGTTGTCACATTTGTTTGGCACTCTTCTGAAATCAAATCTAAGATCTCTCAACTGTTGAGAAATCCATTACACTTATGAACAATATGCTCCAGCAGCTATGTATTCAGCTTCAGGTGTTGATAATGCAACTGAGTTTTGTTTCTTGGAATGCCAACTGATCAAGGAAGATACAATAAGTTGACAACTTCCTGAAGTGCTTTTTCTATCAACTTTGTAACCTGCAAAGTCAGCATTTGAATATCCACACAAAGGAAAGTTATAATGTCTTGGATACCAAAGTCCTAAGTCTTTGGTACCATTTAGATATCCGAAGATTATTTTCACAACACTTAAGTGGAATTCCTTTGGATGAGCTTGAAGTCTTGCACACATACATACACTGAACATGATATCTAATCTACTAGCAGTAAGGAATAGTAATGATCCAATCATACCTCTATACTCTTTCACATTAACACTCTTACCAGATTCATCCTTGTCTAAGGACAGTGTAGAACTCATAGGGGTCTTGATTTGAGACATATTGTACTTGTTCAACAAGTCCCTAGTGCACTTGCTTTGATATAGAAAGATTCCCTTCTTCATATGATGTATTTGAAATCCAAGGATGAAGTTCAAATATCCCATTAAGCTCATTTCAAATTCCGTGCTCATAAGACTTAAGAATTCCTTGCTCAAAAGATCATTAGTAGCTCCAAATAAAATATCATCAACATAAAACTGAACTAAAAGTAAATCTTTCTCATGAGTCTTTATGAAAAGGTTCTTGTCTACCAATCCTCTTTTGAAATCATTTTTAAGTAAAAAATTTGACAGTCTTTCATACCAAGCCCTTGGAGCTTGTTTCAAACCATAGAGAGCTTTTTCAAGTTTGTAAACATGATCTGGAAACTTATTATTTTAAAAACCTGGAGTTTGTGCAACATAAAATTCTTCTTGCAAGTATCCATTTAAAAATGCACACTTCACATCCATTTGAAATAATTTCATGTTCTTGTAAGATGCAAAAGCAAGTAAAATTCTAATTGCTACTAACCTGGAAACAGGAGAAAAAGTTTCGTCATAATCAATACCTTCTTCTTCGTTGTAACCTTGAGCAAATAACCTTGCATTGTTCCTTATCACTTTGCCATTTTCATCCAATTTGTTCCTGAACACCCATCTAGTACCAATGACAGACTGGTTTGTAGGTGGAGGAACTAGGTTCCACACCTTATTTATTACAAACTCATTGAGTTCACTTTGCATACCTATTATCCATTCTGCTTCTTGTAATGCTTCCTTCACAGTTTTAGGTTCTACAAGAGAGATAAAAGCATTAAAAGTACAAAAATTTTTCAACTGTGATCTTGTTTGTGTACCAATGGTTGGATAAAAAATGATGTTGTCAACTGGATGAGATGAAAGATATTTGAATCTCTTTCTTGGAGACCAAGGTTCAGGCTCTCCATATTGCTTTTCTGGTCTTGAAGTAGTAGCCTGATCACTCATATCTTTCTGATCATCCTTTTCAAGGCTTTGAACTCTAGTGTAGTCACCGAAGAGTTCAAAGCTGGCCATGATTTGAAGAATCAGAAAAAATCTTCACCCCTCTCTCTCTCTATCTCTCTCTACTTTGAAGAAATTAATAAAATCTTCATCTGGATACTCACTCTCTGACGCCATCAGACCCTAGCCAGTTAATTAATAGGAAATACATACATGGAAAATATACCTTCTCAAAACATCTAAGCATATGAAATATAGAAATATATATATATATGTGTGTGATGATGAAACACGACCATGTTTCAGGCATGCCCAAATAAAGTTATCGGGATACACAAACATGATGTTCATGTCCAATGGCCTAGTTTGGACGCCCAAATTTTTCGCTAAATCTTGTGGTATCAACTACTAACCTACAGATCAAAACCAACAACATTTACACAATAACCAAAATCAAACAGTAAATTGGAGGAGGGACCCTAGAAAGTTAGCGCAAGTTACGAATACAGTGCCTTATTGAAGCAATAGTAACTGATTTGTGTCTACAAGGGCTCTGGGTTTTTGTCAAAGCCACATGGCGTCTCCAGTTGAAACAACCAGCCAATAGGGCTCACCGCGTGGAACAGAAAGGGGATAAAGAGTAAGAAAGCTGGTCGTTCCTGTGAAGTTCAAAGACCTTTAGCCCCAACAGGAACTCCTGTTGTAGCACATACTTTATCTGATTAATGGGAACCAAAAATCTGATTATAAGAAAATCTAAAAAACCTATAATCTAGAGTACCCAAACAACCTCAATATCTGGCCCCATACAAGCTAATGAAGATAAAAACACCCAAATCAAAACTCTAGGTTTGATCTTGCAACTCGAACCACGCCATTTACTCTCGTTTGTCGATCTCTGGTGTTCACGACCAACTACTAGAAATCACATGTTTGTTTTTGTTGTTGTTTTTGTTGTTGTTGTTTTTGTTGTTGTTGTTTGACTCACTTTTTCTGAAATAAGGTAGAAGAAATAAAAGGCAAGAAGAAAGCAGCAGAAGCAGATCCAGAGGCACCTAAAAAAACAAGGTTTTGTAAACTATTGTTTCATCCATCTGGAACACCAATATTTGGTTGTTTTTCACATGTCAACTGCCGTTGTAGATCTCCTTGGTTACAAGATAGTGATGCATGCATGTTGTCTGTGGGTTTTGAAATCATGCTTGTTAGGTTCACCACATGTTGTGTTGATTCTGATTTTGTAGAGTGATGTTTGCTATTTCCTCCTTGTTGATTTCATTGTTGATCAAGATAGGTTGGAGTTCGGAATTGTTAGGATGACCATGTAATGCCACAGGACTCTATTCTTGCTGCTCTTACAAAGCCAGGGGCGTTGTCTTGAAGTACTTATTTTTGTGCGAGTATAGTGTAATACACTGACAATCGTCTTAGTAATAATATGTTGCCTAAAAACTCTTGTGAGTGTAGACAAAGTGTATTTGTTGCATGTTTTATTTAATCTGTTCCGTTAGTTTTCCCTTCTTGCCAAATTGGGAATCCTATATGATATGAGTTTTAGCACTCCATTAACAATATTCATAACAAGTTATATTGCTGTTTGCATACATTAGTATTTATGCTCTCATGTGATTTCTACTGAAAGAAACTGTGGAGGTTTCTGGAAAAATCAAAAAGAATTCATAGAGAATTAAGAAGAACGGAAAGATTTCACTCATAATGAAATGGCAGCAAAGTATGCTAAATGGATGTGCATAAACCCTTACTTGGGTCCATAAAGGAGATTATATAACTGTCGCAGTCCGTGTCGTTGTATGAAACCTAAGTTTAAGTAATTGCTGATTGGCCATTAAGTTAGTTAGGCAAGACTTTTCCATCTTAATAAATTGCTAGAAAATTTGTAAAGTGATGAAGGTCACATTTTGGAGAGAAAGCTTTCACTTTAGTCCTTCATTTCTGGTAAAGACATTTGATTGCATCTTGTTTGCTTTTCCCGCTTTTCAAGGATTATATTTGATAATCAATCATCTTCTAATACCTACAAGCTGAAAAAGCTACGATTTGAAGAATGAATTTTAGGTTAACTGAATCTAGACTCTCGTTCTTACATGTCCCTTTAGGTTAGGGTTCTAGACATGCTAGTTCCTGTTTCCTATCCTACTTATGGTTGTTGAAGCAATTTTCCTTTTGATTTCCTCTCATTGTTTAGATCTTTCCCGCGAAATATCATATATTATCGATTAGTACTATTTTGTCAGTTAAACTGTTGACTTACACTTGACTGTAACATGACCAACAGAAAGCTGAAAGTCCCACGAGTTATGAATCTGACGACAGCGATGATATTGGCGAGAAGTTTTCCAACAATATTGCTGAATTTTTAAGAGAATTGGAGAAGGCGTATGTGAATGGTCAACCTTCAAAAAAATGAGGTGTCCAGTATGTTCGATTGGTTTCGGTCGTGGAAGATGTAAGAAGTAGGAGCTGAAGGCCCCTTTGGATCATGCCAGAGCTACACCGAAATACATCCCCCCATCGGGAATTCGAAGATAAAGTTATGTTAGAAGAACGGTGCCCCCCAGTCGAACCTCTTAAGGAATGGAAGGGTCTGCCACCACTGTCGCATTATCTGATTGTTTGGCCTCCAATGGTTTGTATCAGGAACACCTCTTCGGATAAAATTATTGATGGCAAGGTGGGTTTTTTTTATTTTCGTTCACACATGACGTATTATGAAGGAGAGATCTTTGATATTTTATGATTCGTGATGGTTAATTTTATAGACCAATTTGTTTACTTTTATGACAATTGAACGTCTCATTTTTGGTTTTGCAGGTGACCGGTATGAGCAAGCAGGAGCGGGTTGCACTCTTTAAAGAATATAAGCCGATGAATGGCTATCATGCTTATTCTCGAGATGGGCACCGTGGGTTTAGCATTCTCACTTTTGACAAGACGGCTATGAGACTGCTGTAAGCTACGTGCCTGCATTAACGTTTCATTCTTGAAAGTCGTGGTAGAGCTGAATGGGAGAGAGGCATCGTTATGGTGGTGAAGGCCAACTACATGGCTACATGGCTGAGCGACGTGACTTGGAAAACTTCAACCACCATAAGAAAGGTCTCCTCTCGCTCACACTCTCTCTCTCAATATGTTGCTACAATACTCATTTTGTTATGTGTGATTTCCCTATTTCTGACCTTATGGTTTTAAATAGACAAACAGAAGCTCAAGTTTGAAATGAGGTTGTTTCTGGATGTGGTCGGTCAGAAGAGGGACGATGTTCATGGTTGAAGGAACAGGTACGACGCTCCTACTCCTCGAATAATCGCCAATTCAAAATGATACTAAATTTACTTTGGTACTACTTGCTGCTACTTTTGAAACTTGTATCGTAATGATCTCGTTCAAATTGATAACTTGAATGCTATAATAAACGTTGAAAGAACAGGTTGTGCAAGGCTTGAAATAGTTTGACTATTTCAAGTCCTTGAACCAGCTTTCAAAGCCTTGAGTCAGTTCTCAGAGGCTTGAAAATAGTTTGGTTATTTTCAAGGCCTTGAAACTGGATTCAAAGCCTTGAAACTGCTTAACTTGTGTGAACATTCTCAGGAGGAGATTTCAGCAAACTCTCTGAGTTGATTCCCTCTCTATCTTTCATATGTTTGATTCACTGTTATTATATGATGAAAGACAAATTATTCTAACACGTTTGAACCTAGAATATCATCTGTTTGACTTTGATATTGCAGGAAATTTTATTTCCAAGTTTTGCAGGATTGTTTCCTAAACTGAACTTAGGCATATTTGGAAACAGTTGGACACTTTGATCCTGCGATCAATCAGACTTGGATGACAGCTTCTCAAGATGTTTAAAACAAAGATCACAAAAAAATCTCTGAATATTGTGATCATCCAACTGTTGGAGAAGATGTCAAAGAAGTTAAACTCTGTTGCCTACAAACTAGGAAGTTTGTTGATGAAAATTAGGGAAGATTTGCAGAGCTGTTTGAAGTTTAAATAGAGCTCAATTCTGAAGCAACAAGAGACAACACTCAACGGGAAAAAATAGAGAGATTTATGGATTGACAAGCGTCAACAAAGTTCATCATTCTTCCAATCTATTTACAGAAGATCACTGCATACTTCACTACATTTTCTACACTCTAAGTGTTCTTCTGTATTGTACTTAATTGGTAGATCATTTCTGTATTATCTATACATTCATTCTCAAGGATTATTCAAAGTGAACAATAGAGAATTCTTAGTTAATCAGTTAGCTAGAGCAGGTACTAGACAGGTTAAGGAAAACCACAAGCAGTAACCGAGTAAGGGAATTCTCTGTGCTTGAGTTCTAATCCCTGAGGTAGAGACGTAGGTCCAAGTGGACATAACTCTATAAATCACTTGTCTCTTGCATTTACAGTTCATTCTTTTTCATAGTATTTGCAGCACACAAACTTGTCTGTTTTTCAAGGGTTTCAACTTGTTTTCAAGGCCTAGAAAAAGGCTTACTTGATTTATACAAATTTCATTTCTTCCAAGGGCTTGAACTTGTTTTCAAGGCCTTGAACTTTACTAGGTTTCACAGGATTTCATCATTCTAGCAAGTTTTGAAAAAAGTTGGCATACTCTATTCAACCCCCCCCCCCTTCTAGAGTATCTTAGCTGCATTAAAACCTGCACACTCACACTTTCAATTGGTATCAGAGCTTGTATCACTGTATAGATTTAACCATATGGTGATCATGAGTACTGCAGGTGATGGTGGTTTCTCACAGGGAAGAGCTGCTAACAGACCTCCTCTATTTTGTGGAGAAAAGTTTGCTCACTGGAAAGCTTTGATGAAAATGTTCATCAGTGATCAAGACATGGAGCTTTGTACCATTATACAGAATGGACCTCACACTTTCTACACAGAGAAAGGTGGGATTAGAAGTCCCACATATGAAGACTTACTCTCCTCTTCTGAATTAGAGCAATTCTATAATAATTACAAAGCTATTAAATCTTATATTGTTCTTTGAGTACAGATGAATTCAACAGGATTTTGGGCTGAACTACTGCCAAAGAAATATGGGATAAACTTGTGGTTACTTTTGAAGGAACCAGTCAAGTAAAGCAAACTAAGATCAGCATCTATCTCAGGCAGTATGAGCTGTTTAAGATGAATGCAGATGAGTCCATCAGAGACATGTTCAAGAGATTCACAGACATTTTCAACAACCTTGATTCACTGGGAAAACATTTTTCCAATGAAGAAAAGCTGAGGAAGATTCTAAGAAGTCTTCCAAATGCAAAGAACCAAAGAACACAACAATTGAAGAAGCTCAGAATCTCTCAACTCTCCAACTTGATGACCTACAAGGGAAGCTTCTGACACATGAAATATCAATGAATGAAGATGATGGAGAGCTACCAGAAAGTGTCAAGAAGTTAGCTCTCAAAGCCGAGGAAAATGAGAGAACCAAAGCCTTGAAACTGAGGATGGTGATGGTGAAGATCCAATCGCCTTAATCTCCAAAGCCTTGACAAGAATTCTTAAAATGAAGAAAAACTTTGGAAACAGAGAGTTCAACAAAGAAAGGCATAGACAATCCAGTAGCAAGGACTACAAAGGTAAATCTTCTTCACAAAATAAATCAAAAGTTATGAACTGCTTTGAATGTGGTGATGCAGGACATTTGATAAGAGATTGTCCACACAAGAAAAGCAAGAGCTTTCAAAAGAAAGACCATGACAGAAGAAAGAAAGCTATGATAGATTCATGGAGTGATTTAAATAGCTCTAGCGAATCTGAATATGAAGAAGAACATGCCAACCTATGCTTCATGGCCACGGATGATGAAAGCTCAGAGAAGAACATTGAGGTAATGGTAAACTGTCTGATTTCAAAACCAAAAGAATCTCTTTCAGTATATCTCAGAACAATGTTTTTAAATGAGGAAGATTATTTGAAGGAGATCAGACTTTTGTAGGAAAAAGTTCATGAGCAAGAAAAAGAGAACTTACAACTTGTTTGCCAAAATCAGGATCTTGAAATCTCTCAGAAGAAAACTGACAATGATTTCAAGGCCTTGAAAACCAGTTTCAAAGCATTCAAAACACAAGTCAAGGATGTAGTCACTGAAAACTCTTTAATGAGTAACAGCCTTGTCAATCCAAAACATCAGATTGATGAATTAGATAAAGAAAAGACTACTCTTACTGAGAAACTTCAAGAATCTGAATTGGTCAAAGTCAAGCTTCCTGGATCAGAACACAAGTTGAACTTGATTCTTGGAGGAAGTTCACAATCAGTTCACAAAGCTGGTATTGGGTTCAATCCAAATTTCCCAAGGAAGAACAATACCATATTTGTGAAGGATGGAAACAAAAATTATCCTAAATGTCATTACTGTTGTAAAACTTGTCATGTTAAGATGACTTATCCTTTCAGAAGAAGAGACCCTCACATAATGAGGAACACTTTCCCTTTTCAACTCAAAGGAAAAGTTAAGAAGATTTGAGTTCCTAAAGGGGTTAGACCACCTAACATGGTTGATCCTGAATATGAATCCAAATTCCACACTTGGTTTAACAGCTGGGTAAGGCTGTGATTGGTGTTTGCAGGTTGTCACCAACATCAAAGAACATAAGTGGTTTATGGACAGTGGTTTCTCAAGACACATAGTTGGAAAGAGATCTCTATTATCTGGATTGAAGGAGCAATCTGAAGGTTCAATTACACTTGGTGACAAAGGCAAATGAAATATTCTTGGTATTGGTAAAGTTGGTACAAATTCTGAAAACTCTATTTCAGATGTGTGTCTAGTTGAATGTTTGAAATTTAACTTGCTTAGTGTATCTCAGCTTTGTGAGAATGGCAACAAAGTTCTCTTTGATAAAGAGAAGTGTGTGGTGCAAAATGAGAAATCAGGAGATTGCATTCTCACAGCCTCTAGATCAAACAATGTTTATACTTTTCAGACTAACAAAGTTGCAGGTGAAAATTTGAAGTGTCTCAAGGCCTTGAAAGAGGATTCAAAGCTTTGGCATAGGAAGCTTGGTCATATCATTTTACACACCTTGAACAAGTTGATTTCCAAAGACTTGGTAGGAGGATTGCCCTTCATCAAGTTCAAAGAAGATGTAATGTGCAAAGCTTGTGCCTACGGCAAACAGACCAGAAGTTCCTTCAAGCCAAAGAAGTTTGTAAGTACAACTAGACCCATTGAATTGCTTCATATGGATCTCTGTGGTCCTATGAGAACTCCTACTCAAAGGGTAAAAGGTATATGCTAGTTTTTGTAGATGATTTTTCTAGATATACTTGGGTTACGTTTCTCAAAGAAAAATCTGAAGCCCTCTCTGAATTTTCAAAGCTTTGCAAAGAACTTAAAACTATGAAAAACCTACCTGTAGCTTCAATTAGAAGTGATCAATTAGAATTTGATCAATTAGAAATTGATTTGTTCTGTGATAAGCATGGTATTACTCACAACTTTTCTTCTCCAAAAACTCCTCAACAGAATGGTGTTGTTGAAAGAAAGAACAAGACTCTTGAAGATATGTCAAGGACAATGCTTGTTGAGAACAAGCTGCCAAAACATTATTGAGCAGAAGCTTTGAATAAATCAAACTATATATTGAACAGGTGCTTGATCAGACCTATTCTGAAGAAGACCCCCTATGAACTATTCAAAGGGAGGAAGCCAAAAATTTCATACTTCAGACCCTTTGGATGTACTTGTTTTATCTACAACAATGGAAAAGACAATCTTGGTAAGTTTGATGCAAGAAGTGATGAAGTTATATTCTTGGTTACTCTCTGAATAGCAAAGCTTATAGAGTTTATATTAAAAGAACCAAACTGGTTGAAGAAAGCATTCATGTTATTTTTTATGAAAGCTATGATGGTTCTTTCAGTGAAAGTTTTGCAGACTTGAATTTGAACAAGCATGAATCAGAGGAAGAGACTGAGAAAACATGGGGATTCAAGAAAGGCTCAGAAGAAAACATAATACATTTTCAAGACCTTGAAAATAGTGCTCAAGGCCTTGAAAATAAGCCTCAAAGCCTTGAAAAAGATGATAAGAAGGATACAAGTGACAAAGCTACAGCTTCAAGACCAGATAAGATCTACGGAGAACCTCTCTCATCTCATCCAGTTGAAAATATCATCTCAGATCCAACCACTGGTACACAAACTAGATCACAGTTGAAGAACTTATGTGCTTTTAATGCTTTGATCTCTTGTAGAACCAAAAACTGTGAAGGAAGCATTACAAGAAGTAGACAGGATCATTGCTATGCAAAATGAATTCAATAATTTTGAAAGGAATAAGGTGTGGAACATGGTTCCTCCACCTACAAAATAGTCTGTCATTGTTACCAGATGGGTGTTCAGAAATAAGTTGGATGAAAGTGGAAAAGTGATATGAAATAAGGCAAGGTTAGTTTCTCAAGGTTACAACCAAGAAGAATGTATTGATTATGAGGAAAAATTTTCTCCAGTTGCCAGGTTAGAAGCAATTAGAATTTTTCTTGCATTTGCATCTCACAACAACATGAAACTTTTTCAAATGGATGTAAAGTGTGCTTTCTTGAACGGCTACTTGCAAGAATAAGTTTATGTTGCACAACCACCTGGCTTTGAAAATGACAAATTTCCATATCATATTTACAAACTTGAAAAAGCTCTTTATGGTTTAAAACAAGCTCCAAGATCTTGGTATGAAACATTTTCAAAGTTTTTGTTTGAAAATGATTTAAAAAGAGGTCTAGTAGACGAGACTCTTTTCATAAAGACTACGGAGAAATATTTGCTTGTAGTTCATATCTATGTTGATGATATCTTGTTTGGAGCTACTAATGATCAATTATGCAGAGAATTCTCAATTCTTATGAGCACGAAATTTGAAATGAGCATGATGGGAGAGCTGAACTTCTTCCTAGGACTTGAAATACATCAATTGAAGAAGGGTATCTTTCTTCATTAAAGCAAGTACACAAGAGACTTGTTAAGAAAATATAGCATGGATCAATGTAAGGAAGCCAAGACTCCTATGAGTTCTACACTGTCCTTAGACAAGGATGAATCTGGTAAGAGTGTCAATGTGAAAGAGTATATAGGTATGATTGGATTATTACTCCATCTCACAGAAAGCAGACTAGATATTATGTTTAGTGTATGTATGTGTGCTAGATTTCAAGCTGATCCAAAAGAATCACACTTAACTGCTGTGAAAAGGATATTCATATATCTCAATGGTACCAAAGACTTAGGGCTTTGGTATACATGATATTCTAAATTCTTATTGCATGGATTTTCAGATGCTGATTTTGCAGGTTACAAAGTTGATAGGAAAAGTACTTCAGGAACTTGCCAATTTATTGGATCATCCTTGATCAGTTGGCATTCCAAGAAACAGAATTCAGTTTCTCTATCAACAGCTGAAGCTGAATGAATAGCTAGAGGAGCATGTCGCTCACAAGTAATATGGATTGCTCAACAGCTAAGAGACCTTGGATTTGATTTCAGGAGCACACCTATCAAGAGTGATAACACTAGCGCAATTTCAATTACAAAGAATACAGTTCAACATTCAAGAACCAAGAACATTGATGTCAGACACCATTTCATCAGAGATCATGCTAAGAAAGGTCATATTGTTCTTGAATTTGTTACTACTAATATGCAAACTGCAGATATCTTCACTAAACCATTAGCAGATGAAAGATTCTGCTCTCTGAGATCAGAACTGGGAATGATAAATAAATATGCATTAGTTTAGAGGGAGCTTCAGGTAAGAAAGGTAAGCCTTATGTGTTTTCAAAGGTTTGAACTGAATTTCAAAGGCTTGAAAATCAGTTCAAAGCTTTGATTTTTGTCTGTGGCAATGTCAATAAACATGGATCTTTTTGTATTAAGTGATATCTCTGTAGATGTTTGCTTAATATAGCCCCTACCCTTTTCAACAATTTGTTTTAGCCAAAAATAGTATTAGAATATTTTATTTTCCAACGGCATAAAAGATTTGAATTCTCTGTGATTATTGCAAATCTTTTGAGATCAGAAAGATATTCTAGTTTCCTTTTGAAACTCAAACTCTCTCGTTTTTATCTTCTTCTTTTATCCTCTCTTCGTATCATTCCTACCTCTCTCTATTCTTCTCCCAAACCCTAATGAGCACAAGGAGAGCCTAAGACAGAATCAAGATGGCTGGAGGATCGAAACCTGCTTCAGAGAAGAAAAGAAAGGCATAAGTGGATGAAGTTCAAGAGATTAGTAAAGACTCTACTTCAAAGAGTTTTACTGATGAAGAACAAGAATCTTCACAACCCAAGAAGATGGTAAGAAAAGATCAGGTTCCAGCAAAGAATAAACAAACTACGACATCTACACCAGAGAAGCAAAAGGGAATCCATATTGGAAGCCCTAAGAGAAACTAGAAAAAGACAGTCTCAGAGGTAAATGGAAAAGGAAAAGAAATCTTATTCAAGACTCAGAAAATACTTCAGGATTCTATGGAGTGTACTTTATATCCAACAAGGGGAAACATGAGAAGCATCCATCCCAGTCTTTAGAAGCTTCAAAAACAGAAGAGAAGGATCACAAAACTGTTTCTCCTCAACAAAAAAGGTTAGTTATAAAGAAGAAGCTGAAGCATGGGAAGAAAGCCTTGGAATGACTCACATTTCTATTCAATAGTGTTATTGAGAAGATCTGCTCCTTCATTGAGGAACTAGATGTGGTTTCACAAGAAGTTCAAGCCAACAATGAAGAAAGTGAGGAAGAAGCAGGGGATCAAGATGAAGATAAAAAATCTTAATCTTGCCTACTCTTTCTTCCCCATTCTCTCTTCTTTAAAGTTTTTCTTTAACTTTTCAAAATTTTCAAGACACATGATCCAACATCTTCTATCTTTTTGATGAAAGTCAAAATGGGGGAGAAATTATAGGTTTTAGTTTTTATTCCTAGGTGTTATTTGCTATTTGCTGAACTGTTTACTTTCTGTTGGTAATATGAATAAGTTGGATCTTTTTGGAAATACAATGTTATTATGCATGGTGAACTAATCATTATTTTTTGCAGAGACTAAGGATCAAACAAAATTTGGTTTTGTCTTTCATCAAGGGGGAGATTGAAAGAACATGTTGTGCAAGGCTTGTTGAACCAGCTTTCAAATCCTTGAATCAGTTCTCAGAGGCTTGAAAATAGTTTGGATATTTTTAAGGCATTGAAACTGGATTCAAAGCCTTGAAGCTGCTTAACCTGTGTGAACAGTCTCAGGGGGAGTTTTCTGCAACTCTCTGAGTTGATTCCCTCTATATCTTTCATATGTTTGATTCACTGTTATTAGATGATGAAAGACAAATTATTCTAACACTTATGAACCTAGAATGTCATCTGTTTGACTTTGATATTGCAGGAAATTTTATTTCGACGTTTTGCAGGATTGTTTCCTAAACTGAACTTATGCAGATTTAGAAACAGTTGGACACTTTGATCCTGTGATTAATAAGACTTGGATGAAAACTTCTCAATATGTTTAAACGAAAGATCACAACAAAATATCTGAATATTGTGATCATCCAACCGTTGGATAAGATGTCAAAGAAGTCAAACTCTGTTGCCTACAAACTAGGAAGTTTGTTGATGAAAATATGGGAAGACTTGCAGAGATGTTTGAAGTTTAAATAGATCTCAATTCATAAGCAACAAGAGACAACACTCAACGGGCAAAAAGAGAGAAAGATTTCTGGATGGACAAGCATAAAAGAAGTTCATCATTCTTCCAATCCATTCACAGAAGATCACTGCATACTTCACTGCATTTTCTACACTCTAAGTGGTCTTCTGTATTGTACTTAATTGGTAGTTCATTTATGTATTCTCTACATTCATTCTCAAGGATTGTTCAAAGTGAACAATAGAGAATTCTTAGTCAATTAGTTAGCTAGAGCAGGTACTAGACATGTTAGGGAAATCCACAAGCTGTAACAGAGTAAGAGAATTCTCTGTTCTTGAGTTCTAGAGCTTAGGTTTTGATTAATAAGAATTGTGTTGAAAATTCTGCAGGGATCTAATCCCTGAGGTAGAGACGTAGGTCCAAGTGGACTGAACTCTATATATCGTTTGTCTCTTGCATTTACAGTTCATTCTTTTTCATAGTATTGGAAGCACACAAAACTGTTTGTTTTCAAGGTTTTGAACTTGTTTTCAAGGCCTAGAAAAAGGCTTACTTGATTTATACAAATTGCATTTCTTCCAAGGGCTTGAACTTGTTTTCAAGGCCTTGAACTTTACTATTTTTCACAGGATTTCATCATTCTAGCAAGTTTTGAATAAAGTTGGCATACTCTATTCAACCTCCCCCCTCCCCTTCTAGAGTATCTTAGCTGCATTAACACCTACACACTCACACTTTCAATTGGTATCAGAGCTTGTATCACTGTATAGATTTAACCATATGGTGATCATGAGTACTGAAGATGATGGTGGTTTCTCAAAGGGAAGAGCTGCTAACAGACCTCCTCTATTTTGTGGAGAAAATTTTGCTCACTGGAAAGCTTTGATGAAAATGTTCATCATTGATCAAGACATGGAGCTTTGGACCATTATACAGAATGGACCTCACACTTTCTACACAGAGAAAGATGGGATTAGAAATCCCAAATCTTAAGACTTACTCTCCTCTTCTGAATTAGAGCAATTCTCTAAGAATTACAAAGCTATTAACATCTTATATTGTTCTTTGAGTACAGATGAATTCAACAGGATTTTAGGCTGCACTACTGCCAAAGAAATATGGGATAAACTTGTGGTTACTTTTGAAGAAACAAGTCAAGTAAAGCAAAATAAGATCAACATCTATCTCAGACAATATGAGCTGTTTAAGATGAATGCAGATAAGTCCATCAGAGACATGTTAAAGAGATTCACAAACACTGTCAACAACCTTGATTCACTGGGAAAACATTTTTCCAATGAATAAAAGGTGGGGAAGATTCTAAGAAGTCTTCCAAAGGAAAAATGGGAACCAAAGAACACAACAATTGAAGAAGCTAAGAATCTCTCAACTCTTCAACTTGATGTCCTACAAGGGAAGCTTCTGACACATGAAATATCTATGACTGAAGATGATGGAGAGCTACCAGAAAGTTTCAAGAAGTTAGCTCTGAAATCCAAGGAAAATGAGAGAACCCAAAGCCTTGAAATTGAGGATGGTGATGGTGAAGATCCAATCGCCTTAATATCCAAAGCCTTGACAAGAATTCTCAAAATTGAAGAAAAACTTTGGAAACAGAGACTTCAACAACGAAAGGCATAGACCGTCCAGTAGAAGGGACTACAAAGGTAAATCTTCTTCACAAAATAAATCAAAAGTTATGAACTGCTTTGAATGTGGTGATGCAGGACATTTGATAAGAGATTGTCCACACAAGAAAAGCAAGAGCTTTCAAACGAAAGGCCATGAAAGAAGAAAGAAAGCTATGATAGCTTCATGGAGTGATTTAAATATCTCTAGCGAATCTGAATATGAAGAAGAACATGCCAACCTATGCTTCATGGCCACGGATGATGAAAGCTCGGAGATGAACATTGAGGTAATGGTAAACTGTCTGATTTCAAAACCAAAAGAATCTCTTTCAGAATATCTCAGAACAATGTTTTTAAATGAGGAAGATTATTTGATGGAGATCAGACTTTTGAAGGAAAAAGTTCATGAGAAAGAAAAAGAGAACTTACAACTTGTTCTCTCAAAAGAAAACTGACAGTGATTTCAAGGCCTTGAAAACCAATTTAAAAGCCTTGAAAACCAGTTTCAGAGCCTTGAAAACACAAGTCAAGGATGTTGTCACTGAAAACTCTTTAATGAGTAATAGCCTTGTCAATCTAAGACATCAGATTGATGAATTAGATAAAGAAAAGACTACTCTTACAGAGAAACTTCAAGAATCTGAACTGGTCAAAGTCAAGCTTGGTGGATCAGAACACAAGTTGAACTTGATTCTTGGATGAAGCTCACACTCAGTTCACAAAGATGGTATTGGATTGATTCCAAATTTCCCAAGGAAGAACAATACCAGATTTGTGAAGGCTGGAAACAAAAATCTCCTAAATTTCATTAATGTTGTAAAACTGGTCATCTTAAGATGACTTATCCTTTCAGAAGAAGAGAACTTCACATAATGAGGAACACTTTCCCTTATCAACTCAAAGGACAAGTTATGCAGATTTGAGTTCCTAAAGGGGTTAGACCACCTAACATGGTTGATCCTGAATATGAATCCAAATGCCACACTTGGTTTAACAGCTGGGTAAAGCAGTGATTGGTGTTTGCAGGTTGTCACCAACATCAAAGAACAGAAGTGGTTTATGGACAGTGGTTGCTCAAGACACATGAGTGGAAAGAGATTTCTATTCTCAGAATTGAAGGAGCAATCTGAAGGTTCAATTACACTTGGTGACAAAGGCAAATGCAATATTCTTGGTATTGGTAAATTTTTTAAAAATTCTATAAACTCTATTTCTGATGTCTATCTAGTTGAAGGTTTGAAATGTAACTTGCTTAGTGTATCTCAGCTTTGTGGCAATGGCAACAAAGTTATCTTTCATAAAGGGAAGTAGGTGGTGCAAAATGAATCAGGAGATTGCATTCTCACAACCTCTAGATCAAACAATGTTTATACTTTTCAGTTAACAAAGTTGCAGGCTAAAGTTTGAAGTGTCTCAAGGCCTTGAAAGATGATTCAAAGCTTTGGCACAGGAAGCTTGGTCATATCAGTTTACACACCTTGAACAAGTTGATTTCCAAAGACTTGGTAAGAGGATTGCCATTCATTAAGTTCAAAGAAGATGAAATGTGCAAAGCTTGTGCTCAAGGAAAACAGAACAGAAGTTCCTTCAAGCCAAAGAAGTTTGTAAGTACAACTAGACCCATTGAACTGCTTCATATGGATCTCTGTGGTCCTACGAGAACTCCTACTCCAAGACGTAAAAGGTATATGCTAGTTGTTGTAGATGATTTTTTAAGATATACTTAGGGTTATGTTTCTCAAAGAAAAATCAGCTGCCCTTTCTGAATTTTCAAAGCTTTGCAGAGAACTTAAAACTATGGAAAACCTATTTGTAGCTTCAATTAGAAGTGATCATGATAGAGAATTTGATCAATTAGAATTTGATTTGTTATGTGATAAGCATGGTATTACTCACAACTTTTCTTCTCCAACAACTCCTCAATAGAATGGTGTTGTTGAAAGAGAAAACATGACTCTTGAAGATATGTCAAGGACAATTCTTCTAGAGAACAAGCTGCCAAAACATTATTGAGCAGAAGCTGTGAATAAAGCACACTATATACTGAACAGGTGCTTGATCAGACCTATTCTGAGGAAGACCCCCAATGAACTATTCACAGGGAGGAAGCCAAACATTTCATACTTCAGACCCTTTGGATGTACTTATTTTATCCACAACAATGGAAAAGACAATCTTGGTAAGTTTGATGCAAGAAGTGACGAAGGTATATTTCTTGGTTACTCTCTGAATAGCAAAGCTTATAGAGTTTATAATAAAAGAACCAAACTGGTTGAAGAAAGCATTCATGTTATTATTTATGAAAGCTATGATGGTTCTTTGAGTGAAAGTTTTGCAGACTTGCCACTAGGATTCAAGAAAGGCTCAGAAGAAAACAGAAGACATTTTCAAGACCTTGAAAATAGTGGTCAAGGCCTTGAAAATAAGCCTCAAAGCCTTGAAAAAGATGATCAGAAGGATACAAGTGACAAAGCTACAACTTCAAGACCAGAGAAGATCTATGGAGAACCTGAACCATGGTCTCCAAGAAAGAGATTCAAATATATCTCATCTCATCTAGTTGACAATATCTTCTCAAAACCAATCGCTGGTACACAAACTAGATCACAATTTACGTGCTTTTAATGCTTTTATCTCTCTTGTAGAACCAAAAACTGTGAAGGAAGTATTACAAGAAGCATTTTGGATCATTGCTATGCAAAGTGAACTCAATGAGTTTGAGAGGAATAAGGTGTGGAACATGGTTCCTCCACCTACAAACCAACCTGTCATTGTTACCAGATGGGTGTTCAGAAATAAGTTGGATGAAAGTGGAAAAGTGATTACAAACAAGGCAAGGTTAGTTGCTCGAGGTTACAACCAAGAAGAAGGTATTGATTATGAGGAAACTTTTGCTCCAGTTGCCTGGTCAGAAGCAATTAGAATTTTTCTTGCATTTGCATCTCACAAGAACATTAAACTTTTTCAAATGGATGTGAAGTTCGCTTTCTTGAAATGGCTACTTACAAGAATAAGTTTATGTTGCACAACCACTTGGTTTGGAAAATGATAAATTTCCCGATCATGTTTACAAACTTGAAAAAGCTCTTTATGGTTTAAAACAAGCTCCAAGAGCTTGGTATGAAACATTGTCAAAGTTTTTGCTTGAAAATGATTTCAAAAGAGGTCTAGTAGACAAGACTCTTTTCATAAAGACTACGGAGAAATATTTTCTTGTAGTTCAGATCTATGTTGATGATATCTTGTTTGGATCTACTAATGATCAACTATGCAAAGAATTCTCAATTCTTATGAGCAGGGAATTTGAAATGAGCATGATGGGAGAGCTGAACTTCTTCCTAGGAATTCAAATACATCAATTGAAGAAGGGCATCTTTCTGCATCAGAGCAAGTACACAAGAGACTGTTTAAGAAAATATAGCATGACTCAATGTAAGGAAGCCAAGACTCCTATGAGTTCTACACTGTCCTTAGACAAGGATGAATCTGGTAAGAGTCTCAATGTGAAAGAGTATAGAGGTATGATTGGAATATTACTCTATCTCACAGCAAGCAGACCAGATATTATGTTTAGTGTATGTATGTGTGCTAGATTTCAAGCTGATCCAAAAGAATCACACTTAACTGATGTGAAAAGGATATTCAGATATCTCAATGGTACCAAAGACTTAGGGCTTTGGTATACATGATATTCTAACATCTTATTGCATGGATTTTCAGATGCTGATTTTGCAGGTTACAAAGTTGATAGGAAAAGTACTGCAGGAACTTGCCAATTTATTGGATCATCCTTGATCAGTTGGCATTCCAAGAAACAAAATTCAGTTTCTCTATCAACAGCTGAAGCTGAATATATAGCTAGAGGAGCATGTCGCTCACAAGTACTATGGATTTCTCAACAGCTAAGAGACCTTGGATTTGATTTCAGGAGCACACCTATCAAGTGTAATGACACTAGTGCAATTTCAATTACAAAGAATCCAGTTCAACACTCAAGAACCAAGAACATTGATGTCAGACACCATTTCATCAGAGATCATGCTAAGAAAGGTGATATTGTTCTTGAATTAGTTACTACTAATATGCAAATTGTAGATATCTTCACTAAACCATTAGCAGATGAAAGATTCTCAGCTCTGAGATCGGAACTGGGAATGATAAATAAAGATGCATTGGTTTAGGGGGATAATTAGGTAAGAAAGGTAAGCTTTATGTGTTTTCAAAGGTTTGAAATGAATTTCAAAGCCTTGAAAATCAATTTAAAGCTTTGATTTTTATCTGTGGCAATGTTACATCGTTTCAAGACCTTGAAAACCTTTTCAAAGCCTTGAAAATAAGTTTGCTATACTAATAGTAAATAAACATGGATCTTTATGTATTAAGTGATATCTCTGTAGATATTTGCTTAATATAGCCCCTACCCTTTTCAAAATTTGTTTTAGCAAAAAATAGTATTAGAATATTTTATTTTCCAACGGCATAAAATATTTGAATTCTCTCTGGTTATTGAAAATCTTTTGAGATTAGAAAGATATTCTAGTTTCCTTTTGAAACTCAAACTCTCTCAGTATTTATCTTCTTCTTTTATCCTCTCTTCGTATCATTCCTACCCCTCTCTATTCATCTCCCAAACCCTAATGAGCACAAGGAGAGCCTTAGACAGAATCAAGATGGCTGGAGGATCGAAACCTGCTTCAGAGAAGAAAAGAAAGTCAGCAGTGGATGAATTCAAATTATTAGTGAAGACTCTACTTTGAAGAGTTTTACTGATGAAGAACAAGAATCTTCACCACCCAAGAAGATGGTAAGAAAAGACCAGGTTCCAGCAAAGAAGAAACAAACTATGGCATCTACACAAGAGAAGCAGAAGGGAATCCATATTGGAAGCCCTAAGAGAAACAAGAAAAAGATAGTCTTAGAGGTCAAAGGAAAAGGAAAAGAAATCTCATTCAAGACTCAGAAAATACTTCACGATCCTATGAAGTGTACTCCATATCCAACGAGGGGAAACATGAGAAGGATCCATCCCAGTCTTTAGAAGCTTCAAAAACAGGAAAGAATGATCACAAAACTGTTTCTCCTCAACAGAAAAGGTTAGTTGTAAAGAAGAAGCTAAAGCATGGGAAGAAAGCCTTGGAAGGACTCACATTTCTATTCAATAGTGTTATTGAGAAGATCAGCTCCTTCATTGAGGAACTAGATGTGGTTTCACAAGAAGTTCAAGCCAACAATGAAGAAAGTGAGGAATAAGCAGGGGATCAAGATGAAGATAAATAACCTTAATCTTGCCTACTCTTTCTTCCCCATTCTCTCTTCTTTAAAGTTTTTTCTTTAACTTTTCAAAATTTTCCAGACACTTGATCAAACATCTTCTATCTTTTTGATGAAAGTCAAAAAGGGGGAGAAATTTTAGGTTTTAGTTTTTATTCCTAGGTTTTATTTGCTATTTGCTGAACTGTTTACTTTATGTCGGTAAAATGAATAAGTTGGATTTTTTTGGAATTACTATGTTATTATGCATGGTGAACTAATCAGTCTTTTTTACAGAGACTAAGGATCAAACAGAATTTGGTTTTATCTTTCATCAAGGGGGAGATTGAAAGAACAGGTTGTGCAAGGCTTGTGGAACCAGCTTCCAAAGCCTTGAATCAGCTCTCTGAGGCTTGAAAATTGTTTGGCTATTTTCAAGGCCTTAAAACTGGATTCAAAGCCTTGAAACTGCTTAACATGTGTGAACATTCTCAGGGGGAGTTTTCTGCAAACTCTCTGAGTTGATTCCCTCTATATCTTTCATATGTTTGATTCACTGTTATTAGATGATGAAAGACAAATTATTCTAACACGTTTGAACCTAGAATATCATCTGTTTGACTTTGATATTGCAGGAAATTTTATTTCGAAGTTTTGCATTGTTTCCTAAACTGAACTTATGCAGATTTGGAAACAGTTGGACACTTTGATCCTGTGATCAATCAGACTTGGATGACAGCTTCTCAAGATGTCTAAACAAAAGATCACAACAAAATAAATGAATATTGTGATCATCCAACCGTTGGAGAAGATGTCAAAGAAGTCAAACTATGTTGCCTACAAACAAGGAAGTTTGTTGCTGAAAATATGGGAAGGCTTGCAGAGCTGTTTGAAGTTTAAATAGATCTCAATTCAGAAGCAACAAGAGACAACACTCAACGGGAAAAAAGAGAGAAAGATTTCTGGATTGAAAAGCATCAAATAAGTTCATCATTCTTCCAATCCATTCACAGAAGTTAACTGCATACTTCACTGCATTTTCTACACTCTAAGTGGTCTTCTATATTGTACTTAATTGGTAGTTCATTTATGTATTCTCTACATTCATTCTCAAGGATTGTTCAAAGTGAACAATAGAGAATTCTTAGTCAATTAGTTAGCTAGAGCAGGTACTAGACAGGTTAGGGAAATCCACAAGCTATAACAGAGTAAGAGAATTCTATGTTCTTGAGTTCTAGAGCTTAGGTTTTGATTAATAAGAATTTTGTTGAAAATTCTGCAGGGATCTGATCCCTGAGGTAGAGACGTAGGTCCAAGCGGACTGAAATCTATAAATCACTTGTCTCTTGCATTTACAGTTCATTCTTTTTCATAGTATTTGTAGCACACAAAACTGTCTGTTTTCAAGGGTTTGAACTTGTTTTCAAGGCCATGAAAAAGGCTTACTTGCTTTATACAAACTACATTTCTTCCAAGGGCTTCAAATTGTTTTCAAGGCCTTGAACTTCACTAGTTTTCACAGGATTTCATCATTCTAGCAAGTTTTGCAAAAAGTTGGCATACTCTATTCAACCCCCCCCCCTTCTAGAGTATCTTAGCTGCATTAACACATGCACACTCACACTTTCAAACGTAACCTGTGCTACTGTTGAATCTCTCGGTATATCTGTAGCGTGACTATAGAGCGATATACTTGATGTGAATGGCTTAACTTGAATGTTATTAGAAACGTAAAATGCACTGACGAGCACATCAGGAATAACTGGGATTTAGTTTATTGGTGGGCCAAAAAATAGTTTATTTAGTCGAAATTGCAATCGGCATCTAGTCTCTTGAAGTTTCTATCTTTTTAGTTTTGTTTTGTAGCCATTTGTTGGTCAAGATGCGTTCCACACATCATGATGTTTGTGGTAGGTTTTACAAGTCACATACAACAATTATTTTGCATGACCTTGTGGGTAGCCAGGTTCTGTTATGATGCTGCTACTGGTCATTTCAGATAAGTCGTATCTTGCTGCATCGCCATGTTGTAAAACATTGCTACTCTCATACTTCTCACAACACTGGCCCTATACTAGATTTGTGCAGACATTTATCCAGTGCGTTCCACATCTTTGTTTCTGCAGTATTTCGAGACAAACCAACAAGGCTGTTGATCTTGCAAAGCATGCTGGTGCTCCTGGTTCTGATAGTAGCTTTCCCCGTGTTTCTGTTTCCAAATAAACAATATCCATGTTTTCTCCTGTGTTAATGGTGCCTGTTTTTATTGAGGACTGTAGGGGTGTGTCCTCCCCCATGAATGCTCTTCTTTTTTTTTTTTTCAAATCGTCAAACGAAATTTGTAGATCGTTGTAACTAAGTCACCTCTACCGCGGAACCTTCATGACTGCGATACGGTACTGGATTACCAAATCCCTTTCCTTGTGTAATTAGGTTCACCAAGCTTAGGGATCTTTTGGACACCTCTTTTAGGGAGGGTTTGACACATTATCCACAAATACTCTAAAAAAATTTGTAACAAACTTGTAACCTTATTTCCCCTTTTGCATTGATACTTTAGCTGAAAATAGTGAATTAAAATGTAATCAACCAATAATGCTATCTGGTTTTCTGGTGTTCAACGACTGAGCGCAGTCAAAATTGCAGTTTGCGGTGGAATGATTGAAATGTGGTAACGCTGCTTTGTACTACTACAAATTATATTAGGAGGCAATGATATTGATATGCTCTACCCATACTCTAATATCTTCTTTGATTTGCGTCATGTTAATGCATTTCTGACCTAAATTCATGAGTATGGAGTTTGGCTGATCCTTGTGGAAGTACTTACGTGGTGCCCATAAATTTATATTCGTTTTCTTCTTCCTTGTGCTCAACTCTCTAAATATTCGGTAACGTGGTTTCATTTTGGAAAGATTGCTATTCAAACTCTCTTCTCTGTTGAAGATCTGCTATTTTGTTTTTCTCATAAACTGTACTTGCATAAAATACTCTAGTTTGAAAAGCACAAACTGGATCCCTCCCCCTAATATGATGTGTGCTTGATGTAAGCTTGTAACTATTATAATACGAATGCGGAAGCACAATACCACTCGTGAGGAAGCAAGTAGATTAATGAGACGAAGAACAAGATGAAGAACAACAAACAACGATTTAACATGGTTCGCTAGTTTTGAGACTAGCTACGTCCACGGCAAAAACAACCTAATTTATTGATGAGAGAGCCAACTATAATCAACGATACACCACAAAAGCGTTTTGAGGCTAGCTGCGTCCAAGGCCAAAACAATCTGATATATTGACGAGAGAGCGAATTACAATCAACGGTACACCCCAATAGCTAGTAGCCACCACCTACACCCATATATAGGCCTAGACTACTGACGTGTGCCCAAAGCAACGTCCAAACGTTGCAAAACGGACATGGAACTATTTCAAAAGGGACTAAGTCAATTTGCTATGATAGGTATTTGAATCACCAAAACCTAATCGTTGTAAAACTGTTTAAGAGCTCTGATACCAGTTTGTTATGATCCAAACAGAGCTTAGAGAACGATGATAACGATGAAAACAAGAACAAAAGAAATCGCCCGATATAACGTGGTTCATTACTTCACTAGCGATGAGCTAGCTACCTCTACGACCCGAAAACCCTTGTTGAGTAGAGAGAAACGACATGAATACAACCCACAACCTTAGCCTATTCCTATACACGTTCATATAGACCTACTAGGCTTGCTTGGTCCCAAAGAATTGTCAAAAACAGACCAAAAATGCATAAGGAAAAACAAACGGACCAAAAACGCATAAGGAGACACAAAACGGACCAAAAACGCATAAGGAAACAATTCTAAACGGCCCGCCCCGAGACCTGCTATAGTAGGTCGCATGACCTGCTATAGTATAAACATCAACTTCTTTGTGTTCCTTCTCTTTTTCTTGATCCCCCCGTGTTTGGCCTTTTTTTTCCTTTCCCCTCTTGAAAAGAATCCTGGGGTTCCACCTCAAAACCAACTGGATCTGAGGGGAGTAGCCCAGGAAACTTATTAATTATGTTTCTTCTTCTTGAATGTACGGTGTGGGACTTCTCAACACGCCCCCTCACGTGTGGCATTCTTTGGCCTACACGTGGATCTTTTTGTCTGCAGCTGATGGTGAGCACATGGGTTATTCACGTGTGTGAGCCGAGGCTCTGATACCATGAAAAGATCCTGGGGTTACACCTCAAAATTAATTTTCTATGAGGGGAGTAGCCTAGCAAACTTATTAATTATGTTTCTTCTTCTTGAATCTCCGTTATGGGACTTCTTAACACCTCTTGGTCGCCTAACTCCTCGCCAAGCTTCTCGAGCCTATTCAAGGCATATTCCCAACACTAACAGTGTTCAAATAAAACTCCTAGGAACCACCATTAGAATGTAACTACTACCAGTAGATGAAGAGTCCCTACATCATCACATCCAACCATTACCCATTAATGAGAGGGTTACAGCTCAAGATTCCCTCCGTAATCACATCCAACAGCCTGCTTGATTGGCACAAACAGACATCACTCTATATACAATTCTTGAGAACTCAGAGCGTCTGTGGTGGTGCGTTTCTAGGCTGGAGCAGTGCTTGAGGAGGTACAGTATTAACGAAGTAAGTGCTAGACTCGGAGAAACAGAAGCACTATCTCGGAGAACCTGTTTTTATATAGTAAAGAGTAATGGAATGCTAGACTTGAAGTTTCTATATAACCATAAACGTAAACTCGAGGTATCTTTTCGCCTGCCATAGTTCAACAAAATCTCGTTAATGGAGGAGAATCTTTTGTAGAAGTCTCTTTTAGAAACTGCAGAATATGAGGCGTTGAGAGTCATCACAACACGTTTTGCCGAAAATTCATTTAGGAATTTTATTTTTCTGAGTGCAACAAGAAAGACCCTGAATATGCGATTGCTTGGAGACGATCGAACCCTCTACCTTAAGTCTACTAACATTTACCCTCTAACCCACTTGCCGGAATGGGTTCTGAAGCACGAAGAATTTTTAAAGGACTGTTGGAGGGCGCGTAATCAGGTCACCGCCTTCTGGCTTGGGCTGGTAAGTCTCTGCAGTCATCACATACCTTGTGAATCTGTTACTAATAGTCATATTTACAATCTTTAACTGTCTTCTTGATGTCTACTTGTAGTATGTATTTATTCTCATTTTGGTTTTCGTATTATGGATCTCAAGTATGACAACTGGAAGGAAGCAAAGAAGTATTCATCGGATGCGGCGAAGTGGGGGCATCTCCTGGAAAAGTTAGTAGTGGGTCTGGTCTCCCTTATTCACGGCGAACAAAATTCTGGCTCAGATCTGTTCCTTCGTGAACTTAGGGACGAATATCCGCTTGTTTATTTGCGTAGCGCGTTGGAATGGCTATTCAGTGGACCTGAGATAATATCTTCTCTTGGTACCAGTCGTTGTAAGTCTCCGAAGAAGCTGTGGCGGCGCGGCATAACGACCTTAGAAAACAACCCCCCCCATAGTTCTGCCCATCATGACGACAATCCTTATCCTTGTGACATGTGTAAGTGGATGTTTGAGGAACATTTTCCTTGGAGTAAACTCTTTTCATTTAATCAAAACGCGATGGTGTATATGCCTCGCGAGTGGTGGATGATGTGTAAGGGACCGTGGGAAATCATAATGAGAACACTTATGATTTCCTGTAAGCTAAGTCCAATGGTTTCTTTGTGGAATGTGAATGGTGTGCATTTTTTAGCTAGGTGAGTTTGGCAGTATGGTTTTTGGTGGAATCTGTAAGCTATTTTTGGTTTTTTTCTAGAGACTTTGTTTAAATCAGTGCGTTTGGTGATTCGCATTAGTTTTTAAACTTGATTAAAAGCTGAAGAAATGTGTTTGGTAGTAGTACGTAAACTATATATTAGGGGCATGTTGAGATATTTGTCCTCGTGTACATAAGGTTTTGTTGCTTGTAAATGTTCAATAAACTCCCAAAAAGTCAACATTAATCCTAGCATCTCTATTTAAAGCAACGGACTTCACAAACCGATTAACTCACCTTGAGAAAAGTTGAGGGCCACTTTAGTAGCGCGATGGCCATCACAGTTGTGATCTCTAGGGCCAATGAAAATTGAACAAACATAAAATTTACAGTCCATCCACTACAACAAATATGGTCTTTATTGACAGTTTTTCTGTCGACAAGCAGTTATGTGTAGCTAGTTACATGATTTATCTATAATATTTGCGTTTGTCGATATATGTGGTATCGCTTGTCAACGTTGTGACTACTTTTGTATTTTAAATAAAATTTTGGTCAAGAATGTTACGCATTTGGTTTTCCATCCCAAAAAATTAAATTAGGTGACAAACCTTATATTTTTGTGACCTACATAATTGTCAACGGAATAAATGGAATAAATGAAAATGCATAACTTTTGGAGGGCAAATTTAAAATATTTCCCCACTACCAATTTGGAGTGGGAGGGAAAATAAAAAATTAATAAAAGTATTCTAATCATATCCAGTTACGAGAGGAACAATTTGACTCACGCCATATTCAACCCCAACGTCTCCCTCTCGCACCACCGCCACCCTCCAGCAACATCCAGATCAACACTCCATCAACACCGACCCAGCTCCACCATCCAAAACCACCCTCCCTCCCTCCTTCCCTCTCTCTCAACGCTGACACGACCTGACCCAGATCCACACGATACAACGCAAATTTTCCTCGGATCGATTTCTTCAATGGCTGCTCCACCTGCAAGAACAAGAGCCGATTATGATTACCTGATAAAGCTCCTCCTCATAGGCGATAGCGGTGAGTTTTTTTACCAGTTTTCAGAATTTTTTTCCGGATTTGTAGATGTCTGAGATCGTCTCTCTGAATTTGTAGCAATTGATTTGAGTTTTAGCGATGTTATGTGTTTAGTCTTTGCTTGATCCGATCTTTCAACCTATTTGTAACCTTTGAATGTAACTATTATTCATCACGATGATTTTTTTTTTCATATTAGGTTAGCTATTTGTGAATCTCTATTGAAGATGGGTTAGATCATGTTATTTAGTCTTCATGTGCTTCCTTCAGCTACTGCTGAAGTTCTAGGCAAGGAAGGTTTTGCAAAAGTCTGCAAGTATACAAGGGATTTGATTTCCATCTCTGTTAGGCACTAATTGAGCTGGTTTGTGGTTTTTCAAAAGACATCCCTGAGTGTTTGGTTTAAGATATGACTAGTCAGTAGCAGGCCATGTGCTAGATCGTTGTGGTCTGATACCTCTTTTACTGGTCTTGACTATGTAATGTGTTAGTTACATTATTACGTTGTTGCGGTTACCCTCGTTCCTAGTATATATGTCCCCTAATCTTCACTGCTTCAGTTGAAACTTATTTGGAAGTAGAGTCTATAATATTCTGACATTTTAGCTTCCTTTACGCTCAAATGATTTATGCCGCGATTCACATTATTTCGTATGTAAAGTTATTGGAGTTGTGTTATCCATGTAGAGTCTATAATATTCTGAACATATGTAGGTTGCTCTGCTGGATTGGGCAGACGACGTGGGGATGTTTGTACTAAAGGGTTATGGCAATGCTCTAAACGACTATATGGGTGTGCCATTGCTTGAAGATATTGTCCAATCCATGGAACAAGCTATTAAAGCAAAAGAAGGTTTGTAAACAGTAATCTTATTCGTTATAACCTTGATGCATCCTCTTGTCATTGCTCATTATGGTCGTAAAGACAGATTTAAGATTTTACTAATAAAAGAAATTTTTAATACGTGGAACCCGGATGTTCCCCAATGTGATTGCGGAAGATTCTAAATTCTGTATATTCCTTACTTATTGATTTGCTAATGTGGTTTTAGCTTTACTTTTGTTGTTTTGGCTAAATCAAATGATTTACTTATTTAAGAATGGTAGGATTTGTAACTTATTAATAAGTCTTATGCAGATTATTGATCAAAAATGTGAGACATCGGAGACAAGGTATTGGCTTCTGCAATTTAATGATAAAATGCCCCATAACCATGATTGAATTACATTCAACTTTTTCATCCTTTTTATGTCCGGTCAATTTGGATACACTTAATATCCTCGTTACCTTTTATTGAAGGTCACTGTGAATAGAATCTGAAGCGGTCATAGAACACATGTTGCTAATTCATAGTGAAAATTTTATACTGGAAGAGATTAAGTTGAACTTTCTTTGGCACCTTGTTGTTCGGTATTTCTTCCACCTGATATATTAGGTATTCCAGCTTAATTCAGCTATCAAACCCAAGTATAGAAAGCACTGTAACATAACTTCACAAGTACTAAAATCTTCAGACCCCTCTCCTAGCACGCTTCAAAGTTTTCTGTTACTGTTTAGGAAATTCTGCTATCTCTTACATGCCAAAGGAATATTGTTGTGTTTTCCAAGTAATTTATATGGAGTGTGTCCATGTCGCCCTTATGTACACCCATTTAGAATATGGATATGTCCCCTTTCCATGTGTAACCACTAACCATGATTGGGGTTCTTTCTGAGTTATTTGACTTAGGTTTTTTATGACAACTAAAGCCATTGCCATCCACCAATGGTTAGCTAGCTTTAAATATATAATTATCTACAGCCATACTGATTACAAGCAAGGGTCAAAATTGTCCAGAACATAGGAGAGAAATACTGTGTTTTGGTGGGCGAATGACCGGAGTAGTTTAGGTGATTGAAGCTATTATTTTAGTTTGTGACTAATTCACTTGGAGAGCTCATTCTCCTTTCATGTAAATTCTGCACATGTATGTGTATCTAGTAGGGCATAGTTTATTCTCTTTAACTCGCTATTCTATATTGTATATTACCCTTTTTTTCCTGTTTTAAGTGGGTTACTGATTTATGCAGTCACTGTGACCCTACTAAACTTCGTGAGGTTATTCCGTAAACCGCACGAGGAGAATTTAAAAGAAGCTGAGTTGGAGAAGAAAAAAGCAGAGATGGAGAAGGCAAAGGCTAGTAGTACAACCAGGAGCAAAGAAGAGGGCAGTAGTAGTTCACCCAGTAATGTTGAGGGATGAAGAAGAGCTTATGGTTCTTTCGGAGAGATGTGAATTGCTGGTTACTGGATGGTGTCCTAGGAAACATTCAGCTAGAAGGACTGCCCCCTCCATCTGAGGCCTTTGAAGAGATACAGAAGGGGCGAGGACTCCCTTCCTGACTGAGACCTAAAAAGACTTGAACTGGCCTTGAACTGCTCAGCCGCACCTGATTGAGTGAATGGCAGTTCATCCTTCGGATCAGACACTTGACTCCTCCATATTTTTGCATGATATTGGTCACCGATACCACTTAATCCATCCAGTTAGAGGATGTTCTTGGTCTGATTGTTTCTCCTGAGGGCGTTCTCTGTTCATATATGTAAAGAAAGCAGTTTCGGATCTCACCATTCGCTTGGCCTATTTTGCAGCACCAGAGAGAGTTTGGGACTCCAGAAGCATTCACTAGTCAACAATGTAGCAGCATGACCCGCCGTGTACAGAACTCTAACCTAGCAGCACTCAACATACACTTCATGCCGTCCAGATATGGTTCTTCTCAACGGTACGAAATCTTCCTCGATACTTTGTCTAAATGATTAAATCATTTTCTGAATTTAAATTATGTCATCAATTAAATTAGTGTCTGTAGGAATCAAGTAGGCAGTGACTTTATGTATGAATATTTGCAGGGGTTCGTGAATGGAGTACCTTAGCGCCAGGTGTTCGTGAATGGAGTACTATAGTTCATGCCACGGAATTTTGGATCCACTCGGCCTACTACCTCTATTATTTATGTTATCTAGACTAGAATATGCTATGACTTGTGTAGTTTTTGTACTGGGATGCTTAAATTAGAGTAGCTCGAGTGTGCTGCGACTTTGTAGTTTTTGAACTGGGTACATGTGATGCTAAGTTTTATCTAGTTTTGGCAAATTATGACATGTTGCTGAATGCAAACAGTGTGTAGCCAAATTGCTTCTCATGTAAAATTTCAATTTATGACATCTTGTTTATGTATGGCTTTCAGCCTGCTTGGATGGTCTTTAACAGTGTGTTTTTTTATTTTATTAAGTTGTGATAAAGGTGACAAGCAAGAACGTCACAAAAAGATGAAGTACCGACAAACTTCTCTTATAGTGACTATTTTGGATGTCATCTATCTAACTACACATGTATATATGTTTGTCGTCAGTTTTAAATGCGAAAATAGGAAATAGTCACTAAATAGAAACTCCCGACAGAAGTTTATGTCGCTGCTTACTCTTTCTGCCGACAGACAGAACGCTTGTCGACTATCACTCTAACGACTGAGCTATTGTGACTACGGATCGACAAACCAATTTCTGTCGGTAGAATATCTGCCGACAAATTTAGGCTCTCTACCGACAAATTTTGCTGTCAACGGAGGCAGTATTTGTTGTAGTGATCATCATGCAGTCATCAATAATTGGATCGGCATCGAAATGGTATTTTAACCTTCCAAATAGGGATTCTAGATACTCAACGTTGCTTCAAATTTACAGTGAAGGCAAAGCTACGATTGCTACCACCCATTTCGAGTGGTGTCCCCGTTTATGCTTAGTTAGTGTTGTAACGAAAATTTCAAAGCATGTAGTGAAAAAGACAGAGGCGCGGACCGCTGTGGAATTCACTATGGAGTTAGCTTAGGAAAGAGCTGCTGTGGAAGGCATCACTGGTGAGTCCCATGGAGTTTAGTGTAAAGATTGACAAATCTTTCCAACTCTGTTTGCTATAATGAATGCTTTAGTGTTGTGTTATGCAATACGGAAGTAGTAACATTGCTTCCACAAAATATATTTATAACTTAGTTGCAGTTAGTCGAACCCTCACAATACAGTGGATTCTCGTAATTCTGACTTTCCTACGAAGAAACCTGACACTCACAAACATTCAAAATTCACCTTATTCAGGTGAAAAAAGCTTCCTGCACCAGGGATCCAATTGTAGTTTGGGATAGTGATGATGACTCCGAAAATGAAGTTGATGAAGAGGATTATTTTCATGAGCAGTTTTTAGCCGATAATTTTTTTAGTGAGGAGTTCTTAGTTGCTGGAAAAGCGAGTATGGACAGAGAAATGAAGCTTGGATCAAGGTTTTATAAAATGGTCGCAGTTGCGTGTAACGGGATCGGACTATATCGGACGCATCAAAGTTCTTGAGAATTCCTCAATCAATGGCTGTCGTGGTTCCTCAGATAAACGAAAAGCTTGAGAATTCCTTAATCAGTGGCTGCAATGGGTTCTCAGAAAAACGAAAACTCATGAAGATCAAAGTTTGTGACAATTCCTCAATCAATGGCTGTCGTTGGTTCTTTTTCCAAACACAGGTGATTGAAGTTTCACGGCTTTAAACGCATTTCATATACCATGGTTTGTGAAAGATACTCCGCTCAACGTTTGAAGGGGTGTACAATAGGTAGAAATGCTGGATCAAAACTGTAGACGGGGGTGGGGGTTGAATAGAGTATGCAGACTTTTGCTAAACTTTGCAAGAGTAGTGGTTTCAAAAGACTTGTAAATGGTTCTCACTAACCTATGTAGTACCTGCTCTAGCTATCTGATTAACTAAGGATTCTTTATTGTTCACTTTGAAAAATCCTTGAGAATGAGAACTAGAATTATTATCAAAATGATATACAAATGAAGTTCAGAAGAGAAGAACACTAGAACTGAATTTGCGGTGAGTATGTAGTGTTCTTCTGATGCTTTGATTGAGAGAAATGAATCTGCTTCTTTGTTGCTTGTCGATCCTTGAATGTTTTTGAGTGCCTTTGCTAAGTGTGCCGTTCATAGCTTCAACTTTCTCTCTTTTATAGAGATGTTTGAATTGAAGATCTTCAGGATCTTCACTTTCACAAACTTCCCTATATTGTAGCTTCAGCTTTGACTTCTCTAACAGCTTCTCCAACGGATAGTTTGATCAATATCTTCAATGATGCTGAATTGATATTGTTTGAAAAACTGTTAGGAAACTTCAAAACACAGCAGGATTGATCACAGAATCAATTCGTATCATAATTTCCTGTCCTGCAAAACTTGGGTTAGGAAACAAAATTGAAAAATAGGAAACAAAATTTCTTGCAAAACTGAGTCAAACAGATGATATTAGATAGTGTAAACTGTGTCAAAATACTTTGTCATCAAGTAACAACTAATCATGCACAGGGGTTTAGGAGTTGAATCAAGATCAGAAACTCCCCTTAAGTTCATGAATATAATGCGCAGTCACTTTCAAGGATTTGAATGTTGTTTCAAGGCCTTGAAATAGAATAGCTATTTCAAGTCTTTAACTGAGTTGAACTTATATTGTTGTTCACAGGTTTTCCAAGATGGCACATTTTGTACCATGTAGGAAGACATTGGATGCCATGCGGATAGCCCACCTTTACTTCAGAGAATTGTGAAGCTGCATGGCGTACCACGGTCCATCACCTCAAATCGTGACACGAAGTTCATGAGTCAATTCTTGAAGAGCCTTTGGGAGAAGTTGGGCACTCAGTTGAACTTTAGCAGTGTGTGTCAGCGCCAAATCGTTGGACAGACGGAGGTGGTGAATTGCAGCCTAGGGAATCTTCTATGGTGTTTGGCAAGTTCCAAGCCCAAGCAGTGGGATGTGGCGCTTGCTCAGGCGGAGTTTGCGTATAACCGGTCAATGATCAGGACTACGGGGATGAGTCCCTTCTAGATTGTCTATGGTCAGAACCCGTTAGGGGTGTTAGACTTGGCTCCCATTCCGCTTGTGGGACGTGTTCATCCTAAGGCTGAGGAGATGGCAAAACATTTGAAGGACATTCAATACCAAGTGAAGAGCATGAACGAGGATAGCAATAGCAAGTACAAGGCCCGGGTCGACAAGCATCGTCGTCAGGTACTTTTTATGTTGGTGATTATGTATGGGTTGTATTGACTCGTGATCATTTCATGTGGGAGAATACAGTACGTTGAAGGACAAGAAGATTGGTCCTTGCAATATTGTGTAGAAGATCAATGACAATGCTTTACCGGTTGCGGCGTCCTAGTCACTTGAAGACGTCTGACGTGTTTAATGTCAAACACCTCACCCAATGCTTTGTGGATTCTGAAGACGAGAGAGTGAACTCGAGGACAAGTTCTTTCCAACCAGGGGAGATTGATGCAGGAGCAGATGAACCAGACGAGGCCGAGCTGTCAGACGCGACTAATCAGGCACTTCACTACCAAGACATGGACGAAACGCGCAAGAGAGGGGCAAAGTGGTCACTTTTGGTCAAGCCACACCATTTTGGGCGTAACTTGAGCTGCAGGGATCAGAATGCCTTTTATAATATGTTTTCCGAAAGCTCACGGCGAGACCGACACTATTAATTGGGCTCCGCCCCATCGCGCAAGAATCCTGCCTCAAAAAAGGACGTTTGACCGGTCAACGGAAGCTTTGAAGACAAATTTTGCTATTTTGGGTAGTTTTCCTTTTCTTCGCATTTGACCTCTTTATTTAGCCCGATTTGGGTCAAACTATCATCTGCGTGTTATTTTCAATAAGGCCTATAGTTTTGGGCCAGTTTTATAATTTTGCTATTTTTTGCAAAATTAGGTTTCTGAGCTATTATACCTGGCTTGTCGGTAATTTTTCGTCAGACTTTGATTATTAAATAATTCATAACTAATGAGAGCTTCGTGCCCTTGTTCTTTGCCTTTTCATTGTTGATTCCGCTGTGATCCCTCGCTTGGGTGATAACCCGGCGTCAATATCTCAAAACACTTGTTTACAGTGGTTAGTTTGTCAATGCGAGTTTTACATGTTTTTTTGTCAAAAGATTTACATGTTTGTCAAAGTTTGAATTTCATGATTATGTGCAGTTGGCGTACCTCGAAGTATTCCAATCGCAGCTGGTAGAAAAACAAAAACCCAAGGCTACAACATGTACAACGGATGTTCCTCGCGTGCGCCTGTTGGAAATATCTTGTTAGATGTTATACTTGATTTTTTAGTGTAACATTTCTAGTGTGGTACTAGCTAGCTTCTAGAAAAATGACTTTCAAAGTGTCATAGTTTGACTAGTAGTGGGACTTGGTCCAAGTTAATAAGGTTGGTAGTTGCACCAAGTAAATGAGGTTGGACCAAATTAATGTAGTAGATAGTGGGTAGAATGTGCTAGATACATTAGTCCAATAAATAGCTATGTACTTGCAGCGTGTAGGTGTGGGTATGAAAATACAAGTCAAGCAATAGAGTAAAATCTTCTCGTCTCAAAAATTAGTAGTCTTGAGTAGTTTCTATGTAGTCCTCTTGATCCCAACAGACCTCACATGAATAGGGTGGGATTTTTTGCAGAAGAGCAAATCTCAGTGTTATGACCTGGAACCAGCTTAGAGAATGATGAAAACAATGAACACCCGATATAACGTGGTTCACTAGCACAATGCTAGTTACCTCCACGACCCAAAAAACCTTTGTTTATTAGAGAGAAACACCACGAATAAAACCCACGACCGCAACCTATAAACATTTATATAGACCTACTAGGCTTGCTTGGTCTCGAAGAAAAGTCCAAAACGGACCAAAAAGACATATGGAAACAATGATAAAATTGCCAGCCCTTTCCAGGTCCTGCGACTTGGATCATAGGTCGTGCGACCTGGAACAGAAGTCGTGCGACCTCCCTGACCCTGTGAGCTGATGTTTTCTTCTTTGTCTTCCTTCTTTATGTCTTGATCCTCCGTTTGGCCTTGTTTCTTTGCCCTTCTTGGTCGCCTTATTCCTCACCAAGCTTCTCGATCATATTCACGACATATTCCCGACAAATCTCCACCTTGCCTTGAATTTCCTCTACCGCTTGCGCTTGAATTAGCGGTTTCTCTCCAATTCCACAAGTTGCTTCAACTTTGCCAAGTTCCTGCGACGAGTGACACCAGCGCTGCTCCAAATCCCGTCAAGTTCTTGAAATCGAACCATGTCAATGCTCCAATTACGGTTGATTTTCTACAATCGAATCCCCTGTTTGTTGTTCCAACTACGGTCGAGCCTGTTTGGTCGAACTATCTAGCGTTAGTATTTCTATTTAAACGGATGTAGTTTCATTATTTTATAATCAATCAATCAAAGAAGAAAACTAAAGTTGTGTGTTGGGTTAAAAACCCAGTGTTCGTGTGTGTGGAGACTTGATAGTGTCTACAATTACTATCACCCGAGGTAAACCTTAACACTAGACTTTCTTGGTACCAAAGAAACGTTCAAAACTGACCAAAAGGACACAAGGAAACAGCTCTTAAATTGCCATCCCTGTCTAGGTCGTACGACTTGGAACAGAGGTCGTTTGAATTGCTTCAGAGGTCATGCGGTCTCCATCCCCTGTGAGTTGGATAAGAGGTTGTGAGACATGCATTATAGGTTGTGCGACCTTCCTACCCTGTGACTTGGATTTGAGGCCATGCGACCTCCCTGACATTGTGAGCTGCTATTTTCTTCTTTTTTAATCCTTCTCTTCGTCTTGGTTCTCCGTTTGGCCTTGTTTTTTTTCCCCTCTTCGTTGCCTTATTCCTCTCCAAGCTTCTCCAGCCTATTCAAGGCATATTCCTATCAAATATCCACCTTGCCTTGAGTTCCTTCTTCCGCTAGCGCTTGAATTAGCGGCTTCTCTCCAATTCCACAAGTTGCTTCAATTTCGCCAAGTTCCTGCAACGAGTACCCCCAACGATGCTCCGAATCCCGTTAAGTTTCTGCATTCGAACCCCGTCGGTGCTCCAACTACGGCTGAGTTTCAGCAATCGAATCCCCTGTTTGTTGTTCCAACTCCAACCATGTTCCCACAACCTGTATCATTATGGCTCTACAACAAATCCAGTGTTTGTGCTTAAAGAATTGTCCATAAAAGAAAAAATCTTCGTAGTGTGGTTTTGTTGGAAACTTTTCGGAGGTGTTTTCATCCGTTGTGGTATCAATGAATGTCACTACATCAATTCTTCTTATTAACAATGTTATGATCTCGAACGAGCTCGGAGAACAATGATAACGATGAAAACAAGAACACAAGAGCACACACGATATAACGTGATTCACTAGTGATGACTATACATGTTTATAGACCTACTAGGCTTTATTGGTCCCAATGAAACGGCCAAAACGGACCAAAAACGCACAAGGATCGTCAGCCCGCTGTTCAGGTCGTGGGACCTGGATCAGAGGTCGATAGACCTCCATCCAAGGTCGTGCGACCTGGTTTTGAGTTCATGCGACCTCCGTCACACTGTTTTCTTCTTTTTCTTCCTTCTCTTCGTCTTGATACCCCGTTTGGCCTTGTTTCCTTTCCCATCTTCATCGCCTAACTCCTCGCCAAGCTTCCCATTCAAGGCACATTTCCATCAAACAACAACCAGGTTTCTGGTCGTAAATAGCAGTACAAACTGTCTTGTTTATGTGTATTTGATGTCTATTTCCTGTTAGAATTGTCGATTTGATACGGAGTTTATAATGTGTTTTATATGAGTATGTTTAGCTGGCGATATTATCACTGATTAGTGGTCATGATGATATGAATCTATTGATCACTAGAGAGATTGTTATACGCATGGCAATGCAAATCCCTTGCAGTCTGTGATCATATCTTATTTGGTAGTATTCGGTAGCAGATTTGAGCGTATAACTATTCCTGAAGCGGTTCGCGATTAAAGGTATTGAAACAATTTTCTATTGACTGAAACAGCCAACTTGAGAGCTAGAATTAAATAGTTTGTTGCTGATCATCTCTATTGACTGTCTATGTGTGTACTGTCTTGTAGAACTGAATTGCGAACGTAGTTACTACGCTGGATTTGTTGGCCGACTAACTGGCATATGTAACTCATGGGAAGGATGTGAGCAACAAAAAAGGAATACAAGGGTGGTCACTTTTCACAAGCATGCTTTTTGGCGGATAAGGCATCCCGGGGTGTAAAATTTATGTATTCAAATGAAATCATTGATATTTGTATTTTTTTAAATGTTGGAATTTTTCATGTAACGTCATTTGGAAATCTCAAATTCCTTGGTTTCAAATGTGAATTTTGTGATAATGCTAGCTAATTGTAAGGTCAACCGCAAACGGAAAAGAAAGTCATCAATACTGTCAACAGTCAACTCATAAGTACGGGCATCAGTTGTTTCCAACAACGTATTTATACAGACTACATAGCATGTAAATCATTATGCAACGACTCCACAAGTTTTACTCTGATTCCAAAGTTGCAGAAATCTTCTTTGTTTCTCTGACAATACCCTTGTGATGAATACACCATGAAAATGTATCATAGATTACATTAAGCCTTTTTTATAAACAGCATTAGAGGTTTCCGTACGAGGGGCTCCATTTGCAACAACATTTCATGTGAACAATCTTATCGTTCAACGCATTTTATTAACTATGAAATCGTAGCAAATGGGTGCTAGCTCAAGTGGTAGAGCATTTAAAAGCCCTTGCATGAGGTCGTGGATTCGAACGAGTAGTCGACAAACAGGTAAATCTAAAAAAAACTATGAAATCGTACAAATGCATTACACTATTGGAACCAGCATTACAAAGTCATGCTATGAATCATTTATAAAGTGGTAAACATTACATACATTACATAATCATTGGGATCTTTTCTGTATTTAAAATTCTCCACAGTCAGATTTCAAAACAGTTAGTAATCAGGAGTGAATTTTTTGAATGAAGTTAGAATCTGAAACGAATTCATGTCCACTAACCCTTTGTTAACGCTTGCACTACCCCCATCTAAATACGCATGTAAAAAGTTTCATAACCTAACTCTTCCACTACCCAAAAAACGTGGTTGTTAATGGGATTAACCGTCCTGTAAAGTCTTTAATTATATACATAAATGGGCGGGTGTGTTGTGTTCAATCCCAGTGCAATTCTAGCCTCATCATATCTCAGATTGAACATGGCTCACAAACCTTGTTGGGCCTCTGTGACAGAATCATGGTGCCAGGTGGTTCCGTTCATCCCATCTCCAAACAAAGAAAACTCTTCAGTTGTGATTCACATGACAGCCCCACAGGTGTGCTCAATGGACCGATGGATTTTGAGGAACAGGGTTGAGAAAACTAGTGTCACCCAGGACGCCTTAACCTCCATTGTAGCCAAACAGGAGACAAAATCGAAGAAAGAAGTGGTACCTTTACAGGATCATGTACGAAGCAAGAAGAGGAGGCAAGGTCCGATAGAGGAAAACCTAACAACGTCGTTTTGGGTGGGAAGTTTTACAGTACAGGATGAAGAGGTCTCGGTGTTGTGCCTTGTTGCACCAAAGGCTAGTGTTATTGTGGACTTCATGTGCACAGGTGAGTATGTACACACTCTACTACCAAAGAATTGGCTGTCGGTTGGGGGATCAATGGAGCCGCGCACGGTCTCCATAAGCTATCGGATTAAAGTTCTGTTGTGGAAGCAAGTTGAAAAGCATACTCTACTGGGTTCCGGAAGATTTCAAATACAAGATGACATTGCAGAATCCCAACATTGTTTTTATCACAGAAACAAGGATCGTCGGGGAAAAGGAAAAGAACTTGTGTGCCAGCCTTCGATTCGACAGGGCATTCGTTGCTGACCTGGACGCATTTGGTGGTGGTTTGTGGGTATTGTGGGACAGTTACTGTGTCACCTGCGATGTCCTAGCAGTTTGTGGTTGTCATGTCCATGCCTGCGTGACGGACGTGGAGCACTGATTGTCCTTACTTTGTGTTAAAAAAAAAGTCCAGTTAATGTAGGGATGTGTTTATGATGTGTAATTCGGCTTAGATGGAGACAAACATTCTCATAATCAAATTATTTTGGTGTCTTAACAGAGTTTGCATTTATTACGACTGAGTACTGGTGCTAATATATCCAACATTGATCAGCAATGTTGATGGTTTACTTCGAATGTGTGCAGGATTATCCATTTCAAAACAGTCTAGAACTCTTTATAGTAATCTTAATCTATTTCATGAAAGCTACTTCCTATTTCAAAACCCGGTAATGGAACCGTTGAATATTTCATGACATTTGTAACCTGTTTCATAGTACTGGGCAAGTCAGACCCATCCGGGCGCACCGTTTTTGTCCCAACCCGCGAGAATTTTTGTCTTCTTGCAGGTATTTTCGTAAATACATGCGAAACCGGCTGCCTTTTGCTCAGATTCGGTAAAAAAACCTGCCCCCCCGGCAGTGGCGGGCGCAGAATTGTAGATGAGCGAGGGCCGTCTTATAAATATGTACACTATTCAACAGATTTTTTTCATCGAGGTGTACAAATTATTAACAAAAACATGTAATGAAGACAATTAAGAACTATATTCATGAAATAGTACTACAAAAAAATTGATATTTCACATAATAACTTGATTCTATAGGGACCAATATGTTCGTCCGAACACATGTTATATAAGTATTAAAGTAATTTTTAAATTTAGTAGGATCAAATTAATTATTTAAAAATCTCGAGGGGGCCAACTTGTAGTACTTCTTTGAAAAGCTTGACATAACTCAAAGGATCACTTCACAATTACGAAAGTTTGGAGGGTCCATGGCCCCAACTAGCCGCACCTTGGGTCCGCCAGTGCCCCCCTGGAACCCTAAAAATGCGCCCGCACCATAGCCAATCCATAATTTATGCTGCTTAAGTAATTATAAATGGGTTCCCAAAGGTGACTTCTCTAGTTGTTTAAGTTATATGAATTATGTTAGACCTACATAGGTATAAAGGCTACATCTATATACGATTGAACACTAGACGTGCTATATGTTCGCCCAAAAGAGAAAATTAGTGATATCGCCAGTTCAATTTTTTGTGACTCTTGGATTCGAATCGCGGTGTGAAACGCAGTTTCTTCTACCTTGTGGCATAGACGTTTGGGATATATTTCCAAAGAAAGGATTCAAAGGCTAGTGAAATCTGGAATTTTGGAGAATCTAGATTTCACTAACTTTGAGATGTGTTTGGACTGGAAGGAAAGCTGCTGGAAGGAAACCTAGTTTAAGGCATATGCATGTTTGGGGTTTCCCAGCTGAGGCTCAAATCTATAATCCACATGAAAGAAAGTTAGATTCAAGAACGATTTTTGGATACTTTATTGGTTATCGTTAAAGAAACTGCAAATGCCAAGTTATTGGAGAATGGGGAGGCTAGTGGGAGTAGTGAATCAAGAAAAGTTGAGCTTGATGAAATTAGAGTGGTTCATACCATCCTATCATTCTCAAGTAATTGTTTCTCCTCAACAAGTACCACAAGTTGAGGTTAATGAACAACATGATGGAAATGATTCACCACCCCATGAGGATATCACTGTTGAAAATGATGTTGAACCACCATAACAGGTTTTAAGGAGATCACAAAGGGAAAGAAGATCTGCTATCCCTGATGATTATGCCTTGATGTTTATACAAGAACATGACTTTGATATCGGCATTCTAAAGGATCAAGTTTCATATTATCAATCCATAGCAAGTAGTGATTCTAGTAAATGGATCGATGCAATGAAAGAAGAGTTAAAATCAGTGGACCAGAATGTGTCTGGGATCTTGTCGAGTTGCCTAAGAACAGTAAGAAACTCGGTTGTGAAAGGGTCTTCAAGACCAAATGCGATGCTAAAGGAAATGTTGAAAGATATAAAGCTAGACTAGTGGCCAAAGGTTTTACTCAGAAAAAAGGCATTGATTATGTTGAGACTTTCTCACCAGTTTCTAAGAAAGACTCATTTAGAATCATTATGGCTCTTGTACCTCATTTTGATTTCGAGTTACATCAACTGGATGTAAACACCGCTGAAGGGGTGTACAGTAGGTAGAAATACAGGATAAATACTCTAGAGAGGGGGTGAATACAATATGAAAACTTTTGCTAAACTTTGCAAGAATAGTGGTTTCAAAAGATTTGTAAAGTGATTCAAGGCCTTGAAATGAGTTTCAAGCTCTTGGAATAAAAACAGTTAGAGTATGAAAAGAATAAGTCTATTTCAAGGCCTTGAAATGAGTTTCAAACCCTTGAAATGAAACTGTTTTGAATGCTGCAAAAGTTCTAAGTATGCAACTGAAAAGTAAATGCAAGAGAGACAATATATATAGAGTTCAGTCCACTTGGACCTACGTCTCTACCTATAGTATTTTCAAAACAATTCTTATTAATCCACAGCTAAGCCCTAGATCTCAAGCACAGAGAGATACCTTACTCTGTTACAGCTTGTGGTTCTCACTAACCTATCTAGTACATGCTCTAGATATCTGATTAACTAAGAAGTCTCTATTGTTCACCTTGAAAAATCCTTGAGAATAAAATATATATGTATTATCAAAATGATATACAAATGAAGTTCAGAAAAGAAGAACACAGCAAATGAAACTACAATGAGTGTGCAGTGTTCTTATAATGCTTGGATTGAGAGAGATGAATCCGCTTCTTTGTTGCTTGTTAATCCTTGAATGTTTTTTTGTCTTTGTGAATTGCTCTGTGTAGTTGTGTGTCTGTCTCTATATGAAATCCTTCGGCAATTCTCCTTTTAAGCACCCAGTTTGAATAGAAGATCTTCGGAATCTTCTCAACAAACTTTCCTAAAAATTTGCTTCAATTCTAGACTCTTCTAACAGCTTCTTCCAACAGCTAGTAGCTCAGTATATTTATGGATACTTATTTTATCTTGTTGGAAGTATGTTGGGAAGCTTTTGAACAGAGCAGATTGATCACATAATCAATCATCAAGCAGATACCATATCTGCAAAACATAGGTTAGGAAAGAGTTCCTACGAAATAGGAAACAGGATTCCCTGCAAAACTGAGTCAAACAAACGATGTTAGATCCTGAAAAATGTGTCAAAATACTTTGTCTTTCATCATCAAGTAACAACTAATCATGCACATGGGTTTAGGAGTTGGATTAAGATCAGAAACTCCCCCTAATTTCATGCATATAAAGCTCAGTCAGTTTCAAGGCTTTGAAAGCCGTTTCAAGGCCTTGAAATAGATAAACTATTTCAAGTCTTGACTCTGCATTGAACTTACAATCTCCCCGTTGATGAAAGACAAAACCACAGTCTTCCGATCTGTTTAATGTTATGATTCTGCAACAAATACTCATCAGGACATAGCAGAATAAATCATACAATGTCAACACCTAATGTCAAAAAGATCCAACTTATTAAACCTACTAAAAACACAGTAGAGTTCAGATAATCCTACTGACCAAAACCAGGTCTCTAATCACAGAAGTAAACATATAATTTCCTAAATTGTCCTAAATTTTCTCCCACTTTTTGACTTTCATCAAAAAAGAGTGAGAAAAAAATGTTGGACCAAAGTTTGTTGAAAAAAAATGTTTTAAAGGCAGAATTTTCAAGACATTGAAAAGGATTTCAAGGCCTTGAAAAAGAGAAGAAATAGTAGGCAAGAGTTAAGTGGTAGGGTCTTCATCTCCTCGCTGCTCTGCATCTTCTTCCTGACTATTTCCCTCATTATCCTGTTCTTCTTCCTGTTGAGCCACATCAACATCAGCTTCACCTTCTCCCTCAAACAAGTCAGCAGCAGTCACATGTTCTTGAATAGCTGTATTCTTAGATATCTTCTTCTTGAGGTTTATCAGTAGCGTGCCTGAATCTAGACTGTCTTCACCTTGTTCTGCAACAGGTTCTTCAACCACTTGCTTGCTTCCTGAGTTGAATTTTCACTGATCAAATAATTTGCTGAGTCACCCTTTTCGGTACTCTTTGCAGCTTAAGACACTTCTTCAGCCACATCAAACACTGTCATGCTTCTGAACATGGTTTCAACCATGTACTTCACCTTTTTGAGATCAGTTTCAAACCCATGTTGATTATCCTTTACTTCATCAATATCCATCTGAAGTTCCTTCAGCATCTAGAGAGTCAAGGGGTTATATTGAGACTGAGAGGTTTGGCTTGAAGTGGGGGTCAAGGTATTGGGTTTGAGAAATTTCTTGGAGCCCAACTCTTCCTTTGTTAAGTCTGAGTATAGCTTCCAAGTCTTAGCACTGGTTTTCACCACACCAATATTCTCAAATGCCTTCTCATTAAGCATACCAAACCCAGTAGTAATAGTCTCTTCCTTATCAGTTGGAATTTCAAAGTGTTGAAAGAATAAGGTCAGCAAATTGGCATATGGCAAAAGGGTGTTTTCTCTTATTTGTTTGGCTGTATAGCATGTGTTCCATCACAAGCTTTGGGAGATAATTTTGATAACCATGCATAACCAAATACATTAAGTGCAACACCCTATCAGTGACCAGTTCCTTTGAGTATTCACTTGGTACCACAAATCTGATTAAGATAGTAAACAAAACCTTGGCTTCAACAGTTAGCAATGAGTGTGTTAACTGCTTAGATGCGGAAAGGGTATTGGGTAGAAAGAACTCTTCTTTTGCTTGTTTCAGGGCTTCGCTCTTAGGAGGGTAGTTACTGGTGTCATATCTCTTAGGACAGCCTAGAAAATTTGCAAACTCAGAGTGATCTAATTCTATGTCAATACCAGCAACCTTGGTCTGAATCACCATATTTTGCAGTTTTTCTGAGTTGTTTCATGTTTAGGTAGAAGAATCTGGTGAGTCTAGGGTAAGCTTACTCTGGAGGATTTAGAATAAAACAAAGAAAGCTTTTCTTCAACATTTTGATACACTCCATATTCATACAATGCAACATAGGAATACTGATCATACTACATAATGCAACTGATCTAGAAGCAAATCAATCTAGCCACTGACCTCTAGCAACATGAGTAATGAACCATGTATTGTCAGGGGCTAATATCTTACCAGTGGATTTCTTCTCTGAATAGATATGTAGTGCCTTCTCAATGTTCTTATATGGTTCGTCTTCTGGATCATCCTGTGTAAACTTCTCTTTTCCTTAGCCCTTATCTGCTTTGTCAGTCATCTTCTTTATCTTCTTAGGGCTACCAATCTGAATTCTCTTATTTTTTTGGTGAAGACTCCACTGTCTTCTTTTTCTTTTTGATGCACACTGGTGTCTCATCCTTCTTGGCCTTCTTCTTGGGAGGAGGAGGTGCTATTTCTTCTGCAGTAGGGGTCTGTGGGAATCCCCACTAATGGTTTGAACCTCTTCCACAGTGGTCTTTTATTTCTTCTCTGTTGTAGCCTTTGAAGCACCAGTCATCTTGATTCTGTCAGAGGCTATTCTAGTGATCATTAGGATTTAGGGAGAAAAAGAGAGAGGTGGGATAGATACGAAGGATAGAAAGAAATAAGGATATAAATAGAAGAGAGTTTCAGTTTGAAAAGGAAACAAAATATTCTTTTTGATCTTTGAAGATCTGCTGAATAAAAAAGATTCAATTTTTGTGTGTGCCGTCGGAAATAAAATATATAATACTATTTTGGCTCAAAAGGGTTATTTAAAAATGAGGGGCAATGTTGAGAAATTATCTACAAAGATAACACCCAATATTGAAAGATCCAATTTATTGACTAACTGGCATGCAGTCTAATTTTCAAGGCTTTGGAAAGGATTTCAAGGCCTTGAAAAGATGTATGAAGTAATGCACATATAATCAAAACTTTGAAAATATTTTCAAGGCTTTGAAAATAAGTTCAAACATTTGAAACACATAAAGCTTACCTGTTTCTCCCCCTAAACATATGCTTCTTTATTTAGCATGCCCAATTCCAATCTTAAGGCTGAGAATCTTTCATCTGGCGATGGTTTATTGAAGATGTCTGCAAATTGAAAGTTAGTAGGAACCAATTCAAGAACAATATCACCTTTTTCAGCATGATCTCTTATGTAGTGATGTTTAACATCAATATTCTTTGTTCTGGAATGCTGAACTGGATTCTTTGTAATTGATATTGCACTTGTGTTGTCACACTTGATAGGTATATCTCTGAAATAAAATCCAAGATCTCTCATGTGTTGTGCTATCCATAACACTTGTGAACAGCAAGCTCCAGCTTCTATGTATTCAGCTTCAGCTGTTGATAGTGCAACTGAGTTTTTGCTTCTTTGAATGCTAGATGAATAAAGATGATCCAATAAATTTACAGCATCGTGATGTGCTTTTTCAATCAACTTTATATATTGCAAAGTCAGCATCTGAATAACCATACAAAGAGAAGTTAGAATGTTTAGGATACCAAAGCCCTAAGTCTTTGGTATCATTGAGATATCTAAAATTCTTTTAACTGCATTCAAGTGTGATTCTTTAGTACCATCTTGAAATTTATCACACATGCACTCAATGAACATGATGTCTGGTCTAGTGGATGTGAAGTAGAGTATTGGTCCAATCATACCTCTATATTCTTTCGCATTTACACTCTTACCAGATTCATCCTTGTCTAAAGACAGTGTAGAGCTCATGGGGGTCTTAATCTCTTTGTACTGAGACATATTGTATTTGTTTAGCAAGTCCCTTGTGTACTTGCTTTGATGTAGGAATATGCCTTTCCTCATCTGATGAATTTGAAGTTCAAGAAAGAAGTTAAATTCTCCCATCAAGTTCATTTCAAATTCCTTGCAAAGAAGATCATTAGTATCTCCAAACAGGATATCATCAACATAAGTTTGAACTACAAGCATGTCATTCTCATGACTCTTTATGAAAAGGGTTATGTCTACTAATCCTCTTTTGAAATCATTTTCAAGTAGAAAATTTGACAATTTTTCATAACAAGCTCTTGAAGCTTGTTTCAAACCATACAGAGATTTGTCAAGTTTGTAAACATGATATGGAAACTTGTCATTTTCAAAACCTGGAGGTTGAGCAACATAAAATTTTCTTGGAAATATCCATTTAGAAATTCACACTTCACATCCATTTGTAAGAGTTTCATGTTCTTGTGAGATTCAAATGCAGGTAGAATTCTAATTGCTTCTAACTTGGAAACAGGAGCAAAAGTTTCTTCGTAGTCAATACCTTCTTCTTGATTGTAGCCTTGAGCTACCAATCTAGATTTTTCCTTGATTACCTTTCCATTCTCATATAACTTGTTTCTGAATACCCACCTGGTATCAATGACAGTCAGATTTCTGGGTGGAGGAACTAGATTCCAGAGCTTGTTCCTTTCAAACTTATTGAGTTTACTTTGCATTTCTATAATCCAGTCTGCTTCTTGTAATGCTTCCTTCACAGTTTTGGGTTCTTGGTGACCATAGTTTAGGCTCTCCAGTTTGCTTATCAAGTCCCTGAGAACTCGAAGTAGTAGCTTGTTCTGTTGTCTTATTTGGAGCTTCTGTTTCCAGGCTTCGAACATTGGTTTCAAGGCCTTGAAAATGCATGTCTTGTTCCTGTGACATTTCCTTGGATTCTTTTGAGGATTCTTCTTCAGTATGCATGCTTGTTCAGATTGAGATCAAGATTGTCCTTACCTTTATTGTGGACAAAACAAGTACAACCAAATGGTTTGAAGTAGGAAATGTTTGGCTTTGTTCCTTTGAACAACTTATAGGGAGTCATCTTCAGAATAGGTCTTATCAAACACCTGTTAAGAACATAGTTTGTTGTATTCATAGCTTCTGCCCAATAGTTCTTTGGCAAATTGTTTTCCAGAAGCATTGTTCTTGACATGTCTTCAAGGGTCATGTTCTTTCTTTCAACAACTCCATTTTGTTGAGGAGTTCTAGAAGCATAAAAGTTGTGAGAGATGCCATGATTAGAACATACATCAAACTCAAGTCGATCAAAATCTCTACCATGATCACTTATGATTTAAGCAATAGGTAGGTTTTTCAAGGATTGAAGTTCTCTACAAATATTTGAACATTTAGTGAGAGCTTCAGCTTTTTCTATAAGAAACATAACCCAAGTATATCTAGAAAAATCATCTACAATAACAAGCATGTACTTCTTACCATTTGGAGTTGGAGTTCTCGAGGGACCACAGAGATCCATATGCAATAGTTCAATGGTTCGAGTAGTACTTAACAAGTTCATTGGCTTGAATGAGCTTCTAGTTTGGTAACCTTGTGCACATGCCTTGCATACTTCATCATCTTTGAATATGATAGAGGGTAGACCTCTTACCAAGTTCTTGGAAACTAACTTGTTCAAGGTATGTAAACTAATGTGTCCCAACTTTTTGTGCCAAAGCTTTCAATCTTGTTTCAAGGCCTTGAGACACTTCAAGTTTCTCCTGCAACTGTGTTAGTTTGAAAAGTACAAACATTATTTGATCTAGAGGTTGTGAGTATGCAATTGCCAGATTTCTCATTTTGCACCAACATTTCTCTTTGTCAAAGATAACCTTGTTTCCATTATCGCAAACCTGAGATACACTAAGCAAGTTAAATTTCAAACCATCAACTAGATATACATCAAGATATAGAATTTTCAGAATTTGTACCAACTTTACCAATACCAAGAATGCTGCATTTGCCTTTGTCGCCGAGTGTAATTGATCCTTCAGATTGCTCTTTCAGATCTGAGAATAGAGATCTCTTTTCACTCATGTGTCTAGAGCAACCACTGTCCATAGACCATTTTTGCTCTTTTATCTTTGTGACAACCTGCAAACACCATTCACTGCCTTACCCAGTTGTTAGATAAAGTTATGAATTTAGATTCATATTCATGGTCAACCATGTTAGGTTGTCTAACCCCTTTAGGAACCCAAATCTGTCTAAATTGTCCTTTGATTTGGAAGGGAAAAGTGTTCCTCATTATGTGAGGGTCCCTTCTTCTAAAAGGACAAGTCATCTTAACATGACCAATCTTATCGCAGTAATGGCACTTAGGAGATATTTTCTTCCAGCTTTCACAAATCTGGTATTGTTTTTATTTGAAAAATTAGGATTGTATCCAATACCAGTTTTGTGAATAGACTTTAAGCTACCTCCAAGAATCAAGTTCAAGTTGTGTTCTGAGCCTACAAGTTTTGTTTTGACTAATTCATATTCGTGAAGATTCTCAGTAAGAGTAGTATTTTGTTTATCTTATTCATCAACTTGATGTATTAGATGAACAATGTTGTCACTCAAGAGAGAGTTCTCAGTGACTACTTCTTTGACTTGTGTTTTCAAGGCTTGGAAATTGGTTTTCAAGGCTTTGAAATTGGTTTTCAAGGCCTTGAAATCACTATCAATTTTCTCCTGAGAAATTTCAAGATTCTGATTCAGACAGACAAGATGCAAGTTTTCTTTTTCTTGCTCATGAAATTTTTCTTTCGAAATTCTAATCTCGTTCAGATAGTCCTCTTCAAATAAAACCATTCTTCTAAGATAATCAGAGAGGGCTTCTTTTGGTTTTGAAGTCAAGCAGTTTACCATTACCTCAATGTTCTCTTCCAAAGGTTCATCATGCTTGGCCATAAAGCATAAGTTGGCATGTTCTTCTTCATATTCAAAGTCACTTGAGGTTTCTGAATCACTCCATGAAGCTATCATAGCTTTCTTTCTTCTATCATGATCTTTCTTCTGAAATTTCTTGCTCTTCTTGTGTGGACAGTCTCTGATCAAGTGTCCTGCATCACCACACTCAAATCAATTCATGAATTTAGGCTTATTACCATGTTAAAAAGATTTACCTTTGTAGTCTTTGCTACTGGAGAATCTGCGCCTATCTCTGCCGAAGTCCTTGTTTCTAAAGTTTTTCTTCATTTTAAGAATTTTGGTCAAGGCTTTGGAAATCAAAGCAAATGGATCTTCATCATCATCTTCAGTTTCAAGGCTATGAAATGGCTCATTCTTCTTTGCCTTGAGATCTTGATTCTTGACACCTTCTGGTAGTTCCCATCTACTTCAATCATGGATATTTCATGTGTAAGGAGCTTCCCTTGTAGGTCATCAAGTTGAAGTGATGAGAGATCTTGAGCTTCCTCAATAGCAGTGGCCTTTGGTTCCCATTTTTCCTTTGGAAGACTTCTCAGAATCTTTCTAACTTTTTCTTCATTGGAAATGTGTTTTCCCAATGAATCAAGGTTGTTGACAATGTCAGTGAATCTTTTGAACATGTCTATGATTAATTCATCTTCATTCATCTTGAATAGCTCACATTGCCTGAGATATATGTTATCTAGGTTTGCTTGACTTGGATGGCTCCTTCATAGGTCAACACAAGCTTATCCCAGATGTCCTTGGCAGTCTTGCAACTTGAGATCCTGTTAAACTCATCTGCACTCAAAGCACAGTATAAGAGATTCATAGCTTTAAAATTTGGAAAATTGTTCTAACTCATAAGAGGAGAGAGAGTCTTCACATTTGGGAGCTCTAATCCCATCTTTCTCTGTGTAGAAAGTGTGAGGACCATTCTGAATGAAAGTACAGAGTTCCATATCTTGATCAATGATGAACATTTTCATCAAGGCTTTCCAGTGGACAAATTTGTCTCCACATAAGAAAGTAAGTCTTTTAACTGCTCTTCCATGAGAGAAACCACGATCACTTACAGTACTCATGATCACAAGATGGTTAAATCTATGTAGTGATACAAGCTCTAATACCAATTGAAGGGGTGTATAGTAGGTAGAAATACATGATCAATACTCTAGAAGGGGGGATTGAATAGAGTATGCAGACTTTTGCTAAACTTTGCAAGAATAATGGTTTCAAAAGATTTGTAAAGTGATTCAAAGCCTTGAAATAAGTTTCAAGCCCTTGGAATAAAAACAGTTATAGTATGAAAAGAATAAATCTATTTCAAGGCCTTGGAATGAGTTTCATACCCTTAAATTGAAACTGCTTTGAATGCTGCAAAAGTTCTAAATAAGAAAATGAAAAGTAAATGCAAGATACACAAGATATATAGAGTTCAGTCCACTTGGACCTACGTCTCTACCTCATGGATCTTCTCCCTGTAGGATTTTCAATACGATTCTTATTAATACACAGCTAAGACCTAGATCTCAAGCACACAGAGATACCTTACTCTGTTACAGCTTGTGGTTCTCACTAACCTATCTAGTACGTGCTCTAGCATCTGATTAAGTAAGAATTCTTTATTGTTCACCTTGAACAATCCTTGAGAATAAGAACTATGAGTATTATCAAAATGATATACAAATGAAGTTCAGAAAAGAAGAACACGGGAAATGAAACTGCAATGAGTGTGCAGTGTTCTTCTGATGATTGGATTGAGAGGGATGAATCTTCTTCTTTGTTGCATGTCAATCCTTGAATGTTATTATGTCTCTGTGAATTTCTATGTTTATTTGTGTGTCTGTCTCAAAACGAAATCCTTCAGCAATTCTCCTTTTAAGCACCCAGTTTGAATAGAAGATCTTCAGAATCTTCTCAACAAACTTGCGTGAAAATTTGCTTCAAATCTTGACTCTTCTAATAGATTCTTCCAACGGTAGTAGCTTAGTATTTTTAGGGATACTAATTTGATCTTGTAGGAAGTATGTTGGGAAGCTTTTAAACACAGCAGATTGATCACAGAATCAATCTTGAAGCAGTTACCATATCTGCAATACATAGGTTAGAAAACAGGTTCCTACAAAATAGGAAACAAGATTCCCTGCAAAACTGAGTCAAACAAATGAGTTTAGATCCTGCGAACTGTGTCAAAATACTTTGTCTTTCATCATCAATTAACAACTAATCATGCACATGGGTTTAGGATTTGGATTAAGATTAGATATTCCCCCTAAGTTCATGCATATGAAGCTCAGTCGGTTTCAAGATTTTGAAAGCTGTTTCAAGGCCTTGAAATAGATAAACTACTAGCTTTCAACCCGTGCGATGCACGGAAACATGAACTCAATTGGTAGAAGAGGCAGTGGATTCTGAGACGTGATTAAATAAAATTTTATACTCTTGCCTTAAATTAGAGAGAGAGCCTGAGAGTTGGATACTGAGACCTGAGCACTTGCCTTCTTCTTCTTCTTCGCTTCATCTTCTTCTTTTTCGTTTTTTGTTGTGTTTTATTTTCTTTAGTTTTTGATTTTTAGCCTTTTTTGGGAAAATTGTTATTTTTTTATTCTTCTCTGTTTTAGTTAATTCATTTTTAATTTTCTTTTACTTAATTTTTTTATAGACAATTTTACCCTAATGAAGTTTAATTTTTAACAGAAAATTTGCCCCAAACTGGAAGTAGTTCATGTTTAATTGACCCAAAAAATAATCATCAATTTGCTTTTGAATTAACAAAGAAAATTAAGTTAAATGAAAAAACAACTTTGATGAAAATTAATGTCAACGTTATTTATATCGATTATTTTGCACATATGTTGTACAATTGGGGTAAGACACACAAAAGACATATATTCATCAATACATCAGTACATTAACATACATATTTCTAACACAGGTTTTCTTATGAGATTATACAGGAATTCTCGTATCTACACATAGGTTTTCCTATGATATTATAGAGGAATTCTCGTATCTACAGATGTATCAAAAATCCTTCTACTCAGTTCTTGTAATTCTTCAAACATTGAGTCCTGAAGATTTCAAACCAAAGACTTTTCTTGAAGATATCAGTAGAAAATTTCTTGTTCCAATGTCTTTTTTCACTCGAGATATTAGTCAAACATCATTCTCCACAATTTTTTGTAATTCTTCTAACATTATGGATTGCGAGAACCTGTTTCGACTTTGCGTCTTCTCAAACTCAAAAAAAATGTCAGTTAAAGAAATAATAAGTGAAAGAACCGCTAGGAGAAGAAAAAGATAAACTAACCTCCATTCATGGCAGAATTTTAAGCTTTGAAGTACTGAATAATGGAAAATAATCATTATGTATTGTGCAGACTTAAGAAATTGACATTCATCAGCATAGGAACAGAAGAAGAAAATAGATGAAGGAAAAAAATAAGGAAAAGTGAACAACAAAAACTCACTCGAGTATCGATGTTGGGGTTGATTTCATATTTGCAGAGTAACACCTATAAATCCAAGAGAGATCAATATTGTATATAACAAAAATAAATCAATATTCTTATTAAAAAAATCAATATGTATTACTCTATTTTTAGGCAAAACTGATAAGTGGAAACCTATTGTAATCAAAGGAGGAAATTTCATTCAATTATTCTTATTGACTTTTATTTAAAATACGAAACTGAAATATGGCTAAACATGCCAACCGTACAAAAAAACATGCAATATAGATTTAGGAAACTTTTGAAAAGTATACATAGGAAATCAATCGTTTCTATTTTATATTGTAACCTTTGAAATAACAATAATTTTAATTACTATAATTGAGGATGTGCTTCCCTATCTAATAAATTGACATATCTTTAACGTATATGTTAATCAAAACAAAAGATTCATTTTGGTACCTCTTTGGTAACGTCACAATGAATGTCATATATGGAGGTCATTTTATATGGCATGATTCTTCCCTTCAAATTCACGTGTATTTTGAAATTTCATCGTCCATTTTGGAGACGGAAATTTACGGAATTCAATCATAATTTCGTCAACTAAAATTATGAGTTCCTTCAGCATATTTGGAATTTTCCTTACGAGCTAATAGTTTTTTTCAACTAACATCTTCTACTTTCCTTTCCAATAAACATTAAATGGACTGAATTAAAATTACACATCGGCGCAGTTCAGTTCAAATTCTGCAGATTTTAAATTTAAAGGCGCCAAATTTTCATTTTCAGTTCAAACTCTGAAGATGTAATTTAAATTTAAATTTTGAAGCAATATTTTTACATTAATTAATTAATTAATTGTATTTTCCACGTGGCATTTCCTCACGCAAAGTTTGAGAGGACATTCTCAAATAGATATATAGATTTCAAGTCTTGATCCTGCATTGAACTTACAACCGCTTTTCTAAATGGGGATTAAATGAGAATATCAATATGGAACAACCAGGGGGATTTGCAAAAGAAGGTCAAGAACACTTAGCTTGCAAATTAACGAAATCCATATACGGACTTAATTAAGCTTCAAGTCAATGGTATATTAAGTTCAATGATACCATTACCTCCTTCGGATTTAAAGGAAACATTGTTGATCAGTTTATATATCTGAAGATCATTGGGAGAAAGTTTATATTTCTGGTCCTGTATGTGGATGACATTTTGTTAGCTAGTAGTGATCTTCGTTTACTTCATGAGACTAAGGAGTATCTTACCAATAATTTTAAAATGCTTGATATGGGAGAGGCATCCTACGTCATCGGGATAGAGATTCATTAGAGATAGATCGCGTGGGACGTTAGGTTTATCTAAAAAAGGCTATATCAACCAAGTCTTGGAAATATACAATATGCAGTCTTGCTCAGCCACTGATGCACCTATAACAAAAGGTGACAAATTAAGTGAAAGTCAATGCCCAAGAAATGACTTGGAAAGAGAAAATGAAATTCATAGCCAATGCATCAATTGTTGGTAGTTTGATGTATGCACACACATGCACTAGACCGGATATTATGTTTGCTGTGGGTGTACTTGGAAGATATCAAAGTAACCCGGGTACGGAACAATGGAAAGCAGCAAAGAAAGTTTTGAGATAACTTCAAGGAACGAAGGATTACATGCCCACTTACAACAGATCGGATCAATTAGAGGTTATTTGATATTCAGAATCAAATTTTGTTGGTTGCTTAGATAGTAGGAAGTCCACATTGGGCTTTGTTTCCTACTTGCTGGTGGTGCAATCTCGTGGAAGAGTGTAAAACAAACAATTATTGCTTTTTCCACGATGGAGGCTTAGTTTGTTTCATGCCATGAGACCTCGAGTCATGCTATATGGTTGCGGAATTTATCTCAGGACTTGGGACTGTTTACTCGATTGCCAAGTCGTGGAAGATATATTGTGATAACACCGGAGCCGTCTTCTTTTCAAAGAACGGAAAGTATTTTAATGGGACCAAGCATATGGATATTACGTACTTGGTTGTTAAGGAACGAGTCTAGAAGCAACAAGTGTCGATTGTGAATTTGAGTACCACTCTCATAGTTGTTGATCCATTAAAGAAAGCATTGCCGCCAAAGACATATAAGGAACATGTTGTTAGGATGGGTCTTTTGGGCAATGTATGACTTCGATTTTGTGGTTATGTATTGTATACGACACTATGTTAGATGTTTAAGTTCCTCCTGCTTTCCTGTTGTAGATAGTGCTTTCTGAGCTGACAGATCTTGGCCACGTGGCAACCATCCAGCACACCATATTGTGCTCCACACACACGGGATAACCAGCCGAGCTGATCCATGTGGGGGCTGCGAGACAGAGCCCTCGCATACCACTGCACGGGACTTGTAGGGACTTTGTGGTTTGGAGGCTAGAGTAAGCCCTGTCGCGTGCGAGCCAAGCCCGCACGCGACCTTTAGTAACTGTTTTGAGAGATTTATGGCACGAGCTCCATAAACCCGGTCAATCCGGTCAAACCCGGTCAACCTCGTAACGGTTCCGGTATTTGCGCACAACGTGCTGTAACGGTCCCTATATACTCGGACGAACGTGCCGTTATGGTTAAGCTAATTAAGCCTCCGTCAATGGGCGCATAAACCACGATACAACGGTCACGTTCTCTGCTATATATAGGACGTTACCCTTTCCATACAGAGGAGAACACACTTGCCATACGCGGAAGCTCTGCCAAACCTCTGTCTCTCTCTCAGACATTGCTACTGCCTTACTCTCTCCCTACACACAACCCCACTCTTCCTGTGCGATCCCTGATCCTCTACATACGGTGTACACGGAGGTCTCCCCGCCGGAATCTCTTGTGCACATTTTGGTGAACCCGACGTGAACTTACCAACAAAAGCAACCATGTCTCAGGAGGATGATATCAGCAACAGATCGCCTTCCACCGAAACCGCCTCGAGAGAAGGGACCCGCCGTACTCCTACCACTCCCGGCGAGACACCGACGCTAGAATCTTTGGACGCCACTGTTCAAGGCCAGGCGAAAACTCTCAAAGCCCAATCCGAGCAGCTAGAACGGATCTTGGCCGTTCTGGGTACCCTTGCACCAAATCCTTCGTCAGCCACCGCCGTCTCTCAAGGAGGAGGAGGCCCTACTGCTTCGGGACCGGGAGTGTCAACCACGCCTCCCAACCCTAACCTGCAAACTCCACCGGCGACTGCGCAGCCGCCTTCGATTCAGGGGTCAATGGCTCAGATGTTGCCCCTCGCTGCTCACACTCCTCAGCCCCCGGCTTTGGCGTCTAACCCGACTCTGCAGTACCCTTTGCCTCCTCCAACGGCGATCTGGGGCAATGCGAGTAGTCAGTATGTTCCTAATCCTTCGACGGCGTATGTGTCGCCTCCGCCTGCGGCAACCCCTCCTTCAGCTGCCGAAGGAAGCATTCCAGAGTGCATGACGTCTCTGCATAAGCTCATGGACACTATTCTGGCTCATCAGTCATTCGCGGATACCATTATCCCGAAGCTTGACAACGATCCACCCATTCCACGAGAGATCTATCTCATGCCTAACCCGGCGGGGTACAAAGCTCCCAAATGGGATAAGTTCGAGGATGTCAACGGAAACGCTCATGAGCATGTCATGCGTTTCATTGATGTCATGGGGCCATACGGACTGATCCCAAACTGCTGATGCGAGAATTCCCCAAATCTTTAAGGAACGTGGCGTACAAGTGGTACCGAACGTTGGAAGCCGGATCCGTGAAGACTTGGGACGACATGGTCCAGAAGTTCTACACCAAGTTCTTCCAGATGGAAGAAAAGGTGACAATGATTCATCTCTCGCGGATGTATCAGAAGCGCGAGGAGGACGGGATCACTTTCATCAAGAGATTCAGGGCGAAATCCTTGGAGTGCAAAGATCCAATGCTCGAAAGCCGGCTCGTAGAGATATGCCTGCAGTGCATGCGAGATGAATACAAAGGTATGCTCATCAATTTACAAACACCTACGTTTTCAAAGTTAATTGAATGCACGAAGAACATCGAGCCTATAGTCGAGAGGCAGAAAAAGAAGAACGCTCCGGAGCGACCTTCGAGCGGCACCACCTACAAGATCGGGAGATTCAGTTACAAGAGGGGACGCGAAGCTGAGGTCAATACAGTTTTACCCCAGAAGCAAGCGAAGGTCGTGAACTTCGACGTACCACCCCTACCATGCTCGGTAGAGGAGGCAAGCGACCTCTGCAGGCAGTGGCGCAAGGACGGTGTCCTACCGCCGCTTGAGAAGATACCCTCCAAGGAGATGGTGAGAGACCCTAAGTGGTGCGAGTACCACGGCAAGGTCATGCACCCCACGGCCGAATGCAAGAAACTCAGGTTCGCGTTTGACCAGAAGATGAAAAACGGCGAGCTGATCGTCAGTGATCACAGGAAGGATGTACGCAACAACCCACTTCCCGCTCATACGGAGCAAAGCTCGAAAGGCAAGGAGGTCGCCATGATCTCGATCGTAGACTTGGAAGAAGTCGCAGAGGATGGTCTACCCATCATTTCCGAAGTCCATGAAGACGAAGACTACAGCATGGACACAGAAGAGGAGCGTGCCGACCGGATGAAGGGGTCACACGGCTTCAGCAGATTCTTCGACGAGATGAATTTCTCGGAGAAATGCCGGACGGAAATGACGAAGGCGATCTTAAGGATAGCGGAGGACTACGAGGAGGATCTTGTAGTCTCCAACGGGAAAGTCATCAGGGCATCTCGCTCTACAGAAAAGATCATGACCTTTTCTGCCAGCAACAAGAAGACAGATGCGAGCCACCAAAGGCCTCTGTACGTGACGACCATCGTCAATGGTGTCGAATTCAAACGAGCATTCGTTGATGGAGGAGCAGCAGTCAACGTCGTTTTGCTCCACACACTGAAGCTAGCAGGGATCCCCGAGCATAAGATCGTCAAGCGTCCATCTCTGCTGATGGGATTCGGAAGCGACTCTAGAATGACGATCGGATGGATCCGCCTGGGCGTTCAGATTGGCAAAATCAAGTGTTCGGAGAAGTTCTATGTTATAGACGCGAACACTACATACCACATGATCATAGGTCGAGCCTGGATTCATCGCTTCGACGCAGTTCCTTCGACGGCTCACCAGGTTATGAAAGCTATCTGGAATGACAGAATAGTCGAGATACCAGCTTCAACGAATCCATTCAACTTGGATGAAGCACATCTTAGCGAAGCAGTGTGGTTCACCGAGATGGCGGATGAGCAAACGCCGGGACCATTCAACCCTACTCCTTTGCCTCTGTGGGAGGACATCAAGGACCACTCACCCGCGGGAGTGATGGTGACAAGAGAAGATACCAAGGAAAAGCCGCCTACACGCGAAGAGGCGTCGCGTATTGCATACCATCGGAAGAATGTGTATACCCTGAAGAGAATCGCAAAGCATGACCCCGAGGGCAAGGAGATAGAGAGCTTCTACGCCAATGGGAAGAAATGCTATCGCATATGAAGGTGCGCGGGGATGTCCTCTCACGAGCATGGGGATATCCCTGGGCAAATCAATCAAATCGAGCAAATTGCTCTAACAGAAGAACCAATGCAGAGCACTCCAGATGAGAAGCTCAAAGAAGCGCCTTAATGTATGGAAGATAGGCCCAGACCACAAAAGCAAGAGCTAAAGGAGGTGTTCCTCAGCCCGAACGAGGAAAAGAAAAGGCCAGTCTTTCTAAGTGCGGACCTCACAAGCGAGGAAGAGCAAGGACTGCTGCAACTCCTAACCGAATACAAGGACGTGTTCGCATGGGAGTATGATGAGATGACGGGACTGGATACAAGCATCACTATGCACCGCTTAGACATCATTCCAGGGTCTAAGCCGGTAAAGCAGAGCACAAGGAGCTTCTGGCGGAGCTTAACGTGAAAATTAAGCAGGAGATTGTCAAACTCCTGGATGCCAAATTCATAGAGCCAAATCATCATCCCACATGGCTGGAAAACATCGTGCCGGTGGTAAAGAAGAACGGACAGCTCCGCATCTGCGTGGACTTCCGAGATCTCAATCGCTTATGCCCCAAGGACGATTTTCCACTACCCAACATCGACTTGCTCATCGATTCAACAGCAGGCCACCGCATGTTCAGCTTTATGGACGGCTTCAGCGGGTACAATCAGATCAAGATGGACCCCGAAGACGCGCGGAAAACTGCATTCATCACTCCGGTGGGGGTGTTCAATTACACAGTGATGCCTTTTGGTCTCAAAAACGCGGGTGCGACCTATCAGCGGGCCATGATGGCTCTATTCCACGACATGATGCATAAATAAGTGGAATTCTATGTGGATGACCTGGTGGTTAAATCCAAGCACGAAGCAGATCACCTCGGAGATCTACGGAAGGTGTTCAATAGATGTCGACGCTTCCAACTAAAGATGAATCCCATGAAATGCGCATTTGGGGTGACATCAGGGAAATTCTTGGGATGCGTAGTTCATCGCCAAGGAATCGAGCCTGACCCTGCGAAAGTATCAGCCATAACCGGCATGACGCCGCCGCATAACCAGAGCGCCTTGAAGACGTTTTTAGGAAAGCTATCCTATCTGCGGAGATTCATCCCAGCGATTGCCGAAATTACATGCTGTTTTAGTACTCTTCTCAAGAAGGACGCCGTGTACAACTGGGCTCCGGAGCACGAAGCTGCATTCGAAAAGCTGAAGGATTTGCTGACATCCTCAAAAATAATGATCGTACCTCAACTGGGATCACCGCTTCTGCTATATCTGACATCAACAAGGAGATCCATAGGAGCACTCTTGGCTCAGGAGTACGAAGGCCAGGAAAGGCCTATCTACTACATCTCTCGCATCGTGCAGCCTGCTGAATCTAGGTACACAGACATCGAATGTCATTGCCTTGCTTTGTTCTTTGTAATAGAGAAATTGAAACACTACTTCGCATCACATAAAGTAGTAGTGGTAACCAAAAGCGATCCTATACGATATCTGCTAACTCACACTACTCCCGGCGGGAGATTGGCGAAATGGTACATGACCATCTCTCAATATGATATCACGTGCGTGAGACCGCGAGCGATCAAGTCGCAGGCGGTAGCGGATCTGTTGGCACAATTCCCTGACAACAGCCACGAGCCCGTGATCGAAGAGGAGCTCGAAGGACCTGAAATCTATGCAATTGACGTGCCCTATTGGACGCTCCACTTCGACGGCTCGTCAACAAGGAAAGGCGGAGGCATCGGGATAGTCTTGACCAAGCCGGATGGGGAGGTCATACAGATGTCCGCGAAGCTCAACTTTGCAGTCACAAACAATGAAGCAGAATATGAAGCCCTCATAGCGGGACTGCGCGCAGCAAAAGCTTTGGAAGTAAGCAATCTAACGGTCATGGGAGACTCCAAGTTGATCGTCAAGCAAGCCTCGGGCGAATACGGTTTGAAGGAGATTAATCTTCTGTCTTACCGCACCTTAGTGCAAAAGCTGGTACAGCAATTCTGCGATATGAGGTACGAGCACAAGCCCCGAGCAGACAACAGGCATGCGGACGCTTTAGCAACCTTGGGATCTAAGGTCAGCACAGACAAATGTCCCGCAAGGATTTCCATTGAAGTGCGAACATCGTCGGCATTGACAGAAGATGCGTGCGATGACGAACACATGGATGACACAGACTGGAGAAAAGCAATCCTACAAGCTATCGCAGAAGGCACAAGCAGTGAAAGCTGGGCACTCACCAGGGGGTACTGCATACATGACAACACCCTCTATTACAAGGGTCCCGGCGGAATACTCATGTGATGCGTCTCCGAGCGAGAGGGGCAACTGCTGTTAGAAAAGATTCACCAACATGCTTGCAGAGAAAGCGAGGTGTCAATCTACAGGAAGGCTCAGAGATATGGCATTCATTGGCCAGACATGTCAACAGCCGCAGCCCTGATACAAGGGAAGTGCGAGAGTTGCGCACTAATCAAAGATTCTCTACTCATCGCCTTAACCGATGACGACACAGATTGGAGGAAGCCACTCTTTGATTTTCTCACCCAGGGCATCGTGCCTGAATCGAGAAAAGAAGACGATAAATTGAAGAGGAAGGCATCTCGATACGTGGTACAGGAAAACCTGCTTTGGCGAAGAGGTCACGAGGGCAACTTGCTGCGATGTCTAGACGGCAGAGAAGCACAAGAAGTCATGGACCTTTCTCATCAGGTGGAACACCAAGGAGGTGCGAAATTATCTAGGCAGCTCCTCTCAATTGGATATTTTTGGCCCACGATGGAGGCCGATTGCCGCGCCAAAGTACGACGCTGCCAGGAGTGCCAGTTCAAAGGAAACTTGGTGCACGCTCCTGCCGTGGATCTACATGCATTAGGAACACCATGGCCATTTCACACATGGGCTTTGGACTTCATTGGTCCCATCCGACCAACGTCGCACGGGAATCATTTCATTCTCACCGCAACTGAGCTATTCACCAAATGGGTGGAAGCAATACCACTGAAGACGGCAAATGCGCTAACTGTGGTCAACTTCATCCAGGAAAGCATCATATGCAGGTTCGGAATCCCAAACACCATTCTTTCAGATAACGGTACTCCCTTTGTTAATCGCCAGGTAGCTGCGAAATTAGCGGAGTACAATATCAGGCAGATATGTTCTACCCCTTATTACCCGAAGGGAAATGGACAAGCCGAAGCGACCAACAAAACGCTGTTGAGAATTTTGAGCAAGATGGTCGCAGATGACCACAAGAAGTGGGCCGACTCTTTAAGCATGGCTCTGTGGGCCTACCGAACTTATCCAAGGACGCCCACGGGGGCCTCACCATTCTTACTATGCTATGGGGCCGAGGCCGTGGTACCTGCGGAGGTGAGAGTCAATTCGGCAAGGCTAGCCTTCCACGCACTCTACGAAAATCAACGCGATCATGACTAAGTCTTGCTAGAGGAAAAGCGAGAACAAGCCAAAATGACCAACAAGCGATATCAAGAAAGGATTGCTCGCGCTTACAATAAGACAGTCCAGCGAAGAGATTTCGCAGTTGGAGACTTGGTCCTGCGCGCATCTGACCACTGCATGCGAGAAGCGACTCACCCAAAGTTCGCAGCCAATTGGGAAGGACCCTTCGAAGTCACAGAAGTCTTCGACAGTGGCTATTGCAGCATACGAAGGTTGCACGGCACAACCTCAACCCCGAGTTCAGTCAACATGCGCTGGATTATGAAGTACTATCCCTGACTTCTCTTATTTCATGCGTTTTATTATAACGTCGCTTAATCTCTTGTATGGTTACGATTTACACAATCTCCTCTCCCATATGAGAGGATTATAATCCCATCTCTCCCATATGAGAGTGTTATAATAAGAGAATTCTCCCAAATGAGAACTTTATATTTCTGGATTGTTAAATGTGCTTCAATTTAGTTTGCTATAACTGTTAACAACGGGTTATCCGTCACAATAGCAGCCTATGCATCGCGATCTTAATTGATCATCTAAGCCTATCTGTTACGATAGCAGCCCATGCAAATGCTATATTAATTGATCATCTAAGCCTATCTGTTACGATAGCATCCTATGCAAATGCGATCTTAATTGATCATCTAAGCCTATCTGTTACGATAGCAGCCTATGCAAATGCGATCTTAATTGATCATCTAAGCCTATCTGTTACGATAGCAGCCAATGCAAATGCGATCTTAATTGATCATCTAAGCCTATCTGTTACGATAGCAGCCTATGCAAATGCGATCTGAATTGATCATGTAAGCCTATCTGTTACGATAGCAGTCTATGCAAATGCGATCTTAATTGATCATCTAAGCCTATCTGTTACGATAGCAGCCAATGAAAATGCGATCTTAATTGATCATCTAAGCCTATCTGTTACGATAGCAGCCTATGCAAATGCGATCTTAATTGATCATCTAAGCCTATCTGTTACGATAGCAGCCAATGCAAATGCGATCTGAATCGATAATTTAAGCCTATCTGTTACGGTAGCAGCCCATGCAAATGCGATCTGAATTGATCATCCAAGCCTATCTGTTACGATAGCAGCCTATGCAAATGCGATCTCAATTGATCATCTAAGCCTATCTGTTACGATAGCAATTCATGCGAAAAACGGTCTTAATTGGTCTTCTAAAGCCTATCTGCTACGATAGCAACCCATGTGAAAAAAAAAACGATCTTAATTGATCTAGTAAAGCCTATTTACCACGATAGCAACTCGTGTGAAGAACGATCTTAATTGATCTACTAATGCCTATCTGTTACGATAGCAACTCATGCGAAAGACGATCTTGACTGATCTAGTAAAGCCCATCCGCTGCGAAAGACGATCTTGATTGATCTAGTAAAGCCTATCTGCTACGATAGCAACTTACGCGCAAAGTAAGCTTAATTGATCTTCCTAACCTATCTGAGGTGATGGAGGCATTCTACGAATACAACAGCAATATTGTGAAAACGATCTTAAGTGATCTACAAAGGTCTATCTGATATGATAGCAAGTGCATCAAAAGCCAATCACAAGCCCATCTGTCAAGATGGCACAGCTGCGAAAATATGATCTCGAACGATCTAGTGAAACATCAGCGAATTCATATGGCAGATAGAAAGTGCGAAACCATTACATAGCATTATGCAAGGCGAAATATGCCGAAACGCATGCGAAATTGTATTTTGTTGTAAAGAGACAGCAGATAACACAAAAGGTTATTTATCATTATGAGTCGAAAAGACTTACAATTTATCTGTCTAGATAGCAGCTTACAAGCGAAAAAGCTCAAATCTAACTACACAGCCAACATGGCTTACAATGCATTCGAAAAGTAGCTGACAAGTCAGCAGAGACACACTACGGGAATCCTAACTAAAAGGGATGAACCCACCGGTTCTAACACCGGCTGCGCAATACACAGATCTGCGGCCAAAGATCTATAGCAAAAGGGATGCTGCTGCAAAGAGATCAACTCGTCATTTGCTACGTCCCTAGCGGCAAAATCTGGGTAACGGTACGTCCAGGACCTCAAGAGGTGACAAAGGCCTCTGTCTGATCAAGATAGGCACCGGAGGAACCTCCTGTTCCGGCGCACTCCGCCGTGCGAAACAGGGGAAGCAGTCATTCCTCTGGTGATGGACTCCTTGTCATGATAGACAAGGGCATTGACAAGCCCCCTGAGTTCAAGAACGAAGAGGCAAGAAATCCTCCTCCAGGGATGCTGGAGGAGAATTCTGCCGTTCATTACGAGACGGTAGCACGGTCACTTCGGCGCTGCACCTCACCGGGAGGCGGCCGGAAACATGACCTGCAAACATAATACACGAAGAAAATTCTTCGAACACACATGAGATATCATCTCCATCTTCTTTATGACGGTTATAAAGAGCAATAAGCCTCATAAAGTGGATCTTGGAAACTATTTCTACAGCACAAAGCGCAAACTCAGGATTCACAACTTGAAGTTGCCACGAATCAACGAAAAACAAGCGTTGAAGCCAGCAGTCGTAAGGACTCACGGCAGAGCACATTTTTGGGATGAAGAACCCAAATGGCAAAGACAGGGTTTATATAGACCTTGGGGAGACTCTTCAGTTGCCAAAAGATGAGTCAGCAGAATTTGAAAAGAGGGTAAGGTCAATCACTTACGCCTTGAAAAGCGGTAACGATCAATTACCCTACTAAAGGCTACGACGATTCAGTTGCGTATCCTAATAAATGACGGATAGTCATGATTCGGATGGACTTCCCAACGAAAGCGTGCTTATCTTCCGAGAAATTAGCGCGAAAATCAAGCAGAGTATCAATTGCTGATGTCATAATTGGATATGCACGGAGATATCCTATCAAATCCCGGGAAGGGCAAAACGGGCAAGTTGATTCTTGTTGTTAAAAAAAAAGGGGGGGAGAAACCCTAGCAACATTACATTAATGTTTCAAACATTACATTAATGTTCCAGCCATTTCCTTGCTATTTTCAAATTCAAAAAGTCAAAAGCAAATTATTGATCAAGGAGTCATGGGGTGCGAACTGATGGCTCAGCTTCTCTACCTGCTCCACTTCTTGCTTCAATTGCTCGCACTTGGCATTCATCTCATGATAGAGCTTCATAGCTTCTTCAGCCTTTTGCTTCTGCTGCTCCACCTTCTGCTTTTCAGCTGCGAGGTTCTGATGGCCGAGCTTCAAAGTTACGGCTGCGCGAATCAGAGTGACTCTTTTCATAAGAAATCTGAAACCCAGTCTGCCTTGAACTTTGGTAAGAAGATTTTCGCACATGCCATAAAGCAATTCGGCACTCTGGACAGAAATGGTCTCAGGCGTGGCCGCAGACAGCTGCTCCAGAATCCAAATGGCTTCGGTGAGAAACAGCCTCCTGTCAAAGGGCCCTATCTCTAGAGATCTTGCAAACGATCGGGGGTAGGTGAGGCGCATCCGGACCAGCCAGTCCACATCAGTTTGCTTCAAACCTGAAGCAATGTTAAAGCTAAGTTATGCTATTAAACTCGCAAATGCACCATGCGAGATGCGAACAGTGAATCATTACTTACCAGTTCCTTCGAGAATCTCACGAAGAGAAGGAATGCGCATTACTGGAGTCGTTGAAGACTGCCCTTGCTCCATAGCTCTCCTATCAGCCGCGAGCTCTAACTCCTCATAGTTAGAAGGAAGAGTGTAGGCCGCACCAGCTGCGACTGCATTCCAAACCTGCGAGCCCCAAAAGCTCCACGCAGGAATAGGTGCCGACTCAGTCATCGCCGGAAGCGAAGTGACAGTCGAGGTCGCTTGGTGAGGGATATTCTCAGATGCGGAAGCATCGGCAGTACTTGTCCTTACTTCCTCAGCACCAGCATGGGCATCTTCATCCATTAGCACAGCACCAGCTTCAGCATCGTCGGAAAGTTCGATGATGTCCTCGAGAGGCTCACCTGCGTGATCAGTAGCTGCGACGGGCTTCTCAGTATGGGGGCTCGGAATCGGAACATAGGACGCAGAAGGTTGACTTCTTTGCTCTGGCGCATGTTCCTCAACACTGCCTGCGATACAAAATGCGATGGTATGAGGTAACTCGCATTGAATAATATTTTGCTATCTTTACATAAGCTAAGAGCAAGCACCTCCACGCGAAGGTGGGATTGAAGTCTCTTCGTCATACACTAAAGATGTGGAACCATGCCCTATTAGTGTGTCCTCATTAAGCAGGTCCTTAAAATGAGCATGACCTGGGATGCGAATAAACCAGTCATGATTCTGTCTCGAGTTGCTAAGGCCTAGTACATGCATATCGCTCAAATGATTACCTGAAGGTTCTCCGCACTTGTCTACTAGCCAACGGCGAATGTCAGCCTTTGACACACCATGCTTTAACGCACCCACAATAACATCTCTATAAGTTACTGCGAGATTGAAGATCTCACCTTTATCGCCGCCTGCGATCTCTTCGAAGTCTGCTTGGGCTTGCTCCAGGGCTGCTGCATCCTCTTCTGGAACCTCATCTTCCTCCTCCGCATGAGGAGCCACTTCTTCGGGAAGCTCGTCTTCCTCGTCAACTGGACGCACTAAGTCGTCAACATACTGCTCTTCGAGGCTCCGCTGTCTCACACGCTCGAGCTCCTCCTCTTCCCGCTGCCTTCTTCTTTCAGCAGCCTCCGCGGCTGTCCTCCGGGACTCGGCAAGAACGTCCTCGCTTATGGGATCGTCTGGAATGCCAGAATGCGTATCTCTCTTTTGTCTCTTGGTCAAAAGGCTACCGATGATCTCATCATCATCGTCATCTGCGAAGATATGATTGGTTTAAGAAAGAATTGCAAAGGAATTACGATAATGGAAAGGAAATGCGACGGAGGTACCTCCTGATTCTTCCTCATGCATCACCACTGTTCTTTCTTCTTCTTCATCACCTTCTCCGGGCTCCTGCCTCTCTCCTTCTTCCTCCTGGTTGAATGGAACGAAAGTATCAACTGCGAACTCCTTCCGCGTTTTGCTGGGCATGCGACCTTTGCCTTTATCCTTGACAGAAAGGGACCTCGCCGGAGGAGAAGTTGGAGCACTTCTAGGGGAAGAAATTGTAATTCCCTGCTGCCTGGGTCTCTTCGCTCTCGGCGCCGCAGTCTCTGGAGGGGACGGATCATCTCCGGGAGGTGACGAGACCGGAGCATTGTCTATCAGCGAGTCAGCAAAAGCATTCATGACTGCGCGAATCTTGGTTTCGACCTCAGGGTCCATCCTCCATGCTAGCAGAAACGGCTGCTTTTGTCTTCTGGTGGCAACAATGGTGTTCACCAATGACTTGGAGCAATCACGAGATGCGAATCTTCGCACATGACACTACAGCAAGCAGTACAGCATAAAGGCGTCGGCATAAGGAAATCAAGGAGCTTAATGCACGCGAAAAAAAAAAGTGCTTACCTTAGCAAATGCCTGGCTATATCTGAAGACATGCGTATCGCCCTTCTTAACTGCGGCGATCTTTTCCTTAAAAATGACGTCAGGGCACAAATGGTTCTCATGATCCAGCAACGAGTAGCAACCATACTCAGACTCGCTCAGACTGCAATTGGGGCGAAACGGGAAAGAGTTTCTCTTGATCAAGGGGGCTCTACTTGGCTGCGCAGCCGACTGCGTCTCAATCCTCGTTTGCTGGGCGATCCAGTATGCGAGCCAGTTCTGAGAACAACCACCCTCGCGGGTCCCTGCAGGCTGCTCAAAGGGAAGATTGTTCATGAATACTGTCTTGCACTCCTTTGTCAGCAAGCGCTTATAGCAACCTCTGATAATGGACTGGGGCCAGATTGATGGTGCCACTGCATCAAAGCCAAACTGGGGAGAAACTCGAGTGGGGTCAACATCCACGGTAATCCTCTCGTACCTTGGCGCGAGCTCACGAATATGCTCTGCGAGGGCAGGAAGAGAACCTCGTAGACACCAGCAAAAGAACTCGCGATAGCGTTCATGGAAATGCGGTCCCTCTTCGAAGAGGAGTTCTTCTGAGAAGACAACGCCCTTAGAGGGGTATAGCTTTGGAAACCATCGCACGTTCTCAACACGTGTGGCATAGGGCCTGGCAGTAAACTCTTTCCGTTTGTCGCATATCAAGCTCCAAACGCACTTGGTGTTGTTCGCTCCGAACCACCTCGCAGCTCTGCCGCTGTTGCGCTCCTCCGTCTCGCCTGGGGGACACCACTTGTCGGGTTTGAGAGCAGTTGGGGCATAGGATGGCCACCGCTCGAAGACCCACATTGTCAAAAAGGAGATATTGACAAAAGTCAGTACATCGAGGCGGCCACGCGACTCTTTCATGGCCAAAACCAGCTGATCAAGCCTGTAATACAACGTGCCCAAGACCAAGGGTCCGAGTGCGACTCTCTGGCCAAGGGCGAGCCTCACAGCAAGTGGAAAAACATGGTAAAAGACCCCATCATGTGGGTGACCGTCGATCAAGTACCTCGACAACCAAGCACAGAGGAAAGCACAGAGGGTCAAGTGATAGCCTTTACCCTCCACATAATTCTCGGCCTCTGGGTTCTCACTCAGAAGCTTCTTAGTGATGCTGCTGTTCGCATAGTCTCGAAAGAAGTACTGCAACCATTTGTTCCAGGTATTCTTCGCAGACGTATCAACTAACTACCAGTTTGGAAGGGCTTTCGTAGTAGTCCACCGGGTGGACATTTTCTTTACCTCTGCCAGGCATTCCTCCATCTGCGTGTACAAGGCAATCTCCGCAGGCGTCCTCAAAGGACTCAAAGGGTCTACCTCACCCATGGGAGAAAGATCGTACAGCATCTGCACGTCCTCGAGTGTAGGGGCAGCCTCGAACTCAGCAAAATGGAATGTGTGAGTCGCAGGCGAGTAGCGGGAAAGAAGGTCTAGAAGCATGGACTGGTCCAGCTTCACGGCAGCACCCTTCATAGCACGAACAGCGAAGTATACGCCGGCTTCTGCAAGAGTCGCGGCATGATTGGTGAACACGTGGTCAATCCACTCATCCATGTAGTCCAATTTCTGGACAAAAGCTTGGGTAGAAATCGCAGTGTAAGGGAAGTACCCATTCTCGATTCCCAATCGAACCACATCCTCGGAGCCAATTAACTCGAGCAAGGCTGAGTTAACCGGGCGAGTCAGTGTTAGCGATCCCTCAATTGGGACAGGAGCAGGCATTCTCTTCGCCTTAACCCTCGCATGGTAGAAATCTTGGCCACCTAAATAGGGGGCTTTTCGCCACAAAGCCTGCGGAAGATCGGGGATCTCTTCGTCCTCCTTGTTGGGTTTGGTTCCTTTTGTCTTGGCCATTCCTGCGAAAGAGCAAGAAAAAGGGGGGAGAAATATGCTACTTCAGTTTGAATTTCGAGATTCAAGATCTACAGAAAGGAGGATGAACAGCTTCTGGTATCAATTTCAGAAATTAGAGGGTTGCATTATTAGGGGATTTCAAAACCCTATCCAAGGTCCTTATTATTGAGGATCAAGCCGCAATTGGGTCCAAAGCTTGGAACTTCTTCACAAGTTTCAACAGATTATATGGGTTTACAGATTCAACGCAGTTCAAGGCATACACTGGAATTTTAAATCAAAATTGAACAAGGCCAACCTTGTTTTCGCAAAGCTTGCCTGGATATGCACAGTTGAAGAAGACGATTTGCAGTTTTGAATTGATGATTGATTATCTGAATCTGCTCTCGAAGATCTCCGGGTACCATTCACTTTAAGAGAAAGAAGTGATGCTTTGCAACAGTGGATACAAAGTATTTATCCAAAAACAATGAAGGGTTGCGTCCTTTCAGTAGTCGAATCGCAACCGTCACCGTCGAATCGCGCAATCACAGGACAAGCTGACGTCACGCCTAAAACCCTAGAAGCCAGACGGCACGACTCTAGGGGTTTTAGGTCATAATGGCACGCACGGGGGCTGAACTTACCCGTATTTGAATTGGTGCGTGGCGGCAACGCGTATGTTGGTTTCCGCGCATGGAAGTCTATACAGCTATGAGTCTTCACGCGCAGAAAGGGGGCTAATGTAGATAGTGCTTTCTGAGCTGACAGATCTTGGCCACGTGGCAACCATCCAGCACACCATATTGTGCTCCACACACACCGGATCACCAGCCGAGCTGATCCATGTGGGGGCTGCGAGACAGAGCCCTCGCATACCACTGCACGGGACTTGTAGGGACATTGTGGTTTGGAGGCTAGAGTAAGCCCTGTCGCGTGCGAGCCAAGCCCGCACGCGACCTTTAGTAACTGTTTTGAGAGATTTATGGCACGAGCTCCATAAACCCGGTCAATCCGGTCAAACCCGGTCAACCTCGTAACGGTTCCGGTATTCGCGCACAACGTGCTGTAACGGTCCCTATATACTCGGACGAACGTGCCGTTATGGTTAAGCTAATTAAGCCGCCATCAATGGGCGCATTAACCATGCTACAACGGTCACGTTCTCTGCTATATATAGGACGTTACCATTTCCATACAGAGGAGAACACACTTGCCATACGCGGAAGCTCTGCCAAACCTCTGTCTCTCTCTCAGACATTGCTACTGCCTTACTCTCTCCCTACACACAACCCCACTCTTCCTGTGCGATCCCTGATCCTCTACATACGGTGTACACGGAGGTCTCCCCGCCGGAATCTCTTGTGCACACCTGTTTCCAATGATGTTTGCGCATATTGGTTTTGGACTTGGTTTTAACAGAAATTGTCCTAACAAAACAAAATTAAATTAGTCTTTATGGTATTATGGACTAGGTTGGTGGAGGTCACTAGTGGGTGACACATGGAAGGAAATATGAAAAGATAGTCATATAACCGCTATGATTCACATCGATGGCTAAAGCTAATTCTAGTATTATAGTATTTTACATATTTTGGTATATCACCTTTTTTTCAAAATTGTGATCACGATTCAATTTCTTTTGTTGTGGAATCCAACAATAAATAAAAAACCTAAGGTTAGTGAACCACTAACAAAAGTAACGTGAGTTTACGTGTCCGACCAAAATGGTCGTTCGCATCGCAACCGAAGCCAAGGTGATCTGCCATGTGGCTTTTTTTTGTTGCCTACTATTTTTGTTAGTTTATGGGGGGTGGGTACAGATTGGAAAGATAAGAAGAGGGGTTTAGGGGGTGTCAATGGGGGGTTTCTATCTTTGAATTATGGAAAGGGAATAAATGTGCAATGGGTGGAAGGAGATTTTGTGGGGAGGAGAGTAGAGTTAGTTAGGGTTGGTAGCAACTTCTTGTTTTGTTTGACATTGTCCTTTTGGTGATGTAAAGATGATATGGGGTTTTCACTTTTTTGTACACAAAACTGGGTAAGATTTCATTGTGGGAATGGTGTTGTGTGAATTTCTCACCATTTACTTAGGATTACGATATCTAATGTGATTCATTTGAGTCTTTGTGATGCATCTTCTGGTGTTTATCTTAAACCTCAAATTCGACTAAAACAACATTACTGGCAAGAAAGGTGCCGGTATGTTTCATTCGGAATCTCAGTGAATCCAACAATTATAGGATGTAGATCGCCAGTTTTGACAACAAGGTATCCAGCATGGTTCGATCATAATGAATTAGATTCGATCTGATCCATTTCAATGCAAATATCTCCGAAGGGTTGAGAAAAGGTGCCAAAGTTATGAGAGACCGGAGAGAAAAGAACTCGGTTGCAAGTATCATACTTTTTTCTGATGGTCAGGACACTTACACTGTCAGCAACAACAATACTGTCAGCAACACGGATCACGATGCATCGTCCATGCACGCTTTCAGAGAATTTCAGAGGTACTTTCTCGTTCATTGAGACCGAGTCTGTTATTTAGGACGCGTTTGCGCAATGCATTGGTGGGCTTTTGAGTGTCGTGGTGAAGGAGCTGCAAGTGTGTATAGACTGCATCCATAATGGATTCTCCATAAGCTCCATTAGAGTCGGGAGTTACCCTAACCTCGTGGTGGATGATCGACACAGGGGTTTCATTGACATTGGATATTTATACGCCTACGAAGAGAGGGATTTCCTGGTTTCGTTCAACGTCCCCGTTGACATTTCTAGTTCCGAAACTTCGTTAATAAAGGTTAGATGTGTTACAGTGATACTTTGGCAAAGGAAATGGTATCTTTGGAGAGCCAAGATGTTAAGATTGTTAGACATGAAGAAGATGGGCATGAAGAGACTGTATTCATAGAAGTGGATAGGCAAAGGAACCAGTTCCAAGCGGCCGAAGCGATGGCGGGAGCAAGAACTATGGCCAAACGAGGAGACCTCACCGGCGCGATTTGTATCCTCTAAAATTGCCGGAGGGCGTTGGCAGAAACAGTGTTGGCGAAATTGAAGGACAAGCTATGCGTCGCGTTAGATGCCAATACGAAGGAGATGCATGAGGGGATGGCGAGAAAGCATGTGCATTAATCGTCTTGTAGAGCGTACATTCTTTCAAGAATGAACACACATTTGTGGCAGCGAGAAATTGCGAGAGGCGACTCCACTGACGATTCGAGCCTTGTGAGTTTGTACCACACGCTTTTGATAACTAATATGGTGACTCGGTCAGAGGCCACGTTACTGAATAGTCCGTCGTCGGCTCAGAGACTTGTCTGACTAAAATGCCACACTCATGTAGTCAAAGTTGGAGGTCAAGGATTCAAGAACCTTTTCCACCTTCAACTTATCCTTCATTTCTTCACCATATCTTCTTAATTGATTTACAACTAACAAGGCTCTTGTAAAATAGTCTGAAATTGACTCGGACTTCTTCATGTGCAACAACTCAAACTCTCGTCGAAGAGTTTGAAGCCGCACTTTATTCACCTTATTGGCACCTCGAAATGTATTTTGAAGGACATCCCACGCCTCCTTTGAATTGGAGACGTAGGAAATCTTCGTCATCATAGTGTCATCTAGAGACTCGTGAATCATTATCAGGGCCTTTTGGTCCTCCTTCTTAGAACCTTCAACCGGTGGATTTGTCAATCCATTCTCCATGATGTCCCACACATCTTGGGAGTCAAGTTTCGCCTTCATACATATACACCATGTATCATAGTTGTCCTTGGTGAGCAAATGGATAGGAGGTTGATATCCAATATCCAAGACTCAATCTTTTAACCGTAGCTCTGTTACCACTTTGTTGGACCACGAGGACTACGTAGAAACTACTCAAGAAAACTCAACTATTTTAGTGGAGAGGAGAAGAAGACTTGTTCTATTGCTTGACTTAAAAAAGACTTATGTACACGAGTATTTATAGGACTCAAGTGTCTAGTACCTTCTACCCACTAATTACTTACATTAACTTGGTCCAACCTCATTTACTTGGTGCACCTACAAACCTCATTAACTTGGACCAAGTCCCCCAACTAGTCAAACTATGGCACTTTGAAAAGCCAAATTATAGAGTTGTACTACTATACTAGAAAATGTAACATAAATAAATAAATTTTAATTTCTAACACCCTCCCTTAAACTTTATTCGTAACTCCAAGGGAGATACTCATCATGGATAAAACGTCCGTCTTGAGAGGCTTGGTGAAGATATCGACAATTTGGTCTTGGGACTTCACATACTTGAGCTCCACCTTTTTCTTCTCAATGCACTCCCTTATGAAATGGAACCTTGTATCAATATGCTTGCTCCTCTCATGGAACACCGAATTCTTGGTCAAGGAAATGGCCGACTTGTTTTCAACAGAGATCTCGGTTGGCTCCTTTTGCGGCATATATAGCTCCTTCAATAAGTTATTTAGCCAAATAGCTTGGCAAACACAAGAACTAGCCGCCACATATTCTGCTTCACAGGTGAAGAGCTTCACAATTGGTTTCTTCTTCGAGCTCCAAGTGAAAGCACAATTTCCCATGAAGAATACAAAGCCGAAGGTGCTTTTCTATCATCAGTATCTCCTCCCCAATCACTATCACAATATCCCACAAGTTTAGAGTGATATGCCAAAGAATAAAGAATACATTATCGCTAGTACCTTTGATGTAGCGAAGAATCCTCTTATCCACGTTCAAGTGAGAAGTAGTGGGAGCCTCCATATAACGGCTAACAAGTTCAACTCCATAGATTATGTCCGGTCTTGTGCAACTCAAATACCGCAAGCTTCGAACAAGACTTTTAAACAAAGTCGAATCAACATTCTCGCCTTCATTATGCTTGGATAATTTTGCTCCATTCTCAACAGGCGTGCTCACGGGATTGCATTTCTCCATCTTGAAATTCTTGAGAACATCTTTGGCATACTTCTCTTGAGAATGAAAATTCATTCCTTCCTTTCTTCACTTCAATGCCAAGGTAGTATGAAATGAGGCCCATATCCGTCATCTAGAAATTCTTGGCTATCTCCATCTTGAAATCCTCAATCATGCTTGCATTATTTCCTGTGAAAATTAAATTATCCACATACAAGCATACAATTAATAAATCACCACCATTATTTTTCTTTACATAAAAAGTATGCTCATGAGGGCACTTGAGAAAATTCTTGTCTTGGAAATACTTGTCAATTCTAGTATTCCAAGCACGTGGTGCTTGCTTCAACCCATATAGAGCTTTCTTCAATCTCAACACTTTTTTTCTTATCCCTTCACAACATAGCCGTTAGGTTGCTCAACATAGACCTCTTCCTCCAAGTAGCCATTCAAAAAGGCCGACTTCACATCCATTTGATGGATCTTCCAATGGTTTTGAGCTGCCATGGAAATAATGAGTCTTATTGTTTCAAGACATGCCACGGGCGCAAACACCTCTTCATAATCAACACCATATCTTTGCTTGTAGCGTTTGACCACCAATCTCACCCTGTGTCTTTCTACTTCTCTTTTGGCATTCAACTTGGTCTTGTACACCCATTTCACTCCAATGGGTTTGTGACCTTTGGGAAGTGTGGAAAGCTCCCATGTAGACTTCTTCTCAATAGCCATAATTTTCTCATCCATAGCATTCCTCCATTTCTTGTCTTCGACCGCTTCTTTAAATTCTAGAGGTTCACAATCACCAAGTAGACAAAATAGTGTTAAATAACCTAAACTTGAAAATACCTCTTCGGATCTTTCATTCACATCTCCAAGATTCCTTGTTCCACATAGCCCTTCAAGTGGACTTCTTTCTTGAGATGATGGACTTTCTTGTCCATTATTAGATGGCATGGGAGATGGAGGAGGAGTAGCGGGCTGAAACACATCTTCTTGCACATGATCAACATCAACATCATCATAAAATGGAAAGAAATCATAATTATCATTAGGAGACCTGAATCCCATGAACTTTCTTCATCAAATTCAACATCATGACTAATGATCGTCTTCTTAGTTTCAGGATTGAAGAGTTTAAATCCCTTGGATCATTCATCATATCCAACAAGAATAAATTTCTCACTTTTATCGTATAACTTTGATCTTTTCTCATCCGGCACATGGGCATAGGCAACACTGCCAAATTCCCCCAAGTGAGAAACATCGGGCTTTACTCTATTCCAAGCTTCTTGAGAAGTTTTGAATTCCACACTTTTAGTAGGGAACCGATTAGACAAGTAAACGGCACAATCAACGGCTTCAGCCCAAAATTCTTTTGGCATATTTTTACTCTTCAACATTCTTGTAGCTATATTAAGAAGACTTCTACTCTTTCTTTCCGCCACCCACTTTGTTGTGGTGATCTTCAAATGGTTAAAGGATGCATAATTCCATTTTCTTTACAAAATTTATGAAACTCATTTGAAGTAAACTCCCCTCCTCTATCGGATCTTATCGCTTTGATTTCATAGCCAATTTGTTTCTCAACAACTTTCTTGAATTATTTAAAGCTTCAAAGACCTCCGATTTATGCTTGAGAAAATAATCTATATTTTGCGACTAAAATCATTAATAAAGAGGAGGAAAATTGTTCATACCCATGGATTCCGACTTGATTGGACCACAAAAATCCGAATGAATAAGATCTAATGGGAATTTTGCTCTTGAAAATGATTCATTTGGAGAACTCTTCCTTGATTGCTTTCTGAATAGGCATCCTTCACAAAGTTGTTCCGGGTGATTGATGTTTGGCAAGCATTTCACCATCTTCTCTTTTCCCAATTACTTCAAGCCTCCAAAATTCATGTGCCCAATCGCATATGCCAAAGACAAGATTCATCTTTCACACAAGCTTTCAAACATTTAGCAAAGTCATTTCGAATATTTAACAAGAACATCCTATTCTTAGACATAACAGCTTTGGCTAGCAAACTTCCACATTCATCTCTAATGATCAAACAATTATTTTTCCTGAGAATCTTATAATCTTTCTCCAAAATTTGGCCCAAACTCAAAATATTGCTCTTCACATTAGGCACATAATAAACACTCGAGGTGAATTGATGATTTTCATTCTTCGAACGGATTAAAATTTTACATTTACCCCTTACCGGAATTTGGAGGGATCTCCAAAAGTGACTTTGCCGGTAACTTTCTCATCAAGCTCAAGAAACTTGTTCTTGTCTCCACACATATGGTTACTTGCGCCGGTGTAAAGATACCAAGTATTGGTCGCCTCCTTGGAGTCTCCTTTGTAGGCTAATAGCAAAGTTGGCTCTACCTCTTCATTCTTCTCCTCTACGTAGTTTGCCTTCTCATCAACATAATTTGAGGCATATCTACTCTCCCAAGAGAAATTCCCAAATTTATGACAATTATAACATGCAACTTTAGACTTGTCATACCTTCTTTCATTGGATTTTGAGTTTCTTCCTCTTTCATGTCCTCTTGAGGAATCGATCTCTTGCTTCTTTTCTTCTTTGTTGTAGGAAGATTGGCCTCCTCTTCCATGACATCGGCCTCGTCCTTGGCCTCTTGAACTCTTCTCATACCGTCCATCTTTCCCTTTTACAGAAATTTTTGGTTGAAGCAATTGCTCCAATGGCTCCTTCTTTGGCTTCTTTAGCCTCTCTTCATGGGATAGCAAATAACCCATAAGCTCGTCCAACGTCATGTAGTCTATGTCTTTTGACTCCTCGATTTCAACACTTATGTAGCCGAAGTTGGAGGTCAAGGATCTAAGAACCTTTTCCACCACCAACTTGTCATTCATGTCTTCACAATATCTTCTTAGTTGATTTACATCTAACAAGACTCTTGTAAAATAGTCCGAAATTGACTCGGACTCCTTCATGTGCAACAACTCAAACTCTCCCCGAAGAGTTTGAAGCCGCACCTTCTTCACCTTATCGGCACCTCGAAAGGTATTTTGAACTACATCCCACGCCTCATATGAAGTGGAGACGTTGGCAATCTTCGTCATCATAGTGTCATCTAGACACTCATGAATCATTATAAGGGCCTATGGTCCTTCTTCTTAGAACCTTCAACCGGTGGATTTGTGACACCCTCCAACTGCAAGTGCACAGTTGTCGGTGTAGTGATAATATTCCGGAAATCCGGGTTGTCGAACCCAAGAGACTTTGTGTAAATTAACTACTAAATTTGTTCTTCGTGTGGGCAAAGAGCGTTGAGTTGTTGTTTCTAATTCTACTAATAATTAAAATAATGAGTATCTCAAATAATTCAATGAATTGTTTCAAGGTTAATAAGCTCGACTTAATTTGGTTGTCTCTCAAAGTTGGTCAAGATCAGGATATCTCTACGGATCACTAGGTATTTCACACTACGTTGGTTTTATGTTCTACTAACACGATGAGTTCTTGTTCTAGTTAAACGAGCAATCTTATATTGAAGATGTCTCAACCAATAACTATGCTTAAACTCTCATAACTGATTCCTCTAGCCTACTCAAATTTAAGCACGCATTACGATATTGATTCTACTCGATGTTCTTAGCTAACTAGCAAGATTCCTCAACCCTAGATACGGCTAGTGTGTATTTCAAGATTCCGGGCAACGAACATAGATTCCTCTATCATTCACAACCTAAAACAATCCTATTAATACGTCTACTAATAGAAAAGATAAATCAAACGCATAAAATACACATAACTAGATAAGAAATCATCAATTAAGCTTGAAAGCATGCAAGCAAATCCATAAATCACAATACGCAATGATCAAACCCTAGTTTCCTACGAGATATCCCGAAATAAGTGTTTATCTACTCATAAACATGATCAGTACACAATGTTTCATGATCAAATAACAAAAACTAGAGAAGAAACGAAGATTTAGAAGCCAAACGGATGAAATCCAAGCTCCAAAGTGCTCCCAAGCTCCAAAGTGCGTCGTTCGTAATGTCTCATCTTCAAAAATACGACCTAAACATGTCTAAGTACGTTTCCAAAGTGTTTGGGACTAATTATAAATAATTACACAAAGTTCCCGACAATTTTCAAAAAGTTGTGCTGCGCACCAGGTCGTACGACCTCCATTCCAGGTCGTGCGACCTCTGGAAATGGCAAGAGGAGGTCGTATGACCTCTGAATGAGGTCTTGCAAGACCTGTGTCCTTGTTTCCTGCATGCTGTCTTCTGACCCGCAGGTCCTGCGACCTGAGATTGAGGTCCTGCGACCTCTGGCCACTTTCCACCAGGTCCTGTGACCTCTGAGTGAGGTCCTGCAGGACCTGCTTCCAACTACATAGCTCTCTGTCCTTATTTTCCCAGGTCGTGTGACCTCTGAGTGAGGTCCTATGACCTCCCATGAACTTGGCAAAAATTGGAACTTCGTCCCCCTTGTAGCGCATGCCTTCGAATCACTTTCCGAGCATCGACCCATCACTTGATCCTCCATTTTGAGCTCTCCACATGCTCAATGCCCGTAACATCTTCTCATGTGCCTCTCTAGCATTCGAATCATTTTCTCTTGATTTCCTTCCCAATTCTCGAGCTCGAATTAGTTTCCGAAGTTCGTTTCCTCTATCCACTTGCTCCTCGCGTGCTCCGTTCCTGAAAAACACATTACGAACACCCTGCGAAGATCAATTGTGACAAAATAGGATAAAAAACATGTAACATAATGTAGAAAACGCCCGGACTTCACATTCATAGCTCATGAACTCATTATCAACAATTAAAGCATGATTTACTCGAAAAGATGCTAAATTCTTCATGATGAGCATACAAAATGTAGCAAAATAAGCAATAAAATAACTCCGAAAACGGAGTTATCAACTACCCCCACACTACATTTTGCTCGTCTCGAGCAAATATCCAAGCCAAATCTCAATCTCTTAACTCAAAATCACCTCATTCAATCCCCATCCAACATGCATACATTCCCTATTATCGTTGCATACCTTCCCTACGCCACTTGCATACGATTATCACAATGCACTCATACAAACATTGCATACGAAACCAAGGAGAAGATCAAACCACCAATCCCCTTTTACTAGCCGACACGACTCGATTATACACAATGCAACTACATGCAAATGCAATATATACAATGCAAGTATTTAAATAACGATTTTATTTTTCTTTTTTTTTTCTTTTGCGAGATTGGGCAATCTCCATTAGCTTAAACCGGTTCACACAAAGCGATGAGAAATTTAGATACAAGGCATGAGTTGAAACCAAATTCGAGAACGAGAATCTCCCCTAGCTAGTATAGAGAACCTAGCTTTACTATGTACAAGAATGCAATACCTTTTCATGTGTGCCACAAAATAAGAGGCTATGCTAGGCTAAGCCACGTTCAAGGTCCGAGCTCCTAATCCGCTAACGGGTTTAGAAAGATGAGGCTTTAGGGACAAATAGGATAATAATCAAGCACGAGTCCTAAAGCATCACATTCTCGCAAATACCACATCTCACACACCCTCACAACAATGATAGAAACCAAGCCCAAGACTCACCATCTCCGGCCCTCGATCACCTCACACCCCGGTACAATTACGATCTCCGCGGCCATTGTCATGAATGATGCATAAAATAAAACTTCCCGTTCGTGAACTAGTTGCTTCTCCACTCGATCTTCCAAAAATCTTTCAATTCTTCCTTTATTCAACTCTCCTTTTTTTCTCTCTTTTCTTTTCTTTTCTTTTTTTTTTTGATTTTGATTTTTTTTTCCTCAATTTTCCGCACAATTTCTACAATGTATATCTCGAGTGGTCTTCCAAATGTCAAGCCAAAATAATATGATAAGGGGAGAAAATAACCAAGTCAATGCATATGTATCACAAATAAATTCCTCTCCCCCTAAATCGATGAAATCCACGGTGTAACAAACTAAGCCGCTAACACAATAAAGCACGTGTGGGGATGGATTCGTCGCAAGCTCAATCTCGATGTTCGAAGTCAAAAGTCGACACCCCCACACTCGAATGTAATCTGTCCCCTCTCAAGTAGCCAATCGAATATATGTCTCGTGCCTAATCCAACCAAACCTCCTACACCAAGATGAGTAAGATCCGGTACCTAGCACGATCCACCTATTAAATTCCCCCAACCCAAGTTTTGTGTGTATTAGATGCCACACACTCACGGCTCTCCTCAACTGTGTCCATGTTGTAATGCCATGGAACACCGCCACACCGAAGTGCGCAAGCCTACTCTCACTCACCCTCGCATTCCCCTCGAAAATCACAAATGACGCGCATGCGATTTGTAAGACTCACACAAGTATATCATGAAGTACTACCTCATCGAACCCCCTCAACTACAACACCCTCGTGACGCACTAAAGCGGTGATTCTAAACGATTTGTGATGAAGGCCAAGAATCGTCACCCTAGGTCCAGAGGTTATCAAAGAATACAAGGTTCAAAACAGGGTTTACTAGTGGTCCTACAAGGTAAGTTCTATAAGTAGTGAGTGCTCTAATACACACCTCGAACAGATGTTCTGTGTGCCACGACGAGGCGGGTTGGCGACTACCTAAGACGTACACAAGAACGTTCGGCTTGTTTAGCTCACACCTAGCTCAACTCTTGTAAGAAAACTAGGCACACACTTTAGATTTGAAAAATTAAGTCTGTGTGTAAAATAGGCACGCATTCCCGTAAAGAAAGCTTCTCTATACTTACTAAGGGAAACTCACATCGTCACTCTCGATCGCAATTCATGCCCTATGCCTAAAAACCTCACACTTCTCGATTTTACCGAATTTTCAGCTTCTTTTGATTGCCTTTTCTCAAATTTTTAATTTTTTTTGTGTTTTTCACATTTTTAACTTTTATTTTTTTATATATATATACCTATACTACATGCACGGTCTACTCGACTAACGACTCGAAATGGTGGGATGACTCAATAATATAAACGTGCAAACAGAATCATGAATAATAAAAAGAAAAATAAGGACATAAATAAAAATCTGACTACATGTGACAGGTGAATGCAAGACTCGACTCGACACTGGCTAGTAAAAAGTAAAACTCACCCCCACACTAGAATGCTTCGTTGTCCCCAACGAATTTAGAGATCATGCATAGGACTCAGCAATCAATATGAAAGGCCATTAGATGAGATGGAGCTGACATATAAAAGTAACACAAATTTAGCTAGAGGGAAGAAATACTCACAACCACCTCAAGGGTGGGGAAGAAATCGTGTACAAAAGTCCCCAAGCACAGTGTGGCACCACTTGTGCTCCCAATAGGTCAGTGTGTACTCGCACAACGGGGTCGACTCTCCCATATCCTGCTCAAATATGTCACTTGGAAACAAATGTTAGTACCTCTCTCTCTCACCTCTCCAAAATAAATAAACAAAAAACACGCAACTGTATTAAAAACTAACTCCCTAAACTAACGCAATAAATAGGTTGGGTTACCTCCCAACAAGCGCCTTGTAATCTAAGGTCGACGACCCGACCCAGTTACCTCAAAGAATGTTAAGGAGGTCTAGCACGACGTGCCTCCTCCTTTAATTTCTTGTCCTTGATCTTTTGCACCACATCATGTGCACTCACCACATTTGGCTTCTTTTCTGATTCGGGTGGATCGGGCTGCAACACTGTCGGTAACCCAAGAGTAGGATCCACACGATCTTCTCTAAACTTGATCATCGCCAACTTATTCTTCCCCTTGCCCGGAACAAATGTCTTGAACACCAGTGATGAATCTAGAGCCTTAATAGTCAACTCCTCAGTCTCTAGATCCACATTTGTGCGCATTGTCTTCAAAAGCGGTCTTCCAAAGATAAGTGGAACATCGCGATCCTCCTTGATGTCCACTATCACAAAGTCAGCTGGAAAGACAAATGCACCCACTTTCACAACCAAGTTCTCAATCACCCCTTTTGCTGTAACAATAGAATTGTCGGCCAATTGCAGACCCATCTTCACCGGAGTTGGCTCACCAATGCCCAATCTCTGAATTAAGGACAATAACATGAGATTGATACTCACACCTAAACAACAGAGCCCATGTGTGTGATATCCACCCCCAAGAGTGCAGCCTAGGATAACATTGCCCGGATCTCTCATCTTGGGAATATCCCTCTGAATAACTGTACTGCATGTCTCTGTCAATTTCACCGTGGCATAAGGGTCAATGCTCTTCTTGCCCCATAAGATCTCCTTCAAGAACTTCTTGTACTTGGGCATCTGAGCAAGTGCTTCCACAAGAGGAATGTTTACATGCAACTGTTTAAATATGTTCAGAAATTTCCCAAAGTGTTCCTCATCATTCCTCTTTATTGCCGCTGGATATGGCACACGCACACTATACTCTTCGTTTGGCTTCTGCTTCTCATCCGACTTCCTCACCGTGTCCTTTGATTGGGGACTCACGGTAGGCACGGGAATCTCATCCAACACCTTTTCAATGGCCTTTGTCGCCTCAGCTCGCGCGTGGGTAGGATATGGAGGATCTTTAGTGGTGATACCACTGCGAGTTGTGATCGCCTTCAATTGCTCAGGTGGAGTGACTGTATTAGAAGGTAACATACCCGGTGGAAGTCGAGTATTTTGACTGGCTATTTGCCCAATCTGTGTTTCATGACTCTTTATCGAGGCTTCTATCGCGACAATCTTGCTCTCAATCTTATCATTGCTAGCTAACAGTTTCCTCAACATCGCGTTTGTATCCTGTTCTTCTGAGGGTGGAGAGGGAGCCTGTTATTGTGGAACCTGTCTCTGAGCTTGGTAAGGAACATTTGGCCTTTGACCTGGCGCATATAATCCACTATTCGGATTGGCATAGCTGAAGTTGGGGTGATTGCGATTGTTGGGATGATAGGTGTTTGGCCATTGCTGCTGTCTTGGTTGACCCATGTAGTTCACGTCTTCAATACCATCCCCATATCCCTGATTTGCATCTGCTACCATCTCTCCCACTGACTTCACTTGTGCCGATGGATTCAAATTACTGAAAGTCGAAGTCATCACTGCCATCTAATGTTCAAATTTCTGTTCCACCATGGACTCAATCTTACTAACCAATGCCCCATCTGATTTCGTGTTTGTACGAGTCTCAGACCTCGTGGATTCACGTTTTGCTACATTATCTAGCAGATCACGACATCTCTGTAATCCCATTCCCATAAAATTTCCTTGAGCCATCATATCCAGTTCACTAGCAGTCTCTCTGTCCAAAGCATTATAAAAGTAATGCAGAAGTTTGTACCATGGCTTTCCGTGAGTAGGGCATCTGCGAAGGAGCTGGTTGAACTTTCTCCACGTGTCTCCCAGAGAATCATCTTCATGCTGTGTAAATTTGGTTATATCAGCCATCCATTGAGCAACCTTAGATGGTGGAAGATACTTCATGAGAAACTCTCTGCTACAATCTGCCCATGTAACTATGCTGCCTGCTGGAAGTTCCATAAGCCATGTCTTTGCCTTTCCCGATAAAGAGAAGGGGAAAAGCATGAGCTTTATCGTCTCGATTGGAACTCTCTGGTCATACATGGTAGAAGTAATCTGCTCGAAATTGAGCAAGTGTTGATGTGGATCATCACTCGGGGCTCCAGTGAATAAGCATTCATCCCTAACCATATTGATCAACGGTTGGCGAATCTCGAAATGCGCGGCATTAATCTGCGGCCTGACAATGGTGGGCTGATATCCCTCCGGTGTAGTCCTGAAGTAGTCCACCAAAGGACGCTCATCCTCCTCAGCATTGTTGACTTGCTCTGCCGCATTCCGACCGTTATTGTTCCTATTATTACCCCCATTATTCCCATTTCCACCGTTGTTTCGACCATTAACTCCTCCATTGTTTCTATCAACTATATCCGCACCTGGGAGTTGTTGTAGATTTGGGGGTTTCATGCGTTCAATCATTGCCTGCATCTCAGCCATTTGAGCCTTAAGCTGCTCAGTCTCCCTTGCTCGATTTGCTGCATCTTCCACAGCTGCAGCTCTAGCTGCTTCCGCGTCTTGCAGGCCTTTGCGGAACCTCTCAAACTCAGCTCTAGTTTGCTCGTCCATCTGAACTGAATTTTCTTTCCTCTTGTCTCTACTCTGCTCTCGCAATAAGGATTCCGGGTCTTCAAGTGTTGGATGCAAAGGCTTCTTTCTAGAACGTGACATGCACCAAGTGAATCAGACCTGAAAACACGAATCACACCCACAAAACAGGTGAGTAACAGATATAAACTGAAATAGTAAATCCCTAAAGAGAAAAATAATAGCTAATTTATCTGAAGTCCCCGGCAACGGCGCCAAAAACTTGACACGCTCCAACTGCAAGTGCACAGTTGTCGGTGTAGTGATAATATTCCGGAAATCCGGGTTGTCGAACCCAAGAGACTTTGTGTAAATTAACTACTAAATTTGTTCTTCGTGTGGGCAAAGCGCGTTGAGTTGTTGTTTCTAATTCTACTAATAATTAAAATAATGAGTATCTCAAATAATTCAATGAATTGTTTCAAGATTAATAAGCTCGAGTTAATTTGGTTGTCTCTCAAAGTTGGTCAAGATCAGGATATCTCTACGGATCACTAGGTATTTCACACTACGTTGGTTTTATGTTCTACTAACACGATGAATTCTTGTTCTAGTTAAACGAGCAATCTTATATTGAAGATGTCTCAACCAATAACTATGCTTAAACTCTCATAACTGATTCCTCTAGCCTACTCAAATTTAAGCACGCATTAAGATATTGATTCTACTCGTTGTTCTTAGCTAACTAGCAAGATTCCTCAACCCTAGATACGGCTAGTGTGTATTTCAAGATTCCGGGAAACGAACATAGATTCCTCTATCATTCACAACCTAAAAAAATCCTATTAATACGTCTACTAATAGAAAAGATAAATCAAACGCATAAAATACACATAACTAGATAAGAAATCATCAATTAAGCTTGAAAGCATGCAAGCAAATCCATAAATCACAATACGCAGTGATCAAACCCTAGTTTCCTACGAGATATCCCGAAATAAGTGTTTATCTACTCATTAACATGATCAATACACAATGTTTCATGATCAAATAACAAAAACTAGAGAAGAAACGAAGATTTAGAAGCCAAACGAAATCCAAGCTCCAAAGTGCTCCCAAGCTCCAAAGTGCGTCGTTCGTAATGTCTCATCTTCAAAAATACGACCTAAACATGTCTAAGTACGTTTCCAAAGTGTTTGTGACTAATTAGAAATAATTACACAAAGTTCCCGACAATTTTCAAAAAGTTGTGCTGCGCACCAGGTCGTACGACCTCCATTCCAGGTCGTGCGACCTCTGGAAAGGGCAAGAGGAGGTCGTATGACCTCTGAATGAGGTCTTGCAAGACCTGTGTCCTTGTTGCCTGCATGCTGTCTTCTGACCCGCAGGTCCTGCGACCTGAGATTGAGGTCCTGCGACCTCTGGCCACTTTCCACCAGGTCCTGTGACCTCTGAGTGAGGTCCTGCAGGACCTGCTTCCAACTACACAGCTCTCTGTCCTTATTTTCCCAGGTCGTGTGACCTCTGAGTGAGGTCCTATGACCTCCCATGAACTTGGCAAAAATCGGAACTTCGTCCCCCTTGTAGCGCATGCCTTCGAATCACTTTCCGAGCATCGACCCATCACTTGATCCTCCATTTTGAGCTCTCCACATGCTCAATGCCCGTAACATCTTCTCATGTGCCTCTCTAGCATTCGAATCATTGTCTCTTGATTTCCTTCCCAATTCTCGAGCTCGACTTAGTTTCCGAAGTTCGTTTCCTCTATCCACTTGCTCCTCGCGTGCTCCGTTCCTGAAAAACACAATACGAACACCCCGCGAAGATCAAATGTGACAAAATAGGATAAAAAACATGTAACATAATGTAGAAAACGCCCGGACTTCACATTCATAGCTCATGAACTCATTATCAACAATTAAAGCATGATTTACTCAAAAAGATGCTAAATTCTTCATGATGAGCATACAAAATGTAGCAAAATAAGCAATAAAATAACTCCGAAAACGGAGTTATCAAGTTGCCGATCCATTCTCCACGATGTCCCACATATCTTGGGAGCCAAGCTTCGCCTTCATACGTATACACTACGTATCATAGTTGTCCTTGGTGAGAAAATGGATAGGAGGTTGATAACCATTAGCCATGACTCACTCCCTGAACCGTAGCTCTGATATCACTTTGTTGGATCAAGAGGACTACTCAGAAACCATTCAAGACAACTCAACTATTTTGTTGGAGAGGAGAAGAATACTTGTTCTATTGCTTGACATAAAAAAGACTTCTGTACATGAGTATTTATAGTACTCGATTTTCTAGTACCTTCTACCCACTAACTACTTACATTAACTGGGTCCAACCTCATTTACTTGGTGCAACTGCCAACCTCATTAACTTGGACCAAGTCCCACAACTAGTCAAACTATGGCACTTTGGAAAGCCAAATTCTAGAGATTAGTACTACCATACTAGAAAAAGTGACATAAAAAAATCAAGTTTAATTTTTAACAATGATGTGGGGCTTTCACTTTTTTGTCATTTTTTTGTCAACAAAACTGGGTAAGGTGTCATTGTGGGATTTTCACTATATCTAATGTGATTCTTTTGAGTTTATGTGATGCATCTGCTGGTGTTTATCTTAAGACCTCCAATTTAACAAAAACAACATTACTGGCAAGAAAGGTACCAGGATGTTTCATTCTGAATGTCAGTGAATCCAATAGTTATAATTTAATGTAGATAGCCAGCTTTGGAAACAGAGTATCTAGCATGGTTCATAATGAAGTAGATTTGATCCGGTCCATTTCGATACAATTTTGAATACAGGTTGATCAATATTGTCATCCATACTTGGGATTCTCATGGAACATCGGACATTTGCAGGTAGTAACAGGGTTCTAAATCTCAATGAAGGGCTAAATCCTATCAGGTAAAATGCAGATTAAATGTAACACCCTCATTTTCCAAATCAGAAAAAAAATCAATTCTTAATTACATTACAAAATATACAGAGTTTCAAAATGTCAAAAGAAACAAAGTTTGTGTGGTTAAACCCAACTACTCTATCTAAATGAAAATAAATTCTAACTTATTGAATTCTCCTAGAATCAGAAGCGGCGCGTCCCAATCCCATCCAGTTCTAACCTATGGGGGTTTTCGAAAACAGAAACAACAGAACCAAAGTTTCAAAGTCACTGAAAATTTAGTATACAAGAACCTTAATATGTAAACAGAGTGGGGGCACAATTTTAAAAGACAATCTCTTTATTAAAACAACATCGTTTAAAACATCATGTTTATCCAAGTAACATTCAGGAAAACATTTTCCCTTATTAATAGCCAAAGTCCGTGATATCCAAAACTAGATAATTACCAATGTATCGGAGGGCAAAAAATCCAATCTAATCCAAACCAGTAACATAATAAGGGCATTCCAGGGAGTCTGTTAAACCCGCCCTGCCAGGCGTTTAGGAAAGGCAGCCGAAGTCTGGGCCCGCCTCCAACCACCTCAGCCAACTAGACCTTAAGTGTCGTGACACCCCTTAAGGGAGAAATCAACCCAGAAGGTGAGTACTAGATGTCATACCCTAGCCAATTGGGACGTAGGGCGAAAATAAGCCATCATGGGCAATAAAATATCCAAGGGACCTCATGGATTCATTACCAAAATAATCATCCCCGATACACGGTTCTTCCACTTTACGTGTGACACGATTTCTTACGTGTATACGCAAGTGCACGGTTGAAGTAATAAATATGAGTATTAAGCTCTGGTTGTCGAACCCACAGAGACAGTCTTGAGATTATTTAGCTAGATGATTAATTTAAAGTTAAATTAACCGGAGGAAGAAATTGATTTATTTAAGAGTTTGTCACCCTCAAACTAGACTAATAGTTTTAGATTTTTGAATATTTATTGTGAATTATCACTGATAAAGAAGGAACTAGGTTCTATTATACGCATCCCCTAGATCAATTCACTTTCCCGGATTTCACTTAGAAACACATAACCTAGATTATGTTCTTGATCACATAAATGCTCCTACAATCTTCTGTCGATCTCATGTAAAACTACGCCAAAATTTCACAGTCGTCATCTGTCGATCCATAAACTGTGTCACTTAGCATGCTTTATGCTCAATTCTATGTAAGGACCCAAACCCTAAAGCTTCTCCTGTCGGTCCATCACAATACAGGGTTTGCTTTCGTTCTTTATTCTAGGCTAATCGTTTTTACCTGTCGGTCCATCAATTTTCACCCAGTAGCAATTATAGTTCGCGACGCTACAATTGCATAAAATAAAATACAAGAATGAAAGAAGAATGCAATCTAGATCATATTAAGATGAAAAGTTCATGAACCAAAGCTTAAACAATCTGAAAAAGTTCATGACGTAGGTTCAAACGTACGAACCTAGTAGAGAATTTAGCTACTCATACTAATGTTTACAATAAATAAATCCATCGCAACCATCAAACGAGAGATAGTAGAGAGAGTTTAGAAATATCAAACGGAATCAAAGCTCCGGGCGCGAATCCGAGCTCCACCCTTGCTTTCACCTTCGTCTTCTTTTCTCCTCCTCTGCGTTCTTGACTCGAATGCCCAGTCAAAACAGCCTCCCCTTCCTTGTAAATCAGATCCACGCTTGAAATAAAATTGCTTTATTTTCAATTTTGACCCTCCAACAATGTGGGAACTTCCCCTCAACCCTAGGGGCTAGGGCTAGTAAAACAAAAGAACTCCGCTGCTTTGTTTTTCCCCGTGCGTTGGCTACAGGAGATCGTCCGATCAGGTGAACTAACCGCATAAAAGCAGTGAGTTGTAGTTCTTTTTCATCCAAAATTTTGTTAAGTATTGGGGTTCTAATCGCACGATCAAAAGAAGATGATCGTGCGATCACCTGGGACTCTTCCTATTTCTCTTCTTTTTTCTTTGCTTATGTGTTCTTCTTCTGACGATTTGTTTCTCTCTGCTGTGCTGCTGCTCTACTGCTAGTGCGGCCATGGTTTTGTACCAGGTCTGATTGTTTCGCGGTGTAGGTTCAATCAGTGATGGTGGTTGACTAGGTAGCATGTTAGTTAGGTTGAGGGTGGGTTGGAGATGGATAATGGCTGGGCGTTATGGAGCAGATTGGGTCTGTGATGTGGGGAATTGGTGATGTAGGTGGTTGTGGTATTTGGTTGACTATGGGTGTTGCAGGTGGTGATTGGTTTGGGTTTAGTTTATAGGTAATGGTTAATTGATGGCGGTTATGGTGCAGCGGCAGGTTGTTCAGGTGGCAGTTTGGTATCGGGTTTGTTTGGGTTTAGTGGTGAACTATGGTGAAGGTGATGGAAGAATGGTGATGCTGCTTCAGGTGGTTGATTGGTCTGATGCAAGTTCGGTGATGGTCTGATGATAGAGTAATGGAAGGTAAAGGGGAAGGCAGTGGCTTGGGATGTAGGTGAAAGGGTGTATGCTGGGTTTTGGTGGTGGCTAGGTGGTTTAGTTGTAGCAAGTTAGGTACTGTGGTAGTGAAGACAGGCAGAGTGGTGTTGGTAATTGGAATAGGTTAGCTTGGTGATTGTTTGTGGTTGTTGCATTGGGTGAATTTGTCCGGTGGTTAATTGGGTATTAGAAGAAGGTGTATTATATTGTGTTAACGGTAAAGGGGCTAGTGATTTGTGATTTGTTTTGAATTGTTTTGTTTGTGGAATTTATTTTCTTAGGAAGTGAGTTTGGGTTTGATAGGTGAAATGGTTGGTGGTTAGTTAAGTGAAGGTATTGGCTGATGATTTGGCAGCAGTGGCCATGGTGAATTTCAGGTTAGTTCGCTATGGTGTTGGATTGGTGTAGGTGGAAGAGGAAGTAATGGTTAATGGTGATGGTTGTAAATGGTGGTTATGTGGTACTTTTCAGCAGCTTCTTCCTCATTATTTCCGTCCATTCTCTCAGCCTTGAATTGTTTTCGTCTCCGCCTCAATGTCGTGCTCCGAGCCTTCAGTACCTGAAATACACAGCACTAACATACCGGGTATGTGACAATTATAGCTCAAATAAACTAGAAAACGCCAAGACTTGTCAATTAAGCACAATAAGCTCTAACACATAAACTCATCACAATCATAATATATTTATCATGTATTTTACCCGGAAATCATTCAAAACGGTAGGCTTTCAAGTGTCCATATAACACCATAAATGGGGTTATCAACGTGATTAATCGATTTAGGTACATTATGTTAATCAGATATTTCCAAAAGATATCTATAAAAAAGGAGTATTCATCATTTCAATGAGAGTTTGCAAAGTCATTAAGAGAGCGACATATGAAAAAGTAAAAAACATAAAGTTACGTCCAACAAATACATTTTGAGGCATTAAAGATTGAGCATTCAAGCTTACCTACCGTGCTCACTGAAATCCCTCAGAGAGATCTAAGAGTGCACCTCAAATAGATAATAAGGACACAGAGAGATGTAGGGTGTGTGTAGGGAGAGTGTAAGCAATGGTAACTGTGAGAGAGAGAGAGAGCTTAATGGCTAGTGTAGAACCAGATATGGACTCGTCTATCGAAACGGAGGGCTAAAGACCCTATATATAGTAGGAGAGTGACCGTTGTGAGGGGGTTAATGCACCATAAATGGCGGATTAATGGTAGCCCTCGTAACGGCACATTCGACCGTGTATATAGGAACCGTTAGGCACCTGACCGCACATACCGGAGACCGTTATGAGGTCAAGCCGGGTTTATAGGACGTGGCCATTAAGTCTCTCAAATCAGTTACAAAGGGTCGCGTGCGAGATTGGTTGTCGCACGCGCGCGACGGGTCTTTCCCTAGCCTCCAAACCACTAAGTCCCTACAAGTCCCGTGTTGGTACGCGAGGGCCCTGTCTCGCAGCCCCCACTTGTATTAGCATAGGTAGTTGTCCGCGGTGTATGGAGCACAGCTGGGTGTACTGGATTGCTGCCACGTGGCTGTGATCTGTCTCTCTGGAAAGCACCAACTACACCTACTAATCACGCAATCCAAGAACAAATAGTCAGTGAAACAAGCTCAGTTGTCCTGGTTTACGAGCTCGTGATATACAAGTATATAAGAAGCCTAATTAATACAAATACCAATTCACCTAACTATGCAAGATGCAAATCACCATGACATAAATGTCCCTATACTAATGCGCAATTCCTGAACATGCCCATAATTGTGATACTAGAAATATTGTAAGTGATACTCAAAAATAAATAAATAAATAAATAAAAAAAAGTTGTAAGTGTAAATAAAACATATAACTTATCTCCTAGTTTTTTCTTTTTCTTTTTTTTTTCAAATAAACTTATCTCCTAGTTTAGGTAGTGATAAAATAATAACTAACTCATAAAAGCCCCAATTTATTTCCAGTAATAAAAGTGATGATTTACTTTACTAAAAGGAAGTTAATTTTAATAACAATAAAAGACTATATTATTCTATAGTAACGAAAATCTTAAACACACACACACACACACATACTAGTACGTAATGGAAATGAAGATATTTCTCAAAAAAAATGAAGATACCCGAGTTTAATTGTTTATTAAGAAAAATATTTTTTAATTTTTTTTTTTGAGTTAGAAAAATCATGTTTCAGAGTATTAAGCAGTTCTGGAAAAATTTGATTAAGAAAACTAATTTAACCTATTTGTTTGTTTGCCTCTTTCACTTCACCAGGTCACACAACTACCACATACTAGCATATATGCAACCTGATACATATTGTATGTACAGTGTAGATATCTACAAGTACATAACTGTGCAAATATTATAACTAACCTATTGTGAAAACTATACATATATACACACGATACTCTCTATTATACATAACAATTTTATCTTTACTATCTTTAAAACAGGTCTCAGGTTCGAGTCCTTGCGTATGCAGAAAATTATTAGTGGGAGACTCACCTGCCTGGGTAATTCTCACTGGGAGACTCACCTGCCATACCCAGGCATGCGACCCGAGCCAGACCGGATTAGGGGGCGAAGCCCCGGAACCGGTTGGGAAACCAAAAAAAATAATTAATAATTGGGAAACCAAAAAAAAAGAGTTGATAATCTCTATTGATTCCTAAGAGTGTTTATCTTTACTATCTTAAAAGAGTGAATAATCTCAAATGATTGTCTCTCTAAAAATATGTAATTACATTTGACTCCCACTTCAACCAAACCCTACTACTGCTCACGACGAAACGCCTCATAACGAAACGCCTCATACACGTTTCTTCCCTCAGAGCGCAGTGAATGATCAGACCATCTTCGGAGAACCCACTGACCGGGTCGCTGCGCTTTCGGCTAGAAACACTTCTTGGAGTTTTCTCCACGCACGAGTTCAATGATCTCATTGTTTCGTGCCAGATATCAAATCGATTCAAGATTTACTCTATTCACTTCCGCTGCAAAGTTCAGTGAAGGCACAGCGCTGCCGAGCTCGCCCTTGAGAGGATTGGATTCACACTCCCACATAACTCCGACTCGGCCACGGTCGTATACCCTCTTTAAGGTATTATATCGAACACCTTGTATGTAGCTATATGATTGAATTTCCACAATTCAGTCCGTAGTTTCATTTTTGGGTCGGTTTAGATTTCTTGAATTTTTCCTTATCAATGCTTGTGGTAATCATTTTTCTTCTGAATGGTTTTGGATATCTGGGTTTCAAGTTTCCGTGCCAATCACAGTTTGGCAGATTTCGACGAGGTTTTGATTGGGCCGTGTCTTCAGATTTTCATCAATAAGATTTTGTTTCATGATTGATCTATAGCTTAATGAAGTACCCAACTCTGTTCTCTGCAATCAGAGAACTGATTATTTGATCAATATCGTATCCGTTGACTTACTTTGATCTTTGAAATTCACTTGGTTTTTGGTCCTTAGTTTCATTTGTTGACTACATGTTGAAATTATTTTGCCGAGCAATCTATAATTGTAGCGCTCTTACTGAAAATTGTGGTAGTCTATGAAGAAAAATGTTTATTATGTAAGCTATAAATATATATATAATCTGTTTAGAGGAAACATTTTTCAGTACTGAATTTTGAGTGATCCGGCAGCTAAAGTCTGATTTTTGTAACCGTGTTGCTTTCACGATGGGTGTAACGAGGGGTCATTTAAGAAGTGGGATGTCAATCCAGTAAATAATTTGACTGATGATTCACAAGTGCCTCTAGAAGAGATGTGGTGGAAGTCATTTGATGATGATATAAATGATCAAACAAAGTCACTAGAGAAGAACATTGACCTGCCCCGATCTCTTGGTGTCAGTGTTTTATCCTCCTCCCAATCATTGATTGATTTGATCTGGTTACTCTCCCCAATTAATTTCATTTGGTATCTCTCTAAGTGGATTTAGTTCATATCACTAATTAATTGGCGTATTTCATGGTCCTCCTCGTGTATTTTTTTATCAAAAAATAATATTCTGCGAATTTCACATCCTAACTATTTAATTAATATTTTACTTGCAACTTATATTTTTGTTGATTAGGTTATTCTTACTAATTTGTCAATTTTCTGATGCAGTATTGTTCTTGGCAGCCTGGTTCACGCTTTATTGAATTCCAATTCGTCTGACTTAGGTATGCAACTGATCATTTGAGTTTAATTAAGTTTGTCAATGTGGCTATATTTATTATTAAGTTCTGGTTATGTTTTACTACGCGTTTATGTAGCGCACTATTAATTTGATTATGGTACTGCAAATCAAAGTAGAATAAATATGTGTTTCGTAATAGCTGGAAAGCGGGAGAGAAATCATGTTGTTGATTCTTAAAGGGTGAATACATATTCATTATGTAGGCATATTCATCGCAATTTGAGGCCTGTAAATCAATATTCTGCTTGTGCTAAATAGCAATGCCTCAACCGATGGAGCGTGTTTGCTTGTCCATAAAGAATCTAAATTGATTCTTGCCGGATTATTTTGGGCTTTAAAGAATATAATGCCAAAACAAATATCAAGATCAGTATAATCTATGCATGACTTTCACATTCATTTATGATTAATTTATACATAATATACAACTATATTGAGTTCTTGTTAAGGATCGTAAATTGCATATTTTAGTATGTTAACGAACTCTTCTTAACTTGCTAATATGTGTAATTTATCTATTTTATCTCTCTTTCTATGACTTATGCTTGTTTTCGTAGTTTTGGTTGTTTTCTCTCATTTTGTAGGCAAAGAAGTGAGTTAAAACGCAAGAGGCAAGCTAGGGGACCTTAAACGATTAATTTGAAGAGGATTTGCGGCTCAAGAGCCATGAAGAAGGGACTTGGATGACCTAATTTGAAGAATAGTTGAAGATTTAAGGGCCAATTTGAGAAGACGAGAAGAATTGGGGCCATTATTGAAGATGTAAAAGTCAAAAGTGCAGGTCAAGGGCCAAGAAGACAAGTTTTTAACGGAAGTGGGGCTTAAGTGAAAGTTTCTAAAGCTTTTAATGGCTATTTTGAAGGATCATTGACGGATTCGGGGTGTTCTTGCAATTTTTCAAACCTTTTAAAGATGGATCCGGGGTGTTTTAAAACATATCAGCAACTATAGGCGGGGTAGAGTGTAAAAACACCTAAACAGCTCAACTGAGACGCGTCTCCTTCTCTCTTCGCGACCAGGAGAACAGAGACGCCATTGAAGCTCGCAGAAGCTTCTTCGAAGCGTCGACCCAACACCAAATCACCATATCTTCGCTCAAATTCGACCCGAAAACGATCCCCAGCCCATTCCTAACCGTCTACAACCCTCAATTTGGCCCAACAAACAACGAAGGAGAAAGCCCCAAAAAGCTAGGGTTCGTGAGAGGAGGCTACAAATCGACGAAGGAGAAGATTGAAGATGAATTTAACGGTGGAGATACGTGCTTGGAGGCTAGGCAAGCCAATCCTACAATCTATATAAAGTCAGATCGCATAATTCAAAGGGGTTCGGCTCAGACCCGTGGGCAAAAACAGTGCTCTGTTTTGGGCGTTCTTCATTCTCCTCTCTCTCTCTCCGATTTCACCCGTTTCTGGGCTTCTTCTTGCGATTCTGAGCTCAATATTGAGCAAGGTCAGGTCCAAGGAGAAGAGAAAGAGGAAGAGGAGGAGAGAGGAAATCAAAATAGGGTTGTTCTTGAGCACTGTAGTACTCTGTTTTGCTGTTTGGATCTGTTTTCGTCTGGTGATTGCAGCAGCAGCAGCTGCAGAGATAGTAGCAGCAGCTAGCAGCATCATTTGAGCTGCTTTGTTGATTTCTCTTCCTTTTCTTGTAGTTTGATTCAAGTTAGTTTGATTTAGTTCTTCAAGTTATAGATTAATCTTGTGTATTGGGTTGATTTTGCGATTAACTTGTGTACTCTTGAGTATTGAGCTTGAAATATATGGATATCTATTTGAGTATGTTGGTGAAATCTCTTCTTCAACTCAATAACATGAGTAGCTAGTTCTTTTGTTGGGTTACTTGATGAAGTTGGATAGCTTGTTGTGAAGTTTTCAATTGTTTTCTTAATTTGTCACAAGTTTGGATGTCGAGTTATTGAATTCGTGTGTCGAAAGACAAATCCGAATTGTGGCTTGATCTTGTATGTGGACTCACTTAGATGAGTACATATCCTTGATGCTTGACATAACTCGATTTTGGGTTTCGCTCTTGAATTCATGAGCTAGACATTCATCTTTGCTTTAGAATCCATGCTTCTTCAATTGATACAAGTTTTGGGTGTTGAACTTCATTTACAAGTTCTCTAGCAAAATCAATTAACCCAACTTCACTTTCTTGAATCGTAGTATAGTAATCGTTTCCTTTGTTTCGTACTTGAATTCTCAAACTTGCTCCATCATTAGTGGTGGATTTGATAGCTTGGCAAGCTCTAAAGCCATTGAGAGAAGTTGCTTTTATCGTTTAGTTAGTCGTTTTCTAGTTTTGCAAGTCATTGTCTAAACCTCCTCTCCTTGTGGATTCGACCCCGTTCTTACTCGGGTACTACTTAGAACGATATTCCTATACTTGGGAATTATCGCGAACAAGTTTTTGGCGCCGTTAACGGGGAGAGGCTAGGCTTTAGATTTGATTTGCTTTATTTTATCTTAGTATTTTTCTTGACATTTTCTCTAGTTGCTTGTGGTTAGTTAAGCTTGTGAGATTCAAGAGGGCTTGTGAAATTCATCAAGTACCTCTCATCTACTTGCTTGAAAAAAAAAATGTCTCATGAACATTTTGGACTTGGTAAGAGGCCTAGTGTTCCTTACTACTATGCATTTACTAGACATGAAAGTCATTCTAAGGAATCAATGCGTTCCAAACGTGAGCGTGCTTACAATAATGGTGATTATTTTCCTAAGAATGATTATTCTTGGCATGATAGTAGGACACTAGATTACACATCTCATGCTTCTTGTGCACAATCACCTCCCTCAAACACTTACATGTTTTTGAACTCTCATGATTCTTCCACTTATCAACATAATGATATGATGTGTGAATCAAGAGAAGTTAATCATTTTGAGAGGGAATCACTTGTGAATGATGAGCTAAATATGCCTATAAGTGATTCTCTAGAGGAGACATTTCAAAAATATCTCCAAGGCACAAAAGAACTAAGAGATTCAATAAGAGAACTAAGAGAATCACAAAGTAAACTTGAAGGCTCATTTAGAGAAGTAGAAGGATCGTTTTGTCACTCGATTGATAGAGTGGAATCCTCATATTCACAATCGCATGATAATGAGTCTCTTGCATATAGTACTTACTCTTCACAAAACTCGCCATCATATGAGTCTCAAGTTCTTATTTACACACATCACGAGCTTGCTCAAGATCAAATTTTGGATGATGTGTTTGATGATGGAGTTGTTGCCACTAGGATAGGTGATTGTATTCATTTCTCATTTGCACAATCTAAAGAAGCATGTGATAGTGATATTGGTAGTGAGATTGATATTTTTGATGATGACTCTTCAACCCATGACATGAGTGAAGCCATTTTGGATGACTCACATAGTGACACTTGTGAGGAGGAGTCGCAAAATGAAAATCACTCATGTGATGAGTTAGAGGTCAAATTTGATGCTACCACTAGTGAAGGGAATGTAGACTTGTCTTGTGCTCTAGAAGAGCTTAGTACTTACCGGAGTTCCTATGATCTTGATTGTGACGAAATTGAAGTTTTATTGGGAGGTACTCCGGTTAGTATTGACATGTCCAATGAAGATCCGGGGAGCTATGCTCGTATTTGTGACGAAATTGAATTTTACTTGAATGCTCCCTCGGATTCTATCATTATGGAAGATGTGCCTAAGGGTTTGGATGAGGCTTCAAGTTCTCAAATTATTTTAACTCCCACTTGTGAAGCCCCATCCCCAAATCCATATGATTTATTTAAAAGTGATGAGATTGAGGATTCACAAGTTGCCACCATCTCTCAAGTTTTGATTTCAAGTAAAAATTTGGCAACTTATGAAGACCCATTCTATGATTCAATTCATTTGAGGATTTCAAACCCTTTTCTTAAGATGATGCAAGACATAACAACTTGCTCTAACTTTATTGTTAGATTTTGCTTGCATCTCTTATTCATCTTTTGTGTCTTGCCCCTACTTCTCCTATCTATTCTAATTGATGAATCAAACTTTTTAAAAAAGAAGTACTTTTCTAAGAATGAAGTAGGGGCATGGCATGGAAAGGAATTTCCAAGATTGGGGGTGGGATAGCATCATTGTCTTTGTTCCACCTCCCTAGTTGTAAATAAATAAATTAGTTTATCTCTATTTCTTGCATTTTTTCTTTTCTATGAACATTTTGTAGGTTGCTCTTGGAGGAGGACTTGTGCTTGGTGGCCAAGAAAGCTACAATGAGGTCTATCTATCCCTTAACTCTTATATGAATTTGTATGCTCTTCCATTGTTCTCACACATTGAGGACAATGTGACATTTTAGTTGGGGGGTGGGAAGTAGATTTTCTTTCTTGCTTAAATGGTTACTAGCATGATTTTTTCTTCATTGGTAATTTACATGAAAAATACAAAAAAAATGAAAAATTTGAAAAAAATCATAAAAATTAAAAAAAATTGAAAATTTTGAAAAAATGTGTGAACCTTTCATGAGAAGCATCACTCTTTCCCCGTGTCAAACCATAGGTTTTTATTTTCATTTCTTTGGTAGTTTTATTTATTTTCACCTTTCATCTTGAGTCTAGATTTTATAGCTTTATTGAGTCTTAGAAAGTCGTAGTTGAGTCACTTATTTCGAAAAAAAGAAAAAAAAATATATTGAAAAGTGAAAAAAAAATGAAAAAAAATGAGAAAAGTGAAAAGGGGGAATTTTAGGAAGCTAGATGTTTTCAAATAATGAAATTTCTTAGTCCATGTTCTTTTTATTTTTATTATAATAAGGAATTCTTTGCTTATACTCAATACATCTACACCAATATCCCACATTCCGCGACATCATGCGTTCTCACAAAGCGACACACTAAATTTACGTTTCATGTTTAAGTCCTTCAAGCTAAGTTGATCACATAGACTTTGACGTCTTCTACTTTTGATAAAGGGTGCATTTTCTAAAGCTATTTGAACTTCACAAAAAGATTTTTCTCTATTTGTTTTTGCGGTGGAAACTTGTAGCTCATTGGAGTGGTGGTTACCAATGACACCCCATGCGATGTCTAAGAAATAGAGGGGTGTCCGGGGATAATGTTACGTCACCACCTAGATAGCTCCATTGGTTTAGCTTAAAAAGCCCACTCGCGTGTATATTCCTCTTTTTGTTGTGGGTCTTGGAGAGCCTTGGATTTGAGGTTAAATAAAAAAAAAAAAAAAAAAAAAAAAAAAAAAAGAGAGAGAGAAGAAAGAAAAAGAAAAAAAAAATTATGATAAATCGCACCATCTACCAAAAATCCACAAAAGGATCATACAAGCCCACAACCACATCTCCCCTTCTTAAAAATTTTTGTTCAAAGCTTTGGAGGTCCATCCTACATGGGTGCTTTTGAATAAGTAGGAGAATGTCTAGTTTCTTGTGATCCTTATTTTTGAAGGCATACTTTCTCGCAAATTGGACTTAATTTAACAAGTTTTGTGGTTCGCATGAGTCACCTTCTACCAAACACCGCTCACATTTGTATGAGTATATGCTTAGACGTCCTTAGGCTTCTTTCTCAATCTTCTTGGACTTTGAGAATTTATTTGAGGAGACATTTATGCATTCTTCTTTTTCCCCACCAAAAAAATTAAAATTAGCTAGTAACTCTTAGTATTTTCTCTGAGTTCTCACTTAGGATAGATAATGTGTGTGTGCGTTTTTGTAAATATTTGAGTCTAGTTTAGAATTGAGTCAAGCCTTGTCTAGTTGAGTGTGTGTCTCTCATGATGGGTTCTCTCACTAAATTTCTACTCATATCGCTCTCTTTGCTCGAGGACGAGCAAAAGGCTAGTTGGGGGGTGTGTTAAGGATCGTAAATTGCATATTTTAGTATGTTAACGAACTCTTCTTAACTTGCTAATATGTGTAATTTATCTATTTTATCTCTCTTTCTATGACTTATTCTTGTTTTCGTAGTTTTGGTTGTTTTCTCTCATTTTGTAGGCAAAGAAGTGAGTTAAAACGCAAGAGGCAAGCTAGGGGACCTTAAACGATTAATTTGAAGAGGATTTGCGGCTCAAGAGCCATGAAGAAGGGACTTGGATGACCTAATTTGAAGAATAGTTGAAGATTTAAGGGCCAATTTGAGAAGACAAGAGAAGAATTGGGGCCATTATTGAAGATCTAAAAGTCAAAAGTGAAGGTCAATGGCCAAGAAGACAAGTTTTTAACGGAAGTGGGGCTTAAGTGAAAGTTTCTAAAGCTTTTAATGGCTATTTTGAAGGATCATTGACGGATTCGGGGTGTTCTTGCAATTTTTCAAACCTTTTAAAGATGGATCCGGGGTGTTTTAAAACATATCAGCAACTATAGGGGGGGTAGAGTGTAAAAACACCTAAACAGCTCAACTGAGACGCGTCTCCTTCTCTCTTCGCGACCAGGAGAACAGAGACGCCATTGAAGCTCGCAGAAGCTTCTTCGAAGCGTCGACCCAACACCAAATCACCATATCTTCGCTCAAATTCGACCCGAAAACGATCCCCAGCCCATTCCTAACCGTCTACAACCCTCAATTTGGCCCAACAAACAACGAAGGAGAAAGCCCCAAAAAGCTAGGGTTCGTGAGAGGAGGCTACAAATCGACGAAGGAGAAGCTTGAAGATGAATTTAACGGTGGGGATACGTGCTTGGAGGCTACGCAAGCCAATCCTACAATCTATATAAAGTCAGATCGCATAATTCAAAGGGGTTCGGCTCAGACCCGTGGGCAAAAACAGTGCTCTGTTTTGGGTGTTCTTCATTCTCCTCTCTCTCTCTCCGATTTCACCCGTTTCTGGGCTTCTTCTTGCGATTCTGAGCTCAATATTGAGCAAGGTCAGGTCCAAGGAGAAGAGAAAGAGGAAGAGAGGGAGAGAGGAAATCAAAATAGGGTTGTTCTTGAGCACTGTAGTACTCTGTTTTGCTGTTTGGCTCTGTTTTCGTCTGGTGATTGCAGCAGCAGCAGCTGCAGAGATAGTAGCAGCAGCTAGCAGCATCATTTGAGCTGCTTAGTTGATTTCTCTTCCTTTTCTTGTAGTTTGATTCAAGTTAGTTTGATTTAGTTCTTCAAGTTATAGATTAATCTTGTGTATTGGGTTGATTTTGCGATTAACTTGTGTACTCTTGAGTATTGAGCTTGAAATATATGGATATCTATTTGAGTATGTTGGTGAAATCTCTTCTTTAACTCAATAACATGAGTAGCTAGTTCTTTTGTTGGGTTACTTGATGAAGTTGGATAGCTTGTTGTGAAGTTTTCAATTGTTTTCTTAATTTGTCACAAGTTTGGATGTCGAGTTATTGAATTCGTGTGTCGAAAGACAAATCCGAATTGTGGCTTGATCTTGTATGTGGACTCACTTAGATGAGTACATATCCTTGATGCTTGACATAACTCGATTTTGGGTTTCGCTCTTGAATTCATGAGCTAGACATTCATCTTTGCTTTAGAATCCATGCTTCTTCAATTGATACAAGTTTTGGGTGTTGAACTTCATTTACAAGTTCTCTAGCGAAATCAATTAACCCAACTTCACTCTCTTGAATCGTAGTATAGTAATCGTTTCCTTTGTTTCGTACTTGAATTCTCAAACTTGCTCCATCATTAGTGGTGGATTTGATAGCTTGGCAAGCTCTAAAGCCATTGAGAGAAGTTGCTTTTATCGTTTAGTTAGTCGTTTTCTAGTTTTGCAAGTCATTGTCTAAACCTCCTCTCCTTGTGGATTCGACCCCGTTCTTACTCGGGTACTACTTAGAACGATATTCCTATACTTGGGAATTATCGCGAACAGTTCTCTTAAATCAAGGATTTCCTCGTCTATTCCTTCTTGTCCAGTTATGTATTTGAGTAACTTCTCATTTGTTCTTATTTCACAGTTTAGAAAATGTCATAAACGAGACAAGGGACTTGATTCAAATTCCATCAACTACGACAAGTAAATTTGATTAACATATGATTAAGCCCTATCTTCTATTCACAAACTTATTTGATTAGATATATTTAATAAGTTAAATATTGATATTCGTTGATCTAAATGGCATTTTCGGGTACATGACCATAATCCAGTTGTTATCATAATACCATGATAAGATTCGCGATATTTGAACTGTTAGATGGTATATAACTTGTTGCCGGAATACTGGTGGAACTCTTTCTGGATAGACAAAAATAAAGTTGTCAACAATTGTCTTGCAACAAAATAAATTCCTTGACTGCAGCTATTTTCATCCGAAAAGAAGCCTTGAGATAGTACACTTGCGCTTAATACTAGAAGGATTGTAGATTTTCTTTTTGAGAAGTTTTGTTAATCGTGGTGTCTAGGGTAGATTGCGCACACCTCGACTAAGCCACGACAACCTAGAGTATACCTGCAGTTTCTTGAAATGGTCAGTTACCCCAAGATTGTAGAATTTTCACTTTAGAAAAATAATAATTAAGATATAAGTTTACCCATTTTGGATCGAGAAAAGAAATCCTTAACTGATGAAGATGCACTGAAACTTTAATGTTTGGTAAGAATTGGAATAATGTTACATGATATGGCTGACATCATGAGGTTTAGGCCTTTGGCAATATGGTTTTACATTTTTGGGATTCACTTGTGCATGTAGATTAATCTTTCTAAAATTTAGCTTTCTGAATTTTGAATTATGTTCTGTGTGTTTTGGCGAGAGGCTTGTTAGTAGGTGTTTCGTTTAGAAGAAATGTAACCCGAGTCCAGAGGTTAATCAAATGACTGGGATTTAATTTTGTTTAACGATGATGTTGCGATTTTTTTTATCTTGAATTGGGTTTCCTCTAAAAATGTGACAGTACTCCATGTTCTGGTCAGCGGATCATTCATATTTGGTGTGGCATGGTTCACATAACTATCTTTATATCCCTAATTGTACATGTTCTCTGATGGGAGGTAAAAGGCCAAGAAAATTTATAAAATTTGTAACTTATGATTAGGACTTCAAAATTACTATAAAGTTCAAAAACAAATTTAAACAAGATGGAAAAATATTCAATTTTAAAATCACGATGTCCGAATTGTCACATGAAGATAATTTAATAAGTCACAGAAGCTCAATTCTCTTTCGGAAAATCGAATCACATTTCCTACAATTTCTTCCTCAATAATATCCACATTAAAAATAAATATTTAACTACAAACACATATTATAATGCGAAAATAAAACTACTGCTCCACTTCTTATCTGCTTCAATCCCATCATTGTTCGGTGACATTAAGCAGTAACTGAGCTGATTTTGCTATCTGGTTAATTATTTTTGGTCTGACCTTTCCATCCTCATTTTTCTTTCTATAATCAGTAACATACATTTTTTATCTCTCCATTCTTCTATGCATTTGCAGTTCTTATATACTTGACATTGTCTTTGTAGTTGCAACCTTAACCAGTGTTTAACCGTAATAATCAATACGATAGCGCTCTTGTTCAGGTGTATACTCATTTTGATTTAGTAAAGAACAACTGGTTATTTTGATTTTTGTCGGTGCCCTAGACATGTTCTTCTGCGGTAAATATTGAGCAAAATTGTTTCTTAGATTAAACAACATAATCGATATATGGGTTGAAATGTTCGTTATGTTCTTGTGATTGAAAATACTTATCAAGCTAAACAGTGAATTATGTTGATTTATACATGCCCACTTCGTACAAACTTGATTTACCAGCCATATATGATTTCATTCTCCATAATCAAGCACTTATTCTTGGCTTCTTTCAAGTCCTTCAGTATCTCAAATTGCCATGTCAAGATCTTTACAAGAAAGGCCAAAAATTAGTCTCTCCAACTGGTGGATCCCTCCAATCTGATGATGTCCTCTTCTCTCTTCATTATTCCAATCTCAGATCAATCTCTCTTTAATCTCATGGTCAACAAATTATGCAATATATTCATATCTCAGTAAAATTTTATTTAGCTCTTTACTTGCTTCATCTTCTTTGAGGGTTGCATATCGAATTATCTATTTCAGTCACTGGTTCATTAGTTTATTCTTCGCATTTACTTTGTATCGTCAATCTCTCATATATTGTAACTGTGGGGTTTTTTGGTTGATTCAAAATCCTAGCATGGGATGGTCAAAGCAAGGAGACTTGTAGTTTTGAAGTAATTACATTACTTTGGCAGCAAGGAATCTCTTTGATTCCATGTAGGGGTCTACTTTGACTAATACATTTGGTGTGTTCTTATTGGGTTAGGAAACAATCTAGGATGAATTATTTCCTAGTTTGTCTCGGATTAGTTTTTGGACATTACTTCGGCTCCAAGTCTTGTACTAGTATATAAGTAGATGCTAGGGTCATGACTTGGAGTGTGCTTGGAATTGGTTTGGTTTCTCATCAATAAATTGGTTTGGTTTGGCCGTGGATTAGCTAGTCTCAAAACTAGTGAACCACGTAATTCTTGTTTTCTTGATCTTACTCTTGATTGTTCTTGCTTTCTCTTGTTTTCTCACGTATTGGAATACTAACAAGTGGTATCTGAGCCAAGTTACGCTGAGATTCAAGAGGAGCGATGGTGTGGGTTCGCGATCAAGATCTGTCGGGTTTGATGGGAGGATTGGGTCTCCGCTGGTTAGCCTCTGAAACAGGGGGTGCAAGCACACCAAGCCTTTGTTGGAGGCTATCGGGTTCCTTGTTGGGGGAGCTATCAGACTCTTGTTGTGGAGCATTGGAATTGTGGATCTAGTTTTAGTACATCCGACACACTTTTGGTTCCGACATGCCTCAATCGATATGGCATGCTCAAATCGACAAGTGGTCTGGATCTATTTCTGGATTTGGCGGCTAGGAGGATTCAAGTCTCGATGGAGGCGACTCGAATCAACTAGCGAATTGAGGGAGAAACGTCATTGGAAGAGCAAGTGTCCCAAGAATTGTGCACCTGTAGTTCTCACTTCAGGCGGAGGAGGAGGGACGCTCGAGGACGATGAAACTCTCTAGCCCCTGCGGCTATTTGGGCTCCAGGCAAGGAGTATGGGTGTGTGTTGTTGGGCACGCGGGGTTAGTGGTGTGTTATTGTGCACGCATCGGTTGGTGGCGCGATTGGATCTGGGATTGGCGCGCTTCGGTTATTGGTTTATTGCGCATTGATGCAGGTGGCGGCGCAAATTTACATGACATCGTATGATAGACACTTTGTTGCGAAGTGTCATTGGCGCAACGTTGGGACATGCATTGTGTCATGGTGCATTAGGGGAGCGTTTATTGGAATGCATTGTCTTTGTGTTTGTTGAAGACGCGTAGACGCGCTTGCTGGGGCGTACTGGGAGTGTGTTCACTTCTGCAAATTGGGAAGACACTCGGATTGGGGTTTTTTGGATTGATGAGAAGAATTGGTTCGGTAGCTATGGGGTTTGAATCAAGGTGGAGGTTTGTTGGGTTTTTTGGTTGATTAAAAATCCTAGCATGGGATGGTCAAAGGAGGCTGGTAGTTTGGAAGTAATTACATTACTTTGACAGCAAGGAATATCTTTGATTACTTTTAGGGGTATACTTTCACTAATATATTTGGTAGTGTCCTTATTGGGTTAGGAAACGATTTAGGATGAATAATTTCCTAGTTTGTCTCAGATTAGTTTTGGACATTACTTGGGCTCCAAGTCTTGTACTAGTATACAAGTAGATGCTAGGGTCATGACTTGGAGTATGCTTGTAATTGGTTTGGCTTCTCATCAATAAATTGGTTTGGTTTGGCCGTGGATTAGCTAGTCTCAAAACTAGTAAACCACGTAATTCTGTGTTCTTGTTCTTACTCTTGATTGTTCTTGCTTTCTCTTGTTTTCTCACGTTGAAATCCTAACAGTAATCGTAGTCTATTGTTCTAGGGTTTATATAATTCATACTGTGAATTTGAAGCTAATCATTGATTTCAGAGACGGATGGCATGTTTGTTCTTCCGTGATATTTTCTTATGAAATTTGTTGCTCATTCTTCTTCGTCTTCTTTTTTCCCTCACGTAATATCTTTCCATGTCGGTCTGTGTCTCTCATTCACTCTGTTCTCTTTTATGGTAAGGAAGGCGTTCAAATTTAATCCCAAACGAATCAAGGGACGAGGAAGGCTTTTGGTATTTCATTTTTGAGGTCTAGCTTGATTTGGTCGATTTGGGGTTTCTAATTACAAGGGCTATTTTTACCTTCTGATTCAATTCATTCCTATTAAGTGTAATTGTTTCATATGCCTTCAAACTTTTGGATTTCATATCTATGAAATTCTGAGAAATATGTATGCTGCATTGAGAATTTCGGAAAAAATTCAGTGAAATTCTTGAAGGAGTCATGCATAAGAAGAAATATATGTTGCACTTTGTACTGTTTTTTGTTATCATCAAACTTGATATACGAGCAAAACATTAAATTTATCTTCTTTTGGTGACTAAATGGTGTGGACCACACTTATATTTGGAGTTGTTGAGTGGGAAACCAAAGTAAACAATGCGTTTGTAAACATAAGCTTTATGAGAATTTGATTTTGTTCCATAATCTCTGAAAATTTCATCGTGTTTGGATACACGGAGCTGCTATATATGGGTATCCTTTACAGTGACTTTATTTAATAGTTTGTCTCTTGCATTGGTGTTTTTTTGATGTAAACATCAACTTTCTTATATTTTAACCGATGCTTTGTTCTTTGTCTCTGAAAATTGCACCGTGTTATGTTTTTCTGAATATTAGTTGTCCATATTGGTTGTTCGTTTAGTTAACTGAAATGTGGGTCAAGAAATTATTCTAATTCAACGTTCTTTGGATTAAGATACATTTTTTGTCATTGATATTTACATAACTGAATTCTACTCGTCGTAATGTATATTCTTCTATCCATTCGATTGATCAATGCTTCTTGGTTTTTAGTTCCATTTCCTTTTCTCTTGGGTCTCTCCAAGTGATTGTTGTTGAGAATCTCTACTTCTGCTTCTTGCTTTAAGGTGCGTCTTCAGCTTGGATTCTTTTATATTGAATTGTGTCTCGTTTTGTGGTACTCATGAACACTCTGGAAATTGTATTGTGTTATGTGTTTCCTGAATTAATTGTTTATATTGGTAGGTTCATTTATTGAAATAAATATCAGCTCGGAGTTTAATCTAATTCAGCGATGTCTGAATTCAGGTGTGTTTTTCGGCTTTAATTTTTCTAAAGCCATCAGCTTTATGAAAAGTTGATTGCCTGTTTACTGAATATTTCATTGGCACAGTGTTCATGTCATGAGAGCCATATTCTGATTTGTTTTGATACACTGAATGTATGTAATTTTCCTTTACCATAGGTTCATCTTGAGCAACTTTATGTTCAGTTATGAGATGGACATTTACTATTTTTTCGTGTACTTTAATCAGATTCAATCAGGTTGGCATACATAGTTCGTTTTGGGTTGATTTTGATCCAAAATTCAGTTGATTAAAGCTAGAGTATACAATCTGATAATATATAACATATAATTTTGGGCTTATAAATGGTCATATGTTCATTTATTAGTCGGTTCTTAGGCGTCAACTTAGTATGAACAACCAAATTTCCAAAATCCTTATCCACATTGATTTTAAGGGGATGGGTTAAATGCATCGTTTTCAGTCTATGCAACATTCTATGTTCCAAGTCAGATCACTTACTACAGCTTTAGCTGGTGATTTTGAAGCAATTAAGCGGTTTAGCATTTTTCCATTTTGAGCTGGAAGGTATATTTTTTAAACCCGATTCTCCAACAATTTTATTTGACATTATGGTCTTGCGTTTTGTTGTCTTTTTATGTATTAAATTGAGCAAGTATTAACAGTAAACTTGAAGCATACATTTTATGTGAGATAACTTATCATGTCTTATACTTGTTGTGAAGTTATGAAGTCTTCTGGTTGAGAGAGATTTAATTTGACTGTATAGATTAACTATAGCAATAATTCAAGTGACCCATGATTTTGTTTTGTTCTATTAGCTAAGGTTGATAATTATCGTATCACGAGGGAGTAGACAGATCTAATGGTGAACTTGATTTTTCATAAACACTTTTATCTTTTCACCTCATGAAATTCTACTCATTGTCTTCAGCTATTGCTATTGGAGTATGCCAAACGTCCTCATGATGTTCCGTACAATGTGAGGGAGTACATAGATTGAAGAGACCTATGCCAGTTTATGCCAGTAGATTGAGAATGGGAAGACAAAGCCTAAACCTTTACATGATTCGTTTTGATTTGTCACCGTAACCATTTTAATCTTTGTTGTTGTCATGTAATGATTCAAGTTTCGAAATAAAATTAAGCTGATTAGGGTTCCAATTTGGAGTTGTCTCCACTGCTACAATACTGTTCCTCATTGAAGTGAATAATAAAACACTTGTTCACACGTGCAAAACACGTGCTCCTTACTAATATATATATATATATATATATATATATATATATATATATATATATATATATATATATATATATATATATATATATATATATATATATAAGTTTAAAGTGTAAGGAGAACAACATGAAAGAAACAAATAGGCTGACCCGAATTGGAGATTGACAGCGAGAGTTGGGAGGAGGCAAAATCAATCGACAAAACGACTTTGAAGTTATCACGAGTTCACTAAATTTGGCAAATGCATCGTCATATATAACGTCGTACAAAATTCACATACAATGTGGTACTGTCAGAAACTTAACTTGGACAAGATCATGCTTGTCGCGATGTTATACACTTACTAAAGGACGTAAATTTCGTTACAAACCAAGGAATAAAACTAAATCCGATGCCGTTCTGCTGCTTCTTTAATTGTCTCTGAGCGAGGGTACCACCGCCCAGTGATACAAAGGTGGGTTTGAATGAAATCATGCAACATGAATTGATATTGATCAATGCCAAAGGGTCATCAGCTTCGCGTTCAAGTTTCTTCACGAGCTCGTCATCTAATTGATACTGCGTTAACCCTTTCAGCAGCCACTTGACTAATAATTCACCATCCCCTATGGCCGGGCGTTTGACAAAAGAGTTAAAGTAAGAGGGATTGAAGTTCCTGAAACGAAACGGGTACTTGTCGACATCCCATTCAAGTTCAATCCTATGCTTCCTCGCCCAAGAACAGTTGAGGTAATCCTCCAGTACCCACAATTCGATGAATCCAACCCTTATAGAACAGAGTGTCAACCGTCCATCCATTTCCAATAGATACATTGTCTCGTGTAATTTCTTCCCAGGGCAGCAGTCGTCAACTTCAGGAGGATAATGCATTAAACTGAATTTCTCCGAGACCATGTCGAACGTAATGATGGGTGTTTTGCAAGGCCGAGCATTAGCATGATGGCTGAACTGAAAACATTTACAATAACTACAAGAAGCCATCCAGTGTAGGGTGTTATTCAGAATCACCGGATTCACTAGTCTTGACGGTAAGTGGTCAAAGGTAGAAAGAGCTCTCCATGCATTATCCTTGAAGCTGTATATTGAAAACTGAAACGACTCAACATATTTACGTATCTGGCGCCAGAAAAGCATCCTGTAATCTCCCGTCTGTGGATGAAAGAAAATACAATAAATTGCTGCCTTGAGGTGTGAAGGTGGTACTGCTGGTGGCGCTTGGACGATAACTTGCTCTCCCGTAACCACGTTGCAAACAAGATAGTTTTTAATAAGTGATAACACAAGTAAACCATCAACCGATGCAACAACGGCTGGTACATCACCCCTCTCAATTTTCGTAGCCACAGGACCACTGACGACTCTTTTAAACATGGGTTTGTTATCTTTAGCATCTTGGTCTAAGACACATAGATTCAGTCGAACCCGATCAAAATCCGACCGGAGGTCTATTCCAAAATCGTATTGGGCTACTAATAATGGAGCTGCCCTTATGTAGTGGATCTCAGTAAAATAAGGCGATGAAGTTAAATGTAGCCACTTCTTACACACCCTTCGGAATTTCATAACACTCTTTGTTGGGAGTCGGCTGAGAATTTCAAAGATAATATCGTCCGGGATATATGGAAGTTTCTTCTTATGTCGAATTCGAAGCCTTGGTATGCAAGCTAACCCCTGTCGATTCATCGTTAAAGATCTGGGTTTAATTGGCTGAGAGAAAAATAGTCAGTATAGATAGAAAGATTATGGAGAGATGAATAGTGGAGAAGAGGGGTGACAGATTGGTGTTAGCGGAGCACATATAATTCAGGGTAGGAGGGGCATGCATTATTTATACAGGAGGTGCAAGAACATGAGTGACCGACTTACTATTTGGTTACCTACTCTTCCCCCGAAAAGGAACGCCCAAAGATATTTCGTGCAAGTGAAGGTATTTACTGTTTGGTTACCGACTCACTATTTGATTAATACTATTTGCTACTACCTCAGTTTGTTTTCTATCGTACCGGTTTAATTTTTGTCACTATCTACTGGGTTATTTTCACCCGTTGATTTGTGTAACAAAACGATACAATTTTTTTTTGGTAATTTTTTCATGACGTTGTAGAGTAAAATATACTCTATAACATGGTGAAAAAATAATCAAAAAATCTCGTCGTTTTACTATCCAGATCATCCGGTTAAAATGATTCAGATACGAGTAAAAAAGTTAAACCAGTGTGATAGAGAAGAAACGGAGGTAGTACTATTAATAATTACATTGCTTAAGATCTAATGGAAGAGTGTCATTAGGGTAAAAGACACTTTCACCCCCTTTAGTTTCATTGAAGGAAACTTTCACCCCCTCTAATTTCAAAAACGACACTTTCGCCCCTTTAGTGTGCCGAACATCAGAAAATTTACACTCCAAATTGTTATACCGTTAGTCTAGAATTGAGAATCGCCAGTAAAATTATTTTTGGACAAGTTTGCCCCCATGTTATGAAAATTGTAGGCATTACCCAATGGTACATTAGACTTTTTGCATGATATGAAGTCGATTTGGTCTCTAAAAATTATTTTCAGTGACGGATCCTGCTCCCACGCTACGAACGTCACAGTCAGAGAGTGTAAATTACTTGAAATTCGATACACTGAAGTGGTGAAAGTGTCCTTTTCAAAACTAGACGGGGTGAAAGTGACCTTCAATGAAATTAGGGAGGGTGAAAGTGCCTTTAACCCGTTTCATTAAACATTATGATATGTACGTATCAATGATGAAAAAGCCTTACGAATTAACCAACCACTTAGACAGTGGAATCCTTTTATTTTAAGGAAAATATTATATTATCAATGGAAGTTTTATACCTTTTGCGCCCACATTGGCGTTTGTGTATAAAAGGTTATATCATCCTCATCTATAGCTTTTGAAGCTACTAAATCTGCAAAGGTGTTTTCTTCTCTGTAAATGTGGATGAAAGTTTGTAATGTAGACTAAATACAGGACCAAAATACTCTAGAAAGGGGGTGGGGGTGAATAGAGTATGGAATTTTTTTGCTACACACAAATTTTAACTAATTAACTATGTGAGAAACTCAAATCTCAAGGCCTTGAGATTTTAGAAAACAGTCGGAAACTTTCAAAGGCAAAATAGAAAGCTTCAAGGCCTTGAACTATAACCAGTTCTGAACAGTTTATAAACCCTAGTTTGATTTGAGTTGTGAGCAACAGAAAATAATAAAACTGTAAAGTAAAGAACACAAGACAATTTACAGACTTCAGTCTCAATGGACCTAATCTCTGCCTGAGGGATCTAATCCCACCAGGATTGGGAAAAAACTTCTTATTACTCACACAGAAACAGCCGTAGATCTCCAAGCCTAAGTGAATTCCCTTACACCAATACAGCTTGTGGTTCCAAACCTATCTAGTATCAACTACTAACTGTTGAGCTAACAAGAAAATCTTGTTGTTCACTTGAACAACCAACCACTAGGTTTAGTGAGGTTTTAGAAATACAAAAGATAAGCAGATTACAAAACAGAAGAAGAACACAGTAGAAGAATAAGCTTGTGAAGGCCTGGATGTGTTCTTCAGGAAAATGGAATGATTGATCTTCTGAAAACTGTAATTGAAGCCTGAATGTCTGTGTGTTTGAATGTTTGATCTCCCACGAATATTCCACACCTCTCTCAGTTCTCTGCAAGCCTCTATTTCTTTCAAAATTTAAACCAGTCTTTTATCCACTCACTGCAACTGAATGAGAGATTTTAGGATCTCAAATCCTGCAAATCCCCATCCTTTCCAACTGCAATTCAAACAACTTTGAGTAGATATCCGTTGGAGTTTGTTGAGATTGCATTTTCACGTTTAACAAACCTGCAACAACACTAAAACATAGCAACAACAAAATCCAGAAATATAACAGCACTAAGTCCGTTTGGATTTCCAGTTTCTGAATAAAAACTGGATGAGTGAATAAAACAATAATCTGATTAACTTCTGAAACATATAACTCATGATAAACTAATTTAAGACTCTTAGAAGTCATTAAACAATCACAATAATAAAGATCAAACCCTGCAAGAAAGAATGAAATCAACTTTGTAAAGCTGTCAGCAGCTCAAGGCACATCTCAAGGCCTTGAAGCTCTGAACATGCTTCACAGTCTTTCAAAGTTGAAACCAGAAATCTATGATTCTCTCTGATCAGGATATCTGCAATTGTGTTAGATATATAGAGAAGATAAAACATAAGTATTTTCAGCAAATATGTGATCTTAATTATCAGATAGCCAATCTGCAACACAAGATTGTTAGAACATTCAGCATAATAAAGCTACTCTCAAGGCTTTGAAGCTCTACTCAGTATCTCAAGGCCTTGCTCTCTCATAAATACTTTGTCTTTGTCTTTCATCACTCAATACAGTTACTTCTCAAAACATGCTTAAAAGTATTTGAGTCAACAATCTCCCCCCTTGATGAAAGACAAAACTCATAATCTAATGTAAATATCCCTGAAACTCCTTGTAAGAATTAGATATCAACATATTGCAGAGACAATAGACAGTAATACAAGTCAAACTAACTTAACACAAATAATCAGATAACACAGATAATACCAGAGCACAACTGATTAACAAAAACTCCTAAATATTATTATTTAAGTACTCAAAATTAACCACAAAACAAAAACCACATAATTTCTCCCCCTTTTTGACTTTCATCAAATTAAGGTGAAGAAATGTTGGGTCATTACTCAGAGTCTTAAAAAAACTTAACAAAAAGCAATTCCTACTGAATGTCAAGGCCTTGAGAACAGAAAAGAAGAAAAGAAAGATATATAAGTAAAGGATCAAGGCTTTGGTCTTCTCAGATCTTCATTTCTTCTTTGATGTCTGCCTTTCTATGAGCCTTCTCCAACTTCTTCATCACTTTCAGCATCATCAGCAGACTGATTTTTATCTTGTTCAGCTTCCACCTCAGCAACAACTTCCTCAATGATCTCATCCACCTTCTTGTTCTTAACCTGCACTGAATCACCCTCTGTAGCTGCATTAACACCTGTGTCTTCACCACCTTCTTCTTCATCAGTTTGCTCATATAGATCCTTTGAAGTGAGCATCACTGGAATTGGCTTCTTTTTCTTCTTCAAGAAATCACCTAGCCTTTCATCTGAGTCAACACTAGTGTCATGACTAGTAGCAGAAGGGATCTTCTCCAAGTTCAAACCTTTGATGACAACATCCAGTTTGCCATTCATCACAGTCCTCAAACCCTTGAACTGATTAAATTCATAAGACAGATCAAATATCCTTTGTCTGAGATCTTCAATCTCAACCTGCTGATATTTAAATTTCTCAACCAATAAAGAGTAATCCTCAATTGCTTGTCCTTTTTCTGATGTAGCCCCCTTTGGTTTAACAGACTCCTTCTCCTCAAGCTCAGCCTTTGACAACTCTGAATAAAACTTCCAATGTCCTTGTCCTGTCTGAACCACTCCAATCCTTTGTAAAGCAGTTTCATCAATCAACCCAAAACCTCCAGTAATCTTTTCCTCTCCTTTCACAGGTTCCTCCAAATGCTCAAAGAAAAGAGGTAATAGGTTGGCATAGGGAAGAGGATGGTTTCTAGTTCTAGTAGCACAGTAGATCATATGCTCCATAACCACTGTTGGCAAGTCTATCTCAAACCCTTGACATATCAGGTACATCAGAATGAGAACTTTATTAGTAACCAACTCCCTTGAGTTTTCCCTAGGATCAACACTCCTCATCAGAATTGTAAACAAAATTTTAGCTTCACAGTTGAGCACAGAGTGTGTCAACTGTTTTGGACCAGAGGGAACACCATCAATGAAAAACATAGCTTTGGCCTTTTATATACACTCCTTCCTATCAGGATAATCACCAACATGATACCTCTTAGGAATGACCAGGACTTTGGCAAAAGTTATATGATCTAGCCTCAAGTTTATCCCAGCCACCTTAAAAGTTAACACCAATTTATCATCTCCTTCTTGAACCAGATTCAGATAAAATAAGCTATTTAACCTAGGATAAGCTTTTGAACTAGGATTTAACACCTTCCAAACTGCAGAATCCCTTAAGTTCCTCATACAATCAATATCCAGTTTATCCAATAATTCTTCAGATACCATAATACAAAAAGCAACCTTAGAAGAAGCATATCCTTGCATCCAAACAGTCCTAACTTCAGAACTAACAAACCAATCTGAAGGAAGTGCATTTTTACCTCGATAACCCTTCTTGATTGCAGCAGCAACTTGCTTAACCCTTGTTTTCTTCTCAGTGGGTTTGTCCTTCACTTGTTCTCCTTCAGTTGACTTCTTATTGCTTTCCTGAGCAGATTTCCCCTTTTCTTCTTCACCAGCCTTTTTCTTCTCTCCCCCTTTCTTTTTGTCTGACCTAGGTTGATCACCACCCTGAGTCTCGGTCTCCTTCTGTGGATCAATAATTGAACCTTCATCTCCCTTTTCTATTCTGATCTTCTTTGCAGGAGGAGAGTCCTCATGCAAACTTTGAGTGTTTTCTGAATCCAAATCAGAGATCACAATTTTCTCCTTCTTGTTTGCTCTCTTCTTAGATTTGCTAGAAGGCTTTCTCTGTTTTTGAATCCTGGCTGATTTGCGCTCCATTGTGGGTTTAGGGTTTTGAGAAGAGAATGAGATTGAGAGTAATAGAGAGAGAGCAGAGAGACGTAGAGAATGAGAGAGAATGAAGAAGAATAAGCCCTGAATTTCAGCTTAAGTAGGTTGAAAAGATGAGTCATAATAGGACTCTACTGAAATCAACATGCAAAAAGAATCTTTGAAAATATTTTTGGATATTTTAGAAAATTCTATGAGTAATTCAAATATTATACAGTTATCTAAAGAGATAAGATATAATATTTGATGATCTATTTTTCTAAAAAACAATTTACAGATGTTTCAAGACGTGGAGAACAATCTCAAGGGTTTTCTGCAGTTTTAGAAATTTCAAAGCTTTGAACTATACTTTCAAGGCTTTTGAAAGTATAATTTCAAGGCTTTGAGATTTCAACACATAAACACAAGTAAGTACCAATACACCCCCTAAACCAATGAATCCTTGTTTAACATACCCAATTCAAGCCTTATGAATGAAAACCTCTCATCTGGCAAAGGTTTAGTGAAAATATCAGCAATCTGCTTTTAAGTAGAAATAAAAGATAGAAAAACATCACCTTGTTCTGCATGATCTCTAAGAAATTGATGTATCACATCTATGTGCTTGGTTCTTGAGTGCTGGACTGGATTCTTAGAGATTCAAATAGCACTTGTGTTGTCACAATGAATAGGCACATTTATGAAATTATATCCAAGATCTCTAAGTTGATGTGCAATTCATAACACTTGTGAACAACAAGCTCCAAGTGCAATGTATTCAGCTTCTGCAGTTGATAATGCTATAGAATTTTGCTTCTTAGCCAACTGATCAGTGAAGATCCAAGAAATTGGCAACATCCAGAAGTACTCTTCCTATGTACTTTATATCCTGCAAAATCTGCATCTGAATAGCCACTCAACATAAAATTAGATCTCATTGGATACCAAAGCCCCGAGTCTTTGGTTCCATTCAAATATCTAAAAATTCTTTTGACAGCAGTTAAATGACTTTCCTTAGGATCTGCTTGAAATCAAGCACACATACAAACAGTGAACATAATATCAGGTCTACTAGCAGTTAAATACAAAACAGATCCAATCATACCTCTATATTCCTTTTGATTCACACTCTTACCATTTGAATCCTTGTCTAATGAGAGTGATGAACTCATAGGAGTTTTAAGCACCTTGGACTGTGACATATTGTACTTGTTTAATAAGTCATTGGTATACTTTCCTTGATGTACAAATATTCCTTCATTTTTTTAAAATATGAAGTCCAAGAAAGAAATTCAGTTCTCCCATTAAGCTCATCTAAAACTCCCTGCACATCAGACTAGAGAACTCTTTTGAAAGAGCATCATTAGTAGCACCAAACAAAATATCATCCACATAGATCTGAACTACTAACAAATCACTTTCATGATGTTTAATAAAAATATTTTTATCAACTAGACCTCTCTTGAAATTGTTGTCAAGTAAATTTTTTGAAAGTCTATCATACCAAGCTCTTGGAGCTTGTTTTAACCCATAAAGAGCTTTGTCTAGTTTGTAAACATGGTCAGGAAAGCTTTCATCTTCAAAACCAGGAGGTTGTGCTACAAAAACATCTTCTTTTAAATAACCATTCAGAAAAGCACATTTGACATCCATTTGATAAAGCTTTATGTGATTGTGAGATGCAAATGCAAGATCTAACCTGGAAACAGGAGCAAAAGTCTCCTCATAGTCTATACCTTCTTCCTGATTGTATCCATGTGCCACAAGTCTGGCTTTGTTCCTTACCACTTTGCCATTCTCATCAAGCTTATTTCTGAACACCCATCTGGTTCCTATAACTGATTTTTCTTTTGGTCTGGGAACCAGATTTCATACCTTGTTTCTTTCAAATTCATTCAGCTCACTCTGCATTGCAATGATCCAGTATGCATCTTCAAGTGCTTCCTTGGTACTTTTAGGCTCAATCAATGATACAAAGGCACTAAAAGCATACAAGTTCTTCAACTGTCCTCTTGTCTGAGTTCCAGTTGATGGATCAGATTTGATATTGTTAGCTGGATGATCTGCAAGATACTTAAACTTATTCCTTGGTATCCAGGAATATGTTCCTTCAAGGCTTTGAGTTCTTGAAACAGTAGAGGGAGCATCATCAAAAGTTTCAGTTTCTGTCTCAAGGCTTTGAGATTTTGGTTCTGCAGGGGGTTCAAGGCCTTGAGATTCTACTGATTGATTCTGCACATTAGTTTTGCCTTTGTCCTCTTTCACAGCATTATCACCAGACTCATGCTTGTTCAACTTTAGATCTGCTAAACTGTCAATCAGAGAATCCTTAGTACTTTCATCAAAAAACACGTGAATACTCTCTTCCAAAATATTGGTTTTTCTATTGTAAATTCTATAAGCTTTGCTAGTTTGAGAATATCCAAGAAATACACCTTCATCACTTCTAGCATCAAATTTACCAAGATTGTCTCTACCATTATTATGCACAAAACAGATACAACCAAAATGTTTGAAATAAGAGACACTAGGCTTCCTACCTTTAAACAATTCATAAGGAGTATTTTTCAAAATAGGTCTAATCAAGCATCTATTCAGCACATAATTGGCACTATTAACATCTTCTACCCACAAGAACTTTGGGAAATTACTTTCAAGTAGCATTGTTCTATACATATCCTCAAGTGTCCTATTTTTCCTTTCAACTACTCCGTTTTGCTGTGGAGTTCTAGGTGCAGAAAAGTTGTGTGATATGCCATGCTTTGCACAAAATAAATCAAAGTCAAGTTGATCAAATTCCCTACCATGATCACTTCTAATGGATGCAACAGGTAAATTTTCAAAGTTTGAAGCTCTTTGCACAGTCTAGAAAATTCAGATAAAACTTCAGTTTTGTCTCTAATAAACATCACCCAAGTAAATCTAGAATAATCATCTACTATAAAAAGCATATACCTCTTACCTTTTGGGGTCTGAACTCTCATAGGACCACACAAGTCCATATGCAACAGTTCTAAGGGTCTAGAAGTACTTACGAAATTCTTTGGCTTGAATGAGCTTCTGGTTTGTTTACCTCGTACACATGCCTTGCAAACCTCATCATCTGAAATTTTTTGTGATGGTAATCCTCTTACCAAATCCTTTGAGATGAGTTTATTCAAGGTGTGTATGCTAATATACCCAATCTTTATATGAAAAAGCTTTGAATCTTACTTCAAGGCCTTGAGGCATTTTAACTTGTCACCTGCAACACTATTAGTACTCATAGCATATAGATTATATGATCTAGGAGCAGTGAGTATGCAATCTCCAGGTTTCTCAACTTGCACCACACATTTCTCCTTGTCAAATATAGCTTTATAACCTTTATCACATAACTGAGAAATACTAAGCAGATTATATTTAAGTCCATCCACAAGATAAACATCAGAGATAGAGTAGGTAGAACCATTACCAATACTACCTGTACCAATACTACCTGTACCAATAATATCGCATTTTTCTTTGTCACCAAGTGTGATTGTTCCTCCAGAATTTTCTGTAAGCTCATTAAAGAGAGATTTATTTTCACTCATATGTCTAGAACAACCACTGTCTAATATCCATTTATGATCTTTCAAGGCCTTGGTGACATCCTTCAAAAGTAAATCATTGCCTCAACAGGCTGTTAGACCAAGTATAGAACTTTGAGTCATACTCAGAATCAGCCATGTTTGGTGGTCTAATTCCTTTTGGAACCCAAATCTGCCTAACCTGTCCCTTAATCTGATAAGGATAAGTATTCCTCATAATGTGAGGTTCTGATCTTCTGAAGGGACAAGTTAATCTGATATGACCAATTTTCCACAGTAATGACACTTTGGAGAATGTATGCTACCAGATTTGACAAAAGTAGTTTGGCTTTTCTTTGGAAAATTTGGATTATAGCCAATCCCACTTTTATGCATTGATTTCAGACTTCCTCCAAGAATGAGATTTATATTATGTTCTGAGCCTGTAAAACTGGCTAGGACCTTTTTAGACTCTTGAAGTTTCTCAGTTAAAGAACAGATTTGTTGTTCTAAATCCTCAAAATGAGTCTTTAGATCAGCATATCTTTCAGTTAAAAGAGTGTTTTGATCAACGATCTCTTTTATCTGTGCCTTCAAGGCTTTGAACCTGCTGTCCAAGGCCTAGAAGTCCTTTTCAATTTTTGTCTTAGAAACTTCAACAGTTTTGTTGGTAAAAACTAGGTCCAGGTTTTATTTTACCTGCTCATGAATCTTATCTTTAAAGAAGAAATCTCATTTCTATAACTTTCCTCATTTAAAAACATACTCTTGAGAATTTCAGGAAGTACATCAGAAGGACTAGCAAGAAGGTTTTTTACCATATCCTCAATATGTCTGTCTGATGACTTTTCTTCATCATGTTTAACCATAAAGCACAAATTTGCTTGATCTTCTTCTGTGTCTGAGTCACTTGATGAATCAGAATCACTCCAAGAAGCCGTCATGGCTTTCTTCCTTCTGTTGTCACTGTCTTTCTTTTGAAAGTTCCTATTCTTCTTCTTTTGTGGACAATCCCTTACTAAATGATATGCATCACCACATTCAAAACAATTCATTACTTTAGTTTTATGTAACTGTTATGAAGACTTACCTTTGTATTCCTTGCTGCTTGAAGGTCTTGATCTCTCTCCGTTGTAGTCCCTGTTACCAGAGTTTCTTTTCTTCTTGAGAATCCTGGCCAAGGCCATGGAGATCAATGCTAAAGCCTCTTCATCATCATGCTCATCTTGAGTCTCAAGGCTTTGAGAGTTTTCATTGTCTTTAGCCTTGAGTGCTAAGTTCTTGATGTCTTCACTCAGATCACCTTCTACATCCTTCATAGACATTTCATGAGTGAGCAGCTTTCCTCGTAGATCATCTAGCTGAAGAAGACTTAAATCCTGAGCTTCCTCAATGGTTGTTGTCTTTGGCTCCCACTTGGCTTCTGGCAAGCTTCTCAGAATTTTCCTGACCTTTTCTTCATTTGAAAACTTCTTTTCCAATGACTCCAGATTATCCACCACATCAGTGAATCTTTTGAACATCTCCTTGATGGTCTCATATGAGTTCATCTTGAACAGCTCATATTGCCTCAGAAGTATGTTGATTTTGGTCTGTTTAACCTGGCTTGTCCCTTCATATTTCACAACCAGTTTGTCCCATACTTATTTGGCACTTTTGCAATTTGACACTCTATTGAACTCATCTGCATTAAGAGAACAGTATAATAGAATCATAGCCTTGTAATTTTTTGATACCTTTTCCAGTTCAGTAATTAAGAGATTTTCCTCAGACTTTATGCATCTAACTCCATCTATGGTAGTGTAATACTCATGAGGACTATTCTAAACTATTGATTACAGTTCCATGTCTTGATCTATGATGAACATCTTCATCAATGCCTTCCAGTGCATGAAGTTATCACCACAGAACAATGGAGGTCTGCTTGCTGCCCTTCGTTGTGAGAATCCACAATCTCCTACATTACTCATAGTCACAAGATTGTTAGATCTATATTAGTGATCCAAGCTCTGATACCAATTGAAAGTTTGTAATGTAGATTAAATATAGAACCAAAATACTCTAGAAGGGGGGGGGGGTTGAATAGAGTATGGAAACTTTTTGCTAAACACAAATTTTAACTAATTAACTATGTGAGAAACTCAAATATCAAGGCCTTGAGATTTTAGAAAACAGTTAGAAACTTTCAAAGGAAAAATAGAAAGCTTCAAGGCCTTGAACTATAACCAGTTCTGAACAGTTTATAAAACCTAGTTTGATTTCAGGACTGAGCAACAGAAAATAATAAAACTATAAAGTAAAGAACACAAGGCAATTTACAAATTTCAGTCACAATGGACCTAATCTCTGCCTGAGGAACCTAATCCCACCAGGATTGGGCAAACACTTCTTATTACTCACACAGAAACAGCCCTAGATCTCCAAGCCTAAGTGAATTCCCTTACACCTAACAGCTTGTGGTTCCAAAACTATCTAGTATCAGCTACTAACTGTTGAGCTAACAAGAACCTCTTGTTGTTCACTTCAACAACCAACCACTAGGTTTAGTGAGGTTTTAGAAATACAAAATATAAGCAAATTACAAAACAGAAGAAGAACACAGTAGAAGAATAAGCTTGTGATGGCCTGGATGTGTTCTTCAGGAAACAGGAATGATTGATCTCCTGAAAACTATAATTGAATCCTGAATGTCTGTTTGTTTGAATGTGTTATCTCCCACGAATATTCCACACCTCTCTGCAACAACACTAAAACATAGCAACAACAAAATCCAGAAATATAACAGCACTACGTCTGTTTGGATTTCCAGTTTCTGAATAAAAACTAGATGAGTGAATAAAACAATAATCTGATTAACTTCTGAAAGATATAACTCATGATAAACTAATTTAAGACTCTTAGAAGTCATTAAATAATCATAACAATAAAGATCAAACCCTGCAAGAAAGAATCAAATCAACTCTGTAAAGCTGTCAGCAGCTAGGCACATCTCAAGGCCTTGAAGCTCTGAACATGCTTCACAGTCTTAAAAAGTTGAAACCTGAAATCTATGATTCTCTCTGATCAGGATATCTGCAATTGCGTTAGATATATAGAGAAAATAAAACATAAGTATTTGCAGCAAATCTCTGATCTTAATTATCAGATAGCCAATCTGCAACACAAGATTGTTTGAACATTCAGCATAATAAAGCTACTCTCAAGGCTTTGAAGCTCTACTCAGTATCTCAAGGCCTTGGAGCCTCAGAAATACTTTGTCTTTGTCTTTCATCACTCAAAACAGTTACTTCTCAAAACACACTTAAAAGTCTTTGAATCAACAGTGGAGATACTCAACCATGTTGAATTTAGTCGAATTTGTTCTGCAATCACCTAAAACCTCCTTCAAATCCGAAATTGCATTGAGTTATGTGATATTCCCAGAGATTCCATCCTGAAGCAATGAGACTGCCACCAAATTGTCGATTTCCACCTGCACCGAAGAGTAACCCAATTCAGACGCCAGTCCAAAGCTTCTCTCGCCGTAGCTAGCTCCGCCTTGTTAGAACATTCAGTATAATAAAGCTACTCTCAAGGCTTTGAAGCTCTAATCAGTATCTCAAGGCCTTGGAGCCACATAAATAATTTGTCTTTGTCTTTCATTACTTAAAAAAGTTACTTCTCAAAACACACTTAAAAGTCTTTGAGTCAACAGTGGAGATACTCAACCATGTTGAATTTAGTCGAACTTGTTTTGCAATCACCTAAAACCTCCTTCAAATCCGAAATTGCATTGAGTTATGTGAAATTCCCAGAGATTCCATCCTGAAGCAACGATACTGCCACCAAATTGTCGATTTCCACCTGCACCGAAGAGTAACCCAATTCAGACGCAAGTCCAAAGCTTCTCTCGCCGCAGCTAGCTCCGCCATTAATGGCGATCTCTGCCGAGGAAAACGACGTTGCCATGCTGCGATGAATTTCCCTGTGTCATCCCTGAGTACGCAACCGAGCCCGGAAGCTGTGTAGTGGTCTCTGCAAGCCACATCACAATTGAACTTGACGATCCCCTATTTTGGTAAGCACCATCTGCTGACACTCAATGCATTCACCCTAGCCAGTTTTCCAATTTTCCAGCAACCCTTGCTTCTTTAAACCAGTTCAAATAGCCCTGGTTGTAGCCAGCTACCATTTCAGGCTCCCTTCCCTTTGCATTGATTTTTTTTTTTCATTTAAACTCATCCAAATTGCCAAAATTGCCAACACAAACAACACACACCTTGTATTTCTCTCTATCATGAATTAATGGTGAGATGAAATCTCTCGGACATCCAATCGGAATAAAAAATAAGTTTGTGCCCAGAATATTCTTCCAAACCGCCTGAGAGTGGTGACATTCGAAAAATAGAGTAAGATTCTACTCCATCGTTGAAAATTTACACTCAATAGGGATATTAATACTTCAACTCCTCAATTTGCTTGCATCTGGAAGGGATGAATGCCATAAACACCAACAAGGCGTGATAGTCTTCTTCGGAATTTTGAGACTCCAAAGCTTTTTCATCCAAACACCATTGTTGTGTGAACCCGAAGAAGAGGGAGTGGCGCAAATCAGAGCCCTCTAAGCTTTGCAATGTGTGTTCACATAGTAGATGCCGTCTTCCGAATGCACAAAATAGAAGTGGTCCGAAACCCCTTGAGAGACTATAGGAAGTGAAATAACGGCTTCCACGTCCACAGTCCAGATAATTTTCAGCACCTTCTCTACATCCCATTATCCTGTTTTGACATTGATAAGTTCCTCAACCTTCATCTCCTCTGATTCCGGAGGACGCGTAGTAATCACACTATATGTGTTTGGCCTTGTCAACCACTTGTCCTTGAAAATTCTCACTTTGCTCACGTCTTTTATCTTCCACACCAAGCCACTTTTTAGCAAATCTCTACCCGCCCAAATACTTCTAAAAAAATAAGATACTTGCGACGAATTATTCAATTCGAACTCCATAAGTGTAGAATTGCAGAAATATTTGTATTTGAAAACTCAACAAACTAACGAGTTTGGATATTGCAAAAACCTCCATGTGTTCTTTTCTAGAATTTCTCTATTGAATCTTGGAAATATCAAAAGCCTAGACCAACGTAATCTCGATAATCCTTCACTTTATCCCATGCTACCCAATGGATCTTCCTTTTCCAGTCATCATCTCCCCACCAAAGCTGTCTAACTGCTCTCTCAAGATCATGACAAGTTCTATTAGGCAAAAGAAAGAAAAGCATAGTATATGTCGGAATGGCTTCAATAACGGCTTTAATCAATACTTCCTTTCCGATAGTGGATAAAGAATTACCTTTCCAACCCCTCATATTTTTATACACTTTCTCGACAAGTGGGCTAAACGCTGTTGTTCTGCTCCTTACCACCTGAGTTGGAAGTCCCAAATAACTGCATGGTGGGACTCCAACGACACACCACACAGTGCACTGAGATTGATTCTGTCCTCTTCCTGGATGTTTTCGGAGAAAATAACTGAAGATTTTTGCATATTAAGCATTTGGCCTGAAGGTGTCTCATAATCATGTAGAATTCCTCTAAGCACAGTAATCTCCTCAGGCATGGATTTTGTAAGCAAAAAGCTAGCATCTGCAAAGAAAAGATGTGAGATTTTTGGGCCTCCACGCGATGCGGCAATCCCTGATAGACGCCCTCCCTGCACATGAGCTGTTAGACTTCGAGATAAAGTTTTGCTGACAAGTAAGAAAAGGTCGAGCGATAAAGGACATCCCTGACGCAAAAACCTCTCAGGGGTTATCTGCCCATGCACTTCTCCATTCACTATTAGACTGTAAGAGACCATTGAGATGCAATTCACAACTCGGTTGGTCCAACGGTTACCAAACCCCATCCTATCCATGACTGCTCGCAAGAAATCTCACTCCACCCTATCGTAAGCCTTGCTCATGTCTGCATTTAAGGCAAGGAACCCTGTTTTTCCTTTCTTTCAATTCTTCATTGAGTGTAACATCTCAAAAGCAATAAGAATGTTGTCGGAAATCAATCTACCTGGAACAAAAGCAGATTGATTTTCCGATATAATCGAATCAAGGAAACATTTAAAACGACTTGCCATGGCTTTGGAAATAATTTTGTAAATAGTAGAACATAACCTGATTGGGCAAAAATATGTAGATTTCCAAACATGTTTCACCTTAGGGATCAGCGCAATGAGTGTATGATTAAAGGATGCAACATCTACGTTTCCGTTGAGCAAGTTTAGACATAGTTCCTCGAGTTCACCTCCAAACAAACTCCAAAAACGTTGAAAAAACATTGCCGGAAAACCATCTGGCCCAAGTGCTTTGGATGGCGAAAACTGATGAAGGGCTGCCCTTATCTATTCATAAGTGAAAGGTTGATCCATGTTCTCTCTCTGTTCCATCGAGATCAACTCTTCCATGTGTACACGCATATTTTCAATCTGGAGCATAGAAGGATCGTTTGAAGTGAAGATGCTCGTGAAATATTCTTCCAAAATTGTTGTTACTCGCCCTTTATCTGCGGTCCAGATGCCGTCAGAGTCATTTAGACCTGCAATACGGCTTCTATTCCTCCGAACTCGTATTTTGGTCGCCCTTTCTCATCCATATCTCTCTACTGCACAGTCTCCACATAAACTCATGTCTAAGTAATAACTGTAGAATCATAGAGCGAATGGTTTTTGCTTCTCCAACTTCCGCAGCTGTTTTCACACCTTTGGCCAACTGAAGAAGCCTGTGTCTCAATTTCCCAATTTCAGCCCTAACATTGCCGAAGATTTCCTTGTTCAAGATTGTGAGAGTTGTAGCTATTTCGCTAAGCTTACTCCGGACCGGACCATGTAGCCCTGCCCAATTCCACTCCACAGAGATACAAAATTGATGATCTTGAAGCCTCATAGGTTTAAACTGAAAGCGTCCATTAACAAGAATGTTCCGAAGAATGCCCGAAGTCCATACTACATGAAGCGGTACATGATTAGAAACTTCTTCTATAAGTTGACCAACCTTATCCCAGCCGAATATATACGTCCATCCATCTATGAATAGACATATGTGCAATCGCTCCCTGATGTTCATGCCATCACTCTAGTCATTAGACAGGTAAAGAGCACGCCTTAAAAACAAATGTCCCTTAGTTGTAAGCGATTTATAACACCCGTGAAACCCTCTATATAACTGAAATAGACTGATCTTCCTCCTTCCTTTTTAGAAATAGACGAGAAGGCGTTAAAGTCGCCGATCACACACCAAGGTTGGTAATGAGGAAGAAGACGTTCCATCAAAGTCCATTAACGGTTCCTTTGATTTCTTTCTGGATCCCCGTAGAAATCTGTCAAATAACCGTGCTTGTTCTCAATTACAATACTGAAAGAACCATGAATGTAGTACCTTGACATGTTAGAGAGCGCGAAAGTAACTTCCTCGTCCCACATAAGAGCTAAACCTCCCCTTTGATCGTTAGAATCTCTGAATATCCCATTCTGAAAGCCAAGCCTATCTTGAATCATGGTCATTTATGTTGCATACTGCTTTTTATCCATTAATAAGACTATATTGGGCTTCTTTCTCCTTACTAGGTCGCAAAGAGAAATAATGCTACAGGGGTTCCCAAGCCCCTGCACGTTCCAGCAAAAAAGACTCATTGCGACTGGCTGGGCTGGATGCCAGGCTCAGCCAAATTAGATGGTAGGGTCTTTGAAGAACCCTCTTCCTGTGTTGGAATCCGCCCAGCAGAAACCTGGTTGTTCGCCTTACTAGCTGAAAAGTCATCCTTCTTATTCATCCTCGAATTCATGTGCACTGAATGAGTGGTTGGGACGTTAGATCGATTACCCCGATTGTTCCCAAGCTCATATACCGAGTTGGAGTTTGTGCGTCCACCCCTTGTCCCTACTCTACCGCCACGACTACCCTAACCACCACCACAACCTCCCTGTCCACCCGTTGTGGCTTCTTGTCCTCCGCCTCAGAAAGCCGAGCTTCTGCCCAGTTGACACGTTCCTTTCGCAAGTGTGCGGTTTTCGCGTGAAGTAATATATAAGAATACGGGTTGTCGAATCCCAAGAGACTTCTTGTAAACTAGTAAATACTTCTTGACCTTATGTGGGCACAACGCATTGAGTTTGTTTTGCTAATTCTACTGAAATTAAAATACAACTACTGAGTTAATCGATTGAATGGTCTCACGATTAACAAGGTTTATTACTGACTTACTTAATATGAGGAAAAGTTTAGGATATCTCTTCTGGTTCACTAGGGATTTCACACTGTTAATGATTTACGTTCATGCAACACGAATGTTTTCTACTTAGCAAAACGAGCAACTCTACTTTGAAGATTCCTCAACCAAAGTCTCTATTTAGAAGCACATTCCTGATTCATCTACCCTATGTACGTCTAAATAAGCATTACGTTCTTGTGTTCTACTCTTAGTTCTTAGTTAACTCGGTTGATTCCTCTAACCTAGATAAGACTGGTGCAAGAAGATTCAAGTTCAAGAAACGACTATTGGTTCCTATAATAATTACCACCTAGATTAATCCTATTGTGGCGTCAAACAATAAGAAAGATAGAATTAAGCCTATGAATCAAGCATGACTAAGTATAAAGCATTCAATTAAGCTAAAAAGCTTGAAACATAATTCATAAATCACCAAACACGGTGTTTAAACACTAGTTACCTGCGAGATATCCTTAATAACGAGTTTAGCTACGACAAGACATGATCAAAAAAACAAGTTCAATGATCATGTAATCAAAACTAAAGAAAATGATGAAGAAAGAATCCAAACGAGTGTTTCCAAATCTCCCAATCGCTCCAAAGCTGAAAAACCAGCATAGAGTACTTGCTTACTTCTGAAAACACTCCCTAGAATCCTTAAATTCGTTTCCAAAAACATTCTAACAAGTTTTGATCAATTACATAAAGACCCCGCTTGAATTTGGCCGCCTCTGACTCCTCTTCGTACGAAGACATTGAGTCTTCGTGCGAAGGGTCTTCTTGCAAACACTTTCTTGCCTACGAAGGCCTTCCCACTTTAAGACAGGGGATGATTCTGCGAACAATTTCCAACTTTTCTCAAAATCTAACCAAGTGTTGTCTTCGTGCGAAGGCTCTTCCCCTTCGCGCGAAGACCCTGTTCCACAACATTTTTCTTGGCTTCTTCTCCTCAAGTCTCTCGTTTATGAAGTTCGTTTCCATCTTCCATACGATGACCAAGCTAATAAACCATGCCAATCACAACAAGTAACAAAACTTCGTGATCTTATCACAATAAAAGCATCAAAATATACTAGAAACGCACGGATTCAACCATTAACGTTCAGTAACTCATTATAATCAAATGAAACACAATTTACTCAATTAAGACACAAAATTCTCCATGATGAGCATACAAAATGCATAAAAGTAAACAATAAAATAACTCTGAAAACTCTGTTATCAATTACCCTCACACTACATTTTGCTCGTCGCGAGCAAATATACAAGCCAAAATCACTCTCTCTCAAATTTAAATTCATACTCACTCTCAAATCCAATCCTTGCATACAATCCCTACGCCATTTGCATACTCATACCACATTGCATACTTGTCCGAGTCGAGGATCAGCAAATTGGATACGAATACCTTTTACTAGCCGGGAGGACTCAATTATACACAATGAAACTACATGAAATGCAATATAAACAATGCAAGTATTTCAATAACAATTTTTTTCTTTCTTTTGGAAATCCGGAAATCTCAATCACCGTGAACCTGTGCTCACGGAGTGATGAACAAGTTAGGCAAGAAGTGTGAATCGCGACTTAACTCGCAAAAAGAATTTCCCTAGTTGGTATAGAGAGCCTAGCTTTACTATAAAGAATAGCCTACCTCTTCACTCGTATCGACAAAAATAAGAGGCTACGCAAGGCTAAGCCACATTCATAGTGCGAGCTCGTACTCCGCTAACGGTTTAGAATTTTGAAGCTTATGGACAAAAAGAATAATCATGAATCAAAAAGTACTAAAGCGTCACTTTCTCATGTTGAACCCGCATCTCACACATCCTCACCATGATAATAGACAATGTAACCCTAAACTAATAGTCTCCGGCCCTCGATCCCCTCAAACCCCTGGTACAATAACATTCTCCATGTCCATCGTGGAAAAATGTGTACGAAACGCAAACCATCGTCAACGAAATTTGAAGCTCCACCACTCAATTTCAAATAAGCTCAAAGTATTCATTTATTCATTCCTCTCCTTTTTATCTCCTTTTTTCATAATCTCTCAATAATATATCATCAATGTAATAGAAAAATACACGAGTGGTCCTCCAAGAGTTAACCAAGCCAAGCAAACATGCTAGGGGGAGGAAATAGACGATCCAATGAATAAGTATCACAAATAAAATTTGTCTCTCCGTAACTCAAAAAATGCATGATGCCACAAAGCTGCAAACCAATCAAAGCACGTGTGTGGGGTGGAGTCGTCAAAAGTACAATTTCCACGTCCGTAGTCAAAATTCGACACCCCCACACTAAAATGTAGTCACGTCCCCACTCGAGTATCAATAGAAAATGAATCTCGTGCCTAATCCAACCAAACCTCCTACACCAAGATGAATTCAATCCGGTACCTAGGACGATCCACCGATTAAGCTCAACCAACCCCATATTCGTGCGGATTAGTCGTGACGCACTCAAGGCTCTCGACAACTGTGTACATAATGTAGTGACACGGAACACCGCCACACCTTAGTGTGCAAGCCGAATCACTCACCCTCACATCCCCTCGAACATATCAATGAAGCGCATGCGACGTGTAGAATTCACAAGAAGGAGCAATAAAGTACTCTCTCATAGAACCCCCTCAACTAATACTCCCTCGTGACGCACTGAAGAGGTAACTCTAAACTATTTGTAATGAAGGCCAATAATCGTCTCCCCAGGTCAAGAGGCTAAAAAATAAATCCAAGATTCAATCGGGTATTCTAGTGGTCCTACAAGGTGAGATCTAACAAAGCAATGAGTGCCCTAATACACTTCCTCGCACAGTTTTTCTGTGTGCCACAACGAGGCGGGCTGGCGACTACCTAAGACTGACAACATGAACGCCAAGCTCAACTCTTGTCGGAGAAAAATGACACACACTTTAGATTTTAAAATATCAGTTTAGTGCAAAAATAGGTAGGCATTCCCGCAAAGAAAGTCTCTCTATACGTACTAGGGGGACTCACATTGTCATTCTCGGTCAAAATTCATGCCCTTTGCCTAAAGTATTCAAACACATCAAATCTACCAAGTTTTAAACTTCTATCGATTGCCCTTTCTCATTTTTTTTTGAATTTTGAATTTGTTATTTTTTTTTGTATTTTTGTAATAAGTCCTAAATACGACTGGCTATGCAAGACTCAACTAGTCTAGTAAAAGGTACCACCACCCCCACAATAGAATGCATCATTGTCCTCACGATACGATGAGGACTCAACAATTCTAATGCAAGGGCTCAATCTCATCTATTCCCAATCATCGGAGTCTGAGGTTTCCCCGTCTCCACTCTCACCATCATCCTCATCTTCCTCATCCTCACTCGACGGGACCGGATCCTCATATTCACTCTCCTTATACCACTTCTGAGCTTGGGGAAGGGTGGACCCACATCCTCATTTTCCACCTCACTCGACTGGATAACCCACTCACTAACCATCTGGGTCAAACTACCCAAGTGCGCTTGATTTCTCCTCAGATGAGCAACCTGACGCCTTCCCTCCTATCGGTCTCTCGCCATATCATCTCTCAACCTATCATAGGTCGCATCATGGTCAAATTCTGAGCCACTCACCCCTTTTCTGGGGAGTGCTCCTTTTCCCTTCTTCAAGGCCTTCGCCTTCTCATCAAACTTTGATCATTCTCGTTTTGGAAACTTTTTCAAGTCCAAGTCGGTTTTTTTTACCACTACCTCAGAAGTTCTCCTCAAGTGAGTGAGCAAACAAGTATGACGCGGAGCCATCTTGTTCTCACGAGATACCCTCTCCATAATGTTGGCCCATATCATACGGGAATATCAATTCTCTTCCCCGAAAACAAACACATGGCCATTACACAAAGCTTGAAAGAATATTTGGGATTTGGTGTGATTCTCAAAACCCAATTCTCTAAGAATTCACATATCCACCTAGCTTGTGGCCTAAGGTAACACTTTGGCACCTTCCACTGTGGCAAGTCACCCCTTCTCTCCCATGGGTCTAAACCTTTCTTGAAATAAAACGCATTGACCCTAGCAATTATTCCCTCACTCCTCACCATATCGTGATAAGCACACGCTTTTGTCAGTCACGGGAATTTCATTGCTTGACGGATAGTCTCTGGCGTGAAGACTATCTAGTTGTTTCCGCAATGTATGACCCTTGGGTCCTGACTCTCTCCATCCTTGGAATACTTCAAATTTACACAAATTTCTCTAGCTATCGGAGAGCTATATTTTCCACATAAGGCAACAAATTCACTAATTTATCTCTCTCGAAGAGAGTTTTCAACTCTTAGGACATCTCCTCATGATAAATGAACTCCCTCTCAAGCTGTAATGTTTTGCTCAGGTAAGTGTCACCAAAAGAATCTTGGTGGGCCTCGTAAATCACAAAGCGGTAACTACAGTATTTACCGGGGGCCACCTTCTTTTCAATGTAATTTTTAGCTCTGTCCGCTCTACCCACAATCCCCGCTTTATGAGGCAGCGGAGTCGCGAGAATAGGATGTTTCGGCGACTCCAGAATCTCAATATGAGGCTCTCCTCAACCAGACGCCTCGTGAGAGGAATTTATAGCGCCTATTATTTTCAGTTTCCACATTATCTTGAGATATTTGAGCATAAATGCAGAGAATTTGTTGCGTTTTATTGCTTGTTTCTTCCAATGTACTATAGTGATAGTCCGCGCATTTCTATGCATATTTAGTTGTTATTTGTCAAATATAATCTCTTGGTATGTTTGTTCATGTTTTCTTGACAGGATCGTATGCTAATCGGTTAATAGTAGGCATGGAACAAACTTCGGAAACAACGTAAGCACAAGTAGAGCGAAGGGAAGCAAAGTTGGAAAAGCTAGAGTGACCATTATGCACTCATTTGATGATATGTGGAGTTTTAAAATGAATTTAGGAGTGAGACCAGTGCCATATGAAAGTATACTCGAAGATCTTTCCAATGATTGGTAGCGGAGCTTAATCGGAGATAGGACGGAGAAATTATGGCTTGTATAAGTCAGAGTTCAAGTTATGGAACAATTTCCCAGACCATTTTGTAGGAAATTGCTGCATTTCGTACGAAATGCACGGAAACCTAAATCCGAATTTTGGGGTAAAACGCAATTTTTGAAGACTTGTGAGGATTTTCCACTAAAGGACAACCTAGGGGCCTGGGGAAGCATAGACGGACGACTAGGGCAAGAGAGAGACGACACACGAAGATTTCTAGGACGAATACTCACGCACATCTTGGAGATTTCACCGTTTGATTCTTCTTCTCATATCTTGTACTGATTTTCATGAAGATTGTGATGTTATTAAGCTATTCTATGTCTAGCTAAAGTCATAGCTAGGTGATTATGGAGAACTAGAGTTTACTTGGTTGATTTGTGGGTTCATGAAGCTACTCCACGTTTGATGCTTGATCACCCATAGCATGTTACTTATCTAGGAGAATGTATGAAAGTAACTTAAACCTAGGTTCGGGAAGAGTAAGAAGACATTCTTAATGTTCTTGAGACTGAAAGGTAAAAGAATGAGAGTGATCAATTGAAGGTTTGTTTCAGTTGATGGTACTAGGGTGATAACTTTGCATGGTTGAAAGGTCTTGTAGGTGCCCCTAGCCTACAAACTAGAGTGATATGACTAGCAACATTAGGCTAAAAGGATTTGTTGGTAATTACATTAAAGTGTGATATATGTTCGCAAGATATGTTTCACTAGTATGAACTGATATGAGGGAAGGAAGAATGAAGTGATGAGAATGGAATCTAGAAATCAGCTGAGTATCCTACGGATCCTAAATAATCTAGTTTCTCCATATTAATAATATGTTCACTTAGTTAAATTTCAATTCTTAGTTACGTAGAGCCACTTGTTTGTGGGTTATTGAAACCCTTTTTACCGATTAAGTTGTATTCAAAAGTTTATTATAACACATGTGGGTTCGACAACTCTGAGTCATAAATACTCTAAAATAATACTTGACCGTATACTTGCGCAACAACGCGTAATATAGACGCGTCAGGAACCCTCACCGGTCTTTCTATTCTTTGATGCCATATCAATGAAAAAGTAAACAAGACAGCAAACCGTGCACGATGACAGAAAGTAAATACAGAAAGAAAGCAAGTAAGCAGCAAATCGTGATAAATCACGCCTAGGACACTAGTCAATCTCCCCCAATTCACAAGTATAAATTAGAAATTAACTTGGTCTTTTACTCAATATAAATTCCTAACATAATTGTGTCTAGAAGCAAAAAATTGAAATGCTAGAGAAAGAATTTACCTGGGCACACAGAGTTCCCTTCTTACGTGCGCCATTCCGCGAAAGTTTGACAAGAAGGGGCTGAAAACTTTGTCGTCGATACTTTTCCAGAACAGTGAGAGATGCTTAGCTTTCTAAACTCCCCTTAGTGTCCCCGTCGATGTAACTTCTTTGTGTTTCCTCCAAATCACTCTCCAAAAGTTCCAAATTTTGAATCTAGGAACTGAACCCTAGTTTCTTCTTCCACCCTTTTCTCCTTCCTTCCTCACTAACTTGCAAAACTCTATGGTAATCACCTTACTAGGGTGACAAAACCTTTTGATTCACTTTGATTTTGAAGAAAGCTTGATCGGAGGTGGTGTTTGGGTGAGAGAGAGTAAGAACTTGTTGAACATGTATGAGAGCTTGAAGGTTCATCTTCCTGTTTGTTGAGTAACAAAGGGCCGAAAATTCGTGAAAAAATGTCGACATCGTCAATTACTCTCCGTGCCAGCCAATTACGCCTGAATGCACAGGTTCTTCGCATGAAGACCTTCATGCGAAGGCTTTTTCTTCTTCGTGCGAAGATCTTCGCAGAATGAGGCAGAGTTGGGTTCCACGAGGAGTTTTGAAAGTTTTGGAATTTTTGTAAGTGTTGTCTTCGTACGAAGACACGTTCACTTCGCACAAAGAGGATCCTGGACAGGTCAAAAACATCAAAAATTTGTCGTTTTGTGCTCCAACACTCGTGCCTTTGCTTCCAAAGTTTCTCCTCAACCTCGAGACTCCTTTTATGATATAAAAAAGTTCCTAAATCCCGGATAACCCTTCATTCTTCAATTTTGCGCTTACAAGAGCTTATTTGCCATTTTCAGATGTTTTTTTACCGCCCTTTTATTCACTTTTGCATCCTTTTGGCTAAAATTTCACATCCGGACTCCGATGTATGCGATCCACCTTACTACCGAAAGCTCTCAACCACCCATACAATGGCACTCTTCAAATCAGCTTACAGTACTGTTTGCAAAAAATTGCCCCGTAATTCGTGTCATTATGTCAGCTTTCTTGATTCTTAAATGCATTGTCACATACATCAAGACGGGGGGTCCGAATACGCGTTCTCCCCAGGTTGTTGTGCTGAGTGAGTGTATGAATGTCCTTATGCAGCAATATCTTCATTTCAAATCCCGATACGCGTGTTGCGTTGATTTCTTATGATTTTCGTGACATTCTTGACAGGCGCATCAAGAAGGGGGATTTGGAATAGGCCTTTCACCTAAAATTCCTTCACACACTCATTGGAAATATTAGTCTCACTCTCTTTCCCTTCTCAGATAATATAAACAGAGCATATAATCAAAATAGTATTTAAATCCTACACTAAAATAGTAAATAGGTTGGGTTGCCTCCCACAAGCGCTTGTAATATACAGTCAACGGCCCAACCTAGTAACCTCACAAGAGATCAGATAGAGAGAATTGTACTGAGGCGCTCAATTGACCTAATGAAATTCCTGTCCACGTACGGCTTAGCACTTTGTCAGTTCACCTTAAAGCGATTATCTTTCTCAGCTTCAACCTCTAGTGACCCCCATGGGTAGACTTCGGTAATCGTGAAAGGACCGCTCCAGTTTGATTTCAACTTGCCAAGTAACAGTTTTAGACGTGCATTGAATATTAGCACCTCCTGTCCCACCTTGAGTTCTCTCGGGATGATGTGCTTATCGTGCCATAGCTTGTTCCTGTCTTTATAGATTTGCGCACTCTCATAAGCCATCAACCAAAATTCTTCAAGCTCTAGCAATGCATGTTTCCTTTGCTCACATGAGCCTTGCATTCAATTTGATCATCTTTAACGCCCAAAACGCCTTGTGCTCAAGCTCCACCGGGAGATGGCATGACTTCACAAACTCAAGCTGATATGTTGTCCGATAAGCCCATAGACTATCATCAAGATGTAGGAACCACTCTTTGCGTCTCGAATTGACTGTCTTCTCTAGAATCCCCTTGATCACACGGTTTGAAACCTCAGCTCTCTTATTTGATTGCAGATGGTAACCCAATGATATCTTAACTGTCTTCACCCCATATTTTCTCAAGACATTGGCAAAGACTTTGTTCACAAAATGCGTTCTCTCATCATTGATAATAGCCCTGGGCATCCCTAACCGCGTAAATATGTTCTTGCACAAAAACCTCTCAACTGTAGCGCCATCATTATTTCGACATGCCATAGCCTCCACCCACTTGGCCACATAATCCACAGGTAAAACAATATAGAGATAACCAAGTGAAGAGGGGAATGGCCCCAGAAATTAATACCCCGGACGTCAAATGGCTCTACCGCAAAGACGAAATTTTGAGGCATCTCATTTCATTTGGAGATATTGTCGGTTCTCTGACACCGGTCACACTGCTGCACAAGCAATTGAGCATCCTTATGTAAAGTAGGCAATAAAATCCACTCTGAAGTACCTTAGCCACAGTGCGTGTCTATTCGAAATGACCCCCACTACTCAACTCGTGGAAGTTTCTGAGAATCTCTAAAGTGTCTGGTGGCACTACACATCTCTGCAATATATTATCCGCTCCACGATTGAACAGATGAGAATCATCCCTGAAATACTATTGTGCGTCTGAAAAGAGCTTCTTCCTCTGAATAGAAGACAAGTCGGTGGGAACAATGTTTCTTCACTTTAAGTTTGCAAAGTCCGCAAACTAAGGCAAAGCTAAAACCACTACCATAAGCTGCTCATCTGGAATATCTTATTTAATATGCATCATGCTTCTCATTCTTTAATTGGGATAGATGATCAGCCATAACATTTTCCACACCCTTCTTGTCATTTATCTGAATATCAAACTCTTGCATATATAGAACCCACCAGATTAATCTTAGCTTGGCGTCCTTCTTGGTGAGAAGGTACTTGAGGGCTAGTCACCTAAGAACCCACAAGATAGTGACGAAACTTGTCCAACGCGAAGATAATAGCCAATATCTCTTTCTCAGTAGTAGCATAATTAACGTGTGAATTATTCAGAGCCCAACTAGCATAATAGATTACATGAGATACATTTTCCTTCCGTTGTCCCAGAACTACTCCCACTGCATAGTCACTAGCATCACACATGAGCTAAAACGGTAAAGTCCAGTCCAGAGTAGTGATGATAGGTGCTTAATCAGCTTTTCGTTGAGAAAATGAAAAGCCAACTTTCACTCTTTGTTAAAATCAAAGACTGCATCTTTCTCAAGCATCCAGTTAAAGGCTTTGTGATCTTTGAAAAATATCTAATGAAACGCCGCTAGAACCTTGCATGTCCCAGGAAACTCCTTACCCCTTTGACAGAAGTAGGATAAGGAAGCTTCTCAATAACCTCAATCTTGGATCTACCCACCTCCAAGCCTCTGTTTGATATCTGGTGCCCCAAAACTATGCCCTCAGTCACCATAAAATGACCCTTCTCCCAGTTGAGTACTAGGTTGGTGTTAATGCATGTATCCAACACCCGGGCCCATTGTTGCAAATAGTCTTCAAATCTATCACCATAAAGCGAGAAGTCATCCATAAATACCTTAAATTTCTGCTCCATCGTATCAGTGAAGATTAACATCATGCACCTCTGAAAAGTAGCAGGTGCATTTCATAACTCGAAAGGCATGCATCTAAAAGATAAGGTCCCGTAGGGACAAGTAAATGTCGTCTTCTCCTAATCCGCTGGCTCAATAACTATCTGGTTGAACCCAGAGTGCCCATCCAGAAAGCAATCGTGAGAATGGTGTGCCAGTCTATCAAGCATCTGATCAACAAACGGAATGGGAAAGTGGTCCTTTTGAGTTGCATCATTCATCTTAAGGTAATCCATGCAAACTCTCCACCCTATCACATTTCTATTAGCAATTTGATTGCCTTTCTCCCCTTCCACCATAGTAATACCTCCCTACTTATGGACACACTACACCGAGCTAGTCATGTGCTGTCAAAAATTGGGTAGATGATACCCGCCTCAAACCATTTAAGAACCTCTTTCTTCACTACCTCCTGCATATAGGCTTCTTGTCATCCATAAGACGGACCCTGTGATGGAAAACTGTGGGGCTGATCCCCTTGATATCTGCTATTGTCCATCACATAGCTTCATTTATTCCCAGCAATACCTTGAGCAGTTGTTCCTCCTGTTCCCTGTCCAAATAAGATGACACAATCACAGGTAATGTTTCATTTGCACCTAAATATAAATATTTTAAATGTGCAGGTAAAGGCTTTAATTCTAAAGTAGGAGCACATTCAAGAGAATGAGTAAGAGTCTCCATGCTTCCTTCATTGAAGGAATGGAAAGGAATCGCAAGCAATCGCCGTCTCAAGATAACTGGGACATCGACCTCCATGTCAAGTATCATGAAATCCGCAGGGAAGATGAGTATTTCGACTCTCACAAGTACATCCTCCAAAATGCCTCTTGGACGTTTGATGGTACTATCTGCCATCTGCAAGCACATTCTAGTAGCTTTTTGGATCTCACACACCATGCTACAGGAATTTCTGCTAAAAACGACGGGCATAAACCGTCGTTTTTGACCACTAAACTGTCGTTATCTAAATATACGACGGACAGAGTTTTCGTCGTATCTAAATGCGTGGTTTAATTTCATATGACGGGGCCTTAACCGTCGCTTCTTTTAAAATGAAACCCTGTTGCTTCATGGTCTCTTACAGGGTTTCATTCGCAATTCAACTTAAAACAGCCTACGTAAGGCTGAGAGCTGTTGTGCCAAGCAGCAGTAGGTACAACTTACCCTGCAACATTTCCAAAGTCCAGGAAGTTAGATAAAAAAATACACCAATGCAAAGTATAGAAGTTTAATTTATTACCAGCTCTATTGCAGTCTGTTTTGATAATTGCTCGTGTTACTAGCGCTGGCCAGCATATATCATATTTCAAGTTGACATAAGTTGACATAATTACTGAAAAAGTTCCCCAGGGTTGAAAATTGAAAGATATAACCTGACCAAACACGTGTTCTATTCAGCCAAGATTTTAACGGAAAGCTTCATCATCAACCTTGTCTTTGTATATCTCTTGAAGTATATATTCCTCTCTATAAATACACACATTCCTTCCGAGTTGGTTAAGTACGTGAACACGACACAACACAAAGTAACGAGCTTTTAGAGAAAATAGAAAACAGCGAGAGACAGATATAATATCATTCAGTGACTAGCGACGGCATCAGAACAGCAAAGCCGTGTAGAACTGGACTCCAAGGCAAAGCAGGGAGAGACTGTCATCCCTGGGGGCACTGGTGGCAAGAGCCTCGAAGATCAGGAGCACCTTGATGAAGGTAGATACATACATACACCTCATTTTAAGCCTCTCTCGAAGTGGAGGAGATCACTATAAATATTTACATATTGTTGTGTTTTGTTGTGTTATGCAGGGAGGAGTCGAGGAGGGCAGACTAGGAAGGAGCAGCTGGGGACAGAAGGGTACCAGGAGATGGGGCAGAAAGGGGTCAGACCAGGAATGAACAGCTGGGAACAGACGGGTACCAGGAGATGGGGCAGAAAGGAGGGCAGGCCAGGAAGGAGCAGATGGGGACTGAAGGCTATCAGGAGATGGGCCGTAAAGGGGGACTCAGCACCATGGACAAGTCCGGAGGAGAGCGTGCAGAGGAGGAAGGGATCGAGATTGAAGAGTCCAAGTTCAAGACTAAGAGTACCTAGATAGCTATGTGACAGTCATGAGTCTAAGTTTTGCATAGAGTTTAGTACCAGTAGTGGTTAATTAGGTTAGGCAAAGCTCTAGTCGTTGCTGCTTTTGGTGTAGTCTATTGTATGGTTAGGTTGTGAGGGTATGGTGTAGGAGATGCTTCGATTTTGGGGCTTGGGTTGATGGTTGGTTTGTGGGTGGCTTGTAGCATCTTCTTTTTGTATAAAACCTACTCTCTTTTGTTGTGAGGTGGCCTGTAAGTAGTATCTTCCTCTCTTTCCTTCTCCTTGCGGAGACTACTACATTGTGGTTGGGTTAGTGCAGTTGGTAGTGTGTCTAGCAAGAATATAGTAAGTATGGTTTCCCTTGTTATTCATTCATCTATACAGGCATACTGAAACAAGGGCTTAAAAGTGTGATCACTGTAGTTTATATTGTTACTACTGAAAACCCTCAAGAAGTAATGTATATCATTACTGAAAAAGTTCCCGAGGGTTGAAAATTGAAACATATGACCTGACCAAACACGTGTTCTATTCAGCCAAGATTTTAACAGCTTATTACCAATTACATGTCACTAAAGCTACTGTCTGGTCTTCTTTGCCTTAAACAGACATTGAGACCCCTCATACATACATATCAATCCTTAGAAATGCATGTCGTATACGGACTTTATGCAGTTTTTTTCCAGAACACAAGTGTGATAGACATCATACTCTTTTAAGAGATTTCATTGTGTTCTCAACTGGTTATTTCAGTGTATTACCTAATCAAAGCCTAATCCATGCCGATGTGTTATCCTACAGCTAAAGTAACAATCCGTGAGTATGAATACAAACTCTTGACTCAATTCCCTCAATTTTTTACTCTATTTTTTACTTCAGACTCTACTCAAGTCCCTCATTCAAGAGTCTTGAGTATGAATTCAAAAAGCATAAAACCATAGGAACACAGCTGAATTTCACACATCCAGACACAACCCAAACTGCTAAATCGATCATTGCAATAGATAATAACCCATGAAAAGCACATGGATTCAGAAAAACTTTGGACAATTACAAAAAAACGAACAAGTAACTCAAGAAATTGCAGGTACCTGCTACTCCGATGTACTGGTACCAATTGAGGTAGAGTTGTAGTACCTTCCCAATCGACCCAGTTCTCTTACCCAACTAATTCGCTTACTGCCCTTAGCGACAACGAGAGAGACAGTTAGTTTGAGGAGGAGAAAAGAAGTTCTCCGACGGAGAACAATACATCAATCGACGATGAGGACGACAGAAGAAGGAGAAGATATACCAATTCGCCGCACCTTATTCACTGATGGTTGGAGTCTCTTGGACTATTGTCTCGTCCGTCCGTCCATCGATCCAAGATGAGGACGACAGAATAAGGTGAAGAATTCTGGGATTCGCCGCACCTTCTCGCTGATGAAGAAGTCTACGAGGGTTTGGGAACTGCGATCAGTTTTGTGTCTTTTGCAATCCAAGTACAATAAAATATTAATTAATATTAAGTATATTATTATCGGCGAAGCGGGAGTGTGAATATTAGGGGCGGGAGCGTGAATAATATTATGAGCGGGAGAACCAAATTTTTTATTGGAGGTGGATTGCCCGTCGTATCTGTATAGGTGGATTGCCTGTCGTATCTATATACAGATACGACGGTAAAAAACTTAACCGTAGTATATGTATTTTAAAAACGACGGTAAAAAACTTAACCGTAGTTAAACTACATAAAATACGACGGGAACATATATCTACCGCGATTTTACCTAAAATACGACGGATTAAGACAAATCACCGTATTTTGTAATTGAAAACGACGGCAGTCAAAGTGTAACCGTCGTTTTAAGAGAGATTTCCTGTAGTGCCAAGTTGCTCAAAAACAAATGTGGGCATCAAATTTATACTGGTGCCAAGATCACACAATGCCCACCCATGAAATGTGTCTCCCAATTTCACAGGGATCATAAAACCTCCAGGATCTTTTATCTTCTTTGGTAACACTTTTTGTACAACGGCACTACATTCGGCATTCAACTCACGGTTTCAAAGTCATCCATGAGCCTCCTATTAATAAGAGGTCCTTGTTAAATTAGCATACTTGGGCATTTGTGAAATGGCCTCCTCGAAGGGAATGTTACTGTGAAACTTCCTAAAGGTATCCGAAAATTTCTTGAAGTGCTTAGCATCCTCTTGCCTCTTCAATGTCTACGAGTATGGAACACGCTTGATGTACTCTTCCTTTGGCTTCTGCATCTCATCCTACTTCCTCACTGTTTCCTTTGATTGGGGACTCACGAGAGGCACGAGAATTTCTTCACCCAACGCCTTATATGTGGCCTTAGTCGACTTAGATCGCCCGTGGCTAGATGTTGAGGATACTCAGTAGTAATGGAACTGCGAGTCATGATGTCCTTCAACTTTTCATGTGGAATGATGGTATTAACCAGAAGCATGTCGGGTGGTAGCTTAATAGCCTGGTTGGCAATTTGCCCAATCTGCGTCTCATGGTTCATCAAAGTGGCTTCACTGGAAACAATCTTGCTCTCCAGCCTATCAATCTTCTCATTCGTTTGTTGTTGTTGAGTAACCAATTGTCTCAACATAGCTTTTATTTCTGGATCCTGTTGTTGCTGTGTCTGCTGCTGCGGAGATTGTCTATGTGTTTGATATTGAGGATTACGCTGCTGATCAGGTGCATATATCCCACTGATTGGGTTGATGTAGCTGAAGTTTGGGTGGTTACGGTTGTTGGGATGATAAGTTTTTGGCCACTGCTGCTATCGTGGTTGACCCATATAATTCACGAATTCAATCCCATATCCCTGATTTTCGTCCATGACCATCTCTCCCACAGACTTCACCTGTGCTGATGGATTGATGATGTTAACTGCCTTGGTCAAGAAAGCCATTTTTTGTCAAACTTCTGTTCGATCGGGTCCATCTTGTTGCTAGATCCATTCGGATTTCGAGTATCTACGAGTCTCAGTCCTCGTAGCTCACGTTTGGCCACACTATCTCGAATATCTTGACATCGCTGCACTCCCAAGCCCATAAAATTGTCATGGGCTATCATATCCAATTCATTTTTTGTCTCCCTATCTAGAGCATTATAGAAATAATGGAGGAGCTTATACCATGACTCTCCATGAGTAGGGAATCTGCGAAAGAGCTAGTTAAATTTCCTCCACGTATCTACCAATGGATCATCCTCTTACAGGGTGAACTTTGTGATGTCGGCCATTTGCTGAGCAACCTTGGATGGCGGATGATATTTCCTGAGAAATTCCTGACAACACTCTGCCCATGTTCAGATTGAACCAGGTGGAAGTACATGTAGCCATGTCTTTGCTTTTCCAGATAAATAGAAAGGAAAAGGCAACAACTTCACTGTTTCATCTGAGAATCTCTGATAATGTATTTGATCGAACTTGAGCAGGTGAGCATTTGGATCATCTCCTGGACCTCCTGTGAACAAGCACTCATTACGAACCATATTTTTTTATTGTTTTGCGCAATTCAAAGTGTTGTGCATTAATCTATGGTCTCACAATGGTAGGTTTATATCCAGCTAGCGTGGTTTTGAAGTAGTCCACCAAAAGACGATCATCAATAGCGGCATTATTCACTTGGGCTGCAGCATTCTGCCCATTGTTTCTATTTCCTCCATTGTCTCCACCGTTATTACCTCCATTGTTTCCATCAAATACCCCTACACTAGGAGGTGGTGGTGGATTTTGGGGGTTAATGCGTGCGGCAGCTTCAAAGGCTGCTACTCGAGCTCTGAGCAGCTCAGCTTCATGCGCCATATTGGCCGCATTAGTCTCCGCATTGATTCTGGCACCCTCTCCGTCAACATTCGCTATGTGGAGCCTTTACAATTCGACTCTTTCTTTGCCTTCCATAAGAACTGAGTTTGATTTCCTCGAGTCAATACGTTCTGCACGTAACAACGATTGCGGGTTTTCAAGTTGTGGGTACAGTGGCTCGTTTCGAGAGCGGGTCATGCATTGTGAGATTCAACCTGAAAGCACTGATCACACAAAGTACGTAGGTGAGTGATGAATATAGACGGTAAAATAAAATCCCTAAGGTTACGAATTAAAACTAATTTAACCGAAGTCCCCGGCAACGGCGCAAAAAACTTTACACGTTCCTACTGCAAGTGTACGCTTGTCGCGTAAAGTAATAAGTAAGAATACGGGTTGTCGAATCCCAAGAGACTTCTTGTAAACTAGTTAAAACTTCTTAACCTTATATGGGCACAATGCATTGAGCATTTTTTGCTAATTCTACTAAGATTAATAAACAACTACTGAGTTAATCAATTGAATGGTCGCAAGATTTACAAGGTTTATTACTGAGTTACTTAATATGAGAAAAAGTTAAGGATATCTCTTAGGGTTCACTAGGGATTTCACACCGTTAATGATTTACTTTCATGCAACACGAATGTTTTCTACTTAGCCAAACGAAGAACTCTACTTTGAAGATTCTTCAAACAAAGTCTCTATTTAGAAGCACATGCCTGATTCCTCTAGCCTATTTACGTCTAATTAAGCATTATGTTCTCGTGTTCTACTCTTACTTCCTATTTAACTAGGTTTTTCCTCTAACCTGGATACAATTAGTGCAAGATTCAAGTTCAAGCAACGAAGATTGATTCCTCTAATAATCACCACCTAGATCAATCCTATTGTGACGTCAAACAACAAGAAAGATAGAATTAAGAGTATGAATCAAGCATGACTAAGTATAAAGCATTCAATTAAGCTAAAAAGAAACATAATTAATAAATCACCAAACACGGTGTTCAAACCCTAGTTACCTACAAGATATCCAGAATAACGAGTTTGGCTACGACAAGACATGATCAAAACAACAAGTTAAATGATACTGTAACCAAAACTAAAGAAAAATATGGAGAAAGAATCCAAATGAGTGTTTCCAAATCTCCCAATCACTCCAAAGCTCAAAAATCAACATTGAGTACTTGCTTTCTTCTGAATATAAGCCCTAGAATCCTTAAATATGTTTCCAAAAATATTATAACAAGTTTGAATCAATTACATAAAGACCCCGCTTGAATTTGGCCGCCTCTGATTTCTCTTCATACGAAGACATCGAGTCTTCGTGCGAAGGGTCTTCTTGCGAACACTTTCTTTCCTTTGTACGAAGACCTCCCTACTTTAAGATAGGGGCTGATTCTGCAAACACTTTTCAACTTTTCTTAAAATCTAGCTAAGTGTTGTCTTTGTTAGAAGGCTCTTTTCCTTCGTTCGGAGACCCTGTTCACAACATTTTTCTTTGCTTCTTCTCCTTGAGTCTCTCATTTCCGAAGTTCATCTCCATCTTCCATACGAACTCCAAGCTAATATTCCCTGCCAATCACAACAAGAAACAAAAACCTTTGATCGTATGACAATAGAAGCATCAGAATATACTAGAAACGTCTGGATTTAACCACTAATGCTCAAGAACTCATTATAATCAAATGAAACACAATTTACTCAATTAAGACAGAAAATTCTCCATGATGTGCATACAAAATGCAGACAATTAATCATTAAAATAACTCCAAAAATGGAGTTATCACCAGTCCTGGTAGTCGAATCTTCATATTCTATGTTGCGTTTGGGCTAATGTTTATCTCCCTGACCTTCCTCTTAGTTCCTGTCGCAGCTTGGCTCAACGCCACTTCAATTCCTTTACCTTTATCTTTAGGTGAGAATCGATTTGATTTGTCCGAGTTTGTGAGCGGATTGTCGACTATGTCCATAGCTTCATGGTCCAGTGACTTTGCTAAATTCTCTGAAACAGATCCTTGGTCCGAATTACTATTGTCCGACCCACTATTTACGTCCATGTCTTCATCAACTGTGTCGTCGACCAGAATCTCATACCCACCTGCAACATTATTTTCTTTCATGTCATCCCCAGTGAAAGTGTGAGTGTGCAGGTGTTAATGCAGCTAAGATACTCTAGAATGGGGGGTTGAATAGAGTATGCCAATTTTTTGCAAAACTTGCTAGAATGATGAAATCCTGTGAAAAATAGTGAATTTCAAGGCCTTGAAAACAAGTTCAAGCCCTTGTAAGAAATTCAGTTTGTATGAAGCAAGTAAGCCTTTTTCAAGGTCTTGAAAACAAGTTCAAACCCTTGAAAAACAGACAGTTTTGTGTGCTGCAAATACTATGAAAAATAATGAATTGTAAATGCAAGAGACAAGTGATTTATAGGGTTCAGTCCACTTGAACCTACGTCTCTACCTCAGTGATTAGATCCCTGCAGGATTTTCAACACAATTCTTATTAATCAAAAGCTAAGCCCTAGAACTCAAGCACGGAGAATTCCCTCACTCTGTTACAGCTTGTGGTTTTCGCTAACCTGTCTAGTACCTGCTCTAGCTAACTGATTAACTAAGATTCTCTATTTTTCACTTTGAACAATCCCTGAGAATGAATGTAGAGATAATACAGAAATGATCTACCAATTAAGTACAATATAGAAGAACACTTAGAGTGTAGAAAATGCAATGAAGTATGCAGTGATCTTCTGTGAATGGATTGGAATAATGATGAACTTCTTTGATGCTTGTCAATCCGGAACTCTTTCTCTCTTTTTTCCCGTTGAGTGTTGTATCTTGCTGATTCAGAATTGAGCTCTATTTAAACTTCAAACAGCTCTGCAAATCTTCCCAGATTTTCAGCAACAAACTTCCTAGTTTGTAGGCAACAGAGTTTGACTTCTTTGACATCGTCTCCAACGGTTGGATGATCACAATCTTCAGATATTTTGTTGTGATATTTCGTTTAAACATCTTGAGAAGCTGTCATCCAATTCTGATTGATCACAGGATCAAAGTGTCCAACTGTTTCCAAATCTGCGTAAGTTCAGTTTAGGAAACAATCCTGCAAAACTTGGAAATAAAATTTCCTGCAATATCAAAGTTAAACAGATGATATTATAGGTTCAAACATGTTAGAATAATTTTTCTTTCATCATCTAATAATACTGAATCAAACATATGAAATATAGAGAGGGAATCAACTCAGAGAGTTTGCAGAAAACTCCCCCTGAGAATGTTCACACAGGTTAAGCAGTTTCAAGGCTTTGAATCCAGTTTCAAGGCCTTGAAAATAGCCAAACTATTTTCAGGCCTCTGAGAACTGATTCAAGGCTTTGAAAGCTGGTTCAAGGCCTTTAAATAGTCAAACTATTTCAAGCCTTGCACAACCTGTTCTATCAATCTCCCCCTTGATGAAAGACAAAACCAAATTCTGTTTGATCCTTAGTCTCTGCAAAAAAAATACTGATTAGTTCACCATGCATAATAACATAGTAATTCCAAAAAGATCCAACTTATTCATATTACCAACATAAAGTAAATAGTTCAGCACATAGAAAATAACACCTAGGAAAAAAAACTAAATCCTAGAACTTCTCCTCTTTTTGACTTTCATCAAAAAGATAGAAGATGTTGGATCAAGTGTCTGGAAAATTTTGAAAACTTAAAGAAAAACTTTAAAGAAGAGAGAATGGGGAAGAAAGAGTAGGCAAGATTAAGGGGTTGGATCTTCATCTCCATATTGATCTCCTTCCTCTTTCTCACTGTCTTCAGCATCAGTCTTGTCCTGCACTTCCTGTTCCTCTTCATTCTCACCAGCAACAGTTACTTCTTCAGTCTTGTCCTTTGTAGCAGCCTTTGGAGATTTATTCTTTTTCTTCAAGGTAATCAGCAGAACATCTGAGTCAGGACTATTGACTTCATCTCCTTCTTGTGAAGCTTGTTCTACCACCTGATTTCCTTTATCTGAGACTGGAGCAACTTATTCCTGGTTTGAATGTTCACTAGGCAGATCTTTGTCAGAGTCTCCTTTCTTTGGACCTTCATCATCCTCAGGAACATCAAGCAAATTCATGCTTCTGAAGATGCTTTCCACCATGTACTTGAATTTCCCCATATCAGATTCAAGTCCATAAACAGTTGCTTTGATGTCCGCCAAATCCAATTCCATACCATCAATTCTCTGATTGTCTGTAGCCTGAGAAGTCTGACTTGAAGTGGGAGTCAAGGTCTTGGGCTTAAGAAACTTCTTTGCACCCAGTTCTTCTTCAGTCAAGTCTGAGTATAACTTCCAGGTTTTTGCCTTAGTCTTTACCACTCCAATCTTCTCAAAATCTTTCTCATTAAGCATTCCAAAACCAGAAGTAACTGATTCCTCTCCACTAGTTGGAATCTCAAAGTGTTAAAAGAACAAAGTGAGCAGATTAACATAGGGTAGAGGGTGTTTTCTTTGACTGGTAAGGCTAAAGAGCATATGTTCAATCACTAGTTTTGGAAGATCAATCTCATAGCCATGCATAACCAGATACATAATGTGAAGCATCCTTTCAGTTACTAGTTCTCTAGAATACTTTCTGGGAAAGATACACCTAACCAAAATGGTGTGAAGGACCTTGGCTTCAACATTTAACACAGAATGTGTTAACTGTTTAGCTGAGGAGAATATGTTTGGAATAAAGAACTCATCTTTGGCTAGCTTCACAGTTTCTCTCTTTGTTGGATGATTGCTACTATCATACCTCTTGGGACAGCCTAGCACATTGGAAAACTCATAGTGGTCCAACTCAATTTCTATCCCAGCAACTCTAGATTTTATCACCAAGTGTGCAGATCTCTTAACTTGTGTCAAATTAAGATAGAAAAGTCTGGTGAGTCTAGGATAGGCTAACTCTTTAAGATTCAACATGAACCACAAAGAACTTTTCTTCAACATAGAGATGCACTTAAGTTTCATGTGTTCCACCATATGCATATTGATCATAATAAATAAACCAACAGATCTGGAAGCAAAAACATCTAACCACTGACCTTTGGAGATGTTTGAGACAAACCAAGTCTCATCAGGAGTTGTGTTCTTTGTTGAGGTCTTTGAATAGATCTGCAAGGCCTTCTCCCTGTGACCTTCCGACTGTTCTTCTGTCACCTTTCCTTTACCTTTTTCTGCTTGATTTGCTTTCTTTTTCAGCTTCTTTGAACTAGTGGAATCTGTTTCAGGTTGCTTCTCTGTAACAACTTTCTCTTTCTACTTCTTCTTCTTTTCTGAGGAAGTTGTAACCTTCTTGACTTTCTTCTTGGGTGGAGGAAGATCTGGAACTGCTTCTGCACTAGGAGTTCTAGAGCTAGAGTCTCTAGTGACTTCTTGACCTTCATCCACTGCTGCCTTTATTTTCTTTTCTGAAGCAGGTTTCGATCCTCCAGCCATCTTGATTCTGCCTGAGGCTCTCCTTGTGCTCATTAGGGTTTGGGAGAAGAATAGAGAGAGGTGGAATGATACGGAGAGAGGAGAAGAGAAGAAGATAAATACTGAGAGAGTTTTAGTTTCAAAAGGAAACTGTAATATCTCTCTAATCTCAAAAGATTTGAAATAATCAGAGAGAATTCAAACCTTTTATGCCGTTGGAAAATAAAATATTCTAATAATATTTTTGGGTAAAACAAATTTTTGAAAAGGGTAGGGGCTATATTAAGAAAATATCTACAGAGATATCACTTAATACAAAAAGATCCATGTTTATTGACTACTAGTATAGCAGACTTATTTTCAAGGCTTTGAAAAGGTTTTCAAGGTCTTGAAACGCTGTCACATTGCCACAGATAAAAATCAAAGCTTTGAAATGATTTTCAAGGCTTCGAAATTCAGTTCAAACCTTTGAAACACATAAAGCTTACCTTTCTTACCTGATGCTCCCCCTAAACCAATGCATCTTTATTTATCATTCCCATTTCCAATCTCAGAGCTGAGAATCTTTCATCTGCTCATGGTTTAGTGAAGATATCTGTAATTTGCATATTAGTAGCAACAAATTCAAGAAAAATATCAACTTTCTTAGTGTGCACAAGAGATTCCGGCGGGGAGAACTCTGTGTACACCGTAAGTAGAGGATCAGAGATGGCACAGGGAGAGTTGGGTTGTGTGTAGGGAGAGAGTAAGGCAGTAGTAATGTCTGAGAGAGAGACAGAGGTTTGGCAGAGCTTCCGCGTATGGCTAGTGTGTCCTCCTTTGTATGGAAAGGTTAACGTCCTATATATAACGGAGAATGTGACCGTTGCAGTGTGGTTAATGCGCCCATCAATGGCGGCTTAATTAGCTTAACCGCAACGGCACGTTCGTCCGCCTATATAGGGACCGTTACAGCACGTTATGCGCGAATACCGGAACCGTTATGAGGTTGACCGGGTTTGACCGGATTGACTGGGTTTATGGAGCTCATGCCATAAATATCTCAAAAGCAGTTACTAAAGGTCGCGCGCGGGCTTGGCTCGCACGCGACAGGACTTACTCTAGCCTCCAAACCACTAAGTCCCTACAAGTCCCGTGCAGTGGTATGCGAGGGCTCTGTCTCGCATCCCCCACATGGATAAGCGCGGCTGGTGATCCAGTGTGTGTGGACCACAATATGGTGTGCTAGATGGTTGCCACGTGGCCAAGATCTGTCAGCTCAGAAAGCACTATCTACATTAGCCCCCTTTCTGCGCGTGAAGACTCATAGCTGGATAGACTTCCATGCGCGGAAACCAACATACGCGTCGCCGCCACGCACCAATTCAAATATGAGTAAATTCAGCCCCCGTGCGTGCCATTATGACCTAAAACCCCTAGAGTCGTGCCGTCTGGCCTTTAGGGTTTTAGGGGTGACGTCAGCTTGTCCTGTGATTGCGCGATTTGACGGTGACGGTTGCGATTCGACTACTGAAAGGACGCAACCCTTCATTGTTTTTGGATAAATACTTTGTACTCTCCATTGTTGCAAAGCATCACTTCTTTCTTAAAGTGAATGATACTCGGAAGTCTTCGAGAGCAGATTCAAATAATCAATCACCAGTTCACTCTTGTCAATCGTCTTCTTCAACTGTGCGCATCCAAGCAAGCTTTACCAAAACAAGGTTGGCCTTGTTCAATTTTTTTTAACATACCGATGTATGCTTTGAACTGTGTTGGATCTGCAAACCCATGACATATTATCTGTTGAAAACTTGTGAAGAAGCTCCAATCTCTGAACCCAACTTTGATTTAATCCTTCAATGATAAGGACCTTGGATGTAGGGTTTTGAAATCCCTGATAATGCAAACAATTTCCAACTTTTAATTTCTGAAATTGGTACCAGAAACTGTTCATCTTTCTTCCCATAGATCTTGAATCTCAGAATTCAAACTGAAGTGTGCATATTTCTCCCCCCTTTTTTTCTTGCTCTTCCGTAGGAATGGCAAAGACAAAAGGAACTAGACCCACCAAGGAGGACGAAGAAATACCTGATCTTCCGCGAGCTCTATGGCGAAAATCCCCCTACCTGGGTGGCAAAGACTTCTATCATGCTAGGGTTAAGGCAAAGAAACTGCCTGCCCCCGTCTCTGGTGAAGGATTGCAAACATTAACCCCTCCAGTTAACTCGGCCTTGCTCGATTTGATTGGCTCCGAGGACGTGGTTCGATTGGGAATCGAAAATGGGTACTTCCCATATGCTGCGATTTCTACCCAAGCTTTTGTTCAGAAATTGGACTACATGGATGAGTGGATTGACCATGTATTGACTCATCACGCCGTGACTCTAAACGAGGCTGGCGTATACTTCGCAGTTCGTGCTATGAAGGGTGCTGCCGTGAAGCTGGACCAGTCCATGCTTCTAAACCTTCTTTCCCGCTACTCGCCTGCGACTCACACATTTCACTTCGCTGAGTTCGAGGCTGCCCCCACGCTCGAGGACGTGCACATGCTTTATTATCTATCTCCCATGAGCGAGGTTGATCCTTTGAGTCGCTTGAGGACAGATGCGGAGTTCGCCCTGTACGCGCAGATGGAGGAGTGCTTGGCAGAGGTGAAGAAAATTTCCACCCGGTGGACCACTACAAAAGTCCTTCCTGATTGGCAATTAGTTGACACATCTGCGAAAAACACTTGGAACAAATGGGTGCAGTACCTTTTCCGTGATTATGCGAACAGCAGCATCACCAAGAAGCTTTTGAGTGAAAACCCAAAGGCGGAGAACTACGTGGAGGGTAAGGGTTATCACTTAACCCTATGCGCCTTTCTCTGCGCCTGGTTGTCGAGGTACCTAATCGATGGCCACCCGCACGATGGGGTCTTTTATCACGTTCTGCCCCTTGCTGTGAAGTTGGCTCTCGGCCAGAAAGTCGCACTCGGACCTTTGGTCTTGGGAACATTGTACTACAGACTGGATCAGCTGGTCGTGGCCATGAAGGAATCGCGTGGCCGCCTCGACATACTGACATTTGTTAACATTGCCTTCTTGAAAATGTGGGTCTTTGAGCGCTGGCCTTCCTATGCTCCAATTGCTTCTAAGCCCAGCAGGTGGTGTCCCCCAGGTGCGGTGGAGGAGCGTAACAGCGGCAGAGCTGCGAGGTGGTTTGGGACAAACAATACCAAGTGCGTTTGGAGCCTGATGTGCGACAATCGGGAGGAGTTCATAGACAGGCCCTATGCCATGCGTATTGAAAACGTGCGATGGTTTCCAAAACTGTATCCTTCTAAGGGTGTTGTCTTCTCAGAAGAGCTCCTCTTCGAAGGTGGAGAGCATTTCCACGAGCGCTATCGCGAATTCTTTTGCTGGTGCCTGCGAGGTTCCCTTCCTGCTCTCGCAGAGTATGTCCGCGAGCTCGTGCCGAGGTACGAGAGGATTACCGTGGATGTTGATCCCACTCGCATTTCTCCCCAATTCGGTTTTGATGCAGTGGCGCCATCAATCTGGCCACAGTCTATTGTCAGAGGCTGCTATAAGCGTTTGTTGACAAATGAATGCAAAACAGTCTTGCTGAGCAATGTTCCCTTTGAGCAACCTGCAGGTAACCGTGAAGGCGGTTATTCCAAAAACTGGCTCGCATACTGGATCGCCCAGCACACAAGATTCGAGACACAGTCGGCCCCCCAGCCAAGCAGAGCTCCTGTGATCAAAAGAAACTCTTTTCCTTTTCGTCCCAATTGCAGTCTGGACGAGTCTGAATATGGTTGCTACTCATTGCTGGATCATGAGAACCATTTGTGCCCTGCCATCATTCTAGATGAAAAGACCGCCGCGGTTAGAAAAGGCGACTCGCATGTCATCAGATATAGCGAAACTTTTGCTAAGGTAAGCAACTTCTTTCGCATGCACTAAGCTTCTTTACTTCAATATATTGACAACTCATTCTACACCGCTTGCTGTAGTGAAATGTGCGGAGGTTTGCGTCTGGCGAGCGTTCCAAATCGCTGGTTAACATTATTGTTACCACAAGAAGACAAGGACAGTCTTTTCGGCTAGCATCGAGGATGGACCCTGAGGTCGAAGCCAGGATTCGCGAGGTCATGAATGCTTTTGCTGACTCGCTGATAGATAATGCTCCGGCCTTGTCTCCTCCTAGAGATGATCCGCCTCCTCCAGCAACTGCCGCGCCAAGAGCGAAGAGGCCTAGGCAAAGAGGAATTACAATTTCTTCTCCTAGAAGCGCTCCAACTTCTCCTCCTGCGAGATCCCTTTCTGCCAAGGACAAAGGCAAAGGTCGCATGACCAGTAAAACGCGGAAGGAGCTCGCAGTGGAGACCTTCGTTCCATTCGGCCAGGAGGAAGAATAGGAGAGACGGGAGCCAAGAGAAGGAGATGAAGAAGAAGAAGAAAGAGTTGAAGATGCGATACATGAGGAAGAATCGGGAGGTATATCAATCGTACTTCTCTCCTCATTATCTTAGTTCTTTTGCAATTTGATTTGAACAAATTGTTTCTTCGCAGATGATGATGATACCATCGGCGGCCTTTTGGCCAAGAGGCAGAAGAGGAGTGCTCATTCTGGCGTTTCTGATGAACCCATAAGCGAGGACATTCTCGCCGAGTCCAGGAAGACAGCTGCGGAAGCTGCCGAAAGGAGAAGAAAGCGAGAAGAGGAAGAGCTCGAGCGCATGAAGCAGAGGAGCCTTGAAGAACTACATGTCGACGACCTAGTGCGTCCAACTGATGAGGAAGATGCGCTTCCCGAAGAGGTGGCTCCCCGAGTTGAGGAAGAGGATGTGGCTCCAGAAGACGATGCGGCAGCCTTGGAGCAAGCCCAAACAGATTTTGAAGAAATCGCAGGCGGCAATGAAGGTGAGATTTTTAATCTCGCAGTAACTTATCGAGATGTTATTGCCGGTGCATTAAAGCATGGTGTGTCAAAAGCTGACATTCGCCGTTGGCTAGTAGGCAAGTGCGGTGAACCCTCAGGTAATCACTTGAACGATATGCATGAACTAGGCTTAACAACTCAAAGCATAATCATGACTAGTTTCTTCGCGCCCCAGGTCACGCTCATTTTAAAGACATACTTAACGAGGAAACCCTAATAGGGCAAGGTTCCACGTCCTTAACGTATGACGAGGATACTGCAATTCCACCTTTGCGTGGAGGTGCTTGCTCTTAGCTTTAGCAAAGATAGTAAAATAACGTACGATACAAGTTACCTCACACCATCGCATTTTGTATCGCAGGCAATGCTGATGAACCCGTGCTGGAGCAAAGAAGTCAACCTTCTGTGTCCTATGTCCCGGTGCCGAGTTCTCATACCGAGAAGCCCGTCGCAGCTGCTGAATACGCAGAGAGCCTCTTGAGGACGTCATCGAACTTTCTGATGATGCCGAGGCTGACACTGTGTTAATGGAGGAAGATGCCCATGCCGGTGCTGAGGAAATGGGAACGAATGCTGCTGATGCTGTCGCATCTGGAGATATCCCTCGCCAAGCTGCAACTTCTACCGCCATCATGCCCCCAGCAATGACTGAGCCGGCGGCACCTCTTCCTGCGTGGAGCTTTTGGGGATCGCAGGTTGGGGTTGCGATCACACCTGGTGCGGCTTATACTCTTCCCCCCAACTATGAGGAGTTAGAGCTCGCAGCTGATAGAAGGGTAATGGAGCGAGGGCAGCCTTCAACTACCCCAGCAATGCGCATTCCTTCTCTGCAAGAGATCCTTGAAGGAACTGGTACGTCATGATTTGCTGTTCACATCTCGCATTCTTCATTTGCGAATTTGATAGTATAACTTGGCTCTGACATTGTTTCAGGTCTGAAGCAAGCCGATGTGGACTGGCTAGTTCGGATGCGCCTCACCTACCCCCAATCATTTGCGAGGTCTCTGGAGATAGGTCCCTTTGATAGGAGGCTGTTTCTTACTGAGGCCATTTGGATTTTGGAGCAGCTGTCCGCAGCCACACCTGCGACCATTTCTCCTCAGAGTGCCGAATTGCTTTTTGGCATGTGCCAAAATCTTCTCGCCAAAGTTCAAGGCAGGCTGGGTTTCAAGTTTCTTATGAAAAGAGTTACACTGATTCGCGCAGCCGTAACTTTGAAACGCGGTCACCAAAACCTCGCAGCTGAGAAGCAGAAGGTAGAGCAGCAAAAGCAAAAGGTTGAAGAGGCTATGAAGCTCTATCATGATATGAATGCCAAGTGCGAGCAATTGAAGCAGGAAGTGGAGCAGGTGGAAAATGTGAGCCGTCAGTTTACCCCCCATGACTCCTTGATCAAGGGTTTATTTTGATTTTTGAAAAGTAGCAAATAAATAACAGAAACATTATTGTAATGTTGCTAGGGTTTCTCCCTCTTTTTTCTCAAAAAGAAGAATCGAAATGCCTGTTTTGCCCTTTTCGGGATTTGCTAGAATATCTCTGTGCATATCTAATTATGACATCAGCAATTGATAATCTGCCTTGATTTTCGCGCTAATTGCTCATTAGATAAGCACGCTTTCCTTGGGAAGTCCATCCGAATCATGACCATCCGTCATTAATTAGGATACGCAACTGAATCGTCGTAGCCTTTAGTAGGGTAATTGATCGTTACCGCTTTTCAAGGCGTAAGTGATTGACCTTACCCTCTTTTCAAATTCTGCTGACTCATCTTGGCAACTCAAGAGTCTTCACAAGGTCTATATAAACCCTGTCTTTTTCCATTTGGGTTCTTCATCCCAAAAATGTTCTTTGCCGTGAGTCCTTATGACTGCTGGCTTCAACGCTTATTTTCCGTTGATTCATGGCAACTTCAAGTTGTGAAACCTGAGTTTGCGCTTTGTGCTATAGAAATAGTTTCCAAGATCCGCTTTATGAGGCTTACTGATCTTTGTAACCTTCATAGAGAAGATGCAGATAATACCTCACTTTTGTTCGAAGAATTTTCTTCGTCTATTATGCTTGCATGTCATGTTTTCGGCCGCCTCCCGGTGAGGTGCAGCGCCGTAGTGACCTTGCTACCGACTCGTAATGAACGGCAGGATTCTCCTCCAGCATTCCTAGAGGAGAATTTCTTGCCTCCTCGTTCTTGAACTCAGGGTGGCGAGCCAATGCGCTTGTCTATCTGGACAAGGAGCCCATTGCCAGAGGAATGACTGCTCCCCTGTTTTGCACGGCTGCACACGCCGGAACAGGTGGTTCCTCTGGTACATATCTTGATCAGACAGAGGCCTTGTCAGATCCTGAGATCTTGGACGTAGCGTCACGCAGATCTTGCTGCTAGGGACGTAGCGAATGGCGAGCTGATCTCTTCGCAGGAGCGCCCTACTTGCTACAGATCTTTGGTCGCAGATCTGTGCATCCATAGCTGGTGTTAGGACCGTTAGGTTCATCCTTTTTTAGTTAGGATTCCCTCGATGTGTAACTTCTTGTTCGTAAGTTACTTTTTTTTAGATGCATTATAAACCATGTTGGCTGCGTAGTTAGATTTGAGCTTTTTCGCTTGTAAGCTGCTATCTAGACAGATAAATTGTAAGTCCTTTTGAATCATAATGATAAATCGCTTTGTATGATCTGCTGTCTTGTTTCAACAAAATACAATTTCGCATGCGTATTGGCAAAATTCGCCTTTTGTAGTACTATATACACACTTTGCATTGTCGCTTGGATATGTTTTTAGATCGTTCGAGATCGTGTTTGCGCAGCTGTGCTACCTTGGCAGATAGGCTCGTGATTTGCCTTAGATTCAAGTGCAAGTGCTATCTTATCAGATAGGCCTTTGTGGATCACTTAAGATCATTTTGCATAATGCTGCTATCATGGCAGATAGACTTAAGAACGATTTTAAAATCGCATTTGTATAGCGCTGCTATCGCGGCAGATAGGTTTGAAAGATCATTCATGATCATGTTCGCATGGGCTGCTATCATAGAAGATAGGCTTAGAAGATCAATTAAGATCATTTTCGCATGAGCTGCTATCGTGGCAGATAGGCTTAGAAGATCAATTAAGATCATTTTCGCATGAGCTGCTATCGTGGCAGATAGGCTTGAAAGATCAATTAAGATCATTTTCGCATGAGCTGCTATCGTGGCAGATAGGCTTATAAGATCAATTAAGATCATTTTCGCATGAGCTGCTATCGTGGCAGATAGGCTTGAAAGATCATTCAAGATCATGTTCGCATGGGCTGCTATCATAGAAGATAGGCTTAGAAGATCACTTAAGATCGTTTTTACATGAGCTGCTATCGTGGCAGATAGGCTTAGAAGATCAATTAAGATCATTTTCCCATGAGCTGCTATCGTGGCAGATAGGCTTAGAAGATCAATTAAGATCATTTTCGCATGAGCTGCTATCGTGACAGATAGGCTTTGAAAGATCAATTGAGATCGCATTCGAGTGAGTTGCTATCGCGGCGGATGCTTTTGCTAACAGTAATAATAAACCAAGTGAAGCAATATAAACAGCTACAAGTATACAGTTCTTCTCATTTGGGAGAAGTTTTTTATTATAGCACTCTCATATGGGAGAGATGAGATTACAATTCTCTCATATGGGAGAGATGATGCGCGAATCATAGCTATACAGAGCATAAGGCAACGTTGTAATAAACGCATAAAATGAGAGAAGTCAAGGATAGTACTTCTTAATCCAGCGCATGCTGACTGAGCTTGGGGTTGAGGTCGTTCCGTGCAACCTTCGTATGCTGCAATAGCCACTGTCAAAGACTTCTGTGACTTCAAAGGGCCCTTCCCAATTGGATGCGAACTTTGGGTGAGTCGCCTCTCGCATGCAATGGTCAGATGCGCGCAAGACCAAATCTCCAACTGCGAAATCTCTACGTTGGACTGTTTTGTTGTACGCACGAGCAATCCTTTCTTGATACCGTTTGTTGATCCTTTTAGCTTGCTCTCGCTTTTCCTCTAGCAGGACTAAGTCATGATCGCGTTGATTGTCGTACAAGGCGTGGAAGGCCAACCTTGCTGAGTTAACTTTTACCTCTGCAGGTACCACTGCCTCAGCCCCATAGCATAGGAGGAATGGTGAGACCCCTGTGGGTGTTCTTGGAGAAGTCCGGTAATCCCATAGGGCTATGCTTAAGGAATCAGCCCACTTCTTGTGGTCGTCTGCGACCATCTTGCTCAAAATCCTCAACAGCGTCTTGTTGGTCGCTTTTGCTTGCCCATTCCCCTTCGGGTAGTAAGGGGTGGAGCATATCTACCTGATGTTGTATTCTGCTAGCTTCGCAGCCACCTGGCGATTAACAAAAGGAGTGTCATTATCTGAAAGGATGGTGTTGGGAATTCCGAACCTGCATATAATGCTCTCTTGGATGAAACGGACCACAGATAGCGCATTCGCCGTCTTTAAAGGTATTGCTTCCACCCACTTGGTGAACAACTCCGTCGCGGTGAGAATGAAGTGATTCCCATGCGAGGTTGGTCGAATGGGACCAATAAAGTCGAGATCTGCGCAGATTGAGCTTTGAGGGCTTTCGCCTGACCTTGGATGGTGGCGTCCAAGAATTCTAGCGTCGGGGCCTCACCGGTGGTCGTAGGAGTGTCGCGGGTCTCCTCTCCTGAGGCGGCTTCGGTGGAAGGTGATCTGTTACTGACATCATCCTCCTGAGACATGCTTGCTTTTGATGGTAAGTTCACGTCGGGTTCACCAAAATGTGCACAAGAGATTCCGGCGGGGAGAACTCTGTGTACACCGTAAGTAGAGGATCAGAGATGGCACAGGGAGAGTTGGGTTTTGTGTAGGGAGAGAGTAAGGCAGTAGTAATGTCTGAGAGAGAGACAGAGGTTTGGAAGAGCTTCCGCGTATGGCTAGTGTGTCCTCCTTTGTATGGAAAGGTTAACGTCCTATATATAACGTAGAATGTGACCGTTGCAGTGTGGTTAATGCGTCCATCAATGGCGGCTTAATTAGCTTAACCGCAACGGCACGTTCGTCCGCCTATATAGGGACCGTTACAGCACGTTATGCGCGAATACCGGAACCGTTATGAGGTTGACCGGGTTTGACCGGATTGACCGGGTTTATGGAGCTCGTGCCATAAATCTCTCAAAAGAAGTTACTAAAGGTCGCGCGCGGGCTTGGCTCGCACGCGACAGGACTTACTCTAGCCTCCAAACCACTAAGTCCCTACAAGTCCCGTGCAGTGGTATGCGAGGGCTCTGTCTCGCAGCCCCCACATGGATCAGCGCGGCTGGTGATCCAGTGTGTGTGGAGCACAATATGGTGTGCTAGATGGTTGCCACGTGGCCAAGATCTGTCAGCTCAGAAAGCACTATCTACACTTAGCATGATATCTGATGAAATGGTGTCTGACATCAATGTACTTGGTTCTTGAATTTTGAACTGGATTATTTGTTTAATTGAATTTGCACTAGTGTTATCACACTTGATAGGTGTGCTCCTGAAATCAAATCCAAATTATCTTAGTTGTTGAGCAATTCAGTGTACTTGTGAGAAACATGCTTCTGCAGCTATATATTCAGCTTCAGCTGTTGATAGAGCAACTAAATTTTGTTTCTTAGAATGCCAACTGATCCAGGATGATCCAATAAATTGGCAAGTTCCTGAAGTACTTTTCCTATCAACTTTGTAACCTGCAAAATCAGCATCTGAAAATCCATGCAATAAGAAGTTAGAATGTCTTGGATACCAAAGCCCCAAGTCTTTGGTACCATTGAGAAATCTGAATATTCTTTTCACAGCAGTTAAGTGTGATTCTTTTGGATCAGCTTGAAATCTAGCACAAATACATACACTAAACATAATATCTTGTCTGCTTGCTGTGAGATAGAGTAATGATCCAATCATACCTCTATACTCTTTCACATTGACACTCTCACCAGATTCATCCTTGTCTAAGAACAGTGTAGAACTCATAAGAGTCTTGGCTTCCTTACATTGAGCCATGCTATATTTGCTTAACAAGTGTCTTGTGTAATTGATTTGATGAAGAAAGATGCCCTTCTTCAATTGATGTATTTGAAGTCCTAGGAAGAAGTTCAGCTCTCCCATCATGCTCATTTCAAATTCCCTTCTCATAAGACTTGAGAATTCTCTGCATAATTGATGATTAGTAGCTCCAAACAAGATATCATCAACATAGGTCTCAAATACAAGCAAATCTTTCTCTTGAGTCTTTATGAAAAGAGTCGTGTCTATTAGACCTCGTTTGAAATCATTTTCAAGCAAAAACTTTGAAAATCTTTCATACCAAGCTCTTGGAGCTTGTTTTAAACCATAAAGAGCTTTGTCAAGTTTGTAAACATGATCTGGAAATTTGTCATTTTCAAAACCAGGTGGTTGTGCAACATAAACTTCTTCTTGTAAGTAGCCATTCAAGAAAGCACACTTCACATCCATTTGAAAAAGTTCCATGTTCTTGTGAGATGAAAATGCAAGCAAAATTCTAATTGCTTCTAACCTGGCAACTGGAGAAAAAGTTTCCTCATAATCAATACCTTCTTCTTGGTTGTAATCTTGAGCAACTAACCTTGCCTTGTTTCTGATCACTTTGCTACTTTCATCCAACTTATTTCTGAACACCCATCTGGTACAAATGACATACTAGTTTGTAGGTGGAGGAACCAGGTTCCACACCTTATTCTTTTCAAACTCATTGAGTTCACTTTGCATAGCAATGATCCAGTCTGCTTCTTGTAATGCTTTCTTCACAGTTTTTGGTTCTACAAGAGAGATAAAATCTTTAAAAGCACATAAGTTCTTCAACTGTGATCTAGTTTGTGTACCAGTGGTTGGGTCTGAGATGATATTGTCAACTGGATGAGATAAGAGATATTTGATTCTCTGTCTTGGAGACCATGGTTCAGGTTCTCCATAGATCATCTCTGGTCTTGAACTAGTAGCTTTGTGACTTGTATCCTTCTGATCATCTTTTTCAAGGCTTTGGGGCTTATTTTCAAGGCCTTGAGCACTATTTTTAAGGTCTTGAAAATGTCTTCTTTTTTTTCTGAGCCTTTCTTGAATCCCAGTGGATTCTCAGTCTCTTCCTCTGATTCATGCTTGCTCAAATTCAAGTCTGCAAAACTTTCACTCAAAAAACCATCATAGCTTTCATCAAAAATAACGTGAATGCTTTCTTCAACCAGTTTGGTTCTTTTATTGTAAACTCTATAAGCTTTTCTATTCAGAGAGTAACCAAGAAATATACCTTCATCACTTCTTCCATCAAACTTACCAAGATTGTCTTTTCCATTGTTGTGGATAAAACAAGTACATCCAAAGGGTCTGAAGTATGAAATGTTTGGCTTCCTCCCTTTGAATAGTTCATAGGGGGTCTTCTTCAGAATAGGTCTGATCAAGCACCTGTTCAGTATATAGTTTGCTGTATTCACAGCTTCTGCCTAATAATGTTTTGGCAGCTTGTTCTCAAGAAGCATTGTCCTTGACATATCTTCAAGAGTCATGTTTTTTCTTTCAACAACACCATTCTGTTGAGGAGTTCTTGGAGCAGAAAAGTTTTGAGTAATACCATGCTTATCACAGAACAAATAAAATTCTAATTGATCAAATTCTCTTCCATGATCACTTCTAATTGAAGCTACATGTAGGTTTTTCATAGTTTGAAGTTCTCTGCAAAGCTTTGAAAATTCAGAGAGGGCTTCAGATTTTTCTTTGAGAAACATAACCCAAGTATATCTTGAAAAATCATCTACAACAACTAGCATATACCTTTTACCTTTTGGCGTAGTAGTTCTCATGGGACCACATAGATCCATATGAAGCAGTTCCATTGGTCTAGTTTTACTTACAAACTTCTTTGGCTTGAAGGAACTTCTAGTCTGTTTGCATTGAGCACAAGCTTTGAACATTTTCATCTTCTTTGAACTTAATGGGTGGCAATCCTCTTACCAAGTCTTTGGAAATTAACTTGTTCAAGGTGTGCAAACTGATATGACCAAGCTTCATGTGCCAAAGCTTTGAAACCACTTTCCAGGCCTTTAGACAATTCAAACTTTCACCTGAAACTTTGTTAGTCTAAAAATTATAAACATTGTTTGATCTAGAGGCTGTGAGAATGCAATCTACTGATTTCTCATTATGCACCACACACTTCTCTTTATCAAAGATAACTTTGTTGCCATTGTCACAAAGCTGAGATACACTAGGCAAGTTAAATTTCAAACCTTCAACTAGATACACATCAGAAATAGAGTTTTCAGAATTTGTACCAACTTTACGAATACCAAGAATATTGCATTTGCCTTTGTCACTAAGTGTAATTGAACCTTATGATTGCTCCTTCAATTCTAATAATAGATATCTCTTTCCACTCATGTGTCTTGAGCAACCACTGTCCATAAACCACTTCTGTTCTTTGATGTTGGTGAAAAACCTGCAAACACCAATCACTGCCTTACCCAGCTGTTAAATCAAGTGTGGAATTTGGATTCATATTCAGGATCAACCATGTTAGGTGGTTTAACCCTTTTAGGAACCCAAATCTGCTTAAATTGTCCTTTGAGTTGAAAAGGGAAAGTGTTCCTCATTATGTGAGGGTCTCTTCTTCTAAAAGGACAAGTCATCTTAACATGACCAGTTTTACAACAGTAATGACGTTTAGGAGAAGTTTTGTTTCCAGACTTCACAAATCCCGTATTGTTCTTCCTTGGGAAATTTGGATTGAATCCAATACCAACTTTGTGAACTGACTGTGAACTTCCTCCAAGAATCAAGTTCAACTTGTGTTCTGATCCAACAAGCTTGACTTTGACCAATTCAGATTCTTGAAGTTTCTCAGTAAGAGTAGTCTTTTGTTTATCTAATTCATCAATCTGATGTCTTAGATTGACAAGGTTGTTACTCATTAAAGAGTTTTCAGTGACTACATCCTTGACTTGTGTTTTCAAGGCTTTGAAACTGGTTTTCAAGGCCTTGAAATCACTGTTGGAATAGATGCCCTAGAGGCAATCTAGTTTAGTATGAATTTGTATATGGCTAGAAAATTCATTTATTATTTATTGGATATTTAATATAATGAAGTCCTTAGATTTACAATTGTGTTGTTTATCTTAAATATCCCTAGTCAAGTATAATGATTAATGGGACAATCATCTATAGACTAGTATGGGGTTGGATTGATATGGAGATATCACGATCCAACACATAGGTGTGCATTACGGAATGTTGCACTGGATTGACCCATCTCCGAGAAGGCTACATACATGTTATGTTGAGTCACAAGTGCTTCTCGCGGTGCAATGGTATTGTCATCCTTAGACTTGAAGTCACTAGATATTCTAGTTGTGGATCATTGTGATCTTGGTAGCGTTAAACGCTACACCGTAACTGGGTAGTTATAAAGGCGTGTACTGGATGCAATGAGAAGCAAGCTTAGAGATCGTAGTGGACGTAGAGAGGATTTTCCCCTCCCACATAACGGGAGCAAATATCCTAGGCCACTCGAGGGATAGTGCTTATAGAATGTCTGGCCAGACTCAAATAAATCAATATAGGATATTGATGTTATTTGCACGAATAAGGCTATTCCCATAGATCGAGAAACTATGGATTGGATATACGAGTGTGACTTGTATTTCTCGTGTCCAATCCGGATATGGAGGCAAAGGGATGAGACAATTACTTGTACAAAGGTTGTCTAGATGACTATTCTATTAGTTGGCTAGAATGGATGTTTTGCTAGAAACCGCTCCATATTAGCAAATAGTTGCTACCAACTAGATAGAACCTATGGGGTCACACTCTATATAGAGTTGAACTAGATTTGGGAATTAATTAATTGGATTAATTAATTAGAAGGATCACTTTTCAAACCCTTGCAAACTTAGTAGGGACTAATTTGCAAGGAAGGGACTAAATTGAATTCTAGTTGGACTAGAATAAGTCCTTTAGGTAGTTAACAAGGAGTTGTTGGACTATATAAAGGACCCTCCTTCCTTCCTTCCCATAACTTATGCTCATTAGTGAACATAACAAGAGTGGGAGAGAACAAAAGGAGAGAGAGCAAGCAACAAGGAGGCCGACCCGACCCCCTTGCCGCCGCCCTCACCCCGTCGGCCAAAAAGAGGGCCGAAGCCCCTCTTTTGTCTCGTTTTGCGTGATTCCTTCATCCTCTTCCTAATCCGGGCTAGCACCAAGGAGTTTGGGAGATCTAGGATCAACTCTAGGCGTGGATCAACTATAGAGAACGTGACATTATTCGCGTTTGAAGTCATCAAGGAGAACCCAAAGGTGTGTTTATGATTTCTTACCTTCACTATCGTTATGCATCTAGACTTGTGATCCTTGGAGGGTTTTGCATGGTTATTTGTTTGATTATGATTCCGTTGCGCGATCCATGAATCAAAACCCTACAATCACTGTCAGTTTTCTTCTAAGAGATTTCAAGATTCTGATTTAGGCAAACAAGTTGTAGGTTTACTTTTGCTTGCTCATGAACTTTTTTCCTTCAAAAGTCTGATCTCTTTCACATAGTCTTCCTCATTTAAAAGCATTGTTCTGAGATATTCTCAGCTTCTTTTGGTTTTGAAATCAGACAGTTTACCATTACCTCAATGTTCTTCTCTGAACTTTCATCATGCTTGGCCATGAAGCATAGGTTGGCATGTTCGTCTTCAGATTCAGATTTACTAAAGCTATCTGAATCACTCCATGAAGCTATCATAGCTTTCTTTCTTTTGTCATGGTCTTTCTTTTGAAATCTCTTGCTTTTATTGTGTGGATAATCTCTTATCAAATGTCCTGCATCACCACATTCAAAGCAGTTCATAAATTTTGATTTATTTTGTGAAGAAGAATTACCTTTGTAGTCCTTGCTACTGGATGGTCTATGCCTTTCTTTGTTGAAGTCTCTGTTTCCAAAGTTTTTCTTCATTTTGAGAATTCTTGTCAAGGCTTTGGAGATTAAGGAAATTGGATCTTCATCATCACCATCCTCAGTTTCAAGGCTTTGGGTTCTCTCATTTTCCTTGGCTTTGAGAGCTAAGTTCTTGACACTTTCTGGTAGCTCTCCATCAACTTCATTCATAGATATTTCATGTGTCAGAAGCTTCCCTTGTAGGTCATCAAGTTGTAGAATTGAGAGATTATGATTTTTTTTCAATTGTTGTGGTCTTTGTTCCCACTTTGCATTTGGAAGACTTCTTAGAATCTTCCTCACCTTTTCTTCATTGGAAAAATGTTTCCCAGTGAATCAAGGTTGTTGACAATGTCTGTGAATCTCTTGAACATGTCTCTGATGGACTCATCTGAATTCATCTTAAACAGCTCATATTGTCTGAGATAGATGTTGATCATGGTTTGCTTTACTTGACTGGTTCCTTCAAAAGTAACCACAAGTTAATCCCAGATATCTTTGGCAGTAGTGCAGCCTGAAATCCTGTTGAATTCATCTGTACTCAAAGCACAATGTAAGATGTTTATAGCTTTGTAATTCTTAGAGAATTGCTCTAATTCAGAAGAGGAGAGTAATTCTTCAGATTTGGGAGTTCTAATCCCATCTTTCTCTGTGTAGAAAGTCTGAGGTCCATTCTGTCTAATGGTCCAAAGCTCCATGTCTTGATCAATGATGAACATTTTCATCAAATCTTTCTAGTGAGCAAAATTTTCTCCACAAAATAGAGGAGGTCTGTTAGCAGCTCTTCCCTGTCAGCAGCTCCATGTAGATTAGATGTAACACCCTCGTTTTCCAATCATAAAAAAAATTAATTCTTAATTATATTACAAAATAATATTACAGAGTTTCAAAATGCCAAAAGAAACAAAGTTTTTGTAGTTAAACCCAACTACTCTATCTAAATGAAAATAAATTCTAACTTATTGAATTCGCCTAGAATCAGAAGCGGCGCGTCCAATCCCATCTAGTTCTAACCTGTGGGGTTTTTCGAAAACAGAAACAACAGAACCAAAGTTTCAAAGTCACTGGAAATAGAGTATACAAGAACCTCAATATGTAAACAGAGTGGGGGCACAATTTTAAAAGACAATTTCTTTATTAAAAGAACATCATTTAAAACATCATGTTTATCCAAGTAACATTCAGGAAAACATTTTCCCTTATTAATATCCAAAGTCCGTGATATCCAAAACAAGATTATTACCAATGTATCGGAGGGAAAAAAATACAATCTAATCCAAACCAATAACATAATAAGGGCATTCCAGGGAGTCTGTTAAACCCGCCCTACCAGGCGTTTAGGCAGCCGAAGTCTGGCCCGCCTCCAACCACCTCAGCCAACTAGACCTTTAAGTGTCGCGACACCCCCTAAGGGAGAAATCAACCCAGAAGGTGAGTACTAGATGTCATACCCTAGCCAACTGGGACGTAGGGCGAAAATAAGCCACCATGGGAAATGAAATATCCAAGGGACCTCATGGGTTCATTACCAAAATAATCATCCCCGATACACGGTTCTTCCACTTCACGTGTGACACGATTTCTTACGTGTATACGCAAGTGCACGGTCGAAGTAATAAAGATGAGTATTAAGCTCTGGTTGTCGAACCCACAAAGACAGTCTTGAGATTATTTAGCTAGATGATTAATTTAAAGTTAAAGTAACCGGAGGAAGAAATTGGTTGATTTAAGATTTCGTCACCCTCAAACTAGACTAATAGTTTTAGATTTTTGAATATTGATTGTGAATTTTCACTGATAAAGAAGGAACTAGGTTCTATTATACGCATCCCCTAGATAAATTCACTTTCCCCGATTTCACTTAGAAACACATAACCTAGATTATGTTCTTGATCACATAAATGCTCCTACAATCTTCTGTCGATCTCATGTAAGACTACGCCAAAATTTCACAGTCGTCATCTGACGATCCATAAACTGTGTCACTTAGCATGCTTTATGCTCAATTCTATGTAAGGACCCAAACCCTAAAGCTTCTCTTGTCGGTCCATCACGATACAGGGTTTGCTTTCGTTCTTTATTCTAGGCTAATCGTTTTTACCTGTCGGTCCATCAATTTTCACCAAGTAGCAATTATAGTTCGCGACGCTACAATTGCATAAAATAAAGTACAAGAATGAAATAAGAATGCAATCTAGATCATATTAAGATGACAAGTTCATGAATCAAAGCTTAAACAATCTGAAAAAGTTCATGACGTAGGTTCAAACGTACGAACCTAGTAGAGAATTTAGCTACTCATACTAATGTTTACAATAAATAAATCCATCGCAACCATCAAACGAGAGATAGTAGAGAGAGTTTAGAAATATCAAACGGAATCAAAGCTCCGGCACGAATCCGAGCTCCACCCTTGCTTTCACCTTCGTCTTCTTTTCTCCTGCTCTGCGTTCTTGAATCGAATGCCCAGTCAAAACAGCCTCCCCTTCATTGTAAATCAGATCCACGCTTGAAATAAAATTGCTTTATTTTCAGTTTTGACCCTCCAACAATGTGGGAACTTCCCCTCAACCCTAGGGGCTAGGGCTAGTAAAACAAAAGAATTCCGCTGCTTTGTTTTTCCCCGTGCGTTGGCTACAGGAGATCGTACGATCAGGTGAACTGACCGCATAAAAGCAGTGAGTTGTAGTTCTTTTTCATCCAAAATTTTGTTAAGTATTGGGGTTCTAATCGCACGATTAAAAGAAGATGATCGTGCGATCACCTGGGACTCTTCCTATTTCTCTTCTTTTTTCTTTGCTTCTGTGTTCTTCTTCTGACGATTTGTTTCTCTCTGCTGTGCTGCTGCTCTACTGCTAGTGCGACCATGGTTTTGTACCAGTTCTGATTGTTTCGCGGTGTAGGTTCAATCAGTGATGGTGGTTGATTAGGTAGCAGGTTAGTTAGGTTGAGGGTGGTTTGGAGATGGCTATTGGCTGGGCGTTATGGAGCAGATTGGGTCTGTGATGTGGGGAACTGGTGATGTAGGTGGCTGTGGTATTTGGTTGATTATGGGTGTTGCAGGTGGTGATTGGTTTGGGTTTAGTTTATAGGTGAAGGTAATGGTTAATTGATGGTGGTTATGGTGCAGGGGCAGGTTGTTCAGGGTGGCAGTTTTGTATCGGGTTTGTTTGGGTTTAGTGGTGAACTATGGTGAAGGTGATGGAAGAATGGTGATGCTGCTTCAGGTGGTTGATTGGTCTGATGCAATTTCGGTGATGGTCTGATGATAGAGTAATGGAAGGTAAAGGGGAAGGCAGTGGCTTGGGATGTAGGTGAAAGCAATGATGAAATGGTGTATGCCGGGTTTTGGTGGTGGCTAGGTGGTTTAGTTGTAGCAATTTAGGTACTGTGGTAGTGAAGACAGGCAGAGTGGTGTTGGTAATTGGAATAGGTTAGCTTGGTGATTGTTTGTGGTTGTTGTATTGGGTGAATTTGTCCGGTGGTTAATTGGGTATTAGAAGAAGGTGTATTATATTGTGTTAACGGTAAAGGGGCTAGTGATTTGTGATTTGTTTTGAATTGGTTTGTTTGTGGAATTGATTTTCTTAGGAAGTGAGTTTGGGTTTGATAGGTGAAATGGTTGGTGGTTAGTTAAGTGAAGGTATTGGCTGATGATTTGGCAGCAGTGACCACGGTGATTTTCAGGTTAGTTGGCCATGGTGTTGGATTGGTGTAGGTGGAAGAGGAAGTAATGGTTAATGGTGATGGTTGTAAATGGTGGTTATGTGGTACTTTTCAGCAGCTTCTTCCTCATTATTTCCGTCCATTCTCTCAGCCTTGAATTGTTTCCGAAGTTCGTCTCCGCCTCAATGTCGTGCTCCGAGCCTTCAGTACCTGAAATACACAGCACTAACATACCGGGTATGTGACAATTATAGCTCAAATAAACTAGAAAACACCAAGACTTGTCAATTAAGCACAATAAGCTCTAATACATAAATTCCTCACAATCATAATATATTTATCATGTATTTTACCCGGAAATCATACAAAACGGTAGGCTTTCAAGTGTACATATAACACCATAAATGGGATTATCAACGTGATTAATCGATTTAGGTACATTATGTAATTCAGATATTTCCAAAAGACATCTATAAAAAAGGAGTATTCATCATTTCAATGAGAGTTCGCAAAGTCATTAAGAGAGCGACATATGAAAAAGTAAAAAACATAAAGTTACGTCCAAGAAATACATTTGAGGCATTAAAGATTGAGCATTCAAGCTTACCTACCGTGCTCACTGAAATCCCTCAGAGAGATCTAAGAGTGCATCTCAAACAGATAATAAGGACACAGAGAGATGTAGGGTGTGTGTAGGGAGAGTTTAAGAAATGGTAACTCTGAGAGAGAGAGAGAGAGAGAGCTTAATGGCTAGTGTAGAACCAGATATGGACTCGTCTATCGCAACGAAGGGCTAACGACCCTATATATAGTGGGGAAGTGACGTTGTGAGGGGGTTAATGCACCATAAATGGCGAATTAATGGTAGCCCTCGTAACGGCACATTGGACCGTGTATATAGGAACCGTTAGGCACGTGACCGCACATACCGGAGACCGTTATAAGGTCAAGCCGGGTTTATAGGACGTGGCCATTAAGTCTCTCAAATCAGTTACAAAGGGTCGCGTGCGAGCTTGGTTGTCGCACGTGCGCGACGGGTCTTTCCCTAGCCTCCAAACCACTAAGTCCCTACATGTCCCGTGTTGGTACGCGAGGGCCTTGTCTCGCAGCCCCCACTAGGATTAGCATAGGTAGTTGTCCGGCGTGTATGGAGCACAGCTGGGTGTGCTGGATTGCTGCCACGTGGTTGTGATCTGTCTGTCTGGAAAGCACCATCTACACCTACTAATCACGCAATCCAAGAACAAGTAGTCAGTGAAACAAGCTCAGTTGTCCTGGTTTACGAGCTCGTGATATACAAGTATATAAGAAGCCTAATTAATACATATACCAATTCACCTAACTATGCAAGTCGTACGTGATATGCTAATCACCATGACATAAATGTCCCTATACTAATGCGCAATTCCTAAACATGCACATAATTGTGATACTAGAAATATTGTAAGTGATACTCAAAAAAAAAAAAGAAAAAAAAAAAAAAGAAAAATTGTAAGTGTAAATAAAACATATAACTTATCTCCTAGTTTTTTCTTTTTCTTATTTTTTTCAAATAAACTTATCTCCTAGTTTAGGTAGTGATAAAATAATAACTAACTCATAAAAGCCCCATTTGATTTCCAGTAATAAAAGTGATGATTTACTTTACTAAAAGGAAGTTAATTTTAATAAAAATAAAAGATTATATTATTCTATAGTAATGAAAATCTTAAACACACACACACACATACTAGTACGTAATAGAAATGAAGATATTTCTCAAAAAAAATGAAGATACCCGATTTTAATTGTTTATTAAGAAAAATATTTTTTAATTATTTTTTTTGAGTTAAAAAAATCATGTTTCATAGTATTAAGCAGTTCTGGAAAAATTTGATTAAGGAAACTAATTTAACCTATTTGTTTGTTTGTCTCTTTCACTTCACCAGGTCACACAACTACCACATACTAGCATATATGCAACCTGATACATATTGTATGTACAGTGTAGATATCTACAAGTACATAACTGTGCAAATATTATAACTAACCTATTGTGACAAGTATACATATATACACACGGATACTCTCTATTATACATAACAATTATATCTTTACTATCTTTAAAAGAGTTAATAATCTACTAATGGGAGTTGGTCCAAGTGGTAAACAACTTGGTTCTGCTTAAACAGGTCTGGGGTTCGAGTCCTTGCGTATGCAGAAAATTCTCATTGGGAGACTCACCTGCCTGGGTAATTCTCACTGGGAGACTCACCTGCCATACCCAGGCATGCGACCCGAGCTGGATTAGAGGGCGAAGCCCCGGAACCGGTTGGGAAACCAAAAAAAAGAGTTAATAATTGGGAAACCAAAAAAAAAGAGTTAATAATCTCAATTGATTCCTAAAAGTGTTTATCTTTACTATCTTAAAAGAGTGAATAATCTCAATTGATTGTCTCTCTAAATATATGTAATTACATTTGACTCCCACTTCAACCAAACCCTACTACTGCTCACGACGAAACGCCTCATACACGTTTCTTCCCTCAGAGCGCAGTGAATGATCGGACCATCTTCGGAGAACCCACTGACCGGGTCGCTGTGCTATCGGCTAGAAACACTTCTTGGAGTTTTCTCCACGCACGAGTTATTTTTCTGATCTCTGAAAATCATGAAAACCATGGTGGTCCGTACCATGCAAAGTGTCCTAAGGGCTTCCAATGCTCTGTGAAGGCACAACGCTGCCGAGCTCGCCCTTGAGAGGATTGGATTCACACTCCCACATAACTCCGACTCGGCCACGGTCGTATACCCTCTTTAAGGTATTATATCGAACACCTTGTATGTAGCTATATGATTGAATTTCCACAGTTCAGTCCGTAGTTTCATTTGTGGGTCGGTTTAGATTTCTTGAATTTTTCCTTATCAATGCTTGTGGTAATCGTTTTTCTTCTGAATGGTTTTGGATATATGGGTTTCAAGTTTCCGTGCCAATCACAGTTTGGCAGATTTCGACGAGTTTTGATTGGGTAGTGTCTTCAGATTTTCATCAATAAGATTTTGTTTCATGATTGATCCATAGCTTAATGAAGTACCCAACTATGTTCTCTGCAATCAGAGAACTGATTATTTGATCAATATCGTATCCGTTGACTTACTTTGATCTTTGAAATTCACTTGGTTTTTGGTCCTTAGTTTCGTTTGTTGACTACATGTTGAAATTATTTTGCCGAGCAATCTATAATTGTAGCGCTCTTACTGAAAATTGTGGTAGTCTATGAAGAAATTTTTTTATTATGTAAGCTATAAATTATAATCTGTTTAGAGGAAACATTTTTCAGTACTGAATTTTGAGTGATCCGGCAGCTAAAGTCTGATTTTTGTAACCGTGCTGCTTTCACGATGGGTGTAACGAAGAGTCATTTAAGAAGTCGGATGTCAATCCAGAAAACAATTTGACTGATGATTCACAAGTGCCTCTAGAAGAGATGTGGTGGAAGTCATTTGATGATGATATAAATGATCAAAAAAAGTCACTAGAGAAGAACATTGACCTGCCCCGATCTCTTGGTGTCAGTGTTTTATCCTCCTCCCAATCATTGGTTGATTTGATCTGGTTACTCTCTCCAATTAATTTGATTTGGTATGTCTCTCTAAGTGGATTTAGTTCATATCACTAATTAATTGACGTATTTCATGGTCCTCCTCGTGTATTTTTTTTTTATCAAAAAATAATATTCTGCGAATTTCACATCCTAACTATTTAATTATTATTTTACTTGCAAATTATATTTTTGTTGATTAGGTTATTCTTACTCATTTGTCAATTTTCTGATGTAGTATTGTTCTTGGCAGCCCTGTTCACGCTTTATTAAATTCTTATTCGTCTGACATAGGTATGCAACTGATCATTTGAGTTTAATTAAGTTTGTCAATGTGGCTATATTTATTATTAAGTTCTGGTTATGTTTTACTACGCGTTTATGTAGCGCACTATTAATTTGATTATGGTACTGCAAATCAAAGTAGAATAAATATGTGTTTCGTAATAGCTGGAAAGCGGGCGAGAAATCATGTTGTTGATTCTTAAAGGGTGAATATTCATTATGTAGGTATATTCATCGCAATTTGAGACCTGTAAATCAATATTCTGCTTGTGCCAAATAGCAATGCCTCAACCGATGGAGCGTGTTTGCTTGTCCATAAAGAATCTACATTGATTTTTGCCGGATTATTTTGGGCTTTAAAGAATATAATGCCAAAACAAATATCAAGATCAGTATAATCTATGCATGACTTTCACATTCATTTATGATTAATTTATACATAATATACAACTATATTGAGTTCTCTTAAATCAAGGATTTCCTCGTCTATTCCTTCTTGTCCAGTTATGTATTTGAGTAACTTCTCATTTGTTCTTCTTTCACAGTTTAGAAAATGTCATAAACGAGACAAGGGACTTGATTCAAATTCGATCAACTACGATATGCAAGTAAATTTGATTAACATATGATTAAGCCCTATCTTCTCTTCACACACTTATTTGATTAGATATATTTAAAAAGTTAAATATTGATATTCGTTGATCTAAATGGCATTTTCGGGTACATGACCATAATCCAGCTGTTATCATAATACCATGATAAGATTCGTGATATTTGAACTGTTAGATGGTATATAACTTGTTGCCGGAATACTGGTGGAACTCTTTCTGGATAGACAAAAATAAAGTTGTCAACAATTGTCTTGCAACAAAATAAATTCCTTGACTGCAGCTATTTTCATCCGAAAAGAAGCCTTGAGATAGTACACTTGCGCTCAATACTAGAAGGATTGTAGATTTTCTTTTTGAGAAGTTTTGTTAACCGTGGTGTCTAGGGTAGATTGCGCACACCTCGACTAAGCCACGACAACCTGGAGTATACCTGCAGTCTCTTGAAATGGTCAGTTACCCCAAGATTGTAGAATTTTCACTTTAGAAAAATAATAATTAAGATATAAGTTTACCCATTTTGGATCGAGAAAAGAAATCCTTAACTGATGAAGATGCACTTAAACTTTAATGTTTGGTAAGAATTGGAATAATAATGTTACATGATATGGCTGACATCATGAGGTTTAGGCCTTTGGCAACATGTTTTTACATTTTTGGGATTCACTTGTGCCTGTAGCTTAATCTTTCTAAAATTTAGCTTTCTGAATTTTGAATTATGTTCTGTGTGTTTTGGCGAGAGGCTTGTTAGTAGGTCATTCGTTTAGAAGAAATGTAACCCGAGTCCAGAGGTTAATCAAATGACTGGGATTTAATTTTGTTTAACGATGATGTTGCGATTTTTTTTATCTTGAATTGGGTTTCCTCTAAAAATGTGACAGTACTCAATGTTCTGGTCAGCGGTTCATTCATATTTGGTGTGGCATGGTTGACATAACTATCTTTATATCCCTAATTGTACATGTTCTCTGATAGGAGGTAAAATGTCAAGAAAATTTATCAAATTTGTAACTTATGATTAGGACTTCAAAATTACTATAAAGTTCAAAAAACTTTTTAAACAAGATGGAAAAACATTCAATTTTAAAATCACGATGTCCGAATTGTCACATACACATTAAAAATAAATATTTAAATACAACCACATATTATAATGCGAAAATCAAACTACTGCTCCACTTCTTATCTGCTTCAATTCCATCATTATTCGGTGACATTAAGCAGTAATTGGGCTGATTCTGCTTCTATCTGGTTAATTATTTTTGGTCTGACCTTTCCATCCTCATTTTTCTTTCTATAATCAGTAACATACATTTTTTTATCTCTCCATTCTTCTATGCATGTGCAGTTCTTATATACTTAACATTGTCTTTGTAGTTGCAACCTTAACCAGTGTTTAACCGTAATAATCAATACGATAGCGCACTTGTTCAGGTGTATACTCATTTTGATTTAGTAAAGAACAACTGGTTATTTTAATTTTTGTCGGTGCCCTAGACATGTTCTTCTGCGGTAAATATTGAGCAAAATTGTTTCTTAGATCAAACAACATAATCGATATATGGGTTGAAATGTTCGTTATGTTCTTGTGATTGAAAATACTTATCAAGCTAAACAGTGAATTATGTTGATTTATACATGCCCACTTCGTACAAACTTGATTGACTAGAGATATATGATTTCATTCTCCATAATCAAGCACTTATTCTTGGCTTCTTTCAAGTCCTTCAGTATCTTAAATTGCCATGTCAAGATCTTTACAAGTAAGGCAAAAAATTAGTCTCTCGAACTGGTGGATCCCTCCAATCTGATGGTGTCCTCTTCTCTCTTCATTATTCCAGTCTCAGATCAATCTCTCTTGAATCTCATGGTCAACAAATTATGCAATATATTCATATCTCAGTAAAATTTTATTTAGCTCTTTACTTGCTTCATCTTCTCTGAGGGTTGCATATCGAATTATCTATTTCAGTCGCTGATTCATTAGTTTATTCTTCGCATTTAGTTTGTATCGTCTATCTCTCATCTATAGTAACTGTGGGGTTTTTTGGTTGATTCAAAATCCTAGCATGGGATGGTCAAAGCAAGGAGAGTGGTAGTTTTGAAGTAATTACATTACTTTGGCAGCAAGGAATCTCTTTGATTCCTTGTAGGGGTCTACTTCGACTAATACATTTGGTGTGTTCTTATAGGGTTAGGAAACAATTTAGGATGAATTATTTCCTAGTTTGTCTCGGATTAGTTTTGGACATTACTTCGGCTCCAAGTCTTGTACTAGTATATATGTAGATGCTAGGGTCATGACTTGGAGTGTGCTTGGATTTGGTTTGGCTTCTCATCAATAAATTGGTTCGGTTTGGCCGTGGATTAGCTAGTCTCAAAACTAATGAACCACGTAATTCTTGTGTTCTTGATCTTGCTCTTGATTGTTCTTGCTTTCTCTTATTTTCTCACGTATTGGAATACTAACAAGTGAGCCAGGTTACGCTGAGATTCAGGAGGAGCGATGGTGTGGGTTTGCGATCAAGATCTGTCGGGTTTGATGGGAGTATTGGGTCTCCGCAGGTTAGCCTCTGAAACAGGGGGTGCAAGCACACCAAGCCTTTGTTGGAGGCTATCGCGTTCCTTGTTGGGGGAGCTATCAGACTCTTGTTGTGGAGCATTGGAATTGTGGATCTAGTTTTAGTACATACGGCACACTTTTGGTTCCGACATGCCTCAATCGATATGGCGTGCTGACGCGAATTAAAAACGTGTTTAGACGCAAGTATACGGTCAAGTAGTAAGTGGAGTATTTTACGACTCCGAGTATCGAACCCAAGGGAATTATACGATTATTAGCTGAGTAAATATTAATTATACGATACCTAAGTAACCGGTACGAAGTTTTTGATTTTGAGAGTTTTTCGCCCACAAACAAGCGACTTAAAAAGACTAACAACTAAGCTAATTATTTTTGTATGAATTTTAAATTTAAACTAACGATTGTGATGAAATACGATTAATAAGGAGAACTAGATAATCAAGGGTCCCTAGGGTTGAATACGATTTCCGGACTAAGCTTAAGACACTCTAGTTATGGTTGATTACACCGGGTCACACTCATTACACTCTTCTATCGATCTTATGTAAATTTGCTTCACGGTTAGCTTCAGGTCCTTTCGATCCACCTTCGTCTGTCGTTCCACACTAGTTGGCTTGTTAGGTCCGTTCACCGGGTCCTATCGGTCAACCGCTTTCACTAAAACCTAACCAATCCCAACCGAAACAACCCACACTCGGTCACTCGAGTTCTTTTCTCCTCTCGGTCTCCAAGAACTACAAGAATGTCAATTGCGTTCTTAACACACCCGGATTAGTTCACTATCGTGCAACTAAAAGGATAACTAGCATGCTATGGGTGATCATGTAGGGTTTTGATTCATGGATGCGCAACGGAAACACAAACAATCATTAACCATGCAAAACCCTCCAAGGATCACAAGTCAAGAGACATAGCGATGGTAAAGGAAACGAGGCAAGCCAAGGTGGGCGGCACCCCTTTAGGCCGACGGGTGGGGCGGCAATCCTAAGGGGGGTTCGGCCCCTTTGTGGGATTTCTCACTCTATCCTTTTCTCTTCCACTCACTTATGTTATGAGCATTAGTGTGGGAAGGAAGGAAGGAGCATCATTTATATAGTCCAACAACTCCTTGTTTACTACCTAAAGGCCCTATTCTAGTCCTACTAGAATTCAGATTAGTCCCCTTTTGCAAAAATAGTCCTTATCATGTCAATACATGGATTAGTTCTATTTGCAAATTAATCCTAATAATGTCTATACATGAATTAGGCCACCTTGGCATATCCTAATCATGTCTATACATGGATTAGTCCAACTTGCATATTAGTCCTACTAAGTTAGCAAGTTGTTGCGATTTGATCCTTTTAATTAATTAATCATATTAATTAATTATTTCCCATGTCTAGTTCACCCCTATATGGCGTGTGACCCCATAGGTTCTATTTAGTTGGTAGTAACTATTTACTAATATGGAGCGGCCTCTAGCTAGACATCCATTCTAGCCAACAAATAGAATAGTCGTCATGACAAACCTTGTGCAAGTATTTGTCTCATCCCTTTGTCCCAATATCCGGATTGAACACGAGACATACAAGTCACACTCGTATATCCAATCCACAGTTTCTCGATCCTGGGAATAGCCTTATTCGTGCAAATAACATCAATATCCCATATTGATTTATTTGAGTCTGGCCAGACATTTTATAAGCACTATCCCTCGAGTGGCCTAGGATATTTGCTCCCGTTATGTGGGAGGGACAAATTCTATCTACGTCCACTACGATCTCTAAGCTTGCTTCTTATTGTATCCAGTACACGCCTTTATAACTACCCAGTTACGGTGTAGCGTTTGACGCTACCAAAATCACAATAATCCACAACTAGAATATCTAGTGACTTCAAGTCTAAGGATGATAATACCGTTGCACCGCGAGAAGCGCTTGTGACTTAACATAACATGTATGTAGCCTTCTCGGAGATGGGTCAATCCAGTATGCCATTACTCCTAATGCATACCATGTGTTGGATCATGATATCTCCATATCAATCCAACCCCATACTAGTCTATAGATGATTGTCCTATTAATCATTATAATCGACTAGGGATATTTAAGAATATAACACTTATATTCTAAGGACTTCATTCATGTTAACATATCTCCATATCGATAACATAATGAATCGTAAATCCATAAATTTCACAATTAATTGATTGCCTCTAGGGCACAATTCCAACAGTCTCCCACTTGCACTAGAGTCAATCTCCTGCATCATATGCCTATTGATCTAGAGCGGCCCTCCACGCTTCCGCTGCGTAGGGGCGAGACATCTGTTGGTACCTTGCAAATACTCACATCTCCTCTATCAACAATTTGATTGAGATTGAATATTCTGAATAAATGCATCTTATGCATTAATTTACTCAGTCCTCTATGTTAGAATCAGTGACTGAATCTTGCCTGGAACCTTTCCAGCTCACAGTCGCTCCCACTAGGGCAAAACACAAATCTTGACTTTATAATTTGAAATCTTCTTTGTTAGATTTGAAGTTTGCATCACTGTAACTCCTTACAGCAAACTCTTCGTATCCTCCATTTATCAAAAATTCATCCTTAGTGCTTCTCAAGTACTAAAGGATAATCTTGATAATTTATCCCGTGACTCTCACCCGGATTTGACTGGTATCTTTGTGTCATGCCATATGACACAACTGGCCTAGTACATAACATGGCGTATCTCATGAATCTTATTCATACGGTCCCTTCCCAATCTAATTGGAAAGACAATTAGCCTTCCAAAGACTAATTCTATGTGACATGGGTAAGAATCAATATTATTTTTACGTTGAACCATTTCAACACATTTGTCAATTTATGTACTATGATCTAAGCTATACAACCATCTTGATCTACCTCAATAGATCTTCACAAGTTGCTTCGCTTAAGTCTACCATTAGAAAGTCAACTCCCTAGTCAATCTACGTAAGACTGCCAAGTAGGGGCAACATTTCCAATGATTAAGTATGTCTCCACATACAAGACCAGAAACATAAATGTGCTCCCACTAACCTTCTTGTAAACACAAGTCTCATCTTCAATTTTGATGGAACCAAACTCCTTTGATTACATCATCAATTCGAAGAGTCCAACTCCTAGAAGCTTAATTCAATCTATAAATAGATTGCTACAAGCAAGATGTGAATGGATTTAAGCATCACAATTGGGGAAAGATTTTTTTTTTTTCATAGTCTATACTATGAGCTCACATGAAATATATTTCCTACCAATTTTCCCTTAAAGGTAATCATATTACCATCCATGTTGGTTTCCTCATAACCCACTTGCACCCTATGGGTCCTACCCTTCAGGTGGTTCCATCAAAGTCTATAATTTGTTGGTATACATGGATTCCATATCGTATCTCATGGCTCCAAGACATTTCTAAGAGTATGGCCACATGTGGCCATCTCATAGGTTGTAGGCTCATCTCGATGAGCAATATATCAGGGGTTATGAGAAAACCTTATTTCTCTAGTCTCTCGATATATCCTACCTGACCTACGAGGTTCTTGTGTTTTTCTGAGTAGGTTGCTCCACAACACCTTGTGATCCTACTCATGTTCCATCAAACGGATCAATGTTCCATTGTGGTTCTTGAACTTTTCAAGTTCTACTGTCCTCCCACTGTTTCTTTTAGAGATAATCTCTACCTAGAAACACTGTAGTTCGAGCAACAAACAGTTTGTTCTCGATTGGGTTGTAGAAATAATATCCTTTTCAGGATATCCCACAAAACATTTATCCGAATTGGGTTCAAGTTTATTTTGTAAACTCTTTTAGATAAACTTCATAACCCCAAATCTTTATGAATGACATACTAGGACACTTCCTAGTCCATATCTCATATGGCGTTATTCATATTCCGTTTTTGATGGAACAAGGTTAAGGGCGAAATTTGCTGTAATTAGAACATAGCCCCAAAAGTAAACTGGAAGTTCTGTTTGACTCATCTTGGACCGAACTGTGTCCTACACGGTTTGAACTCTCCTCTTTAGACACGTCTAACCCATGTGGCGTGCTAGGTAGAGCGAGTTTTGGATCATATCCAATACTCCCATAGATTCTTGTCAAACTCTTGGCTCAAGTACTTTCCTCTATGATCCAATTGTAGAGCCCTAATTGCCAAGCTGGTTCTCTACTTCATTCATGAATACTTTGAATAATTCAAAGGATTCTAATTTGTTTCTTCATAAGATACACAAATCCATATTTCTCTGATCCTATCAGTAAATATGATGAAGTACAAAAAACCATCTTTAGCATTTGTGCTTAGCGGTCTTCATACATCAATATGTATGATTCCCAAAAGATCATATCTTTGCCTAATAAGTCTTACATGTCTCATATGATTCAATAATCAAATGAGTTCCAGAAATCCATCCTCATGGAGTTCTAGATATGTATCTCTTATTTATGAGGCCTAAACGACAATGCTAAAGATAAGTGAAGTTCATATCATTATATGCAAACCTCTAGGTATTAATGTTATAGATGAAATTATCATGATCATGGATATAGAATTCACTTAGACAAAATTGCATTACAATAATGCATATCATAATAAATGGAACAACATTTTTCCTTTATTATGATAAGGAGCTTTCTTGTCCAAACAAGAAACTATGATAATGGTCCTACTCATAGCTAGGACATGATCGTTTTTGTCTAATTCATGAACAATTTCTTAAAGGTATAAATAATTTCCTACGGCTTCTTCAGCAACCCTTTGCTTCATAGCCCCACGTGTAGGATTATTTCTTCCTTATCCAATTGTCTTCGTCTCTTGAGATCCTCCACATTTCTATAAATGTGAGATCCTCATCTAGTATCATATACTTATGATGATAAGACAGACACATTGATTTCTATAACAAAATACCCATATTGGAATTCATAATTCCTTTATTACTACTTCCAGGTACTTTGGGTAGCCTCTCTTCCTCTACACCACCTTTGGTACTTCGAGGCAACTTGGTTTTAGCAACAAACTTGCTTTATACCCATGGGGTCGGCCCAAACTATTTGCCCTTACCCATGTTGTTATCCATTAACAACTTTGCCCATGCCCATTATTCGTGTTTTGTTTTAGTGATTTTTCAATCATATTGAGTAAATCAATTTTAAAACAAAATAATAATTGCATCCAATGCAATTCTTGGTCCACTTGGGTGAATAATCGTTTATTCTTAATCTATCTCATAGATAATGCATATTCACTAATGTTTCAATCATATTGAATTAGTATATTTGCATAACCCAAAGTGGAGCAACACTTCAAACCTTTCATGTTTAGCTCGCTCTTTTGAAAGAGTTTCTTTTAATGTATGATCATATCATACTTCTCCATGTTTCTCTTCTTGCTTCCAAAGCTCAGAGTTCATGGCGGCTAGCATGAGACAAGTCATAACCAAAGAACCATTCTTTGGTGTTCCTTTCATAGGTTTTAGTGTGTTTTGGTAGTCGGTGGAAGAGAGCTTTATGTTCTACGAAGTACAACAATTTCCTTTTATTTGAGAACAATTTTCAGTTTTATACCAATCTAGATTCCAGACAACTCGTCCATCTTATGGACATCTAGTCGTGTTTTGTTTGTTTAATGCCATGGGTATTTAACACCAAAAGGATTATGCAAAGTTTGTGACGTTTAACTATATTTAACAAGGATTTAAATTGTTAAACATAGCTCCCACTATTTTTCTACGGATTAATAACCCTCAAGATATTAATGCGGAAAATATCCTTATATTTTCTAGTGGGCCAAGATCCATGTTTCATCTCCTTATGAGCTTGCTTTGGCAAGTCACCCATAATTTGACTACTTTAGGTAGGAACAATTCCAATTGCATCCCATATGCAACTCTTGGTTCAATCGGGCAAATAACTCCTTATTTATCCATCCATATGGATAATCCCAATTGATTGCCTCTAGGTTTCTTAATCATATTAATAGCCCAGTTGTGTTCAACCTCTTATTTAAACAATTGCACATTGTTACGTGCCATCGCATTCCATCATTATGAACCAAGTCGCCATGCTTTGGCACGCACGAACTTGATAAATAATGATGATAATGAGTGTTTAAATAACGAGAAGGCTAGAACACAATATTTGAACTTTGAGGGATTTTTAAATTCAATTTTAATTATTTTGTTGATCAAAATCAACTAATCTATCTATTTGAGTTTGGGCACAACTCCAAATAATAGATCCGGGTTGTCTAATTATCTTATTATCCTAATTGCATGCATCATCCATACACCAACCACAAAATAATAAGACAATAAAGTAAACAACCACAAAACAAAAATTAAACGTGATGTGGATATGGCCTTTTCTAGACTAAGATAATTCCAAGCCAATGGAATTATCTATGAACCCTAAAAGCAAAGACATCTCCATGCGTCTTCATCTTTTGGTCCATCCTTCATAGTCATGTGGAATGCTCCATGCTCCATGCTCCATGCTCCATCCTTTTGTGGCTTCTTTGGCTTTGGGCTTCTTTTCTTCAATCTTGGCTAACAATCTACTTTATCTAGCAATAGCCAACTTCTATACTAAATAAAATAAATCTCACAAGTTGAGAAAAAAAATGGCACGCAGGCCATAAAACCCTAATTAATTATTACAATTAATTGATCAGCTCGCAGGCCGTAAAACCAAACCACAAAATTAAACATCCACATCAAACCACATCCTAAGGCCATATCCAATCACCATGCGAATTGCACATAAACAGTTAAAATTTAATTTTAACGCGCTTGGTCAATTTTAATTGATTTTAGGATTTCTAGGGTTAAAACGGTCCATGGTCTCAACAATCCAATTGCCCGTGCCCAAAAAAGGTGAACCGCAAGGCCCTAGGGCCGGCCCGGCCCCTAGCCCACGCGGCTAGGCCGCGGGCTAGGGCCGCCCGGCCCCTAGGGCGGCCAAGCTTGGGCGGCAAGCAAGGGGGGGCGATCCCTAGGGGGGCCGAACCTCCTTATGGGAGTTGTTTCCAAAACAACTCCCTTGCTTGGTGCCCAAGTTTGGTTGTTTCCTTGTTTTGGAAGAACTCCTTCTTCCCCAAGGATGACCAAACCCCAGATCTAAGATCCTAAAATTTCTCAAACTCACCAATCATGCATCTAATGCAAAAATTGGATCTTGTTATGATTACTTATTGACAAATTGCATCCCATGCTTGATTTGTCTTGTTTTACGCGATAAACAATCAAATTAAGGTGTAAAACAACTAAAACGTAACACATAAACCACGTTTATGCTCTACGACCTGTGGCTCTGATACCACTGTAGGGTTTTGATTCATGGATGCGCAACGGAAACACAAACAATCATTAACCATGCAAAACCCTCCAAGGATCACAAGTCAAGAGACATAACGATGGTAAAGGAAGAAATCAATAACACACCTTAGGGTTCTCCTTTGATGACTTCAAACGCGAATAGTGTCACGTCTCTACGGTTGATCCACGCCTAGAGGTGAGATCTAGATCTTCCTATCCTTGGTGCTAGCCCGGAAAGAGGAAGAGGAAGAAGAATCACGCAAAACGAGGCAAGCCAAGGTGGGCGGCACCCCTTTAGGCCGACGGGTGGGGCGGCAATCCCAAGGGGGGTTCGGCCCCTTTGTGGGATTTCTCACTCTATCCTTTTCTCTCCCACTCACTTATGTTATGAGCATTAGTGTGGGAAGGAAGGAAGGAGCATCATTTATATAGTCCAACAACTCCTTGTTAACTACCTAAAGGCCCTATTCTAGTCCTACTAGAATTCGGATTAGTCCCCTTTTGCAAAAATAGTCCTTATCATGTCAATACATGGATTAGTTCTATTTGCAAATTAATCCTAATCATGTCTATACATGAATTAGGCCACATTGGCATATCCTAATCAAGTCTATACGTGGATTAGTCCAACTTGCATATTAGTCCTACTAAGTTAGCAAGTTGTTGCGATTTGATCCTTTTAATTAATTAATCATATTAATTAATTATTTCCCATGTCTAGTTCACCCCTATATGGCGTGTGACCCCATAGGTTCTATTTAGTTGGTAGTAACTATTTACTAATATGGAGCGGCCTCTAGCAAGACATCCATTCTAGCCAACAAATAGAATAGTCATCATGACAAACCTTGTGCAAGTATTTGTCTCATCCCTTTGTCCCAATATCCGGATTGAACACGAGACATACAAGTCACACTCGTATATCCAATCCATAGTTTCTCGATCCTGGGAATAGCCTTATTCGTGCAAATAACATCAATATCCCATATTGATTTATTTGAGTCTGGTCAGACATTTTATAAGCACTATCCCTCGAGTGGCCTAGGATATTTGCTCCCGTTATGTGGGAGGGACAAATTCTATCTACGTCCACTACGATCTCTAAGCTTGCTTCTTATTGTATCTAGTACACGCCTTTATAACTACCCAGTTACGGTGTAGCGTTTGACGCTACCAAAATCACAATAATCCACAACTAGAATATCTAGTGACTTCAAGTCTAAGGATGACAATACCGTTGCACCTCGAGAAGCGCTTGTGACTTAACATAACATGTATGTAGCCTTCTCGGAGATGGGTCAATCCAGTATGCCATTACTCCTAATGCATACCCATGTGTTGGATCATGATATCTCCATATCAATCCAACCCCATACTAGTCTATAGATGATTGTCCTATTAATCATTATAATCGACTAGGTATATTTAAGAATATAACACTTATATTCTAAGGACTTCATTCATGTTAACATATCTCCATATCGATAACATAATGAATCGTAAATCCATAAATGTCACAATTAATTGATTGCCTCTAGGGCACAATTCCAACAGATCACACCAAGCACACATGTAACTACGACCAAGAACACAATGAATAAATCAAACATAAACATAGAATTAAGCTAGAAGCATGAATCAAGTCAAAATCCGGAAAAATCCTAATCAAAACCCTAGTTCTCCATTGATTATCTGGAAAATAGAAGCTTAGCTAGACATATAATTTTTTAGCAATACATAAATCTCCATAATCAATCAATAAGGGAGAAAGAAGAGAGATCAAACGAGTAATCTTCAAGAATTGATGATTTCCGCCTTCAATCGTCGTCTCCCCTTGTTTCTTGCTCCAAATATGCGTGATTACTCCCACAAGATCGCCCCTCTACATTATAATAGGTCTGGAGTCTTCAAAATTTCAAAAAATAGCAAAATAGCCCCAAAAATTGCGATTCTTACCTTCTGTTCGCACGAACAAACGGGTGTTCGTGCGAACAGAGTTTTACTCTTTGTTCGTGCGAACAACTTTCTGTTCGTGCGAACACTGTTCACACGAACAACTTTCTTGTTCCTACAATTTAAAAGCCCATTTTTCACCCTTTTGTCCATCTTGAAATTTTTCTAAGGCATTTTGTTTGTGCGAACAAAAGTTTGTTCGCACGAACACCCCTGGGGAGTTTCTCAAATTTGCATCCTCTTTGACGGACCATATCTTTCTCGTCTGATCTCCGTTTTAGCTCTGTGACCTATCGTTGGAAATATCTTTGAGTCTAATTTCATTTTCCACTGGTCTCACTCCAAAATGTATTGTAGAACTCGACATACTATCAAAATAGTGGAGATTGGTCACTTTTGCTCCTCCGACTTTGCTTCTCTTGCTTCCTCTTGAGTTTGCTTTGTTTCTGAAGTTCGTTTCATGCCTCCTAGTCATCGTTTAGCATCCGTTCCTGTCAATACAACATGAATAACCATACCAAGCGATTATATTTGACAAATAACATCGAAATATGCATCGAAACGCCCTGATTAACAATAAAGTGCTAGAAACTCAACTTTCTACGTTTTCTCAACATTCATAGTGTAAAACTCATATTTCAACCCCGGAATCACGCAAAATGATATAAAGTATGCAAGAAATATAACTCTAATAGAGAGTTATCAAATTCTCCCACACTACCCTTTTGCGCGTCCCGAGCAAAATCAATGACAATATCCCTCACACTATGATTTTCAATCCACCGACTTGCATACAATTTCACTAGCCATGTGACACAAACAACTCACACACACGAGTATGAAATCTACATGCTCTAATGAAACTCTATATTTCACAATGCAAATATTGAAACAACACAAACTTATTCTTATCTTTTTTCTTTTCTTAGAGATCGGGAAATCTCACTATCACTAACCAAAATCATCAAGCTCTCACAAGTCTCTTTTGAAATTTCACAATCAATAGCAAGAAATTTAGATAGAATGATCCTACGCACAAGCTCACTAAGGGGTCCCCAAACATCCACCATAAACAATACAAGACCCGGGCACGTCCTTTAGCTTAGAGGGTCTAGGCATCCTTAATCCTATAGTAGTCTTTCGTCGCCAAGTCATATGAGGTTTTCAGACCCTCTCAGCCGTTATTGCATTGAATGCAAATTTTCTCAGTGATGGGAGACACAACTCCGTGTAATACGGCTTGAATTTAATTTTCCCTAGCCGCTCTAATTGGATTGAATCCAAATTCCCCGTGTGAATGGAGGCGCATTAGGTTGATCACCGTATCTAATCCAAGAGAAGATCTTGATTTATTTTTTTTCATTCTCTTCTAATTTTTTCAACCGTGCATTTAGAGCAACTAAGTGTGGGCTTTTTCGATTAGCTCTTGAAACCGCCTTAAGGGATGGTGGTGTACACTCCCTAACTTCACTTAGGCTAGAGCAGCGTACCACATGGAACCGACGCTACACGAAGGTCCACCCCAGTTTACAAGAGGCCACAAGTTTCCACTCGAAAACATACTATTCAACCCCTTAGGACTAAATCCTCCTAGCACAATAAAGGAACTAAAGGTATGCCCTCGTCTACTTTCCACTTTTCCATGAATACCCAGGACATCCTTTTGTGAAACAGGTGCGCAAGATACTATGAATTAACGACATCCCTATTACGGTGCTTCCTATTCTCAGAGACTCTTTCATTGAAGTCTCTTCGGTTTCTAGCTTCATCAATTGCCCTTATTCTCAAAAAATTTAAATTTTATGGATTTTTTCTTTTCTATTTTTTTCTTTCAATTTTTTCAATTTTTTTTTCATATATCCCTAAACTCTATATGCATTTTGGCCAACTCGATTAACCACACGATTGGGTAGGGTGACTCAATAATGTAAAAGTGCAACAATGCATAAAATATGCAATCTAACACAAAACGTCAATATATTTAAAACACACTACAGTAACCACACTACTCACAATACTAACGCAATCTACATGTAACAAGGCTATGCAAAACATACATGGCTAGCAAAAGTATACACAAACCCCCCCCCCCCCCCCCACACTTAAGCGTTTCGTTGTCCTCAACGAATTTAAAGATATAATTAGAGGACTCATCACTTAAATGTGTAGGCGGTGGATCTCCACAATTACCGCTCAAAACAAAAACATAGAGAGAGTAAGAAATACCTGTGATGCCCAGATCTACATGGGCACCGTGTCCGCGAAACTTCAACAAGAAGGGGTCTTGTGGACCGTTGACAGTTTTCCGCTGATGAAAATCATCTGAGCAATCCCCAAGCTACATCAAGCTACAATGTAACTCCCCAAAGGTCACGTGTTCCTCGCACACCGGGGTAGATTGCACCATCCTGCAAAAATGCACGAAAAATCCCCAACTCCCTCAAGATTCCCCGTGTGGGTCAAATGTGCCATGGCACACTAGGGTAGATTCTTCGTAACATTACCTGCAAAACTAGACAACTCATCAGTCCCTCTCTCTCACCTCTCACATATATCATATGCAGATAAATATATAATATTCGACTAAACTAAGTATATAATTCTACTCCTAGGTTGGGTTGCCTCCCAACAAGCGCTTGTAATTTAAGGTCGACGGCCCGAACCAGTTACCTCTGCCACCTCACGAGGGTGATCTGGCACATTGTGCCGCTTCCAGCTTAGCTTTTCTGTGTTGGATTTGAAGCACTGCTTCATGTGTGTGCACCGCTGATGGCTTATTTCTTTCCCAGTAGTCCGGTGGATCCCCTTGCGGCAACTCTGGGCATTGGCGCTTCACTTGTACAACAAATGGCACCTCTGGCTGATACTCCCATGAACACTGGGGTGACGGTTTGAAAACCCGAAAAGTCTCCATGTCATCATGTACCCTCATAATCAGTTCTCCATTCTCTACATCAATGAGAGTACGACCAGTCGCCAAGAACGGCCTACCTAGAATTGTAGGCACATCACCCGCTGGCATGTCTAGTATTATGAAGTCAGCTGGAATTATCAGGCTCCCAACTCTCACAAGCACATCTTTATCATCCCACATGCTCTCTTGGACGATTTATCTGCAAATTGGACAGTTATCCAGGTTTTCGGGGGCTCCCCCACACCTAACTTTTTGAATAACGACACGGCATCAAATTTACGCTCGCTCCCAGATCACAGAGTGCTCTTCCAGTGTAGGAATCACCCAATGTAGCCTCAATGACAAAGCTACCTGGATCCTTCTTTTTCTTAGGTAACCCATGCAAAACACATGAACTAACATGTTCATTTAAGTTTACTCTCTGAAATTCATCCACCCCTTTCTTTCCAAGAATTGCATCTTTAATAAATCGAGCATACATAGGCATCTTTTGAAGTGCCTCAATCAATGAGATATTGATATGCAGTTTAGAGAAGACATTCAAAAAACGTATGTATTCTTCTGAATCATCCTTCTTCCTCCTAGTACGTAATGGGTATGGAAGTTCTGAAGAAGAAGGAGAAGATGAAAGTGGTACCTGAGTATGCTCCTCCTCGTCTGGTGGAGTCATGCCCTTTGATTGGGGGACCATGACAGGTGTCTTCTCAGAATCAAAGACTTCATGTTCCTTTGCCTCTGAGGCTTCTGCTCTGGCATGAATCGGATATGGAGGATCTGTAAGTGCAATACCACTTCGAGTGGTGATGGCTTTAGCATGTTCCTCCGATGTGTCAACAATGCTAACCAGTGCCCTTTGTTCAAGTTGTTCCTTTAGATTTTTTATATCTGCTTGAGCAACTTGAAGTGCAATTGCTAAAGACCTGACCTGTGTGGACATGTTTGTCATGTGCTGAGCCATCGTCTTTATTATCCCTGTCATCTCGGTAAACTCTGATGGTGGTACTGGCTGTTGCTGATGCATCTCTGAAACATTTGCTTCATGCACTACCTCTAGCGCATTCACCTGAACCGTGCTATATGCCACTGAGCTATGCTTCATCGGTTCTTTTTGCTGGTTCTCATAATCCCAGCTCTCCTCTTGCTCAACCACACGTCTCATCAACTCATATGCACCGTCAACATCACATTTGAACAAGAAACTGCCCCCAGCTTCTCTATCAATCTTGTCTTCGTCAAGCATTCCAAGTGCATCATAGAAGACTTGTATGATCTGGGCTTTTTCAATGCCATGGTTGGGGCATTTGCTTAGCAAGAAGTTGTGACGCTCCCATGCTTTGACCATGGAATCATGTTGCTTTTGCCCGAATGACCAAATCTCGTTCTGCAGCTGAATCATGCGTGAGATGGGAAAGAATTTACTCATGAACTGGGAGGCACAGTCTTCCCATGTCTTCATTGATTTGGATGGCAATGAATCCAGCCAATCCATAGCAGCTCCCTTGAGGAAATGAGGAAAGAGCATCAGTTTTATTGATTCGGAAGTGACCCCACTATAACGGATTAGCCCGCAGTGGCTCTGAAATCTCCCAATGAATGCATGTGGGTCTTCCTCTTCTGTCCAGCAAAAGTGCACTTTTCCTAAGCAAATTGAATTGTGCCCAGCTTGAGACAGAAGGTTTCTGCCTGAATTGGTGGCACCACAATTGCTGGATTCCTTCCTTTCAGATCCGCCTCAAATGCCTGGATTATTGCTTTCCCTGATCGATTATATGGCATTGACACTACAGGAAATATTGCTAAATATGACGGTCAGAAATAAGCGACCGTCGTATTTAATGTTATATACAACGGGTACTTTATGTCCGTAGTATTTAACAAAAATACTACGGTTAATTTTTCTTACCGTCGTATTTAACAACAATACTACGGTTAATTTTTCTTACCGTCGTATTTTAAAATGTAGAACTACTGTTTAAATTTTACCTGTCGTTTGTTGCAATAATAACGACGGACTAATTTACCCTCCAAATATTTTCACCACTCCCGCCCCAATCTTTTATTATTTTTTGTAGGTTTTCAGTACCCACCACTTATTTACTCTACCAAATTAATCACTTGCCCTAGGTCCAGGACTGAAGCAAATCAGGTGAGAGGCGCCGGCGATCGATCCTCTTCGATCGCTGTCTTCCTATTCGGTCGCGGTGTTCAAGACGCAGACTCCACCGCCCTTCTCATCTGAGAACGCAGTGATCCATTCTTCTCATCTGAGAACGCACTGATCCACAACCAGTAAGCCTTTTCCCTTCTCCTCATCTCCTGTGCAATCTGGCTTCGGATTTGGAGAAATCTTAGTCGCTGCATCTGATTATTGAAGTAGCTAGGTGAGGCTAAAGAGTATTGGGTACTAGGAGTAGTGTCTCTTCTGCGATCTGAAACTCTGACTCTGCGTCAATTGGATAGGCGATCATAAAACTCAGGTATTTTTATCATCTGATGTGTGATGATGTATGATTACGCTTAATTGTATGGTATTGGTTTATTTTCATCCAGTTAGTAACAATATGCTGATTTCACTTTGTTCTTACAATTTCATACCTATTTGGTACCTGACGGAGCATGTCCTCTTTAGAATTTAGTTTAAACTTCCTTCTGCAATTGAAGAAAATCGTTCTATTTAACAGGATTATCTTTTTTAGATTGATCATCTGACTGTCACGGTGTTATTTACTGTCAACGGTTGTTCAATCATTCTGAACTTATGGATATACTAGTGCATCACCCGTGCCCTCAGGGCACTACCTCGGATACCCTGATATAGCAGTGTGTGATATTATACATTTCGTGTCTGACACATGGGGCTGACAGTCATCATCGGGATATTAGTTTTCACATATTTAAGTTCCTAAATTGTCTTAGTAAAATGGATAAACGAAAGACATGGAGGGAGAACTGAAGCACATAATGTCAGTTTAACTTTATCAACATAAAATCAAAATAATGTTGTGATACATTGAAATGTATAAACAAAAAGGTGCATAACATGAAACTATTCTTTTCCCATAAACATGAGTTTCAAAACAGAGAGATTCATTTGCTCATCAGTAAGAAGCAACTCTTGCACCTACTTAGTTTCATGAGAAAGATTTTCATTTGATCCTGGGCTGGGCTTCACTTGCTATAGAAACTATTATTTCCCATGAGTTCTTCGTCCCATCAACATTGAGCTTGTCTCATCAATATGAGTTCTTCAATTACAAACCTGTAAAGTGCGATAATGTCATGAAGATATATTTACTAACTTACATATTCAGCACCAAAAAAAATAGTTAGCCAAAAAAGAATATGAAAAGAATTTTGGATAGTATTGGAAGAAAGCTGATTAAATAAAGCACACACACATCATGTCAGTTTTTTAAGGTTTACATAAATATTTCTTCCTTTAAGGTGCTATGCAATGAAACATGAATGTCATGGGTTCTAAGTTCACAGCCACCAGCAGAAGGCAGTGAACATAAGTTAAAGTTTGTTCAGTAGTCAAGCCACAGGTGAGAAGTTGAAGTGCACAAAAAATAGTTGCAAAAATTTATTTGGTCGATATGGAATTGAATGAAACACCTCCACGTAGTGACCTTTATGATTGCCTTTTCATCCATCATATCGATCTGGCTTAACTTCAAAGTAGACATTGTTATCTTTGGAATAGATAGGGACGAAACACATGGAGATTAAGGTGATGATAAAGTAAAAACAAAAAAAACAAAAAAAAAATTACAAAAACCAAAGTGTAGAACTCATATGTTTACCCAACTCTTGGCATCCACAATTTGAGTCCAGGTGTTTGAGTACGGTGCATTGGACGATTGGAGGTAGATGCCCACTAAAGTTTAGGGTCTCTGAGATTAAATCCTAATCAAATAAAAAAATGAGTTGCAATATAACAAAGAACTTACCTCAGATTTGACAGAGATCTAACTGTTGCCTTTATTGCCAACTGGCTGGTATCTTCTAGCCCTTCTTCATCTCTCTTGACCTGGAAATGTTGTGCAGCTTAGTCCAATTCAGTTACTTTTGAAATGACCCGTGACTTAAGGACATTATTCTAATGGAACCCTTTGAACTTGGTTGGCTATATGGGCTCCTACGTAGGATGCTAACTTCCCGAGACTGAAAGTATGGAAAATGCATAGCAAGATTGAGTAACATGTTCTTTCAGTATGCACAACTCGTAAGTTTTCATGATGCAAAGCTGCAGTGAATATCTTTTCAAAAGAAATTAAAAATATAGTATTAAAAATAATAGTCGATATGTCGGAATACAAATTCTCGTACTCAGACAATACAAACATCCCCATCTCAGTCCAGGTGATAACTATGTCCAAGTGAAAACTCATACCCTAGCCTTGCAAGTGAGATTGGCGTGTGTTTTACTTTCACATGAAAACATAAACAAATTGTTCTTAACAAAAAAACATAAACAAATTAGCAGAATAAACAAATAACATTGAACTTCCGCAGAAACATTAACAAAATGGTGTACTCACGGATACCCAGAGGTTTGTACAAAATGAAGAATCGACTGAATGGTTACCTTATGTAGGTGCTACCAAACCTCTATTGCAACCTGAATATGAAGTCTGACATCTAGTTCAGATGCTAAAAGCCAGGAAGACGTTGAACTTATAAAGAGTCTATACTCGAGCTCCTTGCAAAAGAACAATAATTGCGAAGTTAACACAATGTCTGCCAATATCTCAGCTTCATTTGATGGCTTAGATGATTATCAAATAAGTACAAAATTTATTCAAGTAGAAAGTGACTTACATCAGTTGACGATATCCTATAGAAGAGTTAATGAACAAAGAAAATCACAGGTAACTCAAATAGTAAAGGAGTAGGTGGTACTGAACGAATGACAGCAAGCAAACTAATATGAGCAATTTATAGTTTTCAAGTAAAAAATAGATAGAAAACCTGCAAACTAAAACTGCAAGTTATCTCAATGTAGGAGAAAGGAGAATATAGACAACCAAACAACTTTTAAGCAACTTATAACTATACGGATACCCTTCTGGATTGCATTAATAACTTTCCGGATCCGTGGTTTGATCGACAGCGAGAGAAGAAACCATGCTGACATTGTCAGTGCTTATGGATAGAATGTCACCTCTTGCAATAAGAACCAAATTAACTCTCTCACATTAGTCACCAACAGAGCCCGGTAGAAAAGACAAAATAGAGAAATCCCAAGAATGCTTCAGCTATTAAACTCAAAAAACCATCATAGGAACCAAAATCTTAATTAAGAAACCATCAAGAAGGACAGCATATTACAGTTTCAGGATATATAGAGCAGATATACGATGGTGCACTTATATTTTCTAAAAGTATGCTTCTGGAACACAATCAATAGTATGTAACTAAATGGATCAGTTAAGCACCAAATGAACTCCCCAATATAGGGACAAATGAACTCGTCATATGGAACCTTTTTTATGTATTCCCATCTTTCGTGTATGGATGTTATGTTATCTTTTTTATTCCATCTACATTAATTTAATTTGGAGAATAGAGCTTCATTCATTATGTTTTCTAATTTACATCTATATTTATGCAGTATATTTGTAATTGTTTTCTTAGTATGGATAAGAGCTGGATAAATTTGAAAGATCGAGTCAATTTGGCATATTGTAAAGGGTGTTTGGCATTCCTTGATTTCGCTTTTGCCAACAATGGGGGAAGTTTGGAGATACAATGTCCTTGTGCAAAGTGTTTGAATCGCTACTATCTGGATCGTAACAGTGTATTTGATCATATTATTTGCAATGGATTTGACACTAATTATGTGGTGTGGGTAACCCATGGAGAGACATTTGATGGTAGTAAAACATCTGACAAGGAAAATTTGAATTACAATGTTGACGAGGAAATGTTTGATATGATACATGATGCAATAGGTGGGGTGGAAGGGGTCCATTCCAGCAGTCCAGATGAAGAGAGTAAGCAGTTTTATAGACTTTTAGAGGACGCAGAGAAACCTTTTTACCCTGGTTGTCAGAAATTCACAACCTTATCGTTTCTTGTTCGACTATTGCATTTGAAAGTATTATATGGATGGAGTGACATATCATTTAGTAAATTGTTAGAGTTGTTGAAGGAAGCCTTCCCGGATGGCGAGACATTACCGAAATCTTATTTCATGGCAAAAATAAAATTCAGTTCATTAGGATTTTCATACAAAAAAATTGATGCGTGTCCCAATAATTGCATGCTATATTGGAAATAGAAGGAAGGGTTAGAGAGTTGTGATGTTTGCAAGACACCAAGATATCATGAAATTGTTGAAGAAACTGATGATGGAAAGACCAAGAGCAAACGGATTCCCCAAAAGAGAATGCGCTACTTTCATTTGAAACCAAAGCTTAGACGATTGTTTAGGTCTTCCAAAACTGCTGCGTTGATGCGGTGGCATGCTGAAGAACGAGACCGCGATGGTATACAAAGGCACCCTGCCGATTCTTTGGCTTGGAAGACTTTTGATGAGATTCATCAGGAATTTGCAGATGATCGCAGGAATGTGAGATTTGGTTGGGCGTCTGATGGTTTTAGCCCCTTATAGGACGATTGGCATTCCTTACAGTACGTGGCCGGTTTCGTTAATTTTCTATAATTTTCCGCCTTGGTTATGCATTAAACAATCATCCTTTATATTGTCAATCTTGATTGATGGACCTAAAGCACCTGGCAATGACATCGATGTGTATTTGCAACCTTTGATTGACGAGTTGAGAGACTTATGGATTGTAGGTCTACCTACGTATGATGCAGATAGTAAGGAAATGTTTCAGTTGTATGCGACTCTTATGTGGACAATCAATGACTTTCCAGCATACGCTAATTTGTCAGGATGGAGCACAAGAGGTGAGTTCGCATGTCCACCGTGCAATAAAGAAACAGTTTCAAGGTGGTTGAAAAATAGTCATAAGTATTGCTACGCCGGGCATCGGCGTTTCTTGGATCTTGACCACAAGTTTCATAAAGATGTGCGAAATTTCTATGATAAAAAGGAAACAAGGCAAAAACCATCAACATTATCAGGGGAAGAAATTTTCAAGCAGGTAGAGAACATTAAGAACCAATTTGGAAAACATTCTAAACCATCGAAAAGAAAGAGGTCAAATGGTAGTTCGAAGAGGTCAAAAGGTAGTTCCAAGAGGTCAAAAGATAGTTCCAACGTTTCTCCTGCTATGCCTTATAATTGGAAGAAGAAAAGCATATTTTTAGAATTACCATATTGGAAGGATAATTTGATCCATCATAATCTTGATGTGATGCACATAGAGAAGAATGTGTGCGAGAGCATAATCTATACTTTGTCAGGCGATGCTAAGAAAACAAAGGACAACATTAAAGCTCGCAAAGATCTGAAAGATATGCGTATCCGTAAGCCACTCCATCCAAAGCCTTGTGGTAATGGTCAATCAAAGCTACCACCTGCGTCATTTACAATGAGCAATGAGGAAAAGGTTACATTTTGTACAGTGTTAAAGGGTATTAAAGTTCCTGACAACTATTCTTCAAATATTTCCAAATGTGTCAAAGTGAAGGAGAGAACTATTAAAGGATTAAAGAGTCATGATTTTCACGTATTGATGCAAGAGTTGTTACCTATAGCGATAAGGAAGGTATTGCCTAGCAATGTGGGCAAAACGTTAGTCGAAATATGTAATTTCTTTAAGAAACTGTGCTCGAAGGTGTTGACTGAGTCTGACATTGATGAAATGGAAGAGAAGATCAAGTTGACCATATGCAGTCTTGAGAAGATCTTCCCTCCATCATTTTTTGATGTCATGATGCATTTACCCATTCATTTGGCCGAGGAGGCAAGAATAGCTGGGCTGATATTATATCGATGGATGTATCCTATTGAGAGGTTAGATAATAACTTATACCCTCTCAGCATGACTTCAAGGTATCTTTAATATAGTTAAACATTAATGATAGTTAGTTTATATTTTACCAGGTATTTGCTTACTCTTAAAAAGTATGTGAGACAACGGAACTATCCTGAAGGATCTATTGCTGAAGGATATATTGCGGAAGAATGTTTACTTCTTTGCAGTAGGTATTTGGATGATGATGTGGAGACAAAAATTAATTGACCTTCCAGATATACTGATGGGGGCAATGGAAAAGAAGAAAGGTTCACCCTTGATCCAATTGAGCGTGAGCAAGCTCATAGATATATTCTGACAAACACCGAATCAATTATTAGTATACATAACCATTTTTTATATTTTTTATTTTGAATTAAGTTTATCCATTATATTACAATGTTCATTCGTTTGATTCAGTATGCACTTAAAAGTGCTCGAAGAAAATCACGGACACACCCTATCTGATAGAGCAATTAAAAAGAAGCACATCTCAGTCCAGGTGATAACTATGTCGGGCGCGGTATAGATGTTGCTGCCAATGCTTTCTCTACGGCTTCAGCCACCAAAGCTTGTAGCTGCTCTATGGTGACGCTAATCTGCCCTTGACCTTCCGCCATAGCTACCTGAAAAAGCAACACTAGCACACCTGTGAGGTAAACAGATAGTAACAAAAAGAAAATAAAAGAAGTATCCTAAATTAATTTTTAACTAAACTAATAAACCGTTTGAGTCTCCGGCAACGGCGCCAAAAACTTGACGCGAATTACAAACGCGTTTAGACGCAAGTATACGGTCAATTAGTAAGTGGAGTATTTTACGACTTCGAGTATCGAACCCAAGGGAATTATACAATTATTAGCTGAGTAAATATTAATTATACGATACCTAAGTAACCGGCAAGAAGTTTTTGATTTTGAGAGTTCGTCGCCCACAAACAAGCGACTTAAAATGCAACTAAGCTAATTATTTTTGTACGAATTTTCAATTTAAACTAACAATTGTGATGAAATACGATTAATAAGGAGAACTAGATAATCAAGGGTCCCTAGGGTTGAATACGATTTCCGGACTAAGCTTAAGACACTCTAGTTATGGTTGATTACACCGGGTCACGCTCATTACACTCTTCTATCGATCTCATGTAAATTTGCTTCACGGTTAGCTTCAGGTCCTTTCGGTCCACCTCCGTCTGTCGTTCCACTCTAGTTGGCTTGTTAGGTCCGTTCACCGGGTCCTATCGGTCCACCGCTTTCACTAAAACCTAATCCATCCCAAACGAAACAACCCACACTCGGTCACTCAAGTTCTTTTCTCCTCTCGGTCTCCAAGAACTACAAGAATGTCAATTGCGTTCTTAACACACCCGGATTAGTTCACTATCGTGCAACTAAAAGGATAACTATCATGCTATGGGTGATCAAACCAAGCACACATGTAACTACGACCAAGAACACAATGAATAAATCAAACATAAACATAGAATTAAGCTAGAAGCATGAATCATGTCAAAATCCGGAAAAATCCTAATCAAAACCCTAGTTCTCCATTGATTATCTGAAAAATAGAAGTTTAGCTAGACATATAATTTTTTAGCAATACATAAATCTCCATAATCAATCAATAAGGGAGAAAGAAGAGAGATCAAACGAGTAATCTTCAAGAATTGATGATTTCCGCCTTCAATCGTCGTCTCCCCTTGTTTCTTGCTCCAAATATGCGTGATTACTCCCACAAGATCGCCCCTCTACATTATAATAGGTCTGGAGTCTTCAAAATTTCAAAAAATAGCAAAATAGCCCCAAAAATTGCGATTCTTACCTTCTGTTCGCACGAACAAACGGGTGTTCGTGCGAACAGAGTTTTACTCTTTGTTCGTGCGAACAACTTTCTGTTCGTGCGAACACTGTTCACACGAACAACTTTCTTGTTCCTACAATTTAAAAGCCCCTTTTTCACCCTTTTGGCCATCTTGAAATTTTTCTAAGGCATTTTGTTCGTGCGAACAAAAGTTTGTTCGCACGAACACCCCTGGGGAGTTTCTCAAATTTTCATCCTCTTTGACGGACCATATCTTTCTCGTCCAATCTCCGTTTCAGCTTCGTGACCTATCGTTGGAAAGCTTTGTGAGTCTAATTTCATTTGCCACTTGTCTCACTCAAAAATGTATTGAAGAACTCTAGATACAATAAAAATACTGGATATTGGTCACTTTTGCTCCTCCGACTTTGCTTCTCTTGCTTCCTCTTGAGTTTGCTTTGTTTCCGAAGTTCGTTTCATGCCTCCTAGTCATCGTTTAGCATCCGTTCCTGTCAAGACAACATGAACAATCATACCAAGCGATTATATTTGACAAATAACAACGAAATATGCATCGAAACGCCCGGATTAACAATAAAGTGCTAAAAACTCAACTTTCTACGTTTTCTCAACATTCATAGTGTAAAACTCATATTTCAACTCCGGAATCACGCAAAACGATATAAAGTATGAAAGAAATATAACTCTAATAGAGAGTTATCACCTGCTCAATCGACAAGTGATCTGGATCTATTTCTGGATTTGGCGGCTAGGAGGATTCAAGTCTAGATGGAGGCGACTCGAATCAACTAGCTAATTGAGGGAGAAACGTCATTGGAAGAGCGAGTGTCCCAAGAATTGTGCACCTGTAGTTCTCACTTCAGGGGGAGGAGGAGGGACGCTCAAGGACGATGAAACTCTCTAGCCCCTTGCGGGCTATTCGGGCTCCAGGAAAGGAGTATGGGTGTGTGTTGTTGGGCACGCGAGGTTAGTGGTGTGTTATTGTGTACGCATCGGTTGGTGGCGTGATTGGATCTTGGATTGGCGTGCTTCGGTTATTGGTTTATTGCGCATTGATGCAGGTGGCGGCGCAAATTGACATGACATCGTATGATAGACACTTTCTTGCGAAGTGTCATTGGCGCAACGTTGGGACATGCATTGTTTCATGGTGCATGAGGGGAGAGTTTATTGGAATGCATTGTCTTTGTGTTTGTTGAAGACGCATAGACGCGCTTGCGGGGGCGTATTGGGAGTGTGTTCAATTCTGCAAATTGGGAAGACACTCAGATTGGGGGTTTTTGGATTGATGAGAAGAATTGGTTCGGTAGCTATGGGGTTTGAATCAAGGTGGAGGTTTGTTAGGTTTTTTGGTTGATTAAAAATCCTAGCATGGAATGGTCAAAGGAGGCTGGTAGTTTGGAAGTAATTACATTACTTTGACAGCAAGGAACATCTTTGATTACTTTTAGGGGTATACTTTGACTAATATATTTGGTAGTGTCCTTATTGGGTTAGGAAACAATTTAGGATGAATGATTTCCTAGTTTGTCTCATATTAGTTTTGGACATTACTTGGGCTCCAAGTCTTGTACTAGTATACAAGTAGATGCTAGGGTCATGACTTGGAGTGTGCTTGTAATTGATTTGGCTTCTCATCAATAAATTGGTTTGGTTTGGCCGTGGATTAGCTAGTCTCAAAACTAGTAAACCACGTAATTTTGTGTTCTTGATCATACTCTTGATTGTTCTTGCTTTCTCTTGTTTTCTCACGTATTGGAATCCTAACATTAACCGTAGTCTATTGTTCTAGGGTTTATATAATTGATATTGTGAATTTGAAGCTAATCATGGATTTCATAGACGGATGGCATGTTTGTTCTTCCTTGATATTTTTTTATGAAATTTGTTGCTCATTCTTCTTCGTCTTCTTTTTTCCCTCACGTAATATCTTTCCATGTCGGTCTGTGTCTCTCATTCACTCTGTTCTCTTTTATGGTAAGGAAAGCGTTCAAATTTAATCCCAAACGAATCAAGGGACGACGAAGGCTTTTGGTATTTCATTTTTGAGGTCTAGCTTGATTTGGTCGATTTGGGGTTTCTAATTAAAAGGGCTATTTTTACCTTCTGATTCAGTTCATTCCTATTAAGTGTAATTGTTTCATATGCCTTCAAACTTTTGGATTTCATATCTATGAAATTCTGAGAAATATGTATGCTGCATTGAGAATTTCGGAAAAAATTCAGTGAAATTCTTGAAGGAGTCATAAGAAGAAATATATGCTGCACTAGCTGCTGTTTTTTGTTATCATCAAACTTGATATACGAGCAAAACATTAAATTTATCTTCTTTCGGTGACTAAATGGTGTGGACCACACTTATATATTTGGAGTTGTTGAGTGGGAAACCAAAGTAAACAATGCGTTTGTAAACATAAACTTTATGAGAATTTGATTTTGTTCCATAATCTCTGAAAATTTCATCGTGTTTGGATACACGGAGCTGCTATATATGGGTATCCTTTACAGTGACTTTATTTAATAGTTTGTCTCTTGCATTGGTGTTTTATTTTGATGTAAACATCAACTTTCTTATATTTTAACCGATGCTTTGTTCTTTGTCTCTGAAAATTGCACCGTGTTATGTTTTTCTGAATATTAGTTGTCCATATTGGTTGTTCGTTTAGTTAACTGAAATGTGGGTCAAGAAATTATTCTAATTCAACGTTCTTTGGATTAAGATACATTTTTTGTCATTGATATTTACATAACTGAATTCTACTCGTCGTAATGTATATTCTTCTATCCATTCGATTGATCAATGCTTCTTGGTTTTTAGTTCCACTTCCTTTTCTCTTGGGTCTCTCCAAGTGATTGTTGTTGAGAATCTCTACTTCTGCTTCTTGCTTTAAGGTGCGTCTTCAGCTTGGATTCTTTTATTGTGTTATGTGTTTCCTGAATTAATTGTTTATATTGGTAGGTTCATTTATTGAAATAAATCTCAGCTCGGAGTTTAATCTAATTCAGCGATGTCTGAATTCAGGTGTGTTTTTCGGCTTTAATTTTTCTAAAGCCATCAGCTTTATGAAAAGTTGATTGCCTGTTTACTGAATATTTCATTGGCACAGTGTTCATGTCATGAGAGCCATATTCTGATTTGTTTTGATACACTGAATGTATGTAATTTTCCTTTACCATAGGTTCATCTTGAGCAACTTTATGTTCAGTTATGAGATGGACATTTACTATTTTTTCGTGTACTTTAATCAGATTCAATCAGGTTGGCATACATAGTTCGTTTTGGGTTGAATTTGATCCAAAATTCAGTTGATTGAAGCTAGAGTATACAATTTGATAATATATAACATATAATTTTGGGCTTATAAATGGTCATATGTTCATTTATTAGTTGGTTCTTAGGCGTCAACTTAGTATGAACAACCAAATTTCCAAAATCCTTATCCACATTGATTTTGAGGGGATGGGTTAAATGCATCGTTTTCAGTCCATGCAACATTCTATGTTCCAAGTCAGATCACTTACTACAGCTTTAGCTGGTGATTTTGAAGCAATTACGCGGTTTAGCATTTTTCCATTTTGAGCTGGAAGGTATATTTTTTAAACCCGATTCTCCAACAATTTTATTTGACATTATGGTCTTGCGTTTTGTTGTCTTTTTATGTATTAAATTGAGCAAGTATTAACAGTAAACTTGAAGCATACATTTTATGTGAGATAACTTATCATGTCTTATACTTGTTGTGAAGTTATGAAGTCTTCTGGTTGAGAGAGATTTAATTTGACCGTAACTATAGCAATAATTCAAGTGACCCATGATTTTATTTTGTTCTATTAGCTAAGGTTGATAATTATCGTATCACGAGGGAGTAGACGGATCTAATGGTGAACTTGATTTTTCATAAACACTTATATCTTTTCACCTCATGAAATTCTACTCATTGTCTTCAGCTATTGCTATTGGAGTATGCCAAACGTCCTCATGATGTTCCGTACAATGTGAGAGAGTACGTAGATTGAAGAGACCTATGCCAGTTTATCCCAGTAGATTGAGAATGGGAAGACAAAGCCTAAACCTTTACATGATTCGTTTTGATTTGTCACCGTAACCATTTTAATCTTTGTTGTTGTCATGTAATGATTCAAGTTTCGAAATAAAATTAAGCTGATTAGGGTTCCAATTTGGAGTTGTCTCCACTGCTACGATACTGTTCCTCATTGAAGTGAAAAATAGAACACTTGTTCACACGTGCAAAACACGTGCTCCTTACTAATATATATATATATATATATATATATATATATATATACATATATATATATATATATATATATATATAAGTTTAAAGTGTAAGGAGAACAACATGAAAGAAACAAATAGGCTGACCCGAATTGGAGATTGACAGCGAGAGTTGGGAGGAGGCAAAATCAATCGACAAAACGACTTTGAAGTTATCACGAGTTCACTAAATTTGGCAAATGCATCGTCAAATATAACGTCGTACAAAATTCACATACAATGTGGTACTTTCAGAAACTTAACTTGGACAAGATCATGCTTGTCGCGATGTTATACACTTACTAAAGGACGTAAATTTCGTTACAAACCAAGGAATAAAACTAAATCCGATGCCGTTCTGCTGCTTCTTTAATTGTCTCTGAGCGAGGGTACCACCGCCCAGTGATACAAAGGTGGGTTTGAATGAAATCATGCAACATGAATTGATATTGATCAATGCCAAAGGGTCATCAGCTTCGCGTTCAAGTTTCTTCACGAGCTCGTCATCTAATTGATACTGCGTTAACCCTTTCAGCAGCCACTTGACTAATAATTCACCATCCCCTATGGCCGGGCGTTTGACAAAAGAGTTAAAGTAAGTGGGATTGAAGTTCCTGAAACGAAACGGGTACTTGTCGACATCCCATTCAAGTTCAATCCTATGCTTCCTCGCCCAAGAACAGTTGAGGTAATCCTCCAGTACCCACAATTCGATGAATCCAACCCTTATAGAACAGAGTGTCAACCGTCCATCCATTTCCAATAGATACATTGTCTCGTGTAATTTCTTCCCCGGGCAGCAGTCGTCAACTTCAGGAGGATAATGCATTAAACTGAATTTCTCTGAGACCATGTCGAACGTAATGATGGGTGTTTTGCAAGGCCGAGCCTTAGCATGATGGCTGAACTGAAAACATTGACAATAACTACAAGAAGCCATCCAGTGTAGGGTGTTATTCAGAATCACCGGATTCACTAGTCTTGACGGTAAGTGGTCAAAGGTAGAAAGAGCTCTCCATGCATTATCCTTGAAGCTGTATATTGAAAACTGAAACGACTCAACATATTTACGTATCTGGCGCCAGAAAAGCATCCTGTAATCTCCCGTCTGTGGATGAAAGAAAATACAATAAAGTGCTGCCTTGAGGTGTGAAGGTGGTATTGCTGGTGGCGCTTGGACAATAACTTGCTCTCCCGTAACCACGTTGCAAACAAGATAGTTTTTAATAAGTGATAACACAAGTAAACCATCAACCGATGCAACAACGACTGGTACATCACCCCTCTCAATTTTCGTAGCCACAGGACCATTGACGACTCTTTTAAACATGTGTTTGTTATCTTTAGCATCTTGGTCTAAGACACATAGATTCAGTCGAACCCGATCAAAATCCGACCGGAGGTCTATTCCAAAATCGTATTGGGCTACTAATAATGGAGCTGCCCTTATGTAGTGGATCTCAGTAAAATAAGGCGATGAAGTTAAATGTAGCCACTTCTTACACACCCTTCGGAATTTCATAACACTCTTTGTTGGGAGTCGGCTGAGAATTTCAAAGATAATATCGTCCGGGATATATGGAAGTTTCTTCTTATGTCGAATTCGAAGCCTTGATATGCAAGCTAACCCCTGTCGATTCATCGTTAAAGATCTGGGTTTAATTGGCTGAGAGAAAAATAGTCAGTATAGATAGAGAGATTATGGAGAGATGAATAGTGGAGAAGAGGGGTGACAGATTGGTGTTAGCGGAGCACATATAATTCAGGGTAGGAGGGGCATGCATTATTTATACAGGAGGTGCAAGAACATGAGTGACCGACTTACTATTTGGTTACCTACTCTTACCCCGAAAAGGAACGCCCAAAGATATTTCGTGCAAGTGAAGGTATTTACTATTTGGTTACCGACTCACTATTTGATTAATACTATTTGCTACTACCTCAGTTTGTTTTCTATCATACCGGTTTAATTTTTGTCACTATCTACTGGGTTACTTTCACCCGGTGATTTGTGTAACAAAACGATACAATTTTTTGGTAATTTTTTCATGATGTTGTAGAGTAAAATATACTCTATAACATGGTGAAAAAATAATCAAAAAATCTCGTTTTGCTATCCCGATCACGCGGTCAAAGTGATTCAGATACGAGTCAAAAAGTCAAACCAGTGTGATAGAGAAGAAACGGAGGTAGTACTATTAATAATTACATTGCTTAAGATCTAATGGAAGAGTGTCATTAGGGTAAAAGACACTTTCACCCCCTTTAGTTTCATTGAAGGAAACTTCCACCCCCTCTAATTTCAAAAACGACACTTTCGCCCCTTTAGTGTGCCGAACATCAGAAAATTTACACTCCAAATTGTTAAACCGTTAGTCTGGAATTGAGAATCGCCAGTAAAATTATTTTTGGGAAAGTTTGCCCCCGTGTTATGAAAATTGTAGGCATTACCCAATGGTACATTAGACTTTTTGCATGATATGAAGTCGATTTGGTCTCTAAAAATTATTTTCAGTGACGGATCCTGCTCCCACGCTACGAGCGTCACAGTCAGAAAGTGTAAATTACTTGAAATTCGATACACTGAAATGGTGAAAGTGTCCTTTTCAAAACTAGACGGGGTGAAAGTGTCCTTCAATGAACTTAGAGAGGGTCAAAGTGTCTTTAACCCGTTTCATTAAACATTATGATAAGTATCAATGATGAAAAAAGCCTTACGAATTAACCAACCACTTAGACATTGGAATCCTTTTTTTTAACGAAAAGATTATATTATCAATGGAAGTTTAGTACCTTTTTCGCCCACATTGGCGTTTGTGGATAAAAGGTTATATCATCCTCATTTATAGCTTTTGAAGCTACTAAATCTGCAAAGGTGTTTCCTTCTATGTGAATGTGGAGATACTCAAACATGTTGAATCTAGTCGAACTTGTTCTGCAATCACCTAAAACCTCCTTCAAATCCGAAATTGCATTGAGTACTGTGATCTACCCAGAGATTCCATCCTGAAGCAACGAGACTGCCACCACATTGTCGAGTTCCACCTGCACCGAAGAGTGACCCAATTCAGACGCCAGTCCAAAGCTTCTCTGGCCGCAGCTAGCTCCGCCATTAATGGCCATCTCTGCCAAGGAAAACGACGTTGCCTTGCTGCGATGAATTGCCCTGTGTCATCCCTGAGTACGCAACCGAGCCCGGAAGCTGGGTAGTGGTCTTTGCAAGCCATATCACAATTGAACTTGACGATCCCCTTTTTTAGGTAAGCACCATCTGCTGACACTCAATGCATTCACCCTAGCCAGTTTTCCAATTTTCCGGCAACCCTTGCTTCTTTAAACCAGTTCAAATAGCCCAGGTTGTAGCCAGCTACCATTTCAGGCTCCCTTCCCTTTGCATTGATTTTTTTTTTCATTTCAATTCATCCAAATTGCCCAAATTGCCAACACAAACAACTCACACCTTTCATTGCTCTCTATCATGAATTAATGGTGAGATGAAATCTCTCGGACATCGAATCGGAATAAAAAAGAAGTGTGTGCCCAGAATATTCTTCCAAACCGCCTGAGAGTGGCGGCATTCGAAAAAAAGAGTAAGATTCTACTCCATCGTTGCAAATTTACACTCAATAGGGATATTAATACCTCAACTCCTCAATTTGCTTGCAACTGGAAGGGAAGAAAGCCATAAACAACAACAAGGCGTGATAGTCTTCTTCGGAATTTTGAGACTCCACACACCATTGTTGTGTGAACCCGAAGAAGCAGGAGCGGCGCAAGTCAGAGCCCTCTGAGCTTTGTAACGTGTGTTAACATAGTAGATGCCGTCTTCCAAATGCACCCAATAGAAGTGGTCCGAACCCCTTGAGAGACTATAGGAAGTGAAATAACGGCTTCCACGTTCACTGTCCAGAGAATTTTCAGCACCTTCTCTACATCCCATTATCCTGTTTCGACATTGATAAGTTCCTCGACCTTCAACTCCTCTGATCCCGGAGGACGCGTAGTAATCACACCATATGTGTTTGGCCTTGTCAACTACTTGTCCTTGAAAATTCTCACTTTGCTCACGTCTTTTATCTTCCACACCAAGCCACTTTTTAGCAAATCTCTACCCGCCCAAATACTTCTAAAAACATAAGATACTTGCGACGAATTTCTTCAATTCGAACTCCAGAAGTGTAGAATTGCAGAAATATTTGTATTTGAAAACTCGACAAACTAACGAGTTTGGCTTTTGAAAAAAACTCCATGTTTGCTTTTCTAGAATTGCTCTATTGAAATCTTGGAAATCTCAAAAGCCTAGACCGACGTACTCTCGATAATCCTTCACTTAAGCACAGTAATCTCCTCAGGCATGGCTTTTGTAAGCAAAAATCTAGCATTTGCAAAGAAAAGATGTGAGATTTTGGGGCCTCCACGCGATGCGGCAATCCCAGATAGACGCCCTCCCTGCACAGGAGCTGTTAGACTTCGAGATAATGTTTTGCTGACAAGTAAGAAAAGGTCGAGCGCTAAAGGACATCCCTGACGCAAACCCCTCTCAGGGGTGATCTGCCCATGCAATTCTCCATTCACTATTAGACTGTAAGAGACCATTGAGATGCAATTTACAACTCGGTTTTTCCGACGGTTACCAAACCCCATCCTTTCCATGACTGCTCGCAAGAAATCTCACTCCACCCTATCGTAAGCCTTGCTCATGTCTGTATTTACGGCAAGGAACCCTGTTTTTCTTTTGTTTCAATTCTTCATTGAGTGTAACATCTCAAAAGCAATAATAATGTTGTCGGAAATCAATCTACCTGGAATCAAGGAAACATTTAAAACGACTTGCCCTGGCTTTGGAAATAATTTTGTAAATAGTAGAACATAACCTGATTGGGCGAAAATGTGTAGATTTCCAAACCTGTTTCACCTTAGGGATCAGCGCAATGAGTGTGTGATTAAGGATGCAACATCTCCGTTTCCTTTGAGGAAGTTTAGACATAGTTCCTCGAGTTCACCTCCAAACAAACTCCAAAAACGTTGAAAAAAGGTTGTGTACACGCATATTTTGAATCTGGAGCCTAGAAGGATCGTTTGAAGTGAAGATGCTCGTGAAATATTCTTCCAAAATAGTTGTTACTCGCCCTTTATCTGCGGTCCAGATGCCGTCAGAGTCCTTTAGACCTGCAATACGGCTTCTATTCCGTCGAAATCGTATTTTGGTCGCCCTTTCTCAACCATATCTCTCTACTGCACTGTCTCCACATATACTCCTCTCTAAGTAATAACTGTAGAATCATAGAGCGAATGGTTTTTGCTTCTGCAACTTCCGCAGCTGTTTTCACAACTTTGGCCAACTAAAGAAGCCTGCGTCTCAATTTGCCAAGTCCAGCCCTAACACTGCCGAAGATTTCCTTGTTCCAAGTTTTGAGAGCCGTAGCTATTTTGCCAAGCTTACTCCTGACCGGACCATGTAGCCCTGCCCAATTCCCCTCCACAAAGCTAGCACATCGATGATCTTGAAGCCACATAGGTTTAAACTGAAAGCTTCCATTAACTAGAATGTTCCGAAGAATGCCCGAAGGCCATGCCACATGAAGCGGTACATGATCAGAAACTTCTTCTATAAGTTGACCAACCTTATCCCAGCCGAAGATATACGTCCATCCATCTATGAATAGACATATGTCCAATCGCTCCTTGATGTTCATGCCATCACTCTAGTTATTGGACATGTAAAGAGAACGCCTTAAAAACCAATGTCTCTTATTTTTAATCGATTTATAACACTCGTGAAACCCTCTATATAACTGAAATAGACTGATCATCCTCCTTCCTTTTTAGAAATAGACGAGAAGGCGTTAAAGTCCCCGATCACACACCAAGGTTTGTAATGAGGAAGAAGACGTTCCATCAAAGTCCATTAACGGTTCCTTTGATTTCTGTCTGGATCCCCGTAGATATCTGTCAAATAACCGTGCTTGTTCTCACTTACAATACTGAAAAAACCATGAATGTAGTACCTTGACATGTTAGAGAGCGCGAAAGTAACTTCCTCGTCCCACATAAGAGCTAAACCTCCCCTTTGATCGTCACAATCTCTGAATATCCCATTCTGAAAGCCAAGCCTATCTTGAATCATGGTCATTTTTGTTGCATACTGCTTTTTATCCATTAATAAGACTATATTGGGCTTCTTTCTCCTTACTAGGTCGCAAAGAGAAATAACGCTACGGGGGTTCCCAAGCCCCTGCACGTTCCAGCAAAAAAGACTCATTGCGACTGGCTGGGCTGGATGCTAGGCTCAGCCAAATTAGATGGTAGGGTCTTTGAGGAACCCTCTTCCTGTGTTGACAACCCCAAAAAAACTAATACCAAGAATATATGAGAATAACATGCATATATAAATATCCATTGAATAATCCATGCATGTAGATAATGATCATAATAGATCTAAACTATTTTCCCAACTCAACATGTCACAAAGTAGCAGCATAAACATTTGAATCTCACAATCTAACATACCACATTTCAATATTCTTCTAAAAAGATACTCAAACAAAAGTATATAAGAACATAATTCACTCATAATTCGCAAAGAGAAATAACGCTACGGGGGTTCCCAAGCCCCTGCACGTCCCAACTCACGATCACATTTCCTGTTTCTTATCTAATGAATTTCTTAACACATAATAAAGACTCATTGGAATTCACCTTTTAGTTTTAACGAGTGTCGCGTACCACATTATATTCAACTCCACCACTCCCAAGCGGTACAAGAGTGTGCACCCGTAGCTGGACAGTGTAGTGGCTGACAAGCATGACGGCTTGCTTGTTTGTACGACACGTACAAAACCTGTCTACGCACCCCTGCAACATCACCCGCCCAGTTCGAGATATACTATTTGTACTTCCGGTTGGACTCGGCTCTGATACCAGTTGTGACGACCCCGTCACATGTTTAACAAAAAAAAATATATTATTCAATAAAAATAACGATTTACCGTCAACCTGTCAGACATTTTTCAAACGTCCAAAACTCCCCCAGCAGTAAAAAGTCCTCTGAACTAAAATTTTCAATCCAATCTCTGAAAAACTGGTACGTGACTGATATTACTAGAAAGTTGCACCAGCTCGTCAAAAATGATATTTTTTATCAATATCTGGCCAAAACAATAAATTACAGCTTTCACTAAAAACAGTTAGAAACAATTATTTATCTAAAATTATGCTATTTAGCAACTACTCCGCAATCCAGTCGCGCTCCAGGTCAACCTGTAAAACAGAGGGTTGTTCAAAACAGCCCAGGAGATACCGCCTACTGCTGGCGTAAAAATCTAAAATCTACTTAACACGACATCCAGTTATTATACATCAACATGCGGCACCAAATACACAAACAACGTGATTTATCAATCACCAGATAATAATCAAATAGCTATAAAGCTGTAAAATCACACCAGCAGTATACACAAAAATACACTGTAACTGCAGATTTCTCCTACCTCAAATAGTCAATGCTGATCAAAGTTACCCTGCCCATGAACTGCTATCTTTAGATTCTTGATAAGAAACTACGAATAGTTAATCTCTACCAAAAGATCAACTGCATGTGCCACTACTTTTCTTAAAACTTGCCCATGAACCATTTGTGTAGTAAAATAAACAGTGTGTTATAAAAGAAGGTTGAGTTCTCCACTATAATTCCATCAGAAAGTACACCAGAGACGTATGTTACTCTCTGCATCTCCAACCTTCGATTTTCTCTTCCAATATATGTACTGCTCTAAAGCCATCCAAAAGCTATATGAGATCAAAACAATTAATTTTCATAGTGGTGACCAAGCTAAAAAAAGGTACTTGGTGAATCACCAGCCATCACATAGGAAGAGACACATGGAACTAAAATTATGTGGCACAAGATTAGTATGTATCATTTGATAAGAGTTTATTAACAATTTCATTGTAAAGACATTAGATTACACTATTATTATAATTGGGAAAAAAAGGAACACGAAATCAGAATATTAGTACCACCACACACATAATATTAAAATTATTCTATGTGGATGAAATAAAACCGAAAAATTTAGATAATTTGTAAGTTTAGGGTCTCACAATCACACATTTTATAAAAATAATCACATGATTATCTTGTTATTAAAAAGTTGGGGCGTCACTGGAGGAGAATATGACTCTCCCTTCGCAGATATTTTTGCACCAAGTGGAATAATCCACCAATACTAGGCGCCCTACAAACCTCAACAAAACGATGTAGCCAAAAGGGAAAACTGAACCTTCACAGAAATGTTAAGCACGTTACTTCTAAGTTATGGATCACTCCAAAATTTGTTGGGGGAAGGGTTACCAAGTGCCAACTATATTCTTAATAGAATACCCAAGAAAAAGAACTAGTCCCAAGAAGGGTTACCAAGTGGAATAAAGCTCCATATGAATTATGGAAGGGACAAACACCCTCTTATAAACATTTACGAGTTTGGGCATTTCTCGATAAAGTACATACACCACTTCCTAAGAAAGTAAAAAAATCGATTCCAAAACAGTTGACTGCATCTTATTGGTTATGCTTGAATAGTAGTGCATATGAATTTTGATTCATAAATCAGAATTACCCTATATTCACGAAAATGCGATTATTGAATCATCAAACACATATTTTTTTGACGATACGTTCCCTTTCAAAGAGAAGCATACGCATGAACGAAGTAATAGACTTCTTCGATACTTATTCTCCAGTAACTAGGCTAACATATATCTGTATGTAAATTGCTATTGCGACAATATTTAATCTTAAAATCCATCAAATGGTTGTCAAGACTGCACTTCTTAACGGAGAATGAGACGAAGAAATCTACATGAAACAACGGGAAGGGTTTCGAGTTTCAGGAAATTAAAACAAATATTTTCGACTCAAATAATCCTTATACGGACTTTATAGGCTCCCAAAGGATGGCATGAAAAGTTTGACGGGGTTATGACGACAAAAAATTATAGAACAAATGAATTTGATAAATGTATATATTCTAAAATTGCGAATGGTTGATACTTTATAATATGTCTATATGTAGATGACATGTTAATTGTTGGAAGTAACGAGACAATAATACGTGCCACCAAAAAGTTATTGTCCACTTCATTCGATATGAAAGATTTAGGGGCAATGATGTTATTCTAGGTATAAAAAATTTTAGAACACCAAATGGCTATGCAACTCAATCTCATTATATCGAGAAAGTTCTCGAGAACTTTGACCAAACTGACAGCAAGCCAATAAAAACGCCATTTGATGTGAGCATGCATCATGCCAAAAATCGTGGGTCGGCTATTTAGCAATTAGATTATGCTCAAATAAATGGAATCCTTATGTACATTATGAATTGTACTAGGCCAGACATCGCACAAGCAGTTGGAAAACTCATTCCGGACAACTATAACTTGAGTATTAAGGTATCTACGATACGCTAAACTCTATGATTACAATATTCCAACTATCCTGCTATACTAGAAGGACATTGTGATACTAACTGGATATCTGATACAATAGATTCCAAATTAACGAGTGGGTACGTAATTACACTCGGAGGAGCGGCAATATGTTGGAAATCCTCATAGTAGACGTGCATTGCAAGGCCTACTATGGAATTCGAATTCATAGCGTTAGCACGACATGGGAAAAGCTGAATGGCTTCGCAATTTCCTCGAGGATATTCCAATATGGCCACAACTAGTGTAATCTATTTGCATTCACTGCGACAGCTGGTCTGTAATAGGAAATGTGCACAGTAGTAAGCCCGAACACATGATTCAAAGACATAATACCATTAAGAAACTTCTATCATAAGGGATAATATTAATCGATTATGTAAATTCAAAAGAAAACTTAACGGATCTGTTGACCAAAGGTAGAGAATTAGTTTTAAGTTCGTTAAGGGGAATGGGGCTAATGTCAATCTCGTAAAGAGTTGCACGATAGCAGTACCCTAAAACTAGGTTCAAAAGGGACAACATAACTACTTTTGCAGATACTAAAATAAAAGAAAGTAAGTTTCTATCCCATTTCTAGGGCGACAAGTGATAGGACCAGGGTAAGCTATGTTGTTAATGAGGTAACATATTAAGACAAGTATGGATTGATAACCTTACATGTGTCTCTCATATGTGAGTAGGAACTGGGGCCGGTCTAAGGAGGATGACAAGGAATAATCCTCTAAGACTACTCATGAAACAAGGAAGTAGTGTCTCAAGGCTGAAACGAGCACAACCATGAGAACATCTATGATTAGGTATTAATTGCATGGTAACGATAAACTAGGTATACACGAAGGCAAAGTATTTCAAAGAGCTTCAGACACTGACAGTATCTAAGTATCTCACTAATTGAAAAGTTAAAGCACTGAGGCTACTTTTCTTTAAGCAATTAATTACCAGAAAATAGAATTGAATCCACCATACTAATTGATCTTTTGGATTTAACACTGATTTTTCATTCATGTGGGGGATTGTTGGAGAAAAACTATTTTTGACACCAATATTAGACCCGGTTTATGAAGAGCTCACCCGAGAGCTCGATCGGGAAAACATGTATTCTTAAACTAGGGGGCTTGAGGATCGATTCAAGTCCTCACTTATCAAAAACAAATAATTAATGAATGAGAAATAAGTCGTTGAAGTTGGAGGGGGGTTTACATTTCCAAATGTAATCATCTCACATCAGCGGAAAGAGAGAGATTGAGTGTTTTAATATTTCAACCTTAGACATTAAGGGAACTCCCTTTTAACGAAGCAATATTGTTAAGGAGGGGGGACCTAGCCATGGTCCAGACCACCACACACGCGCGCCATCCTTTTGGCCGGCTCGGTTTGAATCGGACTCGGGCATGAGCTGGGCTGCGACGTGGCTTGGGTTTGGGTTATGGGGGTTCACTATGGACTAATAATTTTTGGGCCAGAAACAAACTTTTGGCAGCCCAGAAAATTCATAATCCCAGTTTTTGTTCTGTTAATTAACTAATCCTGTAACACCCCCCATCCCTTAGAGTTGAGAAATATACCATAAGACCCCCAGACTCATGGGAGTGTCCTCAGCTAAGGCACGGGAATGCCCTAGCAAGGAATCAAACCCTAACAGTTCTGTTACGAGACAGAATTAAAGAAACTTAAACATAAATCAAACTTACTGTTATACTTTGTGGACTTCTAAGTGATTGACTATATTCCCATATTCCCACGTACTCACCTAAAAAGATAGAAACACAAGTGAAAAAATATGCCAAGTAGTATCGTACTAAGAAAATAATATGAATAGATCTGAAATAATTCAGCTTTAGAACTTACAGACGCTCAAGCCAGGACCCTGTCACATAATTACCACATATAACACAGATAGGGTATTGAAAAACTTATTACTCAAGGAATCCTCAATCATCCATATCCATCAGCACCATATCATCCTTATACGGAGGATCCCAAATCCCACCACCCAGAGGGTCGTGAAGACCAGATTCACTTCAATAAGGAAGGCAAACAAATCTACAAAGACAAACTAGACCTTAAGTGTGCACACCCCCCTAATGGACATTAATCCAGAGAGTAGTACTAGTTGCCTACTATGTCCGAAGACAACACATTGTCCGAAGACGATTCTCTGATGTCCGAAGACAATACAACGTCCGAAGACGATTCCCAGTTGTCCGAAGACAACATAACGTCCGAAGACAATTCCCAGCTGTCCAAAGACAACACAACATCCAAAGACGATCATACCACCAGATTTCACAACTTGTAACCATACTATTCATATAAGTGCCATCAGCTTAGAGAAACACGTTTAATAAAGCAATCATACGTATGCTTACCTGATCTCCAGCCTATTTTCCTAATCAGCAGAGTTGATTTCATAATCCAACAATCACTATTCCATTCCAGAATACATGATATTAACACTTGTCCTATAAGTAAGGAGAATGCACAATACAGATGCTATGCTGATTCTCCCAATAGGATTAATGTTTTGCCCCTCACAATCCATTCCCTTCAATAGAGTCTATGCCTGAACCTCCCATTGATACTCATCCACGCCTATGAAGTTGCAAATATGAGTCATATCCCTTCCAAATATACTCAATATTGAGTTCTGTAACTTATGCATATTTGCATTCAGGTCCTTATAAATTAGCAAAACTATAGAAAAAGCCCCTACAGTTGACTTTTATTCAATCCCAACCCAGATAGGTGTAGACTAGATCCAAATGCTATGAAATAGGTATATAGGCATCAGGAGATGCCTAGAGTTAGGATTTTACTGTCCAATCCATTTTTTGCAAATTTACCAATTTGCCCATCCTTTAGAACTCAGCCAAAGTAGGATTTCAGAAAGTTAAACTTTTTTAAACTTGACCGCCATACTTAAAATATTATCATGAATAACTTGGAAAAAGGGCATTTTGGTCAATTAGTTCATTTGACAAGTCAAATCAGAAAGTCAAAGTTATGAAAAAATCTTCCTAACTGGTTACAATCAATTTCTGGTCATTTTAGGACTACATTTGAGAAACTGAGAATAGCATTTTGTAAACTGAAGAACCAGGTTTCCAAGACATATTCCAAATCCCAGAGACTCCAAGTATTGAAGAAAACAATGTTGCTCAAAGTTAGGTCAAAACCAAGTATCCAACACTTCGAAACATTTTTCAGGTATGATAGTTATGAAAACTTTTAAAACAACTAGTTACGTAGAGCCTAGAGATTGATTCCAAAGATGCTATTGAATTACAAATTAAGTGTGAAAAATAATTTGTAAGAAACGGAAGTCATTTTCACCCAGTATAGAGCAAGTTATTGTTCATGTAAATCAGTCCCATAACATAGGCATGAACATGTTATTCTAGAACAGATTTTGTAGTGTATTTGAGTTCAATTTTGGGGCGGTTAAGGGTAGATTAAGTCAAATGATCTACATGGGATTGTAGTAGTGTTATCAATGTACTCATTTCATCAAGGATTCAGTGGGCTATGAAATCTGAATGCTAGCTACTCCTTCCACCAAGAAACAACCAGTATGTAATAGCCATCTTCCAACCAACATAAGGAAACTCCTCCGAGTGGACCTCTCCACAATGACAAACAAGTGGACTAGATGATCTCTAATGAGGGTGAAATAGTCCGGGTTATCCTCAGATGATATGGGCAATAGGTGCATAATCTACATTCTGAAAATGATAGTCGACTCCAAGTATAACTCTTTCAATTTCATTATATCCATTTAAACACTAAAATTCTCAAATATTGCTTGTAGTTCAAATATCTAAGACTTCTAAGAAGGAAATTTGACATATGATAGTTAGCAAGTGAATTTCCCCATAATTTTATCATCCTGATTTATCCGGGAAGATCAAAGATGTTTTATTATTTTATTTTATTTTATTTATGTATTTATTTATTTTCCAAGATTCTCAAACATGCCTTTGCAGTTTAGAGATACATGGGTAACCATAACCAAACATGATCCCTATTTACTAAAATGAGGAGCAGGTTATGCTACCTGCAGATTGGCTGAAATCATCAGTGTGCAAGAACGAACGTTTCACGGAAAGTTCGACCCAATTTTTAGGAACCTTAGAGATTGATTCAAAAAATCATTTCAACATGAAATGGAGAGTATTAAGTGCAAGAAACGAGCTGAACCAGTTGGCTCGGCAATCCGTCAAAAGATAGTTAGATATAGAGGTTAAAAGTTGAATAAAAATGTCCGGGTATGAACTGCATCCTCTCACAAACATGAAAACATTGTCTTCAACATGATTTTTGAGAGGATTAGAGTTCAAATTCGAAGTTGAAATGTAAATGAAACAGGTAGAATTAAGTGCTTAGAATCTGCTGCATCACAAAGTAACCCAAGAGAGGAACTAGAGAAGAAGTTAAGGAACCACAAACAGGGGACAAAACTGAACAAGAAATGCGAACTAACCTTGATTCAAACACGGCCCGTAACAGATTGTGGGCAAGTAAAAACATTCCATGCCAGTTCTAAATTGTTTAAGGATCACGGATATGCAACAACGACTGGAAATAATCAAAAAGTGGAGGATTTTACCAAGATGAGGCGTCCATGATGGTTTTTCGGCGGTGGGCATAAACTGAGGTTCTGATGGATTACATTTTCTGACGATTTGGCTATCAAAACGGCCTCACTGAACGAGCCTCGACCCAAGTTCCTCCCCCAAAATAGAATCAAACTCTAAATTGACGGAGGGCTTTATCTCAGTTAGTGATGAGGACTTCCCAGTTATAGCAGCTCGGGTAAAGAGGATGTCTAGGAAGAGTTTGAGAAGATGAACTTCTTAGAGGACAATATGAACGTGAGTGTTCTTGAAAGATTCTCCCCCACCCCCATCCCTCATTTTTTATTTAAAACTTCTGCATATATATGCCAGAGTGAGTTTTATGGAGTTGACACCTCACATGATGAGGTGTCTAGTTAGGTTGTTGCCACATTATATGGTACTAAATGCAATTTTAAGAAACTTTAGGGTAGTGGTTGTAAAGTTTCTTAGTTTTCGAAAATTAAACTTTCAACCCCTGATTTTATAACGTTTTCAAATTAAGGCCGTTTTCACTTAGGAATTCCCATACTGCTATACGTCAGCAGGTATAATTTTTTTTACATAGCCCCTAACATTTAAGATATTGCATATTGGTCCAACAAAAATTATCAGAGTGTTACATTCTACCCCCCTTAAAAGAATCTTCGTCCTCGAAGATCTAACTCCACTCCGAAGTCCTTGTGATCCCCTCCTATAATGTACTGAACTCCGTTGATCTTAATTTTCTTCATCCCTTTCCTCGTATTCTCATGTGGTGTCATTTGTTAATATACTCAAATCCTTTTTAGTACTAGTCTGGCCAATATCAGTTTTTCCTCCGACGTACAACCATTAACCCTTGTGTTTATCTTCTTGCTATGACTGTTTGTCCGTATTCATTGTATCTCCATGTTCTCTAGTGGCATTCCTATAATGTTCTTCTGTTGCTGTCATGTTTCTTTCATTTCTCAAGTTTTCCAATTCCTTGGTTTTATTGTTTTATGAGTCGTCCTTCTGTGAGCTTCTAACATGCTACTAGTTTCAGTCCTTGCTGACTATCAGATCCCTTCTAGATTCTAACTTTCATACTGGTACCCTATGCTTTATAATTGTACCAAATCTCACTTAAGATTTTTATGTTTATCTCTCCAAACTAGAACACAAGCTCTCAAGAGTCATGCATCATATGCTATGACAACATCTATTGAATTCCAGTATCAATACCATCCACATATTATTCCACACCCAGTGCTCTAAATTATGCAACTTTTCTCATTATGCAAGACAATGCAACCATTGTGAACCTCAGCAAGAGGTTCTAACTACACTGACATATTTGGCCAATATATGCTCATATAACACTCTCGTAAGGGCACTCCTAAACCATCATATTCCAGTTTTTAATCTTCTCTCCTATCCCAGTTTTAATTTTGAAAACATTGGCCACCTATTAATTTAGTTTTTAATTTTGTCTTTTCACATAACCAATGTTCTGATATCATCTGTAACGCACCCACGCCTTAGAGAAGAGAAATCTACCATAAGACCCCCAGACTCATGGGAGTGTCCTCCGCTACGGTACGGGAATGCCCTAGCAAGGAGTCAAACACTAACGGTTCTGCTACGAGACAGTATTAAAGAAACTGAAACTTAAATCAAACTTACTGTTATACTTTATGGATGTTGGAATAGGTGCCCTAGAGGCAATCTAGTTTAGTATGAACAATAAATTGGCCAGTACACTCATTGTATTATTTATTAGATATTTAATATAATGAAGTCCTTAGATTTACAATTGTGTTATTTATCTTAAATATCCCTAGTCCGTTATAATGATTAATGGGACAATCATCTATAGACTAGTATGGGGTTGGATTGATATGGAGATATCATGATCTAACACATGGGTATGCATTAGGAGTAATGGCATACTGGATTGACCCAACTCCGAGAAGGCTACATACATGTCATGTAAAGTCACAAGTGCTTGTCGCGGTGGCAACGGTATTTTCATCCTTAGACTTGAAGTCACTAGTTGTTTTACTTGTGGAATATTGTGTTTTGGTAGCGTCAAACACTACACCGTGACTGGGTAGACATAAAGGCGCGTATTGGACACAGTAGGAAGAAAGCTTATGTATCGTAGTGATGTAGATAGAATTTGTCCCTCCCACATAACGGGAGAAAATGTCCTAGGCCACTCGAGGGATAGTGCTTATAGAATGTTTGGCCAGACTCAAATAAATCAATATAGGATATTGATGCGATTTGCATGAATAAGGCTATTCCCAGGATCGAGGAACTATGGATTGGATATACGAGTGTGACTTGTATGTCTCGTGTCCAATCCGGATATTGAGACAAAGGTATGAGACAATACTTGCACAAGGTTTGTCATGATGACTATTCTATTTGTTGGCTAGAATGGATGTCTTGCTAGAGGTCGCTCCATATAGTAAATAGTTACTACTAACTAAATAGAACCTATGGGGTCACACGCCATATAGAGGCGAAATAGACTTGGGAAATAATTAATTCATATGATTAATTAGTTATAGTGATCAAATCGCAACAAATTGCTAATTTAGTAGGACTAATATGCAAGTTGGACTAATTCAAACTTGAGTAGGATTAGGAGAGGGCCTTTATGTAGTAAACAAGGAATTGTTGGACTATATAAAGGATGCTCCTAGCTTCCTTCCCTAGAACTTATGATCATAACATAATTTCAGTAGGAGAGAAGTAAGGAGAGATCAAGACAAACAAGGAGGCCGAATCCCCCTTACCGTCCGCCCACCCTGTCCGCCACAAGAGAGGTCGCCCCTCTCTTTTGGTGCTCCGTTGCATGATTTCTTCATCCTCTTCCACTCCTCCTAGCTAGCACAAGGTATTTGGAAGATCTAGATCTCACCTCTAGGCGTGGATCAACCGTAGAGACGTGATAATTTTATCGTTAGAAGTCATCAGGGAGACCTCAAAAGTACATAACACTATTCTCTTGCCATCGTCATGATTTCTCTTCATGTGATCCTTGGAGGGTCTTAATCGGATAATTATATTTTTCTTCCGATGCGTATCCATGATCAAAACCCTACAGTGGTAACAGAGCCACAGGTCGTAGACCATAACGTGGTTTATGTGTTACGTTTGTGTTGTTTATCACCTTTAATTAATATTTATTGCGTTAAAACAAAAAATTAAGCATATTATATGCATGTTGAATATGATTCAACCAAAGAAGATCTAATTCTTGGATTGGATGTATGAATTAGTGAGTTTGAGAAATTTTAGGATCTTAGATCTTGGGTTATTGGGTATCCTATTGGAAAAAGGAGTTTTTTCAAAGAAAAAATGAAACAACCAAACTTGGGAAACAAGGCAAGGAGCTGTTTTGGAAATAACTCCTAAGAAAGTTCGGGTCCCCCTAGGGGACCGGCCCTCCTTCCTTGCTATCCAAGCAAGGCGCGGCCTAGGGGCCAGGGCAGCCCTAGTGCACGGTCTAGCCGTGTGGGCTAGGGGCCGGTCGGCCCAAGGCCTTAGGCGGTCCTTTAGGGGTTCGGCCAAGTGTGTGGTTGCGCCTCTTGGACCGTTTTGACCCTAGTTAATCCTAAAATCAACTAAAAATAACTATGCGCGTTAAAAGTTGGTTTTAACTGTTTATGTGCAATTGTATGGTGATTGGATATGGCCTTAGATGTGGTTTGTTGTGGATGTTTATTTTTTCTGGTTTATTTATGGCCTGCGAGCTGTTCAATTTGATGTAATAATTAATTAGGGTTTACGGCCTGCGAGCCGATATTTTTTTTCTCAACTTGTGAGATTTATTTTAATAGATGTTAGCTAGTGCTAGATAAAATTGATGATATCCAAGATTGAAGAAAAAGAAGCCCAAAGAAGTAAAGGAGCCACAACATGGAGCATGGAGCATTCCACGAGGCTATGAAGGATGAACCAAGAAATGGAGGCACATGGAGATGCGTTTTTCATTCTAGGGCTCATAGATATTCTCGTTGGCTTGAGAATGTCTTAGTCTAGGAGGCCATACCAATATCACGTTATTTTATGTTTTGTGGATATTTACTATATTGTCTTATTGTTGTTGTTGGTGTATGATTGTTGCATGCAATTTGATAATAAGATAATTAACAACCCGGATATTTTATTTGGATTTGTGCCAAAACTCAAATAAGTGAATCAATTGACATGGATCAACAAAACAATTTAAAATTAAAAGAAATGAAAAATACATCAAAACAAAATATTATGTTTTGCCTTCTCGTTACTTAAACACTCATCACAAGATCGATTAATCAAATTTGTGCATGCCGAAGTAGGGCGATTTGATTCATCATCATGTGGTGCGATGGCACACATAGTGGGCAATTGTTGGAGTAAGAGGTTGGACGTAACTAGGTAATTTCAATAAGGATTAAAAACCTAGAGGCAATCAATTGGGATTAACTATGGAATAGATAAATAAGGAATTGTTTGCCCAATTGAACCAAAGAGTTGCATGTGATGCAATTGGAATTGTTCCTACCTAAATAACTAACTTTTGGGTGACTTGCCTAAGCAAGCTCAAAAGGAAGTGAAATATGGATCTTGGCCCACTAGAAAATATAATGATATTTTCCACATTAATATCTTGAGGGTTATTAATCCGTAAAGAAATAGTGGGAGTTGTGTTTAATAATATAGCCATTATTAAATATAGATAATTGTTCACAAAATACTAAAACTTGAGTATTTTCCTTTTTGTAGAATTCCAATGGCAAACAACTCATCGAACTCATCTCACTCCCTACGCTCTGTCCTTGAGAAGGACAAGCTATCCGGGACCAATTTTCTAGACTGGTACAGAAACTTGATAATCGTTCTCAAGAAAGAAAAGAAAATATATGCTCTAGAGGAGCAAGTTCATGATGGTCCGGAAAACAACACTCCGGCAGCCCTAAATTCGTATCAGAAGCGTGTTGATGACGCTAATGATACGGCCTGCCTAATGTTTTGCACCATGACCTCTGAGCTTCAGAAGCAACATGAGAACATAATGCAGTCGATATGATCGCACACTTGAAGAAGCTCTTCCAAGAGCAGGCAAGGTTTGAGATGTATGAAGTTTCCAAGGCATTGTTCAAATGTCAACTGTCAGAAGGAAACCCCGCGGGGCCGCAAGTGTTGCGCATGATAGGCTATCTTGAGAGCCTAGGCCGCCTAGGGTTTCCGGTAGGCCAGGAGTTGGCCACCGATCTCATCTTGCAATCGTTGCCTGAAAGTTATGGACAGTTCATCATGAACTATAACATGAATGAGATCGTGAAACCTCTGCCAGATTTACTCAATATGTTGAGGAAAGCTGAACAAAGCATCAACAAGGGTAAGGGCAAGTCCATAATGATGGTGCATAAAGGAAAGGGCAAAAGGTTTGCCTCATCCTCCAAGGGCAAGGGCAAGTTAGTTGCCAAACCCAAGGAACCTGCCCTTAAGCCTGTTGGTAACATTTCCAAAGGTGTGACTAAAGTTGAGTGTCACTACTGCAGTCAACCTGGACACTGGAGGAGGAACTTCCCAAAATATCTGGAGGACAAGAGGTTTGGAATAGTGATTCCACCACCACCAGGTATTTTTGTTATAGATGTTAAGTTAACTGTCTCTTCATCATGGATATTGGATACAGGATGTGGATCTCACATTTTTCGACATATTCAGGATCTAAAGAGAAGTGGAAGATTGGCTAAAGGGGAGATAGACATGTGCGTTGGGAATGGAGCAAGAGTTGTTGCATTGGCCATAGGCGTGTACGAGTTGTCTCTACCTTCAGGATTAGTGTTAGAATTAAATAATTGCTATTTTGTGCCTGCTATAAGTAGAAACATTATTTCTATTTCTTGTTTGGACAAGGATGGTTTTACTATTTCAATAAAGAATAATTGTTGTTTCATTTATTTTAATAGTATACACTCTTGTAGTGGGCAATTATTTAATGGATTATATATCCTTGATCTAAGCAATCATGTCTATAACATTAATACTAAGAGGATTAAAATGAATAATTTAAATCTTGCTTATTTATGGCACTGTCGTTTAGGCCATATAAACGAGAAACGTGTATCTAGACTCCATAAGGATGGATGTCTAGACTCGTTTGATTTCAGATCATATGAGACATGTGAGGCTTGTTTATTGGGAAAATGGCAAAGTCCCCTTTCAATAAGAAAGGTGAGAGGACTAGTGAGCAATTGGCGCTAGTACATTACTGATGTATGTGGGCCATTTGCCACGCCTACCAGGGGTGGTTATGTCTACTTCATAACATTCACTGATGATTTTTCAGTAGATATGGATTTGTATACCTTATGAAGGCCAAATCCGAATCCTTTGAAATATTCAAAGAATTCACGGATGAAGTAGAGACGCAGCATGGCAAAAGTATTAAGGCTCTACCATCAGATCATGGAGGAGAATACTTGAGCCAAGAGTTTGACGACTATCTTATAGAGTGTGGTATAATATCCCAACTCACTCCACCCGGAACGCCACAATGGAATGGCGTGTATGAGAGGAGGAATCGAACTCTATTAGATATGGTTCGATCTATGATTTGTCAAACGGATCTTCCATTATCATTTTGGGGCTATGCTCTATTGAGTGCATCTTTCATTATTAACCGTGTTCCATCTAAGTCAGTCATGAAGACACCACATGAGATGTGGAGTGGGAGGCGTCCCACAGTGTCGTTCATGAAGATTTGGGGCTGCGATGTCTATGTAAAACGTTTACAAATAGCCAAGCTAGGGCATAAGTCGGACAAATGCAAATTTGTGGGATACCCTAAGGAAACTAAGGGATACTAATTCTACAATCTGACCAAGAACAAAGTGTTTGTTGCTCAGACCGGCGTGTTTCTATAGAGAGAGTTTGTCTCTAAATAAGCAAGGGGGAGGACTGCAGAACTTGAAGAAGTTCAAGAACCACAAGGCATTGATCCTGCTATGGAACATGAACAAGAGCCACAAGGAGTTGTGGAACATCCTTTTCAAGTAACACAAGAGCTTCGTAGATCTAGTAGAGTGCGCCAGGAGCCAGAGAAGTATGGACTTCTCGTGACCAAATCTGGTGAAACGATGCTCATAGATGATGAGCCTACTACCTATGAAGAGGCCATTAAAGGTCCGGACTCTCAGAAGTGGCTTGAGGCCATGAGATCTGAGATGGAATCCATGTATACCAACAAAGTATGGACTATGGTGGAACCACTCGAAGGGGATCGCCCCATAGGGTGCAAGTGGGTCTTCAAGAAGAAGATCGACATGGATCGTAATGTAATTACCTATAAGGGCCGATTGGTGGCTAAAGGATTCAGACAGATTCATGGTATTGACTATGATGAAACCTTTTCACAAGTCGCAATGACCAAATTCATCCGAATCTTACTTGCTATTCCAGGATACTACGACTATGAGATTTGGCAGATGGATGTCAAAACAGCATTCATGTATGGGAATCTCCTCGAGGATGTGTACATGACTTTTGAGTATCCAAATCAAGCCAACAAATTATGTAAGTTCAGGATGTGCAAGGATTGGAATAGTCTGACTATTTCAAGGCCTTGAACCAGCATTCAAAGCCCTGAATCAGTTCTCATAGGCTATTTTCAAGGCCTTGAAACTGGATTCAATGCCTTGAAACTGCTTAACCTGTGTGAACATTCTCAGGGGGAGCTTTCTGCAAACTCTCCTGAGTTGATTTCCTTTCTATCCTTCATATGCATGATTTACTGTTATTTGATGATGAAAGACAAAGTATCCTAACTCGTTTGAACATAGAATATCATCTGTTTGACTATGATTTTGCAGGAGATTTTATTTCTTAAGTTTACAGAGATTGTTTCCTTATCTGACTTATGCAAGGAAGGAAATAATCAAGAAGATGATTATGTGTTTGATCTGAATGACTTGACAGCTTCTCAACCTATTCAAATTCAAGATCACGAAATTATCTCTGAAAATTGTGATCACTTAACCGTTGGAGAAGATTTTCAAAGAGTCAAAGTATGTTGCCTACAAAATAGGAGATCTGTTGCTGAAAATCTGGGAAGATATTCAGAGCTGTTTGAAGTTTAAATAGAGCTCAATTCTGAAGCAACAAGAGACAAATTCAACTGGAAAAAAGAGATAAAGAGTTCTGGATTGATAAGCATCAAAGAAGTTCATCAATCTTCCAATCCATTCACAGAAGATCACTCCATATTTCACTGCATTTTCTACACTCTAAGTGTTCTTCTGTATTGTGCTTTATTGGTAGATCATTTTTGTAATATTTCTATCTCTATTCTCAAGGATTGTTCAAAGTGAACAATAGAGAATTCATAGTTAATCAGTTAGCTAGAGCAGGTACTAGATAGGTTAGGGAAAACCACAAGCTGTAACAGAGTAAGGAAATTCTCTGTGCTTGAGATCTAGGGATTAGCTTTTGATTAATAAGAATTGAGTTGCAAATCCTGTAGGTATCAAATCCCTGAGGTAGAGACGTATGAAACAACCCGGGATCTCGGTTCAGGGTTAAAGAGACAATCGACAACCAAAAGTAGAAATATACTATTAAGATTACATTTCGTTTAATGTACATAACGAAATTTCGATAATAAGTAAAATTTTAAACAAAACATTTATGATCTACTAAGTGATCTAACTTAAGCTAAACTTCTTCATCTCGTTTCGCATTCTCATAACCCCACCTTGATTGATGACATGCGGTTTTAAAATGGCAACAGCCGACGCAGTTTTAAAGAAAATGATCAGTAAAAACTGAGTAAATACACAGTGCGACACGTAAAGCAACGAGTGGCACAGAAGTCTGAGTTGAACCAAATCATAAGATTTAAACGATTAAAGTAACAGGTTGGATATTTTGGAACAGTTGAAAGTAACCGATTAACAAAACATCTCAATTTAAGAACATTGAGGACCCCCGAGTATTTAGCGAAATATCCAGAGTACACGAGTTCATTTAATTTGATAACGATATTAGTTCGAGAGTAGCCAAAGCTTTTCAAATCATTTCAAGCAATTAGGGCATATCAAGAGCACAAACAACATCAATAGAATAGTCAATTTTCTTCCAAGTTCAACTAACCGTTAAGTTTAGCTGAGGCATGTCCAGAGCCACCAGCGGATCGATGTAAACAGAGGGATCACGAAGTAATCACTAAAGGGTTCCTTCTAGGGTCTATAAAACCCTATTTGACCCGAGCGTTAAGGGAGCCCATTTGTCAACCCCGCTCACAACATTAGCTAAAAGGCCTTAAGTGTCGACACCCCTATACCGTAGTGACCCTTACAAGTATAAGTAGCACTCTATAGCACTAACAAACCCCTTGGCCTCAATACTTTGGTACATTTTGGCTCATCGGGGGAGGATTTGTGAACAATTAAGTTCTATCCAATAATAAGAAGCATTGCTTCAATGGTCCTAGCCATAAGAAAATGGAGGATCGCTTGGCGCCTCCCATTAATAACACAACCCTGTACATCGTCCTAAATCTATTAGAGGCATTTTATTTTTATTTTCTCTTTCACATGAACAGGATCAGCATGTCTACATTTCACAGATAATTTCCGAGAGTTCTCAAAGAAATGAATAAAATAGTTTAACAGCATTCGAGTGGAAAACATGCATTCTTATACTATTTCAGTTAACAAACATTCATTTCAAACATCAAACACAAACGCACATATTGAAATGAAAAGGCCGTACATATGTACTTACCACTGAGTCAAAGAACAATGACAGGCAATGCTATAACTCCTTCAAGGACACTGGTCTCATACGATGCTGGGTCTCACAGTCAATGCAGCGATACGAACACGTACGTATATTTGGTACGAGCACAACGGCTGGATATAAACAAGTCAAGTATACAGTCTTTTAGAATTTTCCCTCTAAGGTTGAATGCAAGAATGCAATGGAATGCGGGTCGTGCAAGATAAATGACCAAAACGCCCCTGTTACTCCAAAATTGTCTAGTACTGTCCCTGACAGTGCCCGGACCCCAAATTATACTCATATTGGCCCAAAAACATGCAAGAATTACTCCTAGATCTCCCATTTGAACTTTGCATCGAAATCTATAACTTTCAATAAATTACACTTAGGCCCCCAAAGTTTAGAAAAATTTCAAAAAGGCCCCAACTGTTGACTTGGTCAACCCTACCCGAGAATGACATACGAGTACTCCAAATACGCATATAAGACATGTTGACAAACTCCAAGTTACTAAACGAAACCCAATTCAAATCTAAGTAAAATTACTATTTTGCCCCTCCTACATAGTTCAGTCAATGAGGGTTTTCGAAAAGTCAAACTTGATATTTAGATTTATAATGTGACTACGAACAAGTTCGATGAAGAACGTTAAGGCTAGAAATGTCGTTCAAATGGTCAAAACGGAAGTTCAAAGATAGCGAAAAGTCATTTTAAGTAGTCGACTTCGCGACTCATTTCTGATCCGTTGGGAAGGATTTATGAAAATCTAAAAATAGGGTTTTGAATATGATAGTTCAAGGATTCCAGAACATATTTGAACTCCTAAAAACTGTAAGTATTCAAAGAGATATCGCTAGTCAAAGTTGGACGAAAATTCCGATTCAATACTTAGAAAAATTCAAAAGTGCTTCATGAGTTCAAACTAGCAACTTTAGGCTCGTTTTGTAAGAAATCCGTTATAAATTGGAAGATGACCCAGAGACGATGAAATGAATTATTATATACCAGTTATAAATTAGAGAAAGAAACACAATATTTCATGAGGAATTGAGGGAGTTATGATTGTTTGAAATTGGTTGTTCCAATAAAAAAATCCAACACTTAGAAAAATTTTCAAATCTGGACAGATTTAAGAACAAAAATGCAGTGACTTCAACTCAATTTTTTGGTGTGTTAGAGACCAAATTTTCCAAAAGTTAAAACACAAAAGTTGTAGACAATTGTTTGAGGATTCCATAAAGTCCTCAATCACTCAAAACGGATCAAAAACGAGGGAGATACAAGCATTTGAACACGGGCAGTTTTTGTTCCGAAAAAAACGAACAAAATGCATGAACAATGAATCATACTCGATCCTACCACAATCTAGGAAGATTTAGATCATCCAAACAGGTTCACTATATATCAAGGAGCATGATGATGCTTAAAATTCATCAAAACAAGCAAGAATTGAAGGCGTACCAAGCTTTGCGCTTTTCCGGCGGTCGTGGAGGAAATCGGCGACATGCCGACCGGTTTCCAGCTATTCAACGCGCTCCGGGCAGACTTTGAGTTCCCCAGAGTGTTAGGCGATGTCCAAAGGCCTCGAGGAAACCGTTGGGAGGGAAAGAATGGCCAAGAACAGAGAGAACACCGAATCCCGACGTCTTGCGGCGGTTCCCGTCGGGTCTTCAACCCAGAATCCGGCGATGTTGATTTCCTTCGAATCAGCGCACATATTTGGTACCTACGGCTTCGCCTTGACCTCACGATTCCAACAAGACCAATTAGAGCTCACATACTTCCATAAACAGAAAGAATTCGTCGAAAAACTAAGTTAGAGTTCTTACCCTACATCTCCGATTCCTTCCTCCTCCGTCAACGGTTCCAAAAATTGGGTGAGGCATTTTACTCCCCAGGTGATGGAGGTACTCCCTTAGCAACAGCTCGGTGAATAGGAGGGCTGGTGGTGGTGTAGTGGTGGAGTTGGAGGTGGTGAAGATGATGATGATGAACATGATGGATGAGAGAGAGAGATTTTTTTCTTTTTCAGATTGCTGGTGAAGAGGGGATTTGTAGGTGTTGACTCCTCATCTAGTAGGTGTCAAGTTGGTTAGACAAGTGTCCTACATGCATAGGGGTAATAGTGTAGTTTCCTAAACTTTTGGGTACAACTAGAATGAGAGCTTCTACTTAATTTTAGAGAATTGCACAACCACCCCGAACATCTCCAGTGCTTCAAAATCATTCTAACAACGTCCAAATATCGCCAACACTCCAAAATGCCCACTTTAAAGCGGTGAAAAATTATTTACACATTCGCCCCCAAAGTCTTGATATTGCACTAAGAATTCTCTCAGAAATGAGGGGTGTTACAATCTACCCACCTTAAAAGAATCTTCGTCCCCGAAGATCTCATACTATACTTATCCACATACATGAAATGCAGCAGAGTGACTAAGTCTATTTGACTTAGCAAGACAAGTACCTAAACTGCTCTGGTCGAATGTTCTGCTCCCAAAAGATGGCTTCCTTAGATGGTCGGCTAGAAACACCTTAACTGGAAGAAATTTCTCATTCTTACTCTCCGCACGACGGGGTCTATTATGAGTCTATACTACGTACCAGCCTAGGATCGCATCACATTAGGGTTTCATATACGATTAGTACAAGTAAAAGTTTGAACCAAGATTTTGAAAGTTCAATAACAACATACAAGTTCTCAATTTTAGAAATGACTCAAAAAATTTGCTAGAATTTATACAAATCTCGAAACTATAGACAAATACTTTTATCAAGACTAATATGTCGTTTTGCTTGACTCATCCGAGTTAAAAATGTTGTCTTACCTGTAGAGGATTAAATAAACCAATCACCTAAAGTGTTCCACGCATACGAGGGGGAAAAGAACACTTTGTGTCGTCACACAACGTGTCTCTCCATCACAACTCGAATGTGTTTCAAATGTTCCAACTTAGTCTGCACAGCGGGTACAACTCATAGTACCGTCGTACTAAGAGTCACGCCAGCGGACTGGTAAACAAAATGGTCAATATCACTTGGCATTTGGTAGCTCGATACGCCAATAATTTTCATAAACCAATTTTTTCTATTTTTTTTTATTATTAAAATAGTTGATTGTCAAAACTTTCTAATTTCAAAAACGGCCATTACAAATTAATTGAAAAACAAAATAAACAAAGTCTCATCTTAAAAGTCACGTTCATAGGTTTCGATGAATGGTCTCGGGGTCTTGTAAGTTAATGTGTCGTTACTCTCTCAAAGACAAGGTAGGATGACCAAGTAAATGAACACGGATACGCATCACACGTCAATGAAAAATCATTTCAATATAGCAAGTACACATGCTCATAGGATAATAAACATATAAATAATCAAGTTGTGTTCGCATGGATCACATATCAATAAGCAGTTAACAGTCAATTAAAAAGTAAGGTACAAATCGAGTTTAAGAATACGTAAGTACCCCCAAAATCCCATGCGGCTTGTTTACTTTATTACTATCAAATAGGGTTATGCTAATCAATTTTAAATTTCGAAAAAAAAATCTGTTTCTTAACTGTCTACTTAAGGAAATCGAAAAGTCTCATTAACTAGAGAACCGATGCTCTGATACCAGCTGAAACAACCCGGGATCTCGGTTCAGGGTTAAAGAGACAATCGACAACCACAAGTAGAAATATATTATTAAGATTACATTTTGTTTAATGTACATAACAAAATTTTGATACTAAGTACAATTTAAAACAAAACATGTGTGATCTACTAAGTGATTTAACTTAAGCTAAACCTCTTCGTCTCGTTCCGGGTTCCATAACCCCACCTTGATTGATGACCTGCTCTTTTAAAATGGCAACAGCCGACGCAGTTTTAAAAAAAATGATCAGTAAAAACTGAGTAAATACACACTGCGACACGTAAAGCAACGAGTGGAACAGAAGCATGATTTGAACCAAATCATAAGATTTAAAACGATAAAAGTAACAGGTTGGAGATTTTGGAACAACTAAGAGTAACCGAGTAACTAAACATCTAAATTTAAGAACATTAAGGACCCCCGAGTATTCAGCGAAATATCCAGAGTAAAATGTTCATTTAGTTTGATAACGATATTAATTCACGAGTGGCCAAAGCTTTTCAAATCATTTCAATCGATTAGGGCATATCAAGAGCACAAACAACGTCAATAGAATAGTCAATTTTCTTCCAAGTTCAATTAACCGTTAAGTTTAGCTAAGGCATGTCCAGAGCCACCAGCGGACCGATGTAAACAGAGGGATCACGAAGTAATCACTAAAGGGTTCCTTCTAGGGTCTATAAAACCCTATTTCACCCAAGCGTTAAGGGAGCCCATTCGTTAACCCCGCTCACAACATTAGCTAAAAGACCTTAAGTGTCGACACCCCTATACCGTAGTGACCCTTACAAGTATAAGTAGCACTCTATAGCTCTAACAAACCCCTTGGCCTCAATACTTTGGTACATTGTGGCTCATCGGGGGCGGATTTGTGAATAAATAAGTTGTATCCAATAATTAGAAGCATTGCTTCAATGGTCCTAGCCATAATAAAATGGAGGATCGCTTGGCGCCTCCCATTAATAACACAACTCTGTACATCGTCCTAAATCTATTAGAGGTATTTTATATTTTTTTCTCTTTCACATGAATAGGATCAGAATGTCAACATTTCACAGATAATTTCCGAGAGTTCCCAAAGGATATGAATAAAATAGTTTAACAACATTTGAGTGGAAAACATGCATTTTCATACTATTTCATATAACAAACATTAATTTCAAACATCAAACACAAACGCACATTTTGAAATGAAAAGGCCGTACATATGTACTTACCACTGAGTCAAAGAACAACGACAAGCAATGCTATAACTCCTTCAAGGACACTGGTCTCATACGATGTTGGGTCTCACAATCAATGTAGCAATATGAACACGTACGTATATTTGGTACGAGCACAACGGCTGGATATAAACAAGTCAAGTATACAGTCTATTAGAATTTACCCTCTAAGTTTGAATGCAAGAATGCAATGGAATGCGGGTCGTGCAAGATAAATGACCAAAACGCCCATGTTACTCCAAAATTGTCTAGTACAGTCCCTGACAGTGCCCGGACCCCAAATTATACTCATACTGGCCAAAAAAACATGCAAGAATTACTCCGTGATCTCCCATTTGAACTTAGCATCGAAATCTATAACTTTTAATAAATTACACTTAGGCCCCCAAAGTTAAGTAAAATTACAAAAAGGCCCCAACTGTTGACTTGGTCAACCCTACCCGAGAATGACATACGAGTACTCCAAATGCGCATATAAGACATGCTGAAAAACTCCAAGTTACTAAACGAAACCTAATTCAAATACAAGTGAAATTACTATTTTGCCCCTCCTACACAGTTCAGTCAAACAGGGTTTTCGAAAAGTCGAACTTGATATTTAGATTCAGAATGTGACTATGAACAGGTTTGATGAAGAACGTTAAGGCTAGAAATGTCGTTCAAATGGACAAAACGGAAGTTCAAAGATAGCGAAAAGTCATTTTAAGTAGTCGACTTCGCGACTGATTTCTGATCTGTTGGGAAGGATTTATGAAAATCTAAAAATAGGGTTTTGAATATGATAGTTCAAGGATTCAAGAACATATTTGAACTCCTAAAAACAGTAAGTATTCAAAGAGATATCTCTAGTCAAAGTTTGACGAAAATTCCGATTCAATACTTAGAAAAATTCAATAGTGCTTCATGAGTTCAAACTAGCAACTTTAGGCTCGTTTTGTGAGAAATCAATTTTATAAATTGGAAGATGACCCAGAGACGATGAAATGAAGTATTATATACCAGTTATAAATTGGAGAAAGAAACTCAATATTTCATGAGGAATTGAGGGAGTTATGATTGTTTGAAATTGGTTGTTCCAATCAAAAAATCCAACACTTAGAAAAAAATTCAAATCTGGACAGATTCAAGAACAAAAATGCAGCGACTTCAACTCAATTTTTGGGTGTGTTAGAGACCAAATTTTACAAAAGTTAAAACAAAAAAGTTGTAGAAAATTGTCTGAGGATTCCAAAAAGTCCTCAATCACTCAAAAAGGATCAAAAACGAGGGAGATACAAGCATTTGAACAGGGGCAATTTTTGATCCGAAAAAAACGAACAAAATGCATGAATAAGGAATCAAACTCGATCCTAACCACAATCTGGAAAGATTTGGATCATACAAACAGGTTCACTACATATCAAGGAGCATGATGATGCTTAAAATCGATCAAAACAAGCAAGAATTGAAGGCGTACCAAGCTTTGCGCTTTTCCGGCGGCCGTCGAGGAAACCGGCGACATGCCGACCGGTTTCCAGCTATTCAACGCGCTCCGAGCACACTTTGAGTTCCCCAGAGTGTTAGGCGATTTCCAAAGGCCTCGAGGAAACCGTTGAGATGGAAAGAATGGACAAGAACAGAGAGAACATCGAATCCCAACGTCTAGCGGCGGTTCCCGTCGGGTCTTCAACCTGGAATCCGGCGATGTTGATTTCCTTCGAATCAGCGCACATATTTGGTACCTACGGCTTCGCCTCGACCTCAAGATTCCAAGAAGACCAATTAGAGCTCACATACTTCCCTAACCAGAGAGAATTCGTCGAAAAACTAAGTTAGAGTTCTTATCCTACATCTCCGATTCCTCCCTCCTCCGTCAACGGTTCCAAAAATTGGGTGAGGCGTTCTACTCCCCAGGTGAGGGAGGTACTCCCATAGCAGCAGCTCGGTGAAAGGAGGGCTGGTGGTGGTGTTGTGGTGGAGTTGGTGGTGGTTGTTCTTTAGGGAATAAGAAGAAGAAGATGATGAACATGATGGATGAGAGAGAGAGATTTTTTTTTCTTTTTCAGATTGTTGGTGAAGAGGGGATTTGTAGGTGTTGACTCCTCATCTAGTAGGTGTCAAGTTGGTTGGACAAGTGTCCTACATGCATAGGGGTAATAGTGTAGTTTCCTAATCTTTTGGGTACAACTAGAATGAGAGCTTCTACTTAATTTTAGAGAATTGCACAACCACCCCAAACATCTCCAGTGCTTCAAAATCATTCTAACAACGTCCAAATATTGCCAACACTCCAAAATGCTTACTTTAAAGCAGTGAAAATTATTTACAAATTCGCCCCCAAAGTCTTGATATTGCACTAAGAATTCTCTCGGAAATGAAGGGTGTTACAATCTACCCACCTTAAAAGAATCTTCGTCCCCGAAGATCTCATACTATACTTATCCACATACATGAAATGCAGCAGAGTGACTCAGTCTATTTGACTTAGCAAGACAAGTACCTAAACTGCTCTGGTCGAATGTTCTGCTCCCAAAAGATGGCTTCCTTAGATGGTCGGCTAGAAACACCTTAAGTGGAAGAAATTTCTCATTCTTACTCTCCGCACGACGGGGTCTATTATGAGTCTATACTACGTACCAGCCTAGGCTCGCATCACATTAGGGTTTCATATACGATTAGTACAAGTAAAAGTTCGAACCAAGACTAATACAAGTTCTCAATTTTAGATACGACTCAAAAATTGGCTAGAATTTATACAAATCTCGAAACTTTTAGACAAATAATTTCATCAAGACTAATATGTCGTTTTGCTTGATTCATCCGAGTTAAAAATGTTTTCTTACCTTTAGAGGATTAGTTAAACCAATCACCTAAAGTGTTCCACGCATACGAGGGGGATAAGAACAGTATGTGTTGTCACACAACGTGTCTCTCCATCACAACTCGAATGTGTTTCAAATGTTCCAACTTAGTCTACACAGCGGGTACAACTCATAGTACCGTCGTACTAAGAGTCACGCCAGCGGACTGGTAAACAAAATGGTCCATATCACTTGGTATTAGGTAGCTCGATACGCCAATAATTTTCACAATCCAATTTTTTTCTATTTTTTATTATTAATATAGTTGATTGTCAAAACTTTCTAATTTCGAAAACGGCCATTACAAATTAACTGAAAAACAAAATAAACAAAGTATCATCTTAAAAGTCACGTTCATAGGTTTGAGATGAATGGTCTCGGGGTCTTGTAATTCAAAGTGTCGTTACTCTCTCGAATTCAAGGTAGGATGACCAAGAAAATGAACACGGATACGCATTTCACGTCAATGACAAATTATTTCAATATAACAAGTACACATGCTCATAGGATAATAAACATATAAATAATCAAGTTGTGTTCGCTTGATCACATATCAATAAGCAGTTAACAGTCAATTAAAAAGTAAGGTACAAATCGAGTTTAAGAATACGTAAGTACCCCAAAATCCCCTGCGGCTTGTTTACTTTATTATTATCAAATTGGGTTATCCTAATCAATTTTAATTTTCAAAAACATTTTCAGTTTCTTAACTGTCTAGTTAAGGAAATCGAAAAGTCTCATTAACCGGAGAAACGATGCTCTGATACCAGCTGAAACAACCCGAGATCTCGGTCCAGGGTTAAAGAGACAATCGAAAACCAAAAGTAGAAATATACTATTAAGATTACATTTCGTTTAATGTACATAACAAATTTTGATAATAAGTACAATTTAAAACAAAACATTTGTGATCTACTAAGTGATCTAACTTAAGCTAAACTTCTTCGTATCGTTCTTCGTTCCCATAACCCCACCTTGATTGATGACCTGCGGTTTTAAAATGGCAACAGCCGACGCAGTTTTAAAGAAAATGATCAATAAAAACTGAGTAAATACACACTGCGACACATAAAGCAACGAGTGGCACAGAAGCATGAGTTGAACCAAATCATAAGATTTAAAACGATAAAAGTAACAGGTTGGATATTTTGGAACAAATGAAAGTAACCGAGTAACAAAAAATCTCAATTTAAGAACATTGAGGACCCCCGAGTATTCAGCGAAATATCCAGAGTAAACAAGTTCATTTAGTTTGATAACGATATTAGTATACGAGTGGCCAAAGCTTTTCAAATCATTTCAATCGATTGGGGCATATCAATAGCACAAACAACATCAATAGAATAGTCAATTTTCTTCCAAGTTCAACAAATCGTTAAGTTTAGCTGAGGCATGTCCAGAGCCACCAGAGGACCGATGTAAACAGAGGGTTCACGAAGTAATCACTATAGGGTTCCTTCTAGGGTCTATAAAACCCTATTTCACCCGAGCGTTAGGGGAGCCCATTCGTCAACCCCGCTCACAACATTAGCTAAAAGAACTTAAGTGTCGACACCCCTATACCGTAGTGACCCTTACAAGTATAAGTAGCACTCTATAGCTCTAAAAAACCCCTTGGCCTCAATACTTTGGTACATTTTGGCTCATCGGGGGCGGATTTGTGAACAATTAAGCTCTATCCAATAATAAGAAGCATTGCTTCAATGGTACTAGCCATAAGAAAATGGAGGATCGCTTGGCGCCTACCATTAATAACACAACTTTGTACATCGTCCTAAATATATTAGAGGTATTTTATTTTTTTTCTCTTTCACATGAACAGTATCAACATTTCACAGATAATTTCCGAGAGTTCTCAAAGGAGATGAATAAAATAGTTCAACAACATTCGAATGGAAAACATGCATTCTCATACTATTTCATATAACAAACATTCATTTTAAACATCAAACACAAACGCACATTTTGAAATGAAAAGGCCGTACATATGTACTTACCACTGAGTCAAAGAACAACGACAAGCAATGCTATAGCTCCTTCAAGGACACTGGTCTCATACGATGCTGGGTCTCACAGTCAATGCAGCGATACGAACACGTACGTATATTTGGTACGAGCACAACGGCTGGATATAAACAATTCAAGTATACAGTCTATTAGAATTTACCCTCTAAGGTTGAATGCAAGAATGCAATGGAATGCGGGTCGTGCAAGATAAATGACCAAAACGCCCTTGTTACTCCAAAACTGTCTAGTAGAGTCCCTGACAGTGCCCGGTGCCCAAATTATACTCATATTGGCCCAAAAACATGCAAGAATTACTCCTCGATCTCCCATTTAAACTTATCATTGAAATCTTTAACTTTTAATAAATTACACTTAGGCCCCCAAAGTTTAGTAAAATTTCAAAAAGGCCCCAACTGTTGACTTGGTCAACCCTACCCGAGAATGACATACGAGTACTCCAAATACGCATATAAGACATGCTGACAAACTCCAAGTTACTAAACGAAACCCAATTCAAATCTAAGTGAAATTACTATTTTGCCCCTCCGATACAGTTGAGTCAAACAGGGTCTTCGAAAAGTCAAACTTGATATTTAGATTCAGAATGTGACTACGAACAACTTCGATGAAGAACGTTAAGGCAAGAAATGTCGTTCAAATGGTCAAAAAGGAAGTTCAAAGATAGCGAAAAGTCATTTTAAGTAGTCAACTTCGCGACTGATTTCTGATCCGTTGGGAAGGATTTATGAAAATCTAAAAGTAGGTTTTTGAATATGATAGTTCAAGGATTCCAGAACATATTTGAACTCCTAAAAACTCTAAGTATTCAAAGAGATATCGCTAGTCAAAGTTGGACGAAAATTCCGATTCAATACTTAGAAAAATTCAATAGTGCTTCATGAGTTCAAACTAGCAACTTTAGGCTCGTTTTGTGAGAAATCCGTTATAAATTGGAAGATGACCCAGAGACGATGAAATGAAGTATTATATACAAGTTATAAATTGGAGAAAGAAACACAATATTTCATGAGGAATTGAGGGAGTTATGATTGTTTGAAATTGGCTGTTCCAATAAAAAAATCCAACACTTAGAAAAAAATTCAAATTTGGACAGATTCAAGAACAAAAATGCAGCGACTTCAACTCAATTTTTGGGTGTGTTAGAGACCGAATTTTACAAAAGCTAAAACACCAAAGTTCTAGACAATTGTCTGAGGATTCCAGAAAGTCCTCAATCACTCAAAAAGGATCAAAAACGAGGGAGATACAAGCATTTGAACAGGGGCAGTTTTTTCTCCGAAAAAACGAACAAAATGCATGAACAAGGAATCAAACTCGATCCTAACCACAATCTGGGCAGATTTGGATCATCCAAACAGGTTCACTACATATCAAGGAGCATGATGATGCTTAAAATCGATCAAAACAAGCAAGAATTGAAGGCGTACCAAGCTTTGCGCTTTTCCGGCGGCCGTGGAGGAAACTGGCGACATGCCGACCGTTTTCCAGCTATTCAACGCGCTCCGAGCAGACTTTGAGTTCCCCAGAGTGTTAGGCGATGTCTAAAGACCTCGAGGAAACCGTTGGGAGGGAAAGAATGGCCAAGAACAGAGAGAACACCGAATCCCGACGTCTAGCGGAGGTTCCCGTCGTGTCTTCAACCTGGAATCCGGCGATGTTGATTTCGTTCGAATCAGCGCACATATTTGGTACCTACGGCTTCTCCTCGACCTCACGATTCCAAGAAGACCAATTAGAGCTCACATACTTCCCTAACCAGAGAGAATTCGTCGAAAAACTAATTTAGAGTTCTTACCTAACATCTCCGATTCCTCCCTCTTCCGTCAACGGTTCCGAAAATTGGGTGAGGCGTTTTACTCCCAAGGTGATGGAGGTACTCCCATAGCAGCAGCTCGGTGAAAGGAGGGTTGGTGGTGGTGTCGTGGTGGGGTTGGTGGTGGTTGTTCTTGAGGGAAGAAGAAGAAGAAGAATATGATGAACATGATGGATGAGAGAGAGAGAGAGATTTTTTTTTCTTATTCAAATTGTTGGTGAATAGGGGATTTGTAGGTGTTGACTCCTAATCTAGTAGGTGTTAAGTTGGTTGGACAACTGTCCTACATGCATAGGGGTAATAGTGTAGTTTCCTAATCTTTTGGGTACAACTAGAATGAGAGATTCTACTTAATTTTAGAGAATTGCACAACCACCCCGAACATCTCTAGTGCTTCAAAATCATTCTAACAACGTCCAAATATCGCCAACACTCCAAAATGCCCACTTTAAAGAAGTGAAACACTATTTACAAATTCGCCCCCAAAGTCTTGATATTGCACTAAGAATTCTCTCGGAAATGAGGGGTGTTACAATCTACCCACCTTAAAAGAACTCGTCCCCGAAGATATCATACTATACTTATCCACATACATGAAATGCAGCAGAGTGACTCAGTCTATTTGACTTAGAAAGACAAGTACCTAAACTGCTCTGGTCGAATGTTCTGCTCCCAAAAGATGGCTTCCTTAGACGGTCGGCTAGAAACACCTTAAGTGGAAGAAATTTCTCATTCTTACTCTCCGCAAGACGGGGTCTATTATGAGTCTATACTACGTACCAGCCTAGGCTCGCATCACATTAGGGTTTCATATACGATTAGTACAAGTAAAAGTTCGAACCAAGATTTCGAAAGTTCAATAATGAACGCCCCCCTTGCCGCCGGCCCTACCCGTCGTCCAACAAAGGAGGTCGCCCCTCCTTCTTGCCTCGTGTTGCGTGATGTCTTCTTCCTCTTCCTCCATTCCTAGCTAGCACAAAGGAGAAGGAAGATCTAGATCTCAACTCTAGGCGTGGATCAACTATAGAGACGTGACACAATTCACGTTACAAGACATCACAGGAGAAACCCTAAGGTGCGTAACTTGATTTCTTCCCTTACCATCGTTATGTCTCTTGTCCTGTGATCCTTGGAGGGTATTGAATGGATAAATTATGTTTTTCCGCTGCGTATCCATAATCAAAATCCTACACGTATGTCATTCTCGGATAGGGTTGACCAAGTCAACAATTGGGACCTTTTTGCAATTTTACTTAACTTTGGGGGCCTAAGTGTAATTTATTGAAGTTATAGATTTCGATGCTAAGTTCAAATGGGAGATCGAGGAGTAATTCTTGCATGTTTTTGGGCCAATATGAGTATAATTTGGGGTCGGGCACTGTCAGGGACTGTACTAGACAGTTTTGGAGTAATAGGGGCGTTTTGGTCATTTATCTTGCACGAACCGCATTCCATTGCATTCTTGCATTCAACCTTAGAGGGTAAATTCTAATAGACTGTATAATTGACTTGTTTATATCCAGCCGTTTTGCTCGTACCAAATATACGTACGTGTTCGTATTGCTGCATTGACTGTGAGACCCAGCATCGTATGAGACGAATGTCCTTGAAGGAGTTATAGCATTGCTTGTCGTTGTTCTTTGACTCAGTGGTAAGTACATATGTACGACCTTTTCATTTCAAAATGTGCGTTTGTGTTTGATGTTTGAAATGAATTTTTGTTATATGAAATAGTATGAGAATGCATGTTTTCCACTCGAATGTTGTTAAACTATTTTATTCATCTCCTTTGAGAACTCTCGGAAATTATCTATGAAATGTTGACATTCTGATCCTGTTCATGCGAAAGAGAAAATAAAAATAAAACACCTCTAATAGATTTAGGACGATGTACAAAGTTGTGCTATTAATGGGAGGCTCCAAGCGATCCTCCATTTTCTTAAGGCTAGGACCATTAAAGCAATGCTTCTTATTATTGGATATAACTTATTTGTTCACAAATCCGCCCCCGATGAGCCAAAATGTACCAAAGTATTGAGGCCAAGGGGTTTGTTAGAGCTATAGAGTGCAACTTATACTTGTAAGGGTCACTACGGTATAGGGGTGTCGACACTTAAGTCCTTTTAGCTAATGTTGTGAGCGGGGTTAACGAATGGGCTCCCTTAACGCTCGGGTGAAAAAGGGTTTTATAGACCCTAGAATGGACCCTTTAGTGATAACTTCGTGATCCCTCTGTTTACATCGGTCCGCTGGTGGCTCTGGACATGCCTCAACTAAACTTAACGGTTAATTGAACTTGGAAGAAAATTGACTATTCTATTGATGTTGTTTGTGCTCTTGATATGCCCTAACCGATTGAAATGATTTGAAAAGCTTTGGCCACTCGTGAACTAATATCGTTATCAAACTAAATGAACTTGTTTACTCTGGATATTTCGCTGAATACTCGGGTGTCCTCAATGTTCTTAAATTGAGATGTTTTGTTACTCGGTTACTTTCAGTTGTTCCAAAATCTCCAACCTGATACTTTTATCGTTTTAAATCTTATGATTTGGTTCAAATCATGCTCCTGTTCCACTCGTTGCTTTGCGTGTCGCAGTGTGTATTTACTCAGTTTTTACTGATCATTTTTTTTAAAACTGCGTCGGCTGTTGCCATTTTAATAGCGCAGGTCATCAATCAAGGTGGGGTTATGGAAACGCGGAACGAGACGAATTGATTATTTATATGTTTATTATCCTATGAGCATGTGTACTTGCTATATTGAAATAATTTGTCATTGACGTGTGATGCGTATCCGTGTTCATTTTCTTGGTCATCCTACCTTGTCTACGAGAGAGTAACGACACTTTGACTTACAAGACCCCGAGACCATTCATCTCAAACCTATGAACGTGACTTTTAAGATGATACTTTGTTTATTTTGTTTTTCAGTTAATTTGTAATGGCCGTTTTCGAAATTAGAAAGTTTTGAAAATCAACTATTTTAATAAAAAAAATAGAAAAAAATTGGGTTCTGAAAATTATTGGCGTATCGAGCTACCAAATACCACGTGATATGGACCATTTTGTTTACCAGTCCGCCGGCGTGACTCTTAGTACGACGGTACTATGAGTTGTAGCCGCTGTGTAGACTAAGTTGGAACATTTGAAACACATTTGAGTTGGGATGGAGAGACACGTTGTGTGACAACACATAGTGTTCTTTTCCCCCTCGTATGCGTGGAACACTTCGGTGATTGGTTTATCTAATCCTCAAAGGGTAAGACAACATTTTTAACTCGGATGAGTCAAGCAAAACGACATATTAGTCTTGATAAAATTATTTGTCTAAAAGTTTCGAGATTTGTATAAATTCTAGCCAATTTTTGAGTCGTTTTTAAAATTGAGAACTTGTATGTTGCCTCCTTTGCTTGCTTGCTCTCTCTCCTTTTGTTCTCTCCCACTCAAGTTATGATCAAAAGGCTCATAAGTGTGGGAAGGAAGGAAGGAGCATCCTTTATATAGTCCAAAAAATCCTTGCCAACTACCTAAAGGACATATTCTAGTCCTACTAGAACTCGATTTAGTCCCTTCCTTGCAAATTAGTCCTACTAAGTTTGCAAGGTGTTGCAAAGTGATCCTTATAATTAATTAATCATATTAATTAATTCCCAAATCTAGTTCAACTCTATATAGCGTGTGACCCCATAGGTTCTATCTAGTTGGTAGCAACAATTTGCTAATATGGAGCGGTTTCTAGCAAAACATCCATTCTAGCCAACTAATAGAATAGTCATCCGACAAACCTTGTACAAGTAATTGTCTCATCCCTTTGTCTCCATATCCGGATTGGACACGAGACATACAAGTCACACTCGTATATCCATTCCATAGTTTCTCGATCCTGGGAATAGCCTTATTCGTGAAAATAACATCAATATCCTATATTGATTTATTTGAGTCTGGCTAGACATTTTATAAGCACTATCCCTTGATTGGTGTAGATACTGCTTTATGACATGGCAGATCTAGGCCACGTGGCAACCATCCAGCACACCATATTGTGCTCCACACACACAGGATCACCAGCCGAGCTGATCCATGTGGGGGCTGCGAGACAGAGCCCTCGCATACCACTGCACGGGACTTGTAGGGACTTTGTGGTTTGGAGGCTAGAGTAAGCCCTGTCGCGTGCGAGCCAAGCCCGCGCGCGACCTTTAGTAACTGTTTTGAGAGATTTATGGCACGAGCTCCATAAACCCGGTCAATCCGGTCAAACCCGGTCAACCTCGTAACGGTTCCGGTACTCGCGCACCACGTGCTCTAACGGTTCCTATATACTCGGACGAACGTGCCGTTATGGTTAAGCTAATTAAGCCGCCATTAATGGGCGCATTAACCACACTACAACGGTCATGCTCTCCAGTATATATACATCGTTAACCTTTCCATACAAAGGAGGACACACTGCCATACGCGAAAGCTCTGCCAAACCTCTGTCTCTCTCTCAGACATTGCTACTGACTTACTCTCTCCCTACACACACCCCTATTCTTCCTGTGCGATCCCTGATCCACTACGTACGGTGTACACGGAGGTCTCCCTGCCGGAATCTCTTGTGCACATTTTGGTGAACCCGACGTGAAACTTACCAGCAAAAGCGACCATGTCTCAGGAGGACGATGTCAGCAACCGATCTCCTTCCACCGAAACTCCCTCGGGAGACGAGGCTCGCCGCACTCCGACGACTCCCGGCGAGGCGCCAACTTTAGAGTCTTTGGACGCCACTGTCAAAAGTCAGGCAAAAGCTCTCAAGTCTCAATCCGCGCAGTTAGAAAGGATCTTGGCCGTTCTGGGCACTCTTGCGCCAAATCCTCCACCTGCCACCGCTATCCCTCAGGGAGGAGGAACCCCTACCGCTCCAGGATTGGGAGTGTCGACCACGCCTCCCAACCCTCATCTGCAAACTCCACCGTCGGCCGCGCAGCTGCCTTCGGTCCAAGGGTCAACGGCACAAATGCTGCCCCCTGCTGCTCACGCCTCTCAGCCCCCGGCTTTGGCGTCCAACCCAGCTCTGCAGTACACTCTGCCTCCACCAGCGACAATCTGGGGAAACGCGGGTGGTCAATACACTCCCAATCCTCCGGCAGCATATGTGTCGCCACCGCCTACAGCAACCCCTCCGCCAACTACCGAGGGAAGCATTCAAGAATGCATGACGCAGAAGCGCGTGGACTCCATCTTAGCTCATCAGTCGTTCGCGGATACCATCATCCCGAAGCTAGACAACGATCCACCCATCCCACGAGAGATCTATCTCATGCCTAACCCGGCGGGGTACAAGGCTCCTAAATGGGACAAGTTCGAGGACGTCAATGGAAACGCTCATGAGCATGTCATGCGTTTCATCGATGTCATGGGTCCATACGGAGCTGATCCCAAGCTGCTGATGCGAGAATTCCCAAAAACTCTTGGGAATGTAGCATACAAATGGTACCGAACATTGGAGGCCGGATCTGTGAAAACTTGGGACGACATGGTCCAGAAGTTCTATACCAAGTTCTTCCAGATGGAAGAAAAGGTGACGATGATCCATCTCTCGCGGATGTATCAGAAACGCGAGGAAGATGGAATCACTTTCATCAAGAAATTCAGAGCGAAATCCTTGGAGTGCAAGGATCCAATGCTCGAAAGCCGGCTCGTAGAGATATGCCTGCAGTGCATGCGAGACGAATACAAAAGCATGCTGATCAATTTGCAAACACCTACGTTTTCAAAGCTCATCGAATGCACGATGAACATCGAGCCCATTGTCGAGAGACAGAGAAAGAAGAGCGCTCCAGAACGACCTGCGAGCGGCACCACCTACAAGATCGGCAGATTTGGCTACAAGCGGGGACGCGAAGCTGAGGTCAACACAGTTTCGCCCCAGAAGCAAGCAAAGGTTACAAACTTCGATGCACCACCCCTGCCATGCTCGGTGGAGGAAGCGAGCGATCTCTGCAGACAGTGGCGTAAGGATGGCGTCCTGCCACCGCTCGAGAAAGCACCCTCCAAGGAAATGACGAGGGACCCTAAGTGGTGCGAATACCACGGCAAGGTCATGCACCCCACAGCCGAGTGCAAGAAGCTCAGATTCGCGCTCGATCAGAAGATGAAGAGCGGCGAACTCATCGTTAGCGACCACCGGAAGGATGTGCGCAACAACCCGCTGCCTGCCCATACAGATTTGGGTCAAAGGGCAAAGAGGTCGCCATGATCTCGATAGTGGACTTGGAAGAAGTCGCAGAAGATGGTCTGCCCATCATTGCTGAAGTCCATGAAGATGAAGACTACAGCATCGACACGGAAGATGAGCGTGCCGACCGCATGAAAGGGTCGCACGGCTTCGACAAATTCTTCAACGAGATGAACTTTTCCGAAAGATGTCGAGCGGACATGACGAAAGCAATCTTAAGGATAGCAGAGGACTACGAGGAGGACCTCGTGGTCTCCAACGGGAAAGTCGTCAGGGCGTCCCGTTCCACAGAAAAGATTATGACCTTTTCTGCCAGCGACAAGAAGACAGATGCGAGCCACCAGAGGCCCCTGTACGTGACCGCCATCATCAACGGCGTCGAATTCAAGCGAGCATTCGTCGATGGAGGAGCAGCGGTCAATGTTGTTCCACTCCACACACTGAAGCTAGCAGGGATCCCCGAGCACAAGGTAGTCAAGCGTCCATCCCCGCTGGTGGGATTCAGAAGCGATTCTAGAATGACGATCGGATGGATCCGCCTGGGCGTTCAGATCGGCAAAATCAAGTGCTCGGCGAAGTTCTATGTCATAGACGCGAACACCACATACCACGTGATCATAGGTCGGGCCTGGATTCATCGCTTTGACGCGATCCCTTCGACGGCTCACCAGGTGATGAAAGCTATCTGGAACGACAGGATTGTTGAGATACCGGCCTCAACTAACCCGTTCAACTTGGACGAAGCACATCTCAGCGAGGCGGTGTGGTTCACCGAGATGGCGGACGAGCAAACACCCGGACCATTCAACCCCACTCCTTTACCTCTCTGGGAGGACATCAAGGACCAGTCACCTGCAGGCGTGATGGTGACAAGGAGAGATGCCAAGGCAACGCCGCCTACTCACGAAGAGGCGCCGCGCATCGCATATCACCGCAAGAATGTGTACACTCTGAAGAGGATCGCAAAGCATGACCCCGAGGGTAAGGAGATAGAGAGCTTCTACGCCAACGGGAAGAAATGCTATCGCATATGAAGGTGCGCGGGGACGTCCTCACACGGGCATGGGGATGTCCCTGGGCAAATCAATCAAATCGAGCAAGTTGCGCTGACAGAAGAGCCAACACAGGGCACTCTAGATGAGAAACTCAAAGAAGCGCCCGAATGCATGGAAGACAGGCCAAGACCACAAAAGCAAGAACTTAAGGAAGTGTTCCTCAGCCCGAACGAGGAAAAGAAAAGGCCAGTCTTCCTGAGTGCGGACCTCACAAGCGAAGAGGAACAAGGACTGCTGCAGCTCCTAACCGAATACAAGGACGTGTTCGCATGGGAATATGACGAGATGCCGGGTCTGGACACGAGCATCACCATGCACCGTTTAGACATCATCCCAGGGTCTAAACCGGTCAAGCAAAGCACCAGAAGTTTCAGGCCAGAGCTTAACGTGAAGATCAAACAGGAGATTGTCAAACTCCTAGACGCCAAGTTCATAGAGCCAAATCACCATCCCACATGGTTGGCCAACATCGTGCCAGTGGTGAAGAAGAACGGACAGCTCCGCATCTGCGTGGACTTCCGAGATCTTAATCGCTTCTGTCCTAAGGACGATTTTCCACTGCCTAACATCGATTTGCTCATTGATTCAACGGCAGGCCATCGCATGTTCAGTTTCATGGACGGCTTCAGCGGATACAATCAAATCAAGATGGATCCCGAAGACGCAAGGAAAACTGCATTCATCACTCCCGTGGGGGTATTCAACTATACGGTAATGCCATTCGGTCTTAAGAATGCAGGCGCAACCTATCAGCGGGCCATGATGGCTCTATTCCACGACATGATGCACAAAGAAGTGGAATTCTATGTGGATGACTTGGTAGTCAAATCCAAGTATGAAGCAGATCACCTTGCAGACCTGCGAAAGGTATTCAACAGATGCAGGAGCTTTCAACTGAAAATGAACCCCATGAAATGCGCATTTGGCGTGACTTCGGGAAAGTTTTTGGGATGCGTAGTCCATCGCCAAGGGATCGAGCCTGACCCTGCGAAAGTGTCAGCCATCACCAGCATGACGCCACCTCACGACCAAAGTACCTTGAAAACATTCTTGGGAAAATTGTCATATCTGCGGAGATTCATCCCAGCAATCGCCGAAATCACATGCTGCTTCAGCACTCTTCTCAAGAAGGACGCCGCGTACGACTGGGCTCCTGATCACGAAGCCGCATTCGAAAAGCTAAAGGAGTTACTCACATCCCCAAAGATAATGATCGCGCCTCAACTGGGATCACCGCTTCTGCTATACCTTACATCGACAAGGAAATCTATAGGAGCACTCTTGGCTCAGGTGTATGAAGGCCGAGAGAGGCCCATCTATTACATCTCTCGCATTGTGCAGCCTGCTGAATCAAGGTACACAGACATCGAACGTCATTGCCTTGCTTTATTCTTCGTAATAGAGAAGTTGAGACACTATTTTGCATCGCACAAAGTAGTGGTGGTCACCAAAAGCGACCCCATAAGATACCTGCTAACTCACACTACTCCGGGCGGGAGATTGGCGAAATGGTATATGACCATCTCTCAATACGATATCACATGCGTGAAACCAAGAGCGATCAAGTCGCAGGCGGTAGCAGATCTGTTGGCACAGTTTCCCGACAACAGTCACGAACCTGTGATCGAGGAAGAGCTCGAAGGCCCTGAAATCTACGCGATTGACGTGCCCTATTGGACCCTCCACTTCGACGGTTCGTCAACCAGAAAAGGTGGAGGCATTGGGATAGTCTTGACAAAGCCGGACGGGGAAGTCATACAGATGTCCGCAAAACTCAACTTCGCAGTCACTAACAACGAGGCGGAATACGAGGCTCTGATCGCGAGGCTCCGTGCGGCGAAAGCTTTGGAAGTGAGCAACTTAACAGTCACGGGAGATTCCAAACTAATTGTTAAGCAGGCCTCAGGCGAATATGGTTTAAAGGAGATCAACCTCCTGCCATACCGCACCCTAGTGCAAAAGCTGATGCAGCAATTCTGCGACGTGAAATACGAGCACAAGCCCCGAGCGGACAACAGGCATGCAGACGCCTTAGCAACTCTGGGATCTAAGGTCAGCATAGACAAATGCCCCGCAAGGATTTCCATCGAAGTGCGAACATCGTCGGCATTAACAGAAGATGCGTGCGACGATGAACACATGGATGACGCAGACTGGCGAAAAGCAATCTTGCAAGCTATTGCGAAGGGTACCAGCAGCGAAAGCTGGGTACTCACGAAAGGATACTGCATCCACGACAACACCCTTTACTACAAGGGTCCTGGAGGAATACTCATGCGATGTGTCTCCGAGCAAGAGGGACAACAGCTGTTAGAAAAGATTCACCAACACGCTTGCGGAGAAAGCGAGGTGTCAATCTACAGGAAAGCTCAGAGATATGGCATTCATTGGCCAGGCATGTCAACAGCTGCAGCCCTGATACAAGGGAAGTGCGAAAGTTGCGCACTAATCAAAGACTCTCTACTCGTCGCTCTAACCGATGACAACGCAGATTGGAGGAAGCCATTGTTTGAATTCCTCACCGAGGGCACCGTACCAGAATCGAGAAAAGAAGCTGACAAATTGAAAAGGAAAGCGTCTCGATATGTGGTTCAGGAAAACCTGCTCTGGCGAAGAGGTCACGAGGGCAACTTGCTGCGATGCCTAGACGGCAGGGAAGCACAAGAAGTCATGGACCTTTCTCGTCAGGTGGAACACCAGGGAGGTGCGAAATTGTGCAGACAACTCCTCTCAATCGGATACTTCTGGCCCACGATGGAAGTCGATTGCCGCACCAAGGTGCGACGCTGCCAAGAATGCCAATTCAAAGGGAACCTAGTGCACGCTCCCGCCGTGGATCTACATGCATTAGGAACGCCATGGCCATTCCACACATGGGCTTTGGACTTCATCGGCCCCATCCGACCAATGTCACATGGGAACCATTTCATTCTCACCGCAACCGAGCTGTTCACCAAATGGGTGGAAGCAATACCACTGAAGACGGCAAACGCGCTGGCTGTGGTTAACTTCATCCAGGAAAACATCGTATGCAGGTTCGGAATCCCAAATACTATTCTTTCAGATAACGGTACTCCTTTTGTTAATCGTCAGGTAGCTACGAAACTCGCGGAGTACAATATCAGGCAAATATGCTCCACCCCCTATTATCCAAAGGGAAACGGACAAGCCGAAGCGACTAACAAAACACTGTTGAGAATTCTGAGCAAGATGGTCGCAGATGACCACAAGAAGTGGGCCGACTCCCTTAACATAGCTCTGTGGGCCTACAGAACTTCTCCAAGGACACCTACAGGGGCCTCGCCATTTCTACTATGTTATGGGGCCGAAGCTGTAGTACCTGCGGAGGTCAGAGTCAATTCGGCAAGGCTGGCCTTCCATGCACTCTATGAAAATCAACGCGATCATGATTTAGTCTTGCTGGAAGAAAAGCGAGAACAAGCCAAAAGGACTAACAAGCGGTACCAGGAAAGAATCGCTCGCGCCTATAACAAGACAGTCCAGCGAAGGGATTTCGCAGTTGGCGACCTGGTCTTGCGCGCATCTGACCACTGCATGCGAGAAGCAGCTCACCCAAAGTTCGCAGCTAATTGGGAAGGACCCTTCGAAGTCACAGAAGTCTTCGATAGCGGCTACTGCAGCATACGAAGGTTGCACGGCACAACCTCAACTCCAAGCTCAGTCAACATGCGCTGGATCAAGAAGTACTATCCTTGACTCCTCTTATTTCATACGTTTTATGATAACGTTGCTTAATGTCTCATGTGGCTACGATATTCGCAATCTCCTCTCCCATATGAGAGGATTGTAATCCTATCTCTCCCATATGAGAATGCTATAATAAAAGAATTCTCCCAAATGAGAAGTTCATATTTCTAGCTGTTTATACCGCTCTATTTTATTTGTTATTGCTGTTAACAATGATTTATTCGCTGCAATAGCAGCAAATACAAACGCGATCTTAAGTGATCATCAAAGCCTATCTCTTACGGTAGCAAACGCGATCTTAATTGATCATCAAAGCCTATCTCTTACGATAGCAAACACGATCTCAATCGGTCACCTAAAGCCTATCTTTTACGATAGCAGCCAAATGCAAACGTGATCTCAATTGATCATCTAAAGCCTATCTTTTACGATAGCAGCCAAACGCAAATGCGATCTTAATTGATCATCAAAGCCTATCTCTTACGATAGCAAATACGATCTTAAGAGATCATCCAAAGCCTATCTCTTATGATAGCAGCAAATACAAATGCGATCTTAAGTGATCATCAAAGCCTATCTCTCACGATAGCAGTCAACACAAATACGATCTTAAGAGATCATCCAAAGCCTATCTCTTACGATAGCAGCCAAACACAAATGCGATCTTAAGTGATCATCAAAGCCTATCTCTCACGATAGCAGTCAACACAAATACGATCTTAAGAGATCATCCAAAGCCTATCTCTTACGATAGCAGCAAATACAAATGCGATCTTAAGTGATCATCAAAGCCTATCTCTCACGATAGCAGTCAACACAAATACGATCTTGATTGATCATCTAAAGCCTATCTCTTACGATAGCAGCCAAACGCAAATGCGATCTTAAGCGATCCTCAAAGCCTATCTCTCATGATAGCAGTCAGCATAAATGCGATCTTAATTGATCATCTAAAGCCCATCCCTTACGATGGCAACCAATGCAAATGCGGTCTTAAGAGATCATCCAAAGCCTATCTCTTACGATAGCAGCAAAATACAAAAACGATCTCAATCGATCATCAAAATCCTATCCTTCACGATAGCGGTTTATGCAAATGCGATCTTATATGATCTTCTTCAAGCCTATCTGTTACGATAGCAATTTATGCGCAAAGTGATTTTAGTTGATCACCCAAGCCCGTCTGTTACGAGGGCAACGTAACTGCAGAACCATCTTGCTAGACCTTCTAGAGGTCTATCTGCTGCGATAGCAATTCATGCGAGAAACTATCTCAAGCAATTCTCTAATAAAGCCTATCTTCTATGATAGCAATTCGCACCGCACAATGATCTTAATTGATCTGTTAAAAAAAACTATCTGTTACGATAGCAAAGTTGTGAACGTGATCTCATGCGATTTACAACGACCAACTGCAAGCCCATCCATCAAAATGGCACATCTGCGAAATTACGATCTCGAATGATCTAGCGAAACATCTGCGCATTGAGGTCGCATATGTGAAATCGTTACATGGCATTATGCAAGGCAAAACAAGCCGAAACGCATGCGAAATTGTATTTTGTTGCAAAGAGAGCAGATAATACAAAAGCTATATATCATTATGAGTCAAATGACTTACAATTTATCTATCTAGATAGCAGCTTACAAGCGAAAAGCTCACATCTAACTACGCAGCCAATATGGCTAACAATACATTCGAAAAATGGCTGGTAAGCCATAGATGCGCCAAGGGAACTCTCGACTAAGAAAAGAGAGAATCCACCGGTCCTGATACGGGCAGCACAGCACGCAGATCTGCGGCCAAAGATCTGTAGCAAGTAGGATGTATCTGCGAAGAGATCAACTCGCCATTCGCTACATCCCTAGCAGCAAGATCTGGGTGAATCTACGTCCACAGATCTTAGGATCTGACGAGACCCCTGTCTGATCAAGATATGTACCAGAGGAACCACCTGTTCCGACGCATGCAGTCGTGCAAAACAGGGGAAGCCGTCATTCCTCTGGTACTGGGTTCCTTGTCCTGATAGACAAGGGCATTGGCGAGCCTCCTGAGTTCAAGAACGAAGAGGCAAGAAACCCTCCTCCAGGGATGCTGAAGAAGAATCACGACGTTCATTACGAGACGGTAGCACGGTCACTTCGGCGCTGCACCTCGCCACGAGGCGGCCGGAAACATGACCTGCACACATAATACACGAAGAAATTTCTTCGAATACACATGAGGTATTATCTGCATCCTCTTTATGATGGTTATAAACAGCAATAAGCCTCATAAAGTGGATCTTGGAAACTATTTCTATAGCACAAAGCGCAAACTCAGGATTCAAAACTTGAAGTTGCCATGAACCAACGAAAAACAAGCGTTGAAGCCAGCAGTCGTAAGGACTCACGGCAAAGCACGTGTTTGGGATGAAGAACCCAAATGGCAAAGACATGGTTTATATAGGCCCTGTGGAGACTCTTCGGTAGCCTAAGATGAGTCAGCAAAATTCAAAAAGAGGGTAAGTTCAATCACTTACGCCTTGAAAAGCGGTAACAATCAATTACCCTACTAAAGGCTACGACGATTCAGTTGCGTATCCTAATAAATGACGGATAGTCATGATTCGGATGGACTTCCCAACGGAAGCGTGCTTATCTGCCGAGAAGTTAGCGCGAAAATCAAGCAGAAAATCAATTGCTGATGTCATAATCGGATATGCACAGAAATGTCCAACCAAATCCCGAAAAGGGCAAAACGGGCAAACTCATTGTTTGTTGATAAAAAAAGGGGGGAGAAACCCTAGCAATATTACATTAATGTTTCAAAACATTACATTAATGTTTCAGCCATTTTTCGAATTTCTTTTCAATATTTGAAAAGTCAAAACAAATTCTTGATCAAGGAGTCTTGGGGCCCGAACTGCTCGCTCAGCTTCTCCACTTGTTTCACTTCTTGCTTCAGTTGCTCGCACTTGGCATTCATTTCATGATACAGCTTCAAAGCTTCATCAACCTTTTGCTTTTGCTGCACCACCTTCTGCATCTCAGCTGCGAGATTCTGGTGACCGAGATTCAAAGTTACAGCTGCGCGAATCAGTGTAACTCTGTCCTTGAGGAATTTGAAACCAAGCCTGCCTTGGACTTTGAACAGGAGATTTTGGCACATGCCACACAGCAATTCAGCACTCTGGGCCGAAATGGTCGCAGGTGTAGCCGCAGACAGCTGCTCCAGTATCCAGATGGCTTCAGTAAGGAATAGCCTCCTGTCGAAAGGTCCGATCTCCAGAGATCTCACAAACGATCGGGGGTATCTGAGACGCATTCGAACCACCCAGTCTACATCGGTTTGCTTCAAACCTGAGACATCAAAAATGGTTATAATGTCAGAACTCGCAAGCAAATAATGCGACGTGCGAACGGTAAATCTTTACTTACCAGTGCCTTCCAGAATTTCATGAAGAGAAGGGATGCGGGCCACTGGGTTGTTCGAAGACTGCCCTCGCTCCATAGCTCTCCTAACAGCTGCGAGCTCCAACCTCTCATAGTCAGGAGGAAGAGTGTAGGCCGCACCAGCTGCGACTACATTCCCAACCTGCGAGCCCCAAATGCTCCACGCAGGAATAGGTGCTTCTGGTTCAGTCATCGCCGGAGGCGAAGGGACAGCCGAAGTCGCTGGGCGGACACTCCCAGATGCGAAAATGTTAGCATCACTTGTCCTTTCTTCCTCACCACCAGTACGGACACCTTCGTCCATCGGCGCAGCATCAGCTTCGACATCATCGGAGAGTTCGATGACATCCTCGAGATGCTCACTTGCGTGTCCAGCAGCTGCGACGGGCTTCTCGGTATGGGAGCTCAAAATTGGAACATGGGATGCAGAAGGCTGACTTCTCTGCTCCAGCTCAGGTTCCTCAGCATGACCTGCGATACCAAATGCGATAAAGTGAGGTAACTTGTGTTATAAGTTATTTCGCTATCTTTACTAAAGCTAAGAACAAGCACCTCCACGCGAAGGTGGGATTGAGGTATCCTCATTGTACACTAGGGACGTGGAACCGTGCCCTATCAGTGTATCCTCACTAAGCAAATCTTTAAGAGAAGCGTGACCTGGGATGCGAGTAAACCAGTCATGATTTTGCCTTAAGTGGCTACAGCCTAGTATGCGCATATCACTCAAAATTGTTACCTGAGGGTTCTCCACATTTGCTTACCAACCAACGGCGAATGTCAAGCTTTGACACACCGTGCTTTAACGCACCCACAATTACATCTCTATAAGTAACTGCGAGATTGAAGATCTCACCTTTATCGCCACCTGCGATCTCTGCGAAGTCCGCTTGGACTTGCTCTAGCTCTGCTGCGTCCTCTCCAGGAACCTCATCTTCCTCCTCCACATGAGGAGCCACTTCTTCGGGAAGCTCGTCTTCCTCGCCAACTGGACGCACTAAGTCGTCAACATGCAGCTCCTCGAGGCTCCGCTGTTTCACAAGCTCGAGCTCCTCTTCCTCTCGCTGCCTTCTTCTTTCAGCAGCCTCCGCGGCTGTCTTCCGGGATTCAGCAAGAACATCCTCGCTTATAGGATCATCTGAAATGCCAGAATGGGCATCTCTCTTTTGCCTCTTGGCCACAAGGACACCGACGGCTTCATCATCATCATCTGCAAATACATATTTGGTTCAAAGAAAAGAACTACAAAGAAGTCTAGATAAAGGGCAAGGAGATGCGACGGAAGTACCTCCTGATTCTTCCTCGCACATCACAACTGTTGCTTCTTCTTCATCACTTGCCTGGGGCTCCTGTCTCTCTTCCTCCTCTTGGTTGAATGGAACGAAAGTCTCAACTGCGAGATCTTTTCGCACTTTGCTGGGCATACGACCCTTGCCTTTGTCCTTGATGGAAAGGGACCTCACTGGGGGAGAAGCTGGAGCACTCCTAGGGGAAGAAATCGTAATTCCCTTTTGCCTAGGTCTCTTCACTCTCGGCGCCGCAGTCGCTGGAGGGGACGGGTCATCTCTAGGAGGAGACGGAGCCGGGGGGTTGTCTATCAGCGAGTCAGCAAAAGTGTTCATGACTCCGCGAACTTTTGTTTCGACCTCGGCATCCATCCTCCATGCTAACCGGTACGACTCCCCCTTCCTTCTAGTGGCAACAATGGTGTCCACCAGTGATTTGGAGCGATCACCAGCTGAGAACCTCCGCACATGACACTGAACAATACAGAACGAAAAGCATCAGCGCGAGGAAATCAAAAGGCTCAAAGCACATAAGGAAATTGCTTACCTCAGCAAACGCCTTGCTATATTTGATGACCTGCGCGTCACCCTTCTTGATTGCGTCGACCTGCGCGTCGACTCGCTCAAACTGCAATTGGGGCGAAACGGAAAAGAGTTTCTCTTGATCAAGGGGGCCTTTCCTGGCTGCGCCGCCGCCTCCGTCTCGATCCTCGTTTGCTGAGCAACCCAGTATGCGATCCAGTTCTGGGAACAACCACCCTTGCGAGTCCCCGCAGGCTGCTCAAAGGGAAGATTGCTCATAAGGACCGTCTTGCATTCCTTTGTCAGCAAACGCTTGTAGCACCCTCTGATAATAGACTGGGGCCAGATCGATGGGGCCACCGCATCAAAACCAAACTGGGGAGAGACCCGAGTAGGGTCAACATCCACTGTAAGTCTTTCATACCGTGGCGCGAGCTCACGAATATGCTCTGCAAGGGCAGGAAGAGAACCTCGCAGACACCAACAGAAGAAGTCACGATAGCGTTCGTGGAAATGCGGCCCCTTTTCAAAGAGAAGGTCTTCTGACAAGACCATACCTTTGGAAGGGTATAGCTTTGGAAACCACCGTACATTCTCAACGCGTGTGGCATAGGGCCTGGCGGTAAACTCCTTTCGTTTGTCGCATATCAAACTCCAAGTACACTTGGTGTTGCTTGCTCCAAACCATCTCGCAGCCCTTCCGCTGTTGCGCGTCTCCGTCTCGCCTGGGGGACACCACTTCTCAAGTGGGAGGGGAGTTGGAGCATAAGACGGCCAGCGCTCGAAAACCCACATTGTCAAAAAGCTGATATTGACAAAGGTCAGAACATCGAGGCGGCCACGCGATTCCCTCATCGCCAGAACCAGCTGATCCAGCCTGTAATATAGCGTCCCCAGGACCAAGGGTCCGAGTGCGACTCTCTGGCCAAGAGCGAGCCTCACAGCAAGTGGCAGCACATGGTAGAAGACCCCGTCATGGGGATGACCATCAATCAGATACCTCGACAGCCAAGCACAGAGGAAGGCACAAAGGGTTAAATGATAACCCTTGCCCTCTACATAATTCTCGGCCTCCGGGTTCTCGCTCAAAAGCTTCTTAGTGATGCTGCTGTTCGCATAGTCTCGGAAGAAGTACTGCAACCACTTGTTCCAGGTATTCTTCGCAGACGTATCCACTAGCTGCCAGTTCGGAAGGGGCTTCGTAGTGGTCCACCGAGTAGAGATTTTCTTTACCTCTGCTAGGCACTCCTCCATCTGCGCGTACAAGGCCATTTCAGCAGATGTCCTCAAGTGGCTCAAGAGGTCCACCTCGCCCATGGGGGAAAGCTCATACAGCATTTGAACGTCCTCGAGCGTGGGGGCAGCCTCGAACTCAGCAAAATGAAACGTGTGAGTCGCGGGCGAATAACGGGACAGAAGGTCTAGAAGCATGGACTGATCCAACTTCACGGCAGCACCCTTCATAGCACGGATAGCAAAGAAAATGCCGGCTTTATCAAGAATCTCGGCGTGATGATCCAACACGTGGTCGATCCACTCGTCCATATAGTCCAATTTCTGGACGAACGCTTGAGTAGAAATCGCAGTATACGGGAAGTGCCCGTTCTCGATCCCCAATCGGACTACATCCGCGGAACCAACCCACTCGAGCAGGGCCGAGTTAACTGGGCGAGTCAACGTCAGCAATTGCTCAGCTGGGACAGGGTCAGGCATCCTCTTCGCCTTCACCCTCGCATGGTAAAAGTCTTTCCCACCCAGAAAGGGGGCTTTACGCCACAGAGCCTGCGGAAGCTCCGGCATCTCTTCGTCTTCCTTGACGGGTCTGGTTACTCTTGTCTTGGCCATTCCTGCGAAAGGGCAAGAAAAAAGGGGGGAGAAATACCACACCACACTTCAGTTTGAATTTTGGAATTTGAGATCTATGCAAACCAAAGCAAACAGTTCCGGTGCCAATTTCAGAAATTGGGGAGTTGATATTGTTGAAAGATTAAAACGAAGCGGGTTCAAAGATCAAAAGCCTCTTCACAAATTTCATGGATTTACAGATTCAACGCGATTCAAGGCAAACACTGGTATTTTAAATCAAAAGTAAACGAGGCCAACCTTGTTTCCTTGAAGCTTGCTTGGATATACACAATTGGAGAATACGATTTGCAGTTCTGAACTGGTGATTGATTATCTGGATCTGCTCTCGAAGATCTCCGGGTACCATTCACTTTAAGAGAAAGAAGTGATGCTTTGCAATAATGGGATACAAGGTATTTATCCAGAAGAATGAAGGGTTGCGTCGCTTTAGTAGTCGAATCGCAACCGTCACCGTCGTGTCGCGCAATCACAGGACGGGCTGACGTCACGCCTAAAACCCTAAAGGTCAGACGGCACGACTCTAGGGGTTTTAGGTCATAATGACACGCACGGGGGCTGAACCTACCCGTATTTGAATTGGTGCGTGGCGACGACGCGCATGTTGGTTTCCGCGCATGGAAGCCTATACAGCTATGAGCCTTCACGCGCAGAAAGGGGGCTAATGTAGATACTGCTTTATGACATGGCAGATCTAGGCCACGTGGCAACCATCCAGCACACCATATTGTGCTCCACACACACAGGATCACCAGCCGAGCTGATCCATGTGGGGGCTGCGAGACAGAGCCCTCGCATACCACTGCACGGGACTTGTAGGGACTTTGTGGTTTGGAGGCTAGAGTAAGCCCTGTCGCGTGCGAGCCAAGCCCGCGCGCGACCTTTAGTAACTGTTTTGAGAGATTTATGGCACGAGCTCCATAAACCCGGTCAATCCGGTCAAACCCGGTCAACCTCGTAACGGTTCCGGTACTCGCGCACCACGTGCTCTAACGGTTCCTATATACTCGGACGAACGTGCCGTTATGGTTAAGCTAATTAAGCCGCCATTAATGGGCGCATTAACCACACTACAACGGTCATGCTCTCCAGTATATATACATCGTTAACCTTTCCATACAAAGGAGGACACACTGCCATACGCGGAAGCTCTGCCAAACCTCTGTCTCTCTCTCAGACATTGCTACTGACTTACTCTCTCCCTACACACACCCCTATTCTTCCTGTGCGATCCCTGATCCACTACGTACGGTGTACACGGAGGTCTCCCTGCCGGAATCTCTTGTGCACAATTGGCCTAGGATATTTTCTCCCGTTATGTGGGAGGGAAAAATTCTATCTACGTCCACTACGATCTCTAAGCTTGCTTCTTATCGTATCCGGTACACGCCTTTATAACTACCCAGTTACGGTGTAGCGTTTGACGCTACCAAAATCACAATAATCCACAACTAGAATATCTAGCGACTTCAAGTCTAAGGATGACAATACCATTGCACCACGAGAAGCACTTGTGACTTAACATAACGTGTATGTAGCCTTCTCGGAGATGGGTCAATCCAGTGCCCCATTACCCTTAATGCACACCCATGTGTTGGATCATGATATCTCCATATCAATCCAACCCCATACTAGTTTATAGATGATTGTCCTATTAATCATTATAATGGACTAGGGATATTTAAAATAAACAACACAATTGTAAATCTAAGGACTTCATTATATTAAATATCCAATAAATAATACAATGAATGTTCTAGCCAAAATAAATTCATACTAAACTAGATTGCCTCTAGGGCATCTACTCCAACAGTCTCCCACTTGCACTAGAGCCAATCTGATGCATCTCGTATGCCCATGCTTCTAGTGTGCCCTTCATGCTTCCACTGCACAAGCGGCTTTGTAAGTGGATCTGACAGATTCTCATCTGTAGGAATCTTGCATATCCGAACGTCTCCTCTATCGATAATATCTCGAATCAGATGGAACTTCCTGAGCACGTGCTTGGATTTCTGGTGCGACCTGGGCTCCTTCAATTGCGCGATCTCCCCAGTGTTGTCACAGTACAACTCAGCTAGATCCGCAATGCTAGGAACCACACCAAGTTCATAAACAAATTTTCTGATCCAAACAGCTTCCTTTGTTGCGCCATTTGCAACAATGTACTCAGCCTCTGTTGTAGAATCAGCCACCGTCTCTTGCTTGGAACTCTTACAGCTCACCGCTGCTCCATTCAGGCAAAACACATATCCCGATTGTGATATAAAGTCATCTCTGTCGGTTTGGAAGCTTGCATCCGTGTAACCCCTTACACGCAACTCTTCCTCACCGCCAAATATCAAGAAAGCATCCTTAGTTCTTTTCAAGTACTTTAGGATGTTCTTGACTGCAATCCAGTGACTCTCACCTGGATTGGATTAGTATCTGCTTGTCATACTCAAGGCATATGACACATCTGGTCTAGTACATAACATGGAGTACATGATAGATCCTATGGCCGATGCATAGGGAATTCTACTCATGCGTTCATTCTCAATCTCATTGGAAGGACAACCACTCTTTGAAAGATTGATTCCATGTGACATGGGCAAGAATCCCTTCTTGGAATCTTGCATGTTGAACCGTTTCAACACCTTGTCAATATATGTACTTTGACTTAGGCCTAGCAGTCTCTTATATCTATCTATATAGATCTTTATACCGAGTATATAGGCTGCTTCCCCTAAGTCCTTCATTGAGAAACACTTTCCTAGCCAATCTTTAACACATTGCAACATGGGAACGTCGTTTCCAATGAGTAGTATGTCATCCACATACAAGACCAGAAAAGCTACAGAGCTCCCACTAACCTTCTTGTTGACACAAGACTCATCTTCGTTTCTGATGAAGCCAAACTCTTTGACTACTTCATCAAAACGTCGATTCCAACTCCTAGAAGCTTGCTTCAATCCATAAATGGATTGTTGCAGCTAACAGACTTTGTTGGCTTCCTTTGTATCTTCAAAACCCTCCGGCTGTATCATATACACGTCCTCGAGGAGATTTCCATAAAGGAATGATGTTTTGACATCCATCTGCCAAATCTCATAGTCGTAGTATGCTGCAATTGCAAGTAGGATTCGGATGGATTTGGTCATAGCGACTGGTGAAAAGGTTTCATCATAGTCAATACCATGAATCAGTCTGAATCCTTCAGCCACCAATTGGCCTTTATAGGTAATCACATTACCATCCATGTCGATCTTCTTCTTGAAGACCCACTTTCACCCTATGGGTTGCGCCCCTTCGGGTGGTTCCACCAAAGTCCATACTTTGTTGGTATACATGAATTCCATCTCGGATCTCATGGCTTCTAGCCACTTCTGAGAGTATGGCCTTTTTATGGCCTCTTCATAGGAAGTAGGATCATCATCTATGAACATCGTGTCACCGGAATCGTCACGAGAAGTCCATACCTCTCGGGTTCTTGGCGCACTCTACTAGATCTACGAAGCTCTTATGTTACCTGAACAGAATGTTCCACAACTGCTTGTGGTTCCTATTCATGTTCCATAATCGGTTCAGTGATTTGTGGTTCTTGAATCTCTTCAAGTTCTACAGTCCTCCCACTTGCTTCTTTAGAGACAAACTCTCTTTCTAGAAACACGCCGGACCGAGAAACAAACACTTTGTTCTCAGTTTGATTGTAGAAGTAGTAACCCTTAGTTTCCGTAGGGTACCCCACAAATTTTCACTTATCTGATTTTGGCCCTAGCTTGCCCGATTGTAAAAGTTTTACATAGACATCGCAGCCCCAAATCTTCATGAACGACAATGTGGGACGCCTCCCACTCCACATCTCATGTGGTGTCTTCATGACTGATTTAGATGGAACACGATTAATGGTGAAAGTTGCACTTAATAGAGCATAGCCCCAAAATGATAATGGAAGATCGTTTTGAAACATCATATATCGAACCATATCCAATAGGGTTCGATTCCTCTCGGACACGCCATTCCATTATGGCGTTCCGGGTGGAGTGAGTTGGGACACGATTCCGCACTCTCTAAGATAGTCGTCAAACTCTTGGCTTAAGTATTCTCCTCCACGATCCGATCGTAGAGTCTTGATACTTTTTCCAAGTTGCTTCTCTACTTCATTTTTTGAATTCTTTGAACCTTTCAAAGGATTCGGATTTGGCCCTCATAAGGTACACAAATCCATATCTACTGTAATCATCAGTAAATAATGAAGTAGACGTAACCACCCCTGGCAGGCGTGGCAAAATGGACCACACACATCAGTATGTATGAGCGCCAATTTCTCACTAGTCCTCTCATCTTTCTTATTGAAAGGGGACTTTGTCATTTTTTCCAATAAACAAGCCTCACATGTCTCATATTATTCAAAATCAAATGAGTCTAGTAATCCATCCTTATGGAGTCTAGATACACGCTTCTCGTTTATATGGCCTAAACGACAGTGCCATAATTAAGCAGGATTTAAATCATGTATTTTCATCCTCTTGGTATTAATGTTGTAGACAGGATTGCATAGATCAAGGACATACAGTCCATTAAATAATTGCGCACTACAATAGTGAATATTATTAAAATATAAGGAACAACAATTGTTCTTTATTAAAATAATAAAACCTTCCTTGTCCAAAAAAGAAATAGAAATATTGTTTCTGCTCATACCAGGCACAAAATAGCAATTATTTAATTCTAAAACTAATCCTGAAGGCAGAGATAGCTCGCACACGCCCACGGCCAACGCATCAACTTTTGCTCCATTCCCAACGCGCAGGTCTATCTCCCCTTTAGCCAATCTTCAACTTCTCTTTAGATCCTGCACATTTCGACAAATGTGAGATCCACATCCAGTATCTAATACCCATGATGTAGAGATAGTTAAATTGACATCTACAACAAAAATACCTGGTGGTGGTGGAATCACTATTCCAAGCCTCTTGTCCTCTAGATATTTTGGGCAGTTCCTCCTCCAGTGTCCAGGCTGACTGCAGTAATGACACTCATCTTTAGTCACACCTTTGGCAATGCCACCAACAGGCTTAAGGGCAGGTTCCTTGGGTTCGGAAACTGACTTGCCTTTGCCCTTGGAGGATGAGGCAACCCTTTTGCCATTTCCTTTCTGTACCATCATAATGGCCTTGCCCTTACCCTTTTTGATGCTTTGTTCAGCTGTCCTCAACATATTGATTAAATCTGGCAGTGGTTTTACGATCTCGTTCATGTTATAGTTCATGATGAACTGTCCATAACTCTCTGGCAACGATTGCAACACGAGATCGGTTGCCAAATCTTGGCCGACCGGGAACCATAGTCGGGCGAGATTCTCCAGGTATCCGTTCATACGGAGTACATGGGGTCCCACCGGGTTCCCTTCATCCATATGACACTTGAACAATGCCTTAGAGACCTCATACCTCTCAACCCTTGCCTGCTCTTGGAAGAGCTGCTTCAGATGCTCGATCATATCGACAGCATTCATTTTCTCGTGTTGCTTCTGAAGCTCAGAAGTCATGGTGCATAGCATAAGGCAGGCTGCATCATTAGCGTCATCAACACGCTTTTGATACGCCTTTAGGTCTGCGGGGGTATTGTTCTCTGGACCTGCTGGAACTTGCTCCTCTATTGCGTACAGTTTCTTTTCTTGCTTGAGAACAATTCTCAAGTTTCTGTACCAATCAAGAAAGTTGGTTCCAGAGAGCTTGTCCTTCTCAAGGACAGATCGTAGGGAATGTTGTGAACTCGATGAGTTGTATGTCATTTGGAATTCTACAAAAAGGAAAATACGCAAGTTTTAGTATTTGTGAATTTTTGACTATATTCAATAATGGCTAGTTTATCAAATATAGCTCCCACTATTTTTCTACGGATTAATAACCCTCAAGATATTAATGCAGAAAATATCTTTATATTTCCTAGTGGGCCAAGATCCATGTTTCATCTCCTTATGAGCTTGCTTTGGCAAGTCACCCATAATTTGACTACTTTAGGTAGGAACAATTCCAATTGCATCACTTATGCAACTCTTGGTTCAATTGGGCAAATAACTCCTTATTTATCCATCCGTACGGATAATCTTAATTGATTGTCTCTAGGTTTTAATCCTATTAAACACCTAGTTGCGCCTAACCTCTTACTCAAACAATTGCACACGAGGTGTGCCATCGCACCACATCATTATTAACCAAGTCTCCATGCTTTGGCACGCACGATCTCGGAAAATCATGATGATGATGATGAGTGTTTAAATAACGAGAAGACAAAAACGCAATATTTGAATTTTGAGGGATTTTCAATTCAATTTTAATTGTTTTTGTTGATCCATATCAACTAATCTATCTATTTGGGTTTGGGCACAACTCCAAATAATAGATCCGGGTTGTCTAATTATCTTATTATCCTAATTGCATGCATCATCCATACACCAACCACAAAATAATAAGACAATAAAATAAACAACCACAAAATAAAATAAAACATGATGTGGATATGGCCTTTTCTAGACTAAGATAATTCCAAGCCAATGGAATTATCTATGAACCCTAAAAGCAAACACATCTCCATGCGTCTTCATCTTTTGGTCCATCCTTCATACTCATGTGGAATTATCCATGCTTCATCCTTTTTGTGGCTTCCTTTGGCTTTGGGCTTCTTTTCTTCAATCTTGGCTAACAATCTATTCTATCTAGCACTAGCTAACAACTATACTAAATAAAATAAATCTCACAAGTTAAGAAAAAATGGCTCGCATGCCATTAAACCCTAATTATTTATTACAACAATTTGCTCAGCTCGCAGGCCGTAAACCAAACCACAAAATTAAACAATCACACCAAACCACATCCTAAGGCCATATCCAATCACTATGCGATTTGCATATAAACAGTTAAAATCCAATTTTAACGCGCTTGGTCAATTTTAATTGATTTTAAGATTTTCTAGGGTTAAAACGGTCCATGGAGCCCAACAATCCCATTGCCCGAACCTCAAAAGAGGATCGCCAAGGCCTTAGGCCGGTCGGCCCCTAGCCCACACGGCTAAGTCGTGAGCTAGGGCTGCCCCGACCCCTAGGCCGTCCCTTACTTGGGCGGCAAGCAAGGAGGGGTGGACCCCTAGGGGGGTCGAACCTCCTTTGGGAGTTGTTTCCAAAACAACTCCCTTGCTTGGTGCCCAAGTTTGGTTGTTTCCTTGTTTGAAAAGAACTCCTTCTTTCCATAGGATGCCCAAACCCCAGATCTAAGATCCTAAAATTTCTTAAACTCACTAATTCATGCATATAATGCAAAATCTAGGTCTTGTTATGATTTATTATTTACAAATTGCATCATATGCTTGATTTGTCTTGTTTTACGCGATAAACAATAAATTTAAAGTGTAAAACTATGAAAAATGTAACACATAAACCACGTTTATGCTCTACGACCTGTGGCTCTGATACCACCGTAGGGTTTTAATCATGGATACGCAGCGAAAAAACATAATTTATCCATTCAATACCCTCCAAGGATCACAGGACAAGAGACATAACGATGGTAAGGAAGAAATCAAGTTACGCACCTTAGGGTTTCTCCTGTGATGACTTGTAACGTGAATTGTGTCACGTCTCTATAGATTATCCACGCCTAGAGTTGAGATATAGATCTTCCTTATCCTTTGTGCTAGCTAGGAATGGAGGAAGAGGAAGAAGACATCACGCAACACGAGGCAACAAGGAGGGGCGGCCTCCTTTGTTGGCCGACGGGTAGGGGCGGCGGCAAGGGGGGCGTTCGGCCTCCTTTGCTTGCTTGCTCTCTCTCCTTTTGTTCTCTCCCACTCAAGTTATGATCAAAAGGCTCATAAGTGTGGGAAGGAAGGAAGGAGCATCCTTTATATAGTCCAACAAATCCTTGCCAACTACCTAAAGGACCTATTCTAGTCCTACTAGAATTCGATTTAGTACCTTCCTTGCAAATTAGTCCTACTAAGTTTGCAAGGTGTTGCAAAGTGATCCTTCTAATTAATTAATCATATTAATTAATTCCCAAATCTAGTTCAACTCTATATAGCCTGTGACCCCATAGGTTCTATCTAGTTGGTAGCAACAATTTGCTAATATGGAGCGGTTTCTAGCAAAACATCCATTCTAGCCAACTAATAGAATAGTCATCCGACAAACTTTGTACAAGTAATTGTCTCATCCCTTTTTCTCCATATCCGGATTGGAAACGAGACATACAAGTCACACTCGTATATCCAATCCATAGTTTCTCGATCCTGGGAATAGCCTTATTCGTGCAAATAACATCAATATCCTATATTGATTTATTTGAGTCTAGCCAGATATTTTATAAGCACTATCCCTCGAGTGGCCTAGGATATTTGCTCCCGTTATGCGGGAGGGACAAATTCTATCTACGTCCACTACGATCTCTAAGCTTGCTTCTTATTGTATCCGGTACACGCCTTTATAACTACCCAGTTACGGTGTAGCGTTTGACGCTACCAGAATCACAATAATCAACAACTATAATATCTAGCGACTTCAAGTCTAAGGATGACAATACCATTGCACCACGAGAATCACTTGTGACTTAACATAACGTGTATGTAGCCTTCTCGGAGATGGGTCAATCCAGTGCGCCATTACCCTTAATGCACACCCATGTGTTGGATCATGATATCTCCATATCAATCCAACCCCATACTAGTCTATAGATGATTGTCCTATTAATCATTATACTGGACTAGGGATATTTAAGATAAACAACACAATTATAAATCTAAGGACTTCATTATATTAAATATCCTATAAATAATACAATGAATGTTCTAGCCAAAATAAACTCATACTAAACTAGATTGCCTCTAGGGCATCTATTCCAACAATACGAGTACTCCAAATACGCATATAAGACATGCTGAAAAACTCCAAGTTACTAAACGAACCCCAATTCAAATCTAAGTGAAATTACTATTTTGCCCCTCCTATACAGTTCAGTCAAACAGGGTTTTCGAAAAGCAAACTTGGTCAAACTTGATATTTATATTCAGAATGTGACTACGAACAAGTTCGACGAAGAACGTTAAGGCTAGAAATGTCGTTCAAATGGTCAAAACGGAAGTTCAAAGATAGCGAAAAGTCATTTTAAGTAGTCGACTTCGCGACTGATTTCTGATCCGTTGGGAAGGATTTATGAAAATCTAAAAATAGGGTTTTGAAGAAGATAGTTCAAGGATTCCAGAACATATTTGAACTCCTAAAAAATCTAAGTATTCAAAGACATAACGCTAGTCAAAGTTGGACAAAAATTCCGATTCAATACTTAGAAAAATTCAATAGTACTTCATGAGTTCAAACTAGCAACTTTAGGCTCGTTTTGCGAGAAATCCGTTATAAATTGGAAGATGACCCAGAGACGATGAAATGAAGTATAATATACCAGTTATAAATTGGAGAAAGAAACACAAGAATTCATGAAGAATTGAGGGTTGTGATTGTTTGAAATTGGCTGTTAAAAAAACAACACTTAGAAAAAAATTCAAATCTGGAATGATTCAAGAACAAAAATGCAGCGACTTGAACTCAATTTCTGGTTGTGTTAGAGACCAAAGTTTACAAAAGTTAAAACACGAAATTTTTAGACAATTGTCTGAGGATTCCATAAAGTCCAGGATCACTCAAAACGGATCAAAAACGAAGGAGATACAAGCATTTGAACAGGGGGACTTTTTGTTCTGAAAAAAAATGAACAAAATGCATGAACAAGGGATCAAACTCGATCCTAACCACAATCAGGTCAGATTTGGATTATCCAAGCAGGTTCACCACATATCTAGGAGCACGATGATGCTTAAAATTGATCAAAACAAGTAAAAATTGAAGAAGTACCAAGCTTTGCGCTTTTCCAGCGGCCATGGAGGAAATCGGCGACATGCCGACCGGTATCCAGCGATTCAACGCGCTCCGAGGAGACTTTGAGTTCCCCAGAGTGTTAGGCGATGTCCAAAGTCCTAGAGGAAACCATTGGGAGGGAAAGAATGGCCAAGAACAGAGAGAACACCAAAACCCGACGTCTAGCGGCGGTTCCCGTCGGGTCTTCAACCCAGAATCCGGCGATGTTGATTTCCGTCGAATCAGCGCACATATTTGGTACCTACGGCTTCCCCTCGACCTCACGATTCCAACAAGACCAATTAGGTATCACATACTTCCATAACCAGAGATAATTCGTCGAAAAACTAAGTTAAAGTTCTTACCCTACATCTTCGATTCCTCCCTCCTCCGTCAACGGTTCCTAAAATTGGGTTAGGCGTTTTACTCCCCAGGTGATGGAGGTACTCCCATAGCAGCAGCTCGGTGAAAGGAGGGCTGGTGGTGGTGTTGTGGTGGAGTTGGTGGTGGTTGTTTTTGAGGGAAGAAGAAGAAGATGACGAAGATGATGGATGAGAGAGAGAGATTTCTTTTTTCTTTTTCAGATTGCTGGTGAAGAGGGGATTTGTAGGTGTTGACTCCTCATCTAGTAGGTGTCAAGTTGGCTAGACAAGTGTCCTAAATGCATAGGGGTAAAAGTGTAGTTTCCTAAACTTTTGGGTACAACTAGAATGAGAACTTCTATTTAATTTTAGAGAATTGCACAACCACCCCGAACATCTCCAGTGCTTCAAAATCATTCTAACAACGTCCAAATATCGCCAACACTCCAAAATGCCCACTTTAAAGTAGTGAAAAACTATTTACAAATTTGCCCCCAAAGTCTTGATATTGCACTAAGAATTCTCTCGGAAACGAGGGGTGTTACAATCTACCCACCTTAAAAGAATCTTCGTCCCCGAAGATCTCATACTATACTTATCCACATACATGAAATGCAGCAGAGTGACTTAGTCTATTTGACTTAGCAAGACAAGTACCTAAACTGCTCCGATCGAATGTTTTGCTCCCAAAAGATGGCTTCCTTAGATGGTCGGCTGGAAACACCTTAACAGTAAGAAATTTCTCATTCTTACTCTCCGCACGACGGGGTCTATTATGAGTCTATACTACGTACCAGCCTAGGCTCGCATCACATTAGGGTTTCATATACGATTAGTACAAGTAAAAGTTCAAACCAAGATTTTGAAAGTTCAATAACAACATACAAGTTCTCAATTTTAGAAACGACTCAAAAAATTGCTAAAATATATACAAATCTCGAAACTTTTAGACAAATACTTTTATCAAGACTAATATGTCTTTTTTCTTGACTCATCTGAGTTAAAAATGTTGTCTTCCCTGTAGAGGATTAGATAAACCAATCACCTAAAGTGTTCCACGCATACGAGGGGTAAAAGAACACTATGTGTCGCCACACAACGTGACTCTCCATCAAAACTCGAATGTGTTTCAAATGTTCCAACTTAGTCTACACAGGGGGTACAACTCATAGTACCGTCGTACTAAGAGTCACGCCAGCGGACTGGTAAACAAAATTGTCCATATCACTTGGCATTTGGTAGCTCGATACGCCAATAATTTTCAGAAACCAATTTTTTTCTATTTTTCTTTTATTAAAATAGTTGATTGTCAAACTTTCTAATTTCGAAAACGGCCATTTCAAATTAACTGAAAAACAAAATAAACAAAGTATCATCTTAAAAGTCACGTTCATAGGTTTGAGATGAATGGTATCGGGGTCTTATAAGTTAAAGTGTCGTTACTCTCTCGTAGACAAGGTAGGATGACCAAGCAAATGAACACGGATACGCATCACACGTCAATGACAAATCATTTCAATATAGCAAGTACACATGCTCATAGGATAATAAACATATAAATAATCAAGTTGTGTTCGCATGGATCACATATCAATAAGCAGTTAACAGTCAATTAAAAAGTAAGGTACAAATCGAGTTTAAGAATACGTAAGTACCCCGAATCCCCCGCGGCTTGTTTACTTTATTATTATCAAACTAGGGTATTGCCCGTGCCCGAGGGCACTATCCTAAAACACTCTAGTATATGTAAGGAGAAAACATGGCGAAATAGAAATTTCTTGTCTAATTGTATATCTAACAGAGAACACACAACATCAAAGACGCGACTATTGCGAGTAAGCAAATAGGGTAATCCCAAATAATTATCAATCTCGAATTGATGAGCATTGTCTCAACTCCCATGCAAATATAGTTTCCTCCTCTATCGACATCAAATTGAGTAACCAATCTATTTTGAAACCTGTTAGTTTCTCTGTAAACTATTGAGATACATAGTTTACCTAAGCTATGTCAATGAAGACAGAAGACATTGGCGAGGTGCTTCAGGCTATGTGAGACGTTCTGGAATTTTAAGAATATGGTTTTGTTGATCCTTTAAGGTGGTGTATCAACCTGGAAAAAAAACACATTAGAGACACTTTCCTTGTATCCAAGTTTGAAGATACTCATGTTTCCGTAAACTAATAAAAATCCTAGGCATAACATGTATTTATGTGCAATTAAACATCAGAAAACCACCACCTTCAATTCAGGTTTACCAGACAACATCATGTGTGTGGTTATTTCTCAGTAGTCTAGGGATTTAGTTTAGAAAAGAACTCTTATCATCAATACTGTTATCATCAAATAAAAGAAATCCAGAGTACTGCTAGCTCAAGTTCTTGGTTGTATCAGGTTGCAAAAGTTGAACTGGCCCAAAGTTAGACCACACTTTCAATGATTTCACAAACCTAACTTGTCTATTCATCCTAAAATTTGAACTGACTTGAAGTTAATGCACAGACAGATGAGTAAAGAAGCACATTTCAGCAACCAAGTAGGAAAAATGAATAAACTGAAAAAAATAAGAACTTGAGAGTAGCTACAGACGAATTCCTCTGAGAAGGAGGAAAAGGAAGCTCATTGCGTCCAATGTTCCTCTTTAAGTATTCTCTATTTCCCAAGACAATGTGACTGTAGAAAGAAAATCACAGAAGATTATAAGGTAAGGGATCGATATCTTTCATTTTATTTGGCTACTGAGTGAAAAAATGATAGAAGGCATAGAGATGTTAAAAGCACGTAATACGGTCACATAAAGATTTGAGCGGAAGAGTATAAACACTGCAGATGTCCAACATAACCTTCCATATACTTTTTTCGAGAAACATAGTTCCTACTAAATTATGTCCAGAATCAGATTAGTTTTCATTGAAGACCTACATAACCTCCATATACATAATTCCGAATCAACTTAGTTTTCATTGAACTTAACTCAAGGTGGCTCGAACATTGTTTCTCAGCCTACCTAATAAAATGGAATGAAGGGGAAGGGAATAGACAGAGGACTTTTCCAACATCAAATGATTTTCGAAATTTCTGCCTTTCCAACATCTAACAAACAGGTGCTTGGTGCAGCAGACTCTATGTATACTTTAACCAAATCATGTTTCTTGCTCCAGGCTGGCAGGCTACGTTATGGAATTTCGAGAAATTGGTTATGTCGATCCTTTAACATTGTCACCCATAATTTGTAGGTGCATGTATGAACCCGATATTAAACAACACCATTGAAAGGTGCGCCTGCTGCGGAAACAACACAAAGAATGGATTGCCTTAACAAAAAAGATGACTACGAATATTCATAAATACCAAACCCATGGGCGAAAATTAACGAAATAGTCGCACTTGTAAGAACAGAGCATTCAATGCTCGATAAGTATAACATCTTATTCATTGACCTAACAAAATCACTTCACATGGATGAACTTTTATAACCACAGTTTGGCAAGTATAACCACATTGGCAAAAATGTAGATAGCAGCAAAAATCATGTAGAGATGAAGACAATGTCCCTTTGCTATTAATTGCACTGTATGATGAAATTTCAGTTTCTGCATAACGAAATTGAATAATCCAAATTCAGTTTCTGAATAAGGAAACCGATTTTTTACCAACAACAATACTCTACCAGACAGAAAATTTCAGTTCCCCCAATTTCAATCCACCCTTTAGCAAATAATTTGAATAGAATAGCTATTGAGTAGCAAAGTAAGTAACGGCTTAGGCCATTGACGAAACTTACTGTAACTAAATCGTAAGGGGAGAACAAACAAACAAACATGAGAAGTAACGGCTTAGACCACTGACGAAATTAGCCGAGCCGGAGAACTGAGTTCGTTAAGGAACTGTGTATGAAAAACAACCCAGATTATGTCCCTGCCCTTATCAGTTTGCTCTTACAAACCCTATAATAGAACAATCTTTTTCAACCCATATCAAACTTCACTACAGATTTACCTCCCAAAATGGAACAACCCTGAGAGAAGTGATTCCGACAAACAAAGCGATTCAGACGCCCATATCATTGAACCCTAAGAGAAGAAATGAAGAAAGCGGAGCAAACAAAGAGGAAATTCGTACCTGTGTGTTCGATTCAGCAATTTAAGGGACGGAATTAAAGAGAACGAAGCGATGCGGTTGTAGGAGGTTCAGACAGCGACGCGATTCCCCTGCTTCCCCTGCTTCAGGCGATGCGAGCGTCTGTCCCGAAGAGAGATAGTCGATTTGTACCAGTCCATATTGATGAAAATCAAATCGTGTGAGAGATACAGTAGAGAAAGTCAAGAGTATCGTGGGGGAGAGAGTAGAGAAATTCAAAGTAAAGTGCTGATCATCTAAGGGTTGGGATCAATTCGATCTAATGGCCAGAAAGACATTTTAAAAGTCAACCGTTCTATTTTATAATATAGATTGGGTTATCCTAAACAATTTTAAATTTCGAAAACATTTTCAGTTTTTTAACTGTCTACTTACGGAAATCGAAATGTCTCATTAACCGGAGAACCGATGCTCTGATACCAGCTGAAACAACCCGGGATCTCGGTTCAGGGTTAAAGAGACAATCGACAACCAAAAGTAGAAATATACTATTAAGATTACATTTCGTTTAATGTACATAACAAAATTTCGATAATAAGTACAACTTAAAACAAAACATTTGTGATCTACTAAGTGATCTAACTTAAGCTAAACTTCTTCGTTTCTTTCCGTGTTCCCATAACCCCACCTTGATTGATGACCTGCGGTTTTAAAATGGCAACAGCAGACGTAGTTTTAAAGAATATGATCAGTGAAAACTGAGTAAATACACACTGTGTCACGCAAAGCAACGAGTGGCACAGAAGCATGAGTTGAACCAAATCATATGATTTAAAACGATAAAAGTAACAGGTTGGAGATTTTGGAACAACTGAAAGTAACCGAGTAACAAAACATCTCAATTTAAGAACATTGAGGACCCCCGAGTATTCAGCGAAATATCCAGAGTAAACAAGTTCATTTAGTTTGATAACGATATTAGTTCAGGAGTAGCCAAGCTTTTCAAATAATTTTATTCTATTAGGGCATATCAAGAGCAAAAACAACATCAATAGAATAGTCAATTTTCTTCCAAGTTCAATCAATCGTTAAGTTTAGCTGAGGCATGTCTAGAACCACCAGCGGATCGATGTAAACAGAGGGATCACGAAGTAATCACTAAAGGGTTCCTTCTAGGGTCTATAAAACCATATTTCACCCGAGCATTAAGGAAGCCCATTCGTCAACCCCGCTCACAACATTAGCTAAAAGGCCTTAAGTGTCGACACCCCTGTACCGTAGTGACCCTAACAAGTATAAGTAGCACTATATGGCTCTAACAAACCCCTTAGCCTAAATACGTTGGTACATTTTGGCTCATCCGGGGCGGATATGTGAACAATTAAGTTCTATCCAATAATAATAAGCATTGCTTCAATGGTCCTAGCCATAAGAAAATGGAGGATCGCTTGGCGCCTATCATTAATGACACAACTATGTACATCGTCCTAAATCTATTAGAGGTATTATATTTTATTTTCTCTTTCACATGAACAGGATTAGAATGTCAACAGTTCACAAATAATTTCCGAGAGTTCTCAAAGGAGATGAATAAAATAGTTTAACAACATTCGAGTGGAAAACATGCATTCTCATACTATTTCATATAACAAAAATTCATTTCAAACATCAAACACAAACGCACATTTTGAAATGAAAAGGCCGTACATATGTACTTACCACTGAGTTAAAGAACAACGACAAGCAATGCTATAACTCCTTCAAGGACACTGGTCTCATTCGGTTTAGGCTACACGTAATTGTTAAGGGTTTGGTGCTATAGAGAGAGAAAATTTTCTCTCATCTCTCCCATCTTGTGAAACCCTAATCTTTTACCAAGTTTTCTCCTGCGGCTGCCTTTGTTTTCACTGCCGCCGCAACATCTTTTAACCATTGTAACCCACAAATTCCTCCATCGAACAGCAACATCGTGTTGCAATCTCTCAGATCCAATCCCCTGTTTCATTTGTTTCTTTTTTCGGTTAGTATGAAGCGTCTTAGGCTGACATCCTTAACAAGGGAGTTGGCTATGAACCACCTGGTTCAACCACGACCGCTCGCAAGTTTCTTCCGGTCAGATCTACATGAACCCAGAAAGAAAAAGTCGCGTCTCTTTTTGAAAAGGTGTAGGCTTTGGACTCTTGAGTCTCCGCAAAGCAAGCGGCTTCGGAAAATAGGGTAGTTTCATCCGGTTCTCCATGGGGCTAAGCCTATCAAGGTTAAATACAGTCGGGCCGAGTTGTTGATGATCTGTTCCTCTCCGCTTTCGAATCCAGTACCAAATCATGCATGCAAGGTGATATCTAGCTTCTCGGGAGGCCTTTCCAAGAACACCAAAAATCTTGTGCTTAAATTTGTCAATCCTAGAACCAAACAAATGGTTCTTTGTTGATGAAAGATGGTACTGAAGGACGGTTAAGCAGACCGTTAACCTCTGTGGTGAAAAGGGAGGAGTTGCTCAAATTCCTTACTCCATTTTTCGTCGTCGTTTTCTTTCCCCGCCTGATAGTCGCAAAACCGGGGACCCCCCCCCCCCCAGACCCGGGCCCCAACCATCTTCATCCCCCTATTTCTAAGTTGAAATCCCTATGTCCTGTTTTATCTTGCTTGTGTTATTTTTTTGTTTTGGTCTGCTACCTTCAGGTGTTGAGTTCGGATTTCGCAGATCCGAGGCTTTGTGGGTGTTGTCTCCAGCATCGTTGCTTCGTATTTGGATGCACCTGACCACCCATCTCCCTCCTCCTCAAAAGAAAGCCAAGAAGGTTGCAACTCATTCCTCAGAAAAGAAAAGAAGAAAGAGAAGGATGCTACAGGGAAGCAACCTGTTACAGAGGTATCCAGTCCCAAGAAGTTAAAGAAACAAAATAAGGCCACTCAAGCTAAAAAGGTAAAGGGGAGGTGACAGAAGAATAGCTAGAAGATCATATGGAGAGAGCTCTGTAATTCTACTCAAAGACCCCAACCCCTGATGAAACCTGGTTTGTCTCAAACACCTCCAAAGGTCAGTGGTTAAATGGTTTTGCTTCCGGATCTATTGCATTCTGTAGTATGATCAATATGCATATGGTGGAACACATGAAACTTAAGAGCATCTCTATGTTAAAGAAAAGTTCTTTGTGGTTTATGTTGAACCCTAAAGAGTTAGCCTATCCTAGACTCACCAGACTTTTTTATCTGAAATTGACACAAGTTAAGAGATCTGCACACTTGGTGATCAAATATAGAGTTGCTGGGATAGAGATTTATTTGGACCACTCAGAGTTTTCCTATGTGTTAGGCTGTCCCAAGAGGTATGACACTAGCAATCATCCACCAAAGACAGAAGTAGTGAAACTAGCCAGAGAAGAGTTCTACCTACCAAACACTCCCACCACAGCCAAACACACTATTGGTGATTGAGAGAATGTTGCACATAATTGCTAGTGTTAATACACTAGCAATCATCCACCAAAGACAGAACTAACACACACTGTGTTAAATGTTGAAGCCAAAGTTCTTCACACTATTCTGGCAAGGTGTATCTTTCCCAGAGAGCACTCCAAGGAATTGGTGATTGATAGAATTTTGCACATAATGTATCTAATAATGCATGGCTATGAGATTGACCTTCCATAGTTAGTGATTGAACACATGCTCTTTAGCCTCACCAATCAAAGGAAACATCCTCTGCCCTATGCTAATCTGCTCATACTGTTCTTTGAACACTTTGAGATTCCAACTGGTGGAGAGGAATCAGTCACTTCTGGCATGGGAATGCTCAATGATAAGGAAGCAAAAGAGAAGATTTGGAAGTTGTACTCAGATTTGACTGAAGCAGAACTAGGTGCCAAGAAGTTTCTTAAGCCCAAGACCTTGACTCCCACTTCAAGTCAGACTTCTCAGCCTACAGACAATCAGAGACTTGATGGTTTGGAGTTGGATATGGAAGAAATCAAAGAAACTGTTTATGGACTTGAGACTGACTTGAGTCAAGTGAAGTATATGGTGGAAAGTATCTTCAGAAGCATGAACTTGCTTGATGTTCCTGAGGATCAAGAAGGTACAAAGAAGGGTGACTTTGACAAGAATCTGCCTCGGGAAAACTCAAATCAGGAAGAGACTGCTCTAGTCAAGGATAAGAGAAAGCAAGTGTTAGAACAATCTCCTCAAAAAGGAGATGAAGTCAGCAGTCCTGGCTCAGATGACTGCCGATTACTCTGAAGAAAAAGAAGAAATCTCCAAAGGCTGCTACAAAGGACAAGACTGAAGAACGTGTTGTTGCTGGTGAGAATGAAGAAGAACAGGAAGAACAGGACAAGACTGATGCTGAGAACAGTGAGGGAGAAGAAGGAGATTTGGATGGAGATGAAGACCCAACCCCTTAATCTAGCCTTTTCTTTCTTCCCCAATCTCTTTTCTTAAGTTTTTAAGTTTTCTTTTAAAAAAAATCCAGACACTTGATCCAACATCCTCTCTATCCTTTTGATGAAAGTCAAAAAGGGGGAAAAAATCTAGGTTTTAGGATTTACTCTTAGGTGTTATTTGCTATTTGCTGAACTTTTTATTTTTTTGTTGGTAAATTGAATAAGTTGGATCTTTTTGGAATTACTGTGTCATTATGGATTGTGAACTAATCAGTATTTTTGCAGAGACTAAGGATCAAACAGAATTTGGTTTTGTCTTTCATCAAGGGGCAGATTGTAAGATCAGGATGTGCAAGGCTTGGAATAGTGTGACTATTTCAAGGCCTTGAACCAGCTTTCAAAGCCTTGAATCAGTTCTCATAGGCTTGAAAATAATTTAGCTATTTTCAAGGCCTTGAAACCGGATTCAAAGCCTTGAAACTGCTTAACCTGTGTGAACATTCTCAGGGGGAGCTTTATGCAAACTCTACTGAGTTGATTTCCTTTCTATCCTTCATATGCTTGATTTACTGTTATTTGATGATGAAAGAAAAAGTATCATAACTCGTTTGAACATAGAATATCATCTGTTTGACTACGATTTTGCAGGAGATTTTATTTCCTAAGTTTGCAAAGATTGTTTCCTAATCTGACTTATGCAGGGAAGGAAATAATCAAGAAGATGATTATTTGTTTGATCTGAATGACTTGACAGCTTATCAACCTATTCAAATGCAAGATCACGACATTATCTCTGAATATTTTGATCACTTAACCGTTGGAGAATATTTTCAAAGATTCAAAGTCTGTTGCCTACAAAAAAAAGGAGATCTGTTGCTGAAAATCTGGGAAGATATTCAGAGCTGTTTGAAGTTTAAATAGAGCTCAATTCTGAAGCAACAAGAGACAAAATTCAACCGGAAAAAAGAGAGAAAGAGTTCTGGATTGACAAGCATCAGAGAAGTTCATCAATCTTCCAATCCATTCACAGAAGATCACTGCATATTTCACTGCATTTTCTACATTCTAAGTGTTCTTCTGTATTGTGCTTTATTGGTAGATCATTTCTGTAATATTTCTATCTCCATTCTCAAGGATTGTTCAAAGTGAACAATAGAGAATTCTAAGTTAATCAGTTAGCTAGAGCAGGTACAAGATAGGTTAGGGAAAACCACAAGATGTAACAGAGTAAGGCAATTATCTGTGCTTGAGATCTAGGGCTTAGCTTTTGATTAATAAGAATTTAGTTGAAAATCCTGCAGGGATCAAGTCCCTGAGGTAGAGACGTAGGTCCAAGTGGACTGAACTCTATAAATCATTTGTCTCTTACATTTTTCAGTTTATTCTTTTTCATAGTTCTTGCAGTTCTCAAACCTGCTAGTTTTTTTCAAGGGTTTAAAACTCTTTTCAAGGCCTTGAAAAAGGATTATTTGCTTTAGTACAAACTGCATCTCTTTTCAAAGGCTTGAACTAGTTTTCAAGGTCTTGAACTTCACTAGTTTTCACAAGATATCTTCCTCCTAGCAAGTTTTGCAAAAAGTTGGCATACTCTATTCAACCCCCCCTCCCCCTTCTAGAGTATATTAGCTGCATTGCCACCTGCACACTCACAACTTCAAAGTCTATAAACTGCAGCGATCCATTTATGGATTGAAGCAAGCTTCTAGGAGTTTGAATCGACGTTTTGATGAAGTAGTTAAAGAGTTTGGCTTCATAAGAAACGAAGATGAGTCTTATGTCTACAAGAAGGTTAGTGGGAGCTCTATTGCTTTTCTGGTCATGTATGTGGATGACATAGTACACATTGGAAACAACATTCCCATGCTGTAATCTGTTAAAGATTGGCTTGGAAAGTGTTTCTCAATTAAAGACTTAGGTGAATCAGCCTATATACTCGGTATAAAGATCTATAGAGATAAATCTAAGAGGCTGCCCGGCCTAAGTCAAAGTACAAATATAGACTAGGTGCTGAAACGGTTCAGCATGCAAGATTCCAAGAAGGGATTCTTGCCCATGTCGCATGGAATCACTCCTTCGAAGAGTGGTTGTCCTTCCAATGAGATTGAGAAGGAACGCATGAGTAGGGGTACCTATGCCTCGTTCATAGGATCCATCATGTACGCCATGTTATGTACTAGACCAGATGTGTCATATGCATTGAGTATGACAAGCAGATATTAGTCCAATCCAGGTAAGAGTCACTGGATTGCGGTCAAGAACATCCTAAAGTACTTGAGAAGAACTAAGGATGCATTCTTGATATTTGGATGTGATGGAGAGTTGCGTTTAAGGGGTTACACGGATGCAAGCTTCCAGACCGACAGAGATTATTTCAAATCACAGTCGGGGTTTGTATTTTGCCTGAATGGAGCAGCGATGAGCTGGAAGAGTTCCAAGCAAGAAACGATGGCTGACTCTACAACAGAGGTTGAGTATATTGCTGCGAATGGTGCAGCAAAGGAAGTTGTTTGGATTAATAAGTTCATTACTGAGCTTGGTGTGGTTCCTAGCATTGCGGATCCAATAGAGTTGTATTGTGACAACACTGGAGCGATCGCGCAATCGAAGGAACCCATATCGCACCAGAAATCCAAGCACGTACTCAGGAAGTTCCATCTTATTCGAGATATTGTCGAAAGGGGAGATGTCAGATCCTCTTACAAAGCCGCTTGTTCAGCACAAGCATGAAGGACACACTAGGAGGATTGGCATACGAGATGCACCGGATTGGCTCTAGTGCAAGTGGGAGACTATCGGAATAGGTGACCTAGAGGCAATCTAGTTTAGTATGAACAATAAATTGGCTCGAACATTCATTGTACTATTAATTGGATATTTAATAAAATGAAATCCTTAGATTTACAATTGTATTATTTATCTTAAATATCCCTGGTCCATTATAATGATTAATGGGACAATCATCTATAGACTAGTATGGGGTTGGATTGATATGGAAATATCATGATCCAACACATGGGTATGCATTAGGAGTAATGGCATACTGGATTGACCCAACTTCCAGAAGGCTAGCGGTGACAACGGTATTGTTATCCTTAGACTTGAAGTCGGTAGTTGTTCTAGTTGTGGAATATTGTGTTTTGGTAGCGTCAAACACTACACCGTGACTGGTTAGTCATAAAGGCGCGTATTGGACACAGTAGGAAGCAAGCTTAGATATCGTAGTGATGTAGATAGAATTTTTCCCTCCTACATAACGGGAGCAAATGTCATAGGCCACTCGAGGGATAGTGCTTATAGAATGTCTGACCATACTCAAATAAATCGATATAGGATATTGATGTTATTTGCACGAAAAAGGCAATTCCCAGGATCGAGGAACTATGGATTGGATATACGAGTGTGACTTGTATGTCTTGTGTCCAATCCGGATATTGATACAAAGGGATGAGATAATACTTGCACAAGGTTTGTCATGATGACTATTCTATTTGTTGGCTAGAATGGATGTCTTGGTAGAGGCCGCTCCATATTAATAAATAGTTACTACCAACTAAATAGAACCTATGGGATCACACGCCATATAGAGGTGAACTAGACTTGGGAAATAATTAATTAATATGATTAATTAATTAGAAGGATCAAATCGCAACTACTTGCTAACTTAGTAGGACTAATATGCAAGTTGGACTAATCCGAACTTGAGTAGGATTAGGAGAGGGCCTTTATGTAGCAAACAAGGAGTTGTTGGACTATATAAAGGATGCTCCTAGCTTCCTTCCCTAGAACTTATGCTCATAACATACTTTGAGTAGGATATAAGGAAGGAGAGAACAAGACAAACAAGGAGGCTGAAGCCCCCTTGTCGTCGGCCACAAGAGAGGCCGCCCCTCTCTTTTGGAGCTCCGTTGCGTGATTTCTTCACCCTCTTCCACTCCTCCTAGCTAGCACAAGGCGTTTGGAAGATCTAGATCTCACCTCTAGGCGTGGATCAACCGTAGAGACATGATAATTTTCTCGTTAGAAGTCATCAAGTAGACCTCAAAGGTACATAACGCTATTCTCTTACCATCGTCATGATTTCTCTTCCTGTGATACTTGGAGGGTCTTGATCGGATAATTATATTGTTCTTCCGCTGCATATCCGTGATCAAAACCCTACAGTGGACTTCTAAGTGATTGACTATATCCCCATATTCCCACGTACTCACCTGAAAAAGATAGAAAGTATTAACACAAGTGAGAAAATATGCCAAGTAGTATCGTATTGAGGAAATAATACAAATAGATCTGAAATGATTCAACTTTAGAACTTATAGATGCTCAAGTCAGGACCCTGTCACATTACCACATATAAAACATATAGAGAATTGAGTAACTTATAACTCAAGGAATCCGCAATCATCCATATCCGTCAGCACCATATCAGCCTTATAAGGAGGTTCCCAAATCCCACCACCCAGAGGGTCGTGAAGACCAGATTCACTTCCGATAAGGAAGGCAAACAAATCCACCAAGACAAACTAGACCTTAAGTGTGTGCACCCCCTACTGGACATTTGTCCAGAGAGTAGTACTAGTTGCCTACTATGTCCGAAGATAAATCCCAGTTGTTCGAAGACAACACAATGTCCGAAGGCGATTCCCAGTTGCCCGAAGACCACACAACATCCAAAGACGATCATACCACCACATTTCACAACTTGTAACCATACTATTCATATAAGTGCCATCAGCTTAGAGATACACGTATAATAAATCAAGCATACATATGCTTACCTTATATCCAGCCTAGTTTCCTGATCAGCAGAGTTGATTTCTTATCCAGCAAATCACTATTCCATTCCAGAATACATGATATTAACACTTGTCCTATAAGTAAGGAGGAATGCACAATACAGATGCTATGCTGATTCTCCCACTAGGATTACTATTTTGGCCCTCACAATCCATTCTCTTCAGTAGAGTCTATGCCTGAACCTCCCAATGATACTCATCCACGCCTATAAAGTTGCAAATATGAGTCATATCCCTTCCATATATACTCAATATTGAGTTTTGTGACTTCCGCATATTTGCGTTCAGGTCCTTATAAATTGGAAAAACTATAAAAAAGCCCCTACAGTTGACTTTTATTCAATCCCAACCCAGATAGGTGTAGACTAGCTCCAAATGCTATGAAACTGGTATATAGGCATGAGGAGATGCCTAGATTTAGGATTTTACTGTCCAATCAATTTTTTTGCAAAATTACCAATTCGCCCCTCCTATAGAGCTCAGCTAAAGTAGGGATTTCAGAAAGTTAAACTTTATTATCCTGAACAACTTTGCAAAAGGGCATTTTGGTCAATTAGATCATTTGACAAGTCAAATCAGAAATTCACAAAGTTATGAGAAAATCTTCCTAACTGGTCAGCTTTACAATCAATTTCTGGTCACTTTAGGAGGAGATTTGAGAAACTGAAAATAGCATTTTGTAAACTGAAGAACCAGGTTTCCAGGACATATCCCAAATCCCAGAGACTCCAAGTATTTAAGGAAACAATGTTGGTCAAAGTTAGGTGAAAACCACGTTCCCAACACTTAGAAACATTTTCAGGTATGATAGTTATGAAAAAAAATTGAAACAACTAGTTACGTAGAGCCTAGAGATTGATTCCAAGGATGCTGTTGAATTAAAAATTAAGTTTGAAAAACAATTGGAAAGAAACGGAAGTCATTTTCACCCAGTATAGAGCAAGTTATGGATCATGTAAATCAGTCCCATAACATAGGCATGAATGACAGCGTAAATCTATATGCTTTTTCGCAAGTGTACGATCAAGTAATGTAGAGTATGTATTTATGACTCTGATTGTCGAACCCACGAGAACAGTTTTGAGTTTTACTTGTAAGAATTAGAAATAGATGCAAAGTTATGAACAGGAGGAAAGTTGGGGTGTGGCTTAAATAAACTAATTTGCAGTAAATAAAGCAGTAATTAGAAAATCTTATTTTATTTAAAGTAATTTTCTGGGAATTTTTGTAGTTGTAAAAGTTGGCGAATTAAAGATCTAAGTCCAAGGATCCCCTAGGGTTACTATTCAGCTTGTTTAGTTCAATTGATTTCAAAAACACACAACAGTCTTGTTTATGCCAGCATACCAATGTTGCAATCTCCTCTCGGTCTCATGCACATATCATTCCCCTGCAGATTCTCGGGTCCTCTCGGTCTCCCCAAAATCTGCAGGTTCATTATAAGTCTGCTAGGGTTACAGGCTCTCCTCTCGGTCTCCCCCTAAATGTCTAGCAGTTGGTCTAATGCTTCTGGGCTAATCCCCTGATTCTTTTCACCTCTCGGTCCATCAAAATAGGGTATTAAATCTTGTCTTCTCTTCCTAACTCTCACTGGCCACTCTCGCGCACCAGATCCTGTCTATAACACTCCTGGGTGATCAGGCCATTCATGCATGCATACAAAATCAAAGACAAGATAATAAACAATCCAATTCTGTATTAAAACTTCCAACTAGTCATGCATCTGAAAATCAAACAAACCAAACTGCTGAATTCATAAACTCCAGGTTCACCGAGAACCTAGTTAAAAAGGTTTAGCTAGCGTACATTATTGAAAAACAATGTTTCATAAAAGAAAGAAGAAAGATCAAACGGTTTTATGGCTGAATACTGAAAACTGCTCCAATCCAGCTCTGCTCCAATCCTGACGACCCTGGTACTGGTTGCTGTGATGATGATTGTGTAACCTAATTCTATGTTGGGACACTTTCTTTTATACTGCCACAGTCTCTAAAACTGATGCCCGAAATTCCTGTCCTACCCCTGTAAAAACCCGTCCTGGAAGCTTCTGGAAACCTTTTGTGCGTTCGAACGCAGCTTTCCTGCGTCTAAACGCAGTGCGTCTGAACCCATGGCTCATGCGTCTGAACGCAGTACTTGTTCATTTTTCTCCTTTTTTCTCTGGCTTCTCGGACTCGTGCGCCTGAACGCACCAGATGCGTCTGAACGCACCCCTTGGTCTTCGTGGTTGTTCTCGCCCAAACTGACAGCTCTGGAAATTGAAGTCATGCGTTCAAACGCAAGTTTGTGCGTCTGAACGCACAGAGTTGTCATTTTTTCCTGCCTTTCTCCTGCTTCCTCTGCTGGCGTGTTGTGCGTCTGAACGCAGGGCTCCTGCGTCTGAACGCACGACTTAGCTTTTCTGCGTCTCTTTCTGCTCCGAATACTTGATACGCTGCCTTTAGATCCAAGCCAATTCCATGCATTTCTTGGCACCTGTTACCTGCACATAATAACATGTACCCGCGATCATATCCAATAAACACAATTATGCATGAAATTACTCAAATCTACCAATTATGCTCTCAATGTCTTTGCCTCGTATCAAGTGGAAAACAGACTGAAAATGGGCAAAATCAAACCCCACAGGGTCAGAACCAATGGTAAAAATATGCCCCAAACTTATTCCATTTTCAAGCTATCAAAATACCCCCACATTAAACTCTGCTCGTCCCGAGCAGACGCTTGCATACTGCCTTGCAGACCCTTCTTTTGCATACTTCAATTGCATACTTTCCCCTTCCACAGATTCATGCTAAAGACCAGAAGACTCAACTGTTTAACTGACTCAGGCAAGGAATATACACAAACTGACTCAAGACCAAACAAAAATAAAATTATTTGGTTGAGATTGGGCAATCTCTAGAATTAAAAACTGATGTGTCCTTCAATGTTCATTCTACCTCCAGGAAATACCGATAGACAGTCGATTGGTGAGCCTGTTCATTTCTCATGGTGGAAATTAAGCACGGGCTCCCCTTACTGTTACTTTCGTCTGTGTCCTGAGTAAATCCCTATTTGACCTACCTTCCGAGCTATTTTCCATCAGGGATCCTAAGTCTAACAGGTAGGGTTTTTGTATGTAATAGGTAAAGCCAATCCTACTTGTTATGACATCTCACTGTTCCCAACTCACACCCCTCACCATGCCCCCCGAAAACTGTCCAGAACAACTACGTCCCTGTTTCCCAATTTCCTGAAATCATGGTGCTGATTCGGTGTTCTCGCGGCCACAATTGTGAAGTAGCATGTAGTCTAAACAGTGTTCCCTACTCAGCTTGATTTTATTAACTAATACTAAAAATAACTTGAAACAACGAATATATACTTTATTTCTTTTTCTTTTTTTTTCTTTTTTTTTTTTTTATAAACAACTATACGAAAATACAAAAGATTTCAACTAACTAAGCTGGGTAGTGCAATCATAAATCTGTGGGGTATGGAGAGTATAAGCTTGCCAGAAATACCCCCACATTAGTCGTTAAGTGCTTGATCCTTGTAGTCCAGAAAATAACGTGTTGTCCCACCTAACCTCCTCATCACCAAAGATGTAGAAATAGGCACGACCTCCAATTAAAACCTGACAACCCCGAACGCCTGATCTGTGTAAAATAGATATCACACACGCGACTACTCCTCCCGTGATCACTGTGTAATGTAGTGATTCACCTCCTGCAAATTGATGCTGTCGCCTCTAACTCACCCTGTCACACCCTCATGCTGTCCAAAACTGATATGTGTAAAAGCTCTCGTTCCTCTACAACCCTCCCAGACTCACTCCCTCTGTCATAACGCGTAGTACTGGCCAACTAAACAAGTGATGCAAGTCACAAGGAAGGCTTCCTAGGCTGCAGTGGCTGTGAATAAAGGGGTAAATGGCTGCAAATGGGCTAACTATTTGGACCTAAGGCTGAGAAACAGGACATGAGGTTCGTTATAAGCCAAACACTCCACTGAAAAAATGCAGTGACCGTGCTGACGCCCATGGGCAGGTTGTCGACCACCTATGTGACGGTGGTGTGGTAACTAGTCGGGCTCCTAACTCAGGCCACAACCTACCGGAGAATTCTGGGTTGCACTGGATCTATCCATCCAAAGGAAAATAAAACTCCTACACCTCGATGTCAATTTTCTTCCCTGATGGAGTTTTACTTACTGAATTATTTACAGTTTATAGTCCCATCAATTGCCCTATCTCAAAAGATTTTAAGATTTTTCTGATTATATATATATATATATATATATATATATATATATATATATATATATATATATATGCAAGGTCAGAAAATAGGTGTGTAGACTCAAAAGAAGAAAAACGTGTTGACTCAAAAAATAAAAATAAAATTAAAAATAAACTGAACAAAAATATGCTGACATGGCTATGCAGGAGGACACGATTCCCCACCCCCACACTAGAGGTGCCGCGTCCTCGCGACTCTACTGATCTGGTCTATAACTCGAATCTGTGTTCTCCGGAGTAGACTGGTCAGTCGGCTCAGGAGTTGGTTCAGGGGTCCGCCCTCTGGGTCTCTTCCTCGCAGCCTGTCGTGCTGCGGCAGCGGTACCAGCGTGGCTGGCACCGGGATGGGCAATGCTGGCCCCTGGGTCTACGTGTTGTCTGGGTGGGTACTGAGTACCGGGTCTGCCGGGGTCACCAACGATGTCGGCATGTTCCGGGCCTTACTTTTTTCTGCATTTTTTCTCGGGCCTTAATTTTCTTTCTGACCCACTCCTCATGCTCAGTCCTCTCCAGGCGCCCAAAAGAACTGCGCCTGGCCCCTTTGCTGGACTGCCCTAGGTTGGGATCGGTCTGCCTGGGTTCACTGGAACTAGCAGATCGGGGCAGTCTAAGGGGACCTGGTAAGGCTGGAAAACCACCATCACCTGGTGGAGGCGATGGTGGCATGCCAGCACCCCCACCATGAGGCGGAGCACCATCATCATCATCATCATCATCATCATCGTCCACTTGGACATATTCTGGAGGCCCATGCAGAGCCTCGTGTAAAGCACATCTCATCTTGCGGTACTTGCGTACCTGAACCGGTCGGATATCTCTCGGCTCACCAGGAATCGGCACCTTATAATCCTGTGCCATTTTAGTCAACATCCCCAAAAGACCCAAACCCTTCTTACTGTGGGAATCTCGTCTTTCCCGAAAAAACTCACAAATAATCTCTGGGAGGCTCACAGGCTCACGGGTCATCAAACAGTACACCAAAAGTGCAACATTATAGTCTATCCGGGTCATGTGCTTAATGCCCACAATCCGGTTGTTGACCCACTCAGTCCACCATCTCGCCTCTCGAATCAAATATGTAGCAGGGAGTTTCCGATAGGACGGGCTCCGGTGGGGGTAATACCAAGCAGCGCCTGGTACACCCGCACACAGGGTGTGAAGGATCTGTTCACTAAGCTGTTCATAGGGATGACGCCGCAGTTCCTGAAACTGACAATCGTCTAACACCAATTCCAGACCCAAACTCTCTCGAATACTCTCTGGGGTGATCCGAATCCAAGTCTTTCGGCAGTAAATCCAGTCAATGGACTGGGCTTCACTGTTCATGCACTGCTGTAGATTACTGAAAATCTCTTTAGCCAGCACAGAACTGACCTGCTGATTGGTAAAGCCGGTAAACAAGTCCCCAAAATTATCCTGCCCAGTAAAGTTGAACAGTTCTTCCCCCATAGACACAATATCACGAGGAAAAGTTCTCTCAGCGGTTATGTCATACCTAATCTTTTTGTCTTGCAGAAAGAAACGGTGGGCTTCCATATTGACAAACATATGGTCACAGAAATGGTCGACCCTAAGCAGTCTGCAATCTATGATGTTCAAGGGTGCGATTACCCTATCTGGCCTCATATATGGTCTGTCCTCATCCATCTCAAAAAAGCACAAACAGAAAATAGAAATCTGCAAAGAGAGAGACATAAACAGAACCTGACTACCCAGAGTGAATCTTACGGGTATAGATCTGGAAACTGCTCTCTGAAGCAGATCTGGAAATGCTTTGATCTGTTGAGCGTGATCACCCCCACACTGTTTTTCTGGCAGTCTGGTGTCCTTGCGGTGGTGTTGGAGTTGTCTGGCAGATGACTGTTGCTGGCACCTCCTAGGGCAGAGAGAGTTTCTAGAGAGAGAGAGTTGAAAGCTGGTTGTCTGAAGTGAAAATGGGTCACTTTCAGCCGTACACTATATATAGGAAAACTCTCATAAATTGAAAAATGGCCCCTGAAATTCAAAAAGTTTCAAAATTTTTCAAAATTTTCTGATCCCGCTCGATGTGCGTTTGAACGCACCTTCTGCGTTTGAACGCAGTGCTTGGTTTTTCTGGAAAAATTTTGAATCTTCATGAACTGCGTTTGAACGCACCCCGTGCATTTGAACGCAAGACTCGTAGTTCCTGGAATTTCTGGGTTTGATGATATGCGTTTGAACGCACATGCACTGCGTTTGAACGCACACCTTATGATTTCTTGATGTTCTGCAATCTTCGGATGAGTTGCGTTTGAACGCATGCCTTCTCTCTAGAAACTTCTCTTGATTGTCTTCTGCGTTCGGACGCACCTGTAGCGTTTGAACGCACATCCTTAATTTTTTTCATTTTTAGTCGTCTGCGTTTGAACGCATCCCGTGAGTTTGAACGCACATGTGTTAGCCGTATTTCCAGAGTTTTCTGCAGTGGGTGCAGTACTTCTGCGTTTGAACGCACCCTCTGCGTTTGAACGCAGGTATGCGTTTAAACGCAGGTATGCGTTTAAACGCATATCTTCTGCGTTTGAACGCAGCACTTCAAACTGCTGAATGTTCCCTGAAATACTAAATTCAACATTAAACCCCACTTCCTCACTTTTATCTCATATTATGAACATTTTTATAATAAATAACTAAATATAAAAACGACTATTCTACATTGGGTTGCCTCCCAACCAGCGCTTGTGATTTACAGGTGACAGCCCGACTTTGTTACCTCTCTTGTGGTCAGGGCAGGTCGAGGTAGATCGCCTCTAACTCTATGATTTCCCGAGGATCCATGTATGGCTTGAATCTGTTTCCATTCACCTTGAAAACTGTATTGTCCCTTGGGTTTTCCAGCTCCACTACTCCCCATGATGTAATGTCTTTCACAATGAATGGTCCAGACCATCTTGAGCGCAGCTTCCCTGTATAGAATTTCATCCTTGAGTTGTAAAGGAGAACCTTCTGCCCAATTTCTATCTTCTTTGGTAGAATGCTATTGTCATGCCACTTCTTCGTTTTTTCTTTATAGATTTTGGCACTCTCATAAGTTGTTTTACGAAATTCCTCCATGTCGAGGAGTGCCATCTTCCTTTTGTTTCCAGATAAACTGTGATCCATATTGAGCTGCTTGATTTCCCAGTAAGCTTTGTGCTCCAATTCTACTCGTAACTAACATGCTTTACCAAAAACAAGCTGGTATGGGGACATTCCCAGCGGGGTTTTGTAAGCAGTTATGTACGCCCAGAGCGCATCATCAAGCTTTAATGACCAGTCTTTCCGTCCAGGATATACAGTTTTTTCCAGTATGCTTTTTATCTCCCTGTTCAACACCTCTGCTTGCCCATTTGCCTGAGGATGGTAAGGCAGTGACACCTTATGGATAGACACCCCATACTGCTTTAAAACCTTGGCAAAGACTTTGTTGATAAAATGAGAGCATTCATCACTGACCATGGCTCTTGGTGTTCCGAATCCGGTAAAAATATTGCGCTTGAGGAATCGTTCCACAACTGCTGCATCATTCTTCTGACAGGCCATAGCTTCTACCCACTTTGACACGTAGTCTACTGCCAGTAAGATAAAGAGATTTCCCAGAGAAGAAGGAAATGAACCCATAAAATCAATACCCCAAACATTAAAAGGCTCAACCTCTTGCCAAAGTGTCATGGGCATCTCATTTCGCTGGAAATATTTCCTGTGCGCTGGCAACGATAACAGCTCTGTGCATAATCATGGCAATCCTTGAAAACAGTTGGCTAGAAAAATCCGGACTGCAGTACTTTGTGAGCTGTTCTCGGGCCACTGAAGTGTCCACCACACTGTGCTGAGTGGCAGTGCTGAATTACTTCTAGAATCTCATGACATGGGATGCAACATCGGAGAATGTTATCTGCCCCTTGTTTAAACAGGTAGGGATCGTCCCAGAAATAGTGTCTGCATTCTGAAATAAACTTCTTTTTCTGCCAAGGGGTGATGTCTTCAGGAAGTGCTCCATTGACCAAATAATTGGCTATTGCGTAATACCAGGGTTGTCTGTTGGTCTTGATCTTCATGATATGCTCATCCAGGAAATTTTCTTGAATTGGTACCAATTCTTCTGTTGGGTTTTCCAGGCGAGAAAGATGATCAGCTACCACATTTTCTACTCCCTTTTTATCCCTGATTTCGACATCGAATTCCTGCATCAGCAGAATCCAACGCAGCAACCTCGGCTTTGCATCCTTTTTCTCCAGTAAATATTTCAACGCACTGTGATCCGTGAAGATAATGACTTTTGAACCTACCAGATAGGATCTGAACTTATCCAGAGCAAAAACGACTGCAAGCAGCTCATTTTCTGTAGTCCCATAATTAATCTGTGCTTCATTCAGGACCCTTCTGGCATAATAAATTACACTGCACAGTTTATCCTTTCGCTGTCCCAACACTGCGCCCAATGCGTAGTCACTGGCGTCGCACATCAGCTCAAATGGGAGGGTCCAATCTGGCGTTGTGATAATGGGTGCAGTTGTCAGCCTATATTTGAGTATGTCAAAGGCTTCTTTGCAGGCTTCGTCGAATAGGAATGGCACATCTTTTCCTAATAAATTACATAATGGCTTTGCAATTTTGGAAAAATCTTTGATAAACCTTCTGTAAAACCCTGCATGGCCCAAAAATCTCTTGATTGCCTTAACTGTGGTCGGATATGGTAGCTGCTTAATCACCTCTATTTTTGCTCTGTCTACTTCTAGGCCTTTGATGGAAATCCTGTGTCCCAGCACTATTTCTTCAGTAACCATGAAGTGGCATTTCTCCCAGTTGAGTACTAGGGTAGTCTTTCTGCATCGAATCAGAACTCTGGCCAGATGGTATAAACAGTCATCAAAACTGTCCCCAAATAACGAAAAATCATCCATCAAAACTTCCAGATTTTTCTCTATCATGTCAGAAAATATGGCCATCATAAATCTTTGGAATGTCGCTGGTGCGTTACATAATCTGAATGGAATACGTCTAAAAGCAAACGTTCCATATGGACAAGTGAACGTCGTCTTTTCTTGATCTTCCGGATTAATGTAGATCTGGTTGTATCCGGAGTACCCGTCAAGAAAGCAATAATAAGCATGATGAGCCAATCTGTCCAACATCTGGTCCATGAATGGCAGCGGAAAGTGGTCTTTCAGTGTCGCGTCGTTCAGCTTCCGATAATCCATAAAGATTCGCCAGCCAGTGACAGTGCGCTGGGCGATCTGTTCTTGATCAGCGTTATGTACTACGGTAATACCTCCTTTCTTTGGTACACACTGGACAGGACTAACCCAGGTGCTGTCTGATATGGGATATATAATTCCTGCTTCTAGCCACTTCATGACCTCCTTACGTACCACATCCTTCATGATTGGATTCAATCTCCGTTGAGGTTGGATGACTGGCTTCTTTCCTTCTTCGATTCTTATTTTGTGCATGCAGTAATCAGGACTGATTCCCTTCAGGTCAGCAATTGTCCATCCGATAGCTTCTTTATGCTCTCTAAGTACATCCAGCAGCTTTTGTTCATGTTCCTGAGATAGAAGAGATGAAACAATTACTGGCAGAGTATTATTTTCACCAATATATGCGTACCTGAGGTGGTCTGGTAACTGTTTCAACTCCAGGACTGGTGGTTCCTGAAGTGATGGCACCAATGTCATTTTCTGTTCGCCTTCTTCATCCTTATATAGGGTGATCCAGCTTTCTGTTCTCATGATCTGCTCAGCTTGGTGCTCCTCTGTTTCCTCTGGGTACATGTCCTCAAATTCGCCCCATAAGTTTTCCATCTCCTCACTTTCCAGATCATCAATTACCTCCACTGCAAAACAGTTTTCATGACCATAATAATCTTGGAGTTGGAGAGATTTAAAGACATTGAATTTCACTTTTTCTTCGTTGATTTGCATGGACAGCTCTCCACTTTTGCAGTTGATAATGGCTTCACCAGTTGCTAGGAAAGGTCTGCCTAAAATTAGTGGGACCTCTCCTGCCTCCATATCCAGTATCACAAAATCTGCTGGAAAAATAAGCTCCCCAACTTTCACCAGGGTATCTTCAATGACTCCATAGGCAGGTTTTACGGATTTGTCAGCCATTTGAAGCATAATTCTGGTTGGCCTCGGTTCTACGACTCCAGACTTTTGAAGATGGTCAGTGGCATTAGGTTAATGCTGGCACCCAAGTCGCACAGGGCTTTTCCTGTGTAGGCACTGCCTAGAGTTACTGGAATAACAAAACTGCCAGGGTCTTTTTTCTTCAGTGGTAGACCGTTTTTCACACAGCTGCTCGCTTCTGCCGTCAAATTTACTGTTTCGAAGTCGCTCATTCGCCTTCTTCCATACAATATGTCTTTGAGAAATTTTGCATAAGTAGGCATTTTGGCTAGTGCTTCGGCGAAAGGTATGTTTATCTGTAATTGCTTGAATACCTCCAGAAATCTGGCGTAGTCTTTGTTGTCGTTTCTCTTACGTTTCCTCAGAGGGTAAGGCACCTCTTTAGAGATTGGCACTGTTCCTGGGTTACCCTCATTATTCTGCCCTGATTCCTGTTCGACCGAACCCCTTTGCTGAGGGTTAGCGGTTGAACTGTCTTCCCTGTCAAATACTTCGTGTTCAATGTTCTTTACTTTTCTGCATGTGCATGACTGGGATACGACGGATCCTGCAGTGCGGTTCCACTCCGAGTTGTGATAGCATTTATTTGAGCGCGTGGATTGTTCACTGTGTTTGATGGTAAATTCCATGGGGCTCGTTCTGCCTGATTCTGTGCAAGCTGACCATTCTGTACTTCCAGGTTGCGGATAGCAATTTTCATTTGGCTTACATCGGCATTCAATGAATCCATCTGCGAAAATCTAGCTTCCCACTGCTTATTAAATTTCTCCATACATGTCTCGAAATGTTGTTTTGATCAATTTAGCTGTGGTTGTGTTGCTGGTGCTTGCTGTGCCGGTGCTGTCTGTTGTGTCTGTGTCCTATGCTGGAACCCTGGTGCATAAACTGCTGCATTGGGGTTTCCGTAACGGAACCCTGGATGGTCACGTGTGCCTGGTCTGTAGCGGCTTGGATCCCACTGCTGTTGAACATAATTGGCATCTTCAGCCTGAAGCTCCTGAATTGCTGCATCGAGGTCAGGTTCGTCCACTGCTGCTACGGTTTTCTTTTCTGTATATACCTTTTTGACTAGGTCTTGTACTACTTTTGTGAGATTATCAATCCTGTCATCAGCCACTGGTTCTGCTAGTGTTGTGAGCCTGCGGTCATCAAACAGACGAGTGTCCTGTTTGGCTAATTGTTTCATCAGTTCATAGGCTCCATCTTTATCTACATGGTACAGAAAATTACCCCCAGCTTCCCTGTCAATTCTGTCAGCATTCTCCATGTCAAGAGCGTGGTAGAATACTTGCAGAATTTCGCGTCCCCGAAGCCGTCATTGGGGCATCTTTTAACGAGTCTCATCAGCCTGTCCCATGCGTCTACAACCGTCTCGCCCATCTTCTTTCTGAAGGATAAGATCTCACTCTGAAGCTTGATAACACGAGAGGCGGGGTAGAATTTTGCCAAAAAATCAGTAACACACCCTTCCCAGGTTGTGATGGATCTTGGTGGTCTGGCTTCTAGCCAGTCTTTTGCTATCTCGAACAAGCAGTATGGGAATAGGATTAATTTCAGCGTGTCTGCTTCAACTCCTCTATAATTAATCTTGTTGCAGTAGTCTTCGAACTTCCCGAGGAAGTTGTTTGAGTCTTCATCTGCTTTCCCATTAAATGGACAATGAGTCTGGGCTGTTTGGATAGTAGATGATTTCAAATCGAAGTGCTCTGCTGTGATTGGTGGCACTACGATGGCTGGTTGATGTCCTCCGGTAGGAACTTCGAAGTTTTCTACTATCACCCTCCCAGACCTGTTGTAGGTCCTCTGATTGTTCCTGGCAGCAAAGCCTGCTGCTATCAGCTCCTCAATGTAAAGAGTCATCTGTGCTGGAGTGTATTGCTCCTGTCCTGTGGGTGTTCCTGCTTCTGTTGGCGTGTTTTCTTCGTGCTCATACATCGTGACGCGGTGTCTGCGGTTTTGCTCTCTGAAAAGTTTTTCTGGATCTTCAAGTGGTGGCACCAGTTCGCGAGGCAATCTGGGCATATACAAGAATGGCCTTAAAATCAGAGTTCAAGAGCAATAAGATAAGGGAAAATAAACGTAAAAGTAAAAGAAAAAACTTTGAAACTTATTCTAATTCTTTTAAGAAAAACTGTAGCCGTTCCCCGGCAACGGCGCCAAAAACTTGACAGCGTAAATCTATCTGCTTTTTCGCAAGTGTACGATCAAGTAATATAGAGTATGTATTTATGACTCTGATTTTCGAACCCACGAGAACAGTTTTGAGTTTTACTTGTAAGAATTAGAAATAGATGAAAAGTTATGAACAGGAGGAAAGTTGGTGTGTGGTTTAAATAAACTAATTTCGAGTAAATAAAGCAGTAATTAGAAAAACTTATTGTATTTAAAGTAATTTTCCGGGAATTTTTGTAGTTGTAAAAGTTGACGAATTAAAGATCTAGGTCCCAGGATCCCCTAGGGTTACTATTCAGCTTGTTTAGTTCAATTGATTTCAGAAACACACAACAGTCTTGTTTATGCCAGCATACCAATGTTGCAATCTCCTCTCGGTCTCATGCACCTATCATTCCCCTGCAGATTCTCGGGTCCTCTCGGTCTCCCCAAAATCTGCAGGTTCATTATAAGTTTGTTAGGGTTACAGGCTCTCCTCTCGGTCTCCCCCTAAACGTCTAGCAGTTGGTCTAATGCTTCTGGGCTAATCCCCTGATTCTTTTCACCTCTCGGTCCATCAAAATAGGGTATTAAATCTTGTCTTCTCTTCCTAACTCTCACTGGCCACTCTCGCGCACCAGATCCTGCCTATAACACTCCTGGGTGATCAGGCCATTCATGCATGCATACAAAATCAAAGACAAGATAATAAACAATCCAATTCTGTATTAAAACTTCCAACTAGTCATGCATCTGAAAATCAAACAAACCAAACTGCTGAATTCAAAAACTCCGGGTTCAGCGACACCCTAGGTAAAAAGGTTTAGCTAGCGTACATTATCGAAAAACAATGTTTCATAAAAGAAAGTAGAAAGATCAAACGGGTTTATGGCTGAATACTGAACACTGCTCCAATCCTGCTCTGCTCCAATCCTGACGACTCTGGTACTGGTTGTTGTGATGATGATTGTGTAACCTAATTCTGTGCTGGGACACTTTCTTTTATACTGCCACAGTCTCTAAAACTGATGCCCGAAATTCCTGTTCTACCCCTGTAAAAACCCGTCCTGCAAGCTTCTGGAAACCTTCTGTGCGTTCGAACGCTGCTTTCCTGCGTCTAAACGCAGTGCGTCTGAACGCATGGCTCCTGCGTCTGAACGCAGTACTTGTTCATTTTTCTCCTCTTTTCTCTGGCTTCTCGGACTCGTGCGTCTGAACGCACCCCTTGGTCTTCGTGGTTGTTCTCGCCCAAACTAACAGCTCTGGAAATTGAAGTCCTGCGTTCAAACGCAAGTTTGTGCGTCTGAACGCACAGAGTTGTCATTTTTTCCTGCCTTTCTCCTGCTTCCTCTGCTGCCGTGTTGTGCGTCTGAGTGCAGGGCTCCTGAGTCTGAACGCACGACTTAGCTTTTCCGCATCTCTTTCTGCTCCGAATACTTGATACGCTGCCTTTAGATCCAAGCCAATTCCATGCATTTCTTGGCACCTGCTACCTGTTACCTGCACATAATAACATGTACCCGCGATCATATCCAATAAACACAATTATGCATCAAATTACTCAAATCTACCAATTATGCTCTCAATGTCTTTGCCTCGTATCAAGTGGAAAACAGACTGAAAATGGGCAAAATCAACCCCCACAGGGTTAGAACCAATGGTAAAAAGATGTCCCAAACTAATTCCATTTTCAAGATATCAATGAACATGTTATTCTTAGAACAGATTTTGTAGTGTATTTGAGTCCATTTTTGGGGCTGTTAAGGGTAGATTAAGTTAGATGATCTACATGGGATTGCAGTAATGTTATCAATGAGTATTTTGGTTCAGATTTGAACTCATTTCATCAAGAGGTCAGTGGGCTATGAAATCTGAATGTTGGCTACTCCTTCCACCCAATAACTACCAGTATGTAATAGTCATCTTCCAACCAACATAAGGAAACTCCTCTTAGTGGACCTCTCCACAATGGAAAACAACTGGACTACATGATTTTTAATGAGGGTGAAAGAGTCTGGGTTATCCTCAGATGATATGGGCAATAGATGCATAATCTACATTCTGAAAATGATTGTCGACTCGAAGTATAACTCTTCCAATTTCATTATATCCATTTAAACACTAAAATTCCCAAATATTGTTTATAGTTCAAATATCTAAGTCTTCTAAGAAGGAGACTTGACATATGATAGTGAGCAAGTGAATTTCTCCATAATTTTATCATCCTGATTCATCCTGGAAGATCAAAGATGTTTTGTTATTTTATTTTATTTATGTATTTATTTATTTTCCAATATTCTCAAACATGCCTTTGCAGTTCAGAGATACATGAGTAACCATAACCAAACATGATCCCTATTTACTAAAAGGAGGAGCAGGTTATGCTACCTGCAGATTGGCTGAAATCATCAGTGTGCAAGAAGAAACGTTTCACGGAAAGTTCGACCCAATTTTTAGGAACCTTAGAGATTGATTCATGAAATTATTTCAACATGAAATGGAGAGTATTAAGTGCAAGAAACAGGCAGAACTAGTTGGCTCGGCAATCCGTCAAATAGATAGTTAGATGTAGAGGTTAAAAGTTGAATAAAAATGTCCGGGTATGAACTGCATCTTCTCACAAACATGAAAACATCGTCTTCAACATGATTTTTGAGAGGATTAGAATTCAAACTCGAAGTTGAAACGTAAATGAAACAGGTAGAATCAAGTGCTTAGAATCTGCTGCATCACAGAGTAACCCAAGAGATCAACTGGAGAAGAAGTTAAGGAACAACAAACATGGGACGAAACTTTACCATAAAAGCGAACTACCTTTGAATCAAACACGACCCATAACAGATTATGGGCAAGTAAAAACATTCCATGCCAGTTCTAAATCGCTTAAGGATCAAAGATATGCCACATGGACTGGAAATAATCAAAAGTGAAGGACTTTACCAAGATAAGGCGTCCATGGTGGTTATCCGGCGGTGGGGATGAAACCATGTTCTGGTGGATTACATTTTCTGACTATTTGGCTATCAAAAAGGCCTCACTGAACGCACCTCGACCCAAGTTCCTCCCCCAAAATTGAATCAAACTCTAAACTGATGGAGGGCTTTATCTCAGCTAGTGATGGGGACTTCTCAGTTGTAGCAGCTCAGGGAAAGAGGACGTCTAGGAATAGTTTGAGAAGATGAAATTATTGGAGGACCATATGAGTGTGAGTGTTCTTGACATATTCTCCCCCCCCCCCATTTTTGATTTAAAACATCTGTGTATATATGCCAGAATGAGTTTTATGGAGTTGACACCTCACATGATGAGGTACTAAATGTAATTTTAAGAACTTTAGGATAGTGGTTGCAAAGTTCCGTAGTTCTTGAAAATTAAACTTTCAACCCCTGATTTATAACATTTTCAAACTAATACCATTTTCACTTAGGAATTCCCATATTTCTATATGTCAGCAGGTATAAAGTTTTTTACATAGCCCCTAAAATTTAAAATATTGCATATTGGTCCAATAAAATTTTCAGAGTGTTACAAAACTGTTGTGAGCTGTAACTATTCAAATTCAGAAAATACAACAGTTACAACCGTTCTAACAGTTGTGTCCCTTAAATGCTATATTTCGATGCCTATAAATGGCAGTCTCCTCTTTTAGAGAATGATTTTGAATTCGCCCTTGCTAGTCTCGTTCGTTGGGCGTTGTAAACTGGTGCCTCATCTACAACATCTGAAGAAATTTTATCCTGTGAGAAAATTTGCCATTGAAGAAAACAATGCACCAATATTAGTCGGCGCATACTGTCTTACAGATATCATGAATGCACGAGATTGTTCTTCTACATATTGTTTCAGCACTCACTCATCTCTCTATCTGTAATTCTTCTTGTTAATTTATTCTGTTTTGATCACTTACAGATTTCTTCTTACAAGAACAAATTGAGCCCTCTTTTCTAACAAAAACAAACCATGTACTCTAAGAAAGAGGAAAAGAAAAAAGACATGCAACATAAGAAATCAACGCATAAGATAGAACGTGGAAGAGAAGAAAAAAAAAGCAAAGAGAAGAATAAATATGTGCATCGATAGCGCTAATTGTCTTGTCTAGCTACTAACTTGCGCATTTGGTTAGAAAATATAGTAGCCTAAAATGATGGGTTTATCGTAATTAATTTGATAAGACGTAGTAAGTGATGGGTTTGTCGTAATTAATTTGATTACTAAATAACAACAATAGTAGTTGTTAAATCATCACCTTGCCTCGAATCCTCTTAGCAACCAGAACCAAAGAATATGCTTCTCTCCTCAAACCAGAAATGGATGTGTCACTGTACTCGACATCAGTGGGAGCATGGCAGGACCAAAGCTCGTGTTACTAAAGCGGACCATGGGTTTGTGATAAAGAGTCTGGATCCAAACGATCGCCTTTTAATGATTGATTTCTCTTATACTGCCTGGCATCTCATCCCCCTCCATAATTTGTCTAAAGAAGGAAGGAAGAAATCACTACACGTTGTCAACTCTTTAGTCTCTAGCAGCGGAACAAATATTACCGAATGGTTGAGAAAGGTTACCAAGGTTATGGAAGACTGGCAAGAAAAGAACTCTGTGGAAAGTATCATATTGTTTTCTGATGGAAAAGACACTTACACTGTCAACAGGATCAGTAGTGATGGTAATCGCTATGGCAGGAGCACAAACTGAGGTCGAACAAGGAGACCTCGCCGGCATGATTTCTATCCTCGAGACATGCCGGAGGGCATTGGAGAAAATTGCGTCGGTGGAATCAAACGACAAGATATGCATCACATTAGATGCTAAGATGAAGGAGATGCATGAGAAGATTGCGAGAAGTGAAAGACAGTAATGTAGGTGGTAAAATAGGATCGATACTTTAGAAGGGGGGTTGAATAGAGTATGGCAAATTCTTGCAATTTATGCTAAAAGCGTTGTTTCAAAGAAATTTGTGCAGAGTTGTAAGTGTTTCAAGGCCTTGAAATGAGTTTCAAGTCCTTGGACAGAAAACATATGACAAATAAAAAGCTGAGAGTTTTCAAGGCCTTGAAATACCTTTCAAACCCTTAAACTGAAACCTGTTTTGTGCAGTTAATTTGTCTAAGTATGGAACAACAAAATGAATGCAAGAGACACAGAGATTTATAGAGTTATGTCCACTTGGACCTACGTCTCTACCTCAGGGATTCGATCCCTGCAGGATTTTCAACCCAATTCTTATTAATCAAAAGTTAAGCCATAGATCTCAAGCACAGAGAGTTCCCTTACTCTTTTACAGCTTGTGGTTCTCACTAACCTATCTAGTACCTGCTCTAGCTAACTGATTCAAAAAGAATTCTCTATTGTTCACTTGAACAATTCACGAGAAAAAAAGGTAACAAGTATTATCTAAATGATATTCAAATAGAGTTCAGAAAGAAGAACACTGAGATAAAGTCTAGCAGTGAGTATGCAGTGTTATTCAGATACTTGGATTGAGAGGAACGAATCTGCTTCTTTGTTGCTTGTCAATCCCTGAACGTGTTTGAGTGTTTCTCTGTTGATTGTCGTTCAAATCTCTCCATGAATCATCCTCTTAAGGAGTTAGTTTGAATTGGAGATCTTCAGGATATTCAGGAAACTAACTTCCCTAAAAATCAGCAATGTATCTTGACTCTTCTAACAGCTCTTCCAACGGCTAGTTGCCCAGTATCTTCTAATATATTGTCTTGATCTTGTAGCTGATTATGTTAGGAAGGTCTAGACATATTTGCATAAGCACAATATAAATCAAACGATCCAGATTCCTTTTTGCAAGAACACAGTTTAGGAAAGTAACCCTGTGTAGATACTGCTTTCTGACATGACAGATCTTAGCCACGTGGCAACCATCCAGCACACCATATTGTGCTCCACACACACGGGATCACCAGCCGAGCTGATCCATGTGGGGGCTGCGAGACAGAGCCCTCGCATACCACTGCACGGGACTTGTAGGGACTTAGTGGTTTGGAGGCTAGAGTAAGCCCTGTCGCGTGCGAGCCAAGCCCGCGCGCGACCTTTAGTAACTGTTTTGAGAGATTTATGGCACGAGCTCCATAAACCCGGTCAATCCGGTCAAACCCGGTCAACCTCGTAACGGTTCCGGTATTCGCGCACCACGTGCTGTAACGGTCCATATATACTCGGACGAACGTGCCGTTATGGTTAAGCTAATTAAGCCGCCATCAATGGGCGCATTAACCACACTACAACGGTCACGGTCTCTGCTATATATAGGACGTTACCCTTTCCATACAAGGGAGAACACACTGCCATACGCGGAAGCTCTGCCAAACCTCTGTCTCTCTCTCTGACATTGCTACTGACTTGCTCTCTCCCTACACACACCCCTACTCTTCCTGTGCGATCCCTGATCCACTACACACGGTGTACACGGAGGTCTCCCTGCCGGAATCTCTTGTGCACATTTTGGTGAACCCGACGTGAAACTTACCAGCAAAAGCAACCATGTCTCAGGAGGACGATGTCAGCAACCGATCGCCTTCCACCGAAACTCCCTCAGGAGACGAGGCCCGCCGTACTCCGACGACTCCCGGCGAGGCGCCAACTTTAGAGTCTTTGGACGCCACTGTCCAAAGTCAGGCAAAAGCTCTCAAGTCTCAGTCTGCACAGTTAGAACGGATCTTGGCCGTTCTGGGCACCCTTGCGCCAAATCCCCCACCGGCCACCGCTATCCCTCAGGGAGGAGGAACCTCTACCGCTCCAGGATTGGGAGTGTCAGTCACGCCTCCCAACCCTCATCTGCAAACTCCACCGTCAGCAACGCAGCTGCCTTCGGTCCAAATGTCAACGGCACAAATGCTACCCCCTGCTGCTCACGCCTCTCAGCCCCCGGCTTTGGCGTCCAACCCAGCTCTGCAGTACACTCTGCCTCCACCAGCGACAATCTGGGGAAACGCGGGTAGTCAATACACTCCCAATCCTCCGGCGGCATATGTGTCGCCACCGCCTACGGCAACCCCTCCGCCAGCTACCGAGGGGAGCATTCCAGAATGCATGACGTCTTTGCAGAAGCGCGTGGACTCCATCCTGGCTCATCAGTCGTTCGCGGATACTATCATCCCGAAGCTAGACAACGATCCACCCATTCCACGAGAGATCTATCTCATGCCTAACCCGGCGGGGTACAAGGCTCCCAAATGGGATAAGTTCGAGGACGTCAATGGAAACGCTCATGAGCATGTCATGCGTTTCATTGATGTCATGGGTCCATACGGAGCCGATCCCAAGCTGCTGATGCGAGAATTCCCAAAATCTCTTGGGAATGTAGCCTACAAATGGTACCGAACATTGGAGGCCGGATCTGTGAAGACTTGGGACGACATGATCCAGAAGTTCTATACCAAGTTCTTCCAGATGGAAGAAAAGGTGACGATGATCCATCTCTTGCGGATGTATCAGAAACGCGAGGAAGATGGAATCACTTTCATCAAGAAATTCAGAGCGAAATCCTTGGAGTGCAAGGACCCAATGCTCGAAAGCCGGCTCGTAGAGATATGCCTGCAGTGCATGCGAGATGAGTACAAAAGCATGCTAATCAATTTGCAAACACCTACGTTTTCAAAGCTCATCGAATGCACGATGAACATCGAGCCCATTGTCGAGAGACAGAGAAAGAAGAGCGCTCCAGAACGACCTGCGAGCGGCACCACCTACAAGATCGGCAGATTTGGCTACAAGCGGGGACGCGAAGCTGAGGTCAATACAGTTTCACCCCAGAAGCAAGCAAAGGTTGCAAACTTCGATGCACCGCCTCTGCCATGCTCGGTGGAGGAAGCGAGCGATCTCTGCAGACAGTGGCGTAAGGACGGCGTCCTGCCACCGCTCGAGAAAGCACCCTCCAAGGAGATGACGAGGGACCCTAAGTGGTGTGAATACCACGGCAAGGTCATGCACCCCACGGCCGAGTGCAAGAAGCTCAGATTCACGTTCGATCAGAAGATGAAGAACGGTGAACTCATCGTCAGCGACCACCGGAAAGATGTGCGTAACAACCCGCTGCCTGCCCATACAGATTCGGGCTCAAAGGGCAAGGAGGTCGCCATGATCTCGATAGTAGACTTGGAAGAAGTCGCAGAGGATGGTCTACCCATCATTGCTGAAGTCCATGCAGATGAAGACTACAGCATGGACACGGAGGATGAGCGTGCCGACCGCATGAAAGGGTCGCACGGCTTCAACAAATTCTTCAACGAGATGAACTTCTCCGAAAAATGCCGAACGGATATGACAAAAGCAATCTTAAGGATAGCGGAGGACTACGAAGAGGACCTCGTGGTCTCCAACGGGAAAGTCATCAGGGCGTCCCGTTCCACAGAAAAGATTATGACCTTTTTTGCCAGCGACAAGAAGACAGATGCGAGCCACCAAAGGCCCCTGTATGTGACCGCCAACATCAACGGCGTCGAATTCAAGCGAGCATTCGTCGATGGAGGAGCAGCGGTCAACGTTGTTCCACTCCACACACTGAAGCTAGCAGGGATCCCCGAGCACAAGGTAGTCAAGCGTCCATCTCCACTAGTGGGATTCGGAAGTGATTCTAGAATGACGATCGGATGGATCCGCCTAGGCGTTCAGATTGGTAAGATCAAGTGCTCGGCGAAGTTCTATGTCATAGACGCGAACACCACATATCACATGATCATAGGTCGAGCCTGGATTCATCGCTTCGACGCAGTCCCTTCGACGGCTCACCAGGTGATGAAAGCTATCTGGAACGACAGGATTGTCGAGATACCAGCCTCGATTAACCCGTTCAACTTGGACGAAGCACATCTCAGCGAGGCGGTGTGGTTCACCGAGATGGCGGACGAGCAAACACCCGGACCATTCAACCCTAATCCTTTACCTCTCTGGGAGGACATCAAGGACCAGTCACCTGCGGGCGTGATGGTGACAAGGGAAGATGCCAAGGAAAAGTCGCCTACACGCGAAGAGGCGCCGCGTATCGCATATCATCGGAAGAATGTGTACACTCTAAAGAGGATTGCAAAGCATGACCCCGAGGGTAAGGAGATAGAGAGCTTCTACGCCAAAGGGAAGAAATGCTATCGCATATGAAGGTGCGCGGGGACGTCCTCACACGGGCATGGGGATGTCCCCGGGCAAATCAATCAAATCGAGCAAGTTGCGCTGACAGAAGAGCCAACACAGGGCACTCCAGACGAGAAACTCAAAGAAGCGCCCGAATGCATGGAAGACAGGCCGAGACCACAAAAGCAAGAGCTAAAGGAAGTTTTCCTCAGCCCGAACGAGGAAAAGAAAAGGCCAGTCTTCCTGAGTGCGGACCTCACAAGCGAAGAGGAACAAGGACTGCTGCAGCTCCTAACTGAATACAAGGACGTGTTCGCATGGGAATATGATGAGATGCCGGGTCTGGACACGAGCATCACCATGCACCGTTTAGACATCATCCCAGGGTCTAAACCGGTCAAGCAAAGCATCAGAAGCTTCAGGCCAGAGCTCAACGTGAAGATCAAGCAGGAGATTGTCAAACTCCTAGACGCCAAGTTCATAGAGCCAAATCACCATCCCACATGGTTGGCCAACATCGTGCCGGTGGTAAAGAAGAACGGACAGCTCCATCTGCGTGGACTTCCGAGATCTCAATCGCTTCTGCCCTAAGGACGATTTCCCACTGCCTAACATCGATTTGCTCATTGATTCAACGGCAGGCCATCGCATGTTCAGTTTCATGGACGGTTTCAGCGGGTACAATCAAATCAAGATGGATCCCGAAGATGCACGGAAAACTGCATTCATCACTCCCGTGGGGGTATTCAACTACACGGTAATGCCGTTCGGTCTTAAGAACGCAGGCGCAACCTATCAGCGGGCCATGATGGCTCTATTCCACGACATGATGCACAAAGAGGTGGAATTCTATGTGGATGACCTGGTAGTCAAATCCAAGCATGAAGCAGATCACCTTGCAGACCTGCGAAAGGTGTTCAACAGATGCAGGAGCTTTCAACTGAAAATGAACCCCATGAAATGCGCATTCGGCGTGACCTCGGGGAAGTTTTTGGGATGCGTGGTCCATCGCCAAGGGATCGAGCCTGACCCTGCGAAAGTGTCAGCCATCACCAGCATGACGCCACCTCACAACCAAAGTACCTTGAAAACATTCTTGGGAAAATTGTCATATCTGCGGAGATTCATCCCAGCAATCGCCGAAATCACATGCTGTTTCAGCACTCTTCTCAAGAAGGACGCCGCGTACAACTGGGCTCCTGATCACGAAGCCGCATTCGAAAAGCTAAAGGAGCTACTCACATCCCCAAAGATAATGATCGCGCCTCAACTGGGATCACCGCTTCTGCTATACCTTACATCGACAAGGAAATCTATAGGAGCCCTCTTGGCTCAGGTGTATGAAGGCCAAGAGAGGCCCATCTATTACATCTCTCGCATTGTGCAGCCCGCTGAATCAAGGTACACAGACATCGAACGTCATTGCCTTGCTTTATTCTTCGTGATAGAGAAGTTGAGACACTATTTTGCATCGCACAAAGTAGTGGTGGTCACCAAAAGCGACCCCATAAGATACCTGCTAACTCACACTACTCCGGGCGGGAGATTGGCGAAATGGTACATGACCATCTCTCAATACGATATCACATGCGTAAAACCGAGAGCAATCAAGTCGCAGGCGGTAGCAGATCTGTTGGCACAGTTTCCCGACAACAGCCACGAACCCGTGATCGAGGAAGAGCTCGAAGGCCCAGAAATCTACGCGATCGACGTGCCCTATTGGACCCTCCACTTCGACGGTTCGTCAACCAGAAAAGGCGGAGGCATCGGGATAGTCTTGACAAAGCCAGACGGGGAAGTCATACAGATGTCCGCAAAACTCAACTTCGCAGTCACGAACAACGAGGCGGAATACGAGGCTCTTATCGCGGGGCTCCGTGCGGCGAAAGCTTTGGAAGTGAGCAACTTAACAGTCATGGGAGATTCCAAACTGATTGTTAAGCAAGCCTCGGGCGAATATGGTTTAAAGGAGATCAACCTCCTGTCATACCGCACCCTAGTGCAAAAGCTGATGCAGCAATTCTGCGACGTGAAATACGAGCACAAGCCCCGAGCGGACAACAGGCATGCAGACGCCTTAGCAACTCTGGGATCTAAGGTCAGCATAGACAAATGCCCCGCAAGGATTTCCATCGAAGTGCGAACATCGTCGGCATTAACAGAAGATGTGTGCGACGACGAACACATGGATGACGCAGACTGGCGAAAAGCAATCCTGCAAGCTATTGCGAAAGGCACCAGCAGCGAAAGCTGGGCACTCACGAAAGGATACTGCATCCACGACAACACCCTTTACTACAAGGGTCCTGGAGGAATACTCATGCGATGTGTCTCCGAGCAAGAGGGACAACAGCTGTTAGAAAAGATTCACCAACACGCTTGCGGAGAAAGCGAGGTGTCAATCTACAGGAAAGCTCAGAGATATGGCATTCATTGGCCAAGCATGTCAACAGCTGCAGCCCTGATACAAGGGAAGTGCGAAAGTTGCGCACTAATCAAAGATTCTCTACTCATCGCTCTAACCGATGACGACACAGACTGGAGGAAGCCATTGTTTGAATTCCTCACCCAGGGCACCGTACCCGAATCGAGAAAAGAAGCCGACAAATTGAAGAGGAAAGCGTCTCGATATGTGGTTCAGGAAAACCTGCTTTGGCGAAGAGGTCACGAGGGCAACTTGCTGCGATGCCTAGACGGCAGGGAAGCACAAGAAGTCATGGACCTTTCTCATCAGGTGGAACACCAGGGAGGTGCGAAATTATGCAGACAACTCCTCTCAATCGGATACTTCTGGCCCACGATGGAAGTCGATTGCCGCACCAAGGTGCGACGCTGCCAAGAATGCCAATTCAAAGGGAACCTAGTGCACGCTCCCGCCGTGGATCTACATGCATTAGGGACGCCATGGCCATTTCACACATGGGCTTTGGACTTCATCGGCCCCATCCGACCAACGTCACATGGGAACCATTTCATTCTCACCGCAACCGAGCTGTTCACCAAATGGGTGGAAGCAATACCACTAAAGACGGCAAACGCGCTGGCTGTGGTTAACTTCATCCAGGAAAACATCGTATGCAGGTTCGGAATCCCAAATACCATTCTTTCAGATAACGGTACTCCTTTTGTTAATCGCCAGGTAGCTACGAAACTCGCGGAGTACAATATCAGGCAGATATGCTCCACCCCCTATTATCCAAAGGGAAACGGACAAGCCGAGGCGACTAACAAAACGCTGTTGAGAATTCTGAGCAAGATGGTCGCAGATGACCACAAGAAGTGGGCCGACTCTCTTAACATAGCTCTGTGGGCCTACAGAACTTCTCCAAGGGCACCCACAGGGGCCTCGCCATTTCTATTATGTTATGGGGCCGAAGCTGTAGTACATGCGGAGGTCAGAGTTAATTCGGCAAGGCTGGCCTTCCATGCACTCTATGAAAACCAACGCGATCATGATTTAATCTTGCTGGAAGAAAAGCGAGAACAAGCCAAAAGGACTAACAAGCGGTACCAAGAAAGAATCGCTCGCGCCTATAACAAGACAGTCCAGCGACGGGATTTCGCAGTTGGCGACCTGGTCTTGCGCGCATCTGACCACTGCATGCGAGAAGCAACTCACCCAAAGTTCGCAGCTAATTGGGAAGGACCCTTCGAAGTCACAGAAGTCTTCGATAGTGGCTACTGCAGCATACGAAGGTTGCACGGCACAACCTCAACTCCAAGCTCAGTCAACATGCGCTGGATCAAGAAGTACTATCCTTGACTTCTCTTATTTCATACGTTTTATGATAACGTTGCTTAGTGTCTCATGTGGCTATGATTGACGCAATCTCCTCTCCCATATGAGAGGATTGTAATCCTATCTCTCCCATATGAGAGTGTTATAATAAAAGAATTCTCCCAAATGAGAAGTTCATATTTCTAGCCGTTTATATTGCTCTATTTAATTTGTTATTACTGTTAACAATGATTTATTCGCTGCAATAGCAATTTATACAACGCGATCTTAATTGATCATCAAAGCCTATCTCTCACGATAGCAGCAAATACAAACGCGATCTTAATTGATCATCAAAGCCTATCTCTCACGATAGCAGCAAATACAAACGCGATCTTAATTGATCATCAAAGCCTATCTCTCACGATAGCAGCAAATACAGACGCGATCTTAATTGATCATCAAAGCCTATCTCTTACGATAGCAGCAAATACAAACGCGATCTTAATTGATCATCAAAGCCTATCTCTCACGATAGCAGCAAATACAGACGCGATCTTAATTGATCATCAAAGCCTATCTCTTACGATAGCAGCAAATACAAACGCGATCTTAATTGATCATCAAAGCCTATCTCTCACGATAGCAGCAAATACAGACGCGATCTTAATTGATCATCAAAGCCTATCTCTTACGATAGCAGCAAATACAAACGCGATCTTAATTGATCATCAAAGCCTATCTCTTACGATAGCAGCAAATACAAACGCGATCTTAATTGATCATCAAAGCCTATCTCTTACGATAGCAGCAAATACAAACGCGATCTTAATTGATCATCAAAGCCTATCTCTTACGATAGCAAACGCGATCTCAATCGATCATCTAAAGCCTATCTCTTACGATAGCAGCCAAACGCAAATGCGATCTTAAGTGATCATCAAAGCCTATCTCTCACGATAGCAGTCAACACAAATACGATCTTAATTGATCATCTAAAGCCCATCCCTTACGATGGCAGCCAATGCAAATGCGATCTTAAGTGATCATCCAAAGCCTATCTCTTACGATAGCAGCAAAATACAAAAACGATCTCAATCGATCATCAAAATCCTATCTCTCACCATAGCGGTTTATGCAAGTGCGATCTTATATGATCTTCTTAAGCCTATCTGTTACGATAGCAATTTATACGCAAAGTGATTTTAGTTGATCACCCAAGCCCGTCTGTTACGATGGCAACGTAACTACAGAACCATCTTGCTAGATCTTCTAAAGGTCTATCTGTTGCGATAGCAATTTATGCGAGAAACTATCTCAAGCAATTCTCTAATAAAGCCTATCTTCTATGATAGCAATTCGCACCACTCAACGATCTTAATTGATCTGTTAAAAACTATCTGTTACGATAGTAAAGTTGTGAACGTGATCTCATACGATTTACAACGACCAACTGCAAGCCCATCCGTCAAGATGGCACAGCTGCGAAATTACGATCTCGAATGATCTAGCGAAACATGTGCGCATTGACGTCGCATATGTGAAATCATTACATGGCATTATGCGAGGCAAAGCAAGTTGAAGCGCATGCGAAATTGTATTTTGTTGCAAAGAGAGCAGATAATACAAAAGCTATATATCATTATGAGTCAAATGACTTACAATTTATCTATCTAGATAACAGCTTACAAGCGAAAAGCTCGAATCTAACTACGCAGCCAACATGGCTTACAATACATTCGAAAAATGGCTGGTAAGCCAGAGATGCACTAGGGAACTCTCGGCTAAGAAAAGAGAGAATCCACCGGTCTTAACACCGGCAGTGCAGCACGCAGATTTGCGGCCAAAGATCTATAGCAAAAGGGATGCTGCCGCGAAGAGATCAACTCGTCATTCGCTACATCCCTAGCAGCAAGGTCGGAGATGCGATATGCCCAAGACCCCAAGGAATGACAAAAGCCTCTGTCTGATCAAGATAGGCGCCGGAGGAGCTTCCTGTGCCGACAGATGCTACTCTGCAAAACAGGCGAAGCAGTCATTCCTCTGGTGATGGACTCCTTGTCATGTTGGACAAGGGCATTGACGAGCACCCCGACCTCACAAATGTGAGGGCAATGGATTCTTCCCCGGAGATGCTGAAGAAGAATTCCGCCATTCATTACGAGACGGTAGCACGGTCACTTCGGCGCTGCACCTCGCCACGAGGCGGCCGGAAACATGACCTGCACACATAATACACGAAGAAATTTCTTCGAACACACATGAGCACAAAGCGCAAACTCAGGATTCAAAACTTGAAGTTGCCATGAATCAACGAAAAACAAGCGTTGAAGCCAGCAGTCGCAAGGACTCACGGCAAAGCACATGTTTGGGATGAAGAACCCAAATGGCAAAGACAGGGTTTATATAGGCCCTGTGGAGACTCTTCGGTTGCCTAAGATGAGTCAGCAAAATTCAAAAAGAGGGTAAGTTCAATCACTTACGCCTTGAAAAGCGGTAACAATCAATTACCCTACTAAAGGCTACGACGATTCAGTTGCGTATCCTAATAAATGACGGATAGTCATGATTCGGATGGACTTCCCAACGGAAGCGTGCTTATCTGCCGAGAAATTAGCGCGAAAATCAAGCAGAAAATCAATTGCTGATGTCATAATTGGATATGCACAGAAATGTCCAATCAAATCCCGAAAAGGGCAAAACGGGCAAACTCATTGTTTGTTGTTAAAAAAAAGGGGGAGAAACCCTAGCAACATTACATTAATGTTTCAAAACATTACATTAATGTCTCAGCCATTTCCCTGTTTTCTTTTCAAAATTCGAAAAGTCAAAACAAATTCTTGATTAAGGAGTCTTGGGGCTCGAACTGCTCGCTCAGCTTCTCCACTTGTTTCACTTCTTGCTTCAGTTGCTCGCACTTGGCATTCATTTCGTGATACAGCTTCAAAGCTTCATCAACCTTTTGCTTTTGCTGCTCCACTTTCTGCATCTCAGCTGCGAGATTCTGGTGACCGAGATTCAAAGTTACAGCTGCGCGAATCAGTGTAACTCTGTCCTTGAGGAATTTGAAACCAAGTCTGCCTTGGACTTTGAACAGGAGATTTTGGCACATGCCACACAGCAATTCAGCACTCTGGGCCAAAATGGTCGCAGGTGTAGCCGCAGACAGCTGCTCCAGTATCCAGATGGCTTCAGTAAGGAATAGCCTCCTGTCAAAAGGTCCGATCTCCAGAGATCTCACAAACGATCGGGGGTATCTGAGACGCATTCGAACCACCCAGTCTACATCGGTTTGCTTTAAACCTGAGACATCAAAAATGGTTATAATGTCAGAACTCGCAAGCAAATAATGCGACGTGCGAACGGTAAATCTTTACTTACCAGTGCCTTCCAGAATTTCATGAAGAGAAGGGATACGGGCCACTGGGTTGTTCGAAGACTGCCCTCGCTCCATGGCTCTCCTATCAGCTGCGAGCTCCAACCTCTCATAGTCAGGAGGAAGAGTGTAGGCCGCACCAGCTGCGACTACATTCCCAACCTGCGAGCCCCAAATGCTCCACGCAGGAATAGGTGCTTCTGGCTCAGTCATCGCCGGAGGCGAAGGGACAGCCGAAGTCGCTGGGCGGAGGACACCCCCAGATGCGAAAACATTAGCATCACTTGTCCTTTCTTCCTCACCACCGGTACGGACACCTTCGTCCATCGGCGCAGCATCAGCTTCGACATCATCGGAGAGTTCGATGACATCCTCGAGATGCTCACTTGCGTGTCCAGCGGCTGCGACGAGCTTCTCGGTATGGGAGCTCGAAATTGAAACATGGGATGCAGAAGGCTGACTTCTCTGCTCCAGCTCAGGTTCCTCAGCATGACCTGCGATACCAAATGCGATAATGTGAGGTAACTTGTGTTATAAGTTATTTCGCTATCTTTACTAAAGCTAAGAATAAGCACCTCCACGCGAAGGTGGGATTGAGGTATCCTCATCGTACACTAGGGACGTGGAACCGTGCCCTATCAGTGTATCCTCACTAAGCAAATCTTTAAGAGAAGCGTGACCTGGGATGCGAGTGAACCAGTCATGATTTTGCCTCAAGTGGCTACAGTCTAGTACGCGCATATCACTCAAAATAATTACCTGAGGGTTCTCCGCATTTGCTTACCAACCAACGGCGAATGTCAGGCTTTGACACACCGTGCTTTAACGCACCCACAATTACATCTCTATAAGTTACTGCGAGATTGAAGATCTCACCTTTATTGCCACCGGCGATCTCTTCGAAGTCCGCTTGGACTTTCTCCAGCTCTGCTGCATCCTCTCCGGGAACCTCATCTTCCTCCTCCACATGAGGAGCCACTTCCTCCGGAAGCTCGTCTTCCTCGCCAACTGGACGTACTAAGTCGTCAACATGCTGCTCTTCGAGGCTCCGCTGTTTCACACGTTCGAGCTCCTCTTCCTCTCGCTGCCTTCTTCTTTCAGCAGCCTCTGCGGCTGTCCTCCGGGACTCAGCAAGAACATCCTCGCTTATAGGATCATCTGAAATGCCAGAACGGGCATCTCTCTTTTGCCTCTTGGCCACAAGGCCACCAACGGCTTCATCGTCATCATCTGCGAATACATAATTGGTTCAAAGAAAAGAACTGCAAAGAAGTCAGGATAAAAGGCAAGGAGATGCGACGGAAGTACCTCCTGATTCTTCCTCGCACATCACAAATGTTGCTTCTTCTTCTTCATCACTTGCCTGGGGCTCCTGTCTCTCTTCCTCCTCTTGGTTGAATGGAACGAAAGTCTCAACTGCGAGATCTTTTCGCACTTTGCTGGGCATACGACCCTTGCCTTTGTCCTTGATGGAAAGGGACCTCACTGGGGGAGAAGCTGGAGCACTCCTAGGGGAAGAAATCGTAATTCCCTTTTGCCTAGGTCTCTTCACTCTCGGCGCCGCAGTCGCTGGAGGGGACGGGTCATCTCTAGGAGGAGACGGAGCCGGAGGGTTATCTATCAGCGAGTCAGCAAAAGTATTCATGACTGCGCGAACCCTTGTTTCGACCTCGGCATCCATCCTCCATGCTAGCCGGAACGACTCCCCTTTCCTTCTGGTGGCAACAATGGTGTTCACCAGCGATTTGGAGCGATCACCAGCTGCGAACCTCCGCACATGACACTGAAACAGTACAGAACGAAAAGCATCAGCGCAAGGAAATCAAAAGGCTTAAAGCACACGAAGGAATTGCTTACCTCAGCAAACGCCTTACTATATCTGACGACATGCGTGTCGCCCTTCTTGATTGCGTCGACTTGCTCCTTCAGAATGAAATCGGGGCACAAATGGTTCTCGCGGTCCCACAGCGAGTAGCAACCATACTCAGACTCGCTCAAACTACAATTGGGGCGAAACGGAAAAGAGTTTCTCTTGATCAAGGGGGCCTTTCCTGGCTGCGCCGCCGCCTCCGTCTCAATCCTCGTTTGCTGGGCAACCCAGTATGCGAGCCAGTTCTGGGAACAACCACCCTTGCGAGTTCCCGCAGGCTGCTCAAAGGGAAGATTGCTCATGAGGACCGTCTTGCACTCCTTTGTCAGCAAACGCTTGTAGCACCCTCTGATAATAGACTGGGGCCAGATCGATGGGGCCACCGCATCAAAACCAAACTGAGGAGAGACCCGAGTGGGGTCAACATCCACTGTAAGCCTTTCATACCGTGGCGCAAGCTCACGAATATGCTCTGCAAGGGCAGGAAGGGAACCTCGCAGACACCAACAAAAGAATTCACGATAGCGTTCGTGGAAATGCGGCCCCTTTTCAAAGAGAAGGTCTTCTGACAAGACCATACCTTTGGAAGGGTATAGCTTTGGAAACCACCGCACATTCTCAACACGTGTGGCATAGGGCCTGGCAGTAAACTCCTTTCGTTTGTCGCATATCAAACTCCAAGTACACTTGGTGTTGCTTGCTCCAAACCATCTCGCAGCCCTTCCGCTGTTGCGCGCTTCCGTCTCGCCTGGGGGACACCACTTATCAAGTGGGAGGGGAGTTGGAGCATAAGACGGCCAGCGCTCGAAAACCCACATTGTCAAAAAGCTGATATTGACAAAGGTCAGAACGTGGTCAATCCACTCATCCATATAGTCCAATTTCTGGACGAACGCCTGAGTAGAAATCGCAGTGTATGGGAAGTGCCCATTCTCGATCCCCAATCGAACCACATCCTCGGAGCCAACCAACTCGAGCAAGGCTGAGTTAACTAGGCGAGTCAGTGTCAACAATCGTTCAACTGGAACAGCATCAGGCATCCTCTTCGCCTTCACCCTTGCATGATAAAAATCCTTCCCACCCAGAAAGGGGGCTTTACGCCACAGAGCCTGCGGAAGCTCCGGCATCTCTTCATCTTCCTTGACGGGTCTGGTTACTCTTGTCTTGGCCATTCCTGCGAAAGGGCAAGAAAAAGGGGGGAGAAATACCACACTTCAGTTTGAATTTTGGAATTCGAGATCTATGCAAAGGAAAGCAAACAGTTCCGGTACCGATTTCAGAAATTGGGGAGTTGCAAGATCCAATATTGTTGAAAGATTAAAACGAAGCGGGTTCAAAGATCAAAAGCCTCTTCACAAATTTCATGGATTTACAGATTCAACGCAGTTCAAGGCAAACGCTGGTATTTTAAATCAAAAGTAAACGAGGCCAACCTTGTTTCCTTGAAGCTTGCTTGGATATACACAATTGGAGAATACGATTTGCAGTTCTGAACTGGTGATTGATTATCTGGATCTGCTCTCGAAGATCTCCGGGTACCATTCACTTTAAGAGAAAGAAGTGATGCTTTGCAATAATGGGATACAAGGTATTTATCCAAAAGAATGAAGGGTTGCGTCCCTTCAGTAGTCGAATCGCAACCGTCACCGTCGTATCGCGCAATCACAGGACGGGCTGACGTCACGCCTAAAACCCTAAAGGTCAGACGGCACGACTCTAGGGGTTTTAGGTCATAATGACACGCACGGGGGCTGAACTTACCCGTATTTGAATTGGTGCGTGGCGACGACGCGCATGTTGGTTTCCGCGCATGGAAGCCTATACAGCTATGAGCCTTCACGCGCAGAAAGGGGGCTAATGTAGATACTGCTTTCTGACATGACAGATCTTAGCCACGTGGCAACCATCCAGCACACCATATTGTGCTCCACACACACGGGATCACCAGCCGAGCTGATCCATGTGGGGGCTGCGAGACAGAGCCCTCGCATACCACTGCACGGGACTTGTAGGGACTTAGTGGTTTGGAGGCTAGAGTAAGCCCTGTCGCGTGCGAGCCAAGCCCGCGCGCGACCTTTAGTAACTGTTTTGAGAGATTTATGGCACGAGCTCCATAAACCCGGTCAATCCGGTCAAACCCGGTCAACCTCGTAACGGTTCCGGTATTCGCGCACCACGTGCTGTAACGGTCCCTATATACTCGGACGAACGTGCCGTTATGGTTAAGCTAATTAAGCCGCCATCAATGGGCGCATTAACCACACTACAACGGTCACGGTCTCTGCTATATATAGGACGTTACCCTTTCCATACAAGGGAGAACACACTGCCATACGCGGAAGCTCTGCCAAACCTCTGTCTCTCTCTCTGACATTGCTACTGACTTGCTCTCTCCCTACACACACCCCTACTCTTCCTGTGCGATCCCTGATCCACTACACACGGTGTACACGGAGGTCTCCCTGCCGGAATCTCTTGTGCACACCCTGCAAAATAGGAAATTGATTTTACCTGCAAAAACTTGTTCAAACAGATGAATAAATAATAGTTAAGAGCAGCAAAATGATTTATCTTTCATCATCAAGGTGCATATAATCAAGCATGGAGAAGTGGGAATCAGGTTAAACAGATAAGCTCCCCCTAAGTTCATGTTGTATAATGCTCAGTATGTTTCAAAACTTTGAAAACAGTTTCAAGGCCTTGAAACAGACAAGTTGTTTCAAGCCTTTGAAACTAGCTGAACGTAAAATCTCCCCCTTGATGAAAGACAAAACCTCAATGTTTTTAAGTAAAGATTCTCTGCAAATAAATATTCATTAGAGCATAGTAGAGTATTCATAAAATATAAATTGTAACACATACTATCCAAATAATCCAACTTACTATGCATCAAAGTTTAGCAAAAATAAATCATACTGATCTAAACCAGGTCCATCTAAACAGTACCAAAATAACAAATAAACCTAAGATTTTCTCCCCCTTTTTGACTTTCATCAAAAAAGAATGAGAAAATGTTGGATCAAAGTTTGGAAATTTTTATAGTAAAGATTTTTGAAAAGCATACATTTTTCAAGACTTTGAGAAGAAATTCAAGGCCTTGAAAAAGATAGAAAGAAGAGGCAAGATTCAGGGGGTCGGGTCTGCATCTCCCTTTGGCTCTGCATCTTCTTTTCCACTGTCCTCTTCGTCATCCTCATCATCTTTTTTTTCTTCTTCATGATCAGCTTTAGCAGCAGTATCACCAACCACTTCATCATCAAAAATTTATGCATCAGTCACTATCTTTGGAATGGGTTTCTTCTGTTTCTTGTTCTTAAGGTCTTTGGTCAACATTATTGAGTCTGGACTTTCAGCATCATCTTGTTCCTGGTCTTTAACACCCTGTTCTTGAGCTACTTGTTTCCCTTTGTCCACCACTCCTGTGTTGTATGGTCACTGAACAAATCCTTGGTTGAACCAGCTTTCTTTGATCCCTCTACATCCAGAGAGACTTCTTCCTCCACATGAAGCACATTGATTCTTTTGAAGATGCTTTCAACCATATACCTGACTTGCTTGAACTCAGTTCCAAACTCATGCTAGTTTTCCTTCAATTTTTCCATATCCTTCTCCAAAACATCAAGTATTTGGCACACCATAGCAAGGTCTTTAGATTGATATGGTAGGCTTGACATAGAGGTCAAGGCCTTGGGTTCAGGGAACTTCTTGGATTGTAACTCTTCCTCGGACAGTTCAGAGAACAGCTTCCAGTTACCTTCAGCGGTTGTCATAATCTCAATTCTCACAAATGCTTTCTCATCAAGCATACCAAAACCAGTGGTAACAGTCTCTTCTCTTTCATTTAGGAGATCAAGGTGTTGAAAGAAGGAATAAAGTAGGTTGGCATACGGTAAAGGATGCTTTATTTCATTGGTCGGGGAGTAAAGCATGTGTTCCATCACAATTTTAGGAAAATCAATCCCATAACAATGCATGATCAAATACAACAAGTACATAACCCTGTTTATAATCAATTATTTGGAATTCTCCTTAGGTACTAGACACCCCATTGAAATAGTAAATAATACTTTGGCTTCAACAGTTAGCATAAAGTGCGTTAACTTCTAGGAGGAGGTAGACACATTTGGTAGAAAGAGTTCTTCCCTAGCCAGTTTTAGTGCTTCACTCTTGTTTGGATAGTTGTCTTTGTTATACCTCTTGGGACAACCAAAAAGATTGGCAAATTCTGAGTGATCTAACTCCATATCAACACCAGCCACTTTGGTTTGGATCACTAGGCTTACAGTTTTAATTTGCTTTATGTTCATATAGAAAAACCTAGTGATTCTGGGATATGTAACTTCTGGAGGGTTTAGGATTTTCCAAATAGCACTCTTCTTCAACCTCTTAATGCATTCTAGATTCATGGATTTCAGCATATTAACACTAATCACGCTATAATAATTTACTGGTCTGGAAGCAAAACCATCTAATCATTGTCCTCTAGAAACATTAGAAACAAACTATTTGTTGTTAATGTCGGATTTCGTACCAGGGGATGGTTGCCTTTCTGAAGAGATTTGAAGTTCTTTTCCAGTGCCTTTCTATGGTTCTTCCTCAGTTAATTTATCTTTGCATTTTTTTTCCTTTGTTGGCTTCTTCTTCTTTACCTTATTAGGACTAGCATCCATTTCCTCTTGTTGCTTTTCTGGAGCAGACATATCAGACTTCTTCTTCTTGCTGGAAGTAGGAGTCTGGTCCTTCTTAATCTTCTTATTTGGAGGAGAAGGAGCCCTTTCTGCATTAGGGGTTCTGGAACTTGAATCATCACTGAGTGTTTAAACCTCTTCCTCTACAGTCTTCCTGTTCTTGTCAGTAACATTCTTTGATCCTCCAGCCATCTTGATTCGATCAGACGTTCTTCTGGTGCTCATTAGGGTTTGATAGTTTAGAAGAGAGAGGCAGGAATGATACGTGAAAGAGAGAGAGAGAGAGAGAGAGAGAGAGAGAAGAAAGGAGATAAGTACTGAAGAGTTTGAGTTTGAAAAGGAAACAGAAATATTTACAAATCTTTTAAGATTGTGCAGAATCAGTGAATTCAAATTTGTGTGAGTGTGTGACGTGGGAAAGGAAATAATATAATACTAATTTAAGGAAATAATATAATACTAATTTAAGGAAATAATTTTAAAAGGTAAAAAAAATATTGAGAAAATATCTACAGAGATAGCACCCAATATTGAAAGATCCAGTTTATTGACTAAACAGTATACATACTTATTTTCAAGGCTTTGGAAAGGATTTCAAGGCCTTGAAGTGCTATACCATTGAACAGATAAAATCGTGGATTTGAAAGTATTTTCAAGGCTTTGGAAATCAATTCAAACCTTTGAACCACATAATACTTACCTTGTAACTTACATGATACTCCCTCTAAACCAATGCTTCTTTATTTAGCATGCCTAGTTCTAATCTCAGGGCTATGAATCTATTCTCTGACAGTGGTTTAGTGAAGATATATGTCATTTCATGTTAGTAGAAAAAAATTCAAGAGTAACATCACTACTCTCAGTATGATCTCTTATGAAGTGATGTCTAACATCTATGTGTTTAGTTCTTGTGTGCTGAGCTGGATTCTTTGTGATATATATTGCACTAGTGATAGGTATATCACTGAAATCAAATCCAAGATCTCTCATTTGTTGAGCTGTCCACAACACTTGTGAGCAGCAAGCTCCAGCTTCTATGTATTCAGCTCCTGTTATTGATAGAGCTACAGAATTCTGTTTCTTTGAATGCCAGCTGATCAGCGATGTTCCAAGAATTTGGCAACACCCTGATGTGCTTTTTCTATCCACTTTGTAGCCTGCAAATTCACATCTGAATAGCCACACAAAGAGAAATTAGATTATTCAAGAGTAAATAATCACACTTGTTGCTGTCAAAAGAATATTTAGGTATCTCAATAGTACCAAAGACTTAGTACTATTGAGATACCTAAATATTCTTTTGACAACAATTAAGTGTGATTCTTTAGGATCAGCTTGAAATCTAGCACACATACAGACACTAAACATGATATCTGGTCTACTAGCAGTAAGATACATCAATGATTTAATCATACCTCTGTATTCCTTCACGTTCACACTCTTACCATTTTGATATTTGTCTAAACACAGTATGGAGCTCACAGGGGTTTTTGCTACCTTGGACTGAGACAAATTGGACTTGTTTAAAATGTCCTTGGTGTACTTATTTTGATGCAGAAAGATTACTTTCTTCATTTGATATATATGAAGTCCAAGAAAGAAGTTGATCTCTCCCATCAAACTCATTTCAAATTCCCTGCTAATAAGTCTTCTTCTTGGTTGTAGTCTTGAGCTACCAGTCTGGCTTTTTTTCTGATTACCTTACCATTCTCATCTAACTCGTTTCTGAACACCCACCTGGTACCAATGACAGACTGATCATGAGGAACCAGATTCCAAACCTTATTCCTCTCAAATTCATTGAGTTCACTTTGCATTGCAATGATCTAGTCTGCTTCTTGTAATGCTTCTTTCACATTCTTAGGCTCCATAAGAGATACAAAAGCATTGAAGGCACACAGATTCTTTAACTATGATCCTGTTTGTGTACCGGTGGATGGATCAGATACAATGTTTTCAACTGGATGAGATGAAAGATATTTAAATCTTTTCCTTAGTGTCCATGGTTCTGGTTCTCGAAGAATCTTTTAAGGTCTTTGAGAGCTTGAAGTAGTGGCTTGTCCACTCTAATTCTCTTGCTGTTCTTTTTCAAGACTTTAAGACTTATTTTCAAAGCCTTGAAAATTCTTCGTGTTTTCCTGCAACCTTTCCTTCGAACCATTTGAAGGATTTGCTTCATCTTCTGACTCATGCTTGTTTAAATTCAAGTCTGCAAAACTTTCACTCAAAGAACCATCATATCTTTCATCAATAACATGAATACTTTCTTCAACAAGCTTGGTTCCCTTGTTATAGATTCTATAAGCTTTGCTAGTCAGTGAATAACCAAGAAAAAAACCTTCATCACTTCTGGTATCAAACTTACCAAGATTTTCCTTACCATTATCGTGGAAATAACAAGTGCAGCCAAATGGTCTGAAGTAAGAGATGTTTGTCTTTCTTCCTTTGAAAAGCTCATAAGGAGTCTTCTTCAGTATAGGTCTAATCAAGCACATGTTAAGTATATAGTTGGCAGTATTCACAGCTTCTGCCCAGAATGATTTTGGCAATTTGTTCTCCAAAAGCATTGTCCTTAACATGTCTTTAAGAGTCATGTTCTTTCTTTCAACAACACCATTCTGTTGAGGAGTTCTAGGAGCAGAGAAGTTGTGAGAGATGTCATGCTTAGAACAAAATAAATCAAATTCAAGTTGATCAAATTCTCTACTATGATCGCTTCTAATAGAAGCAATAGGCAGTTTTTCAAAGTTTGAAGTTATTTACAAAGCTTTGAAAATTCAGAAAGAGCTTCAGACTTATCTCTAAGAAACATTACCCAAGTAAATCTAGAAAGATCATCGACAATAACTAACATGTACTTCTTACCCTTTGGATTTGGAGTTCTCATTGGACCACAAAGATCCATATGCAACAGTTCAATGGGTCTAGTGGTACTTAAGATGTTCTTTGGCTTGAATGAGCTTCTTGTCAGTTTACCTTGAGAACAAGTTTTGCATACTTATTCATTTTTGAACTTGATAGGGGCATACCTCTTACTAGGTCTTTAGAAACCATCTTGTTCAAAGTATGTAAGCTAATGTGTCCAAGCTTTCTGTGTGTAAAGCTTCGAGTCCTCTTTCAAGACCTGAAGACACTTCAGTTTTTCTCCAGCGAATTTGTTAGTGTGCAAAGTATAAACATTGTTTGACCTTGAGGCAGTGAGGATGCGAACTCCAGATTTCTCATTTTGCTCCACACATTTCTCTTTTTCAAAGATACCTTTGTTACCATTGTCACTTGACTGAGATACACTAAGCAGGTTGAACTTTAAGCCACCAACTAAATAAACATCAAGAATAGAATTCTCATAATATGTACCAGCTTTATCAATACCTAAAATGTTTCATTTGCCTTTCCCACCAAGTGTGATTGACCTTTCAAATTGCTCTTTCAGTTATGAGAATGAAGATCTCTTGCCACTCATATGTTTGGGGCAACCACTGTCCATGAACCGTTTTTGTTCTTTGCACTTGGTGACACCCTGCAAACACCATTCACTGCCTTACCTAGATGTAAGACCAAGTATGGAATTTAGATTCATATTCAGGGTCAACCATGTTAGGTGGTATAACCCATTTAGGAACCAAATATGTCTAACTTGTCCTTTAAGATGAACAGGAAAAGTGTTCCTTATTATGTGAGGGTCTCTTCTTCTAAAAGGACAAGTTATTTTAACATGACCAATTCTGTTGCAGTAATGGAATTTAGGAGAAGTTCTGTTTTCAGCCTTCACAAATCTAGTATTGTTCTTTTTGGGAAAGTTTGGATTGTAGCCAATACCAATTTTGTGAACAGACTTTAAACTTCCTCCAGGAATCAGGTTTAGATTGTGTTCTGAGCCAGTAATTTTGGTAATAACTTTCTTATATTCTTGAAGTATCTCAGCTAGGGTAGTCCTTTGTTCCTCCAATTCATCAAAATAATGTCTAAGAGCAACAACATTGTCACTCGGAATAGAGTTCTCAGTTGCTACTTGCTTGACTTGAGTTTTCAAGACTTTGAAACTGGTTTCCAAGGCCTTGAAATCTCTACCAGACTTCTTCTGAGGAATTTCAAGATTCTGGTTTTGACAAACAAGTTGCAAGTTTTCTTTTGCTTGCTCATGAACCTTTTCTTTCAAGGTCCTGATCTCTTTCAGATAGTCCTCTTCATTTAAAAGCATTGTTCTAAAATAGTCAAAGAGGACATCTGTTGGTTTTTAAATCAAACATTTCACCATTACCTCAATGTTATTTTCAGAACTTTCATCATGCTTGGCCATAAGGCAGAGGTTGGCTTGTTCTTCTTCTGATTCAGAAATCTTCGAGGAATATGAGTCACTCCAAGATGCTATCATATCCCTTTTTCTCCTGTGATGGTCTTTCTTATGAATGTGTTTGCTTTTCTTGTGCGGACAGTCTCTGATCAAATGTTATGCATCACCACACTTAAAGCAATTCATTACTTTAGATTTATTACCATGGGAAGAAGATTTACCTTTGTAGTCTTTTCTATTGGAGGATTTGTGTTTATCCCTACCGAAGTCTTTGTTTCCAAAGTTCTTTTTCATCTTTAGAATTCTGGTCAAGGCTTTGGAAATTGGAGCAAAGGGATATTCATCATCATCTTCTTCTTTTTCAAGGCTTTGAGATGGTACAGTTTCTTTAGCCTTCAGAGCTAGAACCTTGACATTATCTGGTAATTCTCCATCAACTTCATTCATGGAACTTTCATGTGTGAGCAGCTTTCCCTGAAAGTACTCAATTTGAAGTGATGATAGATCTTGCGCTTCTTCAATAGCAGTAGTCTTTGGTTCCCATTTGGATTTCGGAAGGCTTCTCAAGATCTTCCTGACTTTCTCTTCATTGGAAAATGATTTTTCCAAAGATTCCAGATTGTTGGCAATGTCAGTGAACCTCTTGAACATGTCCTTGATTGACTCATCTTCATTCATCTTAAACAGTTCATACTGTCTAAGAAAAATGTTGATCTTTGTCTGCTTGACTTGACTGGTTCCTTCAAAGGTTACCAACAATTTGTCCCATATCTCCTTAGCAGTCTTGCAGCCTGAAATTTTGCTGAATTCATCTGCACTCAAAGCACAGTATAAGAGATTTATAGCTCTGTAATTTTTGGAATATTGTTCTAACTCAGAAGCAGAAAATGAATATTTTGTCTTGGGAGTTCTGATCCCATCTTTCTCTGTGTAGAATGTGTGAGGACCATTCTTAATGATAGTCCACAACTCCATATCTTGATCAAGGATGAAATTTTTTATCAGGGCTTTCCAGTGCACAAAGTTGTCACCACAGAATAGAGGAGGTCTATTAGCAGCTCTTCCCTGAGAGAAACAACCATCACCTACAGTACTCATAATCACCATATGGTTAAATCTATATAGTGATACAAGCTCTGATACCAATTGAAAGACAGTAATGTAGGTGGTAAAATATGATCAATACTCTAGAACGGGGGTTGAATAGAGTATGGCAACTTTTTTCAAATTTTGCTAAAAGATTAGTTTCAAAGAAATTTGTTCAAAGTTGTAAGTGTTTCAAGGCCTTAAAATGAGTATCAAGTCCTTGGAAAGAAAACAAATAACAAATGAAAAGCTGGAGTTTTCAAGGCCTTGAAATGCCTTTCAAACCCTTGAACTAAAACTTGTTTTATGCGGTTAATTTGTCTAAGTATGGAATAGCAAAATGAATGAAAGAGACATAGAGATTTATAGAGTTCAGTCCACTTGTACCTACGTCTCTACCTCAGGAATTTGATCCCTGCAGGATTTTCAACTCAATTCTTATTAATCAAAAGCTAAGCCCTTGATGTCAAGCACAGAGAGTTCCCTTACTCTGTTACAGCTTGTGGTTCTCACTAACCTATCTAGTACCTGCTCTAGCTAACTGATTCAACAAGAATTCTCTATTTTTCACTTGAAAAATACACGAGAACAAAATGTAACAAGTACTATCTGAACGATATACAAATAGAGTTCAGAAAGAAGAACACTGAGACAAAGTCTAGCAGTGAGTATGCAGTGTTCTTCAGATGCTTGGATTGAGAGGAATGAATCTGCTTCTTTGTTGCTTGTCAATCCCTGAATGCGTTTGAGTGTTTCTCTGTTGATTTTCGTTCAAATCTCTCTATCAATCACCCTCTTAAGGTGCTAGTTTGAATTGGAGATCTTCTGGATATTCAGGAAACTAACTTCCCAAAAAATCAGCAATGTATCTTGACTCTTCTAACAACTCTTCCAACGGCTAGTTGCTCAGTATCTTCAAAGATATTGACTTGATCTTGTAGATGAGTATGTTAGGAAGGTCTAGATATCTTTTCATAAGCACCGTATAAATCAAACAATCCAGTTCCTTTTTGAAGAACACAGTTTAGGCAAGTAACCCTGCAAAATAGGAAATTGATTTTACCTGCAAAAACTTGTTCAAATAGATGGATAAATAATAGTTAAGAGCAGCAAAATGATTTGTCTTTCATCATCAAGGTGCATATAATCAAGTATAGAGAAGTGGGAATCAGATTAAACAGATAAACTCCCCCTAAGTTCATGTTGTATAAAGCTCAGTATGTTTCAAACCTTTGAAAACAGTTTCAAGACCTTGAAACAGACAAGCTGTTTCAAGCCTTTGAAACTAGCTGAACTCACAAGCTGGAATGTGTATGAATCAGCGAGTAGAGCGTACATTCTTTCAGTAATGAGCTCACATTCGCAACGACCAACAGCAAGTGGGGACTCCGCCAATGGTTTGAACCTTGTGAGTTCGTGCCAGAAGTCGTTGATGACTGAGATGCTCAAGCAGTCACATGCCACAATAGTGGTCGTTTTCATCATAATCGAAACCAAGGTAATCTTACGTAGTCTTTTTTTTTGCCTAATATTTTTGTGATTTTAGGGGGGTGGTTGGGTATAAATTGGAAAGATTGGAAAAGGGGTTTCTGGGGGTGTCAATGGGGGTTCCTATCTTTGAATCAAATTTTCCCGTTTAGAGTTCTCTGTCTTCTCTTGGGAGAGTGTAGGATTTGTGCCTTGAACAGGTAAAGAAATCACCTTAGAATCATCAACAAAGGCCAAGGGAGAAAATAGGAGAGGAAGAAAACAAAGTTTCAGCATTCAGGGTTTTAATGAGGTTGCATAACCTCTAGCGCAGGTCGCACGACCTGTGTCGGGTTCTAGGCATTTTGAAAAGTTTCATATTAGCTATAGGACGGGCTGAGGTCGATTATATTAATTATAAAAGGTTCCCTAAGTGTTTTAGACCATTATGAACTAAATTGTAATCGTTCCTCTTGATAAATAAAGGTATGTCTTTGCCGTGGACATAGTTAGCACGAATTGTGCTAGCAAACGACCTAAACTCGTGTGTTTCATCATTTCTTTCATTATTCGAGAGGTAGGAGAATTATGAAAAATTGGTATCAGAGCTTAGTTCATGATAAAATCCACCAAGAATGATGTCCGGATCGATGGTGAAGATCCATAAGTTAACGGGAGGGAACAACTTCAGTCTGTAGAAGATCAAGATGTGCGTCTTATTGAAGTCGCAAGGCATCTGGATGCCTATGGTCACGAAAAATGAAGGCATTGACATTGTATTACCAGAGTATAGGATGATGGAGGAGAAGACACATTCAAACATCATTTTGTGCTTATTGGAAGACGTTATCACCGATGTCGTAGATTAGACGACGGTGGCGGCTCTTTGGCTCAAGTTGGAGAGTCTCTACATGAAGAGGTCTCTCACCAGCAAGTCAAAGCTAAAGAAATATTTGTTCAAACTGCAGATGCTCGAATGTACGGATCTCAAGGATCATCTTGATCAATTGAACACAATTATTCTTAATTTGCACAATATTGGCGTGAAGGTGAATGATGATGATGCTGCACTCTTGTCGTTGGTTTCGTTACCCCCATCATACGAGAATTTCGTGCAGTCCTTCATTATGAATAAGGACAACATAAACCTAAAGGATGTCAGATCGGCTTTCCATGCTAGGGAATTGTGCCACAAGGGAACATGCACAAGTAAAGAGGGCCATACTTCTGGACTAATGGTGATTGGGGGAAGCAAGAAGGGTAAGACGAACAAGAAAAAGCAGTTTTCTGGTTTTGAGTTGCCCAAATATTTTTGTGCTTGGTGCAAGGAAAAGGGGCGCTGTAAGAGAGCTTGCCCAAAACAAGGACAACAGGGACAGAACGGATCTGCAGCCATGGCAGAAAAGGGGAATTCGTCCGAGGGCAATTTCGTTCTTCTAGAGGATGATGTCGCGCATCAACCGATGCGTAGTCTCTTGACTCTGGGTCTTCCTATTACATCTGTTCTAACAAGGAACTATTTTCAATCTATAATCGTGGAGATGGAGGATACGTCCATATGGAAAACGGAGTTTTTTGCAAGGTCTTACGAAAAGGTTCGGTTAGATTCAGGACGTATGATGGGATAACAAGCACATTGGGGCTGTTTGGATGAGCTGAAGTAAATGAGAGGTTGAGCTTAAAAGCTCATTTAATCAGAGGTGTTTGGATAAACTAGATCAAATGAGAGTAATTGCATTTCTTGAAACAAAATAATAGTAAATAATTAGATTTTATGAATTCTTAAAAGAAAAAAGGAATCTGGATATTAATAAAATAAATCGGTGGCAGAAGCTTTTTAACAAAAGAAAGAATCCTCCAACAAAAGCATTAAACCTCAAACATTAATGAGAGGAGAATCTCTTGTTTTTTCATTTCTTTTAACAAAGACAGTCAACCACGCCTCTACACGTGGAGGGGCTGTCCAGTGCTACCTTAAAAGTCAGAGAAATCATTTGAAAATCCGGAATTCCCTCTCTTAACTCCGGAAGTCCGGGATTTTGGTAGCTTCTTTGACTTAATTTATGAGATTATTTGAGATGTTTGACATTTAAGTTCCTCTCGTTTTAATCGCATCCAAACAGCACCATTGAAGGAGGTTATACATGTACCAATTGTCACAAAGAATCCAATTTCTTTTATTCTACTCGACAGCAAGGGATTTAGCTCTGAATTTTATGGTGGAGGTTTATGCGTCTACAAAGGTCCTGATGCGTTACTCAAGGGAGATAAGGGTGGGACTTTGTACGTGCTACAGGGTTCCGCTATCACAGGGACTGTCGGAGTTGTCTCAGTTGAGATTAAGGAAGCTTATCAAACCAAGCTATGGCATATGAGGCTCAATCATATGATAGAGAGCGGGATGCGGGAACTTCACAAGAATGGTTATCTCACCGGGCACACACCCAAGAGCCTAGGATTTTGTGAGCAATGTGTGCACAAGAAGCTACATCATATCAAGTTCCCAAAGGAAGTTCATATAAGGAAATGCACTCTTGATTATTTCCATTCGGATTGCTGGGGTCCATCTCGAGTTTAGGCGATAGGCGGGTACAAGCATTTTCTGTGACGACTACTCAAGGATGACTTGTCTATTCGTAATGAAGCATGAAGTGAAATTTCACAAAATTCAAGGAGTGAGAACTTGGTAGAGAATCAGGTGAGAGAGAAAGTGAAGAGGTTGTGCACATACAATGGTTTGGAGTTTTGTTCATAAGAGTTTGATGAATTCAGCAAGGATAAGGGAGTTTCTCGCCATCACACCGTTCGCCACATGCCACAAAAGAATGGTGTAGTCTAAAGAATGAATCAGACGCTCTTAGAGAAGGCACAATGTATGCTTTTAAGTGCAGATCTTACTAGAGGTTTATGGGGAGATGCAGTATCTACGGCATGTTAAATCGTTAATTAGATCCTGCAGACAAGAATGGGATGCAAGATTCTTATTCAAATATGGTCCGGAAAATTAGGTGATTAACCGAATTTGATGGTCTTTGGTTGCGTTGCCTATTATTATGTGGATGATAGCAAGCTAGAATCAAGGATGAAGAAGGGGGTGTTCATCGGCTATTGGAATGGTGTGAAGGGATACAAGATTTGGACAGACAACAAAATTATATTTAGCAAAAGTGTAGTTTTTTACGGGAGTTTAAAGGTGAAAACAAGTTCCCTGGAGCTAGAGGTTGGAGATGCAGAGAAGATGGTGGAGGTAAGTTCAGGTCCTAATGATCCGAACGAGCCTAAATTGCCACAATTGTCGCCGAAAACTTAAGAGGACGAAACGGAATAGTCTGATGAGGATGAAACGCAACTAGAGGAACATACATCACAATATTGCTGAAGGAAGGCCAATGAGGGTCATAAACCCTCCGGCAAGGTACATAGATGAAGGTATGGTGGGATATGAATTGCAAGCAGCCAATTAGGTGGAGGATGAGCCATACACTTACAAGGCTGTGATTTCGAGTTCTGAGTCAACATAATGTATTACTGAAATGGGAGAAGAGATGGAGCCTCTTAGCTAGAACTAGACTTGGGAGCTTGTAAAATTTCCGGCAGGAAGGAAGATAGTCACTTGCAAGTGGGTTTTCACATGAAAGGACTGAACTTCAACCGGAGAGGAAGTAAAGTATAACGCAAGGTTGGTTGCAAGAGGTTTCAATCTGAAGAAGGGGTTGACTACAACAAGATCTTCTCACTGGTGGTCATACATTCTTCGATCATGGTGCTACTAGTGTTAGGGAGTTGGAGGAGGAGACATACATGAGCCAACCAGAAGGATTTCAAGTTCCTGAAAAATAAGTCCATGTGTGCAAGTTGAAAAGAACTCTTTATGGACTTAAGCAGTCTCCGAGACGATGGTATAAGAGGTTTGTCTGCTTCATGTTGAATATTGGTTACCTGAAGTGCGAGTATGATTGTTGCGTGTATCACAAGATTTTTGAGGTGAGGTACATATCTACCTAGTTATGTACGTGTATTATATCTTGATTTCGAGCTAGGATACGGAGGACAGACAAGAATTGTAGATGTCCCTTAGTTCGGAATTTGAGATGAAGGATCTGGGGGCTGCTTGAAAAGTCTTAGTATTGAGATCTATAGAGATAGGAAGAATTGAGAAGAAATACTTGAGTTTCAAAAAAAAAAAAAATCAGCTAATAGTAATATTTTATCCAAGGGTTATTTCGTAATTTCGGTCAAACAAATACTTGAGTTTCCAAAAAATATATTTCTATTTAAAATTTGATCTTGACTTGTTTTCTTTAGTTTTCTACTTATGCATTTTTTACATTTAAAAACATAGTATTTTATTTGAAATTATTTGGTACTATTTTTTTTTCTTAATCTTTTATGTGCTAGATAGTAATTGAAAACTTCATTTTTTATCCCTCTTGTTTGTGTAATCTTGTACTTGCCATCAATATCTAGTATTTTCATGTCAACTCTCATCTTCTTATTATTCCAATCTCTACCCCAACTATGTTGTTGGGAGACTTTAAATTTGCACTTTAATCCTCCCTCCTCTCAACCAAGTCAAACACCCATTTTATAATTAGATGAAGAGACTCTCATTACACTAACCATCCCTATCATCTCCATCACTTCCTATATTTAACTCTCTCAATTTTTCACTTGCTTTTCTCCTCAAGAACACATAAAGAAGCTCTCTTCTGTCTCATCAAACTCCATTCCTGGATTTGGGGGGTGACCCTCACAAAACAACCCCAAAACTTCCTTTTTCACCTTCCAAATGATGAAACACTAGAGTCCAATGCCATAGTTATCCTTTAGGGAGTTCTTTTCTTCATATTCTTCAATAATTCAAGCTCTCTATATTCTAATGTAACCATCAACTTCTTCTTTTTATTCATCCATTCTACTCATCATGTTGATAGTTCATGTCCATGATAGAAAATTACTTGATCTTTGTTCGCATCTGTGTTTGGGTCTTGAATTGTAACTTTTGAGCACGAATTCCTCAAATCCCTCACATGATTTTTTAAATCCTTGATGTGAATCTCTTATTGCATGTCTAATTGCCAGTATCTGGGTATATATCAAGCAATATTTAGTTCCATGTATCATAAATTGATTTGATCATGTTTTGAGTGTTCTAGGTAAAATTGCATGTTGTTACAATCTGACCAGTTTGTCAAAAACGTGGATTATCTCCAAATTTTGTCTCTTTGAAATTTTTAAATCTTGCATATTTTGAAACTAGGCTCGGAGAGGTCATTTTGAGACAAAAAAAATTAAGTGCATATCCTTTGTGGTTAGAGAGATAAGCTCATTCAAAGTTGCATGTTTTCTCAAACTCTGTTTCTGGACCAGTTTTGCCATTTTCTTTTTAAAAAAAACACAATTTTCATAAAATTTTGGAACCTCATCTTTCTTGTGTTGTACCTAGAGCCATTTATGATTAATTTTGGATTAGATAAGCATCACAACTATTCTCCAAGTGGTAGTAATCATCTTGAAAATTTAAAGATTTTGCCAAATTCTTCTCCGCATAGTAGTATTTGTTAATTTTTTAACTTGAGTTTTATGATAGCTATACATGATTTTATTGATGTTTCTGAAATTAGACACATGTAGGTTCATCTTAAATTAATTTCATGATTTTAGGAGATTCTTTGATATGGTGAATTCGCCTCTAAAGTCACATCTACAATTCTGTCCAGAATTGTAGTTTCGCATTTTTAGAAAACTTGAGATTTTGGAATTTCTAAGAATTATGTGTGACTTATTTGTGATATTGAACATCAATATATATGTGCATTAGTTAAATTTAGAATCATTTTCATGTAGATATGTACTCGACACGTGAGCATACAACTTGAATGCGGGTTAATTAGGATTATTGGGATGGACTTAGAGTGCGTTTGGTAAAACGGTTTTCTTTGGTTTTTAGTTTTCCCACCATTTGGTTTCTCTAAATTTTTTGTTTAGAGTAGTTTAAAAAGTGATTTTTAAACTGGTTTTTTTTCAGCTTTTGGGGTGGAGAAAAAAAACCATGTTTTAGTGGTTTTTTTCAGTTTCTTTCTAGTTCTTGCTAAGACCATAGTGTATCATTAGGTCACTCTCTCAATCAGATTTATTCACTTTGGTGCTATTATTTTTATATTAATTGTGTGTTTATCCTATTCTAACACTAAGCAATCCAAGTATACGACCCCAAAGCTGCTCATACTTTAATTTCATAAAACAAGTCTTGAATTTTGCTGTGAACAAAATTTCATGAAATCGTTAACTATTTGTTGAATCCAAGTTTGAAATTTTGATTTTTTAGATGTAACAATACCATTAATTTCATCTTAAAATTGTTACTTTCATGAAATAATTGAAGCTCACGAAATCGTGAACTTTTTACATTGCATTTGTTCTTCTTGAATCTGTAAATGAAAAATACAAGTGGGGGTATATTTGTCATTTAATCTACATCTTCTAGTTAAAAAACCACTACCAAAAGCATTTCTTCAGTTTTTAATCTAGTTCAAAAACCACTGCCAAACACACTGGTTTAAACGAAATCTCGTTTAAAAACCAAAAAAAATCCACCACAATCTAGAAACCTGTTTTTCCACCAGAAACCATTCTACCAAACTCACCCTTAGTACCCGACCTAAACAAACATCCATGCATTAGTATACTCGGAAGTAGCATCATTGTGACTAGAGACATGTAAATTGCAGGCAACGGATTCATAGACATAGGCTACTTCAACTACACGTGAAGATTGCAAATCCCTATCACGGCGTAAGGTGAGTTTACATGCCGAGCCTTGTGTGCCTAGCTCGCTTCGTGTCAAACAATGATTTTTATTTCCTATCTCAAAATATATTTGTGAGTTACATGCTTCGCCTTGTGTGCCTAGCTTCGTTCTTGTCGAAATTTGATTTTATAACTTGTCTCAAAATAGGTTTTGTGATTCACATGCTTTACTTAAGTTTGTCTACGTTTCAAAATGATTTATTTGAAACGGTCAAGCAAAAATAATAATTCATTAAAAACGTAAAGTGGAACATCACATGTACCAGAATTATTTGGACAATTGTTATAATGTCGGCTCCGGCCGGGAACACCGATAGCAGGGAGTTTCCCTTGACTACTTGTTGTGTTCCTGGACTATTATTATGATCGGCTCCGGCCGGAAATACAGATTTCGGAGTTTCCCTTGACTGATTGAGTCTTGGATCTTTGTCAGCTCTGGCCGGGAACACAGACACTGGAGTCAAACACTGGAGTTCCCCTTGACTACTTGTTGTGGTCCTTGATTATCATGTTGGCTCCGCCCGGAAACACAGACTCTGGAGTTTTCCTTGACTTCTTGTTAAAGTCTTGGACTTGTTGGCTCCGGCCGGAAACACCGATTCGGGAGTTTCCACTCTATGTCTTGTTGGCTAGGGATATTATTTGGGAGACCCTTCGTTGGCATTTCTAACCGGTTACTATGCATACAACTGGATTCTTGAATCTTATATTGGGATAATTATTACTAGCATTGTTATTTATTCTGCGTCGTACTCTAATAATTTTTTTTACTCATACTCAGTTACTGTTACTTTATTTAACTCATGACCCAACAAGCTATATCATCTTCCTGTTTTTACATGGTAAGGTGTATCCCACACAGTATTTTTGACAATTTTCGAAACTGTGGTCTTGTTTTCCTTCCCACCGCATGTCTAGGAGCTGGGGTCTATGGCATAGAAGGGCGCGCGACTCACTTAGACTGATAACGTCACAAGTAGTACCTCGTAATGTTAAGCTATTGTGTAATAGTAATTAGATCATGTATAAGACTTTAAGTTTAATGGAGCAGTTTAATATTATTATAAGTATGTGTTGTGGTTTGATTTGATTTTGAGTCCCGCCGCTTCTATTTAGCATCTCTCTCTCGGTCTTGCCACGAGCCGGATAAGGGGGTTGTTGCATGTGGTATCAGAGCAGTTCTTTCCACTATGGAATTAGAACATGTAGGGTAACCTAAAATGAATATAGCACAAGATAAAATACAAAAAGCCGGGTATTTGGGGAGTTGTCGTTTACTTCCACTTGCATGATGATTAGTAACGTGGCATGTTGGGGCCCTTCTACTGTTTATGACTAATGGTTGTCCTTTCTAAATGTGAATCTTTTTTTTATGTGACTCGACGAGACATCCTATATGGTTGGTTGGTATTGTATGCTTATTAGTACATGTGTGATGATAAGGACCATATAGGAAACCCTTTGAGACTTTAGTGACACGTCCGAGCTTCGAGGACGAACCTTATTCTAAGGGGGAAAGGATTTAATACCCTGTATTCTAGCTAAGGGTTATTTTGTAATTTCGATAAAACAAATACTTGAGTTACAAGAAAAATATTACTATTTCAAACTTGATCTTGACTTGTTTTCTTTAGTTTTCTACATGTGCATTTTTGACATTTAAAAACATAGTATTTTATTTGAAACTATTCGGTATTCTTATTTTTTTTTCTTAATCTTTAATGTGCCAGATAGTAATTGAAAATTTCATTTTTTTACCCCTCTTGTTTGTGTAATCTAGTACTTACCATCAATTTCTAGTATTTTCATGTCAACCCTCATTTTCTTGTTATTCCAATCTCTACGCCAACTATATTGTTGGGAGACTTTAAATTTGCACTCCAATCCTTCCTCTACTCAACCAAGTCAAACACCCATTTTAAAATGAGAAATACTAAGGAAACTCTCCTTAGGCACTCTCTTTAGAAACTCTCCACCAAAATGTGCCATGTGTCTTTATTTTCTCTCACTAAAAAATCATATCCCTAATTAGTAGGAGAGAACAAGTGGGTTGATTCTCACGTTCAACTTTAATGATAATCTCATATTTAGAACGTTTCTTTTTTTTATTTGACCACATTTTGAATTACAATTTACGTATTATGCCATTGTATATAAACATTCGGATCTCTTTATGCAACACCCCAGAGATCGTTTATTTTTTATGTTTTTTTTTTAAGAAACTGCTTTAAATTGTACATTCAGTAAAAGGAATAGTTGGCTTCGAGGTCCCAAAGTATAAACATTTTCATAAAGTGGTTCATCCTTCAAACATTGAAAAATCATTTTTTTTAGCAAAACAGTGAAACCATTTCAACACAAATTACTAATTTTATTTGTGTCTATTTATAAAAATAAAACCTAACAAATAAATAAATGAAACTAAAAATAAAAATAAAAACAAACCCAGTTCCTTACTATGCATGAAAATATAATGATGCCATAATGCCTAGCGAATCAGGACAGCAAGAACAAGCGATTGAACGATAATTTATCTAATCTAAGCAATAAAGATAAATACAAAAACAACAACCTAATTTTCTCAAAAATCAAATAAGTTATTCACAAAAGTAAAAAAATAAAAGAATAAGAGAAGTAAAAAAAATAGTATTCACAAAAGTTTTGATATTTGATCACGTACAATTAATTATAACTTATCCCAGTTATTTTTTTGCAAGTACGTTCTTTTTTTTCTCTTGTCACAGATTATGCTAGAAGTTAGGAAAATATGGGTGCAGCAGGTTTTCACTCACTCTCACTACACTAA